>OZ004709.1:45184114-46530684 GCA_963924515.1 Vespertilio murinus | reverse complement strand
CAACTGGGGCTAGGAGTTAAACCTGCAACCCAGGTACTAGCTCTTGACTAGGATTTGAACCGGACCCTTTAGTCCATGGGTGATGCTCTAATCTCTGAGTCAAACTAGCCAGGCTATTTTAAATGCCAAAAATGAATAAAACAATAAGAAACTCCTTTTTTATCAGCAATCATAAGACATACTGATATCATGCACCTCCTAACACACAATGAAAAGAGTCAGTAGGCTGATAGGTCCATCTGTGTGTTTAGTTTGCCACAGGGTATCCTATCCTGCCCGTTCAGGACCAAATCCATCTCACTCAGACCATCATTAAGGAAATGCATAATATGAAAGCCCTCAGAGCATGCCAGCCACTTGTTGAATCACTAGCTCTGACCTGGAACACAACCATGAGGAAGGCGACACTCTGACAGTGCCTGTCATGTGAAGGATGTGACTCAGGCTGTTCTCAGCAGGAAACCTGTTCTTCATATGAGGTAGCATACCTTTCTGAACATGTTCAGTGATCCTGGAGGCCCAGCCCTTTCTCCCCGATTGCTGTTTGTTTATTCCTGTGAAGCCACAGAGAGCTTCTGGACTGATATGTGGGTTTGAGAATTGGCCTATCCACCATTAGTCAGCCCATGTGATGGAAGGTGTGCTGACCTAAGTAGCCATCCTGTCTCTATTGATGACCTCTAGGCAAATGTGACGTACATCATTAGCATGGAAGGAAAAGATGAGGACTCTGCCGTCAGCCTAACCCAATGGACCCCCACACTGTGGATACCAGGAACACAATAATGCGCTTCAAAAGTCAATTTTAAATACCTTGCCCCACTCCTGCTCAAACCAAGTATTTTCCTTTTAGGTGCATAGACTTACATCTGCAAACATTTTAAAAAAGGTATTGTGTCAGAAAAAAAGCTGGTTGTAGTTTTGTGTAGAACGCATCATTTAATTACTAGCTACATGTGCAGTGAATGGCACTATAGCACATTTCTGAGTAGTGAATGAGGCTAAGAATCTGAGAGAGAGGGTTGTGGGGACAGGACCTGAATAAAAGGTCAACCTGTCCACCTTATGATTGAATATCAGCTGGCAACTTTCTTCTTTTGATTTATCAGTTTCCCTGTTTAGTATTTAAAAACAGAATTGAAAATGATATATTTTGATGGTGAAATGAAAAACCCAAAATTGCTGAACCTAAAAAATGTTTCATGGAAATCTGCTGTTTCAATGCCCCTAAGGTCAATCTTTTAACTAAAAAAGACATTTAATACTCCCAGTCCTACTCTATTTGTTGGACTTTGCAATCAAATCATGTGGAATGGAATTTTGTTTTTATTGTTTAAAGTTTTACGCATATCTCCCCCCCCCCCCCCCCCCGGCATTCCATCCCTGCCCCATCCCCTCCCCCCAGCCATTCTCATCCTGGGCAAGCTTCCACTACCTAGTGTCTATGTCCATTGGTTATGCTAAGATGCATGCATACAAGTCCTTTGGTTGCTCTCTAACTGCCCCCTCCTCCCCTGCCATTTGTCTCTGGATCTATTTTTGTTCATCAGTTTATGTTGATCATTATATCCCACAGATGAGTGAGATCGTGTGATACTTATCTTTCTCCGATTGGCTTATTTCACTTAGCATAATGCCCTCCAGCTCCATCCATGCTGTTGCAAATGGTAAAAGTTCCTTCTTTTTAATAGTGGCATAGTATTCATTGTGTAGATGTACCACAGTTTTTTAATCCACTCATCTGCTGATGTGCACTTAGGTTGTTTCCAAGTCTTAGCTATTGTAAATTGTGCTCCTATGAACATAGGGGTGCATATATCCTTTCTGATGGGTGTTTCTGGTTTTTGGGGATTACTGAGTCAAATGGAGATTACTGGGTCAAATGGGAGTTCCATTTTTAACTTTTTGAGGGAACTCCATAAAAATGGAACTACATCAAAATAAAAAGCTTCTGACCCTGACCAGTTTGGTTCAGTGGATAGAGTGCCGGCCTGCGGACTGAAGGGTCCCAGGTTCGATTCCAGTCAAGGACATGTACCTTGGTTTTGGGCACATCCCCAGTTGGGGGTGTGCAGGAGGCAGGTGATTGATGTTTCTAATTCTCTATCCCTCTCCCTTCTTCTCAGTAAAAAAAATCAACAAAATATATTTTTTTAAAAGAAAAAAGAAAACAAATAAAAAGCTTCTGCATAGCAAAAGAAACTATTAACAAAACAACAAGAAAACTCACTGCATGGGAGAACATATTTGCCAGTGCTATTTCAGATATTGTTTTAATCTCCAAAATTTACAGAGAATTCATACAACTTAACAAAAGGAAGATAAACAACCCAATCAAAAAATTAACAACGGACCTAAATAGACACTTTCAAAAAAGGACATACGGAGGCCAAGAGACATATGAAAACATGCTCAAAGTCACTAATCATCTGAGCACTTGAGAGATGCAAATCAAAAAAGCAAGGAGATACCATCTCACACCTGTCAGAATGGCTATCATCAACAAATTAACAAATGACAAAGTGCTGGTGAGGATGTGAAGAAAAAGGAACCCTCCTGCACTGCTGTAGGAATGCAGACTGGTGCAGCCACCGTGAAATGGAATTTTTATTTGTATGTGTAAGTAGATGTAAACCCTGGGACTCTAAGAAGACACAATAGAATTGAATACACACTTATATTTGAACTAATCAATATAGGCATACCTTGTTTTTATTTTTAAATATATTTTTATTAATTTCAGAGAGGAAAGAAAAGGGAGAGATAGGAACATCAATGATGAGAGAGAATCATTCATCTGCTGCCTCCTTCATTCCCTCTACAGAGGGGTGGGGGTAATTGAGCCCACAACCCGGGCATGTGTCCTTGGCAGAATCGAACCCAGGACCTTTTGGTCCACAGGGCGATGCTCTAACGACTGATCAATTGGCCAGGATGGTATACCTCATTTTATTGTATTTCACGGTTGTCTTTTTTTTTTTTTAACAAACTGAAAACAAGACCTTCCACCTGCAAAAAAAGATTTTGTCTTGCGTTATTGCAACGCTCCATTGCAGTGGTCTAGAACCAAACCTGCAATATCTCTGAAGCTTGCCTGTCATGCTTTTCCATCCTGTAACCAACTGGTGCTGACTGAGCTCTGTGAGGTAGGTAACCCCTGACTCTGAAGATCATATGTAGCCAAATGAGAAATCAAACACATTCTTTCCAAGAACTGCTAATATAGTTGAAAAAATAAAGCAGTTACAAACAGAAAGCAGTTTTCACTGTAAACATGAATGATAAATACACTGTGTATCTTTTGAGTTAAAAACAGTTAGTGTGAAATGTTGGCAATGTGGAAAAGGCTGGGGCTGCATTCTATCTAGAGAGGGAACTTCAGACCCAGCGGAGGATCTTCCATGTGTTCATGTAAAGACACTCTGTGCTACTCTGTGCATATTATTCAAATTATAATTACAAAATGGAAGTCTTGAAAGCTCCAGGGTGCATTCATAATCTTGGCCAAAGAGCCCCTTTTGAAGACGAAGGATCGGCTAAAAACCACATCCAATTCAATGATTTAATTTCGCTGCATTAAAGCTCAAGGTTGCCAAATGATCTCATCACCAAAATGGATTCTAAGGTCATGCTGGGAGAATGGGATGTTCTCTGCCAGGCCAACCACTCCCAAGGGCAACTTTTGTCCAATTATGTTTTTGAAGTTGTAAAATAGCTGCGTTTTTTATTGGAAAATTCCATTCTCCAACCCCAATAGCCTTGGAGAGCTCCCTGGCTTACCTAACCTGGTGAACAAAGCACTGGGCCAGACATTTGTCATGTAAAAAGATGCTTAGTAACGTGTGAACGACAACTAGTAGCAGTCTCAAAAGCAATTCTGTAATAAGTTTTATCAAGAGGCAACCGGAGTCTAACAAAGCCACACGGTGAAGGCAGCAGATTGTGGTGTTAAGGATAAGTGCCTTCCACTATCGTTATGATCAGGTGTTCACAGGCAGTTAAAACACTATAACAAGAGATGGTCATGCTTGGGGAGATTATAAATAAAGATGTGAAAAGACTGAAATGCTCAGCTTTCATTCTTCATATTTCAGGGCCTATTTTTAAAATGGTAGAACCTTGTAGAAGTAAAAGATTCAAGTTCCCTGTTAAGAAAAGAAAGTATACTACCCCCATCAAGGCAAGGTATACCCCAAAGAAAGTGGTTTTATTGTGCGAGTGAGAAATTCCAGGAAAAGGATATTATAAAAGCCCCTAAGGGGTAGATTTAGGCCAGGGGAAATATATACCTTGGAGAGAGATGGAGACATTAACTTATTTAGGAGTTGGCTCTCTTCAAAGACCCCAGACTGTAAAGTATCGTGTAATTGATCCAAGTGGACAATGTGTCAATTAACAAATCTAAATTGAGTTTGGCCATTCTGTGAAAGGCATCTAACCTTCCAAGCTCCTTCTAAATTTCCCCGAGTGAAAAAGGCCAGCATTGTGCATTCATTGTCTACCTAAGGGGTATTAAACACAAATATATATTTAGAAGTGCCAACAGGGGTGTTGTAATCTTACTCTCAGTGTCTGCACTTTGTGATACGGTGGGGAGAGCTCTCTCTGGGCTTGGAGTTTTGACGTCCCAGGTTCTAATCCCAGCTCTCCCGCTCAAGAGTTTCATGGCCCTTCTTACAGAGTTAAGAGAAGAGTTTAGATACAATGCTGTGTGACTTAATCAGAAGACCCCAGTTCTACCCTCCAGCTATGCAGCTGCCATGTTTTTGACCTCAGGAAGGTCATTAGCTGCCTTTATCTTTATTTTGCTTGTCTGGGGAGGAGATGAGATAAGGCACCTCTGAAATCTCTTGCTGCTTTAAATCTATGCCTTGTAGAAAAGCATAATTACATTACTTGAATTTACGGTGGATGCTTATGTGCCAAAAGTAGTAGATGAGTACCGTATATTTCCATTTCGGGGTTTGTGCCAGATTGTCACGGCACTCCTATAGAGCAGAAGGCATTTGAGATGTTGAAATGAGACCCCAGAACGGGCACTTAACTGCTCTGAAACACTTTTATCTTTAAAACTGGACGGATAATTCCTGCTTTACAAGGTTACCGCACAGATGAGAGATAGTGAACTCCGATGTCTGGCCCACAGTGGACATTCAATAAATGGTGGAGCTTTTTATTTTTGCCCCTATGAACCATTTGATGCTAAGGTGTAGCATTATTCCTCAGGGAAAATAAAAGAGACTTCATAACAATCTACAGTTTCTAAGGCATCGCCGCGGCAGACTCAGCATAATGCCATCTTTTGTAAGGCAGATGGCGATCAGGTCTGAAATTTAGGAAAACTTACTAATGGACTCTTAGCGGGAGTCCATTACTCTACAAGGGTATTGGGTGTTACCTTTGCAATGCGCTGGACTCCGATCTTACAGTCACTCTGACACTTAATGCCTACGGTTTGCGAAGGTGGTCAGGGCAGCTCTGCAGGCTCCACGTCAACTGGAGGGGCAGAAATATGGGCTGGAGAAAGCCGCTTCTCAGCTTGGCATGGTCCTCACTCATTCCTTTTAGGCTCCATTCTTATTTTCCAATCAGTTCATAAGTTTGTCTCTGCTGTGGTCATCCTTCCCAGCCTTACATAGGGAGGGACAATGGGTGTCTTGAACTGGATGCGTGAACTTCTAGACCACATGTCCACAATTAATTCCAGCTACCATCTTTTCAGCACCGTCCCTGGTATGTGGGATCCCTCTGTCCTCCCTCCCCCCACTTCTGCATTTTTTGCCACATCTGGATACTCTTGGGCGGTTCCTCTTTCTCTCAGGCAAACCCAGACCAGCATGCAGGTTTCTGCCAGCCTCCGCCACTTCCTTCCCTTCATTGTTTGCACCAACAGGGACCACCATCAGGGGCAAAGTTAGAAACCCTTTAAATTAGACACTCTAATGCTTGATTCTGCAATCAACTTAGAATTAACCAGTTTATCCCATTCACTGTTCTTGGACCTGAGACGTCCTGCTGATGTCACAAGTGAGCATCGATCCGCAGTGTGTCCAGCTTCGAGGTCCTTCTTAGAGAGTTAAGGGAGGGGCTCAGATGAAACGTTGTGTGATTTCATCAGAGTGCCCCAGCTCTACACTCACCATGTGGGTTGGTTTCCTTGTTTTTTGACCCTAGGAAGGACTTTAGCTGCTCTTGTCTTCAATTCTCTTATCCAGAAAAGGGGATGAGCTAGGTCATCTCCGAAATTTCTTGCTGCTGTAAGCCAAAAAAATGAAATGCTTTGACAATTTGGCTTGCAGCTGCCTGAATTAGGCGGGAGCCCTGATCTCAAAGAGTGTACAATCCTTTCCCATGCCTAGAGAGGAGCGGAGAGGAGCAGTGGCCGCCCTGGGAGACAGTGTGAGCTGAGCGTTCCAGGTGGCAGGTGCTGCAGGAAAAAGACATTGCTGTGGGCTGGGCTGGGCTGGCTACTGAGAGGAAGGACTGCTGAGGGGGCCAGGCGAGGGGCAGGACGCTGCCCACCTTGTGCTTTGTGCAGATTCTTCTGTGGAGAAGTTCCATGGACCATTCTTTTTTTTTTTTTTTAATATATTTTTATTGATATTTTACAGAGAGGAAGGGAGAGAGATAGATAGAGAGCTAGAAACGTCGATGAGAGAGAAACACCGACCAGCTGCCTCTTGCACACCCTCTACTGGGGATGTGCCCGCAACCAAGTACATGCCCTTGACCGGAATCGAACCCGGGACCTTTCAGTCCGCAGACCGATGCTCTACCGCTGAGCCAAACCGGTTTCGGCTCCATGGACCATTCTTATTTCCCAGTCAGTTCATAAGCTTATCTCTGCTATGGACATCCTTCTTAACCTTACATAGGAAAGAAAACTGGGTGTCTTGAACTGGATGCATGAACTTGGCTAGACCACATTAATTTCCAATTACGGCCAATTTCAAGGGTTACTGTGACAGTGGGAACCCATGTTATTGGGAGGGAGCAGCCCCTTGAGAAATGTGCAATACCAACTCTCCATCTGTTCTGTACAAATGCAGAGTATACACACTGTAGGGAGCCGCCAGGGAAGGCACATGGACATTCTTTTTAATTCTTATCAGCTGAGCCCGAGGGCACTGGCAGAATCCTGTTATCAGTACTGATTTCTTATCTTTATCCATGTGCTTGGAATGAGGAACAAAAAGGACCTTGACCCGCCCAGGTCTTAATATGCTAACTTTTGTACCAAAAAATGAGGAGCTTACCCAGATCCTGATGAATAGGACCTGGGCATACCCGAAACTCCTTTTGGCCTTAAAATCCCTTTTGGAAACCAATAAATATGCTGTGTTGTCTGAGGTGAGTGTGACTGTCTCTCCATCATTGAGATGGCTCCCACCTAGCGCCCAGTTTGAATCTATTACTGCCTCTTGTCTCTTTCTTTCTCTAATTTCTTAATCCCCAGCTCCTCCCCTCAGGAACCTGTTGTTTTCCATCCAGGACGCGGAAAACAGAGAAAATGCCCACCGCAACACACTTCGAATGATTATTAATGTATACACACTTCGAATAATTATTAATTCTAATGGGTTAAATCTGAAAAGAAAGAAACATCAATTGAGCTATCAGCCGTTAAAGTGTGTATACATCTTTATGGGACACCCTGTATATATGACAGGTGGGGTGGGGTCATATTTATCTTTACAGTTTATTGAATTTATAGAAACATTTATTCACAAATTAATTCACATACTTGGGTGATTAAAACCAAATGCTGTAGAGATATTTCCACTTCTTTGTTATTTCTGAAATATTTCCATGATGGATTTAAAGACAGAAAAAAGATAATTTTAAATAAATCTTGTCAAATGTATCAACACAAACAGCACAAGATTGTGTCCGGTGGTCTAGCTCCCAACCCCCCTTTCTTGTTTAGGGGGACCAGGTGTTTCTGCTTCCTTCGGTTGTTAGGACAAGCCTCACAAACTTGTCCAGCCCCAACGTCCGGAGGCTGGATGTCCCCAGTTGGCGTTGGCAGGCCCATGCGCCCTCTGAAGGCTCACTTGCCTCGCCTCACTTTTGTTGGTTGCTGTAATCTTGGCGTTCCTGGGTTTGTAGACAGATGCCTCCAGTTTCCATCTCTGTTGTCCCATTGTGTTCTTGTGTCCGAGTCTCTGTATACAATTTTCCCTGTTCTTATACGGATACCAGCCATCTTGGCTTTAGGGCCCACCCAAATCCAGTACAATCTCATCTTAATTTTATTTTCATCGAGGTATAATTGACACATAACATGATATCAGTTTCAGGTGTGCAACATAACAATTCACTATGTGTATATGCTGTGAAATGATCACCATAGTAAGAATAATTAACAGCCGAAACCGGTTTGGCTCAGTGGATAGAGCGTCGGCCTGCGGACTGAAAGGTCCCAGGTTCGATTCCGGTCAAGGGCATGTACGTTGACTGCGGGCACATCCCTGGTAGGGGGTGTGCAAGAGGCGGCTGGTTGATGTTTCTCTCTCATCGACGTTTCTAGCTCTCTATCTCTCTCCCTTCCTCTCTATGAAATATTAATAAAATATATTTAAAAAAAGAATAATTAACATACATCACCACACAGTTACAATTTTTTATTTTTATTTTTTGTATACCTCATCTTGATTCGGTTACATTTGCAAAGACCCTATTTCCAAATAAGGTCCCGTTCACGGGCCCTGGCGGTTAGGACTTGGACATGTCTATTTTGAGAGGACCCGATTCAACCACAGCGCCCAGATTGCCGAAGTACAGGAGGGAGGCAGGACCCTCCGTGGGGAGGCTGGGGTGGGCAGGCGTCTCCCTGAGCACATGAGCGTGACCTCACAGCCTCAGCTCGGGTGGTCTTGTCTGAGCTTTTGGATGCTGAGAAAGTGGCCCAAAGTTTTAGGGAGAGCCCGGTTGGACCCCATAACCTGGCCCTATGAGTGGCAGGGATGTGGGTGGCTGAGTGGGGAAGATTTCTGCACTCCTTTGGTTCCTGCTTGATTCCTGAATTTGATTCTCTGGCCTTCCCTTCAGTTCTATCCTTGTCCTAACGTCCTTCCAATTAATTCCCTTTCCTTGGTTTAAATTAGACAAAGTCAGGCTTTCCTGTTTGAAAGCAAAAACTTTCAACAATGCCAATATCAAATTAAACTAATTTGTTATACACATATTGCCAGAACTTCCCAAAGAGCAGCAGAACCTGGGACCTTTAGCTTCAGAAGAGTAACTGCCAGTAAGGACGACAGAACATCAATTATGACAGGACGTTAAATATTAACTATCAAGTCATCCTTTTGTTGTAAATATCTTATATATATTTTAATATATTTTTATTGATTTCAGAGAGGAAAGGAGAGGAAAAGAGAGATAGAAACATTAATGAGAGAATCATTGATGGGCTGCCTCCTGCACACCTCCTTCTGGGGATGGAGCCCACAACCCTGGCATGTGCCCTTGACTGGAATGGAACCTAGGACCCTTTAGTCCACAGGCCAATGCTCTATCCACTGAGCCAACCCAGCTAGGGCTGGTACATACATATATATATACATATATATATATATATATATATATATATATATATATAGATATATTTTTTTTAAGAGACAACTTTATTGCAATAAGTTAATCCAGTGGCTAGGTCTGAGAAAGCACAAATCAGTTGGTTAGGGCAATAAGAGCCTCTACCACGTTGCCCATGTATTCCCTCAAACTCCGCTCTGCTGCTGCTCTTGAGCTCTCCATCTCTGTTATTATCAGCTCCAGATCTTCCTTCTTGATGGTGATTTTTGCCAGTTCCTTCTCCCGCTCTTGTTTGGCTTTCTGCTCCCGGGAACGTCTGTCTCCAATCACGGACATGGCCGTCTCCAGGTTGGAACTCTGTATCTCCTTCTCCTCCGCATAGTCGGTGACCCTCTCCAGGTCCGCCGCACCACTGCCATGCTTCCGTGGCTTCTCGGGAGGCCGCTCCGGGCCTCTGTTCTCCGTCTCCAACTCCAGCTCTACATCCCCCTCGGTCGCCATGTCCTGGTACGAATATCTTTAATAGCAAAAGATAAGTGCTCTTTATAAATAAAGTAGTTAGTTATATGAGGAAATTTTTGAAATTTTACTCTTTAGCATCTAAGGGCACAAAAGGGGAATTCAAATTATTATTATTTTTTAAAAACATATTTTATTGATTGTTTACAGAGAGGAAGGGAGAGGGGTACAGAGAAACATTGATGAGCTGCCTCCTGCACACTCCCTACTGGATATGTTCCTGCAACCAAGGTACACACTCTTGACAGGAATTGAACCTGGAACCCTTGAGTCTGCAGGACGATGTTCTATCCACTGAGCCAAATCAGTTAGGGTTCAAATTATCTTTAATTTTTTTTTAATTAAATGAGTTTTAGGGGAAAAAATTAAAAGAGGAGGACTTCAAATATCATTTCTCCTTTTAAATACTTTTTGGCTAGTAAATCATATCCACCTGCTAATATTAAGGAAATTATTCCACTCAATATGAAGTAATTAATTTTCTTAGTTCATTCAATCTATCTGTTAATCAATTAACAATGTTTCAAAGAATCTATATTCCACAATAGGAACTATTTTTCAGTTCTAAGTGTGGTAAGGACTCCCTCTCCTGGCTAATTATAGAAACTACAGTTCTTTACCAATGCAGCTGCCTCTCTGGGATTGGAAAACAAGCAGTTAATCTTTGGTCTGTCCCCCACCCCCTTGAAAATTGTCAGAGGCAGTAGTAACCTCAGGGCTGGAGCAAGAAGAGACACAGATTAGGAAGCCAGCTGAGAAGTAAATATTGGCCTACAGCTTTCTAGAATAAAGCTCTTTCTAGAAAAATGCTTCTCTATAGAATAATGCTGTAATAATAATAATACTAATGATAATAATACTGCCTAGCCGAGTGGCTCAGTTTGTTAGAGCATTGTCCCATACACCAAAAGGTTGTGGGTTCACTCCTGATCAATGTTTCTCTCTCTCTCTCTCTCTCTCCCCCTCCCTCACTCTCTAAACTTAATAATAATAGTAAAAAGTGACGAAACCGGTTTGGCTCAGTGGTAGAGCATCAGTCTACGGACTGAAAGGTCCGGGGTTCGATTCCAGTCAGGGGCATGTACATTGGTTGAGGGCACATCCCCGGTAGGGGGTGTGCAAGAGGCAGCTGGTCGATGTTTCTCTCTCATTGACGTTTCCAGCTCTCTATCCCTCCCCCTTCCTCTCTGTAAAATATCAATAAAATATATTAAAAAAATAATAATAGTAAAAAATAATATAAGGCACAAGTGTGAGCCACAGATGTAATTTCAAATTCACAATAAAAACATTAGTTAGCTGTTTTACATTCCTTTCTTGCACCAAGCCTTTGAAATCCAGGGTGCACTTTCTACTTGTAGCCCCTCCCAATCTGACCAGTCACATTTCAGGTGCTCAGTGACCTCTCAGTGCAAGCGGGTGTTAATTAAATATGTGGGATTAGAGAAACTCCAACAGCGAGGACCGGAACACAAGAGACATGTCATTAGCTATTTCATAATTTACAATTCATACCATCTCACAATGGCATCAAATCCATTTGGAAAAGGACCATTAAACATGAATAAGTTGGCTTGCAGGAGTCTAGAGGTTCATGGTATTTTTTGTTTTGTTTTTAATCACTGTTGGTAGAGCATAACTTTGTAAGGCTTTTGGAAAGTGGTTTGATGTTTGGAACCCAGAGCTTTAAAACGCTCAGACCTCCTGGACCAGAGTTACACTTATGGGAATGGTAGCAGGGAAACCTAAGCACAAGTGTGGCTTTGGGTGCCAAGCTCCTGTTGGACAGTTGATAATGGCCTTCCGCCTCTCCACCCAATTCTGGCGAGTCTCTGCTGTCAGAATGGCTGCAGTCCTCAGCTGAGGAGCCAAACCCAGGGCCATGGCTGTAGCCAAAGGTGATGGGTAGCTGCTTTGTCCCGGGCCCAGGAGCTGACACACCTTTGACACTGGTGGTCATACCCTTGGGTGGCTTTCCTTCCCCTTCCTGTGGGGTCTGAGCCCAGGGGGTTGGCTGGTTAAACAAAAGATGCACACATAAAATTAAACGGATGAGTAAATATGTATAATTTAACTAAATAAAATAAATATATAATTAAACAGGTTAAATTTACTATTGATTTTGAAGGGTTTTGTCCTCCAGGGCATTTTAGTTGGGTCTCATGAGAAGGAGTCATGAATTATGATGGAAAGGATGGCCCTTCTAACAGAGTCCGCTGGCTTCTGCCCCAGAATGGAAACCAGTCCCTTGAGAAATGCAGACCAAGATCCATGGATGGAGCTGCTCAATGTGGCTGTTTTATTAGGGAAAAATAGAAACAACTTAAACATTCAACAATAGGAAATTGCGTAGCAATGTGACATCTCTGTAGGATGGTTAACAAGGAGGAATTTTTTTTTTTTTTATCACTCAGCTTTTGAAGTAAGGTTTTAACGAATATTTCTCCTTTTTATTTTCAGTTTTTGGTTTTGTCAAAGGAACCCAAGAGTTTTACATGGTTTGTTATGGGAAGCATCACCCCCCTTCCCTTCCATTTTTCCTCTTCCCTGCGGCCCCCCCTCTTTTGAACCATTCATTTTAGAATTGACTTGCAAATTCTCCAAACAGCATGGATGTATTTCTACTTTGGAGTTTCTTAGCTTTAGTCATGATCTACTGGCTTTTCACTTGAAAGGTGAGGACTTAGCTCTTTTCTTTCCCATCCACCTCTAATGCCCACCCTTCCCTTCCCAACCCTTCTTTTACTCAGAGAATGTCCTGTGCTCCTCAGACTAGGTCATTGGTCTCAGTTTACCCCATGCACTGCTCCACCTCTGACTGGTCCCCTTTTGGATTGTAATCATTCACTTACTGGTACTTGTTTCATCACTTGACCAAGATTCTTGAGGATATGGTCTATGCCTTTCTACTCTTGGGTGTATGATAGATTCCAAACAGTGTTTGAGGAATATATAATTAAACCTGTCAAGCGGCAGTCCATAGGCTGCTGCTTTAAGAAGGGTATGGAACACCAGTGGCAATTAAAGCCACCCCCAAGGAATTCATTAGGCAAGAGATTTCCATTTCTCCATACCTGCTACCATACCTTAACCAGCAACCCACCCACCCTCCCAAGACTTCGCTTCCATCTTGATGAAATTCTTAATTTCTCCCTCCCTATATTGGTCAACTTTGTCTCCAAGTCTGCCCAGGATGGGGAACACTAAAATAAAAGTTTCAAGGTCTCATGGAACTAGCCCAAGTGGAACTGAGTTTTATTTTTGTTTGTTTGTTTTTTTAATTCTCACCTGATAATATTTTTCCATTGATCTTTTAGAGAGAGTAGAAGAGAGAAGGAAAGACAGAGAGAAACATCAATGTGAGAGAAACACATTGATGTGTTGTCTCCTGCACATGCCCTGAGCAGGGCCTGGTCTGGGGAGGATCCTGCAATCAAGTTAAGTGCCCTTGACTGGAATCAAACCTGGGACCCTTTGGTCCACAGGCGGATGCTCTATTTATTGAGCGAAACCCACTAGGGTTGGAACTGAGTTTTCTTATGAATAAGATATAAAATTTTGAAAGTTTTAAATTGGACTTTGAAGATCAGGTAAGACACCAACATATGGAGATGTCCCATCCAAGTGGTTGCCCTTTGAGACAGAGTGGAATGGGCCACCCATGTACTTTAGCTATAAATAACTATATTTACAATGGAGATTAGAATATGACATTGTTAGTGATTATATTTGATTCAGCCTTGCCTTCCAGAGAAGTTGGTATATATCTGTGAAGTTTGTGAGGTGCAAGTTTGTCTGTAGAGTATCTACCAGATTCTATTGAATGCCTCAGGACAGGCACCTGAGGATGGACACAGTAAAAAGATGGATTGCTCTGGCCAGTGTGGCTCATGCACTGGCATGATGTCTTCCCATGCACTGAAAGGTTACTGGTTGGATTCCTAGTAGGGTTGTGGACTCAATCTCTGGTGGGAGGTATGTAGAAGGCAGCCGATTGATATCTTGCTCTCATGTTGGTTTCTTTCTCTGCGTTCCTCTCTCTCTCAAAGTCAAGAGAAAAAGAGAGAGAGAGAGAGAGAGAGAGAGAGAGAGAGAGAGAGAGAGAGAGTATAGTCCAGTTGGTGAGATAGTCACAATACTGAATAATAATAGTAAATAATAATTATAAGTAATTATAAGTACAATAAGTAGTCTGAGGAGAATGTGCTGTGGGGATGTGGGGATGTTTGGGACAGGAGTGGGGAGGTCATAGCAGTCTTCCACAAGGGAGAACTGACTGAACTCACCTTTCACTGAGAAGGTTGGAAGGTGTGTGGTGTCACTGGGGAAAAAAGATCAAATGAAATGTATGGAGATTGAACAGGCATACAAGGAAATGTTGGACGATATAGGGCAAATCAGGCATGCCGACTTTCAAAAATAGGACATACAAAATGTGTCTCTTTTGTTAACTGAACTTAGTATTAATATAGAGAAAGCAAACAGTCTGGTTATTTATAAGTCAACTCAGCCATGTTCAGTAATCTAGAGAGGGTGTAACTAATTTAAAACTTAGTCACACTCAGAACAAACTCGGTCATGTTCAGGGTTATTCTGGGCACTATTCCTTTCCCAGGAGAGATGTTAGGAGGTGATGGTTTGCATCCCTGCCACACGAGTCCCCATGAAGGAGGTGGTGGCAGCATGTTCTGTTACCCTTCTCTCCCCTGTCTCAGGGCCTACACGTTCTCAGATTGTAATTTCCCCTGTAGGGTGGCCCCAACCTGGTAACCCTGGGGAGAACCTGTCTGTGGGCCTTGCTGTCTTCCTGGGTTTCCTCCACACTTGAGGCTCAGGCCCTCATAGCCCTTGAATTTGGAAATGTATAAGGGGCTTTATCATGTGCACTTACTTCTCATTTCACCTCCACCCAGATTTGCAAATTGTGTGGCTCCTACTTCCTTTCCATCCCAGAGGAGAGGGTCTGTTATTTTATTGGCGTGGGAATGGGATTTTTGGGAGCCAGGTCTGCTTCACCACTCCCCCTTTCTCATTCTTTCATGCAGTTTAGGCCAGATCCCCTGAGGGGTCCCAGATTGGAGAGGGAGTAGGCTTGGCTGAGGGATACCACCCTCCATGCACAAATGCAAGAGGTTTACTCTTTAACATGTTTGTTCACTAATTCTAGCCATGCTGGGGCTGGTAGGAAGTGTTCATGAGAGAAATATATGGAGGGTGGGAGTCACCTGCAACATCTCACAGGACACCCTCTATATTCCCAATAGAACAAGGACCTAAGGTGCCCCGGTGTGGATGGAGGTGGATGGGGGTGATGTAGGAATCAGGGGAGCATAACCTCATCAGGACAGAGAAGCAGGCCTGGAAGGAAATAGGATCACAAGTTTGCACCAGGAATTAGTGAAGGTAGGTATTGGAATTGAGTCAGGGGAGTGTCGTGGTGGCAGAGGGGAAGGAATTCAGAGGAGACAGACCTTAACCTACATTCTAGGAACCATTCATTCCATGGTTATAAAAAACCCCTCATATTATCTTTTTAATTTATTTGTTGTGATTGGAAACAAGATTGCTTATTTTATTTCTTAGGCATTAAAACTTATATTTTTTGACCTTGAGTAAATGCCTAGATGTTTGAAAATGCAGTAAATTAAAAGCATGTGGTAGCTTATATAAATATTACTCTCCTCCCTCCTCCCAACACACCCAGGGTATCCGAGTGGGTCAAGCTGAGGGTCTTTCCAAAATGTGCTGTCTGAGTGATGCAGCGACGATGGCACTTTTTGGCAGTGAACTCCAGGGGGATGACAGGAAGTTAGAACAGGTCCTCAGGGAAGCAGTTTGCTCTGCTTCTGGTTTCTTCAGAAACGCAGGTGTGTGATTTCCTGTCACACAAAAATCCATCCCGAAGGCAGAGGGAATGTGATGGGTTGGTGTACTCAGCATTCATTTCTCAAAGTTTCAGGAGCCCATTCTTGGGGTGACTGAGAGCCTAAAATGTGATGCTTTTTTAAAAAAACTGTTTCCCCAAATTCATTCCCTGACCTTCCTCGTAGTGAGTTCACTGTGCTGAGCCAAGATTTGGTAAAGACAGGGCTTGCCCCACACCCTGATGAAGTGTTCGTTTTTAGTGTGTCACAGAAAAACATTCATTTCTAGAAACTGGAATCTGGTGACTGTCTTGTAGGGGCCTGTTCGGGCGTTCCTCTGCTGGAACAAACCCTATTGGAACTGTGCCCGGACCTTGGGCAGAGAACCTACCTACCCAATTACATTCACATCCTAAAGCCACATATCTTTTCTTCTGAGGAAACAAGTGAGTTCTGCTAGGTGTTTTATGGCAGTAGAGGGGTAGGTTAACAGTGGTGAGAGAGAGGAAGGAAGGCATGGACAAGCGAGGAGTGAACCCTGAATATTTGAGAATGATTTAGTATTAGAAAAAAAATTGAATTTGTATAGGAAAAATTTAGAATTATGAAATACTTAAAACATAATATGTTATTTAAAAATATCTATAATAGCCAGGACCGGCTTGGCTCAGTGGATAGAGCGTCGGCCTGCGGACTGAAAGGTCCCAGGTTCGATTCCGGTCAGGGGCATGTACCTTGGTTTCGAGCACATCCCCAGTGGGGGGTGTGCAGGAGGCAGCTGGTCGATGATTCTCTCTCATCGATGTTTCTAATTCTCTATCCCTCTCTCTTCCTCTCTGTGAAAAATCAATAAAATATATATTAAAAAAAATAAATAAAAATAAAAATAAAAATATCTATAATAATAAACGTGTAATATGCAAATAGACTGAATAGCCAAACAGTGGAACAACCATCTGGATGACCTTCCAGATGAAGATGGGGCTGCCAGGGCCAAGCCCTTTGCACAAATTTTGTGCACTGGGCCTCTAGTCTATATTAATAAAAGGGTAATATGCTAATTGGACTGGGAGAACTTCTGGGAGATCTTCTGAACAAAGCCATGATGGCAGGGCCAAGGCAGAGGCAGTTAGGGGTGATCAGGCCGGTAGGGGAAGCAGCTGGGGACAAGCAGACCAGCAAGGGGATGCAGTTGGGGGCAAGCAGCCTGGCGAGGGGGGGAGGGGTAGTTGAGGGTAAACAGGCCAGTAGGGGAGAGCAGTTAGAGGTGAGAAGGCTGGCAGGGAGGGGAGTTGGGGGTGA
Organism: Vespertilio murinus; assembly: GCA_963924515.1. Taxonomy (NCBI): domain Eukaryota; kingdom Metazoa; phylum Chordata; class Mammalia; order Chiroptera; family Vespertilionidae; genus Vespertilio; species Vespertilio murinus. The sequence continues at coordinate 46,513,459 of OZ004709.1, read as the reverse complement.
GCAGGCTGGCAGGGGGGCGCAGTTGGAGACAATCAGGCTGAAAGGGGGAGCAGGTGGGTGCAATCAGGCTGGCAGGCAGGCAGGTGAGGGGTTAGGAGCCAGCGATCCTGGATTGTGAGAGGGATGTCCAACTGCCAGTTTAGGCCCGATCCCCTGAGGGGTCCCAGATTAGAGAGGGTGTAGGCTTGGCTGAGGGATACTGCCCTCCATGCACAAATTTTGTGCATAGGGCCACTAGTTATATATAATAAACTAAAATGCTTATGGTTATTAGTCAATTATATAAAAGGTATAACTTGTAGTCCTATAGTATATATTAACTAGAGGCCCAGTGCAAGAAATTCGTGCAAGAGTAAGCCAGGCCTTCACAGCTCTGGCTGCCTCAGCCCTCACAGCCCCTGCTTAATGCGGAAGGTCGTCTGGATGGTTGCTCTGCTGACCAGCTATGTGGTCGATTTGCATATTATGATTATATATATGGCTGTTATCTTGAACTTTTAAGCAAATACAAATCACAGTACTATGTATGCATGAGGATGCATCTAAAATTAATGAAGTAAAAATCAATGGATCCCTGGCTGGCATGCTCAATGGTTAGAGCATCAGTCCACCCACTGAAGGATCCAGGGTTTGATTCCCAATCAAGGGCATGTACCTGGCTTGCAGGTTTGATCCCTGTACTGGGAGGGAGGAAGGAAGGGAGGGAGGGGCAACCAATCAATGTAAAGATTAGTTGTCTCTGTCTCTGTCTCCCTCTTCCCCCTCTCTTCCTCCCTTCATTCCACTCTTTCTGAAAAGCAATGGGAAAAATATCCTCAGGTGAGGATTAATAATAAAAAAATCATTGGAGATATTGGACTTATTATTGACATTAAAGTAATTATTGCTTAATTATTAAAATGAGAACCGCTCTAAGGTCTCTAAAAGGTCATTTGAAGGGTATTCCCCTTTGCAATGAATACTTGGATTCGCAGATCTGTCAGGATATATTCTGTTGCTATCAGACTGAATTTGGTCTGGAGACGGACTTGTGCCCTGGGCCAGGACAACCAGGACACTTCCCTGGGGGTTTCCTGAGTGGGGTTGGCAGGAAAGAGCCGTGTTCGCTGGTGATGACATTAGTACATGTGGCTGAAGTGACTGGGTCTGTGTCCCCTCTGCCTGGAGAAAGCCCATCTGCAGCAGGAGGTGAGGTCAACGGGCAGCGAGAGCAGAGATGAGCTGCATGAGTAAAAGGGCTGAAGGGCTTCAATCCTAGTCCATTCCAGCCCTACCCACCACTTCTTTAAATGGGCCTGTACTGTCCCCCTTTTCACTTAATTTTTAGGCAAATTTGCTTTCCTATCACTTGCTACCTAAGAACTGGCCCGATCTAATAATACTCATTGTCACTACCTCACTGGTGAAGAGAGAGGAAATGAAATATTCCAAGTGCACCAGCAGCAATGGCACAAAAGCAAAAAAATAGAAAAAAGAAAAAAAAAAAAGAAAGAAAGAAAAGAAAAGAAAAGAAAAGAAAAAAAGAGAAAAAAAAAGAAAAAGGTTTATTCAGGGAGCAGGGCATTCCCCTTGATCAGAATAGGGACTCTAGATCAACTTGCTGAAAGCCAATTTACTGCAGGATCAATTCACTGAAAAAACATAAATTCAATGTATACATAGTATACATATATATGTGTGTGCATATGTATGTAATTGTGTGTATATAGATGTATACATGTAATTTTAATGGCTATATTAATGAATACATTCTTCTTGGATAAATAGAACATATTTAGGCCTTTTCTCTCCTTGAGCTGCAGATTGGAAGAAGTTCAAAAGAGATAAGGGAAGGTGGGGGATCCCAATATATTACTAACTCACATTCCTTCCTAATTGAATAGGTATCTGTGACTCCTACACATACTCTTTCATGTTGAAATGTGATAGTTAAATTGGTTTAGGAATGTCCTCATCCAGAATACAAATTTTGGATCAACTATCATACATTTACATCTAAATGATAGACTTGGTGGAAGTCTAGATGTGTGAGCTGCAAACTTGAGACTCTTGAAGAGATATTAAAAAAGATAATCTTTTCTGGAGGTGGGGCTCAGATAACTCTTTTCAACCAGATTCAGGAAGCATTAGTTACACCCCCCTCTCTTGGTCTTGGATTTTAGTATACATTCTAATTATTTGGAAAGGGTGTTAAAAATGGAGATTTTGGGGGCTCCTCCCAGAAATTCTGGCCCAATAGGCATAGGGTGGGGCCCTGCCCTAGAATTCTCATTTTACAATCAACATTGGTGATTCTGTTGAAACTGATTCCTAGATCACAATTGGAGAACACACCTATCCAGTGATTCTCAACCCTGGTTGCTTTGTAGAATTGCCCTGGAGCATTTAAAAAATACTGATGCCTGGGCCCCACCCCAGATCCATTACAATTGAATTTCTGAGGGAAGAGCTTGGGAACTGTCTTTGTTAGCTGCTCCCAGGAAACTCTGACAAGTAGCTTGAGCAAGGAGAATAGTTGGTAGACAACTGACTGTCTAAGCCAGTGGTTCTCAACATTTCTAATGCTGCGACCCTTTAATACAATTCCTCAGGTTGTGGTGACCCCCCAACCATAACATTATTTTTGTTGCTACTTCATAACTGTAATTTTGTTACTGTTAATGAATCATAATGTAAATATCTGTGTTTAGGCTCTACAGCAGCAGTGACCCACAGGTTGAGAACCGCTAGCAGGGTCGCCTAAGACCATTGGAAAACACAGATATTTACATTACGATTCAAAACAGTAGCAAAATTACAGTTATGAAGTAGCAATGAAAATAATTTTATGGTTGGGGGTCACTGCAACATGTGGAACTGTATTAAAGGGTCGTGGCATTAAAAAGATTGAGAACCACTGGTCTAGGGCCAAGTTGGCATTTGGTTGCACACATGGGCCATAGGATTTACTTACAATTTAAGGTGTTCATATAAGGCTCACACCAATTCTATGAGTTTGGTATAATTATCCCCATTTTATAGATTAAGAAACCAAGACTCAGAAAAGTTGTACAATTTATCTGAGGACATATGTTTTATGTATGTTGGAACCAGCATTAGATTCCGGGGCCAACGACCTAATATATCTTGCTGTCTCCTTCCACAGATAATTGCTATGAAGAAAATAAAAAGTTGGATACAATTTTAGAATTCAAATGAACTAATGATTAGAATGGCTTTATATAAGGCATATATAATATTTTATAAACTTAGATAGGTCATATGCATGTAATGGGGTGAATGATGAATCATTCAGACAAAACCTTGTCAGTTTCTGACTTACAGGAGTCTTGGTCATGAGAAAAAGAATGACGTCTCATTTTCCTCCTATAGACCCCTTCCACAAAAGTTGATTAGTTCCTCCCAAACAGGGCTGTCTCTTGTTCTCTCAGTTTAATAGTTGTTTTGAATCTGAGTGGACCATTAATTCACATATAAAAATGGAAAGGAAATACTTAATCTCTCATCCCTTCATTTGTAATGTTTCATGGCTAGTCTGACACAACAATAAATAAATAAATATCTCTAAACAGATATGGTGAGATTTAGAATATGATTCATCCTAAGACAAAATGTGGTCATTGGAGGGGCGAGACTACAGCAGTGAGCTGTCTTCTCTACCTCCCTGTGAGGTCACTGGCTGCCAGACTGATGGGCGTGGCCTAGACTTGGGGCAGATTGTTGCTTACTCACCCAGAGAGAGTAGCCTGGGGCTGTTTGGACGTTGCCATTAGCTGCCCCACCCATTCCTCTATGAACTCCTGTGTTAAGGGAGGGGCTCTCTTCAACTACATATAGGAATCCTATAGATTTTCTGCATCCATAAGGTTTGATTAGGTGCATTTTTTCTCGACACAAAAACTTTGATTTTGAAGGTAGATGTTGAGTCTAAATATTCTAGGTTTTAGGTTTTTTAGGAGTGCTCAGGAATAGAACTATAATGCTTCTGAGAAGTCTTACTTATGTGTAATATGTAATTGCAAAACAAACCATCCCCAAAGTATTTATGTGGACCCCTTTGGTATGCCCAATAATACAACCTGAAGGCTGAATGGCTGTTCCTGCTGCTTATTCACTCCACCCATTCCATCTTCCTGCGCTGGTCTCAGCAGCCCCTAATACCACTTCCTCGCTTCTTCCCACTACTAGCAGTCACTCTGATTTAAATAACAGCGTTATTGAGATATAACTTACATTCCATAAAATTCACTCTCTGAAAGTATACAATTCACTTTCTCAAAAGTGTATTCACAGAGTTGTGTTACCTTTACTTCCACCTAATTTTAGACACTTTCATTACCCCTAAATCAACCCCATACCTATTAACCATCACTCCCCCAAAACTTCCCTCTCCCCATCCCAGGAAACCACTAATTTGTGTTCTGCCTCTACAGATTTGCTTTTTCTGAGCATTTCATATACATAGAATCATACAATATGTGATCCTTTGGGTCTGGCTTCTTTCACTGAGCATGGTGTTTTCAAGGTTCATCCATGTTGTGGCATGTAGCAGTACTATGTTTCTTTCTATGGATCAATAATATCCATTGGATGACTATACTGCATTTTTATTCATCTATTCATCTGCTATTGGACCTTTGAGTTGTTTTCATTTTTTGTTACTATGAATAATGCTGCCATGGACATTCATGCACACATATGTTTTCATTTTGGAGGACATATGCTGAGGGGTAAAATTACTGGGCCATGTGTTTATCATTTTGAAGAACTGCCAGACTGTTTTCCAAAGCAGCTGTAGCATTTTACATTCCAACCAGAAATGCACAAGGGTTCTAATTTTTCTACATCTTCAATGCTTGTTATTGTCTGTCTTTTTAAGTTACTTCCCTCTTAGTGGGTATGAAGTAGGATCTCGTGGTTTTTATTTGCATTTCCCTAATAATGTTGAGCATTTTTCCATATGTTTATTGACTGTTAATATACCTTCCTTAGAAAGATATCTATTCAATCCTTAACCCATTTAAAATGGATCCTTTGTTTTTTATTGTTGAGAGATAAGAATTCTTTATATATTCTGGATCCAAGTCCTTTTTTGATTCACAAATCTTTACTCTCATTTTGTGGAATGGATATATATATATATATATATATATATATATATATATATTTGTCTTTTCACTTTCTTGTCTTTTGCATAATAAATGTTTTAATTGTAATGAAGTCTAATTTATCTGTTATTTTATTGTTGTTGTTGCTTGTGTTTTTGACTTCATTTCTAAGAAACCATTGTTTAATCCAAGGTCACAAAGACTGACTCCTATGTTTTCTTCTAAGGGTTTAATACTCTAATATATAAATCAACAAGTCATCTTGAGTTAATTTTTGTATATCGTGTGAAATAGGGGTCCAAATTTATTCTTTTGCAGGTGGATATTCAGTTTCCCCAGCACCATTTGTTAAAAATTCTTTTTTTTCACCGAAACCGGTTTGGCTCAGTGGATAGAGCTTCGGTCTGCAGACTGAAAGTGAGAGGGCAGGGCCAGGCTAACTCCTGACTCCATTTTGCATTGTGGGGCAGGGCAGAACAGGGCGGAGCTATCCTCCATTTTGTGTAACGACCCTAGCCCTCACCCAAACAATCAGGGTCAGCCAAAGCAGTGAAATCACCACCCTTATAAAAACCCCTTGACTTGTCGAAGTTCCGTCTCTCTTCCGCCATGCTGTCGATGTGAGTGGGATAGAACCCATGCTAGCATGGAAGAGGCTCTTTTGTTTATTGCATCGGACTCGGCTCCCTGGTGGTCCTTGGGGATCACGAAGTCTGGGCATAACAAAAGGTCCCAGGTTCAATTCTGGTGAAGGGCATGTACCTTGGTTGCGGGCACATCCCCAGTGGGGGATGTGCAAAAGGAAGCTGATCGGTGATTCTCTCTCATTGATGTTTCTAACTCTCTATTTCTCTCTCTTCCACTCCGTAAAAAATCAATAAAATATATTAAAAAAATACTTTCCCCCCCTTCCATTGAATTGTCTTAGTACCCGTATTAGCTTGGGCTGCTATAACAAATTATGTCATACAGTGGGTGATTTAAGCAACAGAAATGTGTATCTCACAGTTCTGGAGGCTGGGAAATCTAAGATAAGGTGCTGATCAATTTGGTTCCTGGTAAAAGTTCTCTTCCTGATTTTTAGGCAGATGCCTTTTTGCTATGTCAGAAAGAGACAACTGGAAAAAAATTGAAAAGAGGTGTGTGGATTCAATATCAGTATTATAACAGTAGTAATTCCCTGATTTTTATATTTGTACTATGAATATATAAGAAAATGTCCTTGTTTTGAGGAATTGCATGTTGAAATGTTGAGAGATAATGAGGCAGCGTGTCTGTAATTATTCTGAAATGATAAAGAGAAAGAAAGAGAGCAATCAGATAAAATGGTAACATTTGGAGAATTTGGGTAAGAAATATAATGGGATTATTTGTCTTTTTATTGTAATTTTTCTGTAAGTCTGAAAAGTTAAAAAAAACAAAAACAAAACCAGCCAATTTGAGCACCTTTAGAGTAGGTAGAATTTTAAAACTTTAGTTGTAACCAGTAATGCGGTTGTATTGGGAACATCAAATCAAATGTTTTAAACCTGAGAATATAGAATATCCAAACCTGATAATATAAAGTTTAAATATAAAATAGTCAAATAAGCAGAACTCCATAAGTGGTCTAGAAAGAATTAAGGGGTTCCACCTAGGTAAGAAAAAAATAGGAAAGCCTGAAGAACTTCAATGAACAAAAGTGAGGTGTGGCAAACTCAGAGGTAGGTCATTTCCATTCAAAGTCTACCTCTGAAGGAATCCAGGTTCCTTCTCCAAACTCCCATCTCTGCTCTTCTTACCCCACAGAAGTGTCAAAGGGAAGCTCTGTAAACTGGTTGTGATTATACGGATGACAGAAACCAAAGCACTGTAATTTTAGGAAGGTTAAGATATCCACTCTTTATAGTGTAGGACCCCAAGATGGAGGAAGTGACCTTCCCCACTGCTTGTTCCAGGATGTGACCTTTACGGTTAAAGATTAGACAGGGAGGAGGTCAGTTCTTTATGGTTGAAGATTAGGCAAGAATGAAATCAGTCCCCCAGAAACTCCCTACCCTGAGGACTTACCCAAGGGGACTGTTGACTAAGCATAGACCCTGTCATAAAACATGTAATTAACGAGCCCACCTGCGTGTGGTGTTTATTTCCTTGTTCCCTTCTCCCCCCCTCCATGTGTAACCCCACCTGCGTGTGGTCTTTATAAACTCATGTTCTGTAGTTACTCGGGGCTCCAGGAGACAGCTCTGTTGCTGTCTGCCTGAGAAGCCCCTGCGCTTGTACTATTAAAACCTCATGCTTTTCGCATCAAGTTTCGGTCTCGGCGTTTGACATGGGGTCATCGCCCCCTCCGTCGGACTCACCGGGGGTCTTGGGACCTTACAATAGACTATTTCTGTTTTCTCTTCATTTTCTTATATTTCCAAATGTATTTATATGAACACATATAGTTTTGTAATTTTTAAGATTCCATTATACAAGTGACAAGAAGGGAAACTAATACTTTTGCCTTTCAAGAACTATTCTAGATAAAAACTCCTGTATTGTAATTACTAATTATGATTTTGATAAAAAATAATACCTAAATCTGTTGTGAAAATTTTAAAAAATTATATAAAGCTAAAACACAGGCCTACAGTAATCATTTATTTAGGTGGAAATAAGTTTTTTCCAGAATCCTTTGAGACAAATACAAATGATTTTATATTGAGTTGAACACAAATGTGGAACAAAACCTAGGTCTCATCTTTTGCAGTGCTACGGTTAGAATGTCAAACACATGTGAAACAATGATGTCATACATCAGTTGTAAGCACGTGTAAGAGAAGAGTAGGCAGCTGTAGGTGGTTACTCGAAGATTCCCAGTATCTCTTCTGATCTAGAACATGTTTGGCAACACTCAAAAATCTCCTTTGTGTAAGCTGTGATTTTAACCTGAGGGGTGTGGTGCCTCTGGATAATCTTACCTATGGCCAACATGTGCAGCAATTTTTAGCACTAGAAAATATTCAAGTGTGAAAGAAAATCCTAGAATGATGAAGGACATTGTACATATCAGAATGTCACACCCAGAAAACTTTGAGTTAATCGGTTGCTATGGACTGAATATAAATATCCCCCTCGCCTGAATGTATGTTGAAACCTAATGCCCAATGGGATGGTATTAGGAGGTGGGGGCTTTGGGAGGTGCTTAGATCATAAGGAACCCTCAGGAAGAGAATGATTGCTTTATAAAAGAGATCCCACAGAGTTCCCTAGCCCCTTCCACCGTGTGAAGACACAGTCGAAAGACAGCCATTTATGAACCAGAAAGCAGGCCCTCACCAGACATTGAATCTGCAGGTGCTTTGATCTTGAGCTTCCAGCTTCCAGAACAGTGAAAATTAACTTTTTGTTTTTTATAAGCCTTAAAATCTGATGAAATTCACCTTACTAGATTTTGAGTTTCTTTGATAAAGTCACTTAATTTAAGTATAATGTACATATAATAAAATTTACTCACTCTAAGTGAAGTTTTAAGCTTTAATTGTATAAGTTATGACAAATGCAGGCTCTCATGTATTCAATAAATATATGGAATATTTCCATCACCCCCAAAGGCTCCCTTTGCTTCTTCCCAGGCAATCCCCAATTCCTGGTTCCTGGCAACCCTTGATCTCTGTCATTATAGATTTGATTTATCTTTTGTGTAGTTTTGGGCAAATGAAATACTGCAATACGTACACCTTTGTATCCAGCTCAGTATGCTTTGAGTTTCATGAGAGAGGGAGTGAGAGAGTCATCTGTGTGAGAGAGACACTTTGATCAGTTGCTTCCTGCATGATCCCTGAATGGGGCCAAAGATCAAACCTGCAGCCTAGGAACATGCTCTTGACTGGGAATTGAACCTGGGAACCTTCAGTTTGAGGGCAGATGCACTAACCACTGAGAAACTGGACAGGGCTGATTTGCTTTTGAAACCTGTAAATCATGATGTCAACTCTCATCATGCATATACAATATGATAAGCTAAGTTTGAGCACTTGTATTAATTCATTTCATTTTTGCAACAGCCCTGAGATAGGTACTACTATCATTCCTATCTTACAGAGAGAAAATCGAGGCACTGAGATGCTAAACAATTGGCCCACGCTCACATATCTAAGATGTATGAAGTTAGTCTTTAAACCCAAGCTGGACAATATGGTTATTGCTAGAGAGGAAGGGGGTTTGGTGGAGGGAGGTAGAAAAAGGCATAGGGGGTCAAATACTGTATATTGTCTATCTACAAGATTAATTCATTATAGCTAGCAGCCTCCCTGACTTCTTGTATTAAGAGACCTTAATTTTTAAGTTATCTCTCTTTTAAAAAATATATATTTTATTAATTTTTTACAGAGAGGAAGGGAGAGGGATAGAGAGTTAGAAACATCGATGAGAAAGAATCATTGATCAGTTGCCTCTTGCACACCCCCTACTGGGGATGTGCCCGCAACCAATGTACATGCCCTTGACCGGAATTGAACCTGGGATCTTCCAGTCCGCAGGCCAATGCTCTATCCATTGAGCCAAACCGGTTCCAGCAAGTTATCTCTCTTTCTTTTTAAATTTTCACATATTTCCAATATACTGTGAAATAGATGAAATATAATAAAGTCACTTCATCTGTAAAAATATTAGTAGATATCTCTGATTGAGGAGGGTTTTTAAAATTGTAACTCTGATATTAGAATCACACCTGAAAAATTGCATTAGTTTCTCAATATCATCAAAATTTAGTGTTCAAATCTCCTTGATTTTGTCATCATTATTTTTATTTACAATGTGTGTGAAGCATGATCCATATAATTGGAATCATTTGATATCTCATAAATGTCATTGAGTGTAGAGGGCCGCCTGGGAAGGCACATGGGCAATTTTCTTTAATTATCGTTGCTGAACTCAGGGTGTAGGTAGAGCCAGGCCTTGGGAACATGGTTCCCCAAGATGTCAGCTTGGCCTTCATATCAGCACAGGTGTCATCAAGGGTGGGACTAGATATGTAAATCCAGGCATGCTAGGGCCTACTTAAGAAAGCAAATAAGTTGGTGTTCCTTCCTGGTATTGGGGGTATAAAATAAATGCGCTGGGAGGGGTCATGTTGTCTTCCTGCCTCTTCAGCAGAGAGTGGCAGCCCACCCACCTCCCAGTTTAAAATCTATCTCTGGGTCTTCTCTCTTTATTTCTACTATTTCTCAATCCCTGGCCGCCTCCACTCAGAACCAGTTCCTTCATCTTTCTTTCCGTGCGGGACGTGGAAAAGGGAGATCCCCCCCCCATGTCTTCCCCCCACCACATCAGGCCCCCACAATTGAATTTATAGGTTCTCCCTGGAACTCTTTTGGTTTCTGCAGGTGAATTGTTGAAGAAAATAGGTCATATGTCTTTAGAATTTTCTGTATTCTGGATTTTGCTGACCAAATCTCTATGGTATAATTTAAAGTTCTCTATTCCTTATACTTCCTGAAGTGTGTAATTCAATCTCGAAGCTTTATTATATTCAGGTCTTATTTTTTGTTTGTTTGTTTTGTTTTGTTAGACTACATCAAAGGTGATACTGTAAAACTTCCATAAAAAAAGTGCACAATGCCTGATCGTGGCTCTTTTTGTGATGGTATCAGCCATTGATGATCATAGCCCAGATGAGTTCATTTATTAGGGGTTGTAGAATGGTGTTCTAGTCCCATCATTTCTTCTTTGCTCCTTAGCCAGGATACATCTATACAGAGAAAACTGTTATGAACTATTTGGTCACCTGAGACTTTCCTAGGAAAGAAAACAATTAATGTTGGCTTCTTTCCCTTTGGCGCTCATTTTCAAAACAGTAAGTTGGTTATGAGTGGAGAAGATTGCAACCATAGACTATGTTGGCTCATTTGCCAAGATTTAACCATACAAACTCTCTTACTACAGTCTCATCTTAGGTTCTCCTGAAGAGCATGCCAAGGCAAATGGGAAATTTGGCACCTTTTGCCAGACAATGAACATAAAAAGTAATGGGGGCATTTTCATCTTCAAAGCATAGCAGGGCTAGTTATTTCGCCCATCTCCCCAAGAAGTAGGTGTTATTAACCTCATTTCAAAGATAAGAAAATGGACACTTGAAGCAGCTATGAGAGCAATTTGCCCCAAGCTAAGAGGGTGTCACCGTAGAAGATGAGAATATAATTTATGCATGGCTCAATGTTAAATTTCATGCTGAGGAAGAGAGATACAGGGAGAGCCAGAGAAAAATAGGGTTCAAGTTCACTGACTCAATTCTGACACCATTGGCTGTGCAGTGTGCTGAAATTAGAGGACACTCTGTACCTCTGGGAGTTATCAATGAAGTATTTGATATTGTGACGCCTGACACATGTTAAGTGTGAGCACGTGCTTGCTAGCTAACCTAAAATAATGTGCCCCATTTTGCTACTACAGACATCCCTACAGTGTGACAAGGTTAGAAAACTTTCCACTAGATTCAGACTCTTCATTTATTGAAAGCAGTTGGAAGATGATGGCCATTTTTCCCTCTAAGTTAGAGCTGCAGTGTGTGCAGATTACTTCCTGTGTAAAGTGGGGGTAGTGTTTGTGTTCAAGTTGGAACATGTTTAGTTCATGCTGACAAATCACATGCAATTGTGAGCCTGATTCAAACGGGAGATGATATAGTTCTTGGGACTCAGTCTTCTCAACACCGGGGCTGGCGTTGGCATTTTCTATTTGAGAGATGTTGAAGTTGAAATAACCCCAACACTGGGGAAGCTGGAATTTATGACGTTTAGGTTCTCCACCCAGACTAACTGCCCCAACAGCCTCTAATTGCTTGGCCGTTGGCGAAGCTCGCCTCCTCAGCACAAAGGCTGCTGCTGTCAGAGTGCGAGAGTGAGGGGAGAAGTAAGTTAGCATATGTGATTTTCAAACGGAGGAAACCCAGCAGCCTTTTTTTAAAACCTTAGATTTGTCTTATTATTTACCTAACAACACTCCTAACCTACACCCCACCTGGTGAGCCTCATGACGACTTGGTAATTTAGTTCCTTGAAAAGAACTGTGGGCACCTTCCATGACTGTAGACTTCTAATTCAGAAATTAAAGGCTACATGTGTTAGTTTTTGGCGAGACATTGTTTAATTTGTACCCTTCTTTCTATTAAGTTCTCAACTTATGTGCCAATAAACCTATTTATTGACTTTTTTTTCCTTTAAAAAAACTGCATACCTTTTTAGCTTTTCTCATTCCTAACTTAGAGCTAGCTTTGCAGTTCTGGGTGTCAGCTATTTAAAGGCATGCTGTAACCTCTTGGACAGGTAAAGAGAAAGGAGGAGGGATCTTGCTGTTCTCACACATCCTCCTCCTACTCAAAGACTTGCTCCACTTTCCTCCGGCTCCTCCTTTGCTGCCTAATGATATCTATCTCCCTGTGAAGTCATGACTAGTATCCGTAGGTAAACACTAGTTTGCTTATCAAATCCTGGAACATTAAGACCTTGGAAAAGTAGGTTGAAGACTGATATCAAAGAGGCCTAATTTTTTTTCCATAATGCCTTTTTTATTACAATATCCAAAATAACTGAATATACAAGTTAAGGAGGTCTGAAGACTCCTTCCTCAACTATAGGAATGTGCCATCTCAAGATAGTATACTTAAACTATAAAGAAGTTCAAATATAAAGAAAAAAGAATACATAAACATTCTGTGTGTCTTTTACTACCAATTACATATCCTTCTGTACACCCTAAAAAACTTCCCTGTAAATTATAATACATAAAGCAAATTATAATACATATTATACACACACACACACACACACACACACACACACACACACACATATATATATATATACACATATATATATACAGATATACACAAAAAATACATATGTATATATTGTGTATATACATAAAGTGTTGGTAGCTCCCCTCCCCCAAGGATCAGCTGTTTTCTTTAATCATCTGTATTAGTGTCAACAAGTGGCTACAGATACCTATTAATTTGAGAATTTAATACATTATTGTGAATTTAAACAAGCCAAAGGGCAAGAGGAAAAAGCACTATGTGGATGACACATCTGGGGATAAAATACCAAAACATCAAAGAGGCCTAATTTTAGGCAATAAGGATGATTACATCGTCTTTGTAATACTAACAAGTGTTGGAGATGACAATATAATTTGGTTTAGGGTTGTACAAAAATCATGGGTCCATAACAAAAGGACTAGTGGGAGATTCCATCACAGAGAGCAGCCAGGATTGCCAACTGGCGGCTGCTGAGGAGGTGGGGCGAAGCTTGTCTCTAACCAAGTGAGTCAGGATAGTGGTTCTGCTTTGTGTGTGTGTGTGTGTTTGGGGGGGGGGGAGGGGAGGGTCTTGGGGCTTTCCCCTCAAAATCTCCCTTGAACAGAAAACGGATCATTAATGTAAAGGGAAATTATGTTTGATTCATTTGTCTTCTTCCATTCTTGAAATATATATAGGACTCCATATTTTTTTGTTAACTTCAAAATTTTGTATTTCATTTATTTGTTAAGCAGTGGAAAGTGAGATGCAGTTTGTACAGGCTCAGAGTTTGGAGTCTGGGTTCTGGGCGTGAGCTTGACTCCATCTCTTCTTAGCAATTTCTTACATTTCTAATGTCACTGTCCTCATTTGTGAAGTTAGAATCACAATACATAACTGACTTGAAAGAGATTATCTATATATATAAAAGGCTAAGTGAATGACTGTATGTTCATCCGACCGTCCAACTCACCAGTAAACGTTGAGTTGCACATGCGAAATACATATAAAACTCTCGCTGGTGCCAATTGCACTCATATGTTTCAATCTGTCATTGTCAATTGTGAATTTGATTGTTTTTGTTGACATTCTGAAGCTGAAAGAAAGCGGCAGAATATGTAGGTGCAATCATCATGCTATGGAGAAATCTTAATATTAAATGGGATCTTTGTAATGATACTAGATTTATTATTAAAAGATTGCAACCTGACATAATCAAAGCTGAAGTATTAACAGGAACTGCGGGAGGAGAGGTTATTCTGATTTCAAGAATTGATTTGTCCCTGTCTGACACTGGCCTCCCATGTAAATGAATTCGAAGACGGTCTCCTGTAATGCCAGCATTTACGATGATTATTGACAAATCACAAGGACAAACCCTAGACAGAGTAAGAATAGTCCTACCTGAATCCATTTTTGGACATGTTCAGTTATACGTTACTTTCTCCAGAGTTTGAAATGACATTAAAGTTAATATTTCATCACAAGGGAAAGTAGTAAAGCACTCTGAAAGTGTTCTTACACTTAATTTGGTATCTTGGAAGCTTCTTGAAAATTTCCTCCCTTCCCAAGTGAAGCCAGTTGACTTCATATCTGAGATGTTTACATTCTTACACACACTCTCTCTCATACGTCCTGTCAGCACGTAGAACTGATGCTTATTAGGGGAATGAGTCCTTCTCATATTCCATTCAATATATTCCATCACCCACATCAAACGGATAAGTTTGATCTCAGATGAACCACACACTATGGTGTTTGATGCAAAAGTAAAAAGGATTTATTACAAGCACTACCTAGATTTAAATATGGAATCGGCTTTCCCCTTTATCAACCTAACCTGGGGGAAGCCACGCACTAGCCTGGTGCCTCTGTAGTTATTTCCTTTTCGTTTATAAAGTAGAATAAATCTAGAACTTCTGTAAAATGGTTAATACAAGTCATGTGGTGAAAGGTCTTACATCACTTTTAAAAATGTGCATACAAGGCACTGGGGGCTCAAGTTTCACTGTTTGGAAACAAGGGGTTTGGACTTGGCCAAGCTTCCTTTGGAGCTGAGCGTAGGCTTCTCCTGGACTCTGTGCGTTGTAGTTGCATCATGTAGTCAGGCAGAGATCCAGGCCACCACCGAGTCAGCAGGGGACTGGTCCTGCGGGGGAGGAGGGAGGAAGGGTCAGGCCTGTTCCCGCCTGTACCTCCTCCTGGGGCGGGGATCCTTCTGGAAGGGCTCCTGTATTCCTTGGACTGATTCATCTCAGGAGAGTGGAGGGCCGGGGCTGATTGCTATCTCAGGTGTGACCCCAGCTACTTCTGGGCCACCTTGAGCTTCTAGACCTCACCAAGGGACACTCTGGAATTTCTACCTTTTAAGAGACATAACTTGTCGCCCTTTATTAGCAACTAAACTAGCAGGTATCTGCTGTAGACCACAGGTAGTAATTGACTACAACTGGAGACTTATTATGCAAAGGCTCAGTTGTGGTGGACAGCTTTTTGAAAGTAACTTGTCAAGAAACAGAGCTTTCTAGTCATAAGAAATAATATATGATGACTATAGAAGATTTAGAAGACACAGGGCACTATAGACAAATAATTAAAAACACCTTTAATTTCACCAGCCAGAAATAACTATTGTTAAAATTATTTTATGCATTTTTTAACATCTTCTAAGTATACACACACATATGTAATTTTTAATGCCAAAAATCAAGGAACCCGTAAGTGCATTACAGTGAGAAGTGGAAGTTCCTAAATATACATATACATTTATATATTTTTTAACCTACTGTTTAAAAACTCCCTACAAACAGGCACAACTAATCTTGTGAGCATGACTCTTTCCTTATTGTTTGTTTAGTTGTCTTGGTGTTTTATTTTCCCCTTAAGTTTGTTTCTTAGCAGAATATTACATGTAAATTATTTTTCATAACAAGTGAACATTTACTATAAAATTTCTTCCAGACACATGGCTTTTTAAACACTAGAAGCTGATGAGACCAAGAGCATTACAGCCTGTTAGGCTGCCGGGTTCTTGAAATGGATGTAATTAGGGTAAAGGACTAAAAATCTGAGGTTTTGAAACTTTCTTTTTTTCTGTCTCAGAAACGCTAAGACATACCTTGTCGTATCTTCCCTGACTCAGTTTCTCCACATGCGAAGAAGAGATAATATAGCTCTCAGTGGCTGGCTGGGAGCCTTTATTGTATCAGTCCTGTGAATTGCTAGGCATGTGCAAGATTCTTGTCATTCCTCTGCTGTATGGAAAGATGCCATTTACATTGGAGGCACTCATACTTATTAATGGGGTGAAAAACACTTTACTATTTGTAGGTATCTGGGGAGGGTGCTCAACAATTTACGACTGAAATTTATCTTCTGAGATAGGGAGGGAGGGAGAAAGGAAGGGAAGGAGGGAGGGAAAGAGGAAGGGAGGGAGGGAGGGAGGGAGAGAGAGAGAGAGAGAGAGAGAGAGAGAGAGAGAGAGAGAGAGAGAGAGAAAAGAAAAGAAAAGAGAAGGGAAGGGAAGGGAAGGGAAGGGAAGGGAAGGGAAGGGAAGAGAAGAGAAGAGAAGAGAAGAGAAGAGAAGAGAAGGGAAGAGAAGAGAAGGGAAGAGAAGAGAAGGGAAGGGAAGAGAAGGGAAGAGAGGGAAGGAGAGGGAGAATATGAATGATTCTAAGCATGCTATAACAAAGCTCCTTTGAGTTGTTCCTGGGAGTGGCTGGGTGTGTCAAGCCATTCCTCAGCCCGAATGCTGAATAATCAAGTTATAATGTTTGCAGTGTTTCAATCTATAGGTAAGAAAAGGCCCTGACAGAAGAGTCTCCTAGGTTATTAAATATTTGGGCTGATGATTACTTTCGTTGAACTATAGGAAATTATTGTTTGATAAACTTGTATGATGGATGAATGGATAATTCATTCTTTAAGCTATATGTTTTCCCTTCAGAAGAAAAAAAACTTACTCTTTTTTAATACACAGTAATAACTTAGTTTTTGTGGCAAATAAAAAAGAAGAAACTTATGTATTATTTTTGGATTATAGAACAGATGCTTCTCCCTACAAACAGGGATATCATTTCCAACTGGATATTTTAAAAGAAACATTTATTCCCAACAGTCAGAATTATGTTTGCGCTTCCTTGGCATTGCTGAATTCTTGTCGCTGGAAGTGTTTCTGTCCATATTAGACGAGCACTGAACAGGAGTGTGACAGAGGGAATCTAGCCATCAAAAAGGAGAATGGGCAAAGCTCTCCAATTTAAGTGCAAGTCTCTTAAAAGCTTGGGTCACAGTAGCAAGCATGCAGCAGGTGTTCAACAAATGATTCTAGTGACTTCGATGTGTGAATACCCTGCACTGGCCTTTTGGCCATCTTTACATTCCCTGCGGCTGTGCCTGTCTGAGGAATAGTGGAAGTGGTGATAATCACCACCATTATTAGGGAACACATGCTATGTGCTGGGCACTCACATGGATTGTCTCTTCATGTGTTTCATTTCACAGATGAGCAAAGTTGAGCCTTGCTAGGATCACTACTTTTTTGTTTTTTTTAAAATATATTTTATTGATATTTTACAGAGAGGATAGGAGAGAGATAGAGAGCTAGAAACGTCAATGAGAGAGAAACATCGACCAGCTGCCTCCTGCACACCCCCTATCGGGGATGTGCCCGCAACCAAGGTACATGCCCTTGACCGGAATCGAACCTGGGACCTTTCAGTCCGCAGACCGACGCTCTACCATTGAGCCAAACCGGCTTCGGCTAGGATCACTACTTTATCTAAGATTTATCAAGTGGTAAGTGGTAGACTTACCAAGTTTATGACTTGGCCCTCACACCCACTTTCCCCATTATAGCTGGATAGTGAGATTTTTGAGAGGAATCCTGTCCACATCACTGACCTTCTTTCCTCCACTTGCTCCACTGATACCCCAAATTCTACTGCTGGAGTTTAACTCCTTGCGTTTATAACTTCGAGACTGGTTAATAATAAAATACCTAGGGCCTGGGGGGAAGGAAATCTACTAGTCAATCTTAGTTTAGCAAAATAAATTGCTGTTATTCCTTTAGTCAAGAAGCATTTATTGACTCCATAAATAAATAAAGTCTATCAAGTCGATACCAAGTGCTGGTATTACAAAAAGAAATGAGGCTTGGTCTTTACCTTTAAGGTGCTTGTGTTCAGATAGAGGAGAACATAAAAGACATAGATTATTTTAAAACAATGTGGTAAGTGAACAGTAGGGAATTAGGTGAGCACAGCAGAGAAGGAATTGGCTCATTTCGAGGTCCTTTCCTGAGTAGATTCGGTAGGAAGAGAGGAGGTCCCACTGCATGATGGATCTTCACGTTAGGACAACTAGCATATACACAAAGGGTGGGCTCCCAGAGAGATTTCAGGGCAGAGCTCTGTAAACCAAATCACCATATTTTATTGGTAACCCCATCAAGCAATTTCTCTTATCAATTTGGTACTATTTATTTTGCTAAATATAATGTATTTGAAATACCCTCTTCTTTCTTTTGTGACCACCTTTTTGTTTAATAGGGCGCTAGCTCTTTGGCATCTAACAGAATGAACTACTGTAATTTACGTGGAAAGGATGGAGGTTAGGGTGTTTTTTGTGGCACAGCCATATTCGAGAAGTATGAATTATTTACAACCATCACGTGTGCCTTCTCTTTCATATAATAGCTCACCTTCCGATTCCTCATGGGTTACTAGGGTTGCTCTTATGTATGTATTAGGCCAAGGCAGGATTTATTGCAGCCCCTTCCTGCCTGAGCATGTACGAGCCTTTGGAAGCTGTGCAGGCAACAGCAGCTTCAGCCTGAATAATTTCTTCAATCTTGGAGACGCTGCCAGGAGACATGAGTAAGAGCTGAGCATGCAGAAGTGGGAGGGACCAGAGTACAGGTGGGGCGTGGCCTCAGCGGGAGTGGCCGGGGTTGAGGTGAGCCAGCCGGCTGCTCTGACCACAGAATTGCTTCCACAGCGAGGTCCTTCTGAGCCTCGCTTTCCTTTCTCCTGGCCGTGGTGTGTCTTCCAGGGTAACTGCAACTCCAGGTAAGCAAAGTTGGGGTGGCGGGGCTGGTGAGTGCCCTTTTCAGGGCAATTCTTGAAACAGAAGAGGTGTTGGAGCTGATTCAAGGTAGTGAACAAAGTGGACACAATGGGTTATTTTCAGTGCTAGCCTGTGGGCTTGGGGACTGTTGCCCATCACCTCCACACAGGCAGCATCTCCAGCTCTCAGTCCTCTGGGAACTAGGAAGACACCTAGGGAGAGAAATCACTTAGCCATACAAGGTAAGAATCTGAAGAAATAACATGGCTGGGAGGATTTAGTAGTGGGGGTGTGTGGGGGTGGTGGTGGGGTATTGGCATGGGCCCAGCAGTGATTGATGGAGAAGAAAATATTTCTGAGCTTTTAGACCTACCTTGGAATTAAGAATGAATTTCGAAATGCTTCTTTCAGAAAGGGCCTGATACTCAAAACCTGGAGAAAGTGGCAACACATTTGAATGTCTGACTCACCTTCCTGGTTGGTTCTGTGTGCTTTAAGGTTCAGACTTCAAAACTGCTCTTCTTCTTGGCATTTTTAAGCATCTAGTCAGTGTTCACTTACTTGAAACTGCCTCCTTCTGAGCAGAAAGTATACCCTCTCCCTGTTTCTGGGTTCTAGGATACTTGAAACAAAGTTATAGATTTCAAATATGTATTCTTGGGCAACTTTTTAAACAGGCTGGCTCATCGTTTCTTTTTTATCGTGGCTGCTGGATTTATGGTTTCGTTTAAGAGTATCATATTGAAGATCAATTTAACGTGCTAGGCTGTTCTGTAGACTCAGATTCAGAGCTGAGGGGTCTTAGACATATTTCATCTCAGTCCTTCATTCTGTAGACGAGGAACGTGGCTCACAGAGATGACAACGTGGTGTTCTAAGTCACACAGCTTATAAGTGGCATGGTCAGTGGAATTCACGCCTTCAAACTCATAGCTTGTGGATGTTTCCATGATATCATGGGTATTCTTAACAGCCTGTCATCCTCTACACCACTCAAAAGGTTTTAAAAAATATATATTTTATTAATTTTTTACAGAGAGGAAGAGAGAGGGATAGAGAGTGAGAAACATCGATGAGAGAGAAATATCGATTAGCTGCCTCTTGCATACCCGCTACTGGAGATGTGCCCGCAACCAAGGTACATACCCTTGACTGGAATCGAACCCGGGACCTTTCAGTCTGCAGGCTGACGCTCTATTCACTGAGCCAAACTGGTCTTGGCCACTCAATAGGTTTGATAGAGTTAGGTGGGTCTCAAAACTCAGTCCCCATCAGTAGGTGAAAGAATTGGCTGAGTTTCTTGATTGGGGGAGAGAGATAAGGAAGCCAGCCTGAAGAACGTCCCAGAAAATGACTCAGGTTTACATCTTTGCTTCTTAACACCTTTAATTCTGCCACTTCAATCCCTCTGGGTTGTGGGTTGACTTTGAGGGTTGCAACCTCAGCAATCTTGGTCATGGTGTGGCCAGTCTGGCTCTAGTTTGCTGTTATGCAGCAGTGGGATGGCTCAGTGATCAAGATCAGGTTTCTGAACAAACAGGAGATAGGACATCTCACAATATCAGAACAAAGTAGAGGCACTCTTGTCATTAGGCCCTGACCTTATTACTAATAGCAGCTTTGTCCTTTCCTGCTAACAACGGTCTTCCCTTATATGTTTACACCTTTCGTCACTTCCTTTAATCCTGACAGTCTCTCACACTGCAGAAGCTCCAAGGTCTCCTATTTTCTTAACCTGGCTCTGGTTTTTCCCCCCTCTTGAAATTGGAATATGGACAGCAGAGCTGTGTTTTTAGGCGTCTAGTGATAGTTACTCTAATAGGCAAGATTCCTCAGGCCATTACTTAAGGACTGGCTGTACCAAATACTTAAGATAATTTTTCCTCTGCATTTTTCTTCATTTGTCATATGAGGCAGGTTAGCATGAATGACAACCACAATCACCTGACACAGTGAAAAGAATTCTAAGTAATGAGAAAGCTGTGCACCTGGCTGTGTGTGTGCATGCATGTGTAAAGAAGATTGTGGTGGGTGGCCTGTAGGGAGGCTGAACATATATTGTTCAGTACAAAACATGATTGAGAATGACAGGGGCATGTCAGAAAAGCAAACATTCGCCAGGACTGTCCCAGGCAGTGGGATATATAGGCAACCTGTCTATACAGCATTTTTTTCATGCAAACGGTCTATCAACAAGTTTGAGGACCATTGGCTTAGAGGCACTAAAGACTTTGGGAATCTTTGTGCGGGGGCTGTAAGTCTAGAGAAGTGAGCATGCCTGATCCTGTTCATGTTCTAGTGCACGCCCCTCCATTCATTTGGGATTCCTTGCAGTCTTTTTGGCCAACATTTTTTTCATAGCTAACTCCCACTTGTTTTTAGGACTCACCTTTAGTGTGACTTACTTAATGGCACTATTTCTCAGCAAACCTCACTGAGATTTCTATGATAAGTGAGCTCTCTCTCTCTCTCTCTCTCTCTCTCTCTCTCTCTCTCTCTCTCCTAAGGGTTCCCATGACAACCCGTGCTCCCCAAGAAAATGCCCAGTACTCATTAGACACATCATGGCATTAAGCTGACA
The DNA here is from genome assembly GCA_963924515.1 of Vespertilio murinus. Taxonomy (NCBI): domain Eukaryota; kingdom Metazoa; phylum Chordata; class Mammalia; order Chiroptera; family Vespertilionidae; genus Vespertilio; species Vespertilio murinus. The sequence continues at coordinate 46,491,942 of OZ004709.1, read as the reverse complement.
GCTGCTTGAAGGCAGGACCCATGCTGGGTTCACCTTTGATTTCTTAACACTTAACTTAGTGCCTGACATGCATTTGCTACTCAGTTAATACTGTTTAAATGAAAGCACTATAACATTAACTGTTGGTGACATAAATGGTGGGAAGAGAACAAGAGATTCTCCAGGGAGGAAATGAGAGAAACAAAGTTTGTGTTGATGAAAAGAAGAAGAAGAAGAAGAAGAAGAAGAAGAAGAAGAAGAAGAAGAAGGGGGAGGGGGAGGGGGAGGGGGAGGGGGAGGGGGGAGGAGGAGGAGGAGAAGAAGAAGAAGAAGAAGAAAAAAAGTATTTTGGTATTTCTAAAGGGTAATTCAGGACATGTAGGAGTTTTGGAACTCTGAAGACTTGTGAGAGAAAAAAAGTCAGCCAAGACACAGTTACGGAGGGTGTGGTGTTGTGTGGTTGGATGCACCAGGCTGGGTGCTGGGAGAAGTGAATGCTGGGGCTGGTTTTACCACTCTCCCTCCCTTCGTGGGTGGCCTGGAGAATCCCTTCATCTTTGTCTGTCTCACTTTTCTCATCTGTAAAAGGAAGAAAGGGAGGCAGACTAGATCCATGCCAAAATCTTGTCCCATTCTAAAGGTTTATGATTTTAGGACATATTGCCAAAACCAGGCAACTTAGTGATAAATTCTTAGAGCTCTTGTTGCATTTGAATTATTACTTAAATTTCCATTTCACTCTTTTAAACTTCTAAGTGACAAAAAAACGCAGCATTTTCTACATGGGAACTGTAACTAAAATTGTCTTTGTTATGCTCATTTGAAGGCTTTCATGAAGACCAAAGAAGTTATCTCTGTAATGAAGTGATAATAAAATGAAAAAAAGTCTGTGGCAATTTTAGCACTCTGAGCAGAAGTCATTAGAAATGTAAATTTACTTTGTAGGCCTTACTCGTGTCTACTCTTATACCCATAATTTTTATAGTATTTGTTACTAAAATGGTCCACGTTGAACCTGATGCTTTTTCCTGTGTGTGTAGCTCACATTGCTAAGATCTGCTTAAATGCTTTGACTGCCTGGTAGCATGGGGGGATGGCCACTCACTGTGGCCCAATCATCCCTTGAACTACCTTAGCCTCGATCAGCTCTGCAGTGTTTTTGGGTCACTTGGGACCAATCACTGAACAACTGATCATATTTATCCAACAATATCTGATTGAGAACTTAGCTGGTGATTGCTTCTATAGCAATTCCCATGTTCAGATCTTTCCTTTCCTTTCCTTTCCTTTCCTTTCCTTTCCTTTCCTTTCCTTTCCTTTCCTTTCCTTTCCTTTCCTTTCCTTTCCTTTCCTTTCCTTTCCTTCCCTTCCCTTCCCTTCCCTTCCCTTCCCTTCCCTTCCCTTCCCTTCCCTTCCCTTCCCTTCCCTTCCCCCCGCCTCTCTCTCCCTCTCTCCCTCTCTCTCTCCTCTCTTTTTGCAGTGCTTTAAATCTTTATTGTTGAAAGTATTTGTCCAGACCTTTTCTGATACCTTTGTCAAGCATTAAACAACATTGTTGTCTCTGGGACCTCAGCTGTTAAAGGCTGCATAAGCTTCCTCAACCTGAAGGAGAATTTTCTGAGAAAGGAGATAGTACATGGATGGCAGACAGGCCTGTTGGACTCATGCACTAAGGATTCTCATGCAAAGGAAGGGACTCTGGAAGGAGGGTCTGCACCCATGAGAAAGCCTCAGATGTCAGGCGTGCTCTGATTAACATTCTCCAACAGAAGAATCTATATCTTGAGTTGCAACACAGTATTCACTATGTTGTGTAATTAACTGTACTAAAAGCCACCAGAAGCTTGTACTCAGACAGAACTACTGAGACTAAGTGTATCTCAAAATGTTATAATGGATAATAGAATAAGCTTTGGTGGGACAAAATGGTAACACAAACATTTCCTTACTTTTTGGTACACTTTGAGGTGTTTGTACTCAAACTCTCTCAACAGAGTTTTCCCAGGTCTTAAACACAGGTTTTCTACACAAAGGAAGTCAAACAGTTCAAAGTAAAGTTTGTTATTGATTATGCAAGATTATTGGAATTTCTCCCCTTGAGGGTAGTGAATGAAAGCATTCTGGAAAGAACTACTTGTGTTTGTTAAAGCACAATTGGTATGTTTCAGATTATTATTAATGTGATTAGGCCTCAGTTGTTGAAGCTTTGAGAAATTTACAGGGATCTGAGCAGAGACTTCAATATTTGGTGAAAAAAACAGCTCATTCAAGCTTCTCAATCTGGTCGAGAAATAGCTCATGTTGACAAACTCAGCATTATCAATGTTAAATTTGCTCCTGAAGAAATGACTCCCTAGAATCTTTTGTGAATTTTTTTTTTTAATTTCCTCATGATGAACACACTGGTCCAAATACTCTGCACGCTCCAATTTCTGTCTCAATTTTTGTGTGAATTTTCTTTGTATTTCCTCATGATGGACACACTGGTCCAAATATTCTGCATGCTCCCATTTCTGTCTCATTTCTGTTTCCCATGCTGGTCCCTGTGACTGGAGGTGTGCAGAGTATTCAACCCCTGACCCCACCTCAAAAGAAAGAATAAGGCTGTGGACCTTAAAAAATGTGTGAGCTATCCACCCTGACTTAAGATAGGTTTGCAATGAGAGCACTGATCTGAGTTTACTTAGTTGTGCTTGCCAGGGATATAAAATAAAGGAGAAAGAAGTCTTTGGAAGTGACCAGAGAGCATGAACAGGGTCACAACCTGTGTTCTCTCACAAATGGATAATAAAATATTAGAACACAAAATGTGTTCTCCCACAGTCCTGGAGGCCAGCAGTCTGAAATCAAGGTCTCAGCAGGGCCACGTTCCCTCTGCAAGCCCTAGAGGAGACTATTCCTCACCTCTCTCTTGGCTTTTAGGTTGCCAGCCATCCTTGGTGTTCCTTGGCTTGTAGAAGTATCAAATTTCTCCAATCTCTGCCTGTTGTCACATTGGTGTCTTCACATCATCTTTTCTCTGTGCCTGTCTGTCTCTGTCTTTCCTCCTGTTCTTTCTGATAAGGACACCAGTCATATTGGATTAGGACCTCAACTTGATTAAATCTACAAAGACCCTATTTTCAAATAAGTTCACATTCACTGGTACCCAGGGGTGGGACTCCAACATATCTTTTGGGGAAACACAAATACAACCCATAACACCTACTATTAAACTGAATCACACAAAATTGCTGTGATTTGACTGTTTTTGATGTACAAAAATGCCAGTTTTGTATGCTTTAACCTTGATCCTAATTGAAATGATATGGATAAATAAAATCAATTGATTCTGTTCAGTGCCATCAACTGCTCTGACCACTTGCTGATAGTGGCCTTTGTGGCTGAGTGTGCTTGAATTTGAAGATTTCAGACAGAGCTGCTCACACCAAGGACCTTGAATGCTGGGCCATTCAGACCTTAGGGCATTTACCCACAAGATTCTTTCTCACTGGCTTTTTAAACTGCATTTAGTGCAAAGTTACTTCCTCTCTTCTATCCAAGACCATTACTTTGTTTAGATGGATATTTTAAAGGATTTTTAATTGATTTTTAGAAAGAGAGAGAAAGGGAGAGGGAGAGAGAGAGAAAACCCATAGACATGACAATGAAACATTGATTGGCTTCACTCCTGCACACCCCCATCTCCCCCACTGCCCACCAGGGATTGAGCCTGTAGCCCGGGCATATGCCCTGACTTGGAGTTGAACCAGCAAGCATTAGGTGCATGGGACAATGCCCAACCAACTGAGCCACACCAGAAGGGTTGTTTAGATGGAATACTTATTGGGTTGGCAGAATTCAGGTGAGAAGGCTTTAAAGACTTTTATCCTTTGTTTCAGGCCCACGATGGATGCCTTGCAACTGGCAAACTCTGCTTTTGCAGTTGACCTGTTCAAAAAACTCTGTGAAAAGGAGCCAGCAGGCAATGTCCTCTTCTCTCCAATCTGTCTCTCCACCTCCCTGTCACTTGTTCAAGTAGGAGCCAAAGGTGACACAGCCAATGAAATTGGACAGGTAAGCCCACACCTTGTTTCTGCTTAGAGAAAGACTAGAATTATTAGAACCCATAGGCAGTGCCTAAGGAAGGATGGATGGGCTCTGTGGTCAGAGATGCTCAGGACTGAGGGTTGTGCCACTACTAACACTTTCTCAATCTATTCTCAAATATGAAAGAAAGCTTACTTATTTGTCCTGCAACCCTGGCACCATGTATGATGGAGAACCTGGGGATGTTCTAGGTAATCACAAGTTTTCCACTAATGAGTGGCCTTTGGCAAGTCACCCAACATTTTTCTATGTGCTATACTGTAAGAATCAATCAAGGTGGTGTTTATAAAATGTTCCACTGCGAAACCCCAACCAGAAATAGTAGAAATCTATATCCATGTGTTATGCACAACATTTATTTACAGCATAATCTTATTTTTTTTTTACTGAGGTATAATGGAGATGCAACATTATGTTAGTTTCAGATATCAATGATGATTGATATTTGTATATATTGCAAAATGATAATCACAGTAAGTCTATTAACATCATACATAGTTATAGAATTTCTTTTTTGTGTGATGAGAAATTTTAAGATCTACTCTCTTTACTTTCAAATATGCAACACAGTATTGTTGACTATTGACACCAGGCTGAATATTACATCTCCATGCCCTATTTTATACCTGGAAGCTTGTATCTTTTTGCCCCCTCCACCCATTTCTCTTACCCCCACCCCCATTTACTTTTAGATAGTAGGAGAACACCCCTCTAATTCCATTCCATAATTATTCTCATGTTGATTATCCTAGGTTCAACAGACTCTTTCCATGCACTCGTAGCATTTAAAAAGGGAATATCTTGTATCTACAAATGCCCAGAGTATGACTCATGAAGTCTTCTTGGGGTCCTGATAATTGAAGAATTTACACTTGAAATTGTGTGCCCTTGAAACTGTGGAAAGAGATGTCTTTTCATCTGTCCTGCTCTCTCACCTTTCCCAACTCCCTCCAAAATCTCTACCTTATCTCTAATTACTCATTTTTTTTTCATCTCCCACTAGAGGGGGAATAGAAGAGACAACTTCCTGGGAGAAGGTCTGTTCCTCAGTAATATGATAAGGGTGATGTAGATGCAATCATTCCTCCAGCAGTAGTTACCTGATTTTAAAATTTTCTGGTCCTTTTACCTGTCAGCAGGAATGAGAGTTATGCACGGCCTTGGACTAGCCAATGTGACCTTATAATAGTGGGTACCATGTGCCCTTTTAGTGACCTTACCTGAGGTGTGGCCTCCAGGTACAGTTATGAGTTAGGAGTGAGGAGAGAATCGCCTTGTGCTGACATCACATTCTGAGGCACTGTGAGGCAGAGGAGATACTGGGATATTGATTGGGACAAAAGAAAAGTTAGGAACAAATGAAAAAATTTAAGTCCTCCAGAAGATGACATCCTAGTTGCAAATGGCTTAGAAAGAATATTTTGAATTGACATATTTTAGATGTTTTATGTATAATATCTATAATCCTCATAACAACTCAGTAAAGTAGGTATTCCTAGTCCAGTTTACAGAGGGAAGAGTGAAGCTGGGCAGAGCTGGGCTAGATTATATTTCAAGTAGATATAAGCTGGGAATCAAAGGCCAGGTTGCCCAACTCTTGCCCACCCAGAGCAGCCCACCATTGATGGTAAATGACACATCAGCCCATTTGGCACTTGTCAGAGGAACTAAAGGGACTAGATAGATCCTCCTCTACCCTGGAATCTGATATCTGCCTAGTAATAGTCTCTTTTGCTATAATCTTTCTCTTCTTATCTGAATTACATAGAAATTGTAACTCAGTTTTACTCTTTTCCTTCCAAGTTTGGGGACCCTCTGTGTGAGCATTAGAGGCATCATTTTGAAGAAAGGGTGAAATTTACCAATAGTTAAATCCAGAGAAGAATATCTTCATGGCAGAGTTTCTCAATGGGGACAATTTGGCCCTCCCCCACCTCCGGGGACATTTGGCAGTGTCTAGAGACATTTTTGGTTGTCACAAATGGTAACTAGTAGGACAGAGACACAATATCCAGATACTCAAGACAGTCCCCGAATCCCCTCACCTGGCAACAGAATATCCTGCCGGAATGTCAGCAGGGCCAAGGTTGAGAAGGCTTGCTTCATGGGACAATGGAGCAGGGAGACACAGCATCCCCCATGGAGAGGGCAGTTACCATGTCCCCTGCAGCAGTTAAGATACATGTTTCATGGGTCGTGGACTTTTTTTCTCTTCACAGGTCCTTCATTTTGAAAATGTCAAAGATGTGCCCTTTGGATTTCAAACAGTAACGTCAGATGTAAACAAACTTAGTTCCTTCTATTCGCTGAAACTAATCAAGCGGCTCTATGTTGACAAATCTCTGAATCCATCTACAGTAAGTGGTTCAATGCTATTAACAAGATTTAACTTTTTCCCCCAGGATTGGCATTGTCACAAGGTCAGACTCACAGCTTTTTTTTCTCTCCAGCAAAATTCACTTCTAGGATGCTTATTTATGATTAAAGACTAATTGAAATAACTCAGCCCTAGTGGAGAAGTTGAATATAGCAGGACTCAATTGTAGTCACATCTTCTAGCTCAAAATACAGAGAAGCTCACGGGCTTCTCTGGTCCCTCTCAAACACTCATATATCCTCCCCTTCCTCTAAGCTTCCTCATTTTGAGAAATGGAGAATAGAATCACTAATAATGTATCTCCATGGATGCAAGACAGCTGAGGGTTCACACCTTCTTAGACAGCAGAGCACAAGGCTTCATTGTTTATGTACACAATATTCATCTGATTTTTTCAAAATCGATAGGAAAATTGATAACTATGAATCAAAAGTTCATCAGTCACAATTTTTTTTAATATATAGGCTGGTCATGAGAGAGTCTAAACAGGTAGTTTTGGGTATTTAATTCCAGCCATTTCTTGAAGGGTACTGTAGTACACTTAAATTTGATCCCAGAGTGTAACATAATATTTAAAAAAACTGTACTTGAAACATATAGCCAACATCCTAGATTACAAAGAAGTTCATTCTCTGTTAGTAATATAGAGTTGATTTAATTTATGCTTGGATGGACAGAATTTTAAGCCTTCAAAAATCTAAGAGGCAGACTGCCAGTTAAATATTTTACCATTTGCTTTCTGCAGTAGCTGTTTGAGGACATTGGCCACTAGACATTTATTCTTGTTGTTTTAAGTCACACATATACAGCAATTTTTTCTTTCAACAATCACCCAGAGATCTGAAATAAAATATTGAGATGTGAGTTGGGACCTAAGTAGATAAATAATTTAAAAGCTCCCTAGAGAGTCCTTAAGGAGATGTTTAATACATGTTGTGGCTGGCAGTGGGGACTGTGGAGGTCATCAATCTTGCTGAGGCTCCGATGTTCTTGTGTGGTCCCTGTTCTCTCAGTCAAGGGCAACACAATCCAGAGGTTGGGTTGCAATGAACAGAATCAATTTGGCTAAGGCTGTAGCTGCTCTGAAGAAATTGAAGAAACCCGTGTTAGGACATTCAGTCAGCTATGTTCAGTTTGGTTGAGCTTCTATTCAACATTTTGAATTCTTTCAACCAAACCAGGAATTGTAAGGAATTTTATTTTAAGACTGCTTTCCATGACTCCTGTTGGTTATACAGCACAAACAGGTGTGGTATCAGGAGGCCACCTGCAGCAGAACTACCTGGGTGTTAAAAGTGGAAGCTGCCGAGACCGGTTTGGCTCAGTGGATAGAGCATCGGCCTGCGGACTGAAGGGTCACAGGTTCGATTCCGGTCAAGGGCATGTATGTGGGTTGCGGGCACATCCCCAGTGGGGGGTGTGCAGGAGGCAGATGATTGATGATTCTCTCTCATCGATGTTTCTAACTCTCTATCCCTCTCTCTTCCTCTCTGTAAAAAATCAATAAATATATATATTTTTAAAAAGTGGAAGCTCCTGGTCTCAGAGCACTTGAATCAAACTCAATAGGGATGATATTTAGGGTTTTTTATTTCAACAGCATTACAATTAGAATCACTGCTGTGTTCTCTATTGCACTGTTTCAGACTTAATGTGCATCTTGATAAAAATGCATGCTCTGATTCTGTAGGTCTGAGATTCTGCATTGCCAGCAATGTTCCAAGTGATGTTGAAGCTTTGGTACTTGGACCACACTTTGAGTAGCAAGAGCCTATAGAATATTTATTTCAGTGAGAGTAAGAGTTTTCTGCTCATAAAGCTCTCTTTTCTGTACATTTCTTCTATTCTAAGACACATAAATGTATGTACATTTTGATGTTTCTGAAGTCATATTATAACTGTTACATACATTCAACATGGTGTTTCTTTTCCAACCAAAGCTGATACTAATTAATGAATGCGTTTAACAATTGATATTGTCTTAGAATTGAAGGAATGGAGCATTCAATACAAAGAAAAGTCATTGACTTTTCCATGAGGTTTCAATTTACTGAATAGTGCAGATTTTGGAAGTGTATTCATAGTAATAGACACATAAAAATTCTTTTGTTAGAGCCATGTAAAAATGTGATGTTTTGACCACAGATGGCAAGTACTTTGTGATTTTATGAACTGGATGCTTTTCAGGAGTTCGTCAGCTCCACGAAGAGACCCTATGCAAAGGAGATGGAAACTGTTGACTTCAAAGATAAATTGGAAGAAACGAAAGGTCAGATCAACAACTCAATTAAGGATCTCACAGATGGCAAGTATTTTTATCTACTCTGCTTATGAACTTATTCTCATGAATCTTTCTGTTAAGCAAAACACTGAACACCTGGGGGACTCCTGAGGTGTTTTTAGTAGAGAAGCTAAATTCTTGCCCATCGAGCCATTTCAACAACCTAGGTTTCTGGACCTTTCCTCCATCATTCTATCACTTGGTAGGAATTCCTGGTGGTTTGATTTTATTTAGGCAAGTAGACCCTGTGCCCTCCAAGAGCCTCAGCTGTGCCTCTAACAAGTCTGGCTTTGGGCAAGTTTTGAGTCTAGTTTTTTCATTGTGGACATGAAAGGCTTGGACTATCACTTGATGAACCCTGAGGACACTATTAGCTCAAACATTCTACAGGTTTTTTAAGGAAAAAGGGATAGAGAGTCTTAAGCAATCAAATATACATATAGCAAAAGTAAAACAAAACTAACCGTAGTGGATAGAAATGTGTCCTCAGCCCCATAACTCCCCGACCCAGTTGGCCCTCTGAGAGCCACTGGCTCTTACCTGCAGCATCTACCTGGTCTTATCTCTGACTCAGCACTTCCTTCAGTCTCTCCTTTTCCTGAATCTCCCTTCCATTAAAATTCTGTGAATCTTCCTTGTTGGAAAAGAGTTATAAGCAAGATGATTTTGAGTGCAGGTCAGTGTCCACATCCCCGTTCCAGGCACACATTTATATTTACACATGGAGAAACCTGTTGGGACACAGCACCTCATTGTGAGGGTGTGAATAGTAGTGATAGGTTTTTCAGACACCGCTGTAGTCTGGTGAGCAATAGGCTTCTGGGGGCAGGGACACACACTTCCTGTATGAATGGCCAGAGCCACCCTGTGGCTATGAGGGCTCAGGAATGATAGAATCCATGCCATAAGCTTCAGAGTGAGGACATGGAAAAACATTGGCCTTGGAATCTTCAAATCCAGACACTGCCACTTAGTAACTAAAGTGTTTGGATTCAGAGCCTCAGTTTACTGAACTGTAAAATGGGGTATATGTTATATAATTTAATTTTTACATGTTTTTTGTTCTGTGAGGATAAACTTAGATAATATGTGCTAATCAATAATGTGTGGTAGCCAAGATGGTAGCCATAGGTCTGGATGCACACACACAAATGTATGCATGCAAATATATTTGTTATTGAAATGAAGTCCCTAAACTTTTATTTTTTTTTATTTTTATTTTTTAAATATTTTTTTAAAAATATATTTTATTGATTTTTCGACAGAGAGGAAGAGAGAGGGATAGAAAGTCAGAAACATTGATGAGAGAGAAACATCGACCAGCTGCCTCCTGCATACCCCCCACTGGGGATGTGCCCGCAACCAACGTACATGCCCTTGACCGGAATCGAACCCGGGACCTTTCAGTCCGCAGACCGACGCTCTATCTACTGAGCCAAACCGGTTTCGGCAAAGTCCCTAAACTTTTAAATGTAGAGAGAAAACTGGTATAACATCAGGTTAAACATAGTTATAAGTAAAAAGCAGCTCCTATTTAAATTGTTGTGTCACAGTTTTGCTTTTAGAATTTTTAAATAATAGTATTTTTCCTATTTGGACCTTTCTTTTAAAATCTTCATAAATTTAAGGTTTTTACTGGTGAAGGTAGTTCAGTGAAAAGGCCTCTGCACTTGGAATCTGGTGCTCCAGGTTTCAGTTGAAGCTACATCCCAGCTCCCCCACTTCTCTGGCCTTCGAGTTTCCTCGATTACATTATTACATATTCGACAACTCTCGTAGCATTGGCAGCAGCGGTGACATAATGTGCAGGTCTCAGAGCAAAGTGAAACTGCAGGGTCCTTTATTTAAAGATGTATTAATCTTAAGATGATGACAGAAGAGCATTAACCAGTGAAGGGACCTTCACATGCAGGTCACAGGCCTGTGCCATGTGCCCAGAGATTAGGTAAACGGTAATCACTTGCAAAAAAGCACCAGTCCTATTCAAATAGGAGGGCTTAATTTCATTAGGGGGTTATCACCACTGAACTGTTCTGCTGTTGTGACTATGGTGACTACTGTTGCGAAGGAGCCTGTTGACCTTGGTGCTACCTGGCTGCCACATGGGGAGAGTGGGGAACTGTGGGTGCAGAACTGTGGTTCTGACCTGCTTTCCAGCTGAGCAAGCTAGAAAACTACTTGGCTTCTCTGAGCCTCAGTTTCCTCAACTATAAGGTGGGGATAATGATCCTCGTCTTATGGGATCACTGTGAGAGACATGAGCTGATTGATACATTCATGCATGTCCATTCCAGAGCACAGGTCTCCAGCCCTGAGTCCACCTTTGCTCCTGTGTCATCTTGGGCACATGACTTTTCACCGAGTTGCTGCTTCCTCATCTGTAAAAAGGGGAGGAATACACAATCGCGTGTATATGCATGTCTAGCATGTGGTCTGGCTCAGGATGAGCGTTTGGTAGCTTGTGTCTTTCTTTTTCCTCCTCTTTGGTTCTTTTTCTCTCTTCCTCCCTTCATTCTCCTCTTTAGGTGTCTTTGGTAAGTCCAGGTGTGGGGAAATGAAGGAGAGAAAGGAGCCCTTCTGAAATGAGGTGGTCTGGCTCTCACACCCTCCCTGGTGTGGCTCTGGCAGGTGTTAAATACCCAGGGAGTGGACAGGCATGTGCATAGAAGGTGTAGTTGGGAAGAATAACCCTGTGCAATTTGTGGTTTCTACAATTGTTTACAGGTCACTTTGAGAACATTTTATCCAACAATACTGTAAATGACCAGACCAAAATCCTCGTGGTTAATGCCGCCTACTTCATTGGAAAGTGGATGAAGAAATTTCCTGAATCGGAAACCAAAGAATGTCCTTTCCGAGTCAACAAGGTATGTGGGCACCGTGTCATCAGGTCCCAACTATAGATTTGAAAATTACAGTCACAGAGGGACCGTAGGAGTTCACCCCAGTGAGGGAAATGAAGGCACAGGGGTGGTATGCCTTTTCTGCTAGAAAAAGAAGCATAACCCAGAGACTCTCTCTCTTCTCCAGAATGTTCTTAGAGTATGAGCCGAGTGAGGGCTTATAAAGCTCACAGACCAGTGGATAAAGCTAAATCACCCACTGGAAAATGCCTACAAATATTTGGGATGATTAGCAAGAAAGGCAAAGAAACAAACTAAATCCTAACCTCAGAGGCCTTTGAATCATCCTGAATCCTGGGTCATTTGAGGGTCTTGGGCTAGGTCAATACATTCCTCTGCTCTGTTTCTCATCTGCTCATAGTGAAGTCAATGGTTATGATATTTTAATATATGAGGTGCTTTGTGACAGTGCTGGCTGTGAGAAACCTGTTTTGCAGGAAAGTCTCATTAATACTCCTGGGTGAATAATGAGGCCATTTCCCATGTGAAAAAGAATTAATGTGATTAGGTAAAGTGCCTCTCTAGAAAGGAATTCAGAGAACTCAGACCGGAAAATTGACCTATTTCATTCAAGGACCTAGGCCAACTCAGGAGTTTACATGATGATGATGATGTGATTTGGTCTCATTTAATGAGATATGACTGTGTTAAGAAAGCAGACTGAATCCCAGGTAGCACAATACCTGAAGGGAGTGTGTTGACCTGGTAGCTTCCGTGCATTCATTCTACTTTGCAAATTTTTCCCAGGACCTTGTGTACCTAGCATGAATAACTTTTGTTTTTTTTGCCAAATATTATAACAGCACCTTTTAAACACTAGAACCCAGGAATAAAAGACCTTCAAGATACAATTTATACCTGAGTTAGCTGAGTTAACTGGCATTTGGTACTTTTCTTTGTACCCACAACATTTTATTTTCATTCCCACCTGAGGTGTGCTTTCCAGAGTGAAATAGAATTATATACTTACTTATCTGTATCCCTTTTGAGTGCATGGGCTTTGTAAAGGCAGAGATAATGCCTTATTCATCTCAGTTTCTAACTCCTGGCACAGACCCTGGTCAGAAAATGTCAAATGAATGACCAATCTCTAAGGGTCAGTTTGAATAAACAGTCAATAACAGACCAAACCTGATTGGCCTTTGGGACCACCATGGGTCCCTATACAAGATCTATTCAGCATTTCCATTGGGAGGGGACAATCACAGCTAAGAGGGCTACCTACCTCCTCAAAAGACCCAGACATCCCAGAATGGGAGTCCGGCCTTCCCTCCACTTCCTCTTCCTAACTCACCCGTACAGAGGCCTTCTCAAAGCTGCCTGCAGGGCAGGACTGACCCTGCGCATTGACGCCAGGTACAAGACATTTGACCCTTTGGACTGTATTTTTCACATGTAGGTTATTGGGTCTTAAACATGGCTTTGAAGTTGATTGATCTCTCAGTGTTTCACCTAATATAACAATAAAACAGGATTCAAAGCTGCGTGGGGACACACCCTCCTTTATAGTGCAGAGGTCATTACTTTCCCTTTGTTTCCTTTGACTTGCTTTTGTCAGCCCCTGAACTTTCTTAGTGACTTTACTGAGCTTCTCCTCATGTCTTGTGGTTTCTCCTTTAAGGACAAGACTAAATCGATGATGTCATAGTATTAAAAGTTTAGGGTGGTGTTTATTCTAACAAAGGTGGATACACACACATATATACACACACACACTCACATTTTTTGTATTACTAACCTAAGAATAAAAAGGATTAATTAGTTTAATTTCCCCCTCTAACAAAGAGAGAGAACAAATACTTGATGTGTTTTGTGGAATTATAATAAGAAACAAATTAATGCATATATACTAGTATGTGTGTGTACAGATATGTGTCTATATATGTGTGCATATTGTGATGTTTTTATAGGTATGTGTACAGATAAAAGCATAAGTCATTGTCTTTTAAGGAGGAAAATAAAATATATATCTCTATATATACATGTGTGAGTGAAAAAGCAAGCAGCCCAAGTTTCTTTTCTTCTTCCAGACGGACACCAAGCCAGTGCAAATGATGAATCTGGAAGCCATGTTCTGCATGGGCAACATTGACAGTATCAACTGCAAGGTCATAGAGCTCCCCTTTCAAAACAAGCACCTCAGCATGCTCATCCTGCTGCCCAAGGACGTGGAGGATGAGTCCACGGGCCTGGAGAAGGTGAGGAAGGAGGTGGGTGGGCAGCACCAAGGTGCCCTCTGTCTTGGCAGAGCTGCATGGCCAGCCCTGTGCGGGGCTGTCTGCTTTATGCCTCGCCTGCTCTGTCATTTTCAAGGGTTTGAGGTCCTTTTGGGGCCTTTCTCTTTAATGTTCAAACAGCCAACATTTTATTTGGCACTTACAGTGTGTCCAGAACTATAAATTCCCTGTATGCATTACCTCACGTAACTCTCACAACAGGCATAGGAATTAACAACTATTATCATAGCCATTCCCAGTGAGGAAATTGAGCCACAGAAGGGTAGGTAACTGGTCCATGGTAGGTAACATGACATGGTCATCAGTGGTTGAAATCCATGTTCGTAACTCTAGAGTTTCTTATCATTAGCATCTTGCATCAACACAGCACATTTGTTAAACAATTGACGAGCTAATATTAATATAGGATTATTTACTAAAGCCTACAGTTTATTTTAGGGTTCACTCTGTGATGCGCATTCTGAGGTGTTTTTTTCTTCCTTGTTGTTAATCCTCACCTGGAAGGTATTTTTCCATTGATTTTTAGAGAGCATGGAAGGGATGGGGAGAGACTCAGAGAGAGAAACATCAGTGTGGGAGAGACACATGATAGGTTGCCTTCCTTAATACCTGGGCAGGGAATGAGCTTGCAACCCTGGGATGTGCCCTTGACTGGAACCCAACATGGGATCCTTCAATTCTCAGGCCTACACTCTATCCTCTGAGCCAAACTGGCTAAGGCACATTCTATGAGTTTTGAAAAGTTCTTTTCATTCATATGCACATATATGAGATTTTATTATGTTTCATATTTCATACAGGTTATCAGAGGCACGATACTGAAACATGGTAGAAGTTTTACCTGCTTGTGAAGGATGTAGCTTCCCTTCTGCTGGTCAGCTGGTCCTGTGGCCCACTGCTCTCCCTCACTCCCTGCCACTTCCTAGCTTCCCTCCACCTGGGCCTGCCCCAGCCGGGGAGGAGGAGGGAATCTCTAAGGAACCCAAGAGTCACCTGCTGTATTTTCAGTCATGCCTCAGTGACTCCTTCACTTTTTAAGGTTGTTCTAACTTGGTCACATCTTATATGCTATTTCAGCTATCATTATGCTTGCTCTACCATTTGCTCATTGAATTCTAAGTCCATCTCCATTCTTCTTTTACTCACCGGTTTCTCCGTTTTACTCCACTTCATGCCCTCCTCTTATTTTCTCCGTCAGCTATTATTCAGCTGTTTCCCACGTTACTTGCTTAAAATATCCACATAGGTGTTTTTTTCCCCTCCCATATGATAGAATGAAAGGAGCAACTTAAGATGTGCTCAATGAACTTAAAAACTTTGTTTTTATTGACTTTAACAGAGAGAAAGGGAGGGTGAGAGAGAAACAGGAACATCAATGATGAGACAGAATTGTTGATTGGCCACCCTGCACACCTCCTACTGTGTTGGAGCCCAAAACCTGGCCATGTTCCCAGACCATGAACTGATCCATGACCTCTTGGCTCCTGGGTCGTAGCTTAGCCACTGAGTCACACTGACTGGCTCAACGAACAATTTTAAGATGAAACCATTTTATGCTTTATTTCATATTTCTCTTTACAAATATTTTGTTGAATCCAATATTTCCAAAATACTATCATTTCAACATGCAATTGCTATAACATTATTAATGAGATATTTTACACACTTTGTATTAAGTCTTGGAAATCTGCAGTGTATTTTACACAGAGAGCATTTTTCAATTCTTACCAATCACATTTTAAGTGCTTTTCATAGCCACGTATTGGCCACTGTATTGGACAGTATAGGTATGGAGGTTTCCTGTTAGGGCAGATGAGTATTTAGCTTTTATGCAGATTAAGAACATAACCTGTCATCTTTTAAGATTTATTGAGGTATAATGAGACAAAATTGTAAGATACTTAAAAACCTAATCTGTGAGCCCAATTTAGTGTATAGCAGGATGATTTGACAAATGTATAAATTGTAAAAGTTTATTAACACATCCATCACTTCATATAGATATCTTTTTATATCTTAAAAAATAACCAACTGAAATGGATGCATTCATTGCCTACTCTCTTAAAGAATGATCATAGACAGTTCAAATTTTCATTCTAAAAAGAATTACCTTAGCTTTAATTTGAGTTATTAAATTTGATGTCAAGCAGAGTACATGAATGTTCTGTATATCCTAGTAGTGAAGTAAAAATAAGTATTTGAGAAATCCTATATAATAAAAGGCTACTATGAAAATTGCCCCCTCCACAGGGAGTTCAACCAGGGAGTCTGACCAGGGGGTAGGGCCAGCCAGCCAACCTTGAGTGAGGTTCCCTCCCCCACCACCAGGCTCAACCAGCCCAATCTGGACAGCCCGGCTGGACCCCACTCATGCACGAATTGGTGCACCAGGCCTCTAGTATTATATATGAAAACACTTCTGATTTTGTATTTGTTTCACTATTACTTATGCAACACCATAATCCATGCATTTGTTTCTATAAAGCTACTTCCTACAGCTTAAAAGAACTGCCCTCATAAATTGCAGTTTAAAGGGACCACAGTTATAGGGTGGGGTGGAGACCAATGCTAGGCAGAGGACTTTTTAAAAGAGAAGCTAGTCAGTCACACACCCAAATTGCAGGGCTGATTCCATTTTTGATGGTTCTTCTCTATTACTTTGAAACTGGGCTCACATATTTTTCATCAAGTAGGGACTTTTTACCACAGGAAGTAAAAACAATAATTTCCTGTCCTTTTTTGTCCGTCAGGTTGAAAAACAACTCAACTCAGAGACGCTCTTGCAGTGGACCAATCCCAGCACCATGGCCAATACCAAAGTCACGCTATCCATTCCAAAATTTAAGGTGGAAAAGATGATTGATCCCAAGGCTAGTCTGGAAAACCTAGGGCTGAAAAGTACCTTTGATGAGAGCACGTCTGATTTCTCTGGAATGTCAGAGACCAAGGGAGTGGTGCTCTCCAATGTTATTCACAGAGTGTGCTTAGAAATAAGCGAAGATGGTGGGGATTCCATAGAGGTGCCAGGATCAAGAATCCTGCAACACAAAGATGAATTCAGGGCCGACCACCCATTTATTTACATGGTCAGGCACAACAAAACTCGAAACATCATTTTCTTTGGCAAGTTCTGTTCTCCTTAAGTGACAGAGCCTAGGTTAAGTCCCACCTGACTTTTCTGTAAACCCTACATCCAGCGGATCCCTTTTTAAATATGATAACTTGTTAATATTGCTGGAGGAGGAATGTCTCCTTGTCCTATGTAACCCTCACACTAATAGGCCTTTTTTCTCCCAATCTTTTCTTTTATGCCCCCTTTCTACCCATCAAAGACAATACTTTGAATGAAAAGAAAATATGTATTCATTATTTGTCACACTATCTAGGGTTATGGGCAGAAATACAGCCATTCACAAATAAAATTCCTATAAGGAACTTTGCCTTCCTTCATTGGGATACAGAATGTTCCAGATGTTCTCACTTCCCTGAAAGGCTAAAGAAACCATGGTTTATGAGATCTGACAAGCTTTCCTGGTTTCCAGTGACATGTGAGCACATAGTCAGGCTACCATAGGTCCACAGCTCCTTATTTTAAACCCTGAGGGGCAAATGTATTTTTCAGGCTCTGATTTTGGGGGTGTTTAGAAAGATAATATGTTGCACAAACTGTATGTTATGGAAGTCTATTGAAAGAGTCTGAAACAACACCCTATATTGAAGTCATTAACTTGATATTCCAGCCATAAAATGTATAATATTGACACAGAATGGATAAAGGTTTTTAAAAATATATATTTTATTGATATTTTTTATAGAGAGGAAGGGAGAGAGATAGCTAGAAACGTCAATGAGAGAGAAACATTGACCAGGTGCCTCTTGCACACCCCCTACCAGGGGGGTGCCCGCAACCAATGTACATGTCCTTGACCGGAACCGAACCCAGAACCTTTCAGTCCACAGACCGACGCTCTACCACTGAGCCAAACCGGTTTCGGTTGGATAAAGGTTTTGCTGACAAATGAGATATGACACCAGCTTATGAACAGGCTTTGTTTTCAGAACGCTTTGAGACTTTGAAATGTTGGCTAAGGAATTGCAGAACTAGCGTAGCTGACATGCAGCCCCTCAAAGGAAGGTCAGATCTAATTCATTTTCACTTTTGATAGAATGACCACCTGGTCATTTGGTTGGGGTCTGGCTCAGCAAGGTTTTGAATGTTTGACACCCAGGACCTTAAAAAGCACAGGGACCCTCACGGTAGCCAATACAAGAGTGTTATGAGTGTTGAAGGAATTTGCCTCTGTCTAATGTGATAGTGGGGAAGGAATAAAACATACACCTTTAGAAAATATATCTAAAGCTGTAGAAGTGCTCACAATTCTTTGACATACTTTTTCTAAGACTATGGGTTTAGTGACTATAGACAGCTAGTCAGTCACTTGCATTAATAGTAATTTTAAAAATTGATCTGGTAAGTTATCCATATTACAAGTTCACATATTAATTTACTATCAGAAGAGCACATTTACTGAAGATTTTGTGACAATACATTCTCATCTCTTCCTTGTAAATAGGCTCCACTTTCTTCTTGGAAGGATCTATATAAAATTTCTTTTATGCTATTGACAATAAAATATTATTAAACTACATGTCTTGTTTTTTTTCTCCATAAAGTTAGATTTACTATTTTGAAATAGAACCAAGCCATATATTTATAAAAGCATTCCTTTACATAAATAATTTTTTAAAAAATATATATTTTATTGATATTTTACAGAGAGGAAGGGAGATAGAGAGCTAGAAACATCAATGAGAGAGAAACATCGACCAGCTGCCTCTTGCACACCCCCTACTGGGGATGTGCCCGCAACCAATGTACATGCCCTTGACTGGAATCGAACCTGGGACCTTTCAGTCTGCAGACCGATGCTCTACCACTGAGCCAAACCAGTTTCGGCTACATAAATAATTTTTTGAAGGATTGATATTGAATAAAAATAATTACTGCCTCTGTTCCCATCTTCCTTTCTCTCTGCCCACCAGCTTCCTCCTCTCATCCTCTTCCATCCTGGGGTCAAGACCCAGGGGAGTCTAGAAGGACTTTCAGCTACATACAAGTATACCATGAAATGGAGGCCTTTAGGCCCAGCCTCAAAATATAATTTTATCAAGTAAGCTGTATATGCTTAACATGCTTTCTTATTAGGTAGATTTTCCTCAACACCCTGCATATTTGTTTTAAATTACTTATAGGTTTCCTGAATCTAATATTCAACATAGTCATTTTTCCTGTCCCCAAAGTGTGCCCAAATAGAATGTGGCCTCCCTTGCAATAAATGTTAAGTTCCAAAAGTGACAAATGCCCCACATTCTGACAAGAAAAGACCATTTGTGCATGATGGTTGGGGGTGGCCCAAACCACTCTTGGCTCCTGCTTCCCCTTCTCTAGGTTATGAAACAAGAAGTAGTGGGGATTGAAAAGCTCAGTGAGTATTTAGAGGAGAGATTAGTGTTTCTTAAAGCCTGGAGCATAAAGTCTCTCTTAGAACTTAAAAGCATGAGTTTTTTTTTTTTAATTTAACTCTTGCTTGGGATAGTCTAATCCACTGATTTTCAACCAAGGCCAATTCTGCTCCCTAGAGGACATTTGGCAATGTCCAGGGACATTTTTGTAACAACTAGGGGGAGGTTGCAAGCATCTAGTGGGTAGAAGCCAAGAATTTTGCTAAACATCCTACAATACCTGGAACAAGAATAATCACACAACACCAATAGTAGGTAGCTGAGAGACCTAGGACTCTACTGACCTAAAGGACAGATGCTGGCTACAGGGGACTCTAAAACAGAGCAAGGAGAACAGCCTGGAGAGGGAGTGGAAGCAGGTCCCTGTTTGCTTCACTACACTGAGATGTGGAGGCAGCCAGGCTTGGGAATTCTGAAATGTGTGGGGTCTCCAAGGTCCCCACAAGAACAACAATTAAGGTAGGTCCTTACCCCTCACCTCTTTTTCCTTCCATGGCTCCACAAGTTGAGTTCTGTGGAAGGAGGAGAGTAAGAGCAAGGTGCATAAATAGTGAGGAAGCCGCTTCCACTTCTGTTCCCCTGTGAGGTAGTGAGTCCGAACCAGCTGTGGTGAATGGAGACACTCTCAATCAAAAGAACATTCTTCCTGAGAGTTCTGGGGGGCGGCGAAGATGGCGGCGTAGTGGAAGGACGCGTCCAGAGCCTAGTCCCAGAGCGGGTGGAGGGAGCAGCTGAAACGAGTGGAATTTAGCCCAAATTTGGCGAGGAGACGCAGCTGGTGAGATAGTTTACACCCAGGAAGGGCAGAAGTTCCGGAAGTAAGGTAAAATCAAAGATCAAAGCGGGAGAATCTGCGGAGCCTCAGCGACCAGAGGCAGGGGGGAATCTACAGGGTGCTGGGCCGCGTCCCTGAGGACAGGCTAAGCATTTCTGTGAGAAAATAAAAGGGAGGGGGACCAAGGGACTTAGGGAGGTCAGGGATTCTGATCCTAAGTGTCTGGATTTAGATTTGAGCAAACTCTGAAAGGTAAACTGGATCTCACAGTGCCGACAAGAGAGAAGCTCTTAGAAACGAAATCCCTCCTCGCGCTGGTGCCTGTGCCTCCTCCCACTAAACCTGGTTCACAGGACCTTTGAGATACACTTACCCGTGGCTGAGGTGCGGGAGAGGGTGTGGGCTTGTGGAATTGGGGAAGAGTGGGTGATCTGGGGGGGGGTGGTCACAGACCTGGTGCTGAGTCATCTCCGTAAGCACAGTCGCCATTTTCTCCCGAGAGACAGCCCCGCCCTCCAGTCTCCGGGCAACCAACGTAGCCACACCCCGATCACACATTGAGTAAAACAAGGAATCTGAATAATCCCTGAGGATATAGCAACCAGGAAACTGATAGAACAATACAAACGGAATCATAACCCAGCCAAAAGAAGACACTCTACTTTTTTTCCCCCACTTTTATTTTTATTTTTCCTTTTTTTTTTCCTTTCCTTTTTCCTTCCTTCCTTCCTTTTTTCTATCTTTCTTTCTTTCTTTCTTTCTTTCTTTCTTTCTTTCTTTCTCCCTTTCTGCATTTTTTTCTTCTTTTCTTCTTTGTTTTCTGGTTCAGGTCTGTTACTTTTCTTTTATATCTGTCCACCTTATTTCTCATCACTATTTTTTATTTGCTATTTTTAATTTTTTATACCATTTTTGAAGTTAATTTCTTTATGTAAATTTACCATTTTTTAAATTCTCTTTCCTTTCATCCAATTATTCCCTTTCTACTTCCTTAATACTAAATTGAGGCCTTCCCCATAG
The DNA here is from genome assembly GCA_963924515.1 of Vespertilio murinus. Taxonomy (NCBI): domain Eukaryota; kingdom Metazoa; phylum Chordata; class Mammalia; order Chiroptera; family Vespertilionidae; genus Vespertilio; species Vespertilio murinus. The sequence goes on along the minus strand of OZ004709.1, from coordinate 46,470,758 downwards.
TCATCCAGTTCTCAATCTTATTTTCACTATATAAGTTTAGCCTCTACAAATTCTGCTTCAATCCTCTTATTCTTCTGTCTTTTATTCCATATATCTTCCTCTCTCCTCTATAGCATTTGTGCTCTCTTTTCGCTGTCCAATATCTCTTTTCTCAGGGGGTCACTTATACTGGGGTTTTTGGTGTCGAGAGTACATCTGTGTTTAGTTCCCTCGGTGTTGAGTCTTGTTGGCCCAGGGAGCAGCGGCTGAGGGAGCATCCAGATCCATAGCAACCTCATAATCAGCCCAACAACGCCCAAGGAACAGAAGCTATACGAGCAACTTCCCCCACAAACCAGAGGAGGCACCATTGCTGCGAACAGCACCCACCAGAGGAACTGCAGCTAACTGTAGCTACTGCCATAGAGAAACTGCAGATAGAGAAGCTATTGACACCCAAGGAGTAGCCCCTGCAAAGCTCAACATCTAGATCAGTCAGTAAGACCAAAAATGGGTAAGCAAAGATCTCACCAAAGGAAGGAAAATGAGGAAACACCAGAAAGACAGCTAAGTGACACAGAAGCCTGCAATTTGCCAGAAAAAGAATTCAGAATAAGGATCATGGAGGTCTTAAATCGGTTGGAAGGAAAAATTAACACCATATGCAAGAAACAAGAAGAAATGGATGAAAAAATCAACAACTTATGGAAAAATCAAGAAGAAATGAAGAATGATATAGATGCAATAAAAAACACCCTGGGAAGCTTCAACAGTAGACTAGGAGAAGCAGAGGACCGAATTAGTGAACTAGAGGACAGGGAAGCAAAACACAGCCAAGTTGAATTGCAATTGGAGAAAAAACTTAAAAGACAGGAGGAAAGCCTAAGGGAGCTATGGGACAACATGAAACGAAGCAACATAAGAATAATAGGGGTGCCAGAACAAAAGGAAGAACAAGGTTTAGAAGAAATATTTGAAGAAATAATGTCAGAAAACTTCCCTGAGGTAGCAAAGAAAAAAGTCATACAAGCCCAGAGAGTCCCAAACAGAATGAACCCGAATAGACCCACACCAAGACACATCATAATTACTATGGCAAATATTCAGGACAAAGAGAGAATCTTAAAGGCTTCAAGAGAGAGACAGAAAGTTACATACAAGGGAACCCCCATTAGATTATCAAATGATTTCTCAACAGAAACACATCAGGCCAGAAAAGAATGGAAAGAAATCTACAAAGTGATGCAAACCAAGGGATTAAATCCAAGAATACTCTATCCAGCAAGGTTATCATTCAAAATTGAAGGACAAATAAGGAGAGTCACAGACAAAAAAATGCTAAGGGAGTTTATCACGACCAAGCCAGCAATGCAAGAAATGCTAAAAGGGCTGGTGTAAAATAAAATGTTAAGAAGGAACAGTCTCAAAAAAATAAAAATGGCTACAAACAATTTCATTTCAATAATAACCTTAAATGTAAACGGACTAAATGCTCCACTCAAAAGACATCGAGTGGCTGAATGGATAAAAAAACATGACCCATTTATATGCTGTCTACAAGAGACCCACCTCAGAAAAAAGGACTCATATAGATTGAAAGTGAAGGGATGGAAAAACATATTTCAGGCAAATGGAAATGAAAAAAAAGCTGGGGTAGCAGTACTTATTTCTGACAAAATAGACCTCAAAGTAAAGGCCATAACAAAAGATAAAGAAGGCCACTTCATAATAATAAAGGGATCGATACAACAAGAAGATATAACCCTAATAAACATATATGCACCCAATGTAGGAGCACCCAAATACATAAAAAATCTCCTGGAAGATATCAAGGGAGAAATCGACAACAATACAATCATAGTAGGAGACTTTAATACGCCACTGACATCAATGGACAAATCAACTAAACAAAAAATCAGCAAAGAAACAGCAATTCTGAATGACTCACTAGATCAGATGGACTTAATTGATATCTTCAGAACATTTCACCCCAAAGCCACAGAATATACATTCTTCTCAAGTGCACATGGGACATTTTCAAAAATAGACCACATTTTGGGTCACAAACAAAGTCTCCCCAAATTCAAAAAGATTGAGATCATACCAAGCATTTTCTCAGACCACAATGGCATAATATTAGAAATAAACTATAAGAAAAACACCCCCCAAAATTTAAACACTTGGAGGTTGAATAACATGCTATTAAACAATGATTGGGTAAACAATGAGATCAAAGAAGAAATTAAAAAATTCCTGGAGACTAATGACAATAAAAACACAACAATATCAATACTATGGGATACAATGAAAGCAGTACTGAGAGGAAAATTTATAGCTATACAGGCATACCTCAAAAAACAACAAAAAGTGTTAATAAATAATCTAACTCAACAACTCAAAGAGTTAGAAAGACAGCAACAAGAAAAACCCACAGTGAACAGAAGGAAGGAAATAATAAAGATCAGAGCAGAAATGAATGACATAGAGACCAAAGAAACAATACAAAAGATCAATAAAACCAAGAGCTGGTTCTTTGAAAGGATAAACAAGATTGATGAACCACTAGCCAGGCTCACCAAAAAGCAAAGAGAGGGGACCCAAATAAACAAAATCAGAAATGAAAGAGGTGAAATAACAACAGACCCAGATGAAATACAAAGGATTGTTAAAAAATACTATGAGCAACTCTATTCTAATAAACTGGACAACTTGGAGGAAATGGACACATTCCTAGAAAAATACAACATTCCAAAACTTAATCAAGAAGATACTAAAAATCTCAATAGGCAGATAACTATGGATGAAATTGAAGCAGTCATCAAAAAGCTTCCAGCAAACAAAAGCCCGGGGCCAGATGGCTTCACAGGAGAGTTTTACCGAACATTCAAGGAAGAACTAAAACCTATCCTCCTTAGACTACTCCAGAAAATTCAAGAAGAAGGAACACTTCCAAACTCCTTCTATGAAGCCAGCATCACCCTAATACCAAAACCAGATAAAGACAACACAATGAAAGAGAATTACAGGCCAATATCCCTCATGAACATAGATGCCAAAATCCTCAACAAAATTCTAGCAAATCGGATCCAGCAGTACATCAGAAAGATCATACACCATGATCAAGTAGGATTTATACCAGGGATGCAAGGATGGTACAATATCCGCAAATCAATAAATGTGATACATCACATAAACAAATTGAGAGATAAAAATCACATAGTTATATCCATTGATGCAGAAAAAGCATTTGACAAAATACAACACCCTTTCTTGATAAAAACTCTCAGTAAGGTAGGGATAGAAGGTTCATATCTCAACATAATAAAAGCCATTTATGCCAAACCCACAGCCAACATCATACTCAATGGGCAAAAACTAAAACCATTCCCTCTAAGAACAGGAACAAGACAGGGATGCCCACTCTCACCACTCCTGTTCAACATAGTGCTGGAAGTACTAGCTATAGCGATCAGACAAGAAGAAGAAATAAAAGGCATCCAAATTGGAAAAGAAGAAGTAAAACTGTCCTTATTCGCAGATGACATGATACTATACATAGAAAACCCTAAAGAGTCTATAAAAAAATTATTAGACTTAATAAATGAATTCGGCAAGGTAGCAGGATACAAAATCAACGCCAAGAAATCTATGGCATTTCTATACACCAATAATGAACTTACAGAAAGAGAGACAAAGAAAGCAATCCCATTTACCATCGCACCAAAAAAATTAAGATACCTAGGAATAAACTTAACTAAGGAGGTAAAAGACTTATACGCAGAAAACTACACAACACTGAAAAAAGAGATAGAGGAAGATGTAAACAGATGGAAGAACATACCATGTTCATGGATTGGTAGAATCAACATCATCAAAATGTCCATACTACCCAAAGCAATCTATAGATTTAATGCACTCCCCATTAAAATATCAACAGCATATTTCACAGACCTAGAAAGAAGTCTCCAAAAATTTATCTGGAATAAAAAAAGACCCCGAATAGCCACAGCAATCCTGAGAAAGAAGAATCAAGTAGGAGGGATCTCTGTACCAGACTTCAAGCTGTATTACAAAGCCACTGTTCTCAAAACAGCCTGGTACTGGCACAAGAACAGACATATAGACCAATGGAATAGAATAGAGAATCCAGATATTGACCCAAGCCACTATGCTCAATTAATATTTGACAAAGGAGGCATGAATATACAATGGAGACAAGACAGTCTCTTCAACAAATGGTGCTGGGAAAATTGGACAGATACATGCAAAAGAATGAAACTAGACCTCCAACTTACACCATACACAAAAATAAACTCAAAGTGGACACAGGACTTAAACATAAGACGGGAAACCATAAAAATACTAGAGGAATCCATAGGCAGGAAAATCTCAGACATATGCCGAAAGAACTTCTTCACTGATACTGCTAAGACAATGGAAGCTAAAAATAAAATAAACAAATGGGACTACATCAAAATAAAAAGCTTTTTCACAGCAAAGGAAACCATCAGTAAAACAACAAGAAACCCCACTGCATGGGAGAACATATTTGCCAACGATATCACTGATAAGGGTTTAATCTCCAAAATTTACAGAGAACTCATACAACTTAACAAAAAGAATATAAACAACCCAATTAAAAAATGGGCAACTGAGCTAAATAGACACTTTTCTAAAGAAGACAGAAGGAAGGCCAAGAGACATATGAAAACATGCTCAAAGTCATTAATCATCAGAGAGATGCAAATCAAAACAACAATGCAGTACCATCTTACACCAGTCAGAATGGCTATCATCAACAAAACAGCAAACGACAAGTGTTGGCGAGGATGCGGAGGAAAAGGAACTCTTTTACACTGCTGGTGGGAATGCAGACTGGTGCAGCCACTGTGGAGAACAGTATGGCGTTTCCTCAAAAAACTAAAAATGGAACTCCCATTTGACCCAATGATTCCACTCCTAGGAATATATCCCAAGAAAATGGAAACACGGATCAGAAAGGATATATGCACCCCTATGTTTATAGCAGCACAATTCACCATAGCTAAGATTTGGAAACAGCCGAAATGCCCATCAGCAGATGAATGGATTAAAAAACTGTGGTACATCTACTCAATGGAATACTATGCTGCAGTAAAAAAGAAAGACTTCCTACCATTTGCAGCAACTTGGAGGGAGATGGAGTCCATTATGCTAAGTGAAATAAGCCAGGCAGAGAAAGATAAACATCACATGATATCACTCATTTATGGAATATAGTGAATGGCATAGACTGATGAATAAGAACAGACCCAGAGACTGAGTAATATGGATCAGAACCCCAAACACCAGAGAAGGAGGGGATCGCTGGGAGTAAGGGGGAGAAATCAACCAAGAGACTTGTGGGCATACTTATGAGCCTCATCAATGGCCACAGATAAATGGGGGTGGAGTATAGGTGGAGGGTGGGGGATAAGGGAGGGATAAGAACACATATGTAAAACAATAATAATAATATTATTATAAGAGAGAAAGAGAGAGAGAGAGAGAGAGAGAGAGAGAGAGAGAGAGAGAGAGAGAGAAGAAAGTGTGAGGTAACCAGAACCCCAAGAACACCTGAGAACGCCTTTACTGCCAGGCTAGCAGGCATCAGCTGTACGGTAATATAACCTGGGGCTATTGGGTAAGTATTTCTGGACCTATGTTCCTAATCCTGCATGGGTGGGAGGCCTTACCTGGGTTGATCCTCCTGCCCAAAGTAGCCACTGATGATACCAAACACCTTAGTCATCCAGGAGGACTACTGGTGGGACAAGGAAGTATAACTACATAGAGCGCACCACCCAGCTCCTCTTTTGTAGGACACAAAATTAAGCTACTGCTCCTTTGTGTGTAAAATTAAATAGAAGTTTCTGGCTTGTGAGGACACCAAAGGAAGGGACCATCACTACTTCCTCCTGGGAAAGGTGTAGAAAATGAAATAAAAACCTTGCCTAAGCAAAAAGAAATTGACAACCAGTTTAAAATGGAATTTCCATGACCTAGAGCAAAGAATATCCTTACATGATATTATTCTACAAGGTCATTATAATTGTTCCCAGATTTGGGTTATCCCCATTACCTATAACAGTATCTCCCATCAAGGACTATCAATAAAGAATGATTTATTTTATTAACACACACACACACACACACACACACACACACACACTTTGTTGGCGGTTGGAGACAAAAGCAACACAGCTATAGATATTTTAGAATTACAACAGCATATTGTACAATTATCCCCCAAAAACATACAAACCAATCCTTTGAATGTCTGACAGCAATTTAAAAACTACATGAAAGGACCTCATCCCTTCCACTATGCAGAGGGCCTCCTGAGAAGGCACCTGAGCATTCTATATTAGCCTGTCTTGCCCTTTTGGCCAAAACTGAACCTTTTCTCATGGTCCAGATGCCCACAACTGTTGCCTGACCTTTTAGTTCATGCCAAGGCTGAAGCACCAACGTGGCTGGCACCACGGATGTCCCGCCCGCCCAGTGGGGGGAGCTAGGCCCTCTCTGGAGAAGAAACATGGAGTCCCAAAAATATGAGATCAATGCCCGGACCTTGCCAGCAGGTGAGGGGTTCCCGAGGCAGGTGCTGGGTGTGGAGCCCATGGGGCATAGGTCACCAAGGAGACAGAACTAAACCTCACATCACCCTGCTTGGCCCCGGAGGATGGCTGGTTAGCCAGAGACGGGTAAGATTCCTCAAGGAAGGAACAACCTAAGACAGGCACAGTCACAGAGGGGCCATCAGGAGAGAACTTGGGGAGCAACGGAGGTGGGGCACAGACCCTTACCACCACTCCTGCAACCTGGCAGGCGCCTGAACATTCTTCCATTCTGAGGGAGGTCTCCTTCCCCCATGGCTGCTTCACTTCCCATGCACAGCTCAAATTGGGACCCATGTAACAGAGACGTGGCTGACAGCAGCTGCCATTTCACTGCAACAAGACTTGTTTGAGAGGCCTTGTACCCATGGTGGGGGCAAGTGGTTTTCTAATTTCCAAGTCCAGCCTAATAGCTGGAATGCTCAGGCCCTTCTCAGGAAGCCAAACAATCAATTCCACTAATACACACAGGGTAAATAAGATAGTTGCTAGAGTGTTGAGTCTGACATATGAATAGTACCCAATTTCTCAGAGAAAATCAATGTGGCTAATAGAAGTAAATTAATATTCTAGAAAAACTGAGTGTACTGTACAAAATGCTGTTCCTATAGTATTAACAAAAATTCTTATTGGCAGAGCGCCTCATGGTAAAATTGCACAACATGTTATGAACCTAATGCAGTCATAGTGTAGCGCAAATAATTAAAATGTAAAAGATATCAAGACTAACAATAAAATCTCCAGAAGTCTCCAATTATCTAAAGTAAAAAAGGGGGTGACAGTGGAAGAATATCATGTAAGGAAAAATATACTGAGAATAATTTACATCTAAAAACTTTTTTTGTACTTAAGAAAATTAACCTTTATTTGAAATGCTAACAGCAAGATATCCATAAAAATACACACATGGAGTCAAAATAAGCAAGAGGAAAATTATTTGGGGGAGTGGGGTGGGGATGAAAAAGAATCCCAAGTCAAATTTAAAGAGAATATCTCTGTATTAACTTTTGGTCGAGAATATGTTTGTATAGTTTCAGAAAACAACTCTGAGACCACCTGGAATCCAGTAACAGAGAGGAATAGACAGAAGTGCTCCAGCCATGAAGACAGAAGAGACAATTCAGAGATGGAAGATGCTGAGGACGCCTCACCATACCAACAGACAGCGGCTGCCTATTGCTGAAGGATATCCACGATCAAACAAGAGATGGTCGGACCTGCATTACCACCATTTGTCCACCAACCAGATCTGAAATATCATGGCAGACATGTACACATAAGGAACTATTTAACATTGAAACTGTGACTCAAAAGAACTGCTGGCCCAGAAAGGAACTCACTACAGACTGATTCATTTGCCTCTCAGGATAACCATTAAGGCTTATCGCAGTTTAGGTTTTTATAAGGGTATTTCTTGGATCACATGACCTCACACATCTAGACGAAATAATGAACAACATAGACTGGTGAACAAAGATAGACCCAGAAAAAGAGAAGCAGCGATCAGACTCTCAAACCTCAGAGGGAAAGTGGGGGAGGGTGGGGGTAAAGGGAAGAGATCAACCAAAGGACTTGTGTGCATGCACCATGGACAATAGGGCGGTAGGGGAATATGTAGGGAGGGGTTTGGGATGGGAATGGGGGGATAAGGACAATTATGTGATACCATAATTGATAAAAATCCATTAAAAAAAAAAGTAAACCAATAAACAAGGCAATATTTAAAAAAAAAAAAAAAAAAAAAAAAAAAAAAAAAAAAAAAAAAGAACATTCTTCCTGACTGAGTGGCTCAGGGGTTGAGTGTCGACCTATGAACCAGGAGGTCACGGTTCAGTTTAAGATGAGGGCACATGCCCAGGTTGTGGTCTCTATCCCTAGTAGAGGGCATGCAAGAGGAAGCTAATCTATAATTCTCCCTCATCATTGATGTTTCTCTCTCTCTCTCTCTCTCCCCCTTCTTCCCTTTCTGAAAAAAAAATAAAAAAGAAGGAAAAAAAAAAAGAATGGCATTCTGATTTAAAAGAATTCTGGGCTTTTTCACTTCAGAAAATGTCTTTGTTGATGTATGAAAGTGACTGGAGGGCATTTAGTTAAGGGGATTTGGTCCAGGAGATGGGAAGGGAATGCAGCAGAATGGGTCTGGAAGGCCCTGGAAACAAAGACTTTAGCTCCATTTCCCTAGCACTCTGCCAGTCTAGTCTACCAACAAACTGGCTGCAAGCACATTGTCTCATTTACTCATCACAACACATATATGAGGAGGAAACCCTGACCTTAGAAGTGAGGATACTAAGACACAGAATAGCTGTAAAATCAGGTTGAGGTCATAGAGCCAATGGAAGCTGATGGCTAGGTTTGATGTCTAGCCAACTGAGCCCAGAGCTGTAACTCTGACTTCTGAATTTGATGCCCCCATTTTCCAACTGGTACTAATCCTTGACAGATGGCCACTGAACATACCTGGAAGAATTCTTCTCTCCTCTATGCCTTCTCTAGTTTGGAATTCTCAAAGATCCATTTCATCCTGGTAGTCCTTTTCTGTCAACCAAAGCATCGACAGGTGTAACCGCCTGATTAGGTCCATATGTAGAGACTCTTTTGAGAGCCAGGTATTGTATGTGAAGGTGCTTTATGGATTTTACTCTCTCTGTTTGCTCATTTTCACAATATCCTGTTAGGGGCTAGTTCATCTATTCATCTATTTCATGAGAAAATATGGACTCAAAGGAGTTGATAAAGGACCAAATTGGTAAGCAGCAGGATTCTTTTGCAGCTCTATCTGACCCCAGAGTCCACACTCCTTGAACTATGACTTATGGCCTTTGGATCACACATTGGGGCAGGCTCCTCTGGATGTCTTTGCTTAACGTCTTGTATCACATGGGACCCCTGTCTACCCATTGTTGCCAAAATAATCAATCTGTCCCTGTCCTTCGGGGGGGGGGGAATAGAAGGCAAACACCTTGGCCCTGTGCTCCTCCCCAGCAGGACATCAGGAGCGGTAGGTCCTCTTTCCTTCCCTGAGAGCCCAGGCTACCTGGCAGCCACTGGCAGAGAGCACACTTCTGCCTTAGCTGGCTGGGCCCAGAAAGCACTGAGGAGGAAGTGGGATTTTGGAAAGGCCTGGAGCCTCAGTTCCATGTGGACGGACAGAGGGGGAAGGGAGCCCACAAGGGAGAGACGTGTGCTCATTGGTTATGGAAAGAAAACAAAATGATGCACATGAGGCTCAGAGTGGTTGTGGAATCTGAAGGAAAAAGCAGGAGTTCAGATAGAAATTGTGGCTGTGTGATGGGCACTGGTGTTCTGGTGGTCTGATGATGGCAGTGGCCAAGGCTGAGGTGTTAACATCAGAGCTTCCTTGCAATAGTTTTTAACAAAACTGGCGCTATAAAAACATTCTATCTATCTATCTATCTATCTATCTATCTATCTATCTATCTATCTGAACACACACACACACACACACACACACACACACACACACACACACACCTACTTCAGAATGGGATTACTTGGTCATACATGGTACAAACATTCAGTTTTGGTAGAAACTGCCAAAGAGTTTTCTAAAGTGGTTTTCCTTGATTATTATTATTAATGGTTACAATTATTTCTATTTCTCATGGATTGTTATTTATTGTTTTATCTTTTATTATTAGTAAATAATAATTATTGATTAAAATAATATTATATTAAAATAATTATTATTAATGATTGCTTTTCCAACTAGGAATCTTCTCAACCCTACTGCCAGCATGACATGTTACAAATTCAGCTTCCACAACAGGCCCATGAGGACCTGTTTGAGGTGGAGGGTACTGAGAGGAGAGACGTGAAGAAACTTGTTAAGCACACATGGCTGAGTTGTGTGGTTAAGATTTAACCTCCGACTCTGATTCCAGAACTCACACGTTTAATCTCTATGTATTTGATTACATTAAGACCTTTTACTTGGTGAATTAAACCATTTACCTACAAGGGCAGATTTACTTCTGTTTATGTTAAAAATGAAATATTAGGTTAAATACAAGACAACGAATGTAGATAAAGATAAAGCTCAGCTAAATATTTATAGAATAAGCAAACTTTAGAGGAGTGTTTACTTTTCAAACATTTCTGGTTCAGTCTAATACATTTTCTGCAATTCTGAGCTTTTCCCTCAGGGATCATATTCAGTCAACTGTATGGCATTTGCTATTCCCACCAGATTTGAAAGGCTTTCTTTCTTTTCTTTTCTTTTTTTTTTTTTTTTTTTAGTTTTAGGTCTTTGAACTGGTTTCTACAACATTCTTGCCACCCACCCCACTGATGTGAAAGATTGAGTAGATGGCCATTTCCCTGTTCAATGGCTTCCTCCCTGTCTCTGTCCTCCACCAGGACAATAGCAGCTGCCCCAATTTGTGAGGGCTTTCAAGTGAGGAGATCAAAGTGGCCTACTGACAGTAAACCACTGTTCTTGACCCGAGTCCTAGAACAGAAAAATTAGATGGCCTCATTCTCTGCTAGGGATAAGATACTAGTAGGCATGCCCCTTGCCATACCTGTGTAGCCTGGACAGAGCCTCCTCATTTGTCCCATAAATGGCAGTTGCCAGGGGCAGGAAGGTGGAAGAAATGGGGAATTGTTCAATGGATATAAAGTTTCAGTTATACAAGATGAGTTATGGTGTCGAAATACAACATTGTGCCTCTTCTTAATAAGATGGTATTGTGCACTGAAAAATTTGTTAAGCCGAGGTTGGTTTGGCTCAGCGGTAGAGCGTCGGTCTGCGGACTGAAAGGTCCCGGGTTTGATTCCGGCCAAGGGCATGTACATTGGTTGCGGGCACATCCCCGGTAGGGGGTGTGCAAGAGGCAGCTGGTCGATGTGTCTCTCTCATCGACGTTTCTGGCTCTCTATCTCTCTCCCTTCCTCTCTGTAAAATATCAATAAGATATTTTTTTTAAAAAAAGAAAAATTTGTTAAGAGCATAGATGTTACATTAAGATTTCTTACCACGGTTAAAAATGAAATACAGCTTGGTTGGTGTGGCTCAGTGGTTGAGCATTGACCTGTGTATGACCCAGGAGGTCACGGTTCAATTCATGATCCAGGCACATGCCTAGGTTGTGGGCTTGATCCCCAGTAGGGGGCGTGCAGGAGACAGCTGATCAATGATTCACTTTCAACATTAATGTTTCCATCTCTCTTTTCCTCTCCTTTTCTTTCTGAAATCAAATATATATATGAAGTAGATAGTCCTGATTGGTGTCCAATGGTTAGAGCATGTGCACCGGACAAGGGCGTGTACCTGGGTTTCAGGTTCATTCCCCTTCCCAGTCAGGACTCATGCAGAAGGCAACCAACCAATTGATGTGTCTCTCTCATGTCAATGTTTCTCAGTCTCTTCCTCCCTCCCTTCCACTCTCAAGGGCATGTACTTGGCTTGCAGGTTTGATCCTTGGCCCTGGTGTGTGTGTGTATGGGGCAGGGGCAAACAAGAAATAGTCATGCTTATGAATACATAACTACCTAGGCCGTGGGCTAGTGTGCAGGGAAATCTCTGTAAGTATGCTGAGCACCTGTAACAGCTGGGACTGTTGCAGAGAGCATCATGCTGGCTGTGATGATGAGCTGAGACCTAACTTGATTCTTTAGTTTTACCCTTACCTCCTTCTCAGTCAACTCACAGTCCAAAAGGGGTCATTCCCACACCATCTCTAGTTCTATCACTTACTATTTAAAAATATATTTTTATTGAGTTCAAAGAGGGAGGGAGATAGAAACATCAATGATGAGAGGGGATCTTTGATTGACTGCCTCCTGCACACCCCCTACTAGGGATCAAGCCTGCAATCTGGGCATGTGCCCCTGACTGGAATCAAACTCAGGATCCTTCAGTCTGCAGGCCGACACTCTATCCATTGAGTCAAACTGGTTAGGACTATCACTTCGTAAGGAGGGCACATGGGTGAAGGGAGTTTTATGCCTAAGGACCAAAGCTTGGACATGATGGGAACAGGACACTTTGCAATAGGCATTCTTTCCTTTTTCAAGAGGCTGGTGTTGATTGCAAAGTTTGATCAAACACGAATGCAGGTTGTGGGGCACTGGGATGACCTGTTTTCCTCTGCCCTTAATTCTTCTCTGCTGACTTAGGGGAAAGCAGGAACTAAATGGGCAGGGTAATTAGGTCAATAGCTTTCCAGGTGGGGAACAGGTTTCCCCATCCTTGGGGAGGCACCGTTTCCAACTTGCTGGCTAGAGTCAGCCTTTCTGAGCTGGCTAATGTGAGCCCATTCCAAGCATGATTCTCTGCCCTAACATTTCTCCACATGGGAAACACAAGCACCGATAATGGAGTTTTCAATTATCTTAAGCACTTCAGGTTCAATAAAGGATTATTTCTTTATTAAATAAAATTATATAGGACACCCTACAGGCAAAGCTGTTTGCTTACCTAACTATGAAATGGCCAACTAGACTATTATTTCGTGTCTCCATCTTGTCCACAAAGTTGCCTAGACAATTTTCATTAACTTAATCTTTCATTTATTCATTAATAAATTGGATAAACATTTATTGTGTTAGACACTGGCCAAAAGGTGAGGAATGAAAAACATGAGTTAGACACAGAGGTCACGGTCACTCAGCAAATGAGCAGAAATGAGGTATGAGGAGGTAATTAGAGTGCATGAAGGGAGGGTCCTTAGCTCACTCAGAGGGATACTCCAGGATTTGGACTGAATCTTAAAGGAGGGCAGACACTAATTAATGAAGAAACAAGGAGAGCACAGTATAGGCAAAGCAGAGAAGCTTATGTTAGGTCTCGTTGCTAGGTGGGATATGTATGAGGGATTTGTGAGAATGGAAGCTGCTTATTTCACTTAGCGCAATGACCTCCAAGTCCATCCATGTCGCAAAAGGTAGGATTTCCTTTTCTTACGGCTGAATAATATTTCACTGTATACATGGCTGGATATATATATATATATATATATATATATATATATATATATATATCACATTGAAAGAGACTGTTATGCATCACTCTGGAAAGTGTCATTTTCATTCAGATATCATGTGACTGTTTTTCTAAATTAATTAACTTGTTTTCAATTCTAAGTTTTTCATGCACAGAGGTCAAGCGGAGCAATAGCTATAGATATGTTGTTCCAATAGAAGAAGAATGCCCAGAACAGTTGAGAATATCAGCTATATATCACTGTCATGAACTGTTTCAAATGGAAAATAGTTTATGTTAATTTTAATAATAGTTCCCTTTTTTTGGTTTGGTTCATAAAGCTTTTGGAATTTTAATCCATCAAATGAAAAACAACTGGCATTATTGTGAATTCAATAGTAAATTTCGTTAAAAGATTCAACATTAAAGATAAAACTATTAATTTTTATAGTGATAACATAAATAGAAACTTTAGTGACTTCAGTGTTTAATGAAAATAATTTTCTTTGCTAAATAAAAACTTATGAAAAAATAATAGACTTAGAAAAGATGGTGGTATTCATAAAACTTGTAATTGTGTCTAAATATATTGTGTTACTCTACCAAAATCAAAGTTGCAGTTGCAAAAATGTATACATTTTTAAATGTACACACAGAGTAACCACAGAGTATTTGTGAGGCCATCATACCTTGGATTTTAGAAATGCTTGAACCTTCAAAGAATTATGTTGCAAGCCCACTCATTTCCTACAATAGTCTTAAGGTTCTGTTTTAAGGTGACTGGAGAAGATTTGACTTTGGGTGATGGTCACACAGTGCAATCTACAATCTTGTAACATAGAAAACCACACCTGAAACCTATATGTTTATGTTGAACAATGTCACCCCAATCAATTTAATTTAAAAAAAAAGAGTTTTGTTCTTGTTTTGGATAAACGAATCCTTTACCTTTTGGTTACATTTTGTTCACTATCAATTGAAAGTCCCCAATCAAAGCATTTAAGGAACAGAGCACCATAAAACCTTAGCTTTTGATGCTTTTAGCTATTTACAACTATTGAAAACAAAACCCATAAACAGGAAGACATTTTAAATTGATTACTGAAAAAGAAAGGGGAAAACAGAACAAATTTAACAATGAAAGTTGCTTAAATGTGCACAAGATTTAATCTTGAAATTCTATAACTGCGCTTTAGAATATCTCAACTTGTGGAAAGAATCTTCTGATAGAAATTGCTTTTTTAAATTGAATGCATTTATATTTCTTGCCCAGAATAGAACAAATCTGAGGCCTTCCTTTTTGCATAATCTAAATATGGTGAAATGTTCCAAAGTTTCATGAATAGAGAGAACTATTTAACAAGATGTGGCTTGAATAAATGGTCTGTAAATAGAGGTAAAGAGACTGTACCCATGACACTGTTGAAACTGGATTCTTTAAGTTTTGAAATATAGGAATTTTGAATCAAGAATAACCCTCATGCAGCAGAATTTACCCTGAGCTTCACCTGGTATTTTAGCACCTCTAAAAAGACTATTTTTTAATAATTTCAACTTCATTAATCATAAAATGCAACTTTGAAGACAATTTCTGGCAGTTTTATGAAAGAATTAAAATCAATACATCATGCCCTACTGATGTGCCTCAGAAGATTGAGTTTTATTTGATGCACCAAAAGGTCACAGGTTCACATGCCAGAGTTGTTGGCTTGATCCTCAGTAAGGGGTATATAGGAGGCAGTTAATCGTTTCTCTCATGGATGTTTCTATCTCTTTCTTCCTCTTCCTTCTTTTTTAAAATAAGTAAAAGTATATTTAAAGAAATAAAAAATAATAATACATCATATTGCAAAACTACCTACATTCTTCAGAAAAATGCTAGTGACACAGATTTAGAGACCTGTACTAACTGTTTAAATTACCCAACTATAATTATTCTGCTCATGTCTGTTATATTTTTAATGTTTAATCAATTCAAGGAAGTTTTTTCCTTTCTCACATTTTACTTAGGGTACACAGATGCATGCTATTTTTAAGAGAATTTTATTTTATTTTATTTAAAAAATATATTTTATTGATCTTTCACAGAGAGGAAGGTAGAGGGGCAGAGGGTTAGAAACATCGATGAGAGAGAATCATCAATCATCTGCCTCCTGCACACCCCCTACTGGGGATGTGCCCGCAACCAAGGTACATGCCCTTGACTGGAATCGAACCTGGGACCTTTCAGTCCACAGACTGACGCTCTATCCACTGAGCCAAACCGGTTTCGGCGAGAATTTTATTTTTGAAAATAGCTTTTGTATAGGATTCTTAATAAAATAAAACCAATTTATTAGTCAAGTAAAGATTTCATATAACTATATCATCCATATTTATATCTATATCCATTTATATCATCTATATCTACACATTTAATTATTTTTGGTGCCCTTTTCATTTTTAAAAGTGTCCTGGTTAGGAAGATTATTTATATGGTCACACTCCTTATAAAAGACAATATGAAAAAAAGTTTTTCTTCCTGAAATTGTTAGGGAAGAAGGGGAAGAGAAGAGAAACCCATGTGATATGATGGAATAGTTAAAACACGGTTGGGAAAAGAACTTGGTAATGTCCAGTTCTCCTTCACCTCCACGTCGGCCTCAGGCGAAATGTTCTTGGTGATCTCAACCCTGGAACCACAAAGGTTTGTTCCATGTTTGGGTTGACGCCAAGTCTAAGATAAAAACCTGCATTAAAAAATAGAACTGTGGATGGGGTTTCACTGGAGGGGAATTTGGGAACCGGAGGTGTCTCGGAGTTCACAGAGGCTTTGGGAAGGTGTTGGACACTCTCAGGACAGGGAACAGGGATTTCACCCAAACCCTGTGCAAGCCCCAAAGAGCAGGGAGACCCCAGGGACACGTCAGTTACAAGTTCCTTAGAGTCTGAGTGCTTTCTATGACCTACAGTCCCCTGAGCGGGCAGTACAGCGTAATGAGGCTTGGAAGCTTACTAGCCAGGTACTGGTCTAGCTCTCTTAGTAGAGAACTGACATGACTCAGACATAGTGGGGAAATTAGACTTAGTCTTAGTGGCCTATGCTTCTTCTGTAAAATATTATCTCTGAGGTTCACCTCACCTCCATCCAACTCAAGGTGATTACCAATCAAGAATATCGGTCTTCTCTTGTCTATCCATCTACTTTCCACTAGATGGCGGTGTTCATCACACTACAACAGTGGGGCTCCAGGTCCCCAAGTTTTAAGACACAAAATTCAGCAGTGCCCTAGACCTCTTGACCCTGCTTTTCTGAAGACGTTGTTAAAGTGCTTTTGTTCCCTTCTGCCAAGACACAACATTCTGCAACTCTCCCTCTGCCTGCCCTTTGAATATTAACATTCCTTAAAGTTCTTTTCTGGGGTCCCTTTTGTGATTGATACAATTCCCTGGTTTCAGTGACTGCTAGTTCGATGTTGACCTTTCTCAAATTTTTATGTCCCAAGTCTCCCTTCTATGTTCCAGCCACATAGCCAACTGCCTAGTGGCAGTGGGACATCTATGTATGACACAGACACCTTAAGCCTCTTTTCCTGTTCTCATTCTTTGAATATGGCCACACCATCTGCCCAGAGGTCCAAACCAGACTCATATAATTCCCCACAATAGTTTTCCTTCTTCATTCCACACAATAAACTGATGTCCCGAAAAGTCACTCACTTCTCTGTGCTACTGTCCTGATCCAAACTCCATGGTCTCTTTTATGGACGATGTAAACAGACTCCCAAATTGCCTCACATTGGAGACACACATGCACATGATATGCATACACATGTGCATATGTGTGTGTGTGTGTATATATATATATATATATATATATATATATATATATGAAGAGATATTTATAAGGAAAGTATATATACACTGAGATTATTATGATCTCTGAATGCATAATAATCTGGCCACTCAGTGTATATCCTATACAATAAAAAGCTAATATGCAAATTTTCCCCTCGACCAGGAGTTTAACCAGCAGGCAGGCCGGCCAACCACCCATGTCCCCTCCCCCTGGCCAGGCTGGCCGGACCTCATCCATGCACGAATTCATGCACTGGGCCTCTAATATATATTTGTATATACACTGAGTGGCCAGATTATTATGAGCACCTGACGTTTGTAGGCAAATTAGCTGTACACTGCATCATATGGGATATGGAAGCCAAAGGTCTGTTCGAACATCTTTGCTGTCTGCAGTTACCAAGATAAAATGTCTCCAATTTGCACAGGAACACAGGGATTGGACAGTTGAGCATTGGAAAAAAGTCATGAGGTCCGATGAATCACATTTTCAGTTGCATCATGCAGATGGCAGAGTGAGAATTTCACAGAAACAGCATGAAAGCATGCACCGCCACATGCATGAGTACAACCCTTCAAGGTGGTGGGGGCAGTGTTATGGTTTGGGGCATATTTTCTTGGCATGATTTGGGTCCTTTAATTCATGTAGAACAATGTCTGAATAGCACAACATACCTAAGTATCATTGCTGATCAAGCTCATCCTATCATGTTGATGGCATATCCCAATGGAGATGGCTTCTTCCAACAAGACAATGTGCCATGCCACCGTGCTCATATTGTGCAGGAGTGGTTTCAAGAACATGAAGGAGACTTTACCTTGCTTAGGTGGCCCCCACAATTACCAGATCTCAATCCAGTTGAGCATTTGTGGGACAAAGTTGAAAGAGCCATTGGGCAGCTGGTTCCACGACCATCATGTCTCACAGAACTGGACAGTGCTATTCATCAGGCATGGTGTCAGATTCCTTGCATCACCTTTCAACATCTCGTGGAGTCAATGCCAAGAAGAATCTCCAAAGTATTGAAGGCAAAAGGTGGCCCAATGAAGTACTGATGGGGTGGTCATAATAATCTGGCCAATCAGTGTGTATATACTTGTTTATATACTGTCTGCTCCTCACCCCATTGTAAGGTCCATGAGGGCAGAGGTCCTGTCCCTTCTGTTGTAGGCGGAATCTCCAGGGCCCTCAACAGCACCTGAAGCATAGTGCTCAATAAGTATGTGTGGAAGGGGTGAATTCACTGTTGAACTAGTGATAGTGGCTGGAGGAATACTGTGTAGTGGTTATTCTAAATATTTGTTGTTTATGTTACTTAAAGGGGGTTTGAGGGTGCTCTGAGAGACATCATCAAGTGTTACTTATCACCTTTCTCACTTTGATAACAAACGTGAAATCTGTTTTTTAGGCTAATGTTATATGTGGGTGAGTTGGGCATTCATCCAGGAGTGATCCAACAGGTGAATTGAGGACTCAGAGTCTTTTTATCTTCCAAATCTTTTTTTTTCCTTCTGGCACTGTGCCTTGCATTCCAATAATTGTACCACTCCTCATGGCACTGCTGTCAAGTTATTTTAAAGCTTTATCTAATGAGAGAGGCAACCCATTAGCTAGTTTATCTGATCATTTCATTATCATTCTACGATGCTGGTTTGAATGAGGGTGTGTGTATAATGAACTTGAACAGGCTGGGGACAGTGTGGGAAAGCTGGCATATGGAAATTTGTCAGGATCCTTGAAAATAAAGTAATTTCTAAGAATAGACGGGGCAGAGAAGAAAACCTTATATTTAGATTGGGTTGTTTCTGCTCATAAAATAATACTTTCAGAATCTGTGGATTTATGTATTTTATCAGTTCTAAAAATTTCTCAGCTGCTATTTCTTTTCTCTCATTCATTTTCTGTATTTTCTGCTTTTGAGACTTAAAATAGACATATAGCTTCTTATTCTTTCATATCTATTAATCTATTTCCTTATATCTCTACACCTCATTTTAAGCTACTTTTTTCAGCTACTTTTTTTTTGCTTATAATTTTTTTTATTAAGGTATTATCTGTATACATAGCTTATCATTGCCCCCCCCCCCCATAGATGCCCTCCCTCCCCAGAGTTTTGTGTCCATTGGTTATTCTTATATGCAAGCATACCAGTCCTTTGGTTGATCTCTTATCTCCCCCAGATCTCCCTACCCTCCCCCCCCCCCCGCTGTCATTTGACAGACTGCCTGTTGTTTTACTGTCACTATATCAATCTTTCTGTTCATTCGTTTATAATGATCTTTAATATCCATAAATGAGTGAGGTCATGTAGTGTTTCTCTTTCATTGACTGGCTTATTTCACTCAGCATGATGCTCTCCAATTCCATCCAAGTTACTGCAAATGATGAGAATTCCTTCCTTTTTATGGCAGCATAGTATTCCATGGTGTAGATGTACCATAGTTTTCTGATCCATTCATCTGCTGACGGGCACCTAGGCTGTTTCCAAATCCTAGCTATTGTAAATTGTGCTGCTATGAACATAGGGGTGCATATATCCTTTCTGATTGGTCTTTCTAGTTTCTTGGGGTATATTCCTAGTAGTGGGATTACTGGGTCAAATGGGAGTTCAATTTTCAGTTTTTTGAGGAAGCTCCATACTGTTTTCCACAGTGGTTGCACCAACCTACACTCCCACCAGCAGTGCACGAGGGTTCCTTTTTCTCCACAACCTCGCCAACATTTGTTGTTTGTTGTTTTGTTGATGTTGGCCATTCTGACAGGTGTGAGATGGTACCGCATTGTTGTTTTGATTTGCATCTCTCGGATAATTAGTGACTTGGAGCATGTTTTCATGTGCCTCTTGGCCTTCCTTCTGTCTTCTTTTGAGAGGATTCTATTTAGGTCCATTGCCCATTTTTTAATTGGCTCATACATTTTCCTTTTATTGAGTTGTATAAGCTGTCTGTAGATGTTGGAGATTAAACCTTTATCAGTGATATCGTTTGCAAATATGTTCTCCCATACAGTGGGTTTTCTTGTTGTTTTGTTGATGGTTTCTTTTGACGTAAAAAAGCTTTTTATTTTGATGTAGTCCCATTTGTTTATTTTCTCTTTAGCTTCCATTGCCCTAGGGTTAGTATCAGTGAAGAAGTTCTTTAGGCATATGTCTGAGATTTTGCTGCCTGTGGATTCAGCTACTTTTTGTATATATCTTTTATCTAATGAATTCTTTCTTTCACAGTGTCTATTTTGTTTAACCATCTATTCAATTTTTAATTTTAATACTTCTATATTTAATCTCTAAAATTTTTGTTTGGCCGAAACCAGTGTGGCTCAGTAGATAGAGCGTCGATCTGCGGACTGAAAGGTCCTGGGTTCGATTCCGGTCAAGGGCACGTACATTGGTTGCAGGCACATCCCTGGTGGGGGTGTGTGCAAGAGGCAGCTGGTCGATGTTACTCTCTCATTGACGTTTCTAGCTCTCTATCCCTCTCCCTTCCTCTCTGTAAAATATCAATAAAAATTTTTTTTTGTTTGGTTCCTTTTCAAGAATGCCTAGTCATATATGATAGTCTTACTACTTGTTCATTTTTGGGACTCAAACTTAAAAAAAATTAAACATTTCACACATGATTATTTTATATGCTATATATCACGATTCCAATAGCTAAAAATCTTGGGTTCTAAATCTGTTGTTTTGGTTTCTGCAGGCTTTTTTGCATGATGGCTCATTTCCTTGTATGTCTTGTGATAATTTTTAGTTGGTTGATAATAACCTGGGAGAATACTGGAGGCATTTATTCTCAAATGATTTGCATTTTCCTTTGCTGAGAGCCAGGGGGTGCTACTGATCTGTAATTGGTCCACAATCCTCTCAGAGCTCAGAGCTTTAGGTGAACGCCTAGGAATGAGATTTTCCACATTTTGAGTTTGATTAGCCTTTAAAGCTCATGTTTCAGC
Organism: Vespertilio murinus; assembly: GCA_963924515.1. NCBI lineage: Eukaryota > Metazoa > Chordata > Mammalia > Chiroptera > Vespertilionidae > Vespertilio > Vespertilio murinus. The sequence goes on along the minus strand of OZ004709.1, from coordinate 46,449,415 downwards.
TCACAAGTTATTTTAAAAAATAGATTCTGAAGCTGTGTTGTCCAGTATGATAGCCACCAGCCACATGCGCTTAGTGAAATTAAGCATTTTCAGGCCCAGCTTGTAGCTAGTGGCAACTGCATTGAGCAGCAGAGATACAGAATGTTATCATCACTGCAGACATTTCTGTTGAACAATGCTGCTCTTGAACACCACCTTTTTTAATTTTTAAAAAATATTTTTATTGATTTCAAAGAGGAAGGGAGAGGGAGAGAGAGATAGAAACATTAATGATGACAAGAGGCACTGGGACTTGCAAGGCTGCCTCTTGCACGTCCCACACTGGGGATCAAGCCTGAAACCAGGGCATGAGCCCTTGACCAGAATCGAACCTGGGACCCTTCAGTATGCAGGCCAACGCTCTGTCCACTGAGCCAAACCAGCTAGGGCTTGAACATCACCTTTTTATCATGGGAGTCCAACTATACATTGAAAAGCATGCTTTATAGGAATAAAGTGTTTCATGGAAGAAGGGATCTTCCTGCCAGAAGTGTAATACAAAGATCTCATGCATCGTCCTCTGACACCAATGCTATAAATAATGAAGAACACAGTAGGGCTTTTTATTATTATTTTATTTTATTATTATTTTTTTAAAAATATTTTAATTGATATTTTACAAAGAGGAAGGGAGAGAGATAGAGAGCTAGAAATGTCCATGAGAGAGAAATATCGACCAGCTGCCTCTTGCACACCCCCTACCGGGGATGTGCCCGCAGCCAAGGTACATGCCCTTGACCAGAATCGAACCTGGGACCTTTCAGTCCACAGACCGACGCTCTACCACTGAGCCAAACCGGTTTCGGCTATTATTATTTTTAATATATTTTATTAATTTTTTACAGAGAGGAAGGGAGAGGGATAGAGAGCTAGAAACATTGACCAGCTGCCTCCTGCACCAGAAATGTGCCCGCAATCAAGGTACATGCCCTTGACCAGAATCGAATCTGGGACCCTTAAGTCTGCAGCCGACACTCTATCCACTGAGCCAAACTGGTTTTGGCCATAGTAGGGCTTTTAAAAAAATGTATATTTTATTGATTTTAGAGAGGAAAAGAGAGGGAGAGAGAGATAGAAATATCAATGATGAGAGAGAATCATTAATTGGCTGTCTCCTGCACACCCCCTACTGAGGACCAAGCCCGCAAACCAGGAATGTGATCTTGGCCGGTATCGAACCTGGGACCCTTCAGTCCACAGACCGATGCTCTATCCATTGAGCCAAACCAGCTAGGACCACAATAGGGCTTTTTAATAGGAGTTGGGGTATGGTCATCCTGTTTAGTAAGAAGAATTACTAAGATAGCACCAGAGCAAATATATCAGAGAGGAGGAAGATTAGAAGCACGAAAGATATCCCGGAGAGTATTGCAGTGTTCTCGGTGAGAAATGCTGAAGACTTGAACTCAGTCAGTGAGAATGGAGATGGGGAGCAGAAAAGAACCATAATATTTAAATGAGGGTTTCCATTTTGAGGATATTTGGGATAGAAGAGAAAGAGGAAGAGGAGAATGGAAGATGAGTCAAGTTTCTGGTTGAGTCAGTAGCCAGATGGTGATGCCATTAATCAGAGAAGGCACCTTTGGAGAAGGAACAAATTTAGGGGAGAAGATGAACTCAGGTTGGGACATTTTGTGTTCAAGGTGCTCAGCCTCGTACAGTGGTGGTTGAGGTACTCTTGGACCACCTAGAAAGACCTGTGCTGAGCCAAAGGGAGCCCCAGCCACCAAGGAGTGCAGATGAGGAGGGGAGTGAAAACCTACTCTGATTCCTCCCCCCATCCTGTGACATTTAAGCCCCTTGGCACTGAGGAAAGTGGGAGACAGTTCCAGGACCCATCCTGAGATGAACACCATCATCTCTTGCTTTTAAGTATATTCATCTTGGATTTCATAGGTTCATCTTTTTTTTTTTGTATTTCTAGACCTCATCTTGCATTCTGTTACTCTGATTTACTCCCATAGTTTGGGGTGTGGACACAAGAATATTTGGTAGAGTGGCTTGCAATGGCCAGTGCACTGGGTTTAGCAAGTAGGAGCAATGCTCTGCCCAAGAGCACTCCCATCTGCATGAGCATCTTCTACAGGTGAGACCAGTGAGCTCCACCCATTTACCTGACATAGCTTTTTCAGTACCAGATGTATGGGTTGGGATGGTGCCCATCTTGATGGAGCTTCCTTAGAACCTTCTCCAGGTTCAGCAAAATGCACATGAAAGGAAAACTCAGTGGACACAATCCTGAGACAGTTGACATCCTTTGAGAATCTACTGTTTATTCTGTTTACCAGGTGCATGTCAGGTGCCTCCTTCTGTGTTTATCTGCAGCACAGATAAGGACTATCAGGTAGGGACTAGTACCTTGATCTTCACTTTGCTTCTTGGACTTTTGCTAATTTAATTGCTCTTTGCTTCCCCCTCAGCCCCATCCCTGCCATTTCCGCTTGTCATACCAAATGACTGCTTTCCTAGCTTTGTGCCCCAGGTTTCAGCACCATTTGCCACATTATCACAACTCACTGATGAAAATCACAAGTCTTTTATGTCAATGAACTGCATGGCCTGAGCAGAATCCCGAGAAAAGCTGGATGAGGGTTGTCTTGTCTTAATTTGCTATCACGAGATGCCTTATCACTCATTCTAAGAATTCTAGATGCCTCTTGTACATGATAATCTTTCAAGAGCCTGGTTAAAATCAGATTCTGAGGCCTCATCTCTCTACGTTCTGATTTATTATCTAAGGTGGGGCTCAAGAATAAGCATTTTGAAACAAGCTCCTCAAGTGATTCTGAAGCAGTATTCTAGGCTCCCACATTGAGAAGCTGTGTTAGCCCCACAGGGCAGTGCATATTCACAGACCTGTTGTGTAGGCCCTCAGCTTCCCTGGTCCCTGCCCACCTCTAAGAGAGGTACTCTACACCCAGCCCACCACCAGGAGGCTGTCTCTTAGCCCCCTGAGGACCTTCTGTCATCCAGACCAACGTCTGTCCACTTCAGCTCTGCTTTCAAGCTCCAGGCTCTAGCTCATCCTCAGAGAGCAATGCTATCATACCCTCACCTCTCAGGTGAGACCCACCCCTGCACGTGGGGAAGGGCTCAGTCTTACCTGCAGTGCAGGCTCTGGAGTGGTGAAGCCTTCATCATGGAGCAATCACACCAGAGTTGCCAGGATGGGACAATAGGGACAGAAGGGCACTCCCTTCTAGCTCCTGAAGCTGACTGGGATTTCTCAGGCAGCATAATGGTGGGGTAGAAGGTATTTCTGGCTCAAGAAAGCAAGACTAGTGAAAGGGCCAGATGTGTCTGGGACACAGGGAATCACTTGTGTGTGGAAGGGCATGGAATGAGGCCACAGACCAGGGGTGGTCCTGGACAGCCACTGGCTGGTAAGGGAGTGCAACTGAGAAAAAGGGGGAGGCAGACTGACATGGGGGGGTGGCAACCCCAGTAAGACACAGAAGTGCTGTTGCAATAGTACAGAAGGAAGATGCTAAGGCTCAGACCTGGGCAGTGTGGAAGGGAAACCAGTGTGGAGGAAATCCTTGAATTAAGTTTTGGATGTAGACAGTTAGTTGTCTTCTGGTCAGATGTTAGCTCTGTAACATGCAATTATATAGGGAAACATTTTTTTCATAAGAGTAAACAATCGGTAAATACAATGGCATAAACAAGCAAGTACTGTGCGTGTGGAGGAGGCTTGGGCTGGAAGGTGAAGTCCAAATCAGTGAAGGTACAGTTAGACAATTAAAATGTAAAATAATGTATCATTTAGAAACTTGGGTCTTTTTCATCAATGTGGGGCACACAATTAGGATACTTTTTTCTTTCTCTATATAAATCAAAGGACTTTGTTGTTAGTTAGCTTACTGATTAGTTGGATGTCTTTTTTCCTTTCTTCAAGCACTCCCTCTCATGATCATTCAGAAAACCTGCAGGGCCAAGACTGGTTTGGCTCAGTGGATAGAGTGTTGGCCTGCGGACTGAAAGATTCCAGGTTCGATTCTGGTTAAGGGCATGAACCTTGGTTGTGGGCACATCCCCAGTAAGGGGGTGTGCAAGAGGCAGCTGATAGATGATTCTCTCTCATCAATGTTTCTAACTCTCTATCCCTCTCTCTTCCTCTCTGTAAAAAATCAATAAAATATATATTAAAAAAACCTGCAGGATGTTTAGGAATCATTGCTGATTACTGTACTATTGAGGGGGGAAATGAAAAAGGCAGCTAAGCCTGTAGAGGAGCCCCATTCTATCTCTACGACCATTGACCCTTTGGGAATACAGATATCTTGGTGCCTAATGCTGTAGATGACCTGGGGTTGGAATACACCAGCCAGGCCCTGACCTTTTGGCTCAGTGGATAGAGCATTGGCCTGTGGACTGAGAGGTTCCAGGTTGGATTCCTGTCAAGAGTATGTATCTTGGTTGTGGGCATGTTCCCAGTGGAGGGTGTGCAGGAGGCAGATGGTCGAAGTTTCTCATCGATGTTTCAAACTCTCTATCCCTCTCCCTTCCTCTCTGTAAGAAATCAATAAAATATATTTTTGAAAAAAAGAAAAGAAAACACCAGCCAGGTTACTCTGCAGGATAGGCTATCCCTGTCCACTGAAGCAAAGATATTTGTTGACCTATGCCTGCAGCTATCACTGTGTGTGACAGGGTTTGGGGCATTGGGTGGCAGATGTCTTTGCCCCATTATTCTTCTCAGTTGTGTTGACCACGCCAGCACAGGTCTTGACTCTCTTCAGTTACACTGCCATTCTGTGGCCATTGTTGGTGTTTGTCAATTTACACGTACTCGCAGCCATATTTCTAAAGGATGCCACAGGATAGTCAGGTCTGGACCTGCCTTTTCTCCCAAACTTCCATGTCTCAGTCTTTGAAGCAGAGGATGACCATTCTTCCATTGGATTTGGGGCTTGGTTTTGTTTCATGTTTCCACTCAAGTTGTCAGACATCAATCCAAACAATGTTGGTGAAAATCAGAAATTGCTGACACACTGCAGCCCTCAAAGTTTGTCTTCCCTCCAAAGAGTTGCCCCCAGTGCTTGGTGCTGAGTGCTATCAGTTGACATAGCCAGTCAGCAAGTACTACTCTGGCAACAGATTATGTAACCCCTGGTGCTCAGGGACTTAGACCCACCCACCTGTAAGGATTCACAGGTGATAGGTGTGTAATTAAGTGCAAAATGTCCTCAGCAGGGCAATAATTAAAATGATATTTTTAAATGGGAGGAGTGGGTTAGAGAGAGGGTGAATGAGTTGGTAAAGCCTTAATGAGAAGGTAGTTTCTGAACAACTCAGAAATTCAGATTATCCTATCTAATAAAAGGGTAACATGCAAACAGACCAAACGACAGAACAATTGAACAACCAATCAAAGCGTAGTATGCTAATGATATGCTAAGGCTGCTCAACTGCTCACTATGATGTGCACTGACCACCAGGGGCCAGATGCTCTGACTGGTAGGTTAGCTTTCTGCTGAGATCCGGCCCATTGGGACTAAGGGAGATGGGCAAGACATGCCCTGGAGCCCTCCTGCAGTCCCTCTCTGGCCTGATTGTGCACCAGTAGAGTCCTGCAGCCTGTCCTGCACCCTCTCACAATCTGGGACCCCTCAGGGGATGTCAGAGAGCTGGTTTTAGCCCAGTCCCACAGGCCACTCCCCTTGGGAGGGCGCCACATACAGGGCTCATGGCAGGTAAGTGCTGCTTTTGTGGCAGCACAAGCCTCTCCAGATTGAGGCTGATTGGGCGAGAGCTCATGGCAGGCACTTTGGGACCAGGATGAGCGGGAACAGAAAGTAGGAGCTGTAGGCGGCATTGGACTGCAGGTTTTGGCCCGATCCGATCCCCGCAGGTCATTCAGAGGGACCCCACCCGTGCACGGATTCATTCACCGAGCCTCTAGTATTTAATAAACATTTACTGCTAAGAGCCTGCCACTTCCCCATACATTATTTTTGTTGTAAGAAATAGAATTCTTACTTAGGTACATGCTGCATGGCAGGGAGAAACAATAATTCTTTAAAATCGATAGAGTTCCCTCAGGTACTAATATAAACCTGAGTTTTCCACTACAAAATTGTAGCCTAAGAGCATACATGATTGCCCCAATGTGGGAAGGTCTGCCAGGGTGGCAGCTGGGGTTTGCCAAACCCCGATTTTTCAGAGAGTTCTACCAGTGATTGTAGAACATAATAAATTATGAAGAGTTTAAGAGTGTTTCCTTGAAGCCTTTAATTTTCTTCTGGCCTCCTCTCAAATTCTGGGACCTTTAAGCTCAAATTCCTGAAGACTTGCTTAAATTCTAGTCAACACATGGGTTAATAATTTGGGCCAACTTCACAGGAGGGAGGACAAACCTGCCAGAGATACAGGCCAAGATTGTGGTTTTCCAACATGTTCAGGTATGGACCACCATACAGTTTTCACAATTAAAATCAAATGATTTTGCCTAATTGGTTTGGCTCAGTGGATAGAATGTTGGCCTGCAGACTGAAGGGTCCCTGTTTGATTCCAGTGAATGTCATGTACCTTGGTTGTGAGCACATCCCCAGTAGAGGGTAGGCAGGAGGCAGCTGATTGATGTTTCTCTCTCATCGGTGTTTCTAGCTCTCTATCCATCTCCCTTCCTCTCTGTAAAAATCAATAAAATATATTTTTTTAAAATAAAATAAAATAAAATATAAAATAATTTTGTTTGTTTTTGGACACTGAACACAGGCATATAGTTTTGGAGGCAACACAGATTTCAGAGTTAGAAAAATATGGGTTTGATCACATTTAGAGTTCAGTGATTTTGGGCAAGTCACTCACCTGTAGCATAGGTATAACGTTCCTTATCTCCAATTGAGCGTCAGGTGAGATAAACTAATAAAATACCCAGTTTAATGCCTAATTGAACATGTATTTATTAATTATGCTTTTTTCATTCTCCTACATCCTGTATCTATTTTTCTAATATAAATAACTTGGAACAAATGTCAAAAGTTTAAGAAACTATTTAAGTTGAAACAATCATATCTGTGACTATTTCATTTCTGTGGTCCAGAGAAATGTTATTTAATTGTAGTTGAGCATTTTGATCCAAATGTGGCATCCAGGACATTGAGAACCTGCAGTTGGTATGATTTAGGAATGATGCTATTCCAGATGACATAGTTGTCATGTAATCTCTTCACTCCCATTGATGTCATAGGCTATTTTCAAGATCTTGGGAAGAGTATCATTATAATTAGTACAAGTCCATCATATAGTTCTCAAGGCCAATGGGACTTTAGCACAAACCTTTGCCCTTTTATTCCTTATATTTCTCTGGGTAAGACAGAAAATATCCCAAACATCCAATACTCTACCATACCTTTTATTTTTTATCTTTTAAAGTAAAATTATCTTTATTTACAGGTGACATTGTTGTCTCTGTGGAAAATCCAAGAGAATCTTTAATTAAAAAGCTATTAGAGCTAAGAAGGTTTGTAGAAAGATCACAGGATTGAAGGTCAATATACAAAGATCAATTGTATGCCTATATACTAGCACAGTGGTTCGAAAACTCATTAGTCAACAGAGCCAAATATCAATAGTAGAACAATTGAAATTTCTTTTGAGAGCCAAATTTTTTATTTTTTATTTTATTTTATTTTTTTTTATTTAAAAAAAATTTTTTTTATTAAGGTATTTTCTGTGTACATAGTTTACCATTGCCCCCCCTCACCTCCCATTTATGCCCTCCCTCCCCAGAGTTCTGTGTTCATTGGTTGTACTTATGTTCATTCATACCAGTCCCTCGGTTGTTCTCCTATCTCCCCCCAGGTCTCCTTCCCCTCCCCCCTGTCATTTGACAATCTGCTTGTTTTATGGTGACTATCTCTGGACCCCATGAATAAAATCTGCTCCTCATTTGGCAGTCTGCTTGTTTTATGGTGACTATCTCAGGACCATATGAATAGAGTCCGCTCCTCCTCTGGTTTTCACCGCCCCTTCCCCTGGGTCCCACTGCTTCCCCTGGGACACACGGCTCGCCCGGGGCACACTGCACCCTGGGACACTCGGCTCACCCGGGGCTCTCGGCCCCCTGGGACACACGGCTCACCCGGGGCACTCGGCCCGCTGGGACACTCGGCTCACCCGGGGCACTCGGCCCCATGAGACACTCGGCTCACCCGGGGCACTCGGCCCCCTGGGACACACGTCTCACCCGGGACACCCTTCCCCTTTGGGGAGTACGGCTTACCCGGGGCACATGGCCCCCTGGGACACTCGGAGAGCCAAATTTTTTAAACTTAAACTTCTAAGGACAGTTCTTCAAAAATAGACTTGTCCAGGCTGTGGTATTTTGTGGAAGAGCCACACTCAAGGGGCCAAAGAGCCGCAGTTTGATGACCACGATACTAGCAACAATTATTAACCACATGGGTTAATAATTTGGGCTGCTTAATTAGAATACTATAATTGACAGTATTAGAAATACTATAAAACATAGTATTATTCAATGCAAACCTGATAAAAACACCAGCAAGATTTTTGCAGAAATTGACAAGCAGATTTTTTAAAAAAATCATGCCTTTTAGTTAGACTCAGGGGCTGCTTATTTCCAGGCTTTACTTTTAAGTTTGCTAAAGCCCTGACTGCCCCTCTCACAGATTTGAAAATACTCCCCATTGATATGTTAATGTGCTCATCAAGGTGGGTTTGGGAGTGTGGGGGTGTGAGGAAAGGGAGGCGGGGGTATCTAGAGAAGGCCACATGTACTGTAGGAAAGATTCCACTTGGCACAGCTTTATCATTTGAACCAGCTGAGGTATCTTTCACTTCAAAAGGAATGATGAAAATAAAAAGAAATGATAAAAAGGTTCTTTTCTCTTTGGGACCTGAATGTTGGGCATTCATCAGTAAGAGAAGGCTGATTAAGAAATGTGAAGGTAGAGAGAGTCCTGGGCTGCGTATCCCAGGAGCAGCAACGATTTGGGAGGTGGAAAGGAAAAGTCTTGGATGAAATTTGCCTATTCTACATTTTTTTCTTTCACCCCTCCCTGTACTCATCCTGGAGATTAGGGTTGTTTGAGATGAAAAAGATTGTCTCCACAGTAAATGGAAATGATCTTAAGCCCAGTATGAAAGAATTTGCTAAAGTGTTGCTATTATGAATAACACCGTGTACCTCTAAGGGCGTGTCTGCAAACCAGGTGGTATATAAGTGTTGGCTTCTACGTGATGTTTGAAAATGAGGATGATTGGAAAAAAATCAGGAAAATCACAAAGGCAACAACAGAAGCAACAGTAAGCCCATCACCCTTCTTGCTTGTTAGGGACCAGGTTATATTTGTAGTCTTTTCATAAACCTTCTTGAGCCGACCTTGGGAATAATAGAACTTCCTTATAACATAAACCCCTGGAATATAATCAGCACTTAGTACATGCAAATTAACCGAATGAATTAAAATCTAAATCCTCATGGTTAGGGGGTGTGTAAGGTTGCATCATGAATATGGCATTTAATGAGGTCTTTCAACCTTGACATGTTGGTTAAATCACCAGCCAATTCAATTGTCCTCCCATTCAATTATCATGTGAACAAATATGGCTCCCTATTATGCCTCACACCAAGCCTGCCATTACAGAATGTCAGAACCAGACTTCCTTTTGTCCAGCCCTTAATTTTCACAGGTAATGAAACAGAGGTCTAGTTTTAATCCTTTGGAACACATGTTAATCCAGATTCCCTGGTGACTTTAATGAATAGGTGATGATCTTCACTGCTGACCTAGAGCTGGGATTTTAGGGATTAGTTTGCACAAATGCATCTATAATGGTGCATTTGTAACTTGGGGAGTCTCCCACTGCCCCTTTCAGTGAATCCTCCCAACTTTGGAATTTCCATGGCCAAATAAATATATCTACATGGGTAGAATTATAGAAACCTGTACAGGTCTGTGGGAAATATACACATATGGAAGAGGGGTTTCTGATATATTTCTATGTCTACACTTTTATGGCCTTTTGAAATTTTGGGGCTATGCATTAGGCTTACATAAAGAGAATACTACAGCCTGAATGAGAATAAATTGAAGTCCTCAATGATTTCTCCCCTGTAGATCACCTCCAGAGAAAAGTCTGTGGGCTGAGGTAGTGGTGGGATGCAGAGGGAGAATGTTGTGTTCAGAGTTTGGAATCACATTGACCCAGATTATGGCTTCTAGTCTTGCTTGTCATGGGCTGGGTTCCATTTTCACTTTACTGCATATTTTAAGTCCATCCCTGCCCACTAAACTCACATGCCTTCTTAAAAAAGTCTTCACCATGCCAAAACCGTCGGTCTGCAGACTGAAAGGTCCCGGGTTTGATTCTGGCCAAGGGCATGTACATTGGTTAAGGGCACATCTCTGGTAGAGGGTGTGCAAGAGGCAGCTGGTCGATGTTTCTCTCTCATCGACATTTCTGGCTCTCTATCTCTCTCCTTTCCTTTCTGTGAAATATCAAATATATATATATATATATATATATATATATATATATATATATGAAGTCTTCACCAGTATCTTAAAATTAATGTGTCTTCACCCACATTTTCAATATCTAAGTGATGAATAATATCCAATAAAATGGACCAATTATGCTTTATCCAGCTGTTGGCTTAGAAAATGGGCTTACCTTAGTTACCACATCAGTTGTTTATATACTGAACATCTTAAAATGTGTTTTGTTGATGGAGATACTTTTCCAGCCTCTTTTTGATACTCAAATGGATTTGGCCATATCTTCAGCTCATGGCTTACCACAGTTTTTTCTATTATGTGAGTTTCACCTAACAATTGATTTTGAAACTGACCTCTATGAAATCTCTAAGCAGTCTTTTACTACTTATTCGATAGTATTTATATTAAAAATTAAAGTTAAGACTCAAGTTAATTAGAAAAACTCTAAAGACTTTCCTTTGAAATTAGATGACTAAATTTTATTATTTATTTATTTATTTATTTATTTATTTATTTTTAAATAAATCTTTATTGCTCAGATTATTACAATTGTTTCTCCTTTTTCTCCCCCATAGCTCCCTTCCACCTGATTCCCACCCCACCCTCTGCCCTTACCCCCTCCCCCCACTATTGTCCTCATCCATAGGTTATACAATTTTAATCCAGTCTCTTTCTGCACCCCACACTCCTTTCACCCTGATAATTATCTATCCACTCCCTTTCTTTGCCCCTAATTCTATTATATTCACCAGTTTATTTTATTCCTCAGATTTTTAATTCACTTGATCTTCTTTCTCTTCTTAAGTAATACCTTTCAGCATTTCATATAATACTGGTTTGGTGGTGATGAACTCCTTTAGCTTTTTCTTATCTGTGAAGCTCTTTATCTGCCCTTCAATTCTGAATGATAACTTTGCTGGATATAGTAATCTTGGTTGTAGGTTCTCACTATTCATCACTTTGAATATTTCTTGCCACTCCCTTCTGGCCTGCATGGTTTCTGTTGAGAAATCAGCTGATAGTCTTATGGGTCCTCCCTTATAGGTAACCAACTGCTTTTCTCTTGCTGCTTGTAAGATCTTTTTGTCTTTTACCCTTGGCATATTGATGATGATGTGTCTCCAAGTATTTTTCTTTGGATTCCTCTTGTGTGGGGTTCTGTAGGCTTCCTGTACTTGTAAGTCTATTTCTTTCACCAGGTGAGGGAAGTTTTCTGATATTATTTCTTCAAATATGTTTTCAGTATTTTTCACTCCCTCTTCTTCTGGCACCCCCATAATTCTGATGTTGGTGCGCTTACAGTTGTCCCAGAGGCTCCTTACACTATCTTCAACTTTCTGGATCCTCTTTTCTTCTTCCTTCTCCAAAGGAGTGTCTTTTGGCTCTTTGACCTGATTCTTGTGTTCTTCCATTCTGCTCTTGGATCTCTGCATAATATTTTCCAATTTAGTCAGTTTATGTATACTTTTTAGTTGGGTCTCATGAAGATTATCGAGCTTTTCTAGGATATTCTTGCATAACCTTAGAACCGTAGTTCTGAACTCTATATCCTCCATCTCTTTTGTTTGAGATCTATTTCCTTGTCTCGGCATTATCACTATTTTTCAGAGTTGGTAGGATGGCTTTGTGTGTTTGGTGTCCTATATAGCACAGTGGGTCAGCCTCCTCAGTTACCTGAGGTAGACACTCTTGGTGATCCCCTTTGTGGACTGTGTGCACAGCCTTGTTGTAGCTAAGTCTTTATTGTTGTGAATTGACCTTCAGGCCAATTGGATGTGGGTATCAGCTGTGTCTACTCTGGGATAAATTCTGTATTGGAGACAGTCTTATAGGATCAGACTTGAAAAACTGCAGAAGCCTCTGCTCAGCTTGGATGGGGCAGGGTCTCAGGGCTGAACTGACAGTGTTGGCTTCTGCCCTGCCCTTGTGCACTCGCCTGAGTTTCCACCTGACTGTCCCAGTTTCCCCAAGCAAGAGCATGGGTGCCCCAGGGGCTCGCCTGGACTTGGGCTGGTCTCTGTAGATTGGAGCTTCTGACTCCTTCCGCTACAGAGAGGCCGCCCCCTTGTACAGAGAGGCAGCAGCAGCCTCCGTGGCCAGACCTGGAGCTTCTGACTCCTTCTGCTACGGAGAGGCCGCCACCTTGTACAGAGAGGCAGTGGCAGCCTCCGCGGTCAGACCTGGGGCTTCTGACTCCTTCCGCTATGGAGAGGCGGTGGTCAGACCTCAGCGTGTTCTCATTCGCGCGTGCACGACTGTAGACCCTGCCGGCTGCGGCTCCGGTCCCGGTCTCCCAGTCTCTGAGTCTCTGAGTGCCTTTCTCTACAGTCCAGACTCCACCCGTATGAGCCTGGGACCCTGGAATTTCAGCAGGGGTTGGGGTTCAGTACAGTCGGAAAGGGTTCCGTGCAATCGGGGAATTCCTCCCCTCCCGCCAGGCAGGCATTCAGTGCCACACTTCCTCTCCGTGTGCGAGCGTCTCCCTACCTCAGCGCTTTCGGCTCCCATTCCGATCCGTGAGCCTCTCTCTTTCTTTCTAGTTATAGCTATTCCACTCCGCCAGCTTTCCTGAGGTTTTGGTGAAGTCCTTTTTGATTTTAGTTGTTTTTTTAAAATTAAATTGTTGATGAGGCGGCAGCGTAGGAGACTGCGTAGGCCGCCATCTTGGTTCCGGTCCCTAGATGACTAAATTTTAGATGTCTTTGTAGACTGATGGTTTTAAGCACTTAAAGTACATTTATGCATCTTCTGACATATGTGTTTGTTTTTCACAAAAGGAACATCAAGTTTCAAGGTTATTTGCATTTATATAATGAAAAGTTATTTTTAAAGATAAGCTCCTAAGTACAGCTTCAGATTTACCGCTCTGTTTTCCTCTCCTCTGCTTGTTGTCAAGTTCAGTGTAGAGAACACCAGAGACTGCAACCTATCAACCATACCTGCCCATCACTTTTACATTCTTTGAGTTGTGTTTTTACACATTCAGGGCTTCTGTTTTAAGTTAAGCTTTTGCTTTAAACTTACCTGTCTTAACCATTTATCTAAATTCTTATTCAAAATTTTAAATACCAAAGCATTTTGATTCCAAAATCTATTTGAAAAATGATGCTAAAGTCGCAAAAAATTATATTTAAAAAAATGTTTTGCTATATTTGAGAAACTCACTGTAGAAGGAAGAGATAATAAACTAAAGACCCATTTGATAGAACAATATTTTGGTGGGAAGATGAACTGATTGTAGGAGTTGATGATTTTTGGTGTCAATAAAAGCAACTTAAAATTAATAGTAATTGATACTCTACTTTTGAAAGAGACAACTCACTTAAAAAAAAAAAAAGAATAAAACCAGACTATCTGTGGAGACCTGTAGGGACTTATTGAAGGGAGAAGACCTCGCATTTATATACTATGTCCTTCCTGTATATAGTAATATCAATTACATAAAAGGATCAGATTTTCAAATTACTTACTACTCACAAAATTCTTTATTTTGTGAACCTTCATGAGCAAGCATTGAGTTAGCAGCACATAAAAGCTAGACTTGGGATGATTTTGGTTCCATACTTGTGTTCTGCAGGTTAAAGCTAATGGAACATGGACAAATCTTGGAATTCACACAAGTTTTTTTTTTTTTTAAATTGATTATAGTATCACATAATTGTCCCCATCCCCCCCATTCCCATCCCAAATCCCTCCCCACATATGCTCCCATTCCCCTGTTGTCCATGGCCACTGGTTAGGCTTATATGCATGCACATAAGTCCTTTGGTTGATTTCTCTCCCTTACCCTCACCCTTCCCTACCTTTCCTCTTAGTTTTTGAGAGTCTGATTGCTGCTTCTCTTTCTCTGGGTCTGTTTTTGTTCATCAGTTTATCTTGTTCATTATTTCCTCTAGATGTGTGAGATCATGTGATCCAAGAAATACCCTTGCAAGAGCCTAAACTGAGGCAAGCCATAATGGTTATGCTGAGAGGCAAATGAATCAGTCTGTAGTGAGTTCCTTTCTGGGCCAACAGTTCTTTTGAGTCCCAATTCCAATGTCAAACAGTTCCTTATGTGTACATGTCAGCCATGATATTTCAGATCTGGTTGGTGGACAAATGGTGGTGATGCAGGTCCGACCACTCTGGTTTGGTCCTGGGCATCCTTCAGCAACACGCAGCTGCTGTCTGCTGGTATGGTGAGGCATCATCAGCATCTTCTATCTCTGAATTGTTTCTCTTCTGTCTTCATGGCTGGAGCACTTCTATTCCTCTCTGTTGCAGGAGTCCAGATAGTCTCGGAGTTGTTTTCTGAAAATATACAAACATATTCTCAACCAAAAGTTAATAAAGGGATATTTTCTATAAAGTTTACATGGGGTCCTTTTTCATCCCCCTCACCCCCCAAATAATTTTTCTCTGTCTTGTTTTGACACCAAGTGTATATTTTCATGGGTGTCTTGCTGTAGAAAGTGTGAGGTAACTGGAACCCCAAGAATACCTGAGAACATCTTTACTGCCATGCTAGCAGTCATCAGCTGTATGGTAATATAACCTGGGGCTATTGGGTAAGTATTTCTGGACTTATGTACCTAATCCTTCACGGGTGGGACCCCTTATGTGGGCTGATCCCCCCCGCCCAAAGTAGTCACTGATGATACCAAACACCTTGGTCATCCAGGAGGACCACGGGTGGGGCAAAGAAGTATAATTTCATAGTGATCACCACCCAACTTCCCTTCTGTATGACACAAAATCAAACCACTACTCCTTTGTGTGTAAAATTAATGAGAGGTTTCTGACTTGTGAGAGACCAAAGGAAGGGACCATCACTAGTTCCTCCTGGGAGAGGTTCAGAAAATGTAACAAAGACCTTGTCTATACAAGAAGAAATTAATAGCCAGTTTGAAATGGAATTGCCATTGCCTAGAGCAAAGAATATCCTTACATGATATTATTCTACAAGGTCATTATAATTTTCCCCAGATTTGGGTTATCCCCATTACCTATAATAGTACCTCACACCCTTGGGTATCAATAAAAAAATCATTTTTTTTGGTACTTGGAGACAAAGGTAACACATCTTTAGGTATTTTAGAATTACAACAGCATATTGTATAATTACCCCAAACAAACTTACAAACCAATTCTTTGAATGTCTGGCAGCAATTTAAAATTGACATGAAAGGATTTAATCCCTTCCACTGTGTAGAGGGCCCCCTGGGAAGGCACCTGAGCATTCTATATTGGCCCCTCTTGCCCTTTTGGCCAAGAGTGACCCTCTTCTTGTAGTCCAATTGCCCACAGCTGTTGCCTGAGCATTCAGTTCATGCCGAGGCTGGAGCATCATGGTGGCTGGTACCATGGATCTCTCTCCCGCCCAGTGCGGGTAAGCTGGCCCTCTCGGGAGAAGAAATGTGGGTACAGAACTAAACCTCACATCACCCTACTTGGCCCCAGAGGATGGCTGGTTAGCCAGAGATGGGTAAGATTCCTCAGGGAAGGAAAAACCTAAGACAGGTACAGTCACAGAGGGGCCATCAGGAGAGAAGTTGGGGGTCAACAGAGGTGGGGCACAGACCCTTACCCCCTTCCCCCCCACAACTTGGCAGGAGCCTGAACCTTCACCCCTTCTGAGGGAGGTCTCCTGCCCCATGACTGCTTCACTTACCATGCACAGCTCAAATTGGGACCCAGGTAACAGACAGAGACTTGGCTGATAGCAGCTGCCCTCTCACTGCAACAAGACTTGTTTGAGAGGTCTTGTACCCATGATGTGGGCAAGTGGGTTTTTAATATCCAAGTTCAGCCTAGTATCAGGAATGCTCAGGCCCTTCTCAAGAAGGCAAATAATCTTTTCCACTAATAAACACATGGTAAATAAAATTGTTGTTAGAGTGTTGAGTTTGACAGTTGAATAGTAGCCAGTTTCTCAGAGAAAATTAAATTGGCTAATGAAAATAAGCAAATATTCTAGAAAAACTGATTTACTGTACAAAAAGGTGTTCCTAAAGTGTTAACAAAAATTCTTGCCAAAACTGGTTTAGCTCAGTGGATAGAGCGTCGGCCTGCAGACTGAAAGGTCCCAGGTTCGATTCCGGACAAGGGCATGTACCTTGGTTGCAGGCACATCCCTAGTGGTGGGTGTGCAAGAGGCAACTGATTGATGACTCTCTCATCAATGTTTCTAACTCTCTATCTCTTTCCCTTTCTCACTGTAAAAAATCAATAAAATATTTTTTAAAAAATTCTTATTGGCAGAGTGTCTCATGGTAAAATTGAGTAACATGTAATGAACCTAAAGCAGTCATAGTTTAGCGCAAATAATTAAAATGTAAAAGCTATCAAGACTACATTATAAAATTTCCAAAAGCCTCCTATTATTTACATTGAAAAAGGGGGTGACAGTGGAAGAATATCATGTAAGGAAAAATATCCTGCAAGTAAATTACATCTAAAAAATTTGTACTTTAGAAAATTAACCTTCACACAAGTTTTAAAAATTTTTTTGTTCTCTTTTTCCCTGTGCAATAAAATAGATGCTTATAAGAAATTCAGCCAATAAAAACCCCCTGTTAATTTTTACTCATTGGTATTTTAATATAATGTCTCTGTACATTAGTCTTCAGTACCTGCTTTTGAATTGCTTTTCCAGTGGTGGTAAGAGTTTGCAACAGCATTTTATTCTTTAATTTTTTTTTAATTTATTAAGGTATTATATGTGTACATAGCTTACCATTTCCCCCCGTCCCTTAGATGCCCTCCCTCCCCAGAGTTTTGTGTCCATTGGTTGTACTTACATGCATGTATACCAGTCCTTCGGTTGATCTCTTATCTCCCCCAGAACAGCACTTTATTCTTAACTGCTTCTCCTGGTATGTGGGACACTCTAAGATTTGAACAGAGCCAATGTCTCAGAAAACGACCATCTTTCTCTTAAAAAATTCAGATAGGAGGTTGAAATAAAAATAGAGATAATCTATGTTTAATCATGTTTTTTTCCTCATGGTTTACCAGTTTTAAGAATGGCTTTCGAGAATATCAACTAATAAATATAAATGGGATACTGATTAGAAAATCATTGTTTTGAAACAGTTATTGAAATAATGATCCAAGCAAGAATCATTAATTGGTGCTAAATTTGAAAATGCTTGATAAAAGCAAGAATATTTAGAGTCTCAAAATATCTTTACAGTGAATAAGCCTGGAGGTCACCACCCAACTGTTAGTGGTAAAAAAACAGCACCAGGCATTAGCAATGAGTTAGGTGGGATGTCAGTTAGCAACCTCTGTACTTGTGTTTGGCTTGAAGGCATTGTCTCTAATTCTTAAAAAAAACAAAAAACAAAAAAAAACCCCTCCCCCCCCCGCACCTTTATTGGGATAAAAATCACATGAAATAAAATTTGTCCTTTTAAACTTTATGATTTAGTGTTTTTTTAAAAA
Organism: Vespertilio murinus; assembly: GCA_963924515.1. Classification (NCBI taxonomy): domain Eukaryota; kingdom Metazoa; phylum Chordata; class Mammalia; order Chiroptera; family Vespertilionidae; genus Vespertilio; species Vespertilio murinus. The sequence goes on along the minus strand of OZ004709.1, from coordinate 46,431,476 downwards.
AATCTATTCACGGAGTTGTGCAACTATAATCATGATTAATTTAGAACATTTTTTATCATCCTTAAAAGAAACTACACTTTAACAATCAAACCCATTCTCCCCCACCCACTTATCCTGGCATCCACTAATCTACCCTCTGTCTCTATGAATTTATCTATTCCAGAATTTCATGTAAGTGGACTGATACAATATATAGCCTTTTGTGACTTGCTTCTTTCACTTAGCACAATGTTTTCATACATGCTGTAATATAGATAGATATTTCATCAAGAACTATCATGCTGAAACCAGTTTGGCTCAGTGGATAGATTGTTGGCCTGTGGACTGAAGGGTCCCAGGTTCGATTCCTGTCAAGGGCATGTACCTTGGTTGCGGGCACATCCCCAGTAGGGGTTGTGCAGGAGGCGGCTGATCGATGTTTCTCTCTCATTCATGTTTCTAGCTCTCTATCCCTCTCCCTTCCTCTCTGTAAAAAATCTATAAAGATATTTTAAAAAATATCTGTGGAGACTTGTAGGGACCTCATTATATAAACTATATTTTGCTATCTAATTATTGGCTAATAATCTGGATTGCTTATACTTTTTGGTTATTAGGAATAATACTTCTCTTATACAGGTTTTGTGTGAGCATGTTTTCATTTTTCTTGAGTATATTCCTAGGAGTGAAATTCCTGGTCATATGGTAACTCTATGCTTAGCATTTTGGGGAACTGCCAGAATACTTCCAAAGAAGCTGCATCAATTTATATTTCCACCTACTATGTATGCAGGTTCAATTTTTCCAGCGCTTATTATTGTCTCTGATTTTGATTATAGCCATCCTAGTGGGTGTGAAGCGGTGTTTGTAATTATTTAGTCATTGTGATTTTGATTTGCATTTCCCTAATGACTAGCTATGTTGAGTATATTTTAATGTGATCATTGGTTAACTGTATATCTCTTAGAGAACTTTCTATTGAAATAATTTTCCCTCTTTAAAATTGGGTTATTTTTCTTTTTATTGTTGAGTAATAATATGCATTCTGAATACAAACACCTTTTAGAAAATGACTTGGAAGTGTCTTCTCCCACTTTGTGGGTTGTCTTCAATTTCTTAATGGTGTCCTTTGCTGCACAATTTTTTTTTTTTAATTTTGATGAATTTCAAATTAGCTATTTTTTGTGTGCTGTATTTTAGTGTCATATCTATGAAACCATTGCCTAACTCAAGGTCACAAATATCTATTTCTATGTTTTCTTATAAGAATATTCTTTTTGGCTCTTACATTTAGGCCATTGATAAATTTTGAGTTTATTTTCATGTATGGTGATAGGCATGTTCAACTTTTTTTTTTTTTGGTTTTGTTTGTGTAATCAAGACAGTGAGGTACTGACAATCACAATAAGTAGATAGATCAATGAAGTAGAATTAAGACCCCAGAATAAACTCATATTTATAGTCAATTGATTTCTGATGAGGTATAAGAAAATTCAATGGGAAAAGAATAGTTTATTAACAAAGAGTGCTGAGACAACTGATATATTTTTTATTGTCCTTGAGGATACATTAACATTTTAGATAGGTAAACTCTGTAAGGGACAAATCTTAATGTTATGATTTTTTGGGAATAGAAATGAGTTAATGTTGATGTAATAAATAAATGGGTAAAAGAAGGAGAATTAATACACTGGGTGTAATTTTAACTAATAATAATGATCTAATTGGTACGACGAAAGCCATAAAAATTTGAGGACAAAAGTTAGAGTTCAAATGTGAGGATTGCAAAAACTATTGAGTATATATGTATTCCTTTGATCTGAGACATTAAGATGGATTATAAAATTTGGACTTCATAATAACCAGAGGATCTAGATGAGAAGAAAAAGAACACAATATTTAAAGGAACATGAACAGCTACAAAAGGGCTTGCTCATCAGCTCAGATTTTAAAATATCACATGCAGCTGACAGAAGGCAGCTTATAAGAAAAATTCCAAGAAGTCTAATGTTAGAATAAAGTAGAGCTTGAAGACATGAGACAAGAATGAAGCTGAGGTGCATTCCCACAAAAAGTACAGAAAAATTATAAGGTAGTTTGCCTTTAGGAAAGAAAAGCAGTGGACCATTGAGAGTCATCAGTTTTCTAAGAACAAAACAGAGGGCCATTGAGTCACCAGTTTTCTAACAACTCCCTAATATATAAAGAGGTGGGAGGATACTTTTAGAAGTGATAGAGATATTGGTAGAATAGATTGTGGTGATGGTTTGGTGAGTGTGTATTTATCTCCATGTAACCTATTTCAATAAGTTGTTCACATAAACATGTACAGCTTGTATGCCAATCATACATCAGCATGCTGACCTTCTTGGAAGCAAACCCATGCCTTTTCCTTCCACCATTCCTTCTCCAGGAGTGTCACCCTCATCTTTCTCTTTCTTAAGCTCCAAGGGCCCTTATTCTGTCTCTAAAGTTTGTTTCCTGAGCCCAGGCAACCCAGCTGGCTCACTTCTAAATAAATTTTCTCTCTAAAAAAATCATACCTCAACAAAGTGGTTGGAAAACAGACAAAGAACAACAGTGACAAAAAGAACAAGTCAGTTAAAAAACAATCATATTTCTTATCATAACCATATTTTTTGATTTATTGAGTAGAAGGCGAATGTGTCTTGATTTCAGAAAGGCAATTGATCAAGTCTCCCATGAAACCATGGGAAAAAAACAACAAAGAGAAATGGCCTTCCCCAATCTCTTTGCCACCAACTGTGATTTGTTGCCTTCTTCTTTGCCACCCTAAGTTCTGTTAGTCCCCTTCTTTTCATGGTGCCAGAATTCAAAGCTGAAATATAACTGTGCACTTTAAAAATTACCTGGTTTTGAAGAAACCAGAAGCTCAGTAAGTTTTGGTTAAGAAATTGAGACTCAATAAGTTTTATTGACTGAGTCAATGCTGTATAATAAAGAAATCTATCAGAAAAATTTCTGCAAAAATCCTGAATCTTCCCTTATGTTTGGGCATAATTCGTATTCTGAATAATATATATATATATTCCTGTTCTTAGGGTTTTATGCACAACCATATGCCCTTAAATTAATGAGATATTTCTTGTGGTTCTCACACTATCTGAAATAAGGACACTTACCGGAGACAAATAAAATTAGGCAAATCCCCTGACTTGGCACACAATTCTTTATTCTTTCCTCAATAGTCCTGGATAGCTGAATTAAATTTCTTTTTTTTTTTTTAATAAATCTTTATTGTTCATATTATTACAAATGTTCCTCATTCCCCCCCCCCCCATTGCTCCCCTACACCAAGTTTCCATTCAATTCTCTGCCCTTTCCCCATCCCCCATTGTCCTCATCCATAGGTGCAGTTTATGTTCAGTCTCTTCCTGCCCCGCTCCACTCCCCATTTCCCCAAGAATCATCAGTCCACTCCCCTCCCATACCTCTGATTCTATTATATTCACCAGTTAATATTGTTCATCATTTTTACTTCCCTTGGTTTTTAGACTAACTTGTTGATAGTTACGTGTTTGTTCATAATTTTTATCTTTATTTTCTTCCTCTTCCTAAAGAACCCCTTTTAACAATTCATATAATTCTGGCTTGGCAGTGATGAATTCCTTTAGCTTAAATTTATTTGTGAAGCTCTTTATCTGGCCTTCGATTCTGAGTGATAGCTTTGCTGGGTAGAGTATTTTTGGCTGTAGGTTCTTGTTATTCATCACCTTGAATATTTCTTGCCATTCCCGTCTGGCCTGCATGGTTTCTGTTGAGAAATCAGCTGACAGTCGTATGGGTGCCCCTTTATAGGTAACTACCTGCTTTTGTCTTGCTGCTTTTAATATTCTCTCTTTGTCTTTAGCTCTTGGAATTTTAATTATGATGTGTCTTGGTGTGGTTCTTTTTGGATTCCTTCTGTTTGGGGTTCTGTGTGCTTCCTGGACATGTAAATCTATTTCTTTCACCAGGTGGGGGAAGTTTTCTGTCACTATTTCTTTCAATATGTTTTCGGTATCTTGCTCTCTGTCATCTTCTGGGATGCCCATAATTCTGATGTTGGTTCGCTTGAAGTTGTCCCAGAGGTTTCTTACATTATCTTCAACTTTCTGGATTCTCTTGTCTTCTTGCTTCTGTGGAGGAGTGTCCTCTGGCTCTTTGTGTTGCAAATCTTGGACTTGATTCTTACAGTCTTCCATTCTGTTTTTAGGACTCTGTATAATATTATTTATTTCAGAGATTGTATTCTTTATTTCTAGTTGACCCTTTATTATTTCTTGTTGACCCTTTATTATTTCTTGTTGATCCTTTATTATTTCTTGTTGATCTTTTTTCATATCCTCATAGGTCTCATTTATTTTATCGGCCTTTTCTAGGAGATTGTTGAACAACCTTATAAGCGTGGTTTTGAACTCTATATCCCGTCGCTTTTTGTCCTCCATTTCTTTCGTTTGTGATCTGTTTCCTCGTTTTGACATTTTCGCTGCTTCCCTGAGTTGGTAGGTTGGGAGGATCAGCTGTGTCTATGCCAGGAGACAGCCTTATTCCACTAGACTTGGAAACCTGCAAAATCCTCTCTGAGTTCAGCTTGGATGGGGCAGAGTTTCAGGGCGGAACCTACAACCTTGGCTTCCGGTTAGCCCCGCCCTCGGAGGTTCCTGAGTCTCAGTGTACCTCAGTGTCCTTTGGTACTCGCTGCAAGCACCTCTGAGAGAAAGGCGCCCTGGAGCTTCGCCCGCTTCCAGACAGTGTAGTCTCTCCCCCAACAAGCCCACAAATGGGGTTCAGAGCAGTGGGAAGTGGGGTTAAGAACAGTCCGGAGCTTATGTCTCCTTCCCGCTAGGGCGATCTCGCGGCCCAAACAACAGTCTGTCCTCTGTGCGCGCAATGTGCGCGACTCAGGGGATCTGCTTTTCGCTCCCCTGAGCTTCTGCCTTACAGCCCAGATTCCCCCTGTATGAGGCTGGGGCCCGAGGGTCTTGCCCAGGACTGGGGTTCAGTGCAGTCAGAACTGGGGCTCAGCACAGTCCTGAGCTTTTGAGTCCTTCCCGCTGGGGCAATTCAGCAGCTCAGCGAACAGTCCCTCCTCTGCGCGCAATGTGCGCGACTCCGGAGCTCTGCCTTTCTCGCCGCTCGGCTAAGCTTCCGCCTTACAGCCCAGTTTCCCTCTGTATGAGCCTGGACCCCAGGGTCTCGCTCAGAACTGGGGTTCAGTGCAGTCAGAGTTAGAGTTCAGCACAGTCCGGGGCTTTTATCTCCTTCCCGCTAGGGAACGCCAGCCGGGCACTCAGCCGCCCCTCCTCTCCGGCTCTGTCCTCTCCCCGCGCGCCCCGTGCCTCCGTACCTTAGGCTTTTACAGCTCCTCTGGTTTTCCTTCTGGTTTTCTCTTTCCTTCTAGTTGTAGAATTTCCAGTCAGTCAACTTTCCTGTAGTTCTGGATAGTGTCCACTCTATATTTTAGTTGTATTTTTTTAAATTGTTGAGGGCGGCTGCAGTTAGGCTTTTACCTCTGCCGCCATCTTGTTGTGTCCTCTGAATTAAATTTCTTAAGAATTGCTTCTCCTTGAAAATTTTCTCTTTATTTTTGGCCAGTGTTTAAACTACGGACACCCACCTGGGATGACTGGGGCTACCAGTTCTCTTTGTAGGAGAAAAGAGAACCAAGGTTCCACACCTACTAGTTATTTTTTCTCAATCCTAGCTTTATTTCCTCTTTAAAAGCATGGCCTTTCTCAAGGACTCCAGTCATTGTCATCAGAAGGTAAAATCTATTAAAAGAGGAAGAGAAAACAAAAGATGCACAAAATGTTCATACTTCTTCAACAAAGCTGAGTAAGCACCAGGAAGGGCTACCTGCCACAGTCTATTTATCACTAACATTTCCAGAAATAGCGTGAGAGGTGGTCTGGGCTGTGGGAGAATAGAGGTTTACAAGAAGAGATGTGCAAAGACCAAGAGACTCTTTTTTCTTGCCTGGCTGTGCCAAGGAGCTACTCTCTCTGTCCTGTCCATCTTTCCCTCCCCTCACAAGGTCCTCCTCCCTCCACTTTCCAAAAAGTCACCAGTCAAAACCTATCATTCTGTTTAGGTCCTCACACTCATGCCCGGTGTAAAGTTTTTCTACTAAAGTTCATTATATACCCCAAGCACACCGGTACACAGATGATGGTGGAGTGATTACTGTCCCAGGAACCCTCATGGTAGGAGGGACAACAAGCTGGGAATTAGCCAGAGGAACTAGCCACACGGGTGACCTCCATGTGCACTGTTTTATTTTAGTCTAATTTGTATGACAGATAAAAGAACTTTCCGAGGCTTGGCTTCTAAGTTTCGCAATGGCATATCCTACATAAGTCGTTGCTGGGTGCCACTGGAGAAACTCCATGCTGGGATGCAGAGAATTGCATCAGGATGAGAGAGCCACAGGGAAGAATACAAGAAAGGTAGGCTGCAACTTGTCCTTGGTGTTCCCTTAAGAAAACTAATAGAATTAGGGGGTCACACCCTGTCCCCACCCTGCGGTGAGAGACTAGTTGAAGGATGTCCAAAACCTGACTTGAAAAAAACATAGACAGTTTAAGTTGTGTAGAGTAGTGATTTATGTTGGAGGAATTGTAGAGAATGCTGATCTTTTTCATTCCTGTTTCTTCTGAGAGAGGTTTAGTCACCAGGTTTTAGGAGAGGAAAACTCAGTAAATAACAGTGGAAAGGCAGGCCCTTCTATGCATTACTTACTGGTAGGATTGCTCTGGAATATATTTGACAGGATGTAGTCGAGCATGAGAAGGTTCATCCATTTTATCCATTAACTCAGCACCTAGATATCTGTACTAAGGAGACCACCTGAGATTCAGATAAAAAGGCTGAATACAAAGATTTTTAAAATTTATTTTTATTTAAAAATATTTTTATGGATTTCAGAAAGGGAGGGAGAGAGAGAAACATCAATGATGAGTGAGGATCATTGATTGGCTGCCCCCTCATATTCCCCCTCCTCCCCTACTGGGGATCCAGTGGCAATTCACTAGCATAGCTTTGCCGTTAAGGCTGCAAAATGACTTTCACATGTCTCAAAATTTCTCAAGAATTTGTTATTTTCATGAAGCATGTTCTGAAAAGAAGCCAATGTTGTTCTATGATAAGGCAAATCTTGTGAGTTTTACAGGTGAATTAATTCCTCTTGAAATAGCTTTGAGAGAGAGAGAAAGAGAGGGGGAAATGAGTGGGGTGGAATGACATGATAGGAAATGACATGATGAGAAGACAGATAAAGAGAAGAACCAGGGAGAAAGAGCAAGAGGGGAGATAATTTGTTCATTTGTTAGGTTTTGTATGAGACGCCAAAAGAAAAAGTAGTAACTGGTGAGAACATTGGGTGAACTGTCTTAGTAGCCCTGGAGTTGTAGTTCCGATTGAGTCGGTAGATAATAGAAGAGGAGAGACAATAGGTTGCAATACCTGTTATCTTCTCTCTCAGCTACATTGTGTTTTACATTTGGCTCTGACCCCAGAGCACTTAATCCATTTGCTGGGAGTGGATTGGGACAAGCTGAAAAGAATTCCTCTTGGGTTTTGTGTATTTCACTTACAAACAATGACTCATGTGCTTTCACAGAGCTGTTGTTTAGGGGGGATCAGAAGAGAGAAAGGAAATCTGGACTTTGTAGCAGTCCTTTATAAAAGTCCTCCTCTATGACCTGTTGTGGAATAGCTTCTAAAGAGAGGCTGTACCTAGTCTGAAAGAGATAATCCAGACTTAGAGACAATTACTTAAAATTTGAGTTAGTGGCCATAAATATGTCTCTTTCCCCCTATCTTATTGGTTAATTTTCTGATTCATGGTCATTATTTGAAAAGCCACAGAATTTCTTGCTCAATATCTATCCTTACCAGTTTCCACAGGCTATACTAGTATATAAGACTCAGCTGTTCCCTTCTCTGCATGATATTGAATTGACTTCATCAGAGCACAGATCTTAGCTTTCAGGTATGTGTGGAGAGGTGGACAGGCTGCTATTGGTTGAGGTGCCTTTGGGGTCCAGTTGTGCTGGTATGAAGCTCTCTGTGTTGCAGGTCTTTTTCTTGGGAGCTGTGATGTGATCCTCCTTATGCTCTCTAGCATAGTGACTGAGCAACTGAGCTGTCTGAGTCCTAGTTTTCTCATTTGTCATGTTGGGATACTAATGCGTTTCTCCCTGACTTGTTGGAGGGACTGCATGACATAATGGGTAGGCAATAGCATGTTATATATTAATTAGGCCCACCATATATGTTTATTATATCTGGATGCTGGACAAGATCCTACTATGTTAGGTGTCATGAATGCAGGGATAATCCCACTCTTGTTCATAGTATAACCAGTGCCGGGCACACAGTAGGTACTCAATAGTCATCAAATGAATGTCTGGGCTGTTATTTTACAGCAATACTCAAAAGGCTTACAGTTTTGTCTGGGATTAATATCAACTAAAAAATGCATATTTTTAATTTAAGAGACTATTTCTTGAAGTGTATTTTAACATTTGTTTTATGAAATAAGTTATATGTCAAAGGCTGTATAAACTTTGTAGGCTATAAGTATTATTATGTTTTATCATTTGAAGCAAGAATAAGCAAACTTTTCAGTAAATATGAAAGGGATTGAGAAGTCTAAATTTCATTAATGTTTCTATAACATTCATGAAATGTAATGTACAGCATAGGGAATATAGTCAATATATTGTAATAATTGTGCATGGTGTCAGCTTGATACTAGACTTACTAGGATAATCACTTTGTAATTTATATAAATGGCTAATCATTATATTATACACCAGCAACTAATATAATCTGTCAACTATAATTGAAAAATAAATTAAAAAATAAATATTTTTAAAAAAATAAATATCAACTTTCAGTAAAAAACCAGACAGTAAATATTTTTATAGTCTCTTCACAACTACTCAGACTCTGCCATTATAGAGTGAAAGCAGCCATAGACAGCAGTAAGTGAATGGGCTTGGCTGTGTATTAATGAGACTTTATTTACAAAAACAGGCATTGGTCTAGATTTGGCCCACAGACTATAGTTTGTGAACCCTGATTTGAAGGATGACATTTACAGAAGAAATAGGTATATGTCTATAGATGGTTTAAGAAATGAAAAAACGTTTATGAAGTACTAATTCCATGTAATTACAATAACAATGCTGATATTTGTATTACACATTAGAGCATGCAAACACACGTTACCATTTCTTTTTTTTTTTTAATAGGAGCAAGTTCAAGAGGAATTTGCTCTAGGTCTCAGGCTAGTAAGATTCATGCCAGGATCTGGGTCCTCTGATTGCAAGCGCACTGCTTTTTCTGCAATGTGTTCTTAGCCACCTCCTAGCTATGCCCATCTTGGTCCCTGTGCCGTCACACTGGGGGAGGGAGTTGGCTTCCTTTCTAATCCTGAAGGCTTCAGTTTTGGATCTGAGAGAACTGAGGGCTTTTATACAAAGGGTAATTGCTATCTTAAGGGTGATTGCAAGTTTTAAAATAAGTTTATTGTGCTTAGTCTTTATTATTGTTTTTTGTTATTTTAATGGAATTTTTTATTTTCTTGGGTTTCATGCATTGTTACCCAGGTTTCTAAATTTGGAGGACAAAATGGTAACTATCAGGCTCACTGTCTCCTTTAGAAGATCAATAGATCAAAAGATCAATAGATCAAAAGTCTCCCTGTGGATATTTTCCCCACAAACATTTTGTTCCCTCACTATTGTGATTCAAAACTAACTGAAAAAGAACCTCTTAACAGGACCTCAAAAATACTGCCTTTCTCATGCAGGAGAATTTTAATCACACTGCTTAGCTTCACCAGCTAGCAAAGACTTTGCATCACATTTAGTATCCTGAATTTTCATTCCAGCAAGAAAAAAGACTGGTTGCTAACAGGCTTAAATGTTTGGCTCATAACTCACTCAGGGTGAGTTGTAACATGCCTACGAGGGGTCATCTAACTCTGCACTTGATGAAACCCTATTTTCACAGCCTGTTTACACAGAAAAACCTTGAAGAGCACTGTCAGGTTAGTGACCCCCAGAATTCCTTGCAACTCTAGTGTAATTCTCTTATGCTTTAAGTCTCTGATATTAGACTGACTTTTTTTCAGTCCCTCAGATGAGGTGATGAGATTATGTACGCAAAGTCCCAAATGGTGCTCAGCACATAGTACTTGGTGCTCCATGAATTCTCATGCCCTCTTATGTCTGCCTTGTTCCTTTGATGTTTACCTACACTCAGTGGTGGATTTCATCATTACTGATTGAATAACCACACCACACGAGAGTTTTAGGCTTATAAGGCACAGCCATGCTTTGTCATATCCTTGTTGAATTACTTGACAGGCTAAACAGACGCAATCCTAGATTAAAGATATCCAAACAAGCTTTGGATCTGCTCAGGCACCCAGAAGCCCAAGGCAATGTGAATATCACCAGCCAACAATGAACAAACATGACAGACAGAAACCCAGGAAGCCAGGGGAAAATTGATCCTGTTCTAAATGTACACGGTATTTTTTTCTGAAAGATGGTGATGCATGGTAACTGTTCGAAGTAGTTATCGATCAAGTGGAATGGAGTGTTAATTGACTCAAGTGTTAAAATTTTCCCACCTCTTGTAAATCTCAACCAAAAAATGATGGCTTTTAGAATTTTGTGGAGGCATTTAGAGAAAAAAGCAACAACACCCCATAAGCATTTTTCAAATGAAAAAGTGAGATAAATTAACAGCACATTTATTTTCTATGTTTACTGTTGAGAATTGAAAGACCCCCCCAATACTAATTTATTAATTTCTGCTGGTCAATATATTACCTTATAAAAATGATATTACTTGTTTCATTTCTACACTAGCTGCATAAGTAGCTTATATTCCCCATATAATAGACTATAAATGAATAAGTTATATGCTCCATAAAGGCAAAACATTACAAAGTTTTCTTGGGAATTTCTCTATATCTAACATAATCATATTTATGGGGATGAAGCTGAGATTATATGGCTGTCAGACAAGTTAGGAAAGGAAAAGGAGTAAAAAAGGGAAGCAGGCCAGAGAGGATTCTCATTTTGTCCCTAAGTCATGTCGATTCCAACGTTTTTACTCTTCCAGTTACAACCTCTGTGCTCTATTCACTCATCCCCGTGCTTATCCTTATAAACAAATCAGGATCATAGTCTGTTAAAGCTAAAAGGAATATCAGAAGGTACGTGGCTCAGTTTTAAAATTTATTTTTTTTCAGTTGTGAAATATATTTGTTCCATAAAATTTTTATCAGAAGCCTGATAAGAGAGAAAAAGAGGAAGGAAGGTAGGAAGGGAGAGGGAGGAGAAAGGAAGGAAGAACGAACAAAAAAGGAAGACTTGAGAGTGTCTGGGGCTCTAAAAAATTCTTTCAGAAGATAAACAGGTGAGCAGATCACAGCAAGAAAGCTAAATTAGGCAAACTTTCTGGAGGTATTGGACAGAGTTGATTAGTTTTCTAGCTCCTAACAAAGTAGTTTTCTTCCAGAAATTCCCTCCCTCCTCTTCTCTGTCTCTCTTAATAATTTTAATTTTGTGATTGGTATTCAGCTATTGTAGTTGTTAATTTAAATACTAATTTGTTAAATTAAATACTAATCTCTACTCACATCCCAGGCTATTGAAATAGGCTTAAAGCTAGTTTTAAAAAGTTTAGGATAATGTAGAAATTCAAGTATAAGAGAGCGTCTAAGACGTCCTATGTTTCTCTTTTTATTTAGCATGGGGAATTGGGTTGAAGGGTATGATTTGATGTTATTATGAGGGCTCCATAAAGAGACCCAATTAGAAAGAGCAAAGAATATATAAATATAGTAAGTTATTTAATTTAGTTGAAAGCATAGAATGTATTTGCTTGAAATATATATGCCATACATTGCTTTCTCCTCCACCCACCCCTCTGGCCTTTAATCAATCAATAATAATTTGACTCTGACTTCCAAAATGGCAGTTGGGAAGGTGCCACTGTGGGAGGGGCCAAGTTCATATATTTCCATTCTTGACAGAGTACAGATTGAAACTTACCTGGCCAGCTATTAGCAGCAACTCTGAAGCCAAGAAGGTAAATGCTAGCGTTGCCTAGTATTATTTTTAACAATAAACCACTGCATGGGAAAAATTGTTTTAAGTAATAGAAACCCAGAGTAGATTGGATTGAAACTAAAAGATATGCTGTTTTTAGTTAGGCAACTGTCTTTTAAAAATGAGTAATTTGTTTTATGATGTTTTGAAGTTATGGTAAATGTGGCAATATGTATTAGGAAACATTAGCCACCATCTGTCACCTCCCTCAGTCCCCCAGCACCTGGTCACATGTCAGGTATGTTTGGTTGCAAATGAGGATGTTTGAATAATTTTAAAAAATCTTTACATACTTGGCAGATTGCATACTATATTTACACTAATTTCTGACATATAAAATGATATACTGTTTAGAATATCTATATTTTAGATAATATGAATTTACATTTCTCTTTGGCAATCTGAGATGGAAATGCTTTGATTAAATCTTTCATAAGTATTTCTTTGTTATTAGATATTGCTTATCCTTTAGTTATTATAATTAGGTTTGAAAATTATTTCTAGCAGAACTGTGTCTATCTGTGTGAAGTTGAAATTTCATTCTTAGTTTATTAATTGCTTTGTAAAATGGTGGAAATTCTTAGACATGAAATATTTTTGGGATATGAAATTCACACTTAGAATAGTTTGGGCTGTTAGAAAATCTACCTAGTCTAACTTTTTATAGTGTTACAATAAAGGAAATCATATTTTTGTCACTAAACTGTTTCTAATAGAGTAGGAAATCAATCTAAATTTGATCCCACTATGTAACATTTTTATTAATCACAGCTACCTGCAAAATGTATAGAGTCAATGTGAAATATGAATTATTACCTACTATTTCAAATATTAGAATTCTTTATAATGTAAAAGGGGCAGATGATAGTAAATAAATCCATAAATATTAAGTGTTCTTATGCACCACTGTTTATTCTTTACTAATGGGATATAAAGATGAATAAAAATCATGGAACTTTTCCTCAAAAGAATTATGGTTTGGAAGGAAACACAGAAATATTAAAAACAATCACCTTATAGACAGAATAATAAGGGAAATAGAAATATGAACATTTGTCTTTCATATACAGACAAATGAACATATATATATGAATATAGATACTATTATTGCAAGATGAGAAAGCACATAGAAAAATGAAGGCAATGGACTTGTCAATGTTGTAAGAGCAAAATTCAAATTTATCGCTCAGATGGCCTACTTCATTACTGATATTTTGCCACCTGTACAATAAATTTGCATTTGAGAATCAAAATTCTTCTTGTACCTTACTAAAGTTTAAATAATAAATCACTTGGGAAGCAGTACTGGCAAAAAATAACATTTTTCTTAATATTAATGTGAGTTTTCACTTCTTTTTTTTCTGAATGAAATTGCTCCTTAACGTCTTTCTGCATAGTATGGTCGGTAGGAGGTGGCGCTGGGGACTGTGAATACTTTATCTGCTCCAGATGGCAGCATCTGTAGGAGAAGGAAGGGTGTCTTGGCAATCAGACTGAATGGACTGATTTGCACACCAGCTACCCCACATCATAGTGGGATATAAAATAAAGATAGTTTCTGACTCATGGGATTGTTCAAGAATTAGAGACAATATGTGTGAAATGCCAGGCACATTGTAGGCTCAAATTAAATGGTAGCTATTATTATAAAGGTACTTATAATTGGGTTTTATTGATTCCTTAAGTTGAATAGATTTTTGAGGGACTTTACTGTTTTGAAAGATTATTTCAAGTCTATTAGAAAGTAATGATTACTGGAGTCCATTGTATACAAGTTTTTCAGGCTGTAGCTTATTAATAGACAGTCTCCCTCAATAATCAGAATTTAGACTTAGCCAAGAGTGACTTCTTTGTTTGGAGAATATTTTCCAGTATACATTAAAGACACACGTGGCACATTTTCTAAAAAGGTACCTACTGTTATCTTTTTGAATTAAGTTTAATAGACTAAAAAAATCAATTAAAGTAGGAAAATGTTAAAACCACTATACTAGTATACTGTTGAATTTAAAGCAATAACTATTTTTCTTCTTGAGAGAGTGAGAGAGGAAGGGAGAAAGAGAGAAAAAAGAGACACATACATATACAGAGAGGGAGAGGGAGAGGGAGAGGGAGAGGGAGAGGGAGAGGGAGAGGGAGAGAGAGAGAGAGATGTTGTTCCACTAATTTATGCATTCATTAGTTACTTCTTATATGTGCCCTGACCGGGGATTGAACCTACAACCCTGCTGTATTGAGACAATTCTGTAACCACTTGAACTGCCTGACCACGGCCAATGAAATAACTATTTCTTAATGCTTGTTATATGTCATATGTCTGATGATAAAAACTAAAATAAAGGGGCTTACAGTTCCATCTTGGAAATATATAATATCCATAGGCAAAAGACAAAAGACAAAAGACAAAAGACATTTTATTTGAGGGGGATAAGTCCAAAGTGAGATCTACTAGTATGTAAAGTTGTCTTGATTCTTATGAAATAGATTATTGGGATAGGGCTGGGTCAAGGGCTTTCCTAAGCGAAGTCATGCCCTTACTTTGGTTCCATTACTTATGGTTCTACATTATCAAGAGAAACCAAATGACTTCTAAACCCTCAGCATCTTTCAACCCTCTATTACCTCTTAGACAATATCAAGGACTGATTAAAGTGCTTCAAGTCCTATAGGTTTCATATATAATGAATCAAAATGAGGTGTGAATGTTAACAAAGGACATGACCCATGACAATTTTTTGGGCATATATTCTGCCATAGAAAATTCAGGGACAGTCCAGACAAATATCATAAGCAGAACCAAGAGAAGGGGGTGGATGGAAGTTTTCTTGGTTGCTAACTTGACCATGGGGACATAGTAGCTTTTGAATAAAGGAAGTTCCACCATGAAGTGGGTAGAATTTTGCCCTCCAAAAGATGTTTTTAAGTCCCAATCCTCAGTAATAGTGAATGTGATCTTATTTACAGATATGGTCAACTTAAGATGAAGTCAAACTACTGGGTTAAGGTGGGCCTTAATCCAATGTCTTATAGGAAAAGGGGTATTTGGGTGTATACACAGAAGACACAAGGAAAACATATGTGAAGATGGAGGCAGATATGATGGCTCTACAAACTAAGGCATGCCAAGAATTGCTGGCACCACTAGCAGCTTAGGGAAAGGCATGAATCAGATTTTCTCTGAGAGCCTCTAGAATGAACCAATCCTGACAGCACTTTGATTATGGACATCTGTCCTCCAGAACTGAGGAAGAATAAATTCCTGTTGTTTAAGCCACCTGGTTTGTGGTATTTTGTTATGGCAGCCTTAGCAAAAGAATCCACATCACTGAATAAAAATAGATCTCTATCTGTATTATTATAAATATTGATATCACTATCTATAGACCAGAGGATGGTGACTTTATCTTCCAGTTTTTAATAGCTTACTGAATAATTGTA
Source organism: Vespertilio murinus (assembly GCA_963924515.1). Lineage (NCBI taxonomy): Eukaryota > Metazoa > Chordata > Mammalia > Chiroptera > Vespertilionidae > Vespertilio > Vespertilio murinus. Next base: position 46,415,922 of record OZ004709.1, on the reverse strand, counting down.
TATGATTATATCTTGAGTATTTGACATGAGAACTGTCTACTTATTTTTCTCTGATAAATATTTTCTCTCTCTTGTAATTTGTTTTTGTTTGTTTTAGGCTGTCATCAGTTTCACAATGGATTCTCTCATTGCAGCAAACTCCAAATTTTGCTTTGATCTTTTTCAAGAGATAAGCAAAAATGATGGTGCTAAGAACATTTTCCTCTGTCCTCTGAGCCTCTCAGCTGCCCTTGGCATGGTCCGTCTGGGGGCCAGAAGTGATAGTGCACATCAGATCGACCGGGTACGGATGCAGTAGCTCTGGGTCCACTCTCAATGCCAGATCTTAATCCCATTTTGCGAGTCAAGCTGCTCACTGACCTCTGGGCTTGCTTAGAGTCTTCACTCGTATCCTTGCCTTGCTTTCTCTTCTGTTCTAATCTTGGAGACTCAGTAAATCCTCAATCTATATGGGATCTCTCCAACCTTCCCAGTCTGACAGCTTTTCTGATTCATCTCCGTATCTATCTGTCTGTGTGTCTGATGCTCTTTCTCTCTGTAATTATTGATACCAATATTGCTAGTAATTTTTAATGTGTATGTGTTTTCTTTTTCCTTCATTTTATTAAGTAAATTTTTAGTAGGCACCAGTTTCATGTCCAGTGGCTAAACATCCCGGACTCCTTGATTCTCTCTCTTTCTCATTTCACATTAAATTTGTCAGGAAAGACAGGTTTTTCTTTGGAGATCTACCCAGAACCAGATACCTCCCACCACCTCCCTAAGGTCTACTTCTAACCTGGTTACAATTTCCTTAGGAATTTCCCATTCCACTGACAGTATTCTCCATTCAGCTTCCAGAAAGGTATTTTGAATACCTAAGTCAGACCTGATTTCTTATCTGCTTAAAACACCCCTTTTTAATTTCACTAATGATAGAAGCCAAAGTCCTTACAATGGCCCATGAAGGTCTGGGGATCTGAATTCCAGGTAACTGGTGATACCATTTCTCCCCATCCCCCCTCTTCCTTTCTCCAGCCATGCTGGCCTCCTGACTTCTTGGAAAGCTCAACCCTCTGCTGCGTAGGGCCTGATGCATTCCCTTTGCTTGCCACAGATAACTGATCTATAACTTTCTTTCTCCTTCAGGACTTTGAGCAGTGTTTACCTATTTTGATCTCTCAATCTAACATTGCATCCTGGCCCCACTCCCTAAAGATTCCCTCTTATGGCTTTGCCATCCTTGCATGACATTTTCATTTCTAACATATCGCATACAGTAACTACTCACTACATGTTTTGCTTTAAAAATATATATTTTTATTGATTTCAGAGAGGAAGAGAGAGGGAGAAAGAGATAGAAACATCAGTGATGAGAATCATTGATTGGCTGCCTCCTGCATGCCCCTATTGGGAATTGAGCCCGCAACCCGGCATGTGCCCTTGACCGCAATCTCAAACCCGGGATCCTCCAGACTGCAGGCTGACACTCTATCCACTGAGCCAAGCTTGCTAGGACTGCATTACTTTTTGGATGTCTTCCCCACTAGAATATAATGTCATAGGGAGACCTAGAACCTGGAACAACGCTTGGCTTAAGGTAGCCACCCAATACCGATATGTAGAATGAATGAATGAAAGCAGCAAGAACAACTTCTTAGGTTGCTGCCCCACCTTCTCGCCTCCGCGGACAGGAGACCAGCGACCTCTACCGACCAATCGGCCTGGCACTCAAGTGAACCAAGTCAGCTTTCTCCAGCGTCACTGCTATGAAGAAAGTGATTCAACAGCTCCGGCTGGAGGCCAGGCTCACCCACATGAAGGTTTCCCAGGCAGCTGCAGATCGGAAACAATTCTGTCTGTAGAATGCTCAACATGACCCTCTGCTGACTGGAGTATCTTCAAGTACTAATCCCTTCAGACCCCAGAAAGTTCGTTCCTTTTTGTAGTAAAATGAAATTTGAAAGTGTACTAAACCACTTTTCTTGAACCAGTGAACATCCAAAGAGAGCTAAATCTGAAGCCTGTACAAAAAGTTTATCCTATAACATGTGCCACACCATACAAACTTCTGTTTTTATCAGCCCTTAACACCTATCTCTCTGAATTTTTATGAATTTCTACTTCACAAGAATGATTATTTTATATACACTGGCAGCAGCATACAAATAAAATACTTAGTATAAAAAGTAAAAAAAAAAAAAAAAGAACAACTCCCCAAATAAACTATAGGCTCCTGAGGTTGGTCTTACACTTCCCTGGATCTGAACCCCACTGCTGTCCCTAATACACAGGAGTGAATTCTTGGATTAAGGCAGAATGCATTTAGGATCACTCTACTTTATTCACTTTGATTTGGTATTGTTTCTTTAGCAAAACTTAGCTTTAGAGTGTGGTAGGCATCATCCAGGTCAGGTTCAGGTGTTTTTTTTCTCCAGGTACATGGGTGTCACCTGCCAGGAAACCTGGCCTCCTAATTGTCCGTGATGTTCTGGACAGCGTATCTTCTCCTGTCCTCCCTCACTTGATTGATTTAAAACTGTAGATCAGCACCATCTAACATAGATAGAATTTGAGCCATATATGTAATTTAAAAATCTTTAGTAGCCATACTAAAAAAGTAAAAGGAAACAGGTGAGACTAAACTTAATACTACATTTTATTTAACTCAATACATCAAATCAATATCAATTATCAAATCAATATGTAATTAATTAAAAATTTAAATGAGATATTTTACCTTCTTTTTTTCATACCAAGTCTTCAAAATCCGGTGTGTATTTTCAATACATTTTACCTTCTTTTTTTTCATACCAAGTCTTCAAAATCCGGTGTGTATCTTCAAAGTTAATTCAGATTGGTCAATAGCCACAGGTGACAGTCTCAGGAATACCTGATACCCTTAATTTAGTTACGTTCATTCCTACATGTCCTAAGAGGGTATGGGCAGCATTCAGTCGACCTCCCCTTTTTCCCACCTCACATCCCAAATGAAAAGAAATGTCCACATTTCTTTAAATTGCTGTTGAATGTTTTGTTGGACTAGGTAATCATTGTCATGGTCACATCATTAAAATGTTTCTGAAGCTCTTCAGACTTTGAGCTGTTCCTATTGTCTGAAAGGCACCATGCCATCATCATGCAGGTACTCCACTTTGATGAACTTTCTCAGGAGAAAACCGAAGCACCAGATTCCTGTCTGAAATACAAGGAGCAGGAGGCACCGGTTGACAGCCCTCCAGAAGGGCAGAAAGGAGCGACCAAAACCCCAACTCCACAGGTGAGCCACCTGTAAACTCCTGCTCCTCGTCTTTACAAACCATTCATGCTGGGTGTCCTGTGGTGCTGATGGTTCTTATCCTCACACATTATGTCCTGGCCATCATCCACAGCTCCAATAATAGCAATAACTCCACATGACCCACTATTCCTATCTGTTTATGTGTCTTAAACATTCTTGGCTGTAAGCCACTTTCCTAAAGAGTAGAATCTGGTATCGTCTGTTCAAAGCCATTGTACTCACCTATTTTTATAGATCACAGCTCCCCAGGATGGAGCCTGGTTGAGGATGAAGGGCAGTAAGGGGGAGGGAGGAGGGATTAGCTGTGGGATTTTTACTCTTCACCTCCCCCTTTTGCCTGTTTTATTTCCAGCTAAAATCTGTACTAACACACACAATTTTTATTGGTTGTCCCATAACCAGGAGCAGGAATTACATATCCCTCCACCTTAAAAAGATTAAGAGGCAGGTGCAGAGAAGATTGTCTCCAGATGTACTTTTCATGGATAATTTTCCACTGGGACCTCTCTGCTCTTCTCCTTCCTCCCTTCATCTCACATTGCCCCCTTACATGCTAACAAAGCCAATTTGCTCTGAACTGGCTAAGAACACTTTGTGTTTCTTTTGTTAGGTGGAGTCTTCAAAGGATACCAATGAACTTCTCAGTTGCTACTTTGGGCAGCTTCTCTCCAAACTAGATAGGATCAAATCTGATTACACCCTGAGTATTGCTAACAGGCTTTATGGAGAGCAGGAATTTCCAATCTGTCCGGTGAGTTGGGCAAGAACGGTGTTTAGAGCTATCATGGAACATACTATTTACAAATCAACCGCCATCTGGAACACAGACCTCATTGATGACAGGTTGTGCACTGTGGACTGGTGGGGTATCAAGGACCCACCTCCTCTCCCATAGCGTCTATGGCCCTCCCAGTTTTCAACTTGAGCGGTTTATGAGGCTTCTTGTGAGTGGGCTAGAGTGGATGGAAAGAGGGTCATAGGACTGAAAGCCTTCAGGGCATGTGTGAGTTTGATGATGCTGTTTTCTCTAGTGACCCCTTTCCCAATCCAGGTGCCTGGTAGCTGTACTTGGTAGCTCCTCTTCCTATTGTCCCTCCTACCCCTGCCTTCCAAGGCACTTCCCTAAAATCACCTTGCCACCATCAGGCTACCTCGCTTTCCCTCCAACCCCCAGCCCCCAGAAATTGTACTCACTTAAGGAGCAGAGTAGGGTAGCAGAAGGAGACTGTATTTGGAGTATAAAGGCACCATCTTGTCTCTGTGGCTACACTGCTTTGTCCCTAGAGCTTCAGTTTCCTCTGTCACCACTAGAAGGAGCCATATACATGGCATTAAACATGAGGGGAGTGACCAATGGCAAATGTGCCACACAGCCTAGGGCTGGCCTAGAAAGGGAGAGGCAGCCTACTTGGACCAAAATAAGTAGTTTTCTCACAATGGAAATAAGATTGTACATGCTGTTTCATTAAAAATCTGCCTTTATTGAGACATAAATTCATACGGCATACAATTACTAACAAAAAGGTACAAATTGATGTTTTTGGTATATTACATTATAAATTTAAAAATTGTATATCTATAACAAAAATTTCCAGTTTAATAATGTTATATATACAATTCAATGGTATTAATTATATTCACAATATTGCATAATCATCATCCTATTTCTAAAACTTTTTAAAAATCATTTCAAACAGAAACTCTATAACGATTTTTGCAGTTTAATTTTTTTTGAAATAGAAGGATTTTACACCTAACTTGCTCAAGATAGTTTATATTTATCTTGTGATGTCTCCACAAATGGAATGTCCAAATACAAGGCTATCTGGTAGGAAAGCCTTGTGCCATTATAACTGTAGACTGCCCCATAACCAAGCATTCTAGGTTTGAAACTGTCACTGCAGCAGCTGAAATGTATGGCTTATCAAGACAGAGACTAACACACATCCATTTTGAGTGACGAGACCCATGACTGCTTCACTCCTTACTATGAGCATAATGATATGATTTCTATTTGTTCTAATTTAACAGGCATACTTAAATGATGTGATTCAATTTTATCACACAACGATTGAAAGTGTTGACTTCCGGAAAGACACTGAAAAGGCTAGACAAAATATTAACTTCTGGGTTGAATCACAATCCCAAGGTAAGAAAAACCAAATGTGTTGTAGCTGGTATCCCTTCCCATTTAAAAGCAAACAGCTCAGCCCAGCTTTTCACATTGCTCATGTGCTAAGGACCAGATACAGGTGTGGCCTGGGCCCAAAGCTTCTGTCGCATGTGTCAAACAGTTAAAATGCGCAGGTGCTATAGAGACTGTCCCCTCTCTCCTCCATCATTGAAGTCATGTGCCTTTTAGCCAAGCACAGGGTCAGCAGGACATTAACTCTTTCCATTTCTTTTAAAAGGTCAGTAAAATGATTGGGAAGATAATCTAGTTACTCATAAGGACATGGAAATAATAAAATCCTTCTTCTTATCAACTTTTCACTAGAAATATGTGTTCTGAGTGAAAGAGGATTTTCGGATAGTGATGAGTGGTGAACATTTGAGTTTGACATAGATGGTATTTTTTAATATGAAACTCCCTTTTCAATTTCATCCAGCTTCTTATAAAAGAAATGGAAGTTTCTGAATGGACTATATAAACATGGGGCTCTCAAAGCAGCGTCCCCTCAACTCCCCTCCCCCCCAATTAAATTTAAATATAATCGGCCTCCCTGCCTTGCTTGTTGGCAGCCAGCCCAGTCATCAAACCATAATCCTCAGCCATGACCCCTCTGAGCATTGATTTCCATCTACTCTCTACTCTTTATAGTCCTCCTTCTAATGTTTTCTTCAATGTAAGTCATTTCTATGGATGTTCCAAAAGACATCAATTGTACTACTTTGCAATAGTATCAGTCATTGTGTATTGCCCATCTCTCACACTTGTGCTTAACTTGACAGAGTACAGGGTTCTTCACTGCTGTGTTGTTTGCATTAAAGCAAAACAGAAACTGCACAAAACTGGGGCTGATTGCAGTTCAATTGCTCAGATGACCTTGGTGTTGATGACCTTTCTGGTTCTCAGTAGCCACATCTGTAAAATAATGGAGTAGGAATGAGAAGATGTCTTACCTCCATAAAATTTCATAATTTGTATTTTCTTTAGTAAATGGAACCACAGTTTCACACTCTAAATAGTTTCTCCTCAGAGGTTCAGTTTCTTGTTTTAATATTTATAATGCTGTAAATGCTTTCATTATAATCCAGTGTTTTCTTTGATACTGTTGATCACTCCAATTTTTTGAACCACACCAGTGTTTTTAGCACTAAATGTTCATTTGCCCTTAGAATCAAAACTCATCTTCCCTCTAAAATATCCAATGATACTGGGGTTTGTCTGTCATATTAGAAATATTTGGGACCCCATGACAATACCTAGTTTACAAAAAAATAATTTAAAAACTATTCTCTAATTGACCTGTAGGGATATAGCAATGCAATAGCATTTTAGTGTGTTATATTTATTTATAATTAATATATAAAGTAACATTGCCTTAATAAGAACCCTCCCAAGTGTAGAAATTTTCAGAATTGATTTACACAATGAACTAAGAACAAAAGAAAGCTAGAGAAAGTTTAGACAGAGAGTGCGTCTTTTATTTTTTTTAATGTTTTTATTTATTTTGAGAGAAGAAGGGAGAGGGAGAGAGAAACAGCACTTGATTGTCTCCTGCATACCCCATACTGGGGATTGAACCCAAAACCTGGGCATGTGCCCTGACTGGGAATCAAACTGTGAACCTCTCCAAGAATAGGAGGATGTTCAACCAACTGAACCATACGAGTCAGGGCAGGGAATGTATCTTTTAAAAGACATCTCTAATTATAGGCTGGAGAACAGTTTAGAAGTAGACAAGGGTAGAGATGGTGAGAGGTGGATGAATTTGAGAGATATTAAGATATAGATCAGAAAGATTTTACCAAACACTTGGATACATGACGGATTGTTTAATGAGAGTTAGTCATCAGGAATGACCCTTACTTAACACTGACATGAAATCTTAATTTCTCAAAATAAAAAGCAGAGTCTATGAGCCCAAATAAAGAAATCACCTTTCTGACATGCCACTCATGTCACCTTATAACAGATGTCAAATATTTTAACTTACTTCTTCAAGTAAAGATTTTCCTATCTGGGAATATGCCCTAACCTCTCCCTCTCTCCAGTCTTCCTCACATTGACTTAGGGCTGGGGTGCTCCTGCCTGGCCTTTTCTTGGGGGGACTAACCAAACTCCAAAATTATTTCTCTTCACTTCTTTCACATCCCATAAAAATTTCCCATGCCTTTAAAGTCCCATTTAGTTGCCAAGAGGAAAAACTTTAGATTAAGGTAGGAATGTCTAGTTTCTCTTTAGTTACTTAACTCTCCTAGAGTATTTTAAATACACAGGGTGAAAAAATAATGTATTATTATGAGATTTAAGTGGAAATCTTCTTAAGGTGCTCAAGTCTAGGCATGCATTCCTGTAATGATACTGTTGATTTGCTATCTTGAGGTAGAAAAGGATGTGTACTGAAAATGAACTATTGCCTGATAGCATGGGCTTTTCCGGTCTGCCTTAGGGCTGTGCTGTTAGGGAAGGAGGCCCAGCACTGAACCAAGAATGGGAAGGACCTGGGGACTGATCTCAGTCAGCTTCCCTGCTTTTGGGCTGGGTGGCCTCAGTCCTCATGAGCTATAGTTTATTATCCTAAAGAGAAGGGATAACAACATCTACTTCTCATAGGTGATGTAGGATGGAATGAGGGAGGGCATGCGAAAGTCTCTAAAAGATAGGTTTTATATCATTGATGCATACATTTATGTGCATTTTTGTTTATGCATAAGCATATGTTTGCTGCTGTGATGAGTGCTTGAGACAGGAAGTTTACACAAGAGCCCCTTTTCTCAAGGATGTGACAATATAATCAGGCAGCAGGATCTCTACTCTGAAGGAGAAATCAGGGTGTAAGATGTTTGATGCCAAGTTCCCACCACAGTGTTAGAACCAGAAAACTGCCCACAGTACAGGGCTCTGAATTAGATGCTCCTCCCACCGCTCCCAACCTTACCTCTACTCCTTCCCCACCCAGGACTGAGTGCTTTAATTTTCTTGGATTAGTTCTTTAATGAGACACTCTCCAGCCCTGGGCATGTTAAGCTGCATTAAAAAACAAATCTGTCTATGAATACTTTTGATACAATTCATATTTAAGATAGTCTCTGGATTTTATTTAAATTTTTTTTTTTTTTTTTAGGTAAAATTAAGGAACTCTTCAGCAAAAATGCCATTAACAATGGGACTGTCCTGGTGCTGGTGAATGCTGTCTACTTCAAGGCCAAATGGGCAAAATACTTTGAAGTTGGAAACACGGTTGATGCACCTTTCTCTTTAAGCAAGGTACTATATTAGAGCATGTGTGTGTTTTCTAATGACTCCACTCACAGTTTCCACTAAGAATGGTTTGTAGTATGTATACTCAAATCTAAAGCTTAGACCCCTGGGTCTTGCATTTATAATAAGAACACATTTGCTGTTAACAAAAATCAATATCTGGAATTAATTGAGCTTGCCTTCCTCCTTCCCTCCCTCCCTCCCTCCCTCCCTCCCTCCCTCCCTCCCTCCCTCCCTCCCTTCTTCCTTCTTTCCCTTCTTTCCTTCCTTCCTTCCTTCCTTCCTTCCTTCCTTCCTTCCTTCCTTCCTTCCTTCCTTCCTTCTTTCCTCTCTCTTTCTCTCTCTCTCTCTCTCTCTCTCTCTCTCTCTCTCTCTCTCTCCAGACACTGCACTGAGCATTTTCCATTTGTTATTTCATTTGTTCCCTAAAATAACCTTATGAAAATAGGTGATATTATTATTATTCCCACTAAGGAACTGAGAGGAAAAAACCACAAAGGTTAAGTTCATAGCCAAATCTATGCATTAGGATTCACATCTGTGTTTGTCTAAAAAAACCCATGTTCTAAACCACTAGGCTGTAGAATAGGAGGAAAGGGAAAAGTCAGACCCAGCCCAACACTTATTGGCTGGATCAGTATCAAGGGCTTCATGTACTTATCTGTAGAATGCTAGTCCTTCCACCCTCATATTGTGAGCTTATCTGAAGTTTGAGGTGTCTGGGGCTGTACCCTTGCCTCTAATGGAAGTACATGGAACAACTATTGTTATTTACTATGTAGGTGACTATCATTTAACCAAGGTTCCCACTGGCCCTGCAGTGGGGTCGTTCAGTCCAGCTCAGACAAGGGGTCGAGTGAGGCCACGAGGCTGGGGTAGCTGAGATATAAAAGACAGAGAGCTGCAGGGATTGTTTCTGCTGGCTAAGCTGTGAGTAGGTGCCTGGATAGACAAGCTACCAATAACTGGTTTTAGGAGTTGAATAATCCATTAAAACCACAGGAGGAAAACGTGTCGGCAAAGTAAGGGCCTATGGGCAGATGATTCTTAGGTTGGGCCACTGGTGTGGCTCCAAACTTCTGGGGGAAGACCCTGCTCAACTTAATGGACCCCTGTTTTCAGAGAAGTTAGGGACCATGTGAGTTTGTAAGCTTATCATGGCAGTCCTGACCTTTTACCTTGTTTATTCGCTGCAGAATGAGAAGAAGACCGTGAAGATGATGAATCAAGAGGGTATGTTTAAAATGGGCTTCATAGAGGAGGTGAATGCACAGATCCTTGAAATGCCGTATACGAAGGGCAAGCTCAGCATGATCGTCCTCCTGCCGTCTCCCTCTGCAGATAACCTGAAGGGCCTACAGGAGGTAAAGCTTCATTTTCCTGTTTCTCCAAAATGTTTCATTATAGATCTTTGGAGAGCAGCACTATCTACCATTTACCTCCTGAGGCAGGGTGGTATCTGAGCTGTCTGAGATAAGCAAATAATATGTAAGAATCTGAATTCGCTGAGCTATTTATTCCTCACTTGTTTAGAAAAGAACAAATGCCAAACATGTAGGCTAGGGCTTTCCTCTCTAATCCTATTTTGCTCTCTGGAATCGCATTTTTTCAGATCACCCAATCTGGATGGGGAGTAATTTGAGAATTGCTACAGATAAGAGAGCGTTTCCTTTTCCCTGAACATCCTGACTGCTGGCCTTTCACTCAGACTATTTTGCTATAGCTCAGTTAAAGACATTTTAGCTGAAAACTGCTTCGGGATGCCTGTGCTAAGAGCAGTGGGGATGCTGATACTGGAATAGATTGTGTGTGAGGTGGGAATTAATAAAAGCCTTGGAGCTCAACTACACATCCTGTAGAGTAAAGAGATACAGAGGAAGAGAGAAACAGAGAGATACACTGGATAGTAATTATAATAATGACCATTATTCAAGATGTATTAAGTGTCTGCACTATGTTAAGTATTTTAAATACATTATTTGGTTAATCCTTGAGGAGCCTGATGGTATTATCATCTCTATTTTATAGAAGAGATTGAATTTCCAATGTCAAGACTTGGTCAACTTAATCAACTGAGTTTTGAGTACTTTTCTGTCAGACTATAAAAAAAAACACTGGAACTCAAATTGTTCTGTAATTTCTTGTCCCAAGTAGATTCCGGGAAAGGATCTGGAGTGTTTATGTAAGGTGTCCCTTGAGATAAACTTTAACCATGCAGGTATGGGACATTCAAGTAATTGCTAGCGAAGAGCCTACTCTATGCAAGCAGGACCAAGGGGGCAGGCTTATGACCAAAAAAGACCAGGAGCTTTAACTTAAATTTTAAGTGTACGCAAAATAAGTCAATGAACTACCAGAGGAATTACACCACATGAAATTTATGCAGGTGCAAATCACACAGCACTTTATTACACAATTCCTGGAGCTATGAGTACAGGCTTAAATGGGATCCTGGTGGTGTGGCAGCTGGGCTGGTCTTGTCTGGATGCAGGGGGCCAGTGTTCCTCACCCGAGAGCTCAGTCATGTCGCAATCAGTAGTTACTAGCCATTCTTCTGTCAGCTGGCAGCAGGAGGAGCATGGAGTGGGATCACTTGCTGGACTGACAAAAGGACGTGCCTTTGTGGCTGTCTTGACAGGCGAGCACTGGGCTGGTCAGGATCCTCATTTTTAAAGTCTGCACCCCATTTGCAGCAGTCCAGATGGCTATCAATGAACCATGTCAATGCACACATGTTTATCTCAAACAGGGTGAGGGGTTACATGTGGTTATCTAGGGAGGGTACATCACTCACTCAAGAGGTTATCTTGACAAGTCACTCTGAGTTATTTCCTGAAGTTCAAATCCTTTCTGCGAGGTACAATTGCTTCAGGGCAGTGAGGAATGTGTTCTTACTATCACTCTTTAAGTTTCAAGGAGAGTTAATTTAAACATTTTTAAAACCTTCTTAATATTTTTAAGGCATTTTAAAAGCATTTTTTAACCGAAACTGGTTTGGCTCAGTGGATAGAGCATCAGCCTGCGGACTGAAAGGTCCCAGGTTTGATTCCGGGCAAGGGCATGTACCTTGGTTGCGGGCACATCCCCAGTAGGGGGTCTGCAGGGGGAAGCTGATTGATGGATCTCTCTCATCGATGTTTCTAACTCGCTATCCCTCTCTCTTCATCTCTGTGAAACAATCAAATAAAATATGTTCTTAAAAAAGCATTTTTAAACATTTATGTATATTACTATGACATGTCTAAAGAGAAAAAAGATTTGCTTGTTGTAGTTTTAAATGAAATCAGAGTAGTATGAGGTATAGGAAAAGAACTTAAAGATTGTTACTATCATTGAGTAGACTCAGGCCCTGAGAAGTAATTGGGGTATTCTTTGCAGGCTTATAATCTGACCCTTAATATTTTTTTTCTTCATCTTGCAGCTTGAAAGAAACATCACTTATGAAAAAATAGTGGCCTGGAGCAGTCCAGAATATATGTCAGAAAAAAGAGTAGCTGTCTCTTTTCCCCAATTCACCCTGGAAGACAGCTATGATCTCAACTCTATTCTCCAAGACATGGGCATCACGGATGTCTTTGATGAAAAGAAGGCAGATCTTACTGGAATCTCTCTACATCCCAGTTTGTACTTGTCGAAAGTTGTACATAAAACCTTTGTCGAGGTGGATGAAACTGGCACCCAGGCAGCTGGAGCCAGTGGGGCTGTGGGCAGTGTATTGTCTGCACCATCCTTGGAGACCTTTAATGCCGATCACCCTTTTCTCTTTTTCATCAGACACAACAAAAACCAGACCATTTTCTTCTATGGCAGGGTCTGCTCTCCTTGAAAAGGGCACAGTGTCTAGTTACATGGGAGCTGGACGAAAAGAGCAATGTAGTCTTCCCATAGCACAGCGTGGGCATTTTTTGCTAATATCTAAAGCCAATGGAATTTTATCACAGTGTCATGTCCCCTTCTTCTGGCTTTTGGCCTAGGCTTGTCCTGCTCTTTTTTGTCAATCTGTAGTTGATTTTCATCTAAGTCCTTTAGTATTGAAGGACTCTTGCTCCCTCTCTCACCTCTCACCACCCTGAGTTTTCAAGTATATAAAAAAAAAATTCAACCTCTGGACCTGAAGGTCAACATCATTGAGGATGATATTGACTTTAAGTTGCCTACTTCCTTTTGAGGGTCTCATGAAAGTTCAAATCATTAGACCACTTCTAGGAAATGACAAACTCAGAAACCACTTTAATATGCGTGACAAGAGAAAATGTTTATATGGAATGTATTTTGGAAACTCAGCTCTGTTTCTATGGGAGTTAAGATTTCAGTGCAGTGGGCAAGATGCATCTTCCTCTTCCATCTTCTATTGCCCAAAGATGTCCTGTAAGGGGCTTCTCACTTAGGAGGAAATAGGGCTTGGGGGTGGATTTCAGTGAGAGCTTAAAGTAAAAGTATTTCAACCAGCATTCATTTTGCACATTTGTCTTGTGAATTTGACATTGATCCAGGAGAGTGACAAGTGAATTTAAAAGAGATTAATCTCAGTTTTCCTCATTGAATCTCTGAGGCTATCATCGTGAAGCACTGCTCTCTGTCTCTCCCTTATCCTCTTCCCTTACTCAGAGAGCATTCTCCTAAATAGCTATCATGAGGTGGGGGTGGGGAGCACTTTTCACTGTGGAAAGCTGGGCTCCTCAACCCCCTCCCCATACTCTGCTCACATGAACTTATTTGTCCTCCCAAAGGTCTCAGGCCTGGGCCTGGGCATGATGCATGTGGAATCTCTTGTCAGGAAGCCCATATCCAGCTCCAATCTATTGAAAGCCCAATGCCTGAGTGTTTGACTACAGGACCCGAGACCTTTGTTCTCTGATGTGTCAGTCTGAGTTATTGATCTCTGCCTTAGCTGAACGCTCTAGAATGACCCTGACATGCCTCAGTCTTTTTTCCGTGAAGGTGAACTTCTGGTCTTGGTGTGGCCCACTTCCTTGCCTTGCCTTATATCCATCTTCTTCCCAGTTGCTACCGTATTGGTTATAGCTTTTGCAGAAGAAGGTAGGTTAACTTCATATGCTTTCATGATGCCCCACCCACCCAAATTTTCTTCTACACTGGCAATTTCTTTGTGCTGTGAGGGTCAAGTTCCATGTTTTTCATGCAGCTGCAGAGCTCTTGCAAGTTCTTTACCCATAATTTTTACCCCCTGGATCAAATGTATCTCAGATAATCAAATACTTAGTGTCTCCAGTGGTTCCTTTTGGAGCTGATGATCTTGAGGGCTGATTCCACACTGACCTGCATCACCGCTGGACACTGAGCTGGAAAATAATAACCTATACACAGGGTTGGAATTGTCTGGCATTGTTTACATTCTTATCTTCTTTGGTGAAAAAAAATCTTCCTATTTGTATTGTGCTTTCTCAAAATTTTAATACCAAGGGGAAAATATATCTGTTTACAAAAATGAGAAAGAGTGAGACTCTTAAATCTTTCTGTAAATCAGTAAGCACATTCTTTATGCAACTTTGATTGATTAAAATGTTTCTTCTGAAATCAATAAAAGCACTTTTGTCATTAAAATATGTACAGTGTATTACCAACTGACTTTTTAGTGATATAAATCTAATTTAAATTTTTTTCATTAAACATATAGAAATACATAATCTTTAAAACTAACAATTCATCTATTATGTAGGAAATATATATTTTGTTCCGTACAAATTTTTACAACTTTACACTACAATTACACATGGAAGCATACAAAAACAGATGAAAACTCACACTTCTGAAACCTAAGAGATAGCCCTAGCCAGTATGGCTCAGTTGGTTGAGTGTTGTTCCATCCACTAAGAGGCCAACAGTTGATTCCCAATCAGGGCACATGCCCAGGTTATGGGCTAGTTCCCCAGTGGAGGTGCACAGGATGCACATCTTTCACCAATGTATTATCCATACTTACTATTTAATTTAATTATCCTCATACTTTCTCTCTCCCTCCCACTTTCTCTCTCTCTCAAGTAAATAAAAATATATTTAAAAAAAAATCAATGAACGATCAAAATGTGAAAGAAATTTTTTCTGACTACAAATTAATGGGGTGGACGGAAAGGTCTAATTGAGGGGCTACCTGTGTGACAATCTATCTTGTGTTCCTACCACGACTGCCTTCCCAAATTCAGAAACACAAGAGCTCTGCCAATCAAAATTCTGGAACCCATCTCTCTGCTTTGCATTTGCTGCTATTTCCTAGCCTCTGTCTTTCTTAGCAGTTTTTTTTTTTCCCAAGTATGACTCAGAGGAAGGTGAGGATAGTCATTGGTACTTTCCACTCTAGGCACTTTAGTCATCACAAGTAATGTATTTTGTTTTGTGTGTGTGGGTTAAAGACAGAAAGAACTCGAGGTAATATTTGGGTTCGTATATTTCATCCACTCTCTTTGTTTGGAATATCAGGGTCAGGCCATACATGGAGAAATGCAGTAGTTCCAACAGAACTACTCCCCATGGGAGTCCATAGGACTGTGGACATTATGCGCAAAATGACTCTTCAATCTTTTTTTTTTTTTAATGAGCTTGAATGTATTTATTTTTTTTAATTTTTATTTTTTTTGAGATTTAAAAAAATTTTATTAAGGTATTATATGTGTACATAGCTTACCATTGCCCCCCCCCCCCATACATGCCCTCCCTCCCCAGAGTTTTGTGTCCATTGGTTGTACTTATATGCATGCATACCAGTCCTTTGGTTGATCTCTTATCTCCCCCAGATCTCCCTCCCCTCCTCCCCCGCTGTCAATTGACAGTCTGCTTGTTGTTTTACTGTCTCTATATCTATCTTTCTATTCATTAGTTTATAATGTTCTTTAATATCCATAAATGAGTGAAGTCATGTGGTGTTTCTCTTTCATTGACTGGCTTATTTCACTCAGCATGATGTTCTCCAATTCCATCCAGGTTACTGCAAATGATGAGAATTCCTTCCTTTTTATGGCCGCATAGTATTCCATGGTGTAGATGTACCATAGTTTTCTGATCCATTCATCTGCTGATGGGCACCTAGGCTGTTTCCAAATCCTAGCTATTGTAAATTGTTCTGCTATGAACATAGGGGTGCATATATCCTTTCTGATTGGTATTTCTGGTTTCTTAGGGTATATTCCTAGTAGTGGGATTACTGGGTCAAATGGGAGTTCCATTTTCAGTTTTTTGAGGAAGCTCCATACTGATCTCCACAGTGGTTGCACCAACCTGCAATCCCACCAGCAGAGCACGAGGGTTCCTTTTTCTCTGCAACCTCGCCAACATTTGTCGTTTGTTGTTTTGTTGATGTTGGCCATTCTGACAGGTGTGAGATGGTATCGCATTGTTGTTTTGATTTGCATCTCTGACTCTTCAATCTTTTCACACCAGCAAAATTGACACTCCAGTAAGGCAGGCAGAAGCAGGAGGTCACACAAATCAGTAGGCTAGCATAATTACAAGAAAACCAACTGGAGCATAAACTCCTAGGAGTGAACTCCTCCATGACTACCGCAAAGTTCCTTCCATCCAGCAATGTTGCAGGACAAGCCAGGCAACGTAGAGTTCAAACAATTGATTTATGCCAACTAGCCAACAGGTTCTCTACTACTCCTTAATTCATAGGCCTGGGACATTCTGTTTTATTTTAACCCAAGTCCTCCTTATGATTTCATCTAATGCATGCCTGTCTCCTCTTCCTACTCCTCCCCAGTTTGTCTTGGAGCTGGGAGAAGCCAGAACACTTGTTGCATCATCCCTGATGCTATTTACTTCTTTTACATGTCCAGTATTGTTTTATTACATCGTCATTAACTGTACAGAGGTTCTGTAATTGGGGCAACAGGATGAGGAAGATGTGCAGTTGCCTCAGTGGGTTCCTTTATTCCATAGATGAGTGCCAACTTCATCCACATTACTCATGCTGCATTCTTGTTTTCCCCCATCCACTGTCCTATTCTTTTCCTTTACTCAATAAAAACAACACTAAATTTATTCCACATATGCACACTGTTCACCAATGTATTCTCTATACTCAATATAAAATTTAAATATCCGCATACTCTAATACCTATTTCCATTCTAAATAACATTCTAAATAATGTTATCCATGATGTGCATCAAACAATGTTTTAGCTACAGATGGGTGAGAAGGACAAAGAACCCTGGAGCAGTGTTTGGGTTTATATATTTTATCCACTCTCTTTGTAAAATAAATACACAACAGTGGGGCAGACAGAAACCCACACACACCCTTTGTTGACACACATAGTTTTTGAACACATTAATTCATATCCAAGGTTAAATAAATGGGTAAAAACTTTAGGGTAGTGAAAAAAAAATAGTGTCAAATAGGGAAGGGATACATAATGGTATAGAAAAAAGTGAGATTTCAGGAAAATATTTATGGTAAGAATTAGAAGGTCAATAAGATTTAAAATGCAACAGAAAAATTTAAATAGATTTTAGAAGCAATAAAGCAGCAAAACTGATGCACTGGAAAATTTAGTTGTTGCTGAGCAGAGTGTCTTTGAGGGTTTCTCTTAAAATGTATAGAAAATAATAGGAGGGCAATTATAGATACAAGGAGAAAATATAAAGTAAATCCAAGAATTATGGCATTTCTGAGAAAGGAAGCAGATTAATTTGCATGAGATAATAATCAAAGATATAATTTAAAAAATTCTCAACTTGGCTAGTCACCTGATTACACTGATTTTCAAGAAATATAAGCAAAAATAGACATCCTAGAAACTTTAAAAAATAAAAGATTAGAAAAAAAATTCTATTAACATTTGGGCAAAAAGAAAATTTACTTAAAAGAGTTAAACAATTAACCCAGCTGTGTGGCTCGGTTGTGCATTGTCCCATATACCAAGAGGTTGCTGGTTCAATTCCAAGTTAGGGCACATGCTAGAGTTTCAGGCTTTATCTCCAGTGTGGGGTGTGTAGGAAGCAGCCAATCAATAATAGTCTCTCATCATTGATGTTTTCCTCTTTCTTCCACCCTCTCATTTCCTCTTTGAAATCAATAAAAATATTTTAAAAAATAAATAAAAACCTTTAAAAAGGATAAACAACCAGATGTGACTCTGATGTTTGTGTTAAATTTCTAGAGAAAATAAAGTGTACAAGTTTGAGGGGTAAATATATGATTAAAGAATTGCATGCTGAGTCATGTAAGAAAAGTCCTCTTTGCTCCATTTTTGCACTTGTGAGCATAATGTGTTTAACCCCCAGCATCTGTGCTGTAAACATCATAGGAACTGAAATGAAATTCTTGTTTTGAGCAGAATCCAATGCAATCAAAGATTCTGAAAGCTAGTAAAGGAATTTCTTCAGTGAAAATATGATTTCAATTGACCATCAAAGGAAGAGGAGCAGTTATTAATTTTGAGTTTTAATGATTTCTACAAATTATGAGTCTTTTCTCTTTAGCTTATTTTAATTTTTTTTTGTTGGGAACAGGCAGGGGGTGAGTTTCAACATCCAGAATAAGATTGCAGCCATGGAATAGGTGAATTAGAATAATAAAAATACCTAATATTTATTGAATACTAATTGTGAACTGGTATTGATCAAAAACCTTTATATGTGTCAGCCAATTTAATCTTTTTAATCATCCAGAACTGATAGTTATTATTATTAGCGACTTTAACAGATGAGGAAACTGAGGCACAGAGAGATGAAGTTCTTTATGTACAGTTAAACAAGGATTTGAACAGGTTTTCTAACTGGATATTATACAGTGGATTTCTAAACACAGCTCTATCTACCCTTCCAAGTAGAAATGAAGAATACAAGAGGTCATTTATATCCATTCCTTTATTTTGCACATGTAAACTTTGAGAGTCAAGGGTTCCTCAAGATCAAGTTTTAGGTGGCCAATAGAATTGAGAGTGCCAGTTTTCTTTGTTTGAAGGTGAACAATTCAGGTAGGAGGAGGAGTTATGAGGCAGGCAACCATCATGGGGAGCAACCTGGTAGGTGTGCATCTTCCTTTTCCTGCTTTATGCCAAGTGGTGAGTGACAGACAGACAGAGGTCTTTGCCCCCAGGCTGGAGCAGTAGGTGTATCTACTTGAGTCATAAAGGCACAGTGGAGCCCAGGTGTCTCCCATTGACAAAGAGGACAGTTCCCACTTAATGCTTATAAGCTACTGGTTTCCTTGCCTGGAAGCACATGGGCCCCTCCTAAATTTCCAAGGTAGGCTGTGGTAACCACAAAACAGCCTTCATACAGGATAATATCAGATATAGAGATAAGCATATAACCTACATTACCAAATATTTAAAGGAAACATTTGAAATATAGAAGTCAATCTCAAAAGAGTTAATAAGAGACATTAAAAAATCTATCATAATAAAAGCGTAATGTGCAAATTAGACTGGACACCCTTCTGGATGAAGCCAGGGCTGCGAGAGGAAGCCTGGATCCGGGTGCCAGAGGGAAGCCAGTGCCGGCAGCTGGGGGAAGGAAGGCCTACTCTTGCATGAATGTCATGCATTGGGCCTCTAGTATAAAATAAGAACAGACAATTATTAAATATTTATTTAAAGTTCTTGGAAGTAATCTTAATTTTTATAAAAAGGTCAGTAAATTGACTAAAGTGGCTGAAAAGTTCGCTGGAAGATTGAACATGGGGTTCTATAAAACCTAGAAAAAAAAGTAGAAAGTACTTAAAAATGTTAAGAAGTATGCAAAGTAGTTTAAGAAGTCCCAACATTTACCAAGAAAGATTTCAGGAAGAAAGTTCTGAGGGAACTTTGGAAAGGAAGTACTCAAATATATAAGAAAAAAAAGTACAGAATTGAAAATATGGTCACACAGATTGAGAGGGTCATTAAGAACTTACACTTCCACACAAAATTATTGATCAATGGAAAAAAAAAGTGTTTTCAAAGCTTTGTGAGGAAGCTTTGTTTTAAGACTTTTCTGTGATCCAACAAGAAGACACAGAACAATATTTATAGTTCTGAGAGAGGAAAAGAAACTAAAACTTGTATCCATACAAACTATTACTCAAGTGTGACAGCAAAATGCATGAGCAAGGAGTCTAAGTGTACCATCTGCGCATTTCAACCTGAAAGAATGCCTTAAAGTTCTACTCTAAAAGAATTGAAAAGATGAATTGAAGAAGAAAATGTGGGCTATGTTTAACAGTGATGCCTCCAACATAAAAAAGAGTAAGACATGATTTAAGTTTAAATTAGAATAAATAATTAAAAAATTAAGATTCAGATGATTTCAACATGAGAGGTGGGTGATGATGGGGTTGAGGAGTGAAGAGGGAATTAGATAGAAATAAAACCCATTGTTAAATTTCAGGGATGCAAGGGAGAATGGAGCAACCCTTCACATTAATGGAAAATTATGTCTGGATATTTGTGTTAACCTAAGGAGAACCAGTTGAAGAACTGAGAGAGAATGCATAATTTAAAAGGTAAGGGGAAAAATAATGAAAACTCATGCTCAATTCAAAGATAAGTAAAAAAGAAGAAAAAACAAACAAACAAGAAAGGATGGCATATATAAAATTTAAAACAAGACAGTGAAAAAGTTGAAATATGACTAGTCCCAAGAAGAATGGATGAGTTAACTTGGACAATTAAAAGACAGATGAATTAAAAAGAAAAAATTTCAACTTGCCTTTTAAATTTTATAATTTTACATTATATTTATAGGAGACAACAATAACAATAGAAAAATTAAAATAATTATAGAGAAATTGAGGTACAAGAGAAATATTAACAGAGGGAAGTGAGAATCACAATAATATCAGCTAAAAAATCAAATCAAAGTCCAAAACAGAAATAGAGAAAAAGGTAAATATTTCACTTTGATAAAGATGCCATCTAAAAAGAAAAAAAAATAGTATAACTTAATAGCATAATTTTAAAACACAAGGAGGAAGTTGAAAAATCTACAAAAATAGTAAATAACTACAATATATCTTTTCTAGATTCCAAAAATTCAAGCAAGAAAGCATCATTTTGCTTTGTTATTGCTTATTAATTATCATTTTTTCCTCTGACCAAACCCTTCCAAAACACTAAAGTTATTTTTTGAGTTTTCATAAGCTGAATTAATCTATCTTTTATTGCTTCTAGATTTTAAATCAGTCTTTTCTCATGTCCAGGTTATAAAATAATTTACCCTTTTCCCTCTTATTACCTGTATTATTTCATATTTAAAAATTTAGATCTATGATCAAAATGGAATTTATTCTGGCTTATAGGTGAAATATAGATCCAATTTTTATCTTCTCCCAAATGGTTACCCATTTGTTCAATACTACTTATTAAGAAATCTCTCTGTACCTCAGAAATTTGAGATACTACATCCTCTCTCTATATAAAAGCCTAAGCAACCATCAGATCATTGGACTGTCTGAGTGGTAGCTATGATACGCACTGACAACCAGGGGGCAGAAGCTCTACGCAGGAGCTGCTGAGCTGCAGTGAGTTGGCAACTGCAGTTCTTGGGTGACACACCCAGAACCAGAGAGGAAGGATCCTGATTCCTGATTCCTGGTGTGTCACCCAGGAACCTCCTTCTCACAATAGAGGACCCTTCAGGAGATGTAGGAGAACCGGTTTCGGCCAGATCCTCACAGGCCAGGCTGAGGGACCCCACCAGTGCACCAAGCCTATAGTTTATGGTACATATGGACTATTTATCTTGTTTCATTGCTCTGTCTACTCATATGCCAATATCGCAGTGTATTTATTTATTTATTTATTTATTTATCTATCTATTTATTTATGTGTGTATTTATTTATTTATTTAATATATTTTTATTTCAGAGAGGAAGGGAGAAGGAGAGAGAGAGATAGAAACATCAATGATTAAAGAGAATCATGGATCTGCTGCCTCCTGTAGGCCTCCCCACTGGGATAAAGCCCTCAACCTGGGCATGTGCCCTGACTGGAAATTGAATTGTGACCTCCTGGCTTATAGGTTGAGGCTCAACCACTGAGCATGCTGGCCAGGCTATTAATGAAAACTTTTAATGTTTATGAAGCCAGTAATAATAATTAATAGTAATCTTTGCTATTAATATCAACATTTTTGCATATTTCATTTAGCTCTGCAGTTTATTTAAAGCTGACATTTTGAATATGGTATGAGGCAATAGTCAAGATTTATTTTTACTTGTATGGATATACAATGGACTCAGCATAATGTATTGAAAACACTAGTCTTTCCACTTCACTGCAGCAACATTTCTCAAAACAGTCCTGTGTTGCCCTGGCCTGTTTGGCTGAGTGGATAGAGTGTTGGCCCTCAGACTGAAGGGTCCTAGGTTCGATTCTGGTCAAGGGCATATACCTTGGTTGCAGGCACATCCCCAGTGGGAGGTGTGCAGAAGGCAGCTGATCAATGTTTCTCTCTCATCAATGTTTCTAGCTCTCTATCCTTATCATTTCCTCTCTATAAAAAAATCAATAAAAATATTTTTTATAAAAGAATCCTGTGTTGCCCAGCCAGTGTGGCTCAATGGTTGAGCGCTGACCCATGAACCAAGAGGTTGCCGACTTGATTCCCAGTCAGAGCACATGCCCAGGTAGCAGGATCAATTCCCAGTGGGGGCTATGCAGGAGGCAGCAGATCAATGTTTCTTTCTCATTAATATTTCTCTCTCTCTAGCATTCTCCTTTCCCTTCTCTATAAAATCAATAGAACCATATGAAAAAAACACACAAAGCATTACATTGTGCCTGACTGTGCAGATATATGTTCTGGCTTCTCCTTTGCCCAAATAACACTTAGTTCTTTAATGACAAGTCTGACTATTTGACAGAATCTCTTCTTCCATCTTCATGAATGTTTTGGCTATTCTAGAACCTCTGCTATTTTATATAAATTTGGAACCAGATCGTCAATTAAAAAAAGAAAAAGAAAAAGAAACCTCTTGGGATTTAAATGAGATTGGAGTTATCAATTTTGAGAGAACTGACATCTTTACAATATTGAGTCTTTGAAAGCACAAATAAACTCTCCATTTTCTTAGATCTTCTTAATTTCTTTGTATATGTTTGATCTTTTTCTAGATAAAGACTTTCACACCTTTCATTCTCAATAGGCAAATGATTCTCTTTGATACTTTAAAAATCACATATTAAAATTTTTATTTTCTAACTATGTTGCTAATATATAAAAATACTTAATTTTTAAAATATTGACTTTGTATTCCTCAATCGTGGAAACTCACTTTTTAATTCTTATAATGTATGTACCAATTTCTTCTTGAATGCTTATTTTACTTTCATTTTGAATCTCAAAACTTTTAGCTAATTAAGTAATGAGTTAATTAGTCAACTGCCTATTGCACTTGCGAGTGTCTCTGGTTCAATCTGAAGGAGGCAGTGAGAGTGGGCATGCTTGTTTTGTTCTTCAGCACAAAGAGAAGTCTTTCTCCATTTCTTTCTATTTGTAAATGCTATTGAAAGGCTTATAAGATGAGCATATTCTTAGCTCAATATGTAAAGATGACAATTTCTCTCTGTCATTAATGTATCAGTTCTAGAGACTCCCATTTGAAATCCCCAGAGTCTATTTTATAGGCCTTGATAAACTGATTAAAAATATTTAAAGAAGAATGTATGTATGCAAGAATTGCCAAGGAATTTTTTGGAGAGCAAAAATAATGAGAGGGTTTGGGCTAGATATTAAAACACATTTGTCTTAGGTCAGCTACCCTAGAAGCAGAGCAGAAGACAGGGATTCTTGTTTGGGGATATTTGGAGGGGGGGTGTGTCCTTGAGAGAAGCAGGACTAGATAAGAGAAACATGTTAATCAGTCATATGGCCTCAGCAAGAGTTTAGCTACAGTGTGATCCTATGGGAGAAGCTATGGATGACAAATTTCATTTACAAAATGAGTCCTATTTTGTTGCAAGGGGACTGTCCTATCCTTTAATATTCTTAAGCCAGTGACTCACTCCTGAGGTGTGTCCTGGCGGGGGTGGGGTGCTGTATATTTTTCGGCAGGTGGTTTCCATTTAACTAAGAGTCATTTGCCTGAAAGGCAGCTCTAAATTATCAGTCAAACTAGTAACTGGGTGATAGAAACACTGGTTGGTTAAGAGAATCAGAGGGGTAGGGTGGGGGGAGCCCATCAGCATCCACTGCATTGTAGGCTTAGAGACAAAAATGTTGTAAATCAGTATTAGTAACAGACATGTAGAGGTTGTGCCAAACTTGGGATGGGATGGGGAACTCATCGGTACTCTGATTCAGGGCTTGATTATCTTCTGTCCTTACTCATAAGCATAGAAACCATTTTTATAGTTTCTAATAAATAACATATATACCTTTAGGACAGTTTTGATACTAGATGGGGAAAGGATCCAATGCTTGAAGATTTTGATGACATTGAAATTACGGTTAGAAAGATCAAGGACAGGCATCTGTAACCAGATGGAGAAATTTTGGTGTCCAATTAAATTTTGGTTTCAGCAATAGTCCCTGGTGGTGGCAACACCCACAGCGTGGCCATGTACGTGAGTTTCCAGAGGAGAGGGGAGGTGAGTGTCAGGGAAGTGAGAGATAGACACTGACCTGGACTGTGAAGATGTACGGAGGGATGTCTAGGGGGACAGGAAGACCATGTGTCAAGCACCAGGGTGCAGGGCTATAGTTGGGGACAGGGTGGCACAAGGAGATGTAATTCTGAAAAGGGGACATTGGAAGTGAAGGAAGAATGGCTTGGAAGAAGCAAGAGCAGAGATGACAAATGGGCACCTTGCTTTCTGATCTCAAGATTTGAGTGACATCTGCCAGTGAAGACTTTGTGGGGTGTGGTGGCCTCAGGGAAAGCCAGGCAACCCTGTGAGAGACGGATGATAGAGAAAATGCTTTAGGAAGAAGAAGATTGCAAATTGAAATAGCTGGGCATTGGAACAGGGATTCTAGGGTCCCAGAGAAAGGAATTAGAAGATACTGATAGGAATATCTTATATAATAAAAGCCCAATATGCAAATTGACCATCATGCCAACACACAAGATGGCTGCCCCCATGTGGTCAAAGATGGCCACCACCATGTGGATACAAGGTGGCCACCACAAGATGGCTAGCAGGGGAGGGCAGTCGTGGGTGATCAGGCCTGCAAGGGAAGGCAGTTAGTGGTGACTGGACCAGCAGAGGAGGGCAGTTGGGGCTTCCAGATGGCAAGGGAGGGCAGTTGGGGGTGACTAGGCCAACAGGGGAGGGCAGTTAGGGGTGACCAGGCTGGCAGGGGTGGGCAGTTAGAGGTGACTGGGCCAGCAGGGGAGGGCAGTTAGGGGCAATCGGGCTGACAGGGGAGCAGTTAGGCATCTATCAGGCTGGCAGGGGAGTAATTAGGGGATGATTAGCCTAGCAGGCAGAAGTGGTTAGGAACAATCAGACAGGCAGGCAGATGATCAGTTGGGAGCCAGCAGTTCTGGATTGTGAGAGGAAGATCCGACTGCCCATTTAGACCTGATCCAGAGGGGGTCCCAGATTGGAGAGAGTGCAGACTAGGCTGAGGGGCACCCTCGCCCCTGTGCACCAATTTCATGCACCAGGCCTCTAGTTAAAACATAAAACATAATTGCCAACTCAAGGAGTCCATACCATTTTTAAAAAGAGTTTATTTATTGGGGGTGACAATGATTAATAAAATTATATATATTTCAAGAATAGAATTGTATGATACATCATTTGTATATTGAATTGGGTGTTAACCACCCAAAGTCAAATCTTCTTCTGTCACCATTTGTCTGACCCCTTTACTACCCAACTTCCTTTGGGTAATGTGTCTATGAGTTTTTGTTTGTTTTTTCATTTCATTGACATCCAGGGCTGGCTCCATCACTAAGTGCTAATTCTTTTCAAACCTTCCTCAGTTTGGACATTTATCAGAGAGAGTTAAAAAGCAAAGTTAATTATATACAGCTTTGAATTTGCTTAAAGAGGTGTAATCAAAATATTTTTTCAAAAAGCAAACAGTGAGTATTGAGATTAGCACAGGCATCAGCCAGCCCTTAGAAGCTATATCACTGAGATAAGTCGCTTCCTTAAGCAGACATTCACATGAGAGGGAAGAGCTTAGATATCCTTCTAGATTTGCTGCTTGGTAATGTGATGAACCTCCACGCCCTCAGTTCAAGCACTGTGTCCTTTAATGAACTTGTAGAGCCAGTAAGGGTGCCCCGGGATTGGTAGGAAAAACTAGAATTTGGAGGTAGAACTTCCTGTTGAGTGTTTTTTTTTTTAAGTAGTGTTGTTTTCCTGAGATCAGTGAGCTTGCTGGGTGTTTATGAATTATTGATGCTTAGCCCAATGTTTTCTACACAATAGATTCTCAATAAATGTTTATTTAATGAATTAAAGTGAGAGACATCATAATTAATAAACGGAATACTTGAGAACAAGAGCTAGTGTGTGTGTGTGTGTGTGTGTGTGTGTGTGTGTGTGTGTTTGGCTGCCTGCCCAAACTTTTCTCATGACTTTTTCTTACTACATTTCTAGCAAGATAGTTTTTTTTTTCTTTTTTTTTCTTTGCATTTGGCATCCCCCACATAATGAACCGCAAATTTAACTTAATTACAGAGTCTGGGCTTGTCAGGACATAGCTCTGTACATCTGTGGTAAATAAGTATGCATTGATTCAGAGCTTCCTGTGGCCATAAACTACTGGTTCCCAACCTCAGCTGCACATTAAGCCACCTGGGGTGATAAAAACTCTGATGCGTGGTTCCCACCCCAGCGATGCTGACTCAGTTGCGTGGGGTTTAGGCATAGATCTTTTTTCCCCTTTTAGTTCCCCAGGAGATTTCAATGAGCACCCAAGATGGGAACCAGTTCTTCTCAGAGGATCCCTGATATCATTAGATATCATTAGGGTTGAAGACCCTCTCAAAGTCTCTCCCTGCTTGGGTAATAATTCATTTAACTTGGCTGTTCTAATGCTGTGTGCGGTCCTGGGTTGAGCTCCTGCATTTGGTTTAATTTTGTTTTCTGGTTAATTTAGATCTCTTTATACTTGGATCCCCAAAAGAATTTCTAAGAGATTTTGGAGAAGTGAGAAATTACAGCTCTCTTCCTCTAAGTTGAATGTGCATCGTATCTGAGCTACAGTTCACAGTGCAATTACTGACAACTTCAAGTGCATAACTTCATGGCCTTGAAGGAAATAGAAAATGCAATCCTCAATTTTGTCATAAACCTTGCATGCTAATTTTATGAAGGGCATTATCATTGAGAAACCAAAGGCTGTTTCACTGGAAATGCAAAAATGGTAATGACTAGGGAGAGGCAGAGGGAGAGATATAAATTAAAGATGTAAATTACTCAGGTTACACGTGCTTCCCAGGTCCACGCTCAGACACCCCTGTCTCTCCAGAAGCCAGGTAAGTTCTCTCTCCAGCTCCCACTGAAGACATATTGTGTTTTGAGAATGTTTGTTGACTTGAAAGAAGAATTTTTATAGTGGGTAACTTTCCTTGGGGTGGTTTTATTTACTTAAGTGCCTACATAGCCATGAGACAGTTTCTTCTTCATGTTGTTTGACAGCAGGTTAATTCATTGTATTTCTGGGTTCACCTGCAAGGAATCCCTGTGAGGAAGTCCAGGGGTGAAATGGAAGTTTGAACAGCGGATGTCAGATGTCTTAGCTATCAGTGTGGGTGCGTCCTTGGTTGCAAAGAACCTTCCAAAGTCTGTAGGCTGTCAAAACAATTTATTTTGCCTTAATCTCACTCTTGTTTTAGGATTTTTTTAAAAAAGCCTTTATTAACTAATTATAACATACCTAGCTGGAAATGAAGAAAATATAAAACAAACAAAAAAATAAAGTGTATTTTATTTGAGGTGAATATTAATTGTTCTTAAAATTTTGTTTGATGAGGTAAAAGCAATGTGAATTTACTACATAAACTTGAAAAACTGTAGAAAATTAAAGTAAAAGAAAATTATACAAAGGAAACTCTTTCACTTCCACTTAATAATCCATGGCTAGAGATATGTCATTACTGTTGAGGAAAACTTGAGCCCAGAACCAAGTTTTCATGCAATTAGGGGTTGGAGTTTAAGAGAATTAATGTATCATCTCTGCACAGGATTTGGAATCAATTGAGAAAGTGTTAGGGAAGGATACACTCTTGCCTTTATTGTTGTTATGTCTGGACCAGAGAACACAGCTTGGATCCAAGGCCTCGGGAGTTTCCTCCGGCTTCCCCTTGCCAGGTCGTGGGTGCAGCATCTGGGCAAGCCAGACAAGGAGGGCAGGCACTGGACCTGCTGGGAGCTTACCTCAGGGAGGAGGTGGCGGGCAGGCAGACACAGGCAGGTCTGACAGAGAGCAAGAGAGAATCAAACCGAGGCCATCACCTAGCTCCCTGGGGAAATGAGAACTGAGAAGCACCAGATGGTGGCCAGCTGATGCACATCTCCGGTCAAGAGAAGGCTATGCGAAGGGGTGAGAAGCAGGCCACAGGGACTTTTCCAACTTTTTTTTTTCCTCTAAAGAAAACACTGTACTGAGGTATAATGGATATGCCAAAGCTTACATATTTAATGTATACAACTTAATGTGATCAAGACTATAAGCATATGTATCACCTTCGGAAGGGTTTGTAGCTATTATCATTGTCAGAGGAAATACTGTCTGAAATACTCTCTGAGAGCTCTGCAGTTCAAATCCAGGCCTATCTCAGTATCTGAATTTAATTTGTTTATTGAAATATTCCATAGCCCCTCTTTTCTGGATCAATGCAGGAAGAAAAGCGAGAAGGGTTCCCATGACCTAAAGCAATTCCAACAAGTGCTTATTTGGTTTTTCTTTTTAAAAGATTATTTTTCAGCCGAGGCCGGTTTGGCTCAGTGGTAGGGCGTCGGTCTGCGGACTGAAGGGTCCCGGGTTTGATTCTGGTCAGGGGCATGTACATTGGTTGCGGGCACATCCCCAGTAGGAGGTGTGCAAGAGGCGGCTGGTCGATGTTTCTCTCATCGATGTTTCTAGCTCTCTAACTCTCTCCCTTCCTCTCTGTGAAATATCAATAAAAAAAAAATATATATATATATATTTAAAAAATTATTTTTCAATTACAGTTCACATTCAGTCTTTTTTTGTATTAGTTTTGCTTGTTGTTGCTATCCTAGATCTCACTAGAAAGAATCATCATGGAATCACTCGGCGCAGTGACCTTTGGGTTTAATCTTTTCAAAGAGCTGAATAGAGAAAACAAAGGCAACATCTTCTTTTCCCCTGCGAGCATCTTAGCGGCTGTGGGCATGCTCCTCCTGCGGACCCGAGGAACCCCATCTGCCCGGCTGCGGAAGGTAGGTAGGGTGGCAGCCACGGCGTTTCAGGAGGCTCTTTTCTGGGATGAGCCTTTGGAAATTGCCTCTAAAGCATGATCTTTTGACCCATGAGCCAGTAAACAAATTAAGCATGTGAGGACATGAAGTAGTTTTAGGTTTATCTCTTTCCTCTCCAAATTCCACCCTGCTATCTACTCCCTGGTGCATGAAGTTCCTCCAGGTGAGGGCTGGGTGAGGCCCTGTCCAAAGACATTAACCTGATAATTAAAGAGAGAACCATGCTGACTGGGAAAAGTTGCATAATCCCCACTGGGGTATAAACCACACATCAAAGATGAATACATGCATGGGTGAATCAATTTAAGCTCCTCTGAAGAGAGCCAGAGCTTTTCATGATTTTGCAAGGAGACAAATCTTCCTGTGTGACCCTGAGGAGTCTAGCAAATGTCCACTCCCCCTGGTTGATTCTCTGTGGCGTTTCCCCACCATGATATTTTCTGTCTTTTCTAGGTGCCTCTCTCTGAAAAAGACACAGATAGCTCAACAATCAAAGCTGAAGAAAAAGAGGTGGGAGACATGTCTTACCAACTTCATTAAGGTGGCTTAGTAGATGTGGGCTCACTGGGGAAATGTGTAGAAGAGGTACTACTTCATGCTTATTTTTTAAAAAAATCTTTATTGTTGAAAATATTACACATGTCTCCATTTCCCCCCAAATGACCCCTTATAGCCCACCCCCAAACTCAACCCCACCCCAGACCTCCACCACCCTATTGTCTGTGTTCATGGGTTATGCATGTATGCATACAAGTTCGTTGGTTGATCTCTTCTCTTCCACTCACCCACCCTCACCTCCCCTTTGAGATTTGACAGTCTGTTCCATGCTTCTATAGCAGAAATAATCACAGCAGTGCGTTACTAGGGTTATCTATACTAATAAAAGGGTAATATGCTAATTGACTTAACATCTTTTTTAAATTTATTTTTATTTTTTAATTGATATTTCACAGAGAGGAAGGGAGAGAGATAGAGAGCTAGAAACATCGATGAGAGAGAAACATCAACCAGCTGCCTCCTGCACACCCCCCACCGGGGATGTGCCCGCAACCAATGTACATGTCCTTGACCGGAATCGAACTCAGGACCCCTCTGTCCGCAGACCGAAGCTCTACCAGTGAGCCAAACTGGTTTCGGCTAGACTTAACATCTTTAGTACATCCTTCCAGATAAAGCCACGGTGGCAGGGGCCAAGGAAGATGAAGTTAGGGGCAATCAAACTGGCAGGGGAGGGCAGTTAGGTGATCAGGCCTGTAGGGAAGAGCAGTTAGGGGCATCAGGCTGGCAGACAGAAGTGGTTAGGGGTGATCAGGCAGACAGCAAGTGAGCAGTTAGGAGCCAGTAGTCCTGGATTGTGAGAGGGAGTCCAACTGCCAGTTTAGGCCATTGGACATTTCCTAAGGGGTCCCAGGTTGGAGAAGGTGAAGGCTGGGCTGAGGGACACCCCCACCCCCATGCACAAATTTTGTGCACCAGGCCTCTAGTATAATTATAATAAACCATTAGTGTTAAGAGACCTTAAATGGAATGCACACTAACCACTATGATAGAGACTGGTAAAGGCTAACAGACTGAGAAGTCCCTATAGCAGAGTGGATGGGTTTGGAGTGAAGCAGATTTAGGTTCAAATCCTGGGCTAGTCAGTTAGCAGCTGTGCTACTTTGGGCAAGTTGTTCCTCTTCTTTGGGTCTTTATAAATGTAGTAGACTGTCTGGCACACTGGTGACTTGCCTAGTGGTGGTCATGGTAGTAGTAAGTGATATTACTATACTAAAGGCCCGGTGCACAAAATTTGTGCACAGGGCAGGGGTGTGTGTCACTCAGCCTGGCCTGCACCCTCTCTAATCTGGGAACCCTTGGGAAATGCTAGCCTGGACCTACCCCTCACAATCTGGAACCACTGGTTCCTAACTGCTTACTTGCCTGCCTGCCTGTCTGATTGCCCCTAACTGCCTCTGCCTGCCAACTTGATGCCCCTAACTGATCTCCCCTGCAAGCCTGATTTCCCCCTAACTACCCTCCCCTCCCAGCCTGATCGCCCCTAACAGCCTCTGCCTCTACCCCTGCCACCATGGCTTTGTCAGGAAGGATGTTCTGAAGATGTCTGGTCTAATTAGCATATTGCCCTTTTATTAGTATAAATTGTATTTTTATTTTAAATTCCTTCATTGTCTGCTCTGATGTTTTATTAACAAATATTAGCATAGGATTAATGTCTTCTTGGGGTCTCTTTCAGCTGTAGGGTTGCAATATTTGTCCCCTGAAATACAGAGTGTGCAACATAGGAGAGATTTTAAGTCTATAGGTTGGGTTGGCATTTGGAGATGGTTAGAGCGCTCAGAAAAGGAACATCTGCCTTGACAGTAGGCATAGATCAGCCCCAGACCCTTATAAAATCAGGGGTCAAGTCACCCAGCAATATGGACGATTCATTTTACACCCCACATGTCCAGGCTGTCTGGTTTCCTTAGGTGTATATAGAGTCAGGCTTCCTTTCAGGTTTTGTACAACAGAGTTAGGGCAGATAACTGCTCTAGTGTCCACCCAGTCAAGAAGCACTGTTGTTTGACAGTACTTTCCCTCCCAAATAGAATCTTAGTATTAATTGGGGGAGGGGGTAAAGGACAGAGATACTAAAAAATTTAAAATAGTATGTGGCTCACATTTGTTGTTTTTATTTCATTTCTATGAGACAGCACGAATGTATAGCATATATCTGGGTGGTAGAGTGGGTGCATGTTCCACTTTATTAAGTATTAGCTAATGTCACCTTGCAGGTGTGGCTCAGTGGTTCAGCATTGACCTATGAACCAGGAGGTCATGGTTCGATTCCTGGTCTGGGCACATACAGGATTATGGGATCAATCCCCAGTAGGGGGTGTACAAGAGGCAGCCCATCAATAATTCTCTCTTATCATTGATGTTTCTGTTTCTCACTCTCCTTTCCTCTCTGAAATCAATTATAAATATATATATATATATATATATATATACATATATATATATATGTATATATATATATATATATATGTATATATATGTTACCTAATGTTTGCCAAAAGGATGATACCAACATCTATTCCTCTCAGCAGTGTATACAGACCCATTTCATATAGTTATAAAGAGATAGTTGCCACCAGCCTTATAATCCTCAGTCACCCATTTTCATCCATCCACCCTTCCATACACATATACATATGTATATTCTTTCCATTTCTATTGGTAATCAATACTATTTTCTTTTGTTAACGAGTGAATTATATTACTAGAATTTCTAATATTAAGTCATTTTTGCATTTGTGAGATAATCATCTTAGGTTTGCTTATATTTTGTTTGGCGTTGTTATTTTTATTTATTTATTTATTTATAATATATTTTATTGATTTATTTTTTTACAGGAGAGGAAGAGAGAGGGATAGAGAGTTAGAAACACCAATGAGAGAATCATTGATCAGCTGCCTCTTGCACACCCCCTACCGGGGATGTGCCCGCAACCAAGGTACATGCCCTTGACCAGAATAGAACCCAGGACCTTTCAGTCCACAGGCCGACGCTCTATCCACTGAGCCAAACCGGTCTTGGCATTGTTTGGCGTTTTTTAAAAAAATGATGTTATAAACATGATCAATCTGTAATATTTTGCTTTATCCTGTCCTTTTTTAATGATACCAAAGTTTCACTAGTCTAATAGGTGTGAAATGTTTCCTCTTTTTAAAAATTCTCTGAAAGAGTTTCTATAAATTCAGAAACACACCTAATACTCTGTTCTGAATTTGGATTTACAGTTGCCTGGGCCTGGTGATTGATTGATTAATTGTGACTATGATAGATACTTCATATGAGTGGAAGCATACAGTATCTGTGTGTGTGTGTGTGTGTGTATGCGTGAATACAAGTGGCTTATTTTGTTTGCATATGTCTTTCGACATTTATCCATGTTGACACATATGACAACATTTCCTTCTTTTTAAAGGCTGCACGATATTCCTTTGTATTTATATACCACAATTTCTTTATCCATTCATCTGTTGATGGGCATTTGGGCTGCTTCTACCATTTGGCTATTGTGAATAGTACTGAAAATATATTTTTATTGATTTCAGAGAGGAAGGGAGAGAGAGGGGGGGGGGGGAGAGAGAGAGAGAGAGAGAGAGAGAGAGAGAGAGAGAGAGAGAGAGAAAGAGAAACATCAATGATTAGAGAGAATGATTGATGGGCTGCCTCTTTCATGCCCCCTACAGGGGAACTATTCCACAATCTGGGCATGTGCCCTGATTGGGAATTGAACTGTGACCTCCTGGTTCATAGGTCAATACTCAACTACTGAGCCACACTGGCTGGGCTCACTGGTTTTGATTGTTGCATTCTCCTTATGATTAGTGGTGTTGGGCATCTTTTCATATGCTATTGGTCATTTGTATGTTTTCTTTGGGGAACTGTCCATTCAAGTTCTTTGCCCATATTTTTCATTGGGTTATTTTTGTAGAAGTTAATTATAGAGTCTGGACATTAACCCCTCATCAAATATATAATTTGCAAGTATTTTTAAAAAAATATTTTTTATTGATTTTTTACAGAGAGGGATAGAGAGTTAGAAATACCGATGAGAGAGAATCATCTATCAGCTGCCTCTTGCACACTTCCTACCGGAGATTTGTCTGCAACCAAGGTACATGCCCTTGACCGGAATTGAACTCGGGACCTTTCAGTCCGCAGGCCGGCGCT
The DNA here is from genome assembly GCA_963924515.1 of Vespertilio murinus. Lineage (NCBI taxonomy): Eukaryota > Metazoa > Chordata > Mammalia > Chiroptera > Vespertilionidae > Vespertilio > Vespertilio murinus. The sequence goes on along the minus strand of OZ004709.1, from coordinate 46,382,137 downwards.
CTATCCACTGAGCCAAACCGGTTTCAGCTAATTTGAAAGTATTTTCTCTCATTATGCAGGTTGCCTTTTCATTCTGTTGATTGTTTGACTAGCAGAAGTTTTTTAGTTTGATTTAATTCCATTTGTCTGTTTTTGTCTTTGTTGCCTATACTTTTAATGTCATGCTCAAGAAATCATTACCAGCCGAAACCGGTTTGGCTCAGTGGATAGAGCATCAGCCTGCAGACTAGAAGGTCCCAGGTTCAATTCCATGTACCTTGGTTGCGGGCACATTCCCAGTAGTGTGTGTGCAGGAGGCAGCTGATTGATGATTCTCTCTCATAGATGTTTCTAAGTTTCTATCTCTCTTCCTCTCTGTAAAAAATCAATTTATATATATATATATATATATATATATATATATATATATATATAATTACCAAATCCAGTGTCCTAAAGTTTTCCCCTTATGTCTTCTTCTAGTAGTTTTATAGTTGTAGGTATTTGTAGGTATTATTGCAAGTCTTTAACCTATTTTGAGTCATTTGTTGTTGTTATTATTTTTGTATATGGTGTAAGGTAAGGGTACAACTCCATGCTTTTGCAAGTAGATATTCAGTTTTCCCAGCACCTTGTTTGGAATAGACTGTCCTTTTCTCATTGTGTGATCTTGGTACCCTTGTTGAAAATTATTTGACCATTTAAACAGGGTTTATTTCTGGACTATATATTATTTCTGTTGGTCCATATATCTTTCTTTATGCCAGTACCACATCATTTTGCTTACTGATGCTTTGTAGTATATTTTAAAATAAGGAAGTGCGAAGCCTCCAACTTTACTCTTTATTTTCTAGATTGCTCTGGTTACTCAGGATCCCTGGAGATTCCATATGAATTTAGTTTTTTCGATTAAAAAAAGTTACTTGGATTTTGATAGGGATTGTATTGAATCTATACAACATGTTGGGTAAATATATTACATCCTTTAATAATTAGCATGGAATGTCTTTCCATTTATTTGTATTTTCTTTAATTTTTGAAGCAATATTTTGTAGTTTGCAGTGAACAATATTTTACCTCTTAGTTAAGCAATTAATCCTTTTTGACATTACAGTATATGGGATTATTTTCTTAATTACTTTTTTTGCGTTGATTAATGTTAGTGTATAGAGATATAACTGATTTTTGAATGTAGATTTTGTGTTCTGCAATTTGCTGAATTAATTTATTAGTTGTAATGTTTATTTTTTGTGGAATCTTTAAAGCTTTCTACATGTAAGATCATGTCTTTTGTGAGCAAGCATAATTTTACTTCTTTTGTTTTTAATTTGCATTCTTCTTATTTTCTTTTCTTCTCTAGTTTCTATGGGTAGGATGCCAGTACTATGTTGACTATATTAAATAGCTGTGGTGAAAGTGGACATCTTTGCCAGATCTTAGAATAAAAGCTTTCATTTCACCACTGAGTGTAATATTATCTGTGGGCTTTACTATGGCTTTAATATGTTGAAGTGGATTTCTTATATTCATAATTTGTTAGTTTTCTACTTCTTTTTTTATCATGAAAGGATATTGAATTTCACCTAATTCTTTTATTTTTTTTAAAATCCATTGAAACATCATGTGGTTTTTTTCCCCCCAGTGTTAATGTGTTGTATTACATTATTTAAGTTTCATGTGTTAAATCATCCTTACATTCCAGGTATAAATCCTGCTTGGTTATGGTGCATAATCCTTTTAATGTGCTGTTGCATTTGTGTGTTTTTTGTATTCTGTGGAGATTTTTGAATCAATATTCATCAGGGTTATTATTAGACTAGAGGCCCAATGCATGAAATTTGTGCAAAAGTAGGCCTTCACAGTGTGGGGCTGCCTGGATCCCTCCCTCACAGCTGTGGGCGGCTGCCTCAATCCATGGCTATAGTCCAGCTTCATCCTGGAAGGACATCTGGTCTAATTAGCATGTTACACTTTTATTATTATATATAGTCTTTTTCTTTTATGTCTTTGTCTGGTTTTGGTGTCAGGGTAATGCTAGCCGCATAGAATGAGTTTGCCAATGGTCCCTCTTCTTCAAGTCTTTGGAAGACTTTACAAAGGATTAATATTAATTCTTCCTTAAATATTTAGTAGAATTCTCTAATGAAATTACCTTTCTTTATTTGAGGTGTTTTTTTTAAAATTATAGGTCAGTCTTTTTACTAGTTATGTCTGTTCACATTTTCATTTATCATTCAGTCTTGGTTGGTTGTATATTTCTAGAAATTTATCTATTTCTTCTAAGCCATTCATTACTTTGATATATATACTTATGCATTGTAGTTCCTTATAGTTCTTTTAATTTCCAGACATTTCTAATTTTACATATTTGATTCTTCTGTTATTTTCTTAGTCTAGCGAAGGGCTTGTCAATTTTGTTGATCTTCTTAAAAAATTCCATGACTCTCTTGCTTTTGTTGATTTTTCTTTCATTTTTCTACTCTCTATTTTGTTTATTTCTGCTTTAAATGTAACTCTAACTTTTTGTTTCATTTGTTCTTTTCCTAGTCCCTTGAGATGTTTCCTTGTTTCTTTGCATGCTTATTATCTTCTGCTGGGACTTGGGTATTTGGAAACCCAGCCATATAGGAAGAAATAAAATTTTTTTGTTGTTGTTGATTTTAGAGAGGAAAGGAGAGGGAGAGAGAGAAATCTCAATGATGAGAGAGAATCACTGATTGGCTGCCTTCAACACACCCCATTCTGGGGATCAAGCTCACAACCTGGGCAGGGCATATGCCATGACGGGGAATCGAACCGTGACCTCCTAGTTCATAGGTTGACACTCAAGCATTGAGCCACACCAGAAGGGCAGGAAAAACTTTTTAAAACCAGGCTGATTAGAGATTCTGGTGACGTCTTATGCCCTTTTTTTGGGTTACAATTAGGGCAGGTGCTGTGATGTCCCAATTGAAGTTTTCCGGTTTCTACTCAGGAGCTCTCTGGTGTTTATCTGTGGTACTGCAGAATTTGCTGACTTGATTGCCTTTGTTCTTAGTAGCTATCCTGGTGCCTTATTTCTGTCAGCATTTATGTTCAGGCAAGACAGAAACTAAGCCCTCAGGCTGCTTCTGGAAAGGTCAGAATGTTAGTTATATATCATGCTCTTCTGTTTCTCTCCCCGGGGAGCTATGAATTTTTTAAAACTAGGCTTCAAAGTAGTTGGTTTCAAGCTCAGTGGGATACAGAAACTTCTTAATTGATTTCCCGATTTTATACAAAGGTATTTGTTTCTTGTATTGTTGCTAAGTCAGTAGTATCTTTAGTTTGGGGCTTTTTATTCTCAATTTGATGACATCGCTCCTGGGAAGTTTCTTTATTAAAGATTTGCCCATAGTAGATGCTATCAGGTTTCATTGACCTTTGCTCTTGAACGAATGTTAAAGTATGTATTGTATTCTAGGTTGAGTTTTCTCTCAACTCTTTGAAGATAGCAGTCTTCTCTCCGTGTCTAATGTTGCTGTTAAGAAGTTGGTTTATTTGTCAATCTTTAGTAGCTGCATTTAAGTTTTGCTGTCTGTTTTTGTTGTTTCTGAATTTTACTGCAATGTGTCTAGACATAATTTAGCAAGACAGATTTACTGTGCTTTCTCAATATGAAAATTTATACTTTTTATCAATTCTGAAAAAGTCTCAGTCAATTAATATTTTGAATAATGCATGTACTCCAGTCTTTATTGCCTGTTGGGAGGATGCTAGAATTCATATTCTATCTTCTAGATTTCTTTATCTGTCATACATATTTTCACTACTTTTTGTCTTTATGTTTCATTCAGATCTATCTAGTCTATCAATTTAGCAGTGCCTGATTGGCTGTTAAACCCCTCTATTGAGCTTTTAAATTTCAATGCTTATTAAGCATGTAGGAATTCTAGTTGATTATTAAATGAACTTGGAACTTGATAACAGTCTCTTGTTTCTCCACCATATTTTCAATATTTTTTTTCAAATACTACTTTTTAAGTGTGATATCTGATAATATCAACACCTAAAGTCACCGAGAATCCAATATGGTTGTTTGCTTCCCCCCCCCTTTTATCAATTCTTAATGTGGGACTTATTTTCTCATGATTTATAGTTTTGGAATATGAATGAATATTTGGTTGGTAATCCATGGTTGTCCAGCAAAATCTGAGATGTAGTTACCTTTCTAATACAGGAATTTTTTTTCTGGAATAAGATCCTGGGATGTTATCAACCCAAGACCACTTTAAGTTAATTTCTTAGTTTGGGGTTTTCCCATCCACCGAGATAGTATAATTTCAAACCTCAAACCTGTTTGACAGTAGGCCCTTTCTCCCTTTCTCCATTTTTCAGGTCAAGTTAGTCACAACTGTCCCACTAGAGAAATACTCCCCCTACATCCTTCTCTTTATATCAATCCATTATTCCCCATAGTTTCAATACTGTGATCTGTTTACCTAACATATCAGTCAACCTGAGCAGCCATGAATGATCACTGGACATTTAAAGGCTCACAGTAACAAGGAGGGAGCCAAAGGTCAAATTTGGCCTCACATACTTTGTTAGAGCAGCATGTATTTCCATCTGAATGTCTTCAAATGTTCATTAGTTCATTAGCATAAACATTAACGAGTGTCTTTTAAGTGCCAGATATTACTCTGGGCATTGAGTAGTCAGTCATGAAATAAAAAGAAAACAAACAAGAAAGCAAGAAAAACAAACAAGCTTTATATTGAAGAAGTCCTTTCTGTTCTCAGTGCAATCAGGGATAAGCTTTTCAGTTAAAAAATAAAATGACTCTCCCTCAAATCCAGCGTGAATGGTGAATAGAGGTGGCCAGACATCACCGAACAGGCAGGGGGCAGTGTTCCTCTCTGTTTTATGAACACTGTCATCTGGCCCTGCCATGAGGTACTCACTCCTCAGCCTTCAATCAGAAAACTGATGGATTCTACAAAAAATGTCTAGAAAAGTTTTTTACTTTCCTCCCCCAGAGATAAGAAAAAAAAACATCAGTTCAGTCCAGTATATAGCTAACACAGGGCTGCTTACACCATCGGGATTTACTTTTCTTATCCATTGTCTGGAACAGATATGGCCAAGTTTAAGTGGATAAGAGTCATCTGAGGAATCATTTACTTCCCCCAGTTGCTTACTATTATAGAAAGCTAAAAGCAAGCATATGAACCACTTAGTGGGCAATTACATTTGAGATGAAAAATGCAACCTGAGCCAGAAAAACTAGATCTGTGGTATTGGGCCAAAGAACACGCTTCTTTGTGGAGCTGAGATTGGTTGTGATTTACATTGGTGATTTGTGTAAAAGCCAGCTGACATCCAGGGGCCACACCAAGTTCATGGGCCATCCTTAAGGCTTCCATGCTGAGGGAGAGACCTAGCAGCCATGCCCTCCTGGGGCAGAAGCTAGGCCTGTTTTTGCTAAGATAGCTCATTGAGTTTTTGTTTTGTTTTGAAGATTGAGAAGACTGAAGAGATACACCATCAATTCCAAACATTTTTGAGTGAAATAAGCCAACCCAATAATAATTACGAGCTGAAAATAGCCAACAGGCTATTTGGAGAGAAGACATACCTTTTCCTTCAAGTAAGTTTTAACGAGTCCATCACTTCTGTGAGTGGTATTCATGAATGGCCAATGGCTCTTGTTAGGACTGTGGGCCTGGTGGCATGCTACCTACATTGACTGCCTGGCTTGGTCCAGATCACTTGGCATCCCCCCTGCCTGTTTTGCAGACATCCTGACCCCTTGAGAGCTCCTTTGTAATCTTGGCAGTTTAAATCTGATTTTTGCTTTAACCCTATTGCACTCGCATAAAAGGTGCATGGAAGTACTCAGAGTGATTTGCCCCCAAACCCTGCTTAGAATATTAGTGATCTTGAACTTATTTAGAAATGTTGGCAATAGATAAATTGAATTTCAACCTGTTTCTATTTTTTCCCCTGTTTCTCCTAAAGAAATACTTAGATTATGTTGAAAAATATTATCATGCTTCTCTGGAACCTGTTGATTTTGTAAATGCAGCGGATGAAAGTCGAAAGAAGATTAATTCCTGGGTTGAAAGCCAAACACATGGTAGAGTATGGATGGGTCGTTCATCATAAAAACACTCCTTGAGTGCCCACTGTGAGTGAAGCCCTGTGGTTAGCACTGTGGGGGACCAGGGTGGACAAGCTTTGGGAGGGGCTTGGTATGGGTTTTACAGGGTTGGAAATGCAGGCTCGAGCATGAGGGGTGGGAGGAGGCTCTGCAAATTGTAGAGAAAGCCAAGGATAATTAGAGGGGATCATATAGCCAACTTCATGCAAACACTTAGTGGAGAATTATTTACACCTGCTTGTGGTTAATAATATCTTTGAGGGTCCTGAAACTGGGTCATGTCTGTCTTGGGTTCACATTCTTTCCTTTATATCAGAGCCTTTCTGAGTGGAAATACAGGGGGTTCCTTTCTCATTATCAAGTGAGAAACATTCAGCTCTTCCATCAAGACCTGTTTTTGTGTCAGCCATGTGGCTCATTTGGTTGGAGTATCATTCCATTCACTAAAGTGGTTTAGGGTTTGATTTGTTCAGGGCACATATGTAGGTTGTGGGTTTGATTCCCAGTTGGGGCACATAGAGGAGACAACAGATTGATGTCTCACTCTCTCTCCCTTCTTCTCTGTCTAAAATCAATAAACATATCCTCTGGTGATAACTATATCAAGTTGGATAAAAATAATCATAGCTAACATTTACCGAGTTCTTATTATGAGCCAGACAGTGATCTAAGTAATGTACACAATTAGATCATTTACTCCTTTCAACAACCCTATGAAGTGGTTTCATTCCTGTTTTACTCATTTGGAAACTGAGGCACAGAGAACTTAAATAACTTGCCCATAACTTCTTAACTGGTAAGAGGCAAAATTGGATGCTCACAGAGGCAATCTGATCCCAGAGCCTAAACTATTTTTTTAAAAATTACTTTATTAAGGTATCACATATTTGTCCTCATCCCCCCAATTCCCATCCCAAACCCCTCCCCATGCATGCCCTCACCCCCCTGTTGTCCATGACCATTGGTTAGGCTCATATGCATGCACACAAGTCCTTTGGTTGATCTCTCTCCCTTATCCCCACCCTTCTCTACCTTCCCTCTGAGGTCCCACAGTCTGATTGATAGAGCCTAAACTTTTTAACCTCAGACCTCAATCCATCCAATGGGGTAAAAGGTGGGCACCCATTGTCTGCAGAGCCTGCAGGTGTGGCCAGGTTGATGTTTTTATTGTTTGTTTTTGTTAATCCTCACCAGAGGATTTTTTTCCCCATTGATTTTTCTAGAGAGAGTAGAAATGAGGGGAAAGACAGAGTGAGAGAAACATCAAAATGAGAGAGACGCATTGATTGGTTGCCTCTGGCATGTGCCCTGAGAGGGAGAGAGACTGGGATTCAGCCTGCAACTGAGGTATGTGCCCTTGACTGGGAATTGAACCTGAGACCCTTCAGTGCACTAATGTGAACTGATGCTCTCACCGCTGAGTCAAACAAGCGAGGGCCTGGCAGAGGTTTTTAGTGACCAGTCAAGTCCACCTGCATCGTATCTGCCAGACATATCACTTATAATTTTGAAGATGGGCCAAGTTTGTTGTTTGTTTGCAGAAAAAATAAAGGACCTGTTTCCAGATGCCACTCTCAGCAGTACCACGAAGCTGGTGCTGGTGAACATCGTGCATTTTAAAGGGCAATGGGACAGGGAGTTTAAGAAAGAACATACCAAGGAGGAGGAATTTTGGCTGGATAAGGTATGGTTCTTTTAACTATTGATGTGATTACACATGAAATGTACATTCTGAAGTCATATTTCCATCAATGTACAGGGTGGGCAGACAATGCTGATTTGGAGGGTCTGAGTGTTAGCACTGTTTTAGGTTGAGAGCGTCATTTCAGGGAGCTCCCCTGGTCATTTCATGCCTCTTTGGACACTGGCGCTCTGTGGATTTGTTGCAGAACACAAGTAAACCTGTGCAGATGATGACCCAGCGCGACTCCTTCGGCTTCACTTTCCTGGAGGACCTGCAGGCCCAAATTCTGGGGATTCCATATAAAAACAGTGACCTAAGCATGTTCGTGTTGCTGCCCAATGACATTGATGGTCTGGAGAAGGTAAAACTTTGCATCTCCCCGTTCTTGATCTCATTTCTGGAGGCTCTGCATCTCAGAGCTCATTCTGGGTGAGCATGGAAGCGGGGCTTCTGAATGGGAGCTGGGGTCTGGTGGTGCCCACTGGAAACTATTTCAACTTCTGCGCAAGATGTCTAATGTGGAGCAATAGATGACATCAGGTTTATTGAGAACAGCCAACACGAAAATATTTGGGAATGAGCTAAACATTTAAGGGATTGTAAAGATCACCAAGTATTCTGAGAAATGGTTGATTATCTAGGCACCTATTTTTCAGGAAAAAAATCACATGTGTACATATCAAGCAAATTTTGCATGCATTCAGACCTTCTGAATTTTTTTTTTGGCCTCCAATTTTTAAAGACGTTTAGGTTTATAACAAATTGAGAAAAAGTTACAGTGGTTTCCCTCCTGTCCCACATAATCAACACCACTTTTAGAAAAAATGGTTCTTTTTTAAAACCAAGGATGATCCTAGTGCACAAATTTTGAGCACCAGGCCTCTAGTATTAATTATAATATGCTTATTATATAATTTACTAAAGGCCCAGTGGACAAAATTCCTGCATGGGTGTGTGTGTGTGTGTCCCTCAGCCCAGCCTGCACCCTCTCCAATCTGGGACCCCTCAAGGTCTGGCCTAACTGGGCAGTTGGACATCCATCTCACAATCCAGGACTGCTGGCTCCCAACTCTCGTCTGCCTGCCTTCCTGATTGCCCCTAACTGTTTCTGCTTGCCAGCCTGATCACTCTCTAACCACTCCCCTGCCAGCCTGATTAATGCCTAACTGCTCCTCTGCCAGCCTGATTGCCCTTAACTGCCCTCCCCTCCTGCCTGGTCACCCCTAACTGCTCTCCCCTAAAGGCCTGGTCACCCCTAACTGCCCTCCCCTGCAGGCTTGGTCCCTGCCAACTGCTCTCCCCTACAGGCCTGGGTCCCCCTCCAACTTCCCTTCCTTGCAGGCCTGGCCTCCCTCAACTGCTCTCTCCTCCTGGCCTGATTGCCCACAACTGCCCTCCCTTGCAGGCCTGGTCCCTCCCAACTGCCCTCTCCTGCTGGCCATCTTTGATGGCCATCTTGTGTCCACATGGGGGCAGCCATCTTTGACCACATGGGGACAGCCATCTTGTGTGTTGGAGAGATGTTCAATTTGTATATTATTCTTTTATTAGGTAGGATAGAGGCCTGGTCCTCAGATAGGGGCTGGCTGGTTTGCCCTGAAGGGTGTCCTGGATCAGGGTGGGGGTTCTCTTGGGGTGTGGGGTGGCCTGGGCGAGGGGCCTGTGGTGGTTTGCAGGCCAGCCATGCTCCCCCTGGCAACCTAAGCAGAGGCCCTGGTATCTGGGATTTATCTTCTATAACTGAAACTTTGTAGCCTTGAGCAGAGGCCAGGGCTGGCCAGGGCAGGAAGCTTGGCTTCCTCCATCATCAGGGGAAACCCAAGCCTCCAGCTGGCTCCAGCTCCATGGCTGCCACCATTTTTGTTGGGATTTATTTATCTTCTATAATTGAAACTTTGTAGTCTTGAGTGGAGGCCAGGGCAGATCAGGGCAGGTGGAAAGTCTGGCTTTCTCTATTGCTGGGGGCAACCCAAACCTCCTGCTCTCTCCAGCTCTGTGGCTGCTGCCACATTTGTTGGATTAATTTGCATACTTGCTCCTGATTGGCTGGTGGGCTTGGCTTGTGGGCATAGCAGAGGTATGGTTAATTTGCATGTTTCTCTTTTACTAGATAGGATATAAACATATTTTATCTTTAAAATTATATATAATATATATGCATACAAAGACACTAGGGAAATAGTAAGAAATTGAATTTCTCATCTTTAAAAATACACTAAATGCTATTGACTTTTCATATATGCATAAAATATTTAAATAGAGAAATGTAAGACAAGTGCCTGCTATATAAAGACAACAGTCTAGCAAAATGAAATTTTTACTTTTGTTATTAAAATTAATGATATCTGACTGATACAAATGAATGTTAAACTGTTTCAAACGTTTATAAATGATCATGTCATTCTTTCCCCTCCTCTATTTTTCTTAATAGATTATAAATGAAGTAAGTCCTGAGAAATTAGTAGAGTGGACTAACCCAGGGCAGATGAAGGAAAGGACTGTGGATCTGCACTTGCCCCGTTTTGAAGTGGAAGATAGTTACGATCTGGAGGCGGCACTGGGCGCCATGGGGCTGGGAGACGCCTTCAGTGAGCTGGAGGCTGACTATTCAGGGATGTCCCCACGTTCAGGGCTGCACGCCCAGAAGTTTCTGCACGGGTCCTTTGTGGTGGTGACCGAGGAAGGTACGGAGGCTGCAGCGAGCACCGGGATGGGCTTTGCGGTCACATCAGTGCCCAATTATGAAACTTTTCACTGCAATCATCCCTTCCTGTTCTTCATCCGGCACAATGAGTCCAACAGCGTCCTCTTCTTTGGCAAATTTTCCTCTCCTTAGGCCAGTCATTGGCTTGGCAGAAAACCAGTGTTGGAGTATTAATATGACTATGGTAGTAGCCCATTCTTTGAAGAAATTTGATTTTCTTGCTTGCATTTCAATCCAACCTTCAAAATGAATGATTTAGTGACTGCACTGGGTGTGTGTGTTTAAAATTTTCTTTAAAAGTGAGATGTTCTTTTGTGTCATGTATGCAGTGAGTTGAATCAAGGCTTGTCAATATGCTGTTGATTTCTTCTAAACATAAATTAATGACTTGTAGTTTTATGCACTAATGAAAGAAACTGTCTTGTCCGTAAAGACTATGAATTAAAGATTTTAGGAGTCTCTCCGGTTCCAATATTTTGAAAGATTATAATAAAAAGTGAAATAAAACAATAGTTCACTCAATTCATGTGATACTTTTCTCTTTCTCAGCAGTTAGTGTGGCAAAACAGCATATAGGAAAGATAATTTAGGAACACATCAGCCAAACATAAATTAAAACTCAAAAGCCAGGATAAAATGAAACAATATATCAGGCAGAGAGGATGCCCGTATTTTCACCCTCTATTCTAACAGAGCATGTTAGTCATTGTCAATTGCATAAACATCTTGATATTGTAAATAAAGTCAATGTGGTCATAAAATAAGATAGATTCATTTTAATCCTAGAACTTGACGTTTGATAAATGTGTACACCTGTGCAAACACCACCACACCCAACATGCAGAACATTTCCATCAGTCCCCAAGGTTCCCTTGTCCTGTTTCCCTGTCAACCACCCCATACAGCCCCAGCTCACACAACTGCTAGCCTGCCTGTCTTAAATCATTACAAGGAATATTTGTCAATTCTAGGTTTTCATTCAAGTGGATTCATATCATAGTTCTCTTTTGTGTCTGGTTTCTTTTCCTGAGCACTGAGATAATCCGTGTTGTTGGAATACCAGTAGTTCATTACTTCTTATTGACAAACACATTTTGTTTACTTATTTACCCACTGGGCACTTATGTTGCTTCCAGTATTTAGCTACTATGCATAATGCTAAGATGCACACTTGTGTGCATAAATCTTTGTGTGGACATATACTTTTTTTTTTCCTTGGGTAGACACCTGTGAGTGAAAATGCTGAGACATAGGGTATATACAATATATGTTTAAATTTATAAGAAACTGCTAAAATGTTCTCCAGAGTGGTTGTACCATTTTCTACTCTTATGAGCAATATTTGAGCATTCCAGTTGCTCTGCATCCTCACCAGTGGTTGGAGCGGTCAGCGTTTTTCATTATACCAGTGCTAGTGGGTGTGATGGTGGCATCTCATTGTGGTTTTAATTTATGCATTTCTCTTATGACTGATGATGTTGAGAATCTTTTCATGTGATGTTGGCCATATGAATACCTTCTTTTGTAAGATGTCTATTCAATTTTTCCCCATTTTTATTAAATTATTTTCTCATTGTTGACTTGCAATTGCTTTTGATATATTCTGGAAAAAAACCTGTCAGCTATATTAATTTAATTTTGCTGTCATTGGTAGTGTCAATTGAGCAAATTAAAATTTTCACGGAGTCCAATTCATTAATTTTTGTCACTTATGGTTTCTGTTTTCTTGTCTTATTTAAGATATTTTTGTATATCTCAAATTTGCTAAGACTTTCTTCTAGAATTTTTATGGCATTAGCCTTTACATTTAAACCTCTGATTTACTTTCAATTATTGTGAAGTAAGGCTTGGGGCTCATTGTTTCTCATGTGGTCTTTCAGTTGTTCTAGCGCCATTTGTTGAAGGATATTGTCCTTACCTCAATGACTTAATCACCCTGGAAACTTTAGGCCACATTCATGTGTGGGTTTTTTTTTTTCTGATCCTCTGTTCTTCTACTGATCTAAATTTTTATCGTATGTCAATATCTCCCCATTCCTGAACACATTCCTTCCTGGGATTTGATTTGTCTAATAATATAACCACTTTGGCTTCCATATGACTAGTATTGGTATTTTTTTTATATCTTCCATTTTAATTTAGATGTGTCCTTATACTTAAAGTGAGTTTTAATTTTTAAATTAAATTGATTGGGATGACATTGGATTATAAGATTATATAGATTTCAAATGTGCAATTTTATGATAGATCATCTGAATATTGCATTAAAAACAGACATCATATAGTGGCATGTTGCGATCATCCCATGGAGACAGAATGGAGTCCCCCTATTCCCACACAAAAAATTGGTTGACATTGAGACTGATAATATCACACATGCACCAAGAAAGTATGAAGAGATTGATTGCTTATGTAATGAGGCTTTTTGGGGAGAGCACTGCGTAGTCCCTGGTTTAGGAGACCCAGGAGGGCTTTTATTGTGATTAGGATTTGGGTTTGAGTGAGGGTTTCTGTGCCTGGTTAAGCTGTGATTGCTTGGTTTGCACCTCCTGCAGGTGCCAAGGGAGGGAGCTCAGGGGCTTTCTTGCCAGCTGTCCTAAAGAGGTTCTCTTGAACACCCTAGAACCTGTGTGGTGAAGACTGAGTATAAATTCCCTCTGTATCTGAGGCTCCCAGGGGTTCTATACCCTGGTGCTATGCAGACGTAGCCTTCAGCACTTGTCTGGAGCCCTGTCTTCCTCCCATGTTCTGCCCTAGGCAAGACAGTGCTAGCGTCCTGTCTCTTCTTGAAGGCACTTGTCTTTCCTTAGATTTCAGACTGGATGGTGGCCTTACAACTTTCTGATGGCCTTAAGAATTTGTGTATTATCCAGATTTTTATCTTTTATCTCCCTCCCAACCTCCCATCTAGTCATGGTGGAGCAGCACTCTTCCCAGCTTTTTTCATCACAGCAGAAACTGGAAGACTGTGATTATGGGTGATTCATGTCCTCTAGGCTCCTGAGTCAGGTCTGGCCGGGGAAGCTTCCTGCTGCTAACCCAGAGAGCCCGGCCCCATGCCTATTATTTCCAGATAAATCATGCTATTTTCTGTGTTGAGGGAGAGGCTCTTTCCTGTGAGAAATGTATTTCCGCTGATACTCACTGAAATCTGCTGCTCCTGAGCCCTCTTACCAAATGTCTTTGCTTTTCTCCCTACTTCCTCCAGGGCCTCCTGCTCAACCTCAGCTATTTTCACCTTTGGCAGTTGCCAGGGAGGAACAAATCTCCCTCTACCCTCAAGGGGTTTAATAATCAAATAGACACGAGGCAGATTAGCAAATAACCAAATTTGATACATACATACCTATAGGACCTCTTTTTATGCCAATCAGAGATCCCACGTGCAGGAGAGGTTCAGAGACAGAAAGGGAGCATGAGTGTATGAGACATCCTGAGCAAGGGTTGAGGTGGAGTGACTTGGGGGCTTTAAAGAGTCATTGTAGAATGATAAGAACAGATGCTTAGTAAGTAAAAAATTGTCCTGTTCTACAGACAGGTCAAAGATGCTAACTCTGATAATCTCCCATTATGGGCAAGGCTCCTAATCCAAATTCTTCCTAATTTGGATTAGGAGCCTTGCCCATAATGGGCAAAGGAGGGAAGAAGTTTCTCCTGAGCCTGCAGTTAATGTTGCCATTAGCTCATAACAATCCACATATCACAGAAGAACATTTTGGAGTAACTATCTCTGAACCCCCACACATCCTTTATATGAATTATGAGACCAGGAATTATACCTACTTCCTAACTTAACCCTGAAAGAAATTTACAGAGACCTATTCTTCTCCTTCTCTTTTTCTTCTTCTCCTTCTCCTTCTCCTCTCTCTTCACCCCCCGCCTCCCCCTCCTTCTCTATTTAATCTTCTTGCTTATAGAGGATGAAAAGAGGAAAGATACTGATATACAGAGCCATTTTCATGATGGAAATCTCATTTTAATTTTTTATTTTCCTTCATTGAACAAGCAGGTTTTTCATGTACAACTTGATTTGTGAACTTAAGCAACAGGAAGGAGTTCCCAGGTATTAGTAGACATAATTTATGCTATGATTCCTTTTATGAATCAGTACATTGACATCCTGAATTTGAAATATGTAAATTAGACACTTCTGTGTTTGTGACATTTTCTGCCTCTCCCAAACTATCCCACTAAATGCAGTCTTCCAGAGTGAGATTTGTTCACACCTAACTACTATATCCATGTTTTCTGTCTGACCACTCACTGCAGTCATCTTTGGACACTTAGCATCTCTAGATCAATGTCTGAAAATGTAAGTGCTCAAAACTCTGACTAGTTTAATGTTCCTGCACATTATAGGCAATGTTCTATCCACCAACTTATTGGAGGAACAAGGAGTCAGCATCTAACAACAAGTTATCAGTGAAGAATATGAAAGTGGAAATGTTTGATGCCCACATATGTGTTAGGCATGAACTTCAGTGTAGTCAGTATTGGGCTTATTGGTGGCAGTCAAAGGTGAGTGTGTCTGGAAATGAATACATCCTAGGTCTGTGCTGTCAATGCTCTGGGAGGGTAACAAATGAGTGTCTGAGTGGTAATGTGATATATAACATTAAGTTTACTAACCCATGTTGGGAAGGAAGCAAAATGAAGAGTGACAGGTCTGACCCTAACCAGTTTGGCTCAGTGGATAGAGCACTGGCTCTTGAACTGAAGGGTCCTGGGTTAGATTCCATTCAAGGGCATGTACCTCAGTTGTGGGCTCGATTCCCAGTGGGGCATGCAGGAGGCAGCTGTTCCATGATTCTTTCTCATCATTGATGTTTCTATCTTTCTCTCCCTTCCTCTGTGTGAAATAAAAAAAAATTTTTAAGTGACAGGTCTGGAGTCAGGAAGCAAGAGTATCTATCCCAGCTCTGCCCTGACCTAACTGTGATCCCAAGGATGGCAATTAATTTTGTTGCAATTATTTTTATTTTATTGCTTAAATATAGAGAATTGTAAAAAGGATCTCTACTAACACTTCTAATATTACATTGGTGACTACTCCTTATGAAATAGTCCACTATATCTAATTTTAATGGAAAATAATTTTAATGGAAAAAAATGACACAGAGGGAATTAAGGTCAACCACTTTAGCAACAAAAGCCAATTTTGTTCATGTCCATTTCTAAATCCTCCTCCTATGTGCCAGCTTCAGGGTCACACAAAAAGAATATAAATCTGGGCTTTGGAAATAGTTTTATGGGGTACGGTAGTTAAGTTTACCTTTCTGAGCTTCCATTTCTTCATTTTAAAGATTTATTTTATGAGTCTCTACTTTATTGAACTGTTGTGAGGATAAATAGATCATGTGCTCATTAAAGAAACTGTAACAGGGTATGCACCCAGTTGATGTTGCCTGCCATTTTCCTT
This sequence comes from Vespertilio murinus, assembly GCA_963924515.1. Classification (NCBI taxonomy): domain Eukaryota; kingdom Metazoa; phylum Chordata; class Mammalia; order Chiroptera; family Vespertilionidae; genus Vespertilio; species Vespertilio murinus. Next base: position 46,366,230 of record OZ004709.1, on the reverse strand, counting down.
GCCATTACCATCACATCACCACTATCACTAACCTCATCATTATCATTATCACCATCACCAGCAGCAATAAAAGCATCCTTTAACTTTGCTTAGAAACCAAATCATGGCCATCCTGCCCTTAGCCACCATATTAAAATCTGAGGTTTTATTTCATCAATTCTAAAATATTAGTGGATTCCAGGTGGGAGAGGCATTTTTGTCAATGTTTGATTTATACTTCCATGTCAGCATTTGGAAGCCAGTGTTCCAGAAAGCTGCACACCAATGTGTCTATTAATCCCATAATGCATGCTCAAAAGTCCTGACTCACAAAGCTTACTCCAACTAACCCCTGGGATTTGACAATATTTAGTTCTGATCCTGTATTTGTTATGTGTTCTGCATCTCCAGGTAAATTTTCTCTCATTGCTACACCCCAAACTTTTCACTGCAAGAGGTGTGGGCAGAATAACTGGTTCTAAAATTCACATCCTTTCCATGCCTTTCTCTGGGGGTCAGCATAAAGTCCCAGTATCTCTGAGCACTGGTCTAACTGCTCTATTTAGGCAGATGTGTATTTGGAGGGTGAGGTATTGAGATAGAAAGGGTGACCTTCCCGGCAACACCACGTGTGCAATCCGGGACATGCTCTGGAGAACAAGATTTCAATGCTGTGATGGGCTTCACCAGCCTTGGGATGCAGAGCCCCAGGTTCCTCTGCAGTAGCTGCCTTGGTATTGCTTTCAAGGTCATTGATGTGCAACCCCTGGAATAAACATGACTGCAGGGATTGACGTGCAGACATCTCTCTACTTGTCATGGGTAATTTATCTTGAATGAACTCCACTTGAGTTTGATCACTAACTTAGAGTATATTAAAAAAAATACAAGCTTTTAAAATTATTGTTAGAGATAAGATATCGTTAGAAAGGAAACAAATGCATTCTTAGTCTCCAATGAAACATGAATCTTCTTAGGCAATATTTTGGAGCATGAGTGTTTTTTGTTTCCAACCATTAGGGTATGTGATTATCAGGAACAGAGATTATACAGCCTTAGATGTTAATATTCTAAAAGGCTAGGGCCTGGCCCTGGGTTTCTATGCTCTGGGATGGCCGTACCCTCTGGAGAATGACACCCACACAGCCACTTGGGAGGGCAGAACCTTTAGTGAGTTCTGGTTTCTGGGTCTACTACAAAATGTCTTCCTGATTTTCTGAGTTTGCCTCAATTTTGAGATCCTTAGATTTTTGTGGATTTCTAGTTTTATGACTGCCCACTAGCTATTTTCTGACTGATTTTAGGTGCTTACATGTGTTTATTATATTCATACTGTTACTGTATTTCCAGACATTGAATAAACCCTTGACCATCAACATGAGGGCATTTTATTCCAAATGTTGGTCTGCTTGTATGCTGAATTTGGTTCCTCTATTCTGGCCATCAGGAAGATAGGTTTATTTATTTATTTTTTTGTCATACCTGAGAACCTGCTGCCTTAGCCAGCATGGAACATAGCAGGTACAGAGTAATTGTTAAATGACTTTACACTACACTACTCACAGTGAGGCCATCTTGGATTTTTATAATGTCCTTTATAATATAAATACAAATGAGTTCTTATAGAAGAGATATTAGGCTCCTGAGTGACTTAAAGGGATTGAGTCAATCATTCATTCACTTGTCACATAGTTGCTGACCCCCGTGCTCCAGGTGTACAACAAAGATAATTCTGACAGAGCCCCATTCTGATGGAGCCGACAAGATTAAACATTGAGTGTTTTCCCCAAAAGGGGATAATCTCATTTCATAAGGGAAGAAGGTATATATCCTTTTGTTTCAACATTGGCAGTTTGTGAGGTTTGGCTTTCATCTTTGACTAAGGAAAAGCAACAAATTATATGGACAAATCACCATTTTGTTGATAATGTATTTCATAAAATAAAAAATGTAGACATGTAAGGAAAGAATAGCACATTATATAATTCTTAGTAGACAATGAACACAATTTAAAATTGGATTGAAATGTTACAGCAGACGTAAATACATTTCAATAAATGTAGGTGTAAGGCTAATACATTTGAATAGTAGATATAAATTTTGAAGCAGCAAATGTGGTATTTCATATTTAGATGGTAGAGTGTTGAAATATACTCTTATCTTTCCTTGAACATTTTATCCCAAAGGTGGAATTATCATGGGGAGATAATTTATATGTGTTTGTAGAAAGAGAGAGACAAACATGCTCTTTCACCCATTACATTCTTAGTGATGACTATGAGGTTGGAAAGGAAAGCTAAAGAGAATCCATTTCTTGCAATCAAAGTATTGGAACAACTCTGACACCCTCCCCTTAATGGAGCAGCATACTAATTGCACCTAAGGGGACAAGACTCTGCCAAAGAAGAGAATGCTGTTGGTCTTGTTGTGCTTGATGAGGAACAGGAAGGGGTGATCACAATGGAACATTTCATAAACTGGTGCTGATGTGACAGAAATTACTGCGCCAGTAGCAGCTGCAGCCTCTGTACCCTCCTCTGTCACCTCCACAAAGGACTTGTGTAGGACTTTTGATAGCACGAGACCCCGGCTCCCTGTCATGCCTGAGAAGTCGGCATTCTGTGGGCTGAAGGCGTCAACCATCCCTAGGGCTGTCATCGTGTCCTGGAGGTCATAGCTCTCTTCCAATTTGAACCGAGGTAACTGCACATGCACATGTCTCATGCTCATATTCTGTGAGCTTGTCCACTCTATTAATCTCTCCGCGGTGAGTTTGTCTTCAAGCTATAACAATGGGAAAAAAAACAAATGACGTGATTCTCAGTGGACATTGAAAACAATTGTAGAGTGAATTAAAATGTTCCAGCAAATATAAACATAAGAGATTCAGTTAATATATATTTTATAACCTTCTATATAATATATAAAATAATAAAACCATTAAATAAAATCATTTTATAAAAGATGAATTATATGTCTCCATTCTTAACTGCCTGTCCACTGCATGTTTACATTTTAAATAGTTCTCTTCCAGTAAATGTTTTTTTTGTACATAATTTTTAAATAATTTTTAGCATCCAATTTATTTTTATACTTTTTTGTTGCTTGACCTACTTGTAAACATTTTCATATAACTATATATTTCTTTAATCAAGTTTTAATTGCTATATTCTGCCACTAAATTGATATTCAACATATATATATCTTTTCATAATTAATAGTTTTAAAGTATTTACTGTGCGTCAGCCCCTAAGCTAAACTATTGTCAATACAAAGCTGCACCATTGTTCCTTGTTTTGAAATGTTCATTATTTTTAGCCAGTTTGGTCCAAAAGCTTTTGCCTTGCTTAGACTAATTAGCAGAGGGTAAATTCCAGGACTGGGGCTCCTAATGCCATTTAGACTCATAAGGAGGACTGCTGAGCGGGAGGAAAGAGATAGTAAAGGCTATCCCATATCCCATCAGCCTACTTTCCTGGAGGCTTCCCCTGTCAGTGTTGCCACAGTATATATTTTCTTTTCTTTTCTTTTTTGCAATTTCTTTCTTTCTTTCTTTCTTTCTTTCTTTCTTTCTTTCTTTCTTTCTTTCTTTCTTTCTCTCTCTCTCTCTCTCTCTCTCTCTCTCTCTCTCTCTTTCTTTCTTTTCTTTCTTTCTTTCCTTCTTTCTTTTTAAAAATTTATTAAGGTATTATCTGTGTACATAGCTTACCATTGCCCCCCCCTCCCATAGATGCCCTCCCTCCCCAGAGTTTTGTGTCCATTGGTTGTTCTTATATGCATGCATACCAGTCCTTCGGTTGATCTCTTATCTCCCCCAGATCTCCCCCCCCACTGTTATTTGACAGTCTGCTTGTTGTTTTACTGTCACTATATCTATCTTTCTGTTAATTAGTTTATAATGTTCTTTAATATCCATAAATGAGTAAGGTCATGTGGTGTTTCTCTTTCATTGACTGGCTTATTTCACTCAGCATGATGCTCTCCAATTCCATCCAGGTTACTGCAAATGATGAGAATCCCTTCCTTTTTATGGCAGCACAGTATTCCATGGTGTAGATGTACCTTAGTTTTCTGCTCCCACGGTATATATTTTCATTGTGGTAAGCTCATTGCAATTCCAGCAGCATCCTTGACTATTCTAGGAATTGCAGGTGCCATTTTTGGAATGTCCTTAATATATCAGGTATTGTTATTGATGTTTTTTACACATTATCTTTAATTATTATAACAATACTAAGAGGAAATTTTCTTTTTTTTCTCTCTCTCACAGGAATGAGAGTCCAAATGGCTTAGAGTTCTTAGGGATAGACTACTTCTAAACTGAAAAGTGAAAAATAAAAATAAATCTATTTATCTACCCTCCACAAACCTACTGTGAGTCAGTATGCAAAATGGTGCTTCAATTTGCTTGTTTGTGTTTATGGGTGAACCTGCATATGTTTTTCCATGTATCACCTACATCAAAGTCTTAGTTTTTTTTGGTCTTCAAGTAAATGAACTGGAATATATCTGAGATTCCTATGGTCGCAAAAATAGTCCATGTGAGTGCCAAGGTATATGTATTTTTCCTGAACTGACATTCATGGTTTTATCAGAATGTTAATGGGAACTGTGATCCTAAAATCTTCTATATATTTTCCATATCAATCACACGTGATACTTAAGATATTATTTATTTTTTGGAACATGACAGAATGCTTGGTTCTCCTTAACACCTCTCCTTCAGAAAAGAGACAAAGTATATATTCTTGAACCCCTTCAGACATCACTACCCATGGGCTGCGAACACTGCTTCCATAAATAGCCCACACAAGTGTTGTACTACAAGGAAATACAATAGAAAGAAGAATTGGAGATACGAGGTTTTACCTGCTGAAGACCATCAATTTCATTTGGCAGCAACAACACCATGCTGAGATCTTTGCCTTTGTATGGTATCTCAAGGATCTTGGCTTGCATATCCTCCAGTGAGGTGAACTTGAACTTCTTGCTTTGTTCCATCATCTGCACAAATTTGCTTGTATCCTGCAGTAAATTAGTGTGGCAAACAAATACCAAGGGAGGCATAAATTAAAAAAATAATAAGGAATAATATTATTGAGATAGCAAGCACATTCCCTTTCTAAGAGATAATCTGGGACATTTGTGAATTAAAGAGAAGAGTGTTTTTTAAGGGTTCCTAACTAAATAAAGTAAAAAAGTAAAACAAGAAAATGCAGCTGTGTGAAATACTATTCTCTACATGCAGTTTTACATTATTCAAATATGTGTTGAAATGGAACATTCTAGGTCTAGCTACATTGCATTATATAAGTAAATAATAGACAATACCTTATTCAGCCAAAATTTCTCCTGCTTAGTTATTTTTGGATCAAATTTTTCATTCCATTGCCCCTTGAAATAGATGGCATTCACCAGAACCAGAATGGTGGTGCTGTCAAGAGAGCCTTCGGGAAAGAGATTCTTGATTTTCTCTGTAAAATAAAGAAAAATAAAGGTCTGTCATGAAAGGTACAAGTGGTTTGTCTGGAAGATGGTTTGAAAATTAAAGTGATCATTAGTTATTCATACAAGTCACAACTTTAGTGATTCCATGACCAAATAGTTAACAAGGTGCAACCTTTTTTATAGCACCAGCCTGATGGAGTTGCCTCCATGGAAAAGTCATTCCTTCTTATAATTAGGTAGGTGCCCAGGTTCTCTGAGGGTGACTTTAGTCATCTCACTCTGAATACTGATGAACTGATTTTATTTACTCTTTCAACAAATGCGTTTCCTCCCTCTGTGCTTTCCTCCCTCCTGGACTTCCCTCCCTCTGTTCTTTCCTCCACCGTTCCCTTCCTTCCTTCCTTCCTTCCTTCCTTCCTTCCTTCCTTCCTTCCTTCCTTCCTTCCTTCCTTCTTTCCTTCCTTCCTTCTTTCCCTCTTTTTAGTTTTCTTTTTTTCTTTTTCTTTCAAATTTAGGCTCAAGACTCAGGGAAATAGGGCCTGAATGTTCTTTAGAGCCAATGTCACGAGCTCTATAATCTGAAGCACAAGCTCTATGTAGTCAGCTGCCATTCACTGGGGTGTCCTCCTCTTCATTCCACACCTTGAATTGCTATTGATTTAGCCTGGACTTCAGTGGGGAGGGAGAATATGGCTCATAGGATGGAGACTTTGTTGAACTTTGTGCTGTGGTGAAGGAAGAAGCTTGGGGATGACCGAGTGGGGCAAGTAGGTGACAAGAATGGGGATTTATAAGAAAGTTGTTTGTTTCCCAGTTAACAAAGGTTAAGGCATCTCTTTCTCATCTTCTTCTCTCTTAGGGATCGTAATCCAGAAGTGAAGTCTCTGATTTAAAGTAAAAGATGTGAACCCAAGATGGGGTCTGAGCAGAGAGTTGGGGTCCACAAAGATGACATCAGTCTCCAGCTGCGTTTTCATGGTCCCTCTTGTGCTCCCCTTGTTTCTGTCCACATTTACTTAGACCATGCCGCCATCTGCAGTGCCCTCCCCCAGACTCTCTCTGGACTCCTCTCACTCCCTTATCCTGGTTCCTCACGCAGTGTTAGCACAGGTTCATGCACAGCGGGGACTCAGGGTGATTTTTCATGGGTGATCCTCTCATACTGTACCATTCGTTTGGCTTTCAACCCAGGAATTAATCATCTTTCGGTTTTCTTCTGCAGCATTTACAAAATCAGCAGATTCCACACTGGCTAGGTAGAATTTCTTAACATTATCCAGGTATTCCTTTGACGTGGGAAGGAAGAAAGGAGAGATTAAGAGTAATTTATCGGTGCCGAAACCGGTTTGGCTCAGTGGTAGAGCGTCGGTCTGCGGACTGAAAGGTCCCGGGTTCGATTCCGGTCAAGGGCATGTACATTGGTTGCAGGCACATCCCTGGTAGGAGGAGTGCAAGAGGCTGCTGGTCGATGTTTCTCTCTCATCGATGTTTCTAGCTCTCTATCTCTCTCCCTTCCTCTCTGTGAAATATCAATAAAATATATTTAAAAAAGTGTAATTTATCGGTAACTATGTATTCCCAAGTTAAATTATGTTTTATCATGACCAAGTATAGTACATCAGCTCACCCCTAAACCCACACTTTACTGGCGGTTTGTCAGGCTCAGAGACACTCCAATGGACAGAACTGTGGTGAGGGATCCTGACTGACGTACCATGAATAAATGGCCCCCAGGTGGGTCAGCCAAGCTCTTATGACACTTTCCCCAATTTGGTCACCGAGGAGAGAGGAACCAGGAGGCAGGCAACAGGTGCGGCAGACCTGTGAAACTCACCTGAAGAAACTGAAACTTCTTTTCTCCATAGAGCCGGTTGGCAAGGCTTAGGTTATAGGCATCAGTGGGTTTATTTAGCTCAGTCAGAAGCTTTTGAAATTGCTCGTGCACGTTTCCCGACTTTTCAACCTTCAAAACATCAAAAGTGAGCTCGCTGAATTCTCTGTCATGTAAATACTAAATCATGTACTTAAGTCTGTTAGATCTGTATGTAACATTTGGCAACTCCATAGATGACTTTTGTTGTTATTCTCTAATATTTGGTGTATCTTACCTCAAATATTCTTCATAATCCTTCCATTGAATCTCCCAGAAATTTTTTTTCTTTCTGATCTAACATACTCCAGTCTTTTCTCCTGTGAACTACAGGGGCAGCACCATTTCACCATTGGGCTGTCTTTTGATTGGTTCAGTGGTTAAGCTTAGCTCTCCAGTTAAACTCAAGCTCCTTAAGGACTAGACTGCATGTCATTTCTAACAGCCACCAACAGTATGAGAAGGTTGAACTTGTATGTTTTAATATTCTGTGACACAAAGCACTGTTATACTCCTTGGCAGTATTATTCCTAAGACCCATGGGCTGTGATCTATGCTTTTTACTCATAATGGTCATACTTGAAGAGCGAGAACAGTGTGTGCCTGGTACATTACTAAGGGCTTTACATCTGTATCTCCAAGTCTTTAGTTTAATTCAAATGAAAACAAGAGGCTCAGAGGGTTAAACAACTCCCCCACGTGTACAATGTCACAGAGCCAATTTTTGAAACTAGGCCTGCCTGAATCAGAGCCTTCCACTTGCTAGCTCAGAGTTTTTGGATTATTAAGGCTATCAACCCTATATCTCATACAATAATTTCCCAAAATACACTTAGATGTATGATTCTTTTTCTTAATTCATTTGTGAGTTAATTAAAATTATATGATTTAGCAATGTTATTATGATTACTAGAATTATAATTATTCTATAATAGTAATAACACATTATTTTTATCAAGGTTCCAGTAATCCAGGTACTGTTTCAATGTTTTGAATATATAATCATGAATAGAGGCAGATCTTTTATTGCCCCTAGTTTATAAGAATTAGGTCACTGTAGATCAGAGCAGTTGTATTTTGCCCACGGTCACAATGTGTGAATAGGAGAGCAGAAATTTGAAGCTAGCTTTTTGGTTCTAGTACCCATGCTCTTACTCACAATGCTGATCTCCTCTCAGGAAAACAAAAATATGAAATAAATGAGTATGTAATATGAAATAAAACAACTCTGTCTAATTTATTTTGCCTAAGATTTCCCCTAAAAATGGACTTTTCACAGTTTATGTGAAATTCTCAGTTCACAAGGACCCTCTTGGATTTTTGATGCTCCTTGTAGACCCAAGTGCTGTGTAGCTCACCTGAGCTTTTGTGGCTCCTTTTGTGTCCTCTATGACCTCATTAAAGTGAAGAGCCTAAAAGAGACAGGAAGTGGAACAAGAAAACTTTACTCAAAAGATCTGTCTACAGCAGAGGACATTAAGAGAAAAAAATACCACAAAAAAAGAATGGAAGGACAAAAGTAAACCTAACACCCCCCCCCCCCCAACAACAAAACAAAATAAAAAACAAAAAATCCAAACCAAAGCAAAACAAAGAAAAAAGAATAAAAAACCCTTTAGTAGGAGTTTGCTCCTTGAGAAAACACAGCCAAGCTGGGTTGTAACCAACCACTTCAAAGAATCCAATTCAAATTCATTCATTGCTGAGGACACATGTGATAATGTTTCCCATGGATTTAAGTCAATGTATCACTTCTACCAATAATTCTCCATTTAAGTCTCTGGTTGGTGGGCAACGGTAGGGGTTCATTCCAGCTCCTAGAGGAAGTCTAGGCATATGGAAGCAGTTGGGCCAGTCATGTGAATACTTGCTTCTCCTGTGCTACTCACGGGGACAGCCAGCTGTGATCATCTGCATACACACCAACAAAGGGATCAGCCCAAACTAGTCAAAGTAAAGAAAGCTGACACCTACCTTCTGAATTTCTGATGCAGTTTGTTTTTGGGACCCTAAGTAAGTCATGGCTAAGGCTGATGAGATACTAAGCGGGGAATAGAAGATATTTTCCTTCGATGACTTCCTGAACTGGTGGAACAGATCATATGCAAAGCGGGTATTTGCTTCACTGAGTGAATTCATGGTGTCGTTGGTATGATCTGGAACTCCTGGAAAAGCAGCAGATTCATTATATAATGACTTTAACAAGCAGAAGGTTACTGTATAATCAATTTTTCTTAAAGTAACAACTTGTATTTGGGTTTTAGGATTCTGGCAACTCAAGTGTTACTTGTTTTTTACTTCTCAAGCCTTCTATAGAGTATATGTATTAATTTTACAATTAGAAGACAAGTACAATTATTATTTTAAGAGTTTTATGAGAAAGTAAGAGAACATCTTTATCTTTCCTTTGCAACTGGCTGGACTAGGTCTGTGTAGAACAGACTTTATAACAGGTGCCAAGACCATGGTCCATGGGGATAACATCCAGCCAGCTCTCCTGAGGCATCTCTGCCTTTTCCTTCAAGGCTATGTAGTTGCCTCTCTCCACAAGTGCTCTTAAGGGAGCTGTTCTTTACTGGGAAGTAAATTTGATAAAGGAAAAATCGAGATGAAGCAGTATTTGAATTTTGCCCTGACAGAATAAGTAAAATCCCTCCCCCCTACAGAAAACAATGCATGCATGTTAGAAAACACATAATTGCTATTATTTCCCAAAGGATTCATGTTGTTAAGTGGGAACACATGAATCACTTACCTGTGTTCCTGGAGGAAGCAGGTGGTCAGGGAGCCTGTGAGTCTATGTGTGGTGAATGCTGAGATCCTAAATATATACCTCTCCTGCCCCGCCTTCCTATAGATGCAACTTCAAGTAATTCAACATTTGATTTCTCAACCCTTACCCGCAGGGGCATGAAATATTTATTGGTAAAGACATGAAAGTTGCCACATTCCTCTACCTTTTTCCCCTTTACTGCAGCTGTGGCCATCATTGGGACAGGTTATGCATGCAGATGCCTTACTAATATCAATGAGAATAAAGTTGAAATCCAAGATTCCTCACATTCCTCCAGCTACAACCACCCACAACTAACACTTACAAAATATTCCTCCTCTTGGCAGTGAATTGTCTTTCAGGTCCACTTCAAACAGCAAGCAACCAAACACTTACATTTGCAAATTGAAGTTGTGAAAGGGCTTGTGCATCCTACCACTTCCCTTAGTGCTTATACCGCAGAACCAGGAAAACAGCTTGACTTCCGATCAGGTGTTGAACAATGTGGAGAGGACAGGAATCATCACCAATTGGTACAAATGACCATTTGCATGGCAATATTTTGCGTGGCAGCATTCTAACTATGAAATAAAAGAAATCGTTTGAGCAGCTAGGATCATGACACTTTTCTGTTACTCTGCCTTTTAGTATGCCAGCTTCAGATCATGGGCTGGAGAATAGAGTTAATGGCCTGTAAGAAAAACTGAGAAAAAGGTGTTCATTGAATGCCACGGTTAATTTTAGTAAAATTGGAGCCTTAGTCTCTTAGTGTGCATGGTGTTCCTTGAGGCAGTATAATATTAAAACGTGTTGATATTTATGAGCTGGGATATATATTTGCTCACTTACGACTTTAATAATCTATTGAGGCCGATCTCTGTTATACCCATTTCACAGAAGATAGAACTGAAGCATGGAGCAGTTGAACAGAAGCCCAGGTTTTTATAGGTGATGACCTGCACAGGTGAGATATCCAGACAGATAACCAGACAGATAAACAGGAACTGTACGTGTATCCACTATCCACCCTATAGTAGGCAGACTCTGGGCTAAAACAAGGCATTTCCTTGTCTTTCAATGAAGTGAACTCTTCTTCAGCACTCACAATAAAGAAAATAACTTCACACAGAATCCAAAGGGGCAGACAAGGGTCAAACACTAAGCCCCCGACTTTTCATCTGGGCCTGATAGTCACTAGGAGAGGAGGTAGGGCTTTTAGTCACCCTTTTAGGGCTCCATCCAGAGGTAACCATGAACAATGTGTGAGGACTTTCGGAATGTGGTGACCTCCTCTGAGCTCAGAGAGAGAATCAAATCATGCCTAACCCTCCCATCCCTCAAACAACTCTGTCCAGCTGGGGTTCAGTAGAAATGAATGACCTTGAGAGGGAAGGAAACTTAAAACAAGGTGTTTTCCCCCAGAGTACACTGTACCTGAGGCATGGCAGTGGCCAGAGTGAGAGCTGGCATTCCAGGCTTCTAGCTCCTATCCCATAGGGGTAGGGATAATTGTCCTATGGACCAACTTTTTAATTGAGATATAATTCATATACCATAAGGTTCACCTTTAATATATGTACAAGTCACTGTTTTTTTTTTTTAGTATATTCACAAGGTTGTACAACCAACACCATAATGTAATTCCAGAATGATTTTTATCACTTTTCAAAGAAACCCCATACACAGTTCTCCCTTCTTCCCAAATCTGAGTGGGGGAAGAGGGGGTTGTAGATAGCGAAGTTTTGATTAACTAAGGCAAAAGTCCAATTCTATATAGTAAAAGGCTAACATGCAAATTGTCCCCTCCACTGGGAGTTCAAACGGGAGTTTTACTAGGAGTTTGGCCAGGGGGCAGGGCCAGTAGGCCAACTACCTGAAGGCCCTCCCCACAGCTGGTCTAGCCCGACCTGCCCCTATTGGGGTGGGCTGGCAGACCCTACCTGTGCATGAATTTGTGCCCCGGGCCTCTAGTGAAAGAAGAAAACAACTAGGAATAAGACCCAGGATGAAAAAATTACAAACATAAGGAATAAGAGTTCTCAGTCAAGGTTGTATCATAGACCATTGTCATCAGATAGGGCAGAAATTCTTGGAGCATGAGCAGAAAGGTTTTATTTGGGTTAAAAAAGAAATTGACCTGACTCCCATAGGACAGAAACAAGTAGCTCAGCTTGGACATGAAAGAAGAAATAGTGTGATGAGGAAGGATGAATTGGCCTTCCAGGGAACTTCTGAGGCTGAATTATGAGACTAAGCCACCACCCTTATAGACAGGATTATGACATCTTGATCATATAGTGTCACTGAACACTCAGCAATTCTCAGAAGTTTTGTGTATAAGTACTTGTCATCTTATGTCTTTGGGTATTTTCTGAATATACACTGTCATCATTGGTTACAGGAATCCAGGAACCCAATGAAACACAAGACTGAATTAAGTTTCAGGAACCATTCTTCTATTACTAGTGTCATTACAGGTTGGTTAAGAAATATTTCCTAGTTTATCCTGAACCTCATTTCCCTGTGAAGGGCATGATGATTTGACAGCATTGTTAAATTGTAAATTATAGGGGACATTTTTTTCTTTTTTTTTTTTTAAACCAAGAATCTGGTTGTACCTTTTTATAGGATAATTGGTTAGTGGAGTAGATTATTCAAGCTTAGAATAATAGAATGTCTGATTAGCTCAGTGCCAAAGCAGGGGCTATTGGCAAGGGAGGTTTGCAAGGTTGCATAACTTTTGGGAAGCCAAGTTTCTGAGTCCATTCAATCATCCTATACTTCCCATCTTATTACCTCTGAAACCAGTTTCTGTTTTCCTGGAAATAATCCTGCCCTTAATTTGCATCTCCCAGACTTGCAGAAGAAGTTATCACTTCCTTGAGTCTTCCGGTGGCCCAAGTCTAATAATAGCTACTCCCACACATACTAGTAATGATCCGTTATTGCAAGAGAAACTCCTATTTTTGAAATCGTCCCAGTGATGTCTTCCTTACACTATGAGGGTTACTTGAGAAAACTTGGTAACTAATTGTACTCTATGTAGAAAAAAATGTTCTTGAAATTTAGGGCATTAAATTGAATACTCGGCCAATACTCATTTTGATTTGCAATATCATTCTTATGATGCTTATCTTTTAAAAAGTATTTTAAAAAAATCTCTGAGATGGTGCGAGCCCTTCGTCCTTCAGGCCAACCACTGCAGGGCGGAGCCGGAGCCTCGGCTGGGACCCCAAGGAGGGGCACCGCTGCTGCCATGTGGATTTTAAAAATACAGTGGAAATTGAGCCACAAAAGCCACCACCTCTGCCGCACCCGCCGCCGCTGCCGCGAGTGAGGGAAGCCCATCGAGAACAGAGCTCACTCCACCCCAGGCCCAGGGAGTGGGCAGCCGTTCTGCTGAGACTCCTTGGAGCGCGGTTTCCCCGTCCGCAGCCGTCCCAGCCTGCCGGCCATGCTAGCGAGGAGCTAGCGCAGCACCGTGCCCCAGGTTAGCAGTGTGTCCCAGGGGGCCGTGTGCCTGGGTGAGCCGAGTGTCCCAGGGGGCCGTGTGCCCCAGGTTTCCCAGGGGGCTGTGTGCCCCGGGTGAGCCGTGTCCCCCAAAGGGGCCAGATGTCCCCGGTGAGCCGTGTGTCCCAGGGGAAGCAGTGGGACCCGGGGGGAGGGGCAGTGTGAACCAGAGGAGGAGCGGACTCTATTCATGTGGTCCTGAGATAGTCACCATAAAACAAGCAGATTGTCAGATGATAGCGGGAAGGGGAAGGAGTCCTGGGGGGAGACAAGAGAACAACCGAAGGACTGGTATGCATGAATATAAGTACAACCAATGAACACAGAACTCTGGGGAGGGAGGGCATGAATGGGAGGTGGGGAGGGGGCAATGGTAAGCTATGGTAAGGTACACATTTAATACCTTAATAAAAAAAAATCTCTGAAATACTAGATTCCTGCCATAGTAGTTAAGATAGTTCTGAAACATAGATAGGAAAGTATGAGAAGGGACTCTGCCTCCACTCTCAAATAGGCCTGCTGTCATAAGGTATGCAGATGAGCTTAATTACTATGACTGAAATTTATTCTCTCACACTTCTGGGAGTTAGACGTCTAAAGTCAAGGTGTGCTTAGCCCCACATTACCTCTAAAGGCTCCTAGAGAGTCCTTCCTGTGTCTTCCAACTTCTGGAGGTTCTTAGTGTTCCTTGGCTTGTGCATTTAGCCTCTGTCGCTGTCTTCACATGACATTTCCGTGTGTCTCTTCTCTTCTTACAAGGGTAATAGTCATTGGATTAGGAGCCACCCTGTTCCAGTGCTACCATATTTTAACTAATTATGCCTATGACCTATTTCCAAATAAGGTCACACTTTGAGATTCTGCATTTTTGAGAGATACTATTCAACCCACTATAATCAGCATTTCCATTGGGCAAACCAATCACTTTAAACAGTTTCAGGAGAAACCATATAGCTATTTATTATTAAATAAGACATATATTTGTATCCATATGATCACGAATAAGCCTGAATAGCCCAGACACTGGGAGATCCATGAACACCAGAATGTACTTCTTCATGTTTATCTATTGAGGATGATGAGGACAAGATGGTCAGTGTTAGCACTACCAATCATCCTGGGGCAGCACATGGGCACACCATGAGGCTTTCAGTAGGTGGAACATTCTGTGGCAGGGTGTAGAGTGACTGAGGTAATGTCTCCTGTGTTGCTTATCCACTCTAGACCTCATGAAATGGGCTCAGAGTAAGCTGTGCCCTACTTTCTCCATTGTTTTTTTTTGTGTGTATGTGAGGATGGGGTGGAGAGTGGACACTTCTGGTGGCAACAGTTGAGAGACCAGAGAAGTAAAGTCCTAGTTTCCAGGGCAAGGATTAAAAGAACAATATATGAAATGGGCATATAGCCCTTCCCAAGACTTTAAAGGAGGTCTAGTTCCAAAGGCAAGATGTGCTTAATGATGGACAACTTCTGACCCAGTCCCCTCAGTCAGATGTGTGTGTGTGTGTGTGTGTGTGTGTGTGTGTGTGTGAGAGAGAGAGAGAGAGAGAGAGAGAGAGAGAGAGAGAGAGAGAGATTAGGCAGAAAGAGAAGGAGGTGGAGGAGAAAAACAATGAGAGTGAGGAGTCATGGAGGAAAAGAAACATAGAGAGGGAAATAAGGAGAGAAGGAGAGACTGTGAGGCAGCATAGAAGGAAGACAGAGACAGGGAGACAGAGAAAGAGAGAATGATGCTACTGAAGTGGATGGCATGTCATGGAATCACTACAGCTGACTGTATCTGGGAGCGGAGAGACTTGCTCTAACCCAAATACCTTCTAAAAAGTGGCCTTCAAATTAGAGTAATCCTAAAGGTGTCCACAGAAGCTCTTCTGTTGTATGAACATTTCTAAATATCAAAGGCATGTGTTCTCTTCTCCAAAATTTATCTGCCTGAAAAAGTCCTGTGTTTACAGTAGTAGGTTTATCAATTTTTCCACATTTCACAAAAGAAATGCAAACTTGTCACCTGCCTCAAATCTCACACCAGTGAGATGCCCAGGAGTAACAAGGGAAATCTCATTGGGTCAATCAAGATGCTCTATGCATTAGGGCTTCCTGCCTTCCTATTTTATAGCCAATCCTGGAAACTGAAGAATGGGATATCAGAGGAAAGTATTTTAGCACAGATTGGTTTGTTTTAAATAAGAATATATAAAAACCAAGGCAGTAGTGGTTAAAGTAAAGACAAATTTTCAGTAACAACACAGTGTTTTTGAAGCTTAGATTACTGTGGAGATTATGTTCTTTTGAAGACAGAGCAGAAAAACATCTACAAGAGCTACTAGACCTGGAGTGGGCAAACTTTTTGACTCGAGGGCCAAAATGGATTCTTAAACTGGACCGGAGGGCCGGAACAAAAGCATGGACGGAGTGTTGGTGTGAGCTAATATAAATTCAAAGTAAACATCATTACATAAAAGGGTACGGTCTTTTTTTTTTAATTTAATAGTTTTACTCACCGGATCCTGCCCGCGGGGCCATAGTTTGCCCAGTCCTGTACTATGATTTTTTTTACCCATGAATTTACACGTGAGGAAGTTTTTTCTATCATACCTAATACTTATTGCAAGAAAATTTAATACTAATTGGCATGTTTTATGGGGTTATATATTTTCAAGATACATTTGATAAAACCTGTGGATAAAACCTATAAAATTTATTTCAGATTTTCCATGCATTCATCAATTAAAACATAAAGTTGATTTTTTATCAAATCTCATCATGAATATTTTCTCCTATGAAAGTTGCTTTTCATTTTATTTCATCTCTCAAAATGAAGACTGGTTCAATCTTCTATAAACAAAATTCAAGATTCTGTATTAGATAAAGAACCCATGAATTATTAGCAGTATACATTTTTATCTTATATTAAAAAGCAGAGAAAAAATTATTCTATTAAAAATATATTTTATTGATATTTTACAGAGAGGAAGGGAGAGAGATAGAGAGATAGAAACGTCGATGAGAGGGAAACATCGACCAGCTGCCTCTTGCACCCCCCCCCAGCGGGGATGCGCCCGCAACCAATGTACATGCCCTTGACCGGAATCGAACCTAGGACCCTTCAGTCCACAGACCGACACTCTACCACTGAGCCAAATGGTTTTGGCGAGAAAAAATTTTTAATGATTAATCTTATTAAGAGATGTTGCTCCAATAAAAACATTAGCTTTTGTACTTAATAAGTGTCAAAATTTTAATGTATTTATTATTTTTTTCAATTTTATACTAACAATAAGTGTAGCAATAATTCAATGTACAAGAGACCTCTTAAACATTTAGAGCAATATGGTCATGAAAAATTCAAACATTTTATATCTTAAATTTATATAAATATTTTCATGTTGAGATGGATAACAAAGTTATCAGTATGAGATTTTAAAATATAAAAATATTTAACTAGAATAAAATTCTTTGAAGGCAGTGGAATGGAAATATAATTTCCATGTAAAAAGGAATGATGTGAAATATTCAAAAGTAAAAGGGATTGTTCATGTATTTTAGAAATGGATGATATCATTCACAATATATGTAAAGTGAACCATCATGCTGAATGCCTTAAATGTATACAGTGATGTAGATTAATTATTTCTCAATAAAATTGGAAAAACATTTTGAAAAGAAGGATAGTGGGTATCATATTAGGCAGACTCCACTGAATGCTTTTAAAAGAGTGATGTAACAGGTTTTTTTTTTAAAAGAGCAATGTTCATAACACGACATAAATTGTATCCTTTCCAACGATTTATATTACTTATATGTCATCAGAAAATATGTCAGGATTTAATAAGAAGTTATGAGTTGTTTTTGAGCAAAAGGTTTGCAGGGCTCAGACCCAGGCCATGGTGGAGCTGTGAGCGAAGGTCAGCACATCCCAGGCCATACCTCTGGTGACATCATGTGGCAACGGCTGTAACAGCAACTTGTTAGTACATGCTCCATAGGGACAAAATCCATTCTGGCCTTTTCTCTTTAAAACAAGGGCTGACCATTTCTTGTCACACATCATCTGGGTAAACACCCTGGGTTCTGAAAGTTATTAAGGGAGGGAGGATCCAGGAAGAGAGAATGACATCATTATAGACAGGACGTGGCTGGATGACATTTCATCGGATTATGAACCGGAATGTGGTATTTCTGTCAACAAACAGGAACCCTGGCCCAAATGGCTTCACTGGTGATTTCTACTGGATTAAAAGTTTAACATCAATCCTTATGAAACTTTGCCAAAAAATGGAAGAGGAGGGAGCATTTCCTAATTCATTCTGTGAAAGCAGCAGTACCCTGCAATAAAGCCAGATAAACACTATAAAAAGAAAACTACAAACCAATGCCTCTTGTAAATATTAATACAAAAGTCCTCATAAAATACTAGCAAACTGAATTTAGCAGTGTGCTAAGGGGACGGTACATCCTGACCAATTAAGATTTATTTCTGGAATGTAAGATTAGATCAACATATGAAAATCAGTCAGTCGATGTACTAAAAAATTAAGGAAGTAAGAATAACTTATTAGTAACTATGCATTACCAAATTAAATTATCTTTAATCATGACCAAAAATAGTACAGGATTCCAGATCCTAAAGGAATCTATTTTTTTTCTTTTTACCCTGTGTGTTTTTGTACAGGGGCCAGAGGTTGTGACTGGCCTGGCCCTTGTAGTTCTTATTATGACTGAATGGTGCACTTTGGGAAAAAGTATGAGGGAACTTTGAGAAATGAGATTCTCAAAAGTCCTGGACTTTACCCAGCATGCCTGAGGAGTACATATGAAGAGAGAGAAAGAGGGAGAGAAAGAAAGAGAGAGAGAGAGAACCTCAGGTTAAGGGATCAGGTGCCAATCATGAATCAAGGGTATCACCTGTGCTTCTCCACGGTTTCCGGTCAAAAATTTGCTGTTATTAAAATGAGTGTTTTTATGCTTACTCTTTGCCAGTTTTGTCCTATGTTCTATAAAAGAGAAAAAGTAAAATGAGACAGATTCTACCTTCATGTTGCTCAGCCACTCATTGGCAATATCTGCCAATAAATACACATTAAATAGAATAAGTAAGTAACTTGAGAACCTAAGATGTAGAATATGATGAAACTCAGTGGACAAGACAGAAACAAGAAGTCTCTGTGCAGCTGCCTAGGAGATCTGGGACCATTGTTTTAACACAATACTTCTCAAAGCCTTAGCTCTTTTAGCACAGTCTGCACCCCAGGAGCCAGCTCCAGTGATTCTACCAGCTTTGTTCCCTAATAAATTAAGCAAACATGAATTAAAGGGACTATTACCTTGTCTCTATTCATTGTGCTGTGTAATTGGGAAACTCAAAGCTAGTTTGCCTCTTCAGGTGAAAAAACCAGTTAGGTAACAAAGCAGTGTCCTGACATTCATACAGTGGTGCTGTGAGAGGTGGGGATGGAAGTGGGGGGTGGGGGTGGGGGTGGGGGTGAGGGGTGAGGGTAAGGGGTAGGGGTGTGGATATAGAATCTCAATTCAATACTTTATGGGCTGTCTTCCTCGGCTAAGGGCACAGGATCTCATTTCCTTGAAGCTGTGGGCTGATATTATAACCTCAGAGAAGCAGATAACCAAATAGCCCTTGGTTCCAGAATCCTAGACTTGAAACTAAAAAGGACCTTTGAAGCAAAATCAGCAGCAAGCATAAATGTTAATAATATACTTAAAGGGTGAAACATATAAAAGCAAAATAAGCATTTAGCAAAACAAACAGCAGCATGAGTGTTTTGGTAGGTCGGATGAGCTGTGGCACTACGTGGGGGCCAGCTTCAGGCCTCAGAGATGGGGTGGGTGAAATACCAGGATCCCAGAAAGGACTCCAGATAATCATTTGCTTCAATTGCCTGATTACAACTCCAAAAAAAAGATGGGTCCCAAAGGATTTTGTCAAGATTGCCAAGGAAGGAGGACTTATAATTTGGAAGGACATAAGGGGCATGGTCCCTACTCCCAGAACCCTCCTGGAGCTTGTGGGGTAACCAATGCCTTCTTCTCCTCTAGTTCTTGAAGCTTCTTCCTTCTCCTCCTTCATCCCCTTTATTCCGCCACTTAGATCCCTCCACATTGAACTTAACATTTTCCACCCTTTTCTTGTCTGGTATGCTATAGAAATTTTTGGTATTCTTATACTGATTAAATCAAGCATTCTGATTTGAATCTTTAAAAAATGTTACAAGTGGATATATCAAATATTTTATATTTAATCTCTCTAAAAACTAGTACATTAATTAAACTTCTTGGTGACCCTGCGTTCACTCTGATTTGAATACCCCTCCTTCCTACTCCTGAAGTTCTCTCTTGGGTCCCAGTCCTGGAAAAATTTATTTTATTTTTTAACTCTCCAATTGAAACTCAATAATGTATACAAACCTCAGATAATAATAGCAAATAAAATTTACTATTTCCTGCTTTCAGCACTACTCAGTACATAGTTAGAAATCTAAAAATAACAAGGCAACAGTACAGTAACACCCAGCTGTCAACCTGTGTACTCTCTGGGTAAGCCTTTCTTTGGGAAACTGAACTTTGCCTCCCTGTCCCACCAATACAAACACTGGAATGCAGTCTCCAAGGAACCTGGAAACTGAGAAGGTGGTGCCAGACTGGGGTGGAGGGCTGAAGATGTTTTGAGAGATTGAGAAACCCAGAAAGCCGATCAGCTTGTTAGCCAAACCAGTGAGAATGTTCTAAAAATCAGGCTTGTAGCTATCAGAGGAGGAGTTTGATAGGGTTCCAAAGACACCAAGGTTTGGTACTATGGTTGTTCCATTATATTTTGGACCTACTCTTCCACTGCTCTCTCCAAGATATAGGCAGAAGGACAGCTGAATGAGAGACTATAGCTCTAAGACAGACGCTATTGGGTCTTAGATGGCAGTTAAGACAGGAGAAGATATTTGGGATCTAGAGTATGCGAAGAGTTCTTAAGCTTGACAAAAAACACACAATCCATAAAAGGAAAATTCAATAAATTAGACTCCTTAAAATGAAGAACTTTTACTCTGTGAACACCTTGTGAAGAAGATGAAAAGATACATTATCCAAACATAGCACTAGTATCTAGGATAACAGAGACTTCTCAAAGCTCAAGATTAAAAAAAAAAGCAATCTAAGTAGGAAATGGGCAAAGTCATAAAGAGACATTCCAAGGAAGAGTGTATACAGATAGCAAATAAGCAGATGAAAAGATGTTATTTGTCATTAAATGCTAGGGAAATGAAAAGTTCCACTCGACACCTATCCGAGTGGCTAAAATAAAGAGTGTTGACACCACCAAAGCTGATGGGGATAAGAAGAGAACTGGATCACTATGCATTGCTGGTAGAGTGCAGCATGATACAACACACTTGAAAAACAGTTTGCCAGTTTCTTAAAAAAACACACACACACAACAAAACCCCAAAGAATAAACTGCACATGAAATTACCATGTGACACCCAAACTGACCATTTACCCAGAGAAATGAAAACGGACATAAAAGCTTGTACATAAATAATTATAGCAGCTTTATTTGTAATATCTTCAAATTGTGAACAACCCAGATGTTCTTCAGCTGGTGCATGGTTAAGCATTATGGTGGTACATTCACACCATGGGCACTGCTCAGAAATAAAAAAGGAATGAACTATTGATAAACACAGAAATTTGGTGAAACTCCAGAGAGAGAATCTGAGTGAAAAATGGCAATCCCAAAAGATTATGTGCTATGTAATTCTGTTTATATGACACTACTGAAATGACAAAACTATCAAAATGGGGAACAGAGTAGTTGTCAGGGTTTAAGATGAGACTAAGGAGGAGTGAGTGTGGTTTTAAAAGAAGAACATAAGGAATCCTTTTGGTGATATCTTGACTTTGATAATGTTGATATTCTGCTTGGGACATCATGCTATAGTTTTGCAAGTTATTATCATTGTGAGAAACTCAGCAAAGGATACTTAGGAACTATCTGTATTGCTTCTTACAACTGCATGTGAGTGAACCTACAATTATCTCAAAATAGAAAGTTTAATTTAAAATAAAACACTGCTATTGGTGTATAATTTACATATAGCGAAATCTCATATCAGTCAGTTTAATCAGTTTTACCAATGTGTGTACTCACTTAATCCATAACCTTATCAAAAAATAGAACATTTCTAGCACTCCAGAAAGTTGCCTTCTCCAAGAGAAATAACCACTGCTTCCATTTTTGTTACCATATGTACTTGCCTGTGTAGTTATTGGTCTTACTTATTTTTTATTTCATTTGACTCAGCATGATGCTTTGCAGATCAATCCAGTGTTGTCATGTGTATTAGAGGTTTGTTCATTTTTAATGCTGTGTCAAGTTGTGATGTACAGATGCATCATAGTTTGTTTACACTTTCTCCTCCTGATGGACATCTAGTGGTTAGCTCTTATGTGTAAAACTACTATCAACATTCTTGTACAAGGCTTATTGTGGAAATATGTTATCACTTCTCTTGGATAAATACTTTTCAGAGGACTGGTTAGGTCACAGGGTAGTTGCATATTTAACTTTTTAAGAGGCTGGCACTTGCCCCAGTGGTTGTATTCCCACCGGCAGTGTAGGAGAGGCCTGGTTGCGCCTTACATTGGTCAACACTTAGTGTAGTCAATCTTTCTTATTTACTCATTCTAGTGGGTGTGATGTGGTATGTCTTTGTGTTTTAATTTGCATTTCTCTAATGACTAATCCTGCTGAGCACCTTGTTATGTTCTTGCTGGTCATTCATATATAATCTTCAGTGAAGTGCCTGTACAAATATTTTGTCCATTTATTTATTTTATTATTATTATTTTTTTAATCCTCACCTGAGGATATTTTTTTCCCATTGCTTTTTAGAGAGGCTGGAAGGGACAGAGGGGGAGAAGAGGGAGAGAAAAACATTGATGTGAGAGAGACACATTGATTGGTTGTTTCCAGCACAACCACCCAACTGAGGCCAGGGATTTAACCTGCAACCCAGGCACATGCTCTTGACTGGGAATTGAACCTGAGACTGGTGGTTGGGTTGATGCTCTAACTGCTGAGCAACACTGACCAGGGATTGTCCATTTATTTATTTATCTCTATCTTGTAGGGTTGTAGTCCTTTGTGTAGTCTATATATAAACACCTTTGCAGGTATATGCATTGTGAATATTTTCCCTTAACTGTGGCTCACCTTGTTTCTTAATTGTGGGTTTTGATGAGACATAAAGAATTTTTCAAAGACAAGTTTCAGTGAATTCCTTTTGACTTACTTGAGGAAATACTTCAAGTGGACAGATCAAAGTACTGAGACCTATCCAAGGCTTGAATATTCATCTTTGTAATCCTTAGGGTTGCTTATTATGGTTGAAAGGCACTTTCTGTACCTCCTGGAAAATGAAACAGTAATATAGCTGATTATTTTTCTTGGGTCTGTGCTTCACACTCCATTTTGTTACAACTGGGTCTTTGTCAAGTGCTAACTAAATTCAAAGTTTTCTAAGTGTTGTTTTCAAAACTCTTGATTTTCACATGGCATGACTTGAAACAATTGCTATCTGTAATGGAAAATAAGTTATAGGGATTCATTGAAAAAAGTCCCACTGTTTTGAAAACATCCTATCAGAAAATGGACGTTTTGCAAGCTGGTTGTGGGGATTGCATCCCTAGGATTTGGGAAGCCTAGGAGGTACAAACCATAGCAAAATTACTTGTTGGAATATCATTCTCACTTTATATTATGTGGATCCTCCTCAACTGGCAGTCAGTGAGGAAGCTGTTGGTGTGTTCCTGACCAGGCTACCCTCCAGTTTTCCAAATGGCCAATTCCAAACCTTCATCTCTTGCCTTACCCCAACCTGAACCGCATCACTTTCTCTTCCTCTCAACAAAAAGATGGCCAGTTTAGTTTAACACGTGGTTATTGAGTGATTACTACATATTGGGCATTTAGCAAAAACATAGTCCCTGTCCATGAGGAATCAACAGTCTAGATAAAACTTTTAACAGTTAAATGTGAAAATTTATTTAAATTCATATTCACCCTTCTCTGCTCTTGTGTTTGGGAAGGGCCATATGTCATTGTGTAAAGTTGGTTCTTCCTCCCACATTATGTCTTACCCCTTACATCTCTTGAATAGCTTTCCCCATCAATTGTTCTCTCTCTTTCTTCTAACAACTACTTGGTGGCCATTTTATTTTTCCCTTCATTACAAAAACTTAGTAGCCAGCTTCACCTCAAGCTGCCTTGTGGGTCTTTCTTAATTCTGTATCTAATTCAAACACATGTCAGTAAATATATGCATTTACCACAGTCTCTCAAGAAAATGCCAAATAGGTGGGGCTGCCTGATAAAATACAGAACACTATTCATACAATGTCTTAGGACACCATTTATGCAATGTCTTCTAAGATCACTAATGCCCTCCTCGTTCTCCTAGTTACCTCCAGGTTTTTCTTCTCCCTTAACTTCTGATGAAACTCAGCAAGTACAGGTGGTGCTAGTGGTGACCTGGGTGAGCTGAGGGAGTAGCTGGGGGCAGAAATCCAGCCTGTACTCCACTCTCCAGGCCATGCTCACTGTCCCAGGTTATGAGACCCAGTAAAGAACACTTCTTACCTCACTCAAATCCTGAAAACTTTTGAGAGAAAGTGAATTCATGTGGATAGAGAACAAACTATTTATGACAGATAAAGATAGGTTGAAACAAGATTAGATATGAGTCTATAATGGGTTTTCTAATTCTGGTTCTTAGAGTTAGACATACATCCAACCTAGTCACAGAGATTACTGGGCTGTCAATGGAGGGAGCTGCCCTGGAAAACCTAGAGCAAAAAGAATAGACCGAAATGTGCACTTCCTTTGGACAGCTAGCACCCACATCAGGAAACTGGAGGGAAGCTCCTCTCCCAGAACCATCAGCAGGCTATGGCATAGATGAGATGTGTTGGCTACCTCTTCTGGGACACTTCAAATTATGTCACCCCACCTCCTAATCTAGCTGCTAGCAAGACTACCAGTTCTGCACAAGCTCTAAATAATTTTGTGCATTTCAATTTGACAGCACCTTCCCTCACATCTCATTTCCAGCTCCAGAGCTTTTCTGATGCCTTGGTGTGGGTTGCACATGCTTGGTACGCATACAAGTGAAACCTGAGTTCATAGGTCAATGGGATGAAAGCCAATAGACAAAGGCTCCCCTCAATCTTCCACTGAGATGGCAGTTTCAAGATACTGTTTATAAGGTTCTTTTGAAGGTGCATGGAATCAGATACCAGTGGTCAACTTCTTACAATTATTGCATAACTTTTCTTGTTTCTTCTTTTTCTATTTCCTGAAATAATTTCCAAAGTAAATTACATGCATGTAAGACTTTGTCTAAAACTAAAACACTAGGAGTGAATGAAAGAGTAAAGAGAGGCGAACAGTGCTCTATAATGGATGTCCTTCCACCTGGAAAGAAAAACCAAATGAGCCCAAGAGCCCTAGCTGGTTAGGCTCAGTGGATAGAGTGTCTGCCTGCAGACTGAAGGGTCCTAAGTTCAATTCTGGTCAAGGGCACATGCCTGAGTTGTGGGCTCAATCCCTAGTAGGGTCATGTAGGAGGCAGTCAATCAATGATTCTCTCTCATCATTGATGTTTCTATTTCTCTCTCCATCTCCCTTACTCTCCGAAATCAATAAAAATATAATAAAAAATATGAGCCCAAGAGTTTTCCTTCTGGCATGGAAAATAACAGTAATATAGTATAGACCAAGGTTGAAAAAGACTTCCTTTGATCAGACCTTCTTAGTTAAAAAAGGAGGCTAAGAAAATCAGTACCTTTTAAAATTAGACCTCAAGGGAGATGAAAACAAATGAAGAGGATTAAACTTAAGCATGGATATGAGGTTTCCAAGCCATGGAATTGGCTCACATTAAAAACAAACAAACCTTGCTTTGAGCACAGAAAGACTGGACAGATTCTGGACTCCTTTTAGTTATGTGGTTGGTTGCATACAGCTATTTTTATAGGCATAGTAGCTATTAGGGACATAATTTTGCATAGTAGCTATTAGGGACATAATTTTAAGGGACTAACTTTTCTAGTTCTCATGTCTAGTAGACTGGTTTCCTTTTGTCCAGGGAAGACACCTAGCATGCTGAGGATGAAGAGAGAAGTCATTGGCCATGAGGGCTTTTTCATAACCTAAGTGCAGTGCACTCAGCCATCAGAGCTTACCTTTGGACAGTGGAATCAAGCCAGGAGGCTGGGCTGTGGGTAATGTGAACAAGAATGGTCTTTGGTAAGCTGGACTTGTCACATAGTGCTTATTCTGGCTACTGCATACCATAGACATTTTTTTGGTCTCCATCTTTCATCCCTACCCCTAATCTATAATCTCTTTTACATAGTCTTGAATCATACTTCTGAACTCACTTTAAATACTGTTGGCTTATTGCTTCTACCAAGCTTTTAAATTGAAACCACAGAATAACTCCTGCTGGAGCTCATTCTTCTGTTCTTTTTATGGGACAGGAATTACCTGCCAGCAGATTGCTGAAGCTCCAAGTAAAAACCTATGTTTCATGGAAGAGGGCACAAGAGATCTAGGGACGAATGTGGCTCGGGCCAGGAGCCATCCATCACGGTCAGAATCTTTCCCATTTGAGTAGCTCTGTGCTTGCACGTGGACATAAGAAATCCCTGGGATGTGGAATATGGCACCACCAACTTGAATGTGTACATGTTACACTTCTTAGACAGCTGGTTTATTTTCTTGAATAGAAGTTAGCTTGCCAATGTTTCCCCTTTAGCAAAGCAGAGAATGTTCAAGAACTGGGTGCTTCTCCAGAAAACACTGGCCATCCTGAGAATCTCAGGGACTCAATGCAGCTCTGATGACATTTAAGGAGCCTTCCTCTGAGGGCTGAACTTACCTCCCAGTAAGTGTAGAGCTGAATCACTAAGGACACAAATGGAAAGGGAGGGGCAAAAAGTGAAGGCTTTATATTTCCTCTTCAGGGACGCAGCTCCAATCTCACCTACCAAACTGTCCACTTCACCACCAGAAAGCAACAAAGGTAAAGAGCTCCAGCTGTGCTTTGTTGTCAAAGGGGAATAGATCAGAGTAGAAAACTATGGCATTTGGACAGGCTTGTAGTGAACCAAATGAGGGGCAGCTTACTCTTTAATCAAATGTGGCTTTTGCTGACATCTTATCATACCTGTATATCCTAGTTTTAATTTGATTAAAATTTCTTCCTTCCATAGATGTTTAGTGAGTGGCTAGCCAGGGCTGATCTAGATAGTGAAATAAAGCATAAAAAACAAAGTCTTTGTTTCAATGGAGGTTGTACTCTAGAGGGAGGGGGTTCCAGACAATAAATACATGTATAATATATAATATACACTATAATATATGCATGTATATATAGTTTATTTATATATTATAAATATGTATAATATATAAGGCAAATAAATAACTACACTATGCATACATAATATATTGGGAAAACAAGTAAAACTATATATATGTATATATATTTATATATGCATATACTATGGTAATGGACTGAAAGATAACTGGAGAAATGTGGCCAGTGAAAGCCTTATTGATGATGTTATCTAAGCAGAGAGAGAAATGAACTGCTGGAGTGAGCCATTTGGGTAATTTTTGAAAGAGCACCCTAGCAGAGGAATAGAACATGCAAAAGCCTTGAGGTGGAATCTGCTTGGCATGTTGAAGGAATGCAGGGTGGTGATATGACTAGAAAGAATAGAGAGAGCTGGTGGGGAGGCGGGTAGCAGATGAGACTGAGAGTTGTAGGGGCCAGGTCATGAAGGAGTCTGGCCTCTGCTCTGAGAGAAAGGGAAGCCACTAGGGTTTTATTATTTATTTATTTATTTATTTATTTATTTATTTATTTTACCAAAGGCCATAAGCAGTTCTGCCGTTAGTACATAACTAACTGATATTTAAAAACATCACTCTATCTTCTATCTTCTTTAGAAAATACAATGGGGGAGGGTTAGGACTAAAGTAGGAAAATGAATTGGGATATTACTTCAATAATCCATGAGGGGGATGATGATAATTTTGACTAGGGTGGTAGCTGGAGAGTATGAGAAATCGGTAGATGGTGAGTATTTCTGAAGACAAAGAAAACAGGATTTTTAAAAAATATATATTTTATTGATATTCTACAGAGAGGAAGGGAGAGAGATAGAGAGCTAGAAACGTCGATGAGAGAGAAACATCAACCAGCTGCCTCTTGCACACCCCCTACTGGGGATGTGCCCGCAACCAATGTACATGCCCTTGGCCGGAATCCAACCCGGGACCTTTCAGTCCGCAGACGGACGCTCTACCACTGAGCCAAACCGGTTTCGGCAGAAAACAAGATTTTTTGATACATGGAATGTTAAATGAATGAGAAAGTGTTTAAGGATGATCCCACAGTTTTTAGCCTGAGCAAATGAAGAAATGGAACTGCCATTTACAAAGATCAAGATGGCTGCTAGGGGTGTAGGCTGCAGAGAGGTTCAGGAAGTCACGAGTTTGCTGTTGGACTTGTTAAATTTGAGATTAATATTAGACACTCAAGTAGAGACGTTGAGTAGGTAGTTAGATACATAAATCTAGAATTCAGGGGCAATATCAGTTTGGTAGCTGGAAGCATATCAGTGACAAAGTTTGAAATTGGGTGAGATCACCTGTCTGAGTGTAAACAGAGGAGAGGACTAAGATTTGAGATTTTGCAAATGAGACCAAGAAGGAGTAGCCCAGCGAGGCACGTGATGAACCAAGAAAAAACAATGACTTAGAGTTTAAAGGAAGAAAGTGTTTGATGGCAATGAGATTTTTGGAGAATGGCACTTCCCCAAGGGCTCAATAAGTTTTGTATCTACAATCCCTTATAATTAGGATTGCTCAATAAATGTTTATGGAACTGAATAAAACAAACCCTTCCTAACAAACCATTGTCCTAAATAACACATATTCCAGAATTATATTTTTCTCTCAGATTTTCTTCTTCCAGTCCCCCATTTTCATTTATATCATGGCTGCGGCCCAGGGCTGAGGGCTTTGGGCACCTTTTCATGGCATGACCTATTTGCTAGTATTGCATTACTTTCATGGAGGAAATGAGCAGAGAAGGTCGCCTGAGTTTGTCTTGTTGATTCTCCCCTTGTTTGCTCATGAATGACCAGGATGCAAGTGTTCTCTCCTTGTGACAGTGGACAGTCTAGTGGGAAAGTACCTCATTTAGCTGAATCTATGTTAGCTCAAGAATTTTTCTGTACAAATTCCAAGGTGGGGAGTGTCATTAAACATGAAAATTCAGAGCACAAAGATCTAATTCCTTCTGCTCTTTTGCTCCAGAACAATCACAGATCACTTTTAGATGTGAACAAAAGATAGCTTTGAAGCATTGGTTGAAAAGAATAGTAAATCTTCTATTCATTAGAATCTAAAACTACTGTGAATTCCCCTCTCTAGCATTTTCTATTTTCTGAAGCACTGTGCTCAGGCTATTTAATTCATGAAATGTAATAACTAAACTCAATGTATTATCTATATCTCCAGGTGATATTCTGAGCTGTTTTCCCTTCTGTTATCAGGTAGTGTTGGTCCTAAAATGGATTCTCTCAGCACAGCAAATGTTGAATTTTGCCTGGATGTTTTCAAAGAGCTGAACAATAACCATGCAGAAGATAATATCTTCTTTTCTCCACTGAGTTTGCTTTATGCTCTAAGTATGATACTCCTTGGTGCCAGAGGAAACAGTGCAGAGCAGATGGAAAAGGTATGGAATGCACCAAAGATGTCTCCAGAATCTGGAAGTTTTACCTGTTGCCCCCTAATGTCAGCCAAATTGCTTATATCTTTATACCAAGAAAACTGCCATCTTGTGGAAGAACACACTTGGACAAATCATATTTCTTAAATGTAGATAATGGCTTAAATAATGTAAAACATCATAATGACAATACTGCAATACATGTATACACAGTCTCTTCCTCACGATCGGTGGTTTCACACATACATTTCCACAATTACTTTTAGAGTTCTTCCCCTCAATGATTTAAACATAACAGAAAGCACATATACAATACTATTCTTGTTCTCTAGAAGTTTAATTTATAGTATAATCTAATGTCACTTTAAGAATTATCGAGTTTTTAAAAAAATAATTAATGTATTTGAATGTCATAATAACCCTGTGTGGCAAGTAGCTATTGTTATCCCTATTTCATTGTTGGGGAAACCGAGGCTAAGAGAGAAAGGGTGACTTTTCAGGTTACACAGGCTGATATACAGGGATTTTTCATTATGTATATAGTTTACTGATGTTAAAAGCCTAGAAGAATATCATTTAACAACTTCCAGGGTACTTGCATATTCCATTATTTCTTGTCTTTTTTTCTATATTTTTATGTACTTTCATGATTTATTTTTGCATTTAAAATAGGTTTTGTGCTGGAAAACCATGTAATGTTTTATGTGGCCCTGGATGGGCTCTGCCATAGTGAATGGAGTGAGAAAGGAAGGAGAGGGGCGAAGAGTCTAGTGAATGACAACTCAGTCCCTGGGCCCTTACAGACAGTGGTCCCAGTCATGTCACTCAATCTCTCTTTGGCTCAATTTCTTTAACAAAAAATGGGGATAACAGAATCTACTCATAAAGTTGCTGTGAGAGTTAAGTAAGATATGTAAAGGATTAGTCCAGGACTTAGAATGTAACATCTTTAAATGTTAGTTATTGCATTGGCCTTTATCTGAAATGAAAAGACAGGTCCTTGTAACTGTTAACCTTTATAGACTATGTGCTGCTTTTGATGCCAATTGATTCTTCTTTCGTCTTCTAGGTGCTTCACTTTAATCATGTTGCAGAATCATTAAAGCCAGAGTTTAAGGACTCAGCTAAGGTATGCCTGCTGAGCTGTCAAGCGCTCTTTGTGAGAGCACCAAGAGATAATGGTGCCGGGGTTGAGTAGCAGAGCCCCTTCTTGCTCCTTAAGGAGGCTTACAATGTCCTCCTTGGCATCCTCCTTCAATCTTCCTGATAATTGCTACAGCCTACAGAGTTAACATAATGATAATGACAACAATACTGAAGTCCCCAGATTTTATCATGTGACTTACTCTCATCCTTTCTCAAACTTTTCTGTTCTTTTACAAACTGTGTGCCATGTTGAACCTGACATGTGCAGTGTTACATTTTTCAGACTAGTGAGGGGACTGAGAAAAGACACGGGGGCTTTGTCATAATTATACACCAGAAAAACAGGGCTCGATGCTGCTCAGCCCACCTGTTCTTAGTTTCTTCGGGTAAGATGATTTCTTTAGAAATGAAATTTATAGAGAACTCCCACATGACAATAGCCGTGTGTTGATTGTGACTAACAGAAAGCATATAATTCACAAAAGTATAGATTCACAAAATACTTGTCTCGTAGAACCTAATTTATTGTTAGGGAATCTTTGCTTCAGGGAATATAGGCATAAGCCCTCTACTGTCCATGAATTCTGATGCATCAAAGCTGCATGCTTACCCAGATTCCTCCTGTGAGGGACAGATGGGCGTGGAAGGTCAGTTCAGGGAGAGCTGAAGAATTCTAATAAGTGGTCACAGACATGGAGATATTGAAAGGAGTGTGAGAGAAACGAAAAATGATTCTATAGGTACAAAGGCAGAAAAAAATGCACAGAAAACTTGGATTATTGCCCTAAATATCCAATTAGGATCTGTTTATTTATGATAATTTGAGTTTTGAATGTAAACATTGGGGCTGGAAGTGCATGTGCTTTTGAAAAAGCTTACAGTTCTGCACACACTCTGTAACCAGGGTCACAGAGAGCTGAGATTATTGTGCCAGAGGAAATTAGAGAAGAAAAATGCTTTCAACTTTCTTTGTTGTTTTCATGTTATTTATAACTCTTCTATAAATCAAGCAATTTAATCTAGCAACTTAATACTGCATTCTTTGTTCACTGTGCTTTAGTGCAGCCAAACTGGAGGGATTCACTCAGAGTTTGGAGCCCTATTCTCTCAAATCAACCAGCCAGACTTTAATTATACCCTAAGCATTGCTAACAGACTCTACGGGACACAGACAATGCCATTCTATCAGGTATGTCCATTTGGGATGGTGGTCAACATCTTTCTTTCTTTTTTTTAAAAAAATATATTTTTATTGATGTTTTACAGAGAGGAAGGGAAAGAGACAGAGAGCTAGAAATGTTGATGAGAGAGAAACATCAACCAGCTGCCTCTTGCACACCCCCTATCGGGGATGTGCCCGCAACCAATGTACATGCCCTTGACCGGAATCGAACCCAGGACCTTCCAGTCCGCAGACCGACGCTCTACCACTGAGCCAAACCGGTTTCGGCAACATCTTTCTTGATATCCTCTAAATTTCACACCATGAGATAAATCACAAATGATAAGAGTCACATTTATCTTTAAGGGATTACATTTGAACCCATTAGAGTTTCAATGAAATGGTTTCACCAATCCCCCCATTTAAGGTTATGAAATATCACATAAAAAACATTACTTCTGCAATATCACCAAAGTTGTCCAAGAACCAATTTTAAGGATGAAGCATAAAACAAAGCGGTAAGAATTAACCCTTATGGGCCAGAAAAAAAATAAAAAATCCATTTCTCACCTCTTCAAAGGTCCTAAGAGGCAGAGTATCAAGAATCAGTGGAAAGTACTTTGGACTGGGAGCCAAGAGATTTGAGTTCTGTTCTCCTGTAGACATATGACTTTGAGGAAGTCACTTCTACATTTAAAATGAGAGGATTAGACCAAGTTTTTTTTCCTTCTTTTTTTTTTTTTTTTGCTACAAAATTCTAACACTATTTATGCCATTTCCCAATAGCATTGGAATATGGAGTTTTATTGACTATTTACTTTGTGTCAATCACTCTACTACATACATTATAGACATTATCTTATATAATCCTTTCATAGTCCTAAAATGTAGGTACAAAATTGTCATTAATGCCACAATTGTGAAGCAAATAATGAAAAGTCAAGTTGAGAAAGGTCACAGAGATAGGTAAGTGGCAAAGCCGGAATTTGATCCCTGTCCAAATCCACAGTCCTGTTTTTCATGGCTACGTCATTCTGCTGTAATTGAGGTGATCTGCTGGCTTTAGGGTTTTAGCTTTTGTTTGACCAGTGTGATTTTATATAAAGTTGAAAAAAAAGTCAATGTCTACACCAGAGAATATTATTATTAATTTTACTTGTGGTGGCTCATGCGGCGGTTGAAATATACCATGTGGAGACCTAACCTTTTGTTAGACCTCAAACAAGGAAACCATTTAATCACTTGAGTTCTCAATTTTCCTATGTGAACATTAGAGCAGTAACTCCCATTTGTTTGTGTCCTTTGAAGAGGAAATTGGAGGGATAGAGTGAAAAGATAGGCCTCTACTGCAATTTGTCATTTTGCTTTGAACATTTTAAAGCTAAGAATGTCCACGAGATGACAGAAGTAGCAATCAAAAATTCCTGAACTTTTCTTTGGGAAAGTTCTTTGATGTGATTAAATGTCTTTGTATGGATTCTGCTTCCTTTCCGACATATATGAACAAACTGCTTTTGTCTGTTATGATTTTAGAATACATCGAACCTGAGGTATTTGTTTTCCTTACATTATTTTTGTGTACTTATGGAGTTATCCTTTCTTTTACAGCAATATTTAAGTTGCTCTGAGAAACTGTATAAAGCCAGGCCTCAAGCTGTTGATTTTCAAAAGTCTACGGAAGAAACCAGGAAAACTATTAATGCCTGGGTTGAAAGCAAAACTAATGGTAAGGATAAGTCACATGTATGTCTCCAAACTTGATTTGTGCCTGGTAAACTCCCTGAGTCAGTGTTAATGAGGAAGCAGGGTGAGGTCCAGAAGCAGACACAACAAACTAAGAGTGGAGGAAGTGGGGGAATATTTTGGAAAATCTCTTATATCCATTGTCCTCAATGATCTAGCCGAGTGCTTCTGAGACTGAAAAGAACACTGTTTCTACATTAGAGAGGTGTTGTCATACATTCTGCCAGTAAGTTTAATTAAATTTAAATCTACCTTTCACAGTTTTGTATATGTATTGTTAAATATTTCTTTTTAAATGTTCATATCAAAGGCGTGTTCATTTCTTTTTAAAAATCTAGGTAAGGAAAAATTTAAAGAAAAAAGAGAAACTAGAAGGAATCCTTATTCATCCATCCATCACTCAGCTGCAATACTTTTTCCACCACCTCTTTCAGATTATTTGGGAGCCAATCCAAATATCTTTTTCCCCCCCCTATATCTGTTTCAGTTTGTGCCTGTCAAAAATATAGGCTTTTAAAAACATGAACACAATACCTTTATTACACCTAGAAAATTAAAAAAATCATTTAATATTAACAAATATTTAATGAGTTTTTTTATTCCCCCAGTTGCCTCTTTTTTTTTGTTTGAATCAGAATCCAAATAATGTTTGCACATTGCAATTGGTTATCTAATATGTTCCTTAGAGCTTGAGTTTTTAAATAAACTTTTTGATTGAAATACATGTATATTTAGAAAAGTATATACATGATGTGTTTGCTGCTCAATGAATTATGACAATGATAAATGCTCTGGTGTACCACCACCCAGGTCAGGAAAACAAATATTAGCTACTGGGAAGGACACTCCTGGTGTCTCCTCCCAGAAACTAACCCACCCCATTCCCAGACCTTAAGAGTTCTCTGACTTTTATTGCTAACATATTTGTATCTATTATATCATTGAACAGTAGTAACCTCTCAAAAATATATTGTTAACTGATGGATGTTATTCAAATTCAGTAATAGGTGACCAGATTAAAATATGCATCAATTCAGGTCTTTATACTACTAGAAAATGCATGGAAAATTCTTCACCATTTTTTGACATGTTAATTTACATAGAAAAGTAGAGGATAATATGTTTTATGTCACATGCTAGCTCTGATCCACTGCTAGTGGCTGCCTGGGAACTCTGTGGTGAGAAAGAGTCTGAGATCCAAACTAAGGTTATCTGAAAAATCCCACAATTGAGTCTCTAGGATGTTAAGGATGGTAGGGATTTGTTTTGTTTAGTTTAGTGTTCTAGCCTCAGTTTATTCCTCTAGTGCCTAGAACAGGGCCTGGCACATAGAAATCTCTTAAAATATTTTTAGAATAAATGAATAGATTGATTAGTGTTATCTGCCATGGGTGTTCATTAGGAATCCATATGTTGGGTATTTAGGGTATTGCTTTTATTTAATAATTCATTTATATATTTATCAATTAAAAATATATATATCAATTAATGTTAGCTATTGTGACTAACTATTATCAATAAGTTTAAATCCAAATCTATTATCTATTCTTTTTCTAATTAAAAGGAAAAATTAAAAACCTCTTTGGAAAGGGCACTATAGACCCTTCTTCTGTGATGGTCTTGGTGAATGCCATATATTTCAAAGGACAATGGCAAAATAAATTTCAGGAAAGAGAGACAACTAAAACTCCTTTTCAGCTAAGTGAGGTATGTGTTTCATTTTCAGATCGATGATACATTTTGGAGACTGCAATAATTTTTATGGACAGGTTAGGAAGTTTTAGTGGAAATACTCATCTAGATCTCTGTAGGTACCTTTCTTTAACTCTGTAGTCTATGAATTTCATTTTAATTTTCTCTATGAAGTGACAATAACCTTTCTCAGAGGCACCTGAGTGGAGGCTCTGGACATTGGGGTGTCTCTGAAGAAGAGAAAGCCTGTTCTTTCCTGGCTGTTCTACCTGAATGTTCTCTCCATATATGCTGTGGCTATATGCTCTAGCAGCACAACACAACTATTATTTTTCTCCTAAAAAATATCCAATTGAATTAAAAAGGAAATGATCCTATGATATCATTTTCCTATATAACTCATTTTATCGGGAAACCCTGACTATTTTGGGGAAACATCTATATTATTGTTTTTATTACTATATTCATTATTCAGACAATTTGGCTCTCATCAGGACTTATATTGGAATATAAAATCATAATCTTTTCAAAGGAAAGCAATAAGTGTGTGTTTTGTAGTTGATATTTTACCCATGTGTTTAGAGTGTTAGTGTAGAGATTTGTCATGCAAGAAAATCAAAGCACATGTATGTGCACGCACATGTTTAACTATTGTCTAATTACAATCTTTCAAAAACATAGGGTAAGAACGTAAGTGTGGAAATGATGTATCAAGCAGGAAGATTTAAATTGGCCATCATAAAGGAGCCGCAGATGCAAGTGCTTGAGCTGCCCTATGTGCAGGACAAACTAAGCATGATCATCCTGCTCCCCATGGGCAGGGTGACTCTAGAACAGGTATGTTACAGGAATGCTGACAGCAGTAAAAGCACGCATGCACGTGCACCACACACACACACACACACACACACACACACACACACTCCCTCAACACTGTGTGTATCCCACAATATCAGTGCGGCCAGCACTAATTTGACCAGGGGCTGGTTTAGCAGCATTGGCCCAAGGACTGTGAGAGGAAAGGGGGGATTCCTGGCCCCTGCCTTTAGAATAATGTATTCAGGGAAAACAACCTGGTGTTATATTTAAAAAGGCATCTATCTGATAGCAAAAGGGCCATGCTGCACACACATATTGATCATTTTACACTGGGGAAACACCTTCGTAATGAAATTATAGTGCAGGTTGGGCTCCGAGGCTGTGGACATCTAATGAAGTCATCTTCCTCTCAGGAGCAGTATTGCTGATCTAAAAATTGCATGCTTTTGTGGGCCGACCACCATGTTTAGCATCTTGCTTTTGAGGGGAAATGAGAGTCACAGCCATTGAGAAGAGATGAAGACGTTGGTGCGAGTTTGAGTTTGACCCATCTCCCTGGCTGCTGCCAGAATTGCCTGACACAGAGCAGGCAAGACACTGCTATGGAGTTGACCACAGGTCCTCCCAGCCTTGCTGGGACTGTCCAGTGCTCTGTCAGCATGACTGTTGCCTAGGAGACCAGTTGAGCTTCTGGGCCCTTGCATTAGCTCTCATACATACATGGGTGCTGTTCTAACCAGAGCAAAGAGCACCTGCAAAGTGAGAACACAGTTGCAGAGGCATTAGAGAAAGTTTAGGTAAAGCCTGCACACTAAGGGAATGAATTAATGCACATTGGTCAAGTTTACTTATGAAATATCGATGAGAAGTAGACAATTGTGCATGAGGCAGCAATATGACTTTGTGTCATGAAGTTGTGGTAACTTGGGTCAGGGCACAAAAAGACAAAAGGAAAAGATAGAAAACGAAACCACTGATCTGATATTGTCAAGGATGGTGAGGTGACCCAAAAGTCTTCAACTCTTGTAGCAGAGGAATTATGGGGTTTGACATGCTAGTTTAGAGCTGTGGAGAAGGGTGTGGAGAGTTTCAAATGTCCAAGGACAGACGTATAAAGAGTTTACAAAAATATCTGGAACTGAGTGGAGAATAAGTCAGAGTTGTGAGGCTGCTTTGGGAAATCTGAGCAAGGATATGGGAATTGAGGTCCCCATGTCACAGAAGCACCCAGAGGTCAACTTTAAGAGTGGGGACAGGAGGAGATTAAAGTGGAGTGGAACAAGTGGTCCCCATGTCACAGAAGCCAAATGACAAAGGAGTTCATAACGGAGATTGCTATTAAATGTTTCATATATGAGAACCAAGAAGTACTCGAGTTCTTTCAGGAAATGAGAACACAGTTGCAGAGGCATTAGAGAAAGTTTAGGTAAAGCCTGCACACTAAGGGAATGAATTAATGCACATTGGTCAAGTTTACTTATGAAATATCGATGAGAAGTAGACAATAGAAAATGGAAGATGTGGACAAATGCAGGATTCTTTTCTCTCTCAGATAAAACTTGAGCACAGTTTAAAGGTAGAAAAGAAGTCAGTGGAATTGAGTAATTCACTCTGAGAATTATAAAACAGACAGCAATTAACGCAGAGGCCTGTGCATGGCTCCTGTGGGTCCATCTGTGTTTTCCCTTAGGTAGAGAAGAGGCTGAACGTGAAGACATTTCACAAGTGGATCAGCTCCTCCAACATGATGGAAAGGGATGTCGAAGTCCATTTGCCTCGATTCAAACTGGAGATCAAATATGAGCTGAATTCCCTGCTAAAATCTCTCGGGATGACAGATGTCTTCCACCAGAGTAAAGCTGATCTGTCTGGAATGTCACCAGCCAAGGGCCTGTATGTATCAAAGGTCATCCACAAGTCATACGTGGATGTCAACGAAGAGGGCACGGAGGCAGCAGCAGCCACTGGAGACAGCTTTGTCATTAAACGGCTCCCCATCCGAGTTCAGTTCATGGCGAACCATCCTTTCCTGTTCTTCATAAGGCACACCGACACCAACACCATTCTCTTCTGTGGCAAGCTTGCCTCTCCCTAAGCAAATGGGGTTGAGCAAGGCTCAGAGTCACAGAGGAGGTACAGGAATAAACCCATGACTCAGAGCAGTTCCCACCAATTACACCTTTGTGCCCGTCTTCATGTCTGAAAAATGGGTCTAGAATCTCTCCCAACTTATTCCATGAATTACCGAACCCTAAGATTATGATAACCATGGAAGAATGTGTATTTACAGAAAATGGCTTACTGGTTCTCTTCTCTTTGGGGCCTCATTTTAGTACTGTCTGGTGACATAATCAAGTCATTGAGGGAAATTTTTAAAAATTAGATTTTCTTGACTTGTGTATATCAGTGAGTACTTGAATAAGTGACCACTCCACCTCTAGAAAACCAATAAAAGGGTTCCCACTTTGGTTGGATTTTAAAATATTGTCATTTTCCTTGCATTTGTAAATGTAACATCCTGAATTTTAGTTCAAACTTCTGTATTGACTATAATAAATACATGAAATGCCTTATGTTCTTTGAAGCCATTTTAGTGGAATTTTTGGCCAAATTTTTGTCAGACCCTAAATTGAATAATACTCTCTTTTGAGCTCTTTCCACTGGTGGCACATGTTTCCTCTTTGTATCAATAGAGAAAGCAGAGCTCAATGAGACATTCAACTCAGCATAGCCAGACTCCAAAAGACACATATACCTCCATCTAAACACCAGATTTGCTACCCCAGAGTGATGACTTTAAAAAATTCTGGTCCTGTCATTGTTCATTTCCTAAGTTCCAGCACCATGTTAAGCCAAATATATATCTCCTATATAATAAAAGAGTAATATGCAAATTAACCATCACTCCAACACACAAGATGGCCACCTCTATGTGGTTAAAGATGGCTGCCCCCATGTGGACACAAGATGGCCACCACAAGATGGCTGGCAGGGAATGGCAGTTGTGAATGATCAAGCCAGCACAGGAGGGCAGTTGAGAGGGACCAGGCCTGAAAGGGTGGGCAATTCAGGGTGATCAGGCAGGAGGGCAGTTAGGGGTGACCAGGCTGCAGAGGAGGACAGTTGGGTGGACCAGGCCTGCAGGAGAAGGCAGTTGGGGGGACCATACCTGCAGGGGAGGGAAGTTGGGGGGATCAGGCCTGCAGGAGAGAGCAGTTGGGGGAACCAGGCCTGCAGGAGAAGGCAGTTGGGGGACCATATCTCCAGGGGAGAGAAGTTGGGGGGACCAGGCCTGCAGGAGAGGGCAGTTGGGGGTGACCAGGCCTGTAGGGGAAGGCAGTTAGCGGCAACCAGGATGGCAAGGGAGAACAGTTAGGGGTTACTGGTCCAGCAGGGGAGGGAAGTTGGGGGCAACCAGGCCTGCAGGGGAGGACAGTTAGGGGCGACCAGGCTGGCAGGGGAGGGCAGTTAAGGGTGACCAGGCGGGCATAGGAGGGCAGTTAGGGGCAATTGGGCCAGAAGGGGAGCAGTTAGGCATCAGACTGGCAGGGGAATGGTTAGGGGGTGATCAGGCTGGCAAGCAGAAGTGGTTAGGGGAAATTAAATAGACAGGCAGGTGAGCAGTTGGGAGCTAGCAGTCCTGGATTGTGAAGGTATGTCCAACTGCCTGTTTAGACCTGATTCGAGTTAGGGATAGGGCCTAAACGGGCAGTTGGACATCCCTCAAGGGGTCCCAGATTGGAGAGGGTGCAGACTTGGCTGAGGGACACAACACACCCCTCCCCCAATGCATGAATTTTATGCACTGGGCTTCTAATACACACACACACAGACACACACACACACACACATACACACACACACACACACACACACACTAAGTGGCCAGATTATTATGCTCTTTGAATTATATATATAATTAGAGGCCTGGTGCATAAATTTGTGCATGGGTGAGGTCCAGCCAGCTTGGCCAGGGGGAGGGGACATGGGCAGTTGGCCAGCCTGCCTGCTGGTTGAAGTCCTGGTCAAGGGGACAATTTGCATATTAACCTTTTATTATATAGGATATATACTGAGTGGCCAGATTATTATGCATCTAGAGATCATAATAATCTGGCCACTCATGTATATATGGCCTCAGTCTTTGTCTTCATAAGCTAATATGAAGAGAAGACAGAGAAGGCAGACTATAGAATAATAATGACAACGGGTGATGGCTGCTGTGTGAAGACTGTTCTCAGTAAGAACAAGCCACAACGGTGGAATGATGTGGTGGGAGGAGGGAATTCCTTTAAATGATGACCACTAAAAGGCATTTCAGGGAGTGAGGGCTCTTTTCTGAGGAAAGTGACTTGATCAGATCTGCATTCTAGAAAGATCACTTAGGTTTCCAAATGGTCATCTTCATGATGAGAAAGAGGCATTATAAACTGCATGGATTAAATCACAGAAGAGCATTTTCCATGTCAATAATCACTTTTGTAGGACTGGGGCAGTTTCGCAGCCGGCTCATGGTTTATTTTGGTTACACGTTGATAGCATCTTTGACAATTTAGGTGTGACAGTGAAAGGCGCCACTGGAATGCTTAATTGGGTGATGGAATTGTCCAGTAATATGGACATGAGTCAGAGTCAGCCACAACAGCTCTGACATTTATGCCAAGAATTCCCCAGTCTGGTCCCCAAGCACCTTCAGCATCATGTTGAAAAGATTCTTTGTTAAGACATAATAAAGCTGTTGGCTGACATTTACCAGACTGGGATTTGGCAGGGTTTCCGAATTCCATATGCAATCTACAGATTTATTTTTTTAAATACTGCTTTCTGTTAATTAAATCTTTGTATGATTTTGTATACCCCGTGTCTCTCAGACTACATGAAACTAAGTCCCTTTATTGAATCTCACTAAATATTATGGGTCCTTCAGAGTCTCATGCCTCACTTCCCTAGTTCCTCAAATCCTGTTTGGGATTCCCTGCTTTTCCCTAATTCATGGTTGGCTTAGTGTGGAATCTACCCACTTCCCTCTAGTGCCACAGAGCTGTGGGGAAGCCTATGACTTAACCAACAAGTCCACAAAGGTGCCACCATCTGTTGGTGCTAAGTCCAGAACTGCATTAGGCCAGGACTCCCTGAGTTCCTACAGCTGCTGTTCCTGCCCAAAGGGCCCAGGAAGCATTTCAGTGCTTGAAGTGGAAGCTGGAATAGGAAAACTCTGTCATCTATGGATGTTGGCTATCCCATCCCATAGTTTCCAAGCAGGTCTTTGGCCTTGTTCAAGGGGAGGCTATTCGAACTGTCCCAATATTTCTGTGCTTTTCTCCCTGGGACAGGCTCAAGCACACAGGTGGGTTGTTTGTACAGTTGTCCTTTGTCTCCAAAAGTGAATCACTGTTCTTGGGTCGTGAACACCCTGAATTTCCTCCTGAGCACACATTTTTTCTAGGATGCAAATAGGCTCCTGTGGGCTTCCTCAACACCTCTTCATGCATGCCTGAATTTTTGCATGACTCTTCCCTGCCTTACTTTTCTCATTAGCACTGGCTGCTCTAATTACACATTTTATTTATTTATTTTGTGTATGGAGAATTTCTTCCCACTATTATGTGAACTTGATGAGGTCAAGGTTTAAAAAAAAAATCTTTTTGTGTGTTGTTGACCCAGTGCAAACAATGCCTAGAGCATAGTAAGTAGTCCTTAAATATTGGTTGAATGAATTAAGGAATTCATCCCTTTAATGCTTCAATTTTTTTTAGTGCCTACTATGTTCTATAGTTGGAAAGTGAAGATCATCAGTTTAAATAAAATAGGCTTGCCTGGCCAGCATGGCCCAGTGGTTAAGCGTTGACCTGTGAACCAGAAGTTCTCAGTTCAATTCCCTGTTAGGGTACATGCCTGGTGTGGGCTCGATCCCCAGTGTGGGGAGTGTAAGAGGCAGCTCACCAATGATTATCTCTCATCATGGATGTTTCTATCTTTCCTCCTCCATTCCTCTCTGAAATGAATAAAAATATATTTTAAAAATAAATCAATTAGATAAGCTTGAGATAATGCAATGAACTTGACCAACAAGTAGAGTTCAGCAGACAATTCTAATAGGATTGTTCTATAATTAAATTAAAATGTTCCCAGGCTGCACTGTGGACAAATGTTTTGTTTCTACATGGTCTTTTCTGATAAAGGAGATGAAAGAGCCTGTATACTTCCACATACTTTAGATGGTTTACGGTATACCTTGTGTTGAGCTGGGTTCCCCAGAACATCTAAGTTACAGTTTAGGAGAATCAATGACCACTGTGATCAGCTGACTCACTGCAACAATTGTTACAAGTGTGAGGGGAATTTCAGCCTGTCTAACTGAGTGAAAGGTGTTGATAACAGGGAGTTGAGCTGTTTAGTGGTTGCTGGTTTGTTAGGACACTATCCAAATCAAGTAAAATTGCTATGGATGGTCAAGAGTTAAACCTCATTGTATTAAATAATGTAACTGATTTGTCCAGTTATTCAGCTAAATTTTATGCAGCTTTTACACTCAAGGTACAACCTATGTGACAATTGGTGTGTCATGAGCTCCTCCTAGTGGGTGAGACAATAACATGAGATGTATATAAGGTATATCTGTGCTATGAGAAGACCAAGAGAGAGACATCAATGACAACTACCATTTATTGAAGTACTAGAGGCCTGGTGCATGAAATTCGTGCATGGGGGGGGGCGGTCCCCTCAGCCCAGCCTACAACATCTCCAATCCAGGACCCCTTGGGGAACATCCTTCTCACAAGCCTGAACCACTGGCTCCTAATCGCTCACCTACCTGCCTGGTCA
Organism: Vespertilio murinus; assembly: GCA_963924515.1. Taxonomy (NCBI): domain Eukaryota; kingdom Metazoa; phylum Chordata; class Mammalia; order Chiroptera; family Vespertilionidae; genus Vespertilio; species Vespertilio murinus. Next base: position 46,323,448 of record OZ004709.1, on the reverse strand, counting down.
ACCCTCCCTCCCACTGACCTTATTACCTCTCACTGCCTCTGCATGCCAGCCTGATCACCCCTAACTGCCCCCTCCCCCTCTGCTGGTCTTGTTGCCCCTAACTGCCCCCTGCTGCCAGCCAGGTTGCTCCCAATTTCTCCCTCCCTGCTGGCCTAATAGCCTCTAACTGCCCCCTCTGCCAGCCTGGTTGCCACCAACTGCACCCTCCCGCCAGCCATGTCACCCCCAATTGCCCTCCTCTGCTGGCCTGGTTGTCCCTATCTGCCCCCTCTGCTGGCCTGGTTGCCCTCAACTGCTCCTCCTGCTAGGCTGGTTGCCCCTCAGGGTCCCCCCTGCCAGCCTGGTTGCCCCACTCAGCTTCTTGTTCAGTTGTTTGGTCATCCCTCTCTAACCCCCCTGCAGGCCTGGTCATAGACAGCCATCTTGTGAGGACATGAGGGTTAATTTGCATATTACCTCTTTATTATATAGGATTACTATATGCCAGGAACCATTTTAAGTATTTTACAAATTTGATCCCCATAACTGTATATGATGTCATCTGGTCACTCTGACCTAGAATGTCAGTAGCATGTCTAATGTCACACTGTTAGTTGTAGAGCCAAGATTTGAGTCCATGCTTTTCCCCCTGTGCTATTGCTCTATGCTACTCAGCACCTTTGTGGACTTTGGAGGAGAGGTTAGTTTCAATTTAGAGGCTGCTTCTGCCACAGCTCCTCTTAATATCCTATAATCCCTAAACATTTTTTAGCTGACTCATTAATTTAGAGGTTGTAGATATATTGTTGTAGTTCCTCATCCTATCACTAGATGGCAGGTGATAATTTAAGATTAATAGTTGAGGGGATACTTTCCCCCTTGATTCCTCACATCCACCTTCCAGACTTTCTATGCACCCGCCTTCATGAGAAAAGACCATACATGTAAAACAAAGACATTACTCAGGTTTCTCAATAGTGAGTCTAGACCAGGGGTGGGCAAACTTTTTGACTTGAGGGCCACAATGGGTTCTTAAACTAGACCGGAGGGCTGGAGCAAAAGCAACCTGACCATGCTGGCACTCTCATCTTGGGCTGCTGGTGAAGGAGTGGAGGGGAGATCAAGAGAACCCTCCGCTCTTTGGGCTCCGCGGGCCAGATAGAACAGCCAAACGAGCTGGATCCGGCCCGCGGGCTGTAGTTTGCCCACGGCTGGGCTACTCTAGACAATATCCTTGAATGTCAAACTTTTACTTGATATACCTGAATTTGAAAGAGGATAGGCTCTTTGAATTTGCAGAATGTGGCACTAAATATGCAGAGTGGGAACCATGAGAGAAGCAGAATCTGTAGTTAATTTGGTACACATTTCTGTGGAGTATGTGTTGAGAGGAGTAAAACAGCTTCAGCACAGACTTAAGATCAACTTTAGTAGACAGTGCCAAAGACTATTATCCCAAAGTGGGTTTTCCAATGTATACTTCCACCAGCAGTGCATGAAAATTTTCTCTTCAAATCTTTTGCACATATTTCTATTGGGTTGTCTTTCTTTTTATTACTGATTTGTAGGACTACTTTATTAATTTAGGATGACAGATCTTTGTCACAAATACTTATTGCAAATATTTTCTACCATTTGGTGGCATGTCTTTTCTCTCTCTTGAAGGGGTCCCTTTGATAATCAGAAGTTCTTAATTTTAATTAAGTCAATTTACTGATCTTTTTAACCCATGCTTTCTGTGAGCAGTTCAAGAAATTTTTGTCTATGCCAAGTTAGCAAATATATTCTATCTTCTAGAAATTTTGGTGTTAGTTTTCCATAAGACCTGCAATTCATCTGGAATTTGTTTTTGCACATGCTGTGAAGTGTCGCTTAAACTTCATTTTTAAATAAAAGTATGGATATTCAGTTGGTTCAGAGCCATTTGTTGAAAAGGCACCTCTCTCCCTCTTCATCCTCTATTTAATGATATTTCTGTTTTAAGTGAAGATCAAATTGGTTGATAAGTTCATGGATTTTTTCTTCTGTACTGTTGGTCTGTTTGTCCATTCTGGCACTCCTATCATTCATTTAATTACTGTAGCTTTAAAATTTGTCACCTGCTATTGTGAGGTTGCAACTTTGTTTTTGTACTTCAAGATTATCCTTTTTATTTTAATATAAATTTTAGAATCAGCCTGTCATTTTACAAAGACACAAATAAAAGAACTGTGTTTAGAATAACAAAAACAAATCTATGAAAAAAATTTTTAAAATGTATTTTATTGATATTTTACAGAGAGGAAGGGAGAGAGATAGAGAGCTAGAAACGTTGATGAGAGAGAAACATCGACCAGCTGCCTCCTGCACACCCCCTACCGGGGATGTGCCCACAACCAATGCACATGCCCTTGACCGGAATCGAACCTGGGACCTTTCAGTCCGTAGACCGATGCTCTACCACTGAGCCAAACCGGTTTCGGCTATGAAAAAAATTTGAGGGAATTGACATATTTACAACATTTAGTTTTTCAACACATAGACATGATATATCCTACCATTTAAGCTTTCTTTTACTTCTCTAAATTATATTCTTCAATCCTCTACGAAGAAGTCTTGCACATACTTTGGTTTTTTGATCCCTTTATAGATACTGTCGATACTTGTATTTGCTAAGTTAGCAGCGCAAATGTCAGGGCAGAAGATAAGATTCAGAGTCGTGGACAGGTCTGGTGGGGAGAACTCATTTCCTTGGAGTCACGTCTGTCTTGATATGTTTGCTTTGCCTTTGTCTTGTCATATTTGTTTTCCAAAGCCTTGAGGTTGGTTCAGGACACTCGGTGGCCAGGCATCCCATCCATTTTTGACAAAGCCACTTTGGGAATTCACTCTTCTAAAACATTGCCAATGATGTATAGCTTGGTATAACTTCTTTTTTTGGTCATTTATTATTAAATTTTTATCTGTGTACATATCTTACCATTGCCCACCCTCCTCCCAAGGTATAACTTCTAGTACCTTTAGTTTTCAACACCATTTATTGTCTGGCAACTAATGACTCTAAAGAGATGCCTTGCCATCTCAGGAAATCCCCCCTTTTAGGCGTTTCCTGCTCTTATATTTAAATGAATTTATAGGTTCCACGCAGCGACAGAGGAGAATAATAGAAAGCCACTCTGGGTTGGTCTTGCTGCCTCATCATTTTCCCTCTACTTTTGTCCCCTTTTCTCATGTCTAGGCGTAGAGGGTAGGGACTCCATCACTTACTGCCTCAAGGTCACATCTCATGTGATTGATGGATATTTGCAAATGAATTATTAGTAGTTAAATTTTCAGGGAGGCAAAAGTTATATGTGGATATTTGAGTATATTTCATCAGTACCCCTAATTCCTTCAATGATCAAGGGTTAACTAAGTACTTTATACATGTTATCTATGATCATTTCAACCATAACTTCACTATAATTCTCTCCATTTTTATAAATGAGGAAAGCAAGACATAGAAAGGCTGAACAGCTTGCCGAAGGTCACCCAGGTACAAGATGAGAAGATGGAGTTTTCCCAACTACACCACACCTTCTGAGTTCTGCCAGCAAAAGATCACTTTCTGGAAGACCCATCCTGATGTTTGATTCGGAGGCCATGTGGGCTGTCAGCCTTTCTCCAGAGTTGCGCATTGCCATGTGTTATTGACAAACCCATCCGTATGTTGCAAGCTTATCATGAGATCTGGACTTGAGTCACTTCATCTTTCAGGGACACCATTTGAACCCTAGATAATGACTGTCCTGGGAGTGGATAAAACACAGGCATTAGACCTCTGTCCTGGGTGGAGCACCGGATTGGCTAAGTTCTTTACCTGCTGCTTGGCTCATCTTGACTCTGGCTCACTCTCATGTTTACCTTTTCCCTGTGTTCTATGCTGCTAGCTCTGATTCCTGACTCTTAACTTATAATTTTCCCTATGTCCAGGTACATACAGTGGAGATCAGAATGTGAAAGGAGTCTTTCAAATGTTTTGCTTCTGTGGTTTATTGGGTTTTCTTCTTCATGAATGAGTAGTTGGATGAATAACATGCACCATGGCCCTGCTCTCTGCTTCCAGCTCAGCAGGGAGATGCCATGAGCCTTTCTTGGGTGGACAAGGAAGCCCACCTGATATCTCTTCTCTGATTTCCCTCTGGGTACAGTCTAGGAGAGGGGAGGGACTTCTCATAAATTATTGTCACTGATGCTGTTACCAACCTCTCCCTTGGGGTTGAACCAATGGGACATCTGGGACATTTTCCCTGAACCTTGGCAGAGGTGAGATGGGAGGGGTGAGGAGTCTTAGGAGAGAGGAGGCAGGAGGAACTGGAGCCAGCATTGAAGGCCTCCGAAGTGCCGTGGGAGGAGGTAAGTGGCATTCTTACCATGCTGGGCAATTCTTATGCATTCTAGGCTTCTAAGTATTATTAGTCTCCCTAAAATTAATGGACAGTTCCCGGATCTATCTGTGGGAGCATTCATCTGCCTTCAATTACAGCTTTTCCTCTACTGCATGGCTACAACCCCCACCTTCCCTTCAGCCTCTGCCCCTCTTTCTTCTCGTAGCTCTTGGGTGAGGAAAGGCAGGATCTTGACAGTAGGACATTCACTTGCTTGGTAAAACCATAGATTCCTGAACTTCCTTGAAGATATCATAAGCTCCCCTATCCAATCTCTGTTGTCTACACAGTTGTTGTAAAGTGATCTTGGAGATCACTGGAGGGCAGCATTTATAATGTTGGCCAATATGTTGGATATAGGGAAAACAGCGTTATTCTTTCCTTTATGTGAAATATGCCTACTGGTTGCTGAACAAATCCTAATTCTTTTAAAAGATAACTTGCACTGAATAAATTGAATGCTTATGTCTGGGATTTCTATCCCAGGGAGTCACAGCAATGTTGAATAAACATGTGTGAATGAATGAAATGAATATTTATAAGCTAATATTTTCTATTTTGTATAGTAAACAATCTAGAACCCTAGTGACAAGTTACATGTCCCCAAGCCAAGAACAAAAGCTAGAGACCACAATGTAATGTAATAGTTCCCCCAAAATTCTGCTGGCAGGAGATATTCCTTATTGATTATATTTCCATTATTATCAATGATATTTGGCAACTTTAGAGGCAATGGTGAGAAGCCTGAGTTTGTTCTCATTGTTTAGTAACATTAGGCAATTTGAGAAGTTGTTAAGCATATTCAGAATCAAAGGTTCTCTAAAAAATGCAAAGCAGTGTGCGGTCGAGCTTTGGAATATCTCTGTGGTGTAGCTGTCTTTTTCTACAACAATTCATAGCCTGGATATCTCTGCTTGTGTTTTTGTTTTTTTTTTTTTTTTTTTTTTTTTTTTTTTTTTTTTTTTAAATAAATCTTTATTGCTCAGATTATTACAATTGTTTCTCCTTTTTCTCCCCCATAGCTCCCTTCCACCCGATTCCCACCCCACCCTCTGCCCTTACCCCCTCCCCCATCATTGTCCTCATCCATAGGTTATACAATTTTAATCCAGTCTCTTTCTGCACCCCACACCCCTTCACCCTGATAATTATCTATCCACTCCCTTTCTTTGCCCCTAATTCTATTCTTAAGTAATACCTTTCAGCATTTCATATAATACTGGTTTGGTGGTGATGAACTCCTTTAGCTTTTTCTTATCTGTGAAGCTCTTTATCTGCCCTTCAATTCTGAATGATAACTTTGCTGGATACAGTAATCTTGGTTGTAGGTTCTCCCTATTCATCACTTTGAATATTTCTTGCCACTCCCTTCTGGCCTGCATGGTTTCTGTTGAGAAATCAGCTGATAGTCGTATGGGTGCTCCCTTATAGGTAACCAACTGCTTTTCTCTTGCTGCTTGTAAGATCCTCTTTTTGTCTTTTACCCTTGGCATATTGATGATGATGTGTCGAGAAGAATTTTTCTTTGGATTCCTCTTGTTTGGGGTTCTGTAGGCTTCCTGTACTTGTAAGTCTATTTCTTTCACCAGGTGAGGGAAGTTTTCTGATATTATTTCTTCAAATATGTTTTCAGTATTTTGCACTCCCTCTTCTTCTGGCACCCCCATAATTCTGATGTTGGTGCGCTTGCAGTTGTCCCAGAGGCTCCTTACACTATCTTCAACTTTCTGGATCCTCTTTTCTTCTTCCTTCTCTAGCGGAGTGTCTTTTGGCTCTTTGATCTGATTCTTGTGTTCTTCCATTCTGCTGTTGGATCTCTGCATAATATTTTCCAATTTAGTCAGTTTATCTATACTTTTTAGTTGGGTCTCATGGAGTTTATCGAGCTTTTCTAGGATATTGTTGCATAACCTTAGAACCGTAGTTCTGAACTCTATATCCTCCATCTCTTTTGTTTGAGATCTGTTTCCTTGTCTCGGCATTATCACTATTTTTCAGAGTTGGTAGGATGGCTTTGTGTGTTTGGTGTCCTATATAGCACAGTGGGTCAGCCTCCTCAGTTACCTGAGGTAGACACTCTTGGTGATCCCCTTTGTGGACTGCGTGCACAGCCTTGTTGTAGCTAAGTCTCTATTGTTGTGAATTGACCTTCAGGCCAATTGGATGTGGGTATCAGCTGTGTCTACTCTGGGATAACTTCTGTATTGGAGACAGTCTTATAGGATCAGACTTGAAAAACTGCAGAAGCCTCTGCTCAGCTTGGATGGGGCGGAGTCTCAGGGCTGAACTGACAGTCTTGGCTTCTGCCCTGCCCTTGTGCACTCGCCTGAGTTTCCGCCTGACCGGCCCAGGTTCCCCAAGCAAGAGCGTGGGTGCCGCAGGGGCTCACCCGGACTTGGGCTGGTCTCTGTAGTCTGGAGCTTCTGACTCCTTCCGCTACAGAGAGGCCGCCATCTTGTACATAGAGGCAGCGGCAGCCTCCGTGGTCAGAATGGAGCTTCTGACTCCTTCCGCTACAGAGAGGCTGCCACCTTGTACAGAGAGGCGGCGGCAGCCTCCGCGGTCAGACCTGGAGCTTCTGACTCCTTCTGCTCCGGAGAGGCGGAGAGGCGGCGGTCAGACCTCAGCGCGTACTTGCTCACGCGCGCGAGTCTGTAGACCCTGCCGGCTGCGACTGCGACTCCCGGTCCCCGGTCTCTGAGTCTCTGAGTCTCTGGGTGCCTTTCTCTGCAGTCCAGACTCCACCCGTATGAGCCTGGGACCACGGAATTTCAGCCGGGGCTGGGTTCAGTGCAGTCGGAAAGGGTTCCGTGCAATCGGGGATTCCTCCCCTCCCACCGCCAGGCAGGTATTCGGCGGCCGCGTGCGCGAGCGTCTCCCTACCTCAGTGCTTTTCGGCTCCCAGTCCGATCCGTGAGCCTCTCTCTTTCTTTCTAGTTGTAGCTATTCCACTCCGCCAGCTTTCCTGACGTTTTGGTGAAGTCCTTTTTGATTTTAGTTGTTTTTTTAATTAAATTGTTGATGAGGCGGCAGCTTAGGAGACTGCCTAGGCCGCCATCTTGGATGTTCTTCCAGTAAATATTCTTCTCTGCTTGTGTTTTTGTACTGATAACAGTGAACAAGAGAGTGGGCTTCTAATGAGAACCTCTCATAAGGTGTGACACAGAAGAGAAGGAGGAGGACTATTTCTATTTGTGGGGCCCTAATATCTGTGGTCATTAGGAGAAAAATGGTAACAACAGGAAACCTTGCGTTTAATCACAGCTTTGTCTGCAAGATTTTGATCCAGGCTGTTCAATGCTAACACATGAGTGGAGAAGGTTCTATTTATCCCGATTTAAAAAAAAAAATCACATTGATTCATCTGAAGGGATTGAGTAAAAATGATTCTGAAAGGTTTTCTTAGAAAAAGGTGTAAAGTCTCTCATTTGTCTGAAAGGTGAGTTAGAGATGTGGGTAGGGTGGAATGAAAAACAGAGTTTCACCCAAGGGAAGTGCGCTGTTTTATTCATGATTAATGAGTGAAAACCATGCCTTTGGGTTTGCTGTCTAGCAAACAAGGATTTGCTCTCTTATTCTTTGAAAACTGATCAGATTATGTGTTCCTGTCTGAACTTGGTTGTGTTGCCACAGGTAATGCTGACTAGAAAACCAGTAAAGAGATAACAGCTTCACAAATGACATTTGCAGGCACCAGCCCTGTGGTCTTAGATGATTCTCCGAGGAGAGAAGACAGTTGTCAGGGTTAATGCTGGTCGTTGGGCAATCAGAGAGAAACCAGTGACCTAGTAGGTTTGTGCATAAAACGTCAGCCTTCAGACTGAAAGGTCTTGGGTTCCATTCCAGTTAAGGGCACATGCCTGCGTTGCGGGCTCCATCTCCAGTAGGGGGCGTGCAGGAGGCAGCCGATCAATAATTATCTCTCATCATAGATGTTTCTATTTCTCATTTCCTCTCTCTTCCTGTCTGAAATCAGTACAAGTATTTTCTTTAAAAAAGAGAGAGACAGAGTGAGGACAATGGCAGTCCTGTGAATCTCTACCCTGAGTCCTCCTTCCAGCCCAGACCACCTCCCTGAATTGTGCCTTTCCTTCTGCCAGAGGAGTTTGAGCATCATGTCCACTCAAAAGCTTTATGTAACCCCTCCACCTTCCTAACATACTTTCTGATCATCTTTAGCCATCACAGTCATCACATTGCAGCCCAATGTTCTAATTTACTTTAGGTTATGGATTCCTGGGAATGGTGTGGGGAAAATGTCTTAATTTCTGAGTGCCCTCGGTGTTTAAACTAAGGTGTTGGATTGAAGGTGCTGTTTCAGGCCATAGTTAGAAGCTTTCAGTTTTTCCCCTACTTCTCCTGAAATATTGAACCCCCCCTCTTTTTTATTGCTTCTTTTCTTCTCATTTTTTCACTTGTTTTCAAATTTTCTTTTCCTATGAGAAATTTTTGGATTGGAGGAGGCATGGATAGGAATGAAAATTGAGGATAAAATGAGAATGATCCTAGAGTCTTCCTACTGGTCCCTTTGGTATATAATTAGCCTGTTTTAATGGCAGATACTGGAGTTTGCAGGTGAGCTAAGAAAAACTCACTTGTAATAACATCACTTTGAAAGGTGAGTAAGAGAGGCAAACAATACTCAATAGATCTGCATTTTGAAAAACTTTTACAATCCTTATTTGATTATTGGAATGAACTGCATCACTTCACAAATAAAAAAGTATCAAGTTCTCTCTATAAGGTCATTATAATGGCTTACCAATATGTTATTACCTATCACCCAAGGTGGACACAAATAGTAACAGTATTTAGTGAGATAAAAGTTAGCGATTTACATATGAACCTTTGAAGTTGAAAAGCAGAGGGATGTTTTTGTTTTTATTTTAACATCAGTGCACAGGGATGTTATGTAATGGGAGTGTGTCATAGGGGGTGCAAAGTACAGACAGAGATATTTTCTCACGTATGTTTGTACCTGCTTCAGTCTCAAGTATGAACTCCACTGTATAGTAGGTCCCATAAAACCATTATGCTGTGACTGAGTGGGATGTTTCAACAAGCTGATTAGGAATGCATATTTGTTAAAATTAATTTTTAGAGAGAAAGGAAGGAGAGAGAGAGAGAGAGAGAGAGAGAGAGAGAGAGAGAGAGAGAGAGAAGTTACAAGGACCTCCATTTCTTTGTAGCTGGCATTTTAGTGAATTACAAGCCTTTTTCTCAAATTCTCTACCTTTTCCCACGTTAGTATGCAACACCATTTTGAAAGTTTCTGCCCAACAATGTCACTCCAGTAAATTAATAAAAAATTAAAATAAATAAAATTCAAGATGTATTAAATTATAAAAAAGTTAGTTACTTTAATAAAATAAATAAAACTCAAGATGTACTAAATTATTAAGAAAAAAAGAGTTAGTGATCTTGCTTGTCTAGGAAATTGAGTTAGTCACCTGCAACTTGAAAATTTAGATTCTGGATTTTCTGATTCTTATAAAATGAGAGTTATTAGGCTCTCTAGGAATATTCAATTTTTTTCTTTCACAACTGATTATTTTCAAATCCTGATTTCCTTTTTATTACCTAGCTTTTCTCTTTTCTTATTTTTTCCCCATTCTGACGTTTTGATTTCTCTTTTTCCTGCCTCTGACCACCAGTTCTGTTGGTCACTTGAAGGACCACCATGTTCTCTACCTCCTGAAAGCTTGTCTGTGTGGCTTTTGCTGACTAATTTCTAATTTAATCTAATGGGTCTAAATTTCTCTGCTCCCTCTAGTGGTCAATGAACTCTCTTTCTTAGTTGTTCAGACATCACATCACCCCTATGGCACATTTCACGATGTCTTGTAATTGCTCATAAACTGTTTCCTAGCTCAAACTAGGAGCCCATTGAATGAAGAGACTGTGTGTTCCTTAACGTAGTATCCCTCCAGTATGGCACAGGACCCAGCACTTCGTCAACCCTTGGTAAAAGTCTGTTGAATCAGTGAATGGATGAATTTTGAATTGATGAGTGGCGAAAAGATGGATTTGAATGGACAACTTTATTAAAATCAGTTCTATTATAGTCAACACTCTTCTTTGGCTTTGTTCACAATGCAAAAATGTCCATGGAATTTCCCTGTGAAGTAAGATTGTGATGTTTTCCTCTCCTCTCTGGGGACATAGTTTTTATATCCTGATTCAGATCTCATCTGACCAAGATATGCCTCTATTATTGAGTCTAACTTATAGAATGTTATGTACATCATGTGTATATCAGGTCTAGGAGACATGGTGGCCTCCTCCTTAAGAAGAAATCATATATGCTAAGGATCCCAGCGTCAGGCCATTCATGTGCCAAGGATCTGATTTGCATGATTTTCCTTGGCATGGCTTTGAACTGTGTATTGTGGCTGTCTCAGCCAGTGCACCTGGTAGAAAGGACATGCAAGCAAAAATTCACCTTGTTCTCCAGTAGTTAAAATATCAAAGAGGAGGGATTTTTTTTATTATAATGGCATTTTAATTTCAAATGTCATATTGATTTAATTGGATTAGTATACATCTATGGAATATAATTTATTGTGTCAACATTTTATAAATTTAACTTTAACACTAAGTTGCTGGAATTCAGCTAACTCAACATGGGACATGTCACTTCTTAGAATACTCACCAACAAAAGGAGGTCCTTTTGTTCCCTTTCATCTCTGTAATTTCACTTATTGAAGAACTATTTTTAGTATCTACCCTACCAGAATAGAGGTGATCTTAGTGGCATGAAAAGATACAGGCATCGCCTTTATGAAGTGTAGAGTGTAAAGAACAGACAACCATTCAATAGATAAGTAGATACAAGTAAGGACATATTCATGTGTTCTAGGGAGTAAGAGTTAAATACATATTTTGAGGGGAATATAATTCAACTCATTATAGGAGTTAGAAGGGAGGAAACCGTTGCAACAACTGAGAGATGATAAATGGACAGTTCTGAGATGTGGTTTGGAGGAGGAATCAGAAGCATTTGGCAATGGATTGCATAAGTATGGGGGAAATGGAGAAGTCAAAGATCACTCTCAAATTTTATACTTGGACAGAGTCTGGATGGTATGGTTCAAAGGATGAGTATTTACTCATGGTCACGGTTCAATTCCTGGTCAAGACACATGCTCAGTGTGTGTGTGTGTGTGTGTGTGTGTGTGTGTGTGTGTGTGTGTGTGTGTGTAGGAGGCCAATCAATGATTCTTTCTCATCACTGATATTTTTATTTCTTTCTTCTTTCTCTTCCTCTCTCTGAAATCAATACAAAAACATATTTAAAAAAATGCATACTTGGACAATTGGGCTGATTAAAGTTCTATTTAGTGATATGGGGAAGTCTGGAGAGAAAAAACAGGTTCAGGGAAAAATCAGGAGGGCAGATGTGAAGGTGAGAAGCTGGAGATGGTCTTGAAATATCAAGAAGGCTTTGGAGCATAGAATTAAAGGAGATATTATATTTGGAGATACAAATTTGGTGGGTGGTCTTAGAAGTGATGGAAAGAGTGAGAACTCAGAGTCATAGTAAAGAGAGTAAAGGGACCAGTATTTAGAGTGTAAGTGGAACAGGAAAAGCCAGCAAGGAGACTAAGAGGACATGGTATAAGCTCTGTCTGATTTTTATCCACCTCAGAGGAAAACATTGGTGGACACTGGCAAATGCAGAAAACTAAGTGTCAGAATGCCAGAGTTTTGTTGATACACCTAACATTTACCTGGTCTGTGGTTTTGAGCATTTTTCCCTCTTTACAACTAAGTGCTATGAACACTGGGCATGTCAAATATGGGTTTTATTAATCTTTGCCTTTTCATGTGCAAAAAAAGTTATCTCATGTGATGACATATTTCACTACATTCAACACAACACATTCTAGATTTTTATTTCTCAGTTGTCATGTATTTGGTCAAAACAAGAGTTATATAAATACAAGAGGAAAATTTTTAAACATTGAATTACACTTTTGCTATAACATAAGCAGATACTTATGAATTAACAGATTGATAAGATTTGTTGGAGGTTAGATATCCTTATTTTTACATAGCATCAGAAAAACAACGGAGTGGGGGAGGGTCTAGCAATTGTGGTCTAGTGTGGTTAGTCACAGACTCACTTTTTTATTGTTTTTGAAAAGGAATAAAATTATGGGTGAAAATCCTGCTTTAGAAAGAGACTGACCAATCTAACCAATAATGCATAAACTTCTACTTTTCATTCTCGAAATGTTGACCTAATTTTTTTCTGAAATTCTTCACAGAGTTGCTGAAAATTTGTCACCTTCATTCAGCTTTGTGCTTCAAACTTTCCTGCTAATTCATTTTTAAACAAGCGTAAATAGTATTCTAACAAGTAGAAAAAACTGAGACACCTCTCAGAAAGAAATTTGCTCACTAGAATAAACTGTTCAATAGTGTTTCTCTTGTTATTACTTAAAAATTTAAACAGTTGCAACATAAAATGATTTTATGGTTGAGCTGGTCTAACTTTTAATATTTCAAAAAATTGGAAAAGAATCCACTTTAATTTTGTGAAAAATCTACTTTAAATAAAATAAGCTTTTATTATGCTATATAATAAAAGGCTAATATGCAAATTGTCCCCATGGGCAGGAGTTCAACCTACTGGGATTTAGACATGCGCTGACTACCAGGGGGCAGTGTGGAACATGGCAGGTGGGTGCAAAGTGGCGGCATCTAGGGACCCTACCCACGCATGAATTTCATGCACTGGGCCTCTTGTTTTAAAATAATCCAGTTGCAGTCACAGCCAGAAGCTAAATTCATCCAATGCTTGACCTAAAGGACAATTGCTAGTCAAAATTAAGCAGCTGATATTAAGGTGTTTTGGGAATATAAAGCATTTATGAAGAATATTTAAAAAAAAACAGAATGTCAGGGAAGAGGATTAGGGCTAACGAACCATACCATAGGTGAATTGCCAGTTTGGTTGAGTGGAGTAAAAATTACTGGCTGTAGGCAAAAATTACTGTAGCTATTTTCTTTTGTTAAAGATCTTGTCCTTTGAATATATGCTCACTAACATACTAAATTAAGGACTAATGTGTGATGGTTTAAATCCTAACATCTCACCATGCCATGCTTTGAAAATTCCATGACTTGGGAGCATATTCCAGGCCACAGAAGCCAGAAAAGAACAAGTTTGACCTGTGTTTCTAAATGGGTCACTATAGAGAATTGCGTTATAATACAATTACAATTGAGCAGTACATCCTAAGTTATGAAAACAGAAACTCTGCATGCCATTTATATGCTTAGAACCAAACTAAAGGCAGGTCCCAGAGAGGAACTTACCCAACTTTCCGCGTAAAAGAGTTTCTCCCAAGACTCAAACTCTATGAGGCCTGGCTGACTGGATATGCTTAGATGAATTTTACTGTATTACTTACAGCCTTGGTTACCTAATCTAAGAAGCTGCTACTTCTCTATTCTTTCCTAGCTTGTATGTTTCAAGTCCTCTATGTTTGAGGTTTCAAAGCCAAATTTGTCTTCTCTGTGATTCATATTCAAGTAAGTATTGAGTGGTTGGTTTGTCCCTTTCTTAAAGCCAGGTCTGTGCTTGTTTGAGTCTGGCTGTCCCTATTTGTGTCTACATCTGTACCCAGTGTCCTGCTCCGCCCAGGCCATGATTGCATTGTCCCGAGGAACCAGATCCTAGTATTGCTTCCAAGAGGTGCTGTACTAGAGCACCGAGGCTATTCTCCTTAAAGTGACCTGTGCCTCGGTATGCTTTTAAAATGGCAGAAATTAATGTCACTCTGTACTGGGATATTTTTCTTGAAGAATAAGGTCTAAAACTCCTGTGGAAAATTAAATATATAAAAATAATCAAGAATGTTTTGAAAATAAGAAGCAATTTTTTAAAAAAATATTTATTGTTGAAAGTATTACATCAGTTTTCATCTTCCCTCCATTAACCTCTTCCAGCCCAGTCCTGTCCACACCCCAGGCCCTCAGACCATCTGTGTCCATGTGTTTTGCATATATGCATAGAAGTTCATTGGTTAATCTCTTCCCACTCACCTTTCCCTGATTTCCCTCCAAGGTACTAGTATGCTCAATAAGAAGCAATTTTGAGGGACTTATTCTATCAAATGCTCAAATATAGTATTATTAAACAGTTTTAAATAATAAAAAAGTGGACAGATTAATGAAACAGAACATAGCTCAGAAATTTGCATGGTTAAAATTGAACTTGTGATGAATGCGAATCATACACATTTGGGAGAAAGAGTTTAAAGAAATAATAGTAGCTGAAACCGTTTTGGCTCAGTGGATAGAGTGTTGGCCTGTGGACTAAAGGTCCCAGGTTTGATTCCAGTCAAGGGCATGTATCTTGGTTGCCAGAACATCCCCGGTGAGGGGTGTGCAGGAGGCAGCTGGTCGATGTTTCCTCCTCATCGATGTTTCTAGCTCTCTATCTCTCTTCCTCTCTGTGACAAATCAATAAAACATAAAAAATAAAGAAATAATAGTAGAATAATTAATTATTGTTATAATTACATATATAGCTTTTCACTTCAGAGCAAAAAAATTATACAAGGAAACAAAAATGAAACAAGCCAAACTAGTAGAAGGCATGGGTAATCAGGTACTGAATCTCGGAGAAAAGAAATTCTAAACATAAGAGCAGAAGAAGAAATAATATATTTTTAACTACAAAGAAATATAAAATAGGAATGAGGAGGGGGAAGAGTGACTAGGTGGAGCACAGAGGACATTCAGGTTAGTGAAACCATTCTCCATGATACTACATTGGTGGATACATGTCACCTGTTTGTCCAAACCCCCAGAAAGTACAACACCAAGAGTGAATCCTAATGGAAACTCTGGACTGTGGGTGTTAATGATATGTCAGTGGAGGTTCATCAGTTGTAACAAATGTATTGCTCTGGGGCGGGGGGGGGGGGGAGGGCATTGATTATGTGAAGGCTAATGCATGTAAGGAGCAGGGAGTATTGGGGGAAATCTCTGTAATTTCTGCTCAATTTTGCTGTGAACCTAAAACTGTTCCAAGAAATAAATTTTATTTAAAATTAAACAATTTTTTTTGTGAACTGCCTGTTTATGTCTTTTTTAAAAAAAATTTCCCATCAACTTTTTTGTCTTTTGTGCTCCTCATGTTTAAGAGTTTTTCTACATATTAGAGACATAAGACTTTGTGGCATGTGTTATGAATATCTTCTCCAGTTGGGCTTGGTTTTGGTGTTTTCTGGCATACACACATTTTATTATTTTTATTTTACATTTTTTATTTTTTTATTTCTTTCAATTACAGTTTATACTCAACATTATTTTGTATTAGTTTCAGGTGTACAGCATAGTAGTTAGACAATCATATATTTTACAAAGTGTTTCCCCCGATATTTCTAGTAACCCAACTGGCACCATACATAGTTATTACGATATTATTGACTACATTGGAGGCCTAGTGCACAAATCTGTGCACAGGTGGGTCCTTTGGCCTGGCCGGCGATTGAGGCATATCATGGGGCCAGTTGACCATGAGGAGGGATGGCGGGAGGTTGGCTGGCCCAGAGGAGGAACTGTAGGAGGTTGACAAGTATACTTATATATGAATATATAAGTATAAATATAAGTATATATATATAAGAATATATAAGTACAGCATAGATTTCTTATGCTGTACTTTACATGCTCATGACTATTCTGTAACAACCAATTTGCACTTCTCAATCCCTTTGAATTTTTTACCCAATCCCCAACCCCTCCCCTCTGGCAACCATCAGTCTGCTCTTTGCAGTTATGAGTCCTCTTCTGTTTTATTTGTTCATTTTGTTCTTTATATTCTACATATAAGTGAAATCATATGGTATTTGTCTGACATACACAAGTTTTAATTTTTTATTTTGTAGTCAAATGTATCAGCCTTGTCTTTTTCTGGATTTTGAGTCATAGTTAGAAAGCCATTTCCACAAAAGTTAAAGAGAAATTGACATATATATTTACTAGAGGCCCAGTGCACAAAATTCATGCATGGGGGTGGGCAGAGAGGTCCCCCAGCCCGGTCTGCATCCTCTCTAATCTGGGATTCCTCTCACAATCCAGGACCTCTGGCTCCTAGCTGCTCACTTGCCTGCCTGCCTGCCTGCCTGCCTGATCACCCCTAACCATTCTGACTATCTGCATGATTGCTCTAATTGCCTCTGCCTTGGCCCCCTGCCACTGTTGCTTTGTCTGGAAGGAGAACTGGATGACTGGAAGATGTCTGGTCAACCCAGTTTAATTAGAACATTACCCTTTTATTAGTATAGACTAGAGATCCAGTGCATGAAATTCTTGCACGGGGATGGGTGGGGGGAGGAGCGCCCAGCCTGGCCTGTGCCTTCTCAGTCCAGGAGCCAATGGGGAGTGGGCCTAAGCCATTAGTCAGACATCCTTAGTACTGCTGCAGAGGCAGGAGAGACTCCCACCACTGCCACTGGACTTGCCAGCTATGAGCCCAGCTTTTGGCTGAGCGATGCTCCCCCTGTGGAAGCACACTGACCACCAGGGGCCAGCTCCTGCATTGAGTGGGATCAAGCCAAAACCAGCTCTCTGACATCTCCTGAGGGCTCTTGGATTGTGAGAGGTCATAGACCAGGCTGAGAGACCCCACTGGTGCACAATCAGGGCCAGCATGTGAGAGGTTGGTCAGCTAGAGAAGGGACCCCATGAGGCTCCAGGGCCTGTCCAACTTGGCTAGCTCAGTCCAGATGGGCCAGACCCCAGCAGCAAGCTAACCTACTGGTGGAGCATATGCCCCTGATGGTCAGTGCAGGTCATAGCAACTGGTTGACTGGTCAACTGTCTGCTCCTTCATGGTAAGTGCATGTCCTAGCGAGCAGTTGAATGGCCTTAGCATATCATTAGCATATTACTCTTTGTTTGAATGGCTGACAGGACACTTAGCAATTATGCACTTATTATATAGAATTCTAGTACATCTATGGTTTTATTTGATCCCTAATTCATTTGGAGTTTATTACTAGTTTATTACTAGGGATGTAGATATAATTTTATCTTTTTCTAAATGATTATCTAGTTGTCCCAGAGTTGTTTATTTAAATAACCATTTTTTATCCCATTGATTTGAGATGTTACCTTTATCACATTCTAACTTACTGTAGCTATTTAACTATAACTCTGGACTATCTACTGATTTTTGTAGATTAACTTTGTACCTGTTACTTCACTGGATTCTTTTATTGTTTTCTTGCTTTTTAAAAATATATAATTCTATTGATTTCATAGAGGAAGGGAGAGGGAGAGAGATATAGAAACATCAATGATGAGAGAGAATCATTGATGGGTTGCCTCTTGCACACCCCACACTGGGGATGTATCCTAAATGGGAATTGAACCTTGACCTCCTGGTTCATAGGTCAAAATGCTCAACCACTGAGCTATTCTTATCATTAATTATGTATGGTTTTCCATGTATATTCTTACAACATCTATAAATAATTTGACTTATTTTTTGACCCACTTTTATTCTTTGATTGGTTTGCTAATTCAGTCAGTGTGCTGCTCAGTAGTAGCAAAGATAGTAGGCATCTTTTTCTTTTAAGTGTTTTTCAAATGTTCTTATGATGAGTGGGTATTGGATTGTGTCAATGGCTTTTTCATCCTATGTTGAGAAAATCATAGAAAGTAGTTCCAACTTCCTATTTGAAAAAGCACAAGTTTTCTGAATCCTAGTTGTTGTTGTTTTTTTTTTTTGTATTATAAAATGGGAGATTTAGACTTAAATGATTTCTAAATTTCCTTTCACTGACTACCTGCCTATCCTACCTAATAAAAGAGCAATATGCAAATTAACCATCACTCTGCTACACCACCAGCCACACCCACCAGCCAATTAGAGTGAGTATGCAAATTAACCCCAACCAAAATGGCTGCAGCCACAGAGAGCAGTTGAGAGGCATGGGTTTTCCTGGCAATAGAGGAAGCCGAGGTTTCCACACACCCTGCCTGGCCTAGGCTTCCACTCAAGGATACAAAGTTTCAATTATAGAAGATAAGTCCCAAGAAAAATTGCAGCAGCCACAGAGCTAGAGAGAACAGGCTAGGGAGGTAGCCAGCAACGGAGGTAGCCAAGCTTTCCACCTGCCCTAGCCGGCCTAGGTCTCTATAATTGAATACAAAGTTTCAATTATAGAAGGTAAACAAATCCGAAGAGAAATAGTGGCAGCCAGGGAGTGAGTAGGAGGCTTGGCTCCATTCCAGGCTACAAAATTTCAATTGTAGAAAGTAAATAAATTCCAGATACCAGGACCTCCCCTTGGGTTGCTGAGGGGCATGGCTGACATGCAAACCACCACAGGCCCCTCTCCCAGGCCACCCCACACCTCAAGTGAACCCCCACCCTGATCTGGGACACCCCCTCAGGGCAAACCAGCTGGCCCCCACCCATGTACCAGGCCTTTATCCTATCTAATAAAAGAGTAATATGCAAATTGACCATCACTCCAACACACAAGATGGCTGCCCCCATGTGGTCAAAGATCCTGCCCCTATGTGGACACAAAATGGCCACCACAAGATGGCCAGCAGGGGAGGGCAGTGAGAGGCACCAGGCCTGCAAGAGACGGAGTTGAGAGGGACCATATCTGTATGGGAGGGCAGTTGGAGGCAATCAACCCTGCAGGGAAGGGCAGTTAGGGGTTACTAGGCCAGCAGAGGAGGGAAGTTGGGGGCAAACAGTCTGGCAGGGGAGCAGTTAGACATCACTCAGGCTGGCATGGGAGTGGTTAGGGGGTGATCAGGCTGGCAGGCAGGCGAGCAGTTGGGAGCCAGCAGTCCTGGATTGTGAGAGGAATGTTTGACTTCCCGTTTAGATCTGGGATCAGGTCTAAACGGGCAGTTGGACATCCCTTTAGGGGTCCCAGATTGGAGGGGGTGCAGACTGGGCTAAGGGACACCTCCCCCACCCCATGCATGAATTTCATGCATCAGGCCTTTAGTCTATTCATAAAGAAAGAATTGGATTTATGTTTACCTCCCAGGTCACTGAATTTCTAGAATTAATTAGCATTTATGTTGAGATTTAAAAATAACACTGGAAGTAGAAGAATATAGATAGAATAAAATTTTAAAGTAGCCATTGAGAAGCAGAACAATGATTTTTAAAGGATAAGAAAGTAAACACTAATGGAAAAAATAAATACATTGTTTATGTTTAACTTTGCCACTGGAACTGTTCAAGGGTAAAACTCAAGAAATCTGGAAATTCAAAATATTTACTTTGCATTAAAGATAATGATATTCAAGATGAGGTGAAAAAATAGTTCAGGAAATCAAATGGGACCAATTATTGCATTTATTTGGGAAGTAGGAATTCTGTGGTGGAAAAGGTACTCTAATTTGCTTATTAGGAAATTAAAATTGGATTTTTTTTTGGAAACCTTCGGCCTATGTGTTCATAAATATCATAAAAATGAAACAGTTAAAATAAAACAGATCACGAATGGGCAATAGTGTTGACTAAATATTTTGGGAATTTACCATTCATTATTCTGTTGTGATCATGACATTGTGATAAAATGACATGGCACAAATAAATGAGACCACTCAGACCTTCAGTAGTTGTAATTCTGATGGGAAGAGATCCTAGAAAGTTCCAAAAATTGCGTACATTTAAATGTCCAAGAGAAATGCTATATAATAGTATTTATAGCCAACTGAAAGCTAAGTTTCTTCATTTCAAACATGAAAGAGAAGAAAGTGGAGAAGGTAGAGAGAAAAGAGAGGGCAAATATTTACATGTAAATAGGAAATGTAGACTAATTGAATTCTTTTGTGCTCTGCTCTGAGTGAAACAACAAAGAATATCTCAAGAAGTAAAAATAGACCTAACATTCAAAGCATTTACAATGAATTATCCATGACACAACATGCAATTAAGTCATGGAACTTGCTACTACAGGATTTTATTTAAATAGATAACTTAGATTAGAAGGATTAGATATGGTAAATACAGTTTATAACAAAATGTCAATCTCTGTAGTTCAGAACAAACAAAACACCAAACGCACAAATAAAACACAAGTGACTTTAGCTTTCAGGGAATATTTGAATATATTTTAGGATGTGAAAGAAATTTCTCTTGACTAATGTCTTATTGCTATTTTATTGATGGATTTTAATAATTACTCTCCCCCCCCAAAAAAAAATAGTGCTCCTGAATAAAAGGCAAAAGTGATGTAATATGAAATGCATTGCTTTTCAAAGAGGAAGGTCAAGAAGTAGCCATAAATGTATTATAATAATTAATTTCCCCATCTCAATTGTGCAAAGAGAAACTTCAGGGAAGAAAAGTGAAAAAAAAAATCTTATGTCAATGAATACAAGACAGTTTAGTGTAGTGAGGCGAATAAGAATTTTAGAGGCCTTCAGATCTTCATTCCAGTTTACCTAAACTTCTCTCACCTTTGCTTCTGCCTCTTCACACCTTTGTTATGCCTAGTCTTTAAATGTAGAAACTTCCCAAGGAGTCTTCCCAATGAGTTGTTCTTCTTCTTACCCTGGACTCTGTGACTGAGAATCTCATTCATGGTTTTAATTGTAACCTATGTGTAAAAGGCACCCAAATTAGTATCTCTATCACCAACCACTTTTATATACGGACCTGAATTTCCAGCTACTTTTCCAACTGGATGTAAGATGGGCATCTCAAGTTTAATATATCCAAAGCAGAGCTTATTATTTCTTCTCCCTCTGTCATGCATAGTCCTACTCCAGAATTTTTTCTCTCTGTTAATGACGTCCTCATACATACAGGCAACAGAGCCTGAAGTTCCACTACCTTTGCCATTGCCTTGCTAAGTATTTGCTAGCTATTTCCAGAACACATTATGTACATATATTCCCATTAGTCTTTACTCATACTGGTCTCCCTGACATGCTTCTCATCTTTATTTTATAAGTTCCAATTAAAATGCTTGGTAATTGGTGAAGCCCACTTCCAATGAATTATGCCTTCATCAGTGCTTTCATTGGTTTGCCTTCCTGTCATAACACTTATTCTCCTCTAGGTCACTTCATTCATTCAACAACATTTATTATGGCTGATACTATTATATACATGGGGAAAGAAAGTGAAATAAGTCTTGTTTTATGCCTGAAGGAATCTTCTAGTATTTAGAATATATACAACAATGGTGGGAGTCCCCATGTTAAACTTGATTAAATAATTTTTAATCTTAAAAAAAATGTTGTTTGGGTAGCTGGAGAACCACCACAAATAAAAACTTTCTGAGATGGGCAGTCATGACATCAAAGCTATGTGGCAAAACATCCCTTTCCTGTGGGGTTAGTATGAGAATGACTATGAGAAAGCAGTGTTTGCATCATAGACACTGGGGTTTCCCCTAATTACTTACTAAATTACTCCCTACTTAGATAGGACATACACAGTTTGAAGCAGAAAATGACGGTTGGTCTAGATAGACCATTTTTGTTTTATTTCCCAGCCTACTGTTGGGAAAGGTGAATATTTTTCTTCACTTTGCACCATGCCTTTACAGAAAAAATACGGCTAGTGATTTCGGATGAAACCTTCATATAAACTGTTAAAGATGGGAAATTCATTAATAGGAAAGAAAATGGGTTATATAATGGTTTAGTGATTTCCACAAAGTGCTTATTTATGATTGTTCACTTAATTGAGGCAATAAACTACAAGAAGAATGTTTATGCATGGGCATCTGTGGGTACAGTGGGTCAATGAGGAAACACAGAAGAATTTCTATTATTCATCTGGTCCCAAGGATAAGCCTCAGCCAAAGAAACTGTGGAGATAATAAACTCTGGAAGATGTAGGTGCCCTAAGCATCCCTGCTAGATCTTGGCAATAAGGTGTAAGAGTGAGGAAGCAACCTTCTTCTGACTTCTTTTTTTCTAAAAAAAATATTTTATTGATTTTTTTTACAGCGAGGAAGAGAGAGGGATAGAGAGTTAGAAACATCGATGAGAGAGAATCAGCGATCAGCTGCCTCTTGTACACCCCCTATTGGAGATGTGCCTGCAACCAAGGTACATGCCCCTGACCGGAATCGAACCCGGGACCTTTCAGTCCACAGGCTGATGCTCTATTCACTGAGCCAAACCAGTGTCGGCTTCTTCTGACTTCTTAATGCAACCAAATGAAGGTGTTGACCCCCTACATGGGGGTCTGTAAGGGCACTAGGAAGTAGTATTCTTAGCAGGGACACTGGTGCTCTCTCAATGAGTACCAGAAATAGTGACAAAGGTGAGGAACCCCCAAAATCCTGGAGATTGAGGATGTTGATGAGAGTACCTGAATAGAAGAGAAATAAGGAAGACCTGTGTGATGGCTATAGGTGATGAGCAAAACTTCAAACTTCATAGCAAGCTTCAGTTCTGGGTAAATAAGTGAAGACAAGAGACAGCCAAATTTAGGGTGTTAAAATTCATGTGACCTTATCTGTACTCAGGAACTGGTAAGGCCCATGGAAATGTGGGTTATCACTGTACAGCAAGGGAGAAGAATGTATATGACATGCTAGTTCCCATGGCTGAGTTTCCTTCTCAGACTTATGTCACTTTGGGATTGGTTAGTTGGGAGTAAACACAATAGTAGGAGGGTTGTCTGGATCAAAGTGGGGGAGAAAACAATGGTGAGAAGAGCTTTAATTATGGGTGACTGGTAATTCCAATGAGGATTAGCCATTTTGTGTGTCACTTAGGTATCTTACCTTTTACCTACTAGCCATTTCACCACTGGGAAGTCCTTTATCCCTACAATAGGTAGATAATAGAAAGGATGTGGCTTTAAAAATATCCCTGTTCATTCTGGTCAATGATCACTATAATCAGAATACAGAGAACAGAAAAATTTATTTGTAAGCATATATTTTTCATATTAACAACAATTTTCTCCATCAGAAAATTTATTGCAACCACTAAATCAAGATTAATTTTTAGGCATTATTTGTGAATTTATTTTCCTCTGTTATATTACTCATAAACTATCATGGAAGTAAGCAATAGCTGCTCTATTTGATTTTGGAGAAGCTCCAGGATACCCTTCATCCTGGAAAAGAGGCAAAACTAGATGAAATTAAGAAGCACCTCTAATGCCGAAACTGGTTTGGCTCAGTGGTAGAGCGTCGGTCTGCGGACTGAAAGGTCCCAGGTTCAATTCCAGTCAGGGGCATGTACATTGGTTGCGAGCACATCCCCAGTAGGGGGTGTGCAAGAGGCAGCTGATCGATGATTCTCTCTCATCGATGTTTCTAACTCTCTATCCCTCTCTCTTCCTCGCTGTAAAAAGTCAATAAAAATATATTAAAAAAAGAAGCACCTCTAAGTAAGATGATGGTCCCTGCAGATTCCAATAGGCTTTCAAAATATAGGAAGGACCCAGTTGCGAGCACATCCCCAGTAGGGGGTGTGCAAGAGGCAGCTGATCGATGATTCTCTCTCATCGATGTTTCTAACTCTCTATCCCTCTCTCTTCCTCTCTGTAAAAAGTCAATAAAAATATATTAAAAAAAGAAGCATCTCTAAGTAAGATGATGGTCCCTGCAGATTCCAATAGGCTTTCAAAATATAGGAAGGACCCAGCCATCTGGGTAAGCAGTGGCTGTGATTTAGAAAACATCCATCCAGAAGAACCAGGCTTGCTGTTCCTCCTGTGCATAGCAGATGCAGGTGGGTGCAACTTCTAGCTCAACAAGGTGATACTGGTGCC
Source organism: Vespertilio murinus (assembly GCA_963924515.1). NCBI lineage: Eukaryota > Metazoa > Chordata > Mammalia > Chiroptera > Vespertilionidae > Vespertilio > Vespertilio murinus. The sequence goes on along the minus strand of OZ004709.1, from coordinate 46,299,315 downwards.
AAGCCTGGCATGCATTCCTCTCTGTGGCATGTTCTAATGGCAAAGGTCCTAACCTACCTCTGCCTAGACCTGACCACTTCTCAAAGGGAAAACCCAGATGTGACTTTCCATTGCTAGGTCAGAAGGGTGGAGAAGAGGCTGGCAGGGTAACAAGAATGAACTTACACCCCAAGTATCAGCTCCTTCCTGAAGCTTCTCAGTGCGGGTAAGCATCCAGGTGAGATTGCTAACCTGACAGATAGGTCTTTGGAAAATTCCAAGTCAGAGAAAACTGGGAAGAAGAGGGAGTCGGGGAAGGATGGAGAATAGTACAAAGAGAAGCCACAGCCAAAATAGTTTGGGGTCCAAATGAACATCTGAGTTTGAGGAATGATGAAAATATTGTATTAAGTTCAATTTTAGGTCTGTATGCCAAGAATCTTTACACAGGATAGGGCTGGAAGAAATCAGACTACAAGAGCTCAATGACACATTGCAATAACATTGTACACTAAACTCCCAGACTCACTGCTGTGTTGCTTTAGTCAAGTGATGTTCCTCTCCCAAGCAGAGGTATGTGCTGACACAGGCTGATAAACACTGTGGAACCTGGCATTCATTGGTCTGGCTACATTAAATGCATTGACATTGGAAGAACAGAGATGGGCAAGTTATCTCTTAAATCTGATTCGCACACAAACTGAATGAACCTCGTAGTGACCTCCTTAGATACTAGTTTGAAACCTGGTGCAAAGGCTAAATGTTTAAAAGTTTCTTTAGGGACAGCACTTACTCTGACACAGGGAAGCCATCTGAGAAGCTAGGCCTACACCTCAACAAACAGGTGGTTGGGCAGGGTGTAGATTGTACCTAAGGATTGTATCTAAAACCCAATTCTAAGGATTTTAGAAAAAAATATCAGTTTCAAGGTGCTTGCTTGGTTTCATTAGAGAGTAGTTAACCCAGCTCTCCATTGTCACCTTCTTAAGTGGGTGGGGAAAACGTTTACCTGTGAGCAAGAACGGACCACTTTGGGGAAGGAGATTGATTCTCATCATTGTTTCTACTAGATACAGTGTGCACACATTATTGATTTGCATATTCAAATAGGCTGCTCCCATCTCTGCTGCCTTAGGTGAGAGATAAGCTCACTACTGAATCTTGAGAAAAAGAAAATGGACAATGATCACATTCAGGAGCCTGAAATCTCTCCAGGTAGCTCCTCTTGAGGGATTGCTCTTCTGGGGAAGCAACCTGTGTCTCCGGCAGGAATTCTTGTTAGGTTTTGGGGTTGCCAGAGGGAGTACTTTGAGCCCTGGTTTCTGTCATGTGTCATGTCTGTCAGTCTTCCTGGTTTTATCTGGGGCTTTTTTTTTTTCTTTTTCTTTTTGGCAATTTATTCTTTATTTCACTGCTACTCTGCTTATTCTTGGTTCAGGGTCCCTGCCTATCCTCCATCAAATCCTGCTCTCAGATCACAAGCACTGTGATCCTATCTCAGGGGCATCTTATTTCTCTATATTTATTAATAGACTTTTAGAAATTACAACTTGGACACATCGAAGTGCATTCAATATAGGCCTGAAGCTTAACAAATAGAACATTGCCAGCTCTTTCCCCAACTTTTTACCAATAACATTCTCCCTTCCCATCAGAGGCAAGTAGAGGAAATCATATCCATAACTTAGCCTGCCAATCCATGTAAGAATTTTTAAAAATACAATTTTGCTTGGCTTGATCTTTTCATAGAAGGTACCCTGCTGTGTATTCTTTTGTTCCCGACTTGGTTCTTAAGCCTGACTTCTAACTGTAGCATGAGACCCCAGATATCTCCTTTCATAGTGATTTTGAGTATCAGTGAGCAGATATGAACATATTTTGGGGTGTCAGGAGTACATTTAGTGTGCCTCAGGACATGAGAATGAAGTGACCGTGTTATGGCCTGGAGCATAGGTTTGGGGTGCCCCAGAGAAGTGATGGTCCAGAGAAAGCCCTGGAAACTGTGGCAGACAGGATGGAACCATCCAAGTGGAAATTTCACCAAGACTGGAAGGTTTCCAGGATGTGGGAGTTTTGGTGCTACAACCAGAAGTCTCAGGCAAATGGGGTCATGTTCATTACCTTGTCCTCCCCTCCATATATCAACCTCCATGCTGTCAGCCATTGCCTCTTCCTGGTCTCGACTCTGAGCTTTCACTTACTATTGCCCTAGACTCCTAAAAGCTCTCCCCACTCCCGTAATGAAAATCCTTCTGATGACGCAAGTGTATTATCTGCCTCAGATGGATAGGGTTATCACACTGAGGGGTAGTAGCAGTAAAACCCAGATCCTGGGAGGTAAATGGTATAAAAATGGCTAAAGCGATCCAACCTTGTATGTTGTAGGGTAATAACCTGTAGTACACTACAAATGCCGGCCAAGTGGCCAAGGAGGGCAGGTGGGAAGGATGAAAATTATTGAAGGTCTATTCTGTACCAAAAGCCATGCGGGCGATTATATACTTACATGCACATATATGAAATATGCATTTAAAATGAAAATATAATATGATTGATTTGAATTCTTATTTTCTGGATGTGAAAATGGGGGCTCTGAGAAATGAAGTTACTTGCTCCAGGTCACACAGCTACTAGAGCTGCTGAGTTGGAATTTAACCTCCACTTAGTATTTTATCCTTCATCTATGCCAAGCTTATATATTATCTAAGGAATGAGGAGTCCAAATGAGACTGAAAGCTTACATTAAACTGAAGCTAACTCCCCTCCCCTTCCCACTCTGCCTCCCAGTTAACAGGAGCAGCAACTCTCAATTGCCTTAAAAACACACACACACAAAAAAAACCCAACACTTTATTGAGATATGATTGATTCTTAGTGATGGTGTCAAGGGTCTATGTATACTTATCTCCATTCTTAATGACTTTTAATGCTGCTTATTGTATCTCCCTCCAGAAAACTAAACAACATACCAGTGCTGGTCTTTTAGGCTTTTCATACTTAGAAACTCATCTCCTTTCATGGAAGGATCATTGTCTCTTGGATGCTCTATTCCCACACTCCCACCCACAGTGTCCTCCAGATATCTCTATGGAGACATAAGTTTGCTCAAAACAACATATTTAAATAATTAAACGAAGAGAATATTATCCACACATGAACTCTAAAGGATGATATGATATACATTTCATAGTGTAATCTTTGTTTTCTTTGGAGTTATTATCATTTTGTTTATTTTTTGTTTGTTTAGTATTCAGTGTTCCCATCACTAATGTATTCCTTTAGATGGGGGTAGATAGCTCTCCAAACACATCTGTACCACTAAGAATATTCATCTTAGAGAACTTCAAATGGTAAGGCTATTCCATTTTAGCGTTAAAGCATACAGTTAAAGGTAGGGGTGTTCTAGCTGGTTTAACTCAGTGGATAGAGTGTTGGCCTGTGGACTGAAGGGTTCTCGTCAATGACACATGCCCGGGCTATGGGCTGAATCCCCAGTGTGGGGCATGTAGGAGGCAGCCAGTCAATGGTTCCCTTTCATCATTGATGTTTCTATCTCTCTCCCTCTCCCTTCCTCTCTGAAATCTATAAAAATATATTTAAAAAATAAAGTTAAGGTGTGCAAATGCTTGTAGGAATGATGTGTAAGGTAAGGTCAGAAGCACTATGTAAAGTGAAACCTTTCTCTCTTGAAACAGTCGGCTCACTTACCTCCCTCAAATCCAGTAATCCCCAATTCCTCAGGCAGAGCTACGCTTCCCCCCATCCCCACCTCCTCCAGCACTTTGCTCTCCTCTTTCCCCTCAGACTGCACTGATGCTCCTCTGTGATAGTTACATTTAGCCATGTTAAATCAGGAAACCTTGAATATGTTTCTCTGCCATGTTCTGAGTTAGGCAACAGAATTAGAGGAGGAAGAGGAGGAAGAGGAATCTAACAAACAATAGCTAAAATAAAATCAGCTCTTGAATTTGAAAAGCATACCTTTCTAATATATAAAAATAACAGTTATATCACAATGCATGAGTATCTACACATACAATAGGAAAATACTATTAATATTAATATCAAATTAAGTATAATAATATTAATATCAAATTAAGTAAAATTTCATGCTGAAATTTGGTTCATTACAAAATATCTATTTTGATTATTTTGAATGGGATCTGTAGCTAATACTCTACCTGATTCTTTTAATTTGCTCCATAAAGGGTCTGAACACAAGTCCATCTTAATGACATTATTTAAAACTACTATGGTCATCACAAAAGCAAATAGGGAGTGTCTGAGTCAGAGGCTTTATATTTCACAGTCGTGCAAGGAACTCTTTCAGACTCACCCAACCAGCTGCTAACTTCCTCTATGAAGAAAGTAAGGTAAATATTTCTGAAGCCCAGAACTTAAAAAGTCTTTGCAGACACTGGTGAGAGAGGTAAAAGAGAACAGTAAATAAATCATGCTGCTTCTCTGTATCTGAGAGTCTAAGCTCATCAAACCATATCCAAATAGTTTCCTGGCCCTGTTCTCAACTGCTCTATCTCATGGCTCTGTCTATCTCTGACTTTCTGTGGTATCCTGGTAGCACGGTGTACAGGGGATCAAGATAGCTGAACACTTCATATTCCACTCTTGGAATGATGAATAGCATTTGGGAAATTATGTACAAAGCTAGCCTCTATATTTCCAATGTTCTTAGTTAAGACGTTGTAGGTTGAAATATACTAATTGCTGAGATTAGAATTAAACTCTATTTTAAGTGCACATCTGATTAGGGATTTGTCAATATTTGAAACCACATTTTTAATATAAATGGAAAAATTAGAAAATATTTGTATAAAGGAGTAACTCTATTTATTGCACTTAACTTTTATGGTAATGATAAGAATTAAACATGCTGAATATAACATGTGGTTATTCATTTTTTTCTCCAATTTGTGTATTTTGGTTTGGTAAATACAGGATTTTTTTCTCTTAGTAATATTCCATGAAATATGATTATTTTGCCTTTATAGACAAAATTATTCTATGATTAGCTAATATCTGATCAAACATTTAAGGCACATAATAGATCAATTAAGTATAGTAAGCTTGGATACATGAAATATTACTATTGTAAGTTATTATTTTATTGAATGTGTTTTGGCTCTGTTTTTTCCTATACTTTATTTAAAAATTACTTTTCTTTCTTTTTATTAGATTTTAAAAACTGCTTTAGTGAGTACATACTTATTCTTTTGTGTTGGAAGAAAGGGATAAAGCATTTCTTGGATTGAAACATACCATAAGTAAACAAATAGGCTTCAGGCTTCTGTGGACTTCTAGGTCCTCAAGTCTGATGTTTGGGATTGAAAACTTGAGTTGTATTAACTTTAAAATTATAAATTAACTACATATCAATATATTAAGCTAAAGTATTTATGTAAGGAACATAAGAATATGGTATGCTTGCAGTAAAATATAAAGTTAATAAAAAGCTAAGTACTTACCATTTGAAAAGAATTTTCCTTCATCGATATATCTGACAATGGCATACGAGGTGGTATCATATGATATCTTTTCTGTAGCTTGACATTATTTATTTTTCTTTTCACTTTCCTTTAGTTATTTAGCTAGGACCCAAATCATCAGGTACTTGTTGATGGCTTGTTGAATTTTGCTGTGTGTTTTTTCTCAAAGAGTTGCTGTTTTAAGAAATTATAGAAGAAAGAAAAAAAATCACAGTTTTGGTACCAGGTTAACACTTATTTTTCTGTCCCCAATGGAAATCTAGCTGTAAAACAATTAAGTCAGCCTTGAATATAGTTCTCTGTTTGCCAAAAATATTCCAACTTTATGGCAGGCGAGAAGAAAAGTATCTTGCATTCATTTCTGGAACTTACAGTGCACCTACATAAAGCTTATAAAATTAATTATGTGATGTGAACATACTTTTTGGTATTTGTTTTCAACATGTATGCACAAGGTTGCTTAAAGATATATTATCTAGTGCCATTTATCATTTTAAAAGCCATTGCTTGAGAATTGGTAATGGTCTAGGAATGTGTTGGTTCATGTGTCTCTGTAATGATTATTTTTTTTCCTAGTATGGTTTCTTTGCCATAAACTTACCTAAGTGATTACAAAAATGTACTTGATGCCTGAATCCACATATTTCTGGGTTAGTTTCTTTTCTGTTATGTATGTTTTGTGAAAAGTTACCAGCATGACTAAAAGATTAGAAACTGAAAATTTGTGATTATTGCTTAGAAAGCAATTTAAAGAATGATTTGAAAGAGGTGTTTTGTTTTTTTCCCCCACCCCAGAAGGTAAAATAGTAAAACATAAATTTGTAAAGAAACAAGATAAGTTGGAGTCTGATCAAAGAAGAATGTGCAGAAAATGTGTTTTTGTGCTTTGGGATATGTAGCACAAAGTAACTTCTAGACCCCATTGGACCAAGCAGTCCCCTAACAGGGTCATTTAAAAATCTTTCAGGCCTTATTTTAAAGATTCTAGTCCATATTACATCAAATATATTAAAATATACCCACAATTCTATCTTAAATATAATTTTCACTGTAAATAGTTTAAAAGGATTATTATGACTTTGCTTTTAATGTTAGTTTTCTAAGAGTGATTTATTTCATATACTATGATTTTCAGCAATGAAGTCTTAGAAATTGTTTCAAGATAATCTAGCTCACAATTTCTCCCCCAAATTAAAGAAATTTTATGACTATTAAACTTAATATAAAAACCAACTTATGCTTCAAATTAGTGTATTCACTTATATGCTCATTAATTTTAATTTTACCATTTTTTCACACCTTAGAAACAATACTCATATTTCAGATGCAAAATATGACTTTGAATCCCTGAAAAGTTTGGGGACTTTAGACACTGCCAATGTGGCTCACTGGATTCAATGTGAAATTAGTTAAATGTTTTTCATGTAGCTATTAAAGGAACATAGGTGTTCTTTCTTGGAGTAAAGTTTGTGTGGAGTGAGATTTTATCCCTCTGTATTCCTGGGGGTATAATTGTAGAGTGCAACTTACCTGGAATTGACAGGTGCTAAATTTGACCTTGAAAGACAGTCTCATCTATGGCCTGTGCCTTGGTGATGTTCTCAAGGCTTGAAATTCCAAAGTACGGAATATGGGGTTCTCAAACACTCTGGAAGTGTTCAATTTGTTGGTTTTCAGGACAAAACAGATTGTTAGCATTTTCTAGAGAATAAGAAATGTAGCAGCTTTCATTTACAGCAGGTCAGGCATTTTATAGAGTTGTTTCTCAATTTTACTTTTAAACTCAAGCTCCCATTTGGTAAAATTGAAATTAAAAATTTGTTTTAATGTCATTTTTAATTTTAAAAGGCATTACATTTTTGTGACTTCAACAAAGTCAGTCAGATGACAATTTTAGAATATTCTTGTTTCAAACCACTTGCATGTCCCTCCTCCTGACCTTCTTTTGTTTCCGCCTCATTCCCTGACCTTTCACCCCAAATACCAATGTTATGGTCTGGTCCTCTTACAGGTGTAAGCATGGAAGAATGCATGTTTTTCTGTCCTGTCAATTGATCATCTCATTGAATATGATGAAACTTAAAAGCTCAGAGAAGTAAAAGGCTTGAATCAGGTTGCATAGCTATTAACAATAGGGTTGGGATTAGGACTGAGTCCCTTCAGGGTCCATATCTCTTGGGAGATAGAACTCTGTGTTGGAAAGTCTTATAGATGTTTATGATACATAAAATGGTAATTACATTTCCATTATGAAAATAAGCAGAAAATGACCTGAAAATAATAAATACACTTATAGGCCCCCAAACGCATAATATTTAGGATGGTCCTAAAAAAAAGTTAGAATGTATGATTATTCTAAGAATTTATATGCAGACTATGATGGAGGCAATGGGCAAGAGAATGCTGTTAAATCTCCAGGACTATAGCCCCTGTAATAGACTGTCTAATGTTATAATACTTATTTTACTGCAAACTGCTTAGAAGTTGGGGTAATTTTAGAATAGGCCCATGAATGTGCCTGCTTACGACTTTAAAATGCTGGGGGGAGATTGAGTGGGAGTGATGGAGGAGGCTATAGGGGATAAATGGTGAGATAGATGGAAACTTGACTTGGGGTGATGAACACATAATACAGTGTACAGATGATGTATTATAAAACCGTGTACATGAAACCTGTATAATATTGTTAACCAGTGTCACCTCAATAAATTCAATAAAAACAAAAATATCAGAGGCCACTGGATAGAAATGCCATCAAGGAGAAATAGGAATTTGTCCTATATAAGAATATGAGACTATGGACAGAAACACAGTAGCATTGCACTAGAGAATATAAATGTGTGTGTGTGTGGGAAGAGTGTATCATAATATGGTTGCCAGAAGAAATAGTTTTAGAATGTTGGCAACAAGAATACTGGACCAAAGGAACTTTTTTTTTTTTTGTTGTTGTTGTTTTAAGTTATTAGACGGTTACAACAAAGGCTGAAGAAATGAAAGTTTAAAAAATTAAAAGAATATACACCCATTATATTCACACAAAAATTGCACTTGGAACTCATTCTGTTTCCTTATTCTTCTCCAGGCAACATTCCATTTCACAATGGCCTCTCTTGCTGCAGTAAATGCAGAATTTTGCTTCAATCTATTCCGAGAGATGGATAACAACCAAGGAAATGGAAATGTCTTCTTTTCCTCTCTGAGCATCTTCACTGCCCTGGCAGTGGTCCGCTTGGGTGCACGAGGTGACGGTGCCACTCAGATGGATAAGGTCAGTCTCAGTTGTGGTTTCTGCAATGAATCTTTAGGGCAACTTGTTCTCCCCCTACCCCGCCCTGAGTATATTTGATTGCAATGGCCCCAGCTCAGTGAGGACATGCCAATGAGCCCCTCTCCAGATGTGAGGGATGCACAGAGCTCGCATCCCTTGTTTTTCAGCTGGGAATCAGCAAGAATGTTTCCAGAACTGTAGGTTTCTTTCTTTCTTTCTTTCTTTCTTTCTTTCTTTCTTTCTTTCTTTCTTTCTTTCTTTCTTTCTTTCTTTCTTTCTTTCTTCCTTCCTTCCTTCCTTCCTTCCTTCCTTCCTTCCTTCCTTTCTTTCTTTCTTTCTTTCTTTCTTTCTTCCTTCCTTCCTTCCTTCCTTCCTTCCTTCCTTCCTTCCTTCCTTCCTTCCTTCCTTCCTTCCTTCCTTTCTTCTTCCTTCCTTCCTTCCTTCCTTCCTTCCTTCCTTCCTTCCTTCCTTCCTTCCTTCCTTCCTTCCTCCCTCCCTCCCTCCCTCCCTCCCTCCCTCCCTCCCTCCCTCCCTCCCTCCCTCCCTCCTTTCTTTCTTTCTTTCTTTCTTTCTTTCTTTCTTTCTTTCTTTCTTTCTTTCTTTCTTTCTTTCTTTTATTTTTTTCTTTTGTGTGTGTGTGTGTGTGTGTGTGTGTGTGTGTGTGTGTGCTTCTTAGAACATGTTCTCAAAGTGTTTCCCAGACCAGTGGTGTCACCTAGAGGACTTGTTAGAAATGCAAATGCCACTGAAGCAGAAGCCATGGGGGTGGGTCCCAGCGATCTCTGTTAAACAAACTAGTGCACACGAAAGTTCGGGAACCACTGCTTGCGTAGATACGGGTGAGAAAGAAAAGCTCCAGGAGATAGCAATGAAGTCCTAGTTGAAACGCGAGTGACCTGGCCACAAAGAACATCATAGGGCAATAGGGTAATAGCAGCCTCCCCAAATGGTCATCACCCTTAGAAAGAGCTCATTAACTGACTCTCCTCTGCTGCCTTGAGCCAGGCTGCACAGGGAAGTGAAGTCGTCCTGGTTTTCCACACTTTGTCAATGACATTTAGCAGCAGGAGAGACACCAGGCTACACGTGGAGGCCATTGTCACTGCTTTCATTCACCAGTTCCTCCCATAATGGCATCCATCTATATGTCTCCTCTAAGTACTACCATGGACCAAAGTCTTTTATCTTTTGATGTTTAAATGGTCGCAGTTGGGCCAGTACAATTAAAATTTTCTTTTTAAATAAGTTTTTCCAGATGATTCTAAAATATCTTTGCTTACTAACAGTGATATTTTATAGACCTTCTTTAATTTTCTTGGCTCAAAGGAAGGCCAGTTATCTCTGGAAAGTTTGATCCTTTTACTGGGTAATAGTATTAAAGCCTAGAATTGGTCTGAGTGAGGTTTTTGTGGAGTTAAGGTGTCCTGGAAGCTGTTTGAAAGAACCAGAAAAAGTATATTGATTTACAAGGTCCTGTGTTCAGTTTCATATTCTTTTATTTAGCTATATTATAACTGTATTTTCTTGTTTTAATATAAAAATCTATTTTTTTGGAGCTTCTTCCCCCTTTCATCTCACAAAACATTTCCATTGATATACCATATCAATATGGTATATATGTCATATTTTTTTATTCTAAATCATGTCTTTATATTATAATATCATTTAAAATTACACAAATTTAAATTTTCTAAAACACAATTGTGTTTTACCCAAAACATTATAAAAATAATTACTATAATAAATTCTTTAGTCTACCACTTCTGTGGGAAGATATAACAAGGTAGAAGCCATTGGGATACAGGTGATTCATAGTATTTTTTTTTACCTTCAATCCTAAATTCCTGAAATATTTTACATTGTATATGTCCATAATTTTCTTTTTTGCCATCATCTGAATATATTTGTTACCAGTTATTTTAAAAAAAGAAATTCTGACTTTCTTACATAGGGACACTAAGGTATTTGAAAACATAGGATTCCTAGCTTTTCAGATTATGATAAATATGCCCATTGAAATTTTATTTAACATTGAACACATTTAAATATTATTGGTATTATTATTCATCTTTAGATATGGTAGTTTTATTATTGGATATGTAATTTCTTAGAACTCTGAAAAATATGGAAACAGATATATACTGCCTTAATATCGTATCAGTCTAGTTTACTAAAAGCAAATTATAAATGTCAGAAAAAACAACCAAATTAGTCTCAAATACAGTAAAATTAGAAATAATCAAAGAATGATATTAAATATTGATGCTATTAAAGTTTTTCTCAAAAGTGTAGAATGATTTCTGAAGATTTATATACTTTTTATATTGTCTGGGTTCCACAACATTAGCTCAGAAAAGACATTGGGATCATTGAGTCCTGACACTTTATGATGCTATTTTATCTTTCTAGTACATTCATTTACTTCCATTTGCCAATCTAGCCAATAATGATGTTAGGACCCTTTCTTTCTTTCTTTCTTTCTTTCTTTCTTTCTTTCTTTCTTTCTTTCTTTCTTTCTTTCTTTCTTTCTTTTAAATAAAGCTACAGAACATTTAAAACAGTTAGTCTGACTTTGGGAGGAATTTTGGCCAAAAAGGAAGAGCTTTTATTTGTCCTTGCTATGCCTCACATTAACTACTAGGTTCTTTTCATGAGGGAGTGAGTAAAATGTTTAAAGCTGAGGGACAGGCATCATTCAAAAGGTTTTTCCACAAAGGCATTTATATTTTCCTCAAGGTTACACATTAATAGCTATGACTTCCAATGCTTTCTCCCCGTTCTTTTGTTTAAATATTTCTCCCTAAGCTGTTTTGGTCCTCTCACCCCTGGCCCACCTCTTAGAGAGGAAAGATACATAGGGGACCAGCTAAATTCAAGCTCGGGGACACACCGGCTAAGCTTCTCTCCCTCTCCATCCTATACTGAGGTGACTGATGAGGATAGCTTCTCTTTGCAACATTTTTGTTTTCATTTCAGGGGCACTGACAGGTAAACTCATCCAGTTTCTAGTACAAATGTTACAATGCAGAATGAAAAAAAATGATAATGATATAATTGAAGTTATAAAGACTCATGCTTTTATTTACTCTCCTTGTAACAAAAATTTAAATGATTCCATGGAAATGGAAGGTCTTCATTGAACCTTCTTCTCTTAGACAAGTTACCAGCTCCATGTTCACCAATGGAGGAGTCATAATCACAATGAAATTGACCCAAAAGTTGTGAAGCAGAATTGTTTAAGGACCTTCACAACTCTACCTCTTGGGAAGATATAACTATAATATTCCTTTTTTTATTTTAAATTTTTTATTGTTTGAAAAGATTACATATGTCTCTCCCCGCCCCCATTGACCTCTCCCCAGCTGCTCCTGTCACTCAGCACATGCCCTCACCCATCTACTGACTGTGACCATTGGTTATGCTTATATGCATGCATACAAGTTCTTTGGTTGATCTCTTACCACACCTCCTCCCCTTCCATAGCATTCCTTAAGGCATTGAAAATCTTTGTGTTTGGCCAAAGCAAAATGAGAAAGGGCCTGATGTTCTTCATGCTACCTAACATCATAGAATTAGAGGGGAAAAATGACACTCAGACTGCAAAGACCTCACTTGTGAATTTTAAGTTGACTACTAATTTGTATAAATCTGCCTTGTTGATTTTACCTTATCTCTCATTCCATCTCACATTATTATTCAAGATTAAGAGGATTTAGCAATGAGGTAGGTTCCAGTTCTCTGTGACCTATTAAAATTAATAGTGACACTCATGCCTTGTTAAGTTTTCATAGCTCTTTCCAAGCTGTTCCATTTCCCCTAACCCAGGGATTGGCAAACCACAGTTCGCGAGCCACATATGGCTCTTTGTCCCTTGAGTGTGGCTCTTCCGAAAAAATACCATGTGCAAGCACACAAGTACAGTGCGATTGAAACTTCATGGTCCATGTGCATAAGTCGATTTTCTCTCTCTCAAACACACACACACACACACACACACACACACACACACACACAACCAATGAAGTCTCCACACCTTATTTCCCCAGGTCCCTTCTTGTTCAGCCTGACCTCTTAACTGTTTTCTTTGTCCCTGTTTGCAGGTACTTCACACCAATTCCATGTCAGGACATGGCACCTCTTCTAATACTCAGGTAAAGACAATGCTTTTTTTTTTTTTTTTAGTCTAAATTTAGAAAAAGTCCTGTCTCACTGACACATTTAATTATGCTCCCTGTCCTTTTAAGCAAAGGAACAAGTTTCACTCAAATTTCCATACTGCAAATATTTCAAATATGACTTTTTTAATATTATCTTTGTTGATTATTAATTTACCAATATTTTACTTGTGTGTTGGCCAGATTTGGGCAAGGTAGTGTGGAACTACCTTGTTTTACTTTTATCTTTGATATTCACAGCCAACTTACATTGGTAAAATGAATTATTAAATGCACATAGTAGGCAAATTCATTATCTTCTGTCAATAATTTTATTCTAAGGTTAATCATTTACTTTAGTAAATTCTTTAATTAACTTTGATCATAGACACTACTATAAGAAAGGGTAAGAAATTGTAGATTTAGGTGGCATTATTTGATGCTTTTATAGTGCCATTATTTTTCAATTATTTTATTATCCATTATACATGTTTCATATCCTACATAGAGTATGCATATCTTTTCAGTCTAATAATACATTTTTATGAATATTTTTAATAACAGCCAGGACTCCAATTTCAACTGAAAAGAATTCTCTCCGATATAAACACATTCCACAAGGAATATGAGCTCAGCATTGCCAGTGGTCTTTTTGCAGAGAAAATGTTTGACTTTCATGAGGTAAGCTCAGCCTCCTGTCTTAGGAGGTTATTTTCATTCTGGACCTGAGCCTTATGCAATCCAGCATCTGAATAAAGGCTTGCATCTTTCTACTCAGCCATACAAAGGTGTTTTCCTTCTTGTCACTACTAATTATGTTCCTAAGTTGTATTCAGAACATCATCACCTGCTTTCAAAGTACAACTTTACTTCACCCCAGTGATCCATGTATTCAGAGTCACTAGATGGACAGGCTCCCAAACCAAAGAGAACATGCCCCTTGGATGTGATGTGGACCTGCCATTGGGGTGGGAAAGCAGATAGCTCACTTAGGGTTGTCCCTGGTCAGCAGGGGAAAAATCTGTTATTTTTTCTCTGGGCTTTGCATCTAGAGGTGTAGTTTTGCATCTCCAGTGTTGAATTCACCTCCTTTTTTTTTTTTTTTCCTAAGACATGCCTTTCATTTCACCTTGAAGGACTGACTTAGTTATTCGGTAAAATCATTTATATAAAAGAGTTGCTGGTAGTAGAGATGAGACCAGCCCTTGGCAGAGGAGCAGCTAAGACTTGACACAGAAGTGGGGGGTAGGTGTTCTTGAGGTCAGCAGACTGAATTTTAGCATTAATATTTGGTGTTTGTATTATCAATGTATTCATCCTGGTATCTTCTCATCCAAATACTAAGGAGATAAAAATGCACTCTATATATTGCTATGCTCAACCCATACTGTAGAACCATCATGGCTGTGACACCTGGAAACTATTTAGTGCTATTCAAGCAGACGCAGTGTTTCTCTGGGAATGTTTGTTCTCCCTTTTAATTTTCTAGTTCTGAGATAACTATAAAACTGCACTTCTGTGACAACTCTGGACTAATTCCTACTTGCATCTTCCCAGCTCTCTGTGTTCCACCCAGCCATTATTATGTTCTCTGCCGGTCACCCACTCACATTCTTTGCCCCTTTCCAGCACCACTCCCAAATCCTTTGTCAGCCTGCCAATTATAAAGCATTAGGCCATGCTGTTTTTCAATCTTATCCAAAGAATCCTAGACACGTGGTCCAGGGGCCACCCTGTATGTTCAGCCCCACATATTTTGTCTCTATTCCCATGCAAACTGCTGTATCCCTGAAGGACTGTCAACTCTCTTCAATTGGAAGTTGACATGTCTATCATGCTACTATTTATAGTAGGCTCCCATGTTCCCTTTTCTGGCCCTCAGTGTGTACATAGAGCAGGCACCTAGAAGCACAATAAAGGTGAGAGCTGATCAAGAACTTGGAAAAATGGAGATGTTGAAAGTCTGCTCATGATTTGCCAACATGAAGATGATGACACAGTGACATTTGTAGAGCAGTTGATTCTTACAAATCAAAAGCTATGCACTTGATTTTCATTAAATTTATAGGAAACTGAAGGTTAGCATGTAGTATTCACCCAGGGGTTTTACTGCAACAAGAGCTCTTTCCACCACAACTTGATGACCATCAGATATTTTCAAAAGCAAGAGTAACAGTCTAAGTATTATGATACCATAATGGAACTTTGAATGATGAAAGCTATTTATTCTTCAATTTTAAAAAAGAGAGAAAACTCTTTTATTGGTCATAGGATGAGAAAACCTCAGCTCCCCCTTCACTCTTAGGAACACACACAATAAAAAACCTCTAATTCAACAATTCAACCAGGTGACTGCATCAACACAGACCACAGAGAAGAGTATCACCCAGGCCATTGATTAAAGAAGACAGTCCCTGATGGGATGAAGAGAGAACTATCCTATCTAATAAAGAGGGAATATGCTAATTGACACTCACATCATCATAAAGATGGCAGCACCTACAGCCAATAAGGAGGGAATATGCTAATTGACTGTCACACCCTCAAAGATGGTGGCACCCACAGCCACAAGATGGTGGAACCCAGTCCCCTCAGTCCTCCCAGGGCGGCAGGTGCATGCCTACTTCCAGAGTCCTCCAATCCCCTCAGCCCCCCAGCCACCTATGGCTGGCCTGAGGTGCAGGCAAGCCTCAAATGGCAGCTGCCCAGCAAACACCGGAGGTACAGGCAAGCCTCAGATGTCAGCTGCTCAGCCGCCCAGGGCTGGCCCAATACACAAGTAAGCCTCAGATAGCAGCTGCTCAGTAGCCCAGGGCTGCCTGAGGCTCAGGTAATCAGGGCCAGCTGAGGCTTGTGCTGCTGGTATTGGCAGCAGCAGAGGTGTGATGGGGCACTGCCTTTCCCTGATCGCGGGGTCGCCTCCTGCCCCTGAGGGCTCCTGGACTGTGAGAGGAGTAGGCCAGGTTGAGGGACCCCCCCCCTCCAGTGCATGAATTTTCATGCACCGGGCCTCTAGTAGTCTATAAGAAGACAAGAAGTATCAGAGGAACACTCTTTCCCATTCTGAAATCCTGTAGTACTATATGTAACAAGGGGCCTCCCGAATGACTGAATCCCATATTCATTTTTTAAAAGGCATTTAAAAGTAGAATGAACAGTGCCAGGTTAAGGGTCAGTTTACCTGAGTCCTAACTCTGTCACTTTTTTGCTTTGTGTCCTTCAATAATCAGTTTATAAGTCTAAACCTCGGTTTCCTGGTTGATATAATGAAGAGATTATACTTAATAGTCTCTACGGCTCTCAACTTTCATGGCTGGGCTTGTATTTTTGAATCTACAATATGCATTGAAAATGGAAATTGTGCATAGTATTTTTGTGGCAGCTAAACTAAAGTGTTATTAATGTACCATCTTCATTCAATATGCAACAACTATTTCCTGAGCTCTGACCAAGTGCAAAGAATCACACATGATATAGAAAGGATGCAGAAATATAATGACAGGATTCAATGTTGAGCTAACATTTTAAAATCAATAAATATAATTCACTACATTCTCACAAACTAGAAAAGAAATTTTCTACATAAAATGTTTTTGGTAAAATACCCAATATTTTTGCCTTAACACCAAGAACAAGATGAGAATGTTTTCTGGAGTTATAAACATTTTACTAGAGTCATAACCAATACAAACATTGAACTAAAAGTAACAGACCAGAAGAAAAAGAAGTAAAATTGATTTGGTTTGGGAAGGAGAAAATAAAATCATTATTGTATTGTTCACAGATAACAACAGTGTTTGTAGAAAATCTAAAAGATTTTAGAAATCAGTTATTTAGTAAGTTTAGCATATAAATTAAGTTGCATTTCCTTTTATTTATAATTTAAAAATAAAAAAAAATAACATCTGTATCAAGTACCTGGGAATAAATCTAATAAAAGATGTCCACAAAAATAAAGTCACTAGGAAAAGAAGGATTTAGAAACAAAGGATACATTTTATTTATGCACAGAACACTCAATATTATAAAGATGTCTATTTATAGATTCAAAGCAATTAATTTTGGATAAATTTATGAACTGATTTCAAACTTTACATGGAAATGCAAAGAATTAAGAAAAGAGTTAACTGTGAAGAAAGGAAAAAACAAACAAACACCAAAACACCCAGAGGATTTAGATTACTGGAAATTAAGGCTTAAAAGCTACAATAACTAAGATTTTTTTTGGCATTTTTGCAAAGATAGACAATAAACCAGTGGAACACAGTAGAGAATCCTGAAACAGATGCATAGAGACAATAGATTTATGATAAGTGTGACTCTGCAGAATAATTTGAAGGGATAATGTTTGTAATAAAAGGCATTGTAATAAATGCCATAGCAAAAAAAAAATGTATCTTAAGACCTATCCATATACAAAAAAAAAAAAATCAATTCCAGGTGGATCATAGATATAAATGTAAATGGTGAAAAATCAACGTATTTAGAAGATAAATATAGATTATTCTTAAGACATCGTATAAGAAAAATTTATTAAATGTTTGTTTTGGGATATATAAAGCACTAATCATATAGGATAAAGCAGACAGGATAGATGGCATTAGAATTAAGAATTTATTCTCATTAAAGGACATCATATAGAGAATAAAACGGCAAGCCACAGTGACAGAATATATTTGCAATACATATAAGAATAAAAAAACTGACATTCAAAACCAAAAACTCCTACAAAACAAAAAGAAAAACACAAACAGCCCAGTAGAAATTCTTGAACTGACATTTTACAAAAGAACATATTTAAATGGCCAATAAGCATAAGAATAGACAGTCAATCCTCAATAGTTTTATTCTTTTTAAAAAAAAAATATATTTTATTGATTTTTTTACAGAGAGGAAGGAAGAGGGATAGAAAGCTAGAAACATCGATAAAAGAGAAACATCGACCAGCTGCCTCTTGTACACCCCCTACTGGGGATGTGCCCACAACCAATGTACATGCCCTTGACTGGAATCAAACCTGGGACCTCTCAGTCCACAGGCCAATGCTCTATCCACTGAGCCAAACCGATTTTGGAAATAGTTTTATTCTTTGTCATTTGTGTTTCATGTATCCCTTTAGGGCCATAAGCAGTAGGAGATTGCTTGAAGGAGATTGACAAGACATACTAGCTGGACTATACAAAATTTATATGTGTAACACACACACACACACACACACACACACACACACACACACACACAATTTTGGTGGCCCAAAGTTCTTCTAGAATTTCCAAGAAGTGTTGAAGCAGTGCAGTCATCAAGTTCTCTGGCCAGGGATTGGTTCTTAAAACTACTCTGTGTAGCCAGTGTCAAAATGGATGGATGGATGGATTACCAGAAGATGGAAAGAGCATTATTTATAGAAATCAAACATAAAGGCTTCTTTATAGAGGTAATATTATCCTGCAGACAGATAGTGGATAAATAACCAATCCTCATTATTAGGGTTGAAAATCCTATAAAATTTATCAGGCTATGTCTTGACAACACATATGACTTGTAATGAATCTTATTTTCCCTAATTATGAAAATACTAAAGGCCTGGTGCATGAATCCATGCATGGGTGGGATCTGTCTAGCCTGCCCGGATGGGGGCTGGTCAGGGGCTGGGCTGGCAGTGGTGGTGGGGAATGAGGGGTTGTGGGCAGTTGGCGGCCCCACTCCCCCCTGAGTGTGGGTGGGGCCAGTGGGGGTGCTGGGAGGTTGGCCGGTTAGTCCCGCCCTAATTGGGTTGGTTTGCCGGTCACAGTGGGTGTCTTAGTGACAGGTCTTTCCAGCCATTCTGGTTGTTCTGGCATTCTGATCTCTGGCTTTTTGTATGTATAGATTTCCCTGAAAATGTACATGTGTGTATTTGTTGTATAGCTGGTATGTTGATAAATTAGATTGCTATGATTTATATTTACTAAAAATAACAAATATTTCTTGAGCACCTATTGGGTGCAAGACAATGTGCCAGGGACTGGGAATACAATAATAACTAAGGCATATATTGTCCTAACTTTAATGAATTTACTCTCTTGTGAGGGGCTAGGGAAGTCTCAGATGTAAGTAAGATTCGGTGTGAAAACAGGGACTATTGGAGGACAAAGCAGGGTCCAGGGAAGACTGCTATCAAACAAGGGCTTTTACTCTTGAAACCAGAAATGAGTAAGACATAACCACGGGAACCAGGAGACCTTCCAGGCAGAATGAATGCTGTTCAAAGGCCTTTAGAGAGATAGGACACATGGCACTTCTGAGAGCTTCCTGTAGTTGAGTCTGGCTAGGGAGCAGAGTGTGAAGGGGACAGTGGCTAGAAATAGAGAAGTGGATTCAAATCAGCAGAGCCTTGCAGGCCAGATCTAGAGATGTAGGCTTTATCTTAAGTGAAGGAAGTAGCCTTGACATGTTTTCAGTAGGATGGGGGTGATATCAGCAAGAGAGAAAAGTTTGGAGGCTCTTGAAGTATGTATGATAAGAAAGCAGCGGTGAAGACAAGGAGGTAGGCATTAGCCATAATCTCTATTAGTCCCCTCAATCCATTTCAGATAACTATAAATCAAGCAGTCGGCATGCGTTTTCCAGCTCCTCTTATAGCTATATTTCTAGCTGCATTTCCTTATCTTTGAGGCAGGAACAGATCGTTGAGTAGGGTAGTAAAAATAAAGAGACAAATTCAGGAATGTATTTCTTATATGCTTAGTTGGTGGTGATTTGGAAATATAAGAATTGCATATTACTTACAAATATAAGAATTGCATATAACTGTATATTATTTGTATTTATAGGAATATATTAGGTGTGCTGAAAAACTATACAATGCCAAAGTGGAACGAGTTGACTTTACAAATGCTGTAGAAGATGCCAGATATAAAATTAATAACTGGGTTACAAATGAGACACATGGTGAGTGCAATGCTCAATTTTCCCACAGGATTGGTCAGTTATATGAGAATGTTGAGAACGGTCAACATTACAATTAGGAGTCTTTTGTACACAGAAGGCACTGCTTTTCCTGATCCAAAGCAATGATTATTATTTAAAATTGCTTTAGTATTTGTCTGAAATGTGGTGTTGAGCAATCTTAATAATTTGAATGCTTTACGCTTTTAAGAAGTCGTGCCTATTGCATGTTCTCATTTGATTGGGAAATAATCTTGTGAGCCCAAAAAGATTTTATTATGGCCATTTCATAAATTAGTTATAAGCTAAAGTAATTTACTCAATGACCCTCAATATCTTATGCTTGGTTAGAGAACAAGATTAAGAACAGTTTATAGGACATTTTTTAATGACCACAACATATTTCATTCTAATGATCAACCCAACATTTTACTGTTCCTTCTTGCCCTGAAGGGTCTTATTAAAATTATGACATCCTACTGTCTAAGAAATATATTTAATATCATTGCTTTTTCTAAGGGATTAATTCTTTATCTTTAATTTAAAAGTTATTTTTATTTATCAAAATAGTATATGTGGCTTCAGGTAGTACCTTCAAGACAAAGTACATCTCTTTATAGGTAAGTCTCTTTCACAACTTAACACAGAATCACAGCTAATGTTCTGTACAAAGCAAATAAGTACATCTATTGCTTGTTGTTTTGTTAATCGACTGACTCCAAAGTCAGCCATTTCTTTACCTGATGCTTGGATTTGTTTTGTACTTTAAACAATATACATGTATTTGATGAGGCTAACTCTGTGTTAGAAATATGAGACATGCAATTTGTACTGTAAAAGGCTAATATACAACAGCATACAATTAGTCCTGCAAACAAGAATACAGTGTCTCAATATCCTTTTTGTCATAATTCATCATTGCATCAGTAGAGGGTGACTTTGACCATTAGCCACCTCGTGTTTCAAATATACTATTCATACAACAAGAGAAACTACACAATTACTTTTAAAATAACTAAGTGAGCTTCAATTTACTGTTTAGTACTTAAAGGTCTGAGATTACTAATACTCTTTTCAATTTTGGTCATTTATTTATTTCTTTTCTATGCAAAAAATACATATATATATAATTATTCTCATTTTGATAAGCATATGAACTCAATGTTATTTGGGGGAACACTTCAAATACTGCCAATGTTATAGCAAACCCATGTAGGTTTTATTGCTCCCCATCCTCCACACACTACCAGAGAAATCCTTTTGAAAGACAAATCTGATTCATCAAAACCATGCCCTCTCTTGTCTTCCAATGAATAGTGAACAAGAATTCTCCACTGCCTTCAGGATAACCCAAAATTCTTAGCAGATATTGAAGGCTCTTCGTTATCTGGCCCCTGCCTTCAACTTCTCCAGCTTTACTCTTCCTTTAGCATCAGAATGAGTTAGGGTTGCTCCAGACACTCTGCTCTCCCAGACTTCCAGGTCTGAATAAACAGTCCTGGCTTATGGAAGTTCTCCCAGTCCACATCTTGCCCTCACTTCAGCAGGCCACTGAGCCAGAGATGAGTGCCTCTAGCCCAGCTGTGGGCAAACTATGGCCCGCGGGCCGAATCGGGCCCATTTGGCTGTTCTATCCGTCTCGCAGAGCCAAAAGAGCGGAGGGTTCTCTTGCTCTCCCCTCCGCTCCTTCACCAGCAGCCCAAGATGAGAGTGCCAGCATGGTCAGGTTGCTTTTGTTCTGGCCCGCCTGTCCAGTTTAAGAACCCATTGTGGCCCTCGAGTCAAAAAGTTTGCCCACCCCTGAGCCATTCATTACAAGCCTGTGAATAGGGAGGGGACCTGGGAATTGTCTTCCTGGGTCGGGAACCTCTTGGCAATATTTCTTGTTGAGAGACTCATACAAATTACTTACCCTCTCTCTGCCCAAGTCTCTTTGATAATTATAGTCCCGCTTCACAGGGATTTTGTGGGGATAAAACTAAATACTGCATATACAGCATTAAAAAATGCTTGATGGAGTAATTGCTCATAGATTATTATAATAACTATGTGATAAAAAATAAGCTTATCTCAATTTAATTTTTTTTTAAAAAAACTTCCATTAAAAATTTGACATTTTTTCCCCTCAATTTACTTCTCCAAAGGCAAGATCAAGAACATCATCAGTGAAGGTAGCATCAGTTCGTCGGTGGTCATGGTGCTGGTGAACGCTGTGTACTTCAAAGGCAAGTGGGAGTCGGCCTTCCCCAAGAGTGACACTAGGCACTGCCACTTCAAATCTCCCAAGGTATGGAGATCTGTTTCACTTGGGAAGTATTTTGCTGATAGAGTTTCTTGACAGCAATTGTGATGTTTACATAGACAAAGGCTAGGTTCAGCAGTTCTTCACTCATTTTCTAATGTGTTAACCATATTATGCAGTCAAGTGCTTACAAGATAAACTTTCTGTTTTCCTGCTAATGCAGGTTATAGAATACAACTGGAGGTGTCCTATAAATTGATATTTCTTAAAATGTATTTGAAATTGAGAAAAGGAATAACATACAAATTTATTTGGAGGCATTTCAGTAGGGAGCCTGTAAGAAGAAAATATGACTAAAGTCTAAGTTTCTTTTTCATGATTCTAACTGCAGTGTGCACAGTCATTTAATATCAATGGTTTTCCCTGAGTCAAGGCAAATATGTGTTTCCTTTTATAAAACATAAAATTGTGTTTAATAAAGTTATGCATTTCCAAATATTGGTTAGATCTGTTCCTTAATTTAATTCTTGATTTAAAACAACATTCTAACGTATGTATTCTTAAAAAAAAATTAAACCAATTTGTACATAATAACCTTGGTATAGTAGAAACATCAAAGGCCTAGGAGTCAGAAATGCCACATCGGGGTCCTCACCTCAATTCATAGACACTGCCTTGTCTTAGCAAGTTAACCAACCATTGCCGACCTCCTCACAAGCGAAATACAGTGATTCCATAAAGCGCCTCTAATTTCTCTTTCAATCACCCAGTCAATTTAGCTGAGGTAGAGAAATTCAGATTTGACTTTTAAACTTAGTTTTATTTTTCAAGTGGAGAATGCAATTGAAATGTCCTTTCTACATTTCCCCTCATCAGAAGTTTAAGACATGAGACAGCTGAATGCTGGTAGAAATGAGAGGTCACTGGGTGAGTGAGGAGGTGGGGAACGAAAGGCCACCTAGGCAGACTGGAACTACAGGTAGGGCAGGAGGAAGGCGTTTGGGAGGTATTTGAGAGGAAGGAGAAGGCATAAATACAGAATCGAAGGGTATTAGGCTGAGCCTCTGGCTTGTCTCGCTGACTGCCCTTAGCATGGAGTGCAGCCAGCCCTGCCTTGTGTCCCTGGCTACAGGGTCCTAAGACAACCTCGAGGAGCAAGTTTACCATGCAAGTTTCTCCATGGGAACAAAGAGAGGGGCACAGAAATATTTTGAAATTTGTATGTGAAAAAAAACAATAATGTTATAAATCTTAATAAGAATGCAGCTGTTTCTACAGACATTATCTGCATTGTTGAATAGCAAGAATATTAGACAGTACTAGAATTTTAGGAACCGCTGGCATTGTCCACAACTTTCCTTCAGTGCCTCCCACGTAGACTGTATTGATTCATTTCCTTCAACGAAGACACAGTGGGCCTGTCCCCTTGCACTGCTTGTGGGTCTTTTCCCCTAAAGAAGTTTTTACTTAAATAAGTTTTAACATGTAATAACTGTTTAACATAATCTTCCTGCCCATTGCATGTCCCTTAGAATATAGTTATAATATACAGCATTTTAACAGACTATGGGATCTGTATCACTGCATCAGTTTTGGTGAAGTGACCTCTTTGCTAAAAAGTCTTGTGTCAGTCTTTCTCCAGTATAACTCAGCTGTGTGATCCTTGCCCTGGCATGGAAATGTGATATTATGGCTGACATCAGCCCCCATTTGCACCAGGCTCAGTTCGGCTGATCTGTCTCAGTAGGCAGGTGCCTTTTCCACTTTACTGCTTCAGGTGTGTTCTTTATGAGGTTCAAACTTTCAGTCAAAAATGGATATTCTTTCCAGAGGGAAAAGGACATTTGGTTTCAGCACGAATCATTACCTATCCTCCTCCTATAGAATTTTCTGTACTAAAGCGAGATATGACAGGCAAGATGACAGCTTTGCAGAATCACAATATCATTTAGGAAAAACCTCTATAGTGTTTCCAAATCTTCAAATTGTAGTCCTCAAGGTTACACCTACTGTGTTAACCTGAGCGGTATATTTTACAAAAGTTAAATAATCCTATATAATAAAAGGCTAATATGCAAACTGAATGGAGGAATGACTGGTTGCTATGACACACACTGACCACCAGGGGCAGACGCTCAATGCAGGAGCTGCCCCTGGTGCTCAGTGCACTTCTACAGGGTGAGTGCCTTCTAGTCAGGAGCCTCTCCTGTCTCCTCAGCAGCCAGCTAAGGACCCCTCATGGGATGTCCAACTGCCGACTTAGGCCCACTCTCCTTGGTGAGTGGGCATACATCAGCAGTGGGACATTCCCCAAGAGGTCCCATACTAAGAGAGGGCACAGGCTGTGCTGAAGGACCCCCCCACCCAGTGCAAAAATGTTGTGCATCGGGCCTCTAGTTTTTTTTTTTATAAGACCTCACTCTTAAATCGTGTAATTTTGATAGTACTAGGTTGTATTTATTTCTGATGAGAGTAAGAATCTATAGCAGTCATTTTAAATTATAATAATATTTAATAATTGTTTATTACTTACTAGAGGCCTGCAAAGTGTCCCTCACCCCAGCCCTCTCACAGTCTGGGACCCCTCACTCCTTACAACCCACCTGCTGCAGAGGTGGGAGAGGCTCTGGCCATTACTGCTGTGCTTGCCAGCTGTGAGTCTGGCTTCTGGCTGAATGGCACTCCCTCGGTGGGAGCACACTGACCACCAGGGGGCAGCTCCTGCATTGAGCATCTGTCCCTGGTGGTCAGTGCACATCATAGTGACCAGTCGTTCTGCCATTTGGTCAATTTGCATATTAGGATTTTATTACATAGGATTTTATAAACATTACAGATAAAACACTAAGTGCAAGGCAATGTTCCAAGTGTTAGATATATTAACTGTAATAATCCTTGACAGTACAGACTATCATTATCCTCATTATTTATTTATTTTTTTAAAGATTATTTTATTGGTTTTTTACAGAGATGAAGAGAGAGGGATAGAGAGTTAGAAATATCAATGAGAGAGAAATGTCGATCAGCTGCCTCCTACACTTCCCCAACTGGGGATATGTGCGCAACCAAGGTACATGCACTTGACTTGAATCTAACCTGGGACCCCCTCAGTCCACAGGCAGATGCTCTATCCACAGAGCCAAACCGGTCAGGGCTATCCTCATCATTTAGAGGAGGAAATGGAGGCGCAGAGAGGTGAAGTAACTTGCCCAAGGTCACACGGCTGGGGAGTTTTAAACTCAGGCAGTTAAAGTCTATGCTTTCACCACTAAGATGTGCACCAATGGTAACATGTGAGGAAAAATCTACAGGATCGACTGAATGAAAACGGAAACATTTTTTCTTTTGTACCTGGTCAAGAAGTGAAACAGGTGGGCTCACTAAAATGTTTTTGTGACTTACTTGACTTCCAGTGTCCTGGGAAAGCAGTTTCCATGATGTACCAAGAACGGAGGTTCAATCTGTCTGTCATTCAGGACCCGCGTATGCAAGTTCTTGAACTCAGATATCAGGGTGGCATAAGCATGTACATCATGCTGCCCCAGAGTGAAAACCTCTCCGAAGTAAGTTACCACTCCCACTCCCACTGGGGGGACCACTTTTAGGATACTGGTACTTGTGTGTTCATTTATCTGTTTTAAGGTTTCAGGTTGTTGGAATACTAGAGATTTATCCACTTATTCATTTCCTAGATATTTAATGAGTACCTACTCTGTGCCAAGCATTATTATGGATGTCGAGATTGCCTTCTCAGCTTAGCATAATTTTATGCAAACAGTTGTAAAATCGGAATCCTCTCAGATATCAGCTATCGAGGGAATAGTGCATGAGTATCAGTGTTCTTTGCCCTCGGCCATGAAAACTGTCGTCTTTCATGTATATTAAAATTTTGATAGAATAAGCATTTTCAGGCAGAAATGATGGCATTTTGAAGTCCTAGCCCTTTGAGAATTAAAATATATCATCTGACTTTGTGCTGCTGTGTCTCTAGGAAAAGCACAGGTTAGGAACTGCCTTGTGAGTGATATAGCAAAAGCAACAGACCAGACCAGCCGGTGTGGCTAAGTGGTTGAGCACTGACCTATGAACCAGGAGGTCATGGTTTGATTCCCAATCAGGGTACATGCCTAGGTTTCTGGCTTGATCCTCAGTAAAGGGCATGCAGAAAGCAGCTGATCAATGATTCTCTCTCATCATGGATGTTTTTATCTCTCTCTCCCTCTCCCTTTCTCTCTGAAATCAATAAATATATAAATATAAAGCAACAGACCAGCACAGTGCAAGGGGCAGATGGTGGTGGCCATGTAAGCCAGGCATAATTACTGTATCTCAGATCCCAATATTCTTTCGCCTGTTGTCTTCTTCTCCTCATGTATTTGGCCGGTCTTCAGCCTGCAGTCTATAAGCTTAGGTTTTATATCTCTTCTCTGTACTTACAAGTGCCTACCATGTGCCAGATGCTTCGTTTATATTATGTAGTTTGACATGAACAACAAATGAAATTCATGAAGTTGGCATTTTTAAATTAAAAGCAAAAAACCATGAAATATGGGTACTCATATTAAATAATTTATTTGGTGATATTTATACCAATGAGATTTTAGCACATATCAATTATTTTAACTTCAAATAATCTGCAATGATAGAAAACATAGCCTAGATAAAATATAGCCTAGATAAAACAAAAAAAAGATAGATTTGTTTTTGTACTTATTATCTGAGTCGTATTTTTTCTGTAATAGATTGCCCTAATGTGGATCATTAGGTATCTAGTATTTTTTTTAATTTTTTAAAAATATATATTTTATTGATATTTTACAGAGAGGAAGGGAGAGAGATAGAGAGCTAGAAACGTCAATGATAGAGAAACATCGATCAGCTGCCTCCTGCACACACCCCCCTGGGGATGTGCCTGCAACCAATGTACATGCCCCCGACTGGAATCGAACCTGGGACCTTTCAGTCCGCAGACCGACGCTCTACCGCTGAGCCAAACCGGTTTCAGCGGTATCTAGTATTAATAACTACTAAATCTACAGAAGTACATAATCCTACATTGCTAAATAATAATTCGGAAGCTGGCTTTGCAATGGGCTAAATGAGAAAAACAAACCTAGAATAAAAAGTTATTACAGGTTAACTTCAAACTGGATAATTTATAGAAAATTTAAATAAAACTAAATTTGCTTATACATTTGGATTCTTGATAAGAATACAGGTAAGGATGAATAGCTGTGAAAATCTGTTAATGATTCCAGTGAGCCTGGATTTGAGACTAAATGTCCATATATGAGATCTGGAAACAATAGACATAAAAAAATCTTCCCATTAAACTATGATCAGTTCTCAGGAATTAGTGAATTTAATATGTGAGTCATTTGAGGTCAGCAAGGATGTTGGAGAGAGACGTGAGCTCCTAGCTATATAACTAAGTTTCCTAGCTGTGTACTTCGGGCACATCTCCCAACATTCCCTTGAGTTTCAGTCCTCCCATGTGTCCAGTACGAGAGTTATTTAGGACCCAGACCTCCCTGATAGAGTGGGTGACTGTGCTGGGAGCCATTGATCCCCCACGTCCTTGAGGCTGGAGCTCTATGCTCCTTGCCTTAAGTCCATTGGTTTACTCCAGTAAGCTATGCAAATATCATATTCTTTGCCGTCCATCCTGAGAAAATGGTCAGGCAACACTGACTTAAATGACTACTGAGCTCCTTTCTCCCTCTGATGATCTCTGATTCCCTAGTTCCTTCACTAGCCCATTGTGTCACTTTGGCCATACATGCTCATATGTGGGCAGAGAATAGAAAGTCCCTGGAATACAATGAAGTCACACCTTGTCATAGCAGAGCAAATTAAACATGTGATTTATGAAAGAGTGCTTGAACTATTTCCTTTAATTATTTCCAATTTCCCAAATCTACAGTGTCCATTCACATACTTCCGCATAAATACAGTGTCTGGGAGAGGATAATTACGAAAAGCCATATATCTTTGTAGTTGTTTTTTTTTGACCATGGGATCCTAAATTGCCTTTGGAATATTCCTACAGATTGAAAACCAACTGAACTTCAAAAATCTAATGAAATGGACCAGCCCGCAAAAAATGAAACACCAGTACGTCAAGGTGTTTCTTCCTCAGTTCAAGATAGAGAAGAAATATGAAATTAAACGTTATTTACAAGCCCTGGGGCTGAGAGATATCTTTGATGAAACCCGAGCTGATTTCTCTGGCATAGCTTCAGGAGGTCGTTTATCTTTGTCAAAACTGATGCACGAGTCGTACATAGAAGTTAACGAGGACGGCACAGAGGCGGCTGCGGTCTCAGAAAACACCATCGTAGAAAAGCAACTCCCTGAGTCTATCACGTTCAAGGCTGATCACCCATTCTTATTTGTCATCAGGAAGAATGATATCATCTTATTTAGTGGCAAAGTCTCTTGCCCTTGACAATCCAATTGGTTTCTGTTATGATAGTCCCATCAATATCAAGGAACCACCACATGTGAATAGATAACATTAATGGGAAGCATATGGAGCTCCCTTTAGTTTATTTTCTTCTAACATTGGTCAGCAGAAGACTTTGGTGACTTGACCCTTCTCTGACACCTGGTTGATTATCCCCACCTTGCTCTTAGCATTTCTACCTCCATCTGCCCCACCCATTTGTAATTTCATTGCCTTTCTACCCACACTCATTTCTACCAGTCTACTCCATAGCCACTTGCACAGAGTTCTGGGCGTGGCATCTGGGAACTGTGGACATGTGCTCCACTGGTAATGACAATGTAGATGTCATCCTGGAGATCTTTTCTGAAACTCTCTGGGTGTCCCTGATAGTTTAGTTTCATTGTACATGGTCTAGAAAATAAGCCCGCTTGCTGGAAATAAGTGTGAAGGATCACTTTCCCTTGCTGACCTAAGAAGACATTACTTGAACATTGATGTGAAATCAGTCTCTAATCTAAAAGCAGAAAAAAAATATGGATTTGGGTTTGGGGGCCAACCAAAATATTTCATGAATAACTTCAAGTGAATGAATGTCTTTTGGCTTTTCCTTGATAGGCACTTAATATGTACATAGTTTTTTTCAAATATTAAATACCTTTTTAACTGTTTCCAGTTGTTATGTACAGTGTATTATTTCATATGCTGTATAGTTTACATGTGTTTTCTCTATTTATCAGAATAAAGAAAAACAACATAACTATACCGGTGTGTGATTGTTCTCCTATGACCAGTTGTGAGATGGCCAGCAATATATTTTTTTCCTAGGCTGAACAAGCAAGCAATGAAAAAGAAAGAAAGAATGATTTACAAATGTCAATCTGACTTGATTAAATGTTGCTAATGTATTACACATGAAAGTTACTTTTACATCTACTTATATAGGCTGATGAGCTAATTTTAAATATGAGGTCTTAAATTCATAAGGGGAAAAGATTAGCACCTATGAATATTTATAATAGGTCATAGGAAGCTTTACAAAACAGATTAAAAATAAATTGAGAATTAGTAGACCACGTTGAACTTCCTAGTAGCCTATAGCATGGCTCTGTGATGCTTTGTACTAGACCTGGCAGATACTTGACTTCAACAAGTATTGTGGAATTTATGAATATGGCATGAATGAGTGAATGTGACATAGTTTTAAAGATGTAGAGTATCTCCTGACCAAAATAATTTGGTCACTAACCTGTCACACCTGAAATGACTATGATGTCTTTCAGAGACATTTTCAGGGAGTGAATTTAACTGGTATGCAGTGGTATGTGTTTTGGGGAGAAACTGTTTTTTTTTCTGATTAACTCCATTTCCACTGATTGCCATTAAAGTATAACATATTCCTAGACTCCATCTTTAGGAGGACTTCAGTTCCTCACATGTAGAATTTATTTGGGAGTCTTATAGTTATCTTCACAAGTCTGTGACTCTTCTTTGAATTAAATTCACAATCCTTAGAAAGGAGGAGGAAAGATAAACATTATTGAATAATTTTTCTATTTAGAAGCTTTATTTTCATTATCACATTTAACACTCACAACAACCTTGCTGTATCTGCTATTATCCCCATTTAATAACTAAGTTCAGAGAAGCCAAGTTAGTTACTCACATGTATGACAAAAGGCAAAGTTCATGTTGAAACTCAAGTGTGTCTGATTTAAAAGCTCTCTCTTATAAAGACCCTTGGTTGGCCATTTCAACTAATTGTCTTTCATGTATTTTGGATTATGTGGATCCAATTAGAATAAGCTGGCATAGCCAGAGGAATGTTTTTTATTGTAGGGTGACCATGTGATTTACCAGGTAACAGGCTTCCCGAAGAGTTGGGCAAAAGGCCGGGGGGGGGGGGGGGGAGGAGACACACAACACACAATGAGTCAAGTGCCTCACAGACTTGAGAAACACGTTCTGGTCTATATATTTATTTCTATTTTCTGTGAACTTGAACCCCACCTGACCCCAAATTTTTTCCTGCTCCCCACTCCGTTCCTAGTTATATGACAACAGGCAACAGAAATACACTGATGTCTTAGAGGATTTTACTTCCATGTTGATGTGAAGAGTGATGGCTTTGCAAGCAAGTGGGAACATTTCTGGTCCCTATGAAACATCAACCACCCACCAGCCAAATTATTTAAATTTGCTCTTCTCTGTGTAGAAGTTCTTTAGGCTGCTTTACTGGAACCACACCCCTTGGCCCAGAGACATTGCAGCTGGGCTTCCAATATTGGCAAGACATTCTATAAGTTAAGTTGTCAGGAGAAAGAATTACAACTTTTCTATTTATATTTTCACTCCAACCCAGCAACTTCTAGTTTTCCTTTTCAGAAGTTCCTTTAGGAACCTTATCAATAGAATCTCCCCTTTTAAAGCTCTAGAATAAGGAAGGTCATTTCTGTAGACGTTTTGACCTTCCTAAGGTGTACAGATTGTTGAAGAAGGTCCTCCTCACTCTAAGATAGTGCATGTGTAAGAAAATAGGTAAGCATTCCTCAGGAGATTTTCATGCTCCTTTCCCTTACATTTTTGTTTTAGCTGGAATCCAAGTTATTATTAGTGTAAGAATTTTACCAAAGGAAGAGAAACAGCATTTATTAATAGAGTAAGACAAGAAAACTTAACCAACAATTTTGTACATAGCCATAAAAAAAGCAGATAGGCTATACACTCACTTTGTTTTCTTCTGCAGCCTATGCTCTTCAATTATTAAATAAGTATGAGTGCTTTACATATTTGCTCAAAAATCTTTTTAGTTCAGCTGAAGATATTGAATACAGTTATGTCAATTCAACACAAAACTAGTGAAAATAACTCATATTTTATGGCTTACCAGGTGTGATCCTACTGATTGTTTTCCCAAAGGTGAAATCAAGGACCGCTTGCCACCAGAAGCCTCACATCTTTGATCAGTTAGTGCTGGTTCATGCCATTTCCTGCAGAGGGACCTGGAAGTATGCATTTCAGAAAGGCCACACCAAAACTATGGCTTTCAGGTTGTGAGAGGGCAGGGTGGGCGGGGCTAACTCTTGACTCCATTTTGTACTGTGGGGCAGGGCAGAGCTATCCTCCATTTTGCAACTGGACCCTAGCCCTCACCCAACCAATCAGGGTCAGCAAAAGCAGTGACAACATCACCTCTATAAAACCCCTTGATGTGCTGAAGCTCGCTCTCTTCCCCCATGCTGCTGTTGGTGTGAGTGGGACAGAGCCCATGTAATGCAGGCTTTCTGCTATTGCATCGGACTCGGCTCCCTGGTGGTCTTTGGGAACCACGAAATCTGGGCATAACAGTTGGATGAGTTAGTCTCATGATTTAATTTGCTTTTCTCGTCAAGATAAACCTCCAAGTTTTTCCCGTTAAAATCTGTTAATTTATTTCTAGCCTTTTGTAGGTAAATTAATTTCCAAGTGACTTTCCTTGCTACATTTTCAGTAAAGTGCAGGTTTGATTTTCAATACATTTAAAAGATCTATTGAACCTTAAAATAAATTCATCATAGTATTTTTTTTATCATATTTTGAAAGGAGGAATGCTTCTTTTTAGCACTGTAGTTATAAAATTAAAAACTGATGTAAAAAAATAAGGCCTTCAAAGGCCTTACAGTACGTTTAGGCTTTGGGCTAACCTTAAATCATTATGATGCAATTTACTTACTTAAAACTAGAAAAGAAGTCAGAAGATGGGGAAGAACTAATAGACACTCCTGGAATAAAGAGGCAGGTCCTGAAACTAATTGAAATAATTTAAAAAATTACAAAAAAATAATATATTCAGAAAAACAACAACAAACAATACACCAGGCAGATCGTAAAATGGAATCTTAAGAAGTACATCAACATTGGTGAACAAGATACACAGTCAACATAAAAGGTTCCACGTACACTGTCCTACCAACCTTAGTCTTCCAACTTCTTTCCTTAGTGTCTCCCGAAGAGCAGGCTGCAATCAAAGCAAAACCTGCTATCTAACATGAAAGAATGAGTTTGTACATTATCATTAAGTCCTAAAGCTATCAAATGTATGCACTCTATCAGATGTATTACCAACAAATATTTAAAATTATTGGTCAATTTAAAAATTTTTTATAGTAAACTGTAAAAATTAGGAGAGCTTATACTTGTGAATAAATATTTTTCCTGTAAAAGGAATAGTGAATGACTTCAAGGAAAAATATAATTCTCTAGCCAAACACATCAGTCACCTCTGGAAGTATCTAGAACTCTCTTTCCAAAGAATATTGCCATCAGATATTGTAATCATAAGACAAATAATGAAATTATGTATTTTGTAACTCTTTTTTTTTTAAAAAATTAAGATTCCAGGGCCACAGTTCTGAAGATTCTGATTTGCAGCTTGGGTATATGTATTTTTAAGTAGCTTCTATAGGTTTGTTCAAAGATCAGCCCCACGGGGAGGACTGAGAAGGTGGAGCAGTTCTGTACCGTGCTGCCTTCCACTGGTTAAGACCTTCAAGAGCAAAGGCCTACCGAGGTGAGGATGCCCCTACTGTCACCTGTAGAGGGGCAGCACTGAGCTGGCCAATATTTGTGGTGGTGCTGCTTGTCCTGGCTCAGGGGAAGCGTTCCACTAAGTCTGAAAGACTAAGACATCGCGGGGACTCTCCGCCGCCGCCCACGACCGGCTCAGCCCTGCCTTAGCGCGAGCCAGTGGGACTCTCCGCCATCTCCCGCGACCAGCTCGACCAGCTCGACCAGCTCGGCCCTGCCTTTGCGCCACACCCGCGAATCCTGAGGCCTCCACCGCTGCTACTGCCCCCGGCCTGCTCTGCCAGGCCTTTGCGTGCACTGTGCTGGCGCTGCACCTTCTGTTGGCAGACCCGGAGAATCCTCTCTCCGCTGCCGCATGGCCAGGTCAAAGCATCAGACACTACCACCATGCGGATTTTAAAACTACAGGGGAAATTGAGCCACAGGAGCTACCATCGCTGCTGCCCCCGCTGCCGCCCCCAAGAATGGGAATCCACCGAAATCAGAGCTCAATACGCCCCGGGCTCACAGAAAGTGTGGCTTCAGAAATTAGCCTCTGCATCCACAGCAGCTCCACATCCGCACAAAAGAGGACACCATTGAGGGCGGACTCTCCCCATGCAGCCATCACAGCCCGCCCACAGTCTTCCCAGCACACCCACCATGCTGGGAGGGAGATGGAGCACGCTGGTAAGGAAATGGCATGGCTCCTTCCATTAGCCGCCCAGGCGAGCCCTTCCTCCGATGCCGCATGGCCGAGCCGAAGCTCTCGCCACCACTGCCATGTGAACTTTAAAACTACAGTGGTAATTGAACCACAGGAGCGATCGTCACTGCTGCACCTGGCACTGCCACCCGCCACTAATAAAGGAAATCCACCGAGAACAGAGCTCACCACGCCTTGGGCTCAGGGAGTGGGCGACCTCAGAACTTAGCCTCCATGTCTGCAGCTGCTCTGCTCCCACACCGAATGAGACACCTTTGAAGGTGGTCCCCCCGCCTGCAACCATCTCAGCCCAACTGCAGCTGTCCCAGCCTGCCCGCCATGCTAGCAAGGAGCTAGCGCGGCGCCTCCAATATGCGACCCCAACACCCTAGAGGGGCCGTGTGCCCCGGGTGAGCCGAGTGTCCGAGGGGGCCTTGTGCCCCGGGTGAGCTGTAACCCCCCAAAGGGGAAGGGTGTCCCGGGTGAGCTGTGTGTCCCAGGGGGCCGGGTGCCCCGGGTGAGCCGAGTGTCCCATGGGGCCGAGTGCCCCGGGTGAGCCGAGTGTCTCAGGGGGCCGAGTGCCCCGGGTGAGCCGTGTGTCCCAGGGGGCCGAGTGCCCCGGGTGAGCCGAGTGTCCCAGGGGGCCGAGTGCCCCGGGTGAGCCGAGTGTCCCAGGGGGCCAAGTGCCAGGGGGGGGGCGAGTGTCCCAGGAGGCCGAGTGCCCAGGGGGTGCCGAGTGTCTCATGGGGCCGAGTGCCCCGGGTGAGCCGAGTGTCCCAGGGGGCCGAGTGCCCCGGGTGAGCCGAGTGTCCCAGGGGGCCGAGTGCCCCGGGAGAGCCGAGCGTCCCAGGGGGCCGAGTGCCCCGGGTGAGCCGTGTGTCCCAGGGGGCCGAGTGCCCCGGGTGAGCCGTGTGTCCCAGGGGGCCGAGTGCCCCGGGTGAGCCGAGTGTCCCAGGGGGCCGAGTGCCCCGGGTGAGCCGAGTGTCCCAGGGGGCCGAGTGCCCCAGGTGAGCCGTGTGTCCCAGGGGGCGGAGTGCCCCGGGTGAGCCGAGTGCCCCGGGTGAGCTGAGTGTCCCAGGCGGCCGAGTGCCCCGGGTGAGCCGAGTGTCCCAGGGGGCCGAGTGCCCCGGGTGAGCCGAGTGTCCCAGGGGGCCGAGTGCCCCGGGTGAGCCGAGTGTCCCAGGGGGCCGAGTGCCCCGGGTGAGCCGAGTGTCCCAGGGGGCCGAGTGCCCCGGGTGAGCCGAGTGTCCCAGGGGGCCGAGTGCCCCGGGTGAGCCGTGTGTCCCAGGGGGCGGAGTGCCTGGGGGGGGGCGAGTGTCCCAGGGGGCCGAGTGCCCCGGGTGAGCTGTGTGTCGCAGGGGAAGCAGTGGGACCCAGGGGAAGGGGCGGTGAAAACCAGAGGAGGAGCGGACTCTAATCATATGGTCCTGAGATAGTCACCTTAAAACAAGTAGACTGCCAAATGAGGAGCAGATTCTATTCATGGGGTCCTGAGATGGTCACCATGAAACAAGCAGATTATCAAATGACAGCGGGGAGGGGAAGGAGACCTGGGGGGAGATAGGAGAACAACCGAGGTACTGGTATGCATGAACATAAGTACAACCAATGAACACAGAACTCTGGGGAGGGAGGGCATAACTGGGAGGGAGGAGGGCAATGGTAAGCTATGTACACAGATAATACCTTAATAAAATTAAATAAATAAAATTAAATAAAAGTAAAAAAAAACAAAAACAAACAAACAAACAAACAAAAAAAAACAAAGATCAGCCCCAGTTTGGGGGATCATAATATTATGATGATGGAGTGAAAGATTTTAGCAGGATTCATAGAGACACTTGAAGGGGTAAACATACACTGAAAACAAACAGACTTGCTAGAGAAAACAATAAACAGAATCTTTAATTTCTCAGTAAAATCTGGTCAATATAGATATCTTTAACCAGTTAATAGGTATTTCAAAGAGATAAACATAAAAAAGGGTTATAGTCATAACTAAATTTTCTTAAATGGCTTCATTATGTAGAACCTGAGTTCTACATTCTTGACTTACTTGTAACTATTTTGTAATCTGCAACTCAATGCTGAAAACTGGTCAGATTTTACTT
This sequence comes from Vespertilio murinus, assembly GCA_963924515.1. Lineage (NCBI taxonomy): Eukaryota > Metazoa > Chordata > Mammalia > Chiroptera > Vespertilionidae > Vespertilio > Vespertilio murinus. The sequence goes on along the minus strand of OZ004709.1, from coordinate 46,263,434 downwards.
GAGCTGGAGAGATTTCTAAATTATATTCTTGAAAGAACCTATTTGACTTTTAAAAATGGTTTTCCTGATAAGATCTTATGGTGCATATTTCTTAGCTCTTTGAAGTGAATTAACTGCTTGTGGGTATCAAGAAAGGACAGTTGAATAAAAACAGAATGTCCTTTGTACTTCAATCGCTTCTTTGTTTAGGCTCCCGTCACCTTGAAGCCACCACAATAATGTTCACATATAATTCTGTGGAAAGATGAGTGGTTTTGTTTTGATCACTCAATGTGGGCAGTTTTGGAGAATGAATATAAATGCAAATTTCCTGTCTTAAATGGAAAAATAAGAAGGCATTAGCTTTGCTGTTTCACTGTGTTTAGGTTTACAGTCCCAGAGCAAAGCTTTGCAGATGATGAGGCTGCAAGAACACTTGAAATTAGACTTCATAAAGGAGTCTGGGGTTCAGGTCCTTGAGATGCCTAATACGGAGGATCACAGAGTATGGTCATCCTTCTCCCCAGGGAGGACATCCACCTGGAACAGGAAAACTAGAGTCTTCACCGCTACAGCCACAAGAGAAGGCTCTGAACCTGAGGATTAAACATACAGAAGCTGAAGCATTAAAAACAACCGTGTATACTATAGTTAATGCAGTGCTAATGTCCATTTTAAAGGTGAGCAGGATCTCCAAATAAAGGACACCCATCCGCTGGAATGTGTTTCTTGCTCTTCTAAAAGTTTATGACTTTCAAAGCACAACCATGCACTTTTTCTTTGGGTCTTCCTAGTTGGTGGTTGTTTTATATGTTACTTACTTTGATATAAATACAATCTCTTTAGATACCTGACTAATGAGAATTTAATTTGAGTTGGTCAATCTAGAATTATAATTTATGTTGGCAGAATTGGAGGATCTCAGGTACCAAAGATTTCTTTTAATGTGGCCACCAGAAAAGGGTGGACACTTATATAAGTGTACAGTTATAATATATAAATTAAGCAATTTATAGAGGAATCATAGGAAGAAGAAAAGTAGAAACTTCCCATAATGATCTATGTTTTCCTGAGTGGTTCTTGGATGGTTCTACCCAGGCCTAAATTCCATGCTTTGTATTATAGATTCAAAGGCACAGATTCTAGGGCTACATACTTCAACTGCAATTCTTGCCCATGGCCTGATTTCTTCCATTTACTGTAATAGAATCTGCTTCCGAAAATGACAGTGAGAACTAGCCTTGCCTACTCATAACCTCTCATCCAATCCTTAGGATGCTTCCCGTTTTAGTATAAATTTAATTTTCAAAATAAAATTTATTTACATGTTGTTTCTCACTTTCTCTCCCATTGGTTACCAAGGAACTCACCTGTAAGAAACTAAAAAGCTGGATAGGCTCATCCAACATGAGAGACACAGCTGTGGTTCTGCATCTGCTTCAGCTCAGTCCTGATGGGTACTATGAAGATTTGACTTCCATATCGGCAGCTCTAGGAATGACTGATGTCTTTGACCACTTAAGGGCTAATTTGTCTGGCATAACTGCAGGTCAAAGCTGGCAGTATCCAAGATAATCTATTGGCCATGCTAGAGGTTACTGAGGATAATTCAGAGTTAACCCTTTCAACGACACAAGCAAAGGGGAAAATCCTGAAATCTTCAGGGTGGACTTTGCATCTTTCCTCTTCCTTATCCTTCACAAAGAAACCGAGACTATTCTTTTCTATGGCAGAATTTTCACCCCTTAAGCAAGGAAGTGATTGCACTCAAACAACCTTCTGATTCTTCAAATTAGCTGAATTTTACTTGTAGAAAACAGTATAGGTGCAACTTAAAGAGTTAAACCATGGTTCTTAACAATGTTTTTAATTTTCAACTATCTTACATAGAATATCCATCCTTGGTTTTGTTTACATTGGTTAAACAAATTATAACATGCCATTTATTTTACTCATTAAAAAATTATGATCAATACCATTTCTTGCTTAAGTCACCATCAACTTGCTCAGAACCTCATTTAAAGGTTATTAAACCTCACGGTATTTTTCCCCCCAAATAAAGAATATTATTCATCAGCAGCTGAATTAAAGGCATTTAGTAAGAGGAACCAATCTTCCTTGGGTGTGTGGCCGGTATCAGGCACTCCCAGGATGACCTAACGTGCGTAGTCAGCGAACTGTGGCTCGAGAGTCACCTGTGGCTCCAGAGTCACATGTGGCTCTTTGGCCCCTTGATTGTGGCTCTTCCACAAAATACCACGGCCTGGGAGAGTCTATTTTGAAGAAGTGGCATTAGAAGAAGTTTAGTTTAAAAAATTTGGCTCTCAAAAGAAATTTCAATCGTTTTACTGTTGATATTTGGCTCTGTTGACTAATGAGTTTGCGTAACCACTAACGTAATTTCCATAAAAATCCTGAGAGTTGGGAATTATTGTTTTTTCCATTTTAAAGATGAGAAACTGAAATAGGTTTAGCTACTTAATACATAAATGACTGGATGTATTTTTAAACCCTGAGAGTTTGATACAAGATCCCACCTCTTAATCATGATCAACCCTGTTCTATTCCCAAGTCTGTGTTCTGGGACTTGGAGCCAGGGCCTCTATGATAAATAATGAAGCAGAAAGAAAAGGAGAGTTGTTTTTTTCTTGTATCTCACAAAGCAATGGGCACAGTTTAGAAAGGACAGTTTAGAAAGGACACTTCAAATTTACAAAGAAGTTTCATACTTGAAATTATTTAATAGGAAGATGTGTTTTTATTTTATTATCTATCTCTCGTGTAAGAGTGTGTGCGTGTGTGTTAATTTTGCAATCATTCTGTATTTTTAGTTTTATCTGATAGCAATGATTCAGAAAAAGTTTTGAGTATTTTCCCCAGACATTTAAAATTTGAATAGTATCTCTACTTTTAAGTGAGCTGGGGACATACTCCAGCTTACAACTAGTTCAATACTTTTGCTCATGTCAAACTTAATTCAACTTGAAATTTACTGACATAATAACTATAATATTAACCACTTTCTTAACTCGCTGGATTGGAAACTTGTATCAGGTGAATCATTCCCATGATGCTGCTTCACTGTGATGAGATTGCTACTCTATTTCCACTAACTCACAATTTAGATTTTAATAGCTTTAGAAAGAACTAAACAAAAATTTTGTAATGTGTAACTACTGAAAAGTATTGGTAACATTGTATATTAAACATTTACTAGTGGCCTAGAGCACTTTGCATTGAATAACTTTGCATGTCCTATGCTACACCAGTGATGGGGTACACCCTATTAACCCACTCCCAGAATTTGTTGTAAATAACTTCCATTGTCTAAGCTGACATCTGAGTCACTATAGTTTCCGAATGAAGTACTGTCAGAAGCAGCCAATTGATACTGGTCAAGCCAAGGACGTCAAAGAAAGGTGAGGGGCAAGAACAAGGGCAACTGAAATGGTGAAGAATTTCAGTGGCGGATTTTTTTTATTTGAATGCTGGGGAGTTTTCTTTTGTTTTTGCTACTCATCACCTCAGGATATCTTTTTCTATTTCTTTTTCAGAGGGAAAAAGAGGAGAGAAGAGAAGAGAAGAGAAGAGAAGAGAAGAGAAGAGAAGAGAAGAGAAGAGAAGAGAAGAGAAGAGAAGAGAAATAGATAGACTAGTCCCAGGTATGTGCCCTTAACTGGAAATTGAACCCACTTTGATGCTTGGCCATGCTCTAACCATTTAGCTACACTGGCCAGATTGGAATTTTTCTTTTTATTAAGCTTTTATATCCATTCCCCTGCTCAAATATACAGGAAAAAAATAAAATTGTGACTGGGGGAAATGGAACTCACATAGTTTTGGGAACTGTTTTCTACAAAAATAAAAGTCTAAGGAAAGAGGCTGAGAACTAAATGAGTGTATCTCTAATGTAAACAAAACAAACAAGTCTCCTCCCCAAGGCTCTCCTTGCCAAGGACATGTTTCTGGAGGGTGTGGCAGCCCGCTCTGCTGAAGGCAGCCTTTAGTCTCCGGATGGCAGCCTGCTCTTCCCAGCATGTAGAATCATGAAGCTTAATGGGCCATGGCTTTTTATATGGCTCCTCATTTAAAATCCATATTGCATACTTGATAAAAACATTTCATTCCTCTTCACCAACATTTAAATGTTTACATGCCTCATCTTGCATACAGCTTACCTGGTTCGTTAATGTTTAGCTACAAATGGATTTATACCTGAATCAATGGGAGTATTAGACAAATTAATCAGCTCCTACCTGTTGTTTGAGCATCTGTAGGGAACATGGTGCCACCCAAAGTTGTCTCCACCTTCAACATAGCAACAAGGATCCACGGTTGCTCAAGAAAGCTTTGCCTCCCTCACAGCCATCATTCCAGGGCGGAATGCCTGAGGCCTGTTCTATGTGCAACTTTGTTCCAGCAGATAAATGCTGGTTTATTGTGTCTCTATTTTAAGAAAAATATGGCACATGATGAAAGATAACATTTGAAACAAAAATATCTTATGAATTAATCTCTGTGATCTTGACATTGAAAAATTGAGGACAAGGAATGAGGAGAAGAAATCCTCCAAAATAACAAATAAATCATTATCACTAAGTTGAACACTTAAAATAAGCTCCCCATTTCACTGTCTTAGACCGAGACACCTAGATGTTCAAAGGATCGGGAGGAAACACTGTAATTAATTATAAGGCAATAATTAAAATGTTAGAACAGATAATGTATTTCTTTATGAAGAACAATATTGTTTGAAAAATGAACTGTAAATGCTTGCATAAGTTGCCGTTTGGAAACAAACATTCTCCTTGGGAATTGTTTCTAAAACAAAGAGCCATAAAACACCATGGACTGTAACTTGTGCAATCTCACATTTTCCTTCCATCCCTCCACCCCTGTGACTGTTCTGCAGAGTTTTGACAACCCAGGACACATACTTTACCATCATCTTGATGAGTCATTTTAATATGGGCAATTAAAACAAAAATAAAGGGAATGGTATTTATTTGCCTCCATTTCTAATTAATAATTTTATCTGGGTCATGATTAGCTTATGTCAGAGACTGGCACTAGTATTTCTAAAATTGGGTAGGGCTTTTGATCTGTGAAGAAACAAAAGAAATAAAAAAAGAAGGCCAAATGAGCCAAATGCTTTGAATTTATGCAGCTTTCCCAATGAGTTGAAAACCCTCCCAGCAATGGCTTGTATCTTTCTTTCTATGACACATTGGCATTTTCTCTTTAAAGAAACAACCTAGCACAGCTGGTGGTGCTCAGTGGTTAAGCATTGACAACTGTGTACCAGGACTTCATTGGTTCGATTCCCAATCAGGGCACTTGCAGGATTTTGGGCTCACCCCCCGCAGTGTTTCCCAAACTTCTCTCATGATGAGAATCACCTGGTGGAGTTGTTAAAATACAGATTCCTGTACTTAGAGTACAAGTTAAGTATACAATTTTACCTATATGTTCCCAAAAATTGTAGTTTAGCACTTCTTACTTGGGATTCAGGAATCTGTATTTTAACAACTCCACCAGGTGATTCTCATCATGAGAGAAGTTTGGGAAACACTGCAGTAGGGGATGAGCAGAAGGTAGCTGATAGTGATGCTTTTCTTTCATAGATTTTTCTCACTCTTCATGTCATTCTAAATTCAAAAACATATTTTTAAAAAGAGATAAAGAAATAGCCTAGTCATATGAGTTTAATTTTGGAAATGGTCAGGGATCTTTATTTAAGTTATAACATTATAACTATATGTGAATTAATAAAGTGAGAAAGGATATTTAAAACTATATTAGTTTCTTCTTTTGCATACAGTTTTTAGAGGTAAATCAGAGAATTTATTATTTGTAGGGCTCTTTTCTAACAAGCTCTAGTGGAATGTATAAATAAGACTCCATATATTCAATCCTATATAATAAATACATAATATGCTAAGTGTCCAGTGGTCTGGTTGTCTATTCAACCAATCAAAGTGTAATATGCTAATGATTTGTTAAGGCTGCTCATATGATGTGCACATACCATCGGGAGGCAGATGCTCAAAGCAGGAGCTGCCCCCTGGTGGTCAGTGCACTGCCACAGTGGGAGCACCACTCTGCCAGAAGCCAGGCTCATGGCTGGCTAGCACAGTGGCAGTGGCAGTGGCAGGAGCCTCTCTGCCTCTGTGGCAGTGTTAAGGCTGTCCGACTGCCGGCTTAGGCCCATAGGGGAATGGCCTAAGCCGGCAGTTGGACATCCCCTGAGGGCTCCCAGACTGTGAGAGGGCACAGGCTGGGCTGAGCCCCCCCCCCCCCAAGTACATGAATTTCATGCACTGGGCTTTTATTCTTGTTATATTATTATACACGACTGTAACATATTACAAAATTATTTGAGATATACATTATATATATTATAGTATTATTGTAATACTTTTTGTTAAGCTAGTTAGGGGATTGGTTAGGGCTACTTCGGTGTAAAATCAAGAAGCAGTGGAGAAAACCCAGGAAAGTTTTTTTCTCAAAATACTTTTCCATCAGGACTATACTTAAGGCTGTCTATGCCCTTGTAATACTGATGGCCACTCCCACTTCAGCAGAGGCCATTTCCTTTTTCAGTGTAAAAATTCACTTCAGTTGCAGCTTATATTCAAGTTTTAGAAAATATAGGGATTGTGATGAGAAAGAGATACTTTTCAAGTACATGCTTTATTCAGGCCCTAAATACTATAGTCCTTTTTTCTTTAAAATGTATATTGTTATTGATTTCAGAGAAGAAGGAAGAGAGAGAGACCAATGATGAGAGAGAACCATCAACCAGCTGCCTCCTGCATGCCCACAACCCAGGGATGTGCCCTGACCAGGAATCGAACTGTGACTTCTTAGTTCATAGGCTGCTCAACCACTAAGCCATGCTGGCCAGGCTGTAGTCCTGGTTTTATTTTATTTTTAAAAATATATATTTTATTGATTTTTTTACAGAGAGAAAGGGAGAGGGATAGAGAGTTAGAAACATTGATGAGAGAGAATCATCGATCATCTGCCTCCTGCACACCCCATACTGGGGATGTGCCTGCAACCAAGGTATATACGCTTGACTGGAATTGAACCTGGGACCTTTCAGTCTGCAGGCTGACGCTCTATCCACTGAGCCAAACTAGTTTCAGCTGTAGTCCTGTTTTTAATGATACCTTTCAAATATTTACCATCAAGCAGCATGAACTGGACAAAGAGTTTAAACTGGTAAACTCACACTTAGCATAAATATATGTATGTTCTATGGGGAACAATGAACAATATTAATTTCCAGGGGGAAGGGAAGACATAGGGAGGAAATTTTAATATTGAATAAAATCATATGGAATTTTATTGTTGCCTCCATCTTTAAAAAAATATTTTATTGATTTTTTTACAGAGAGGAAGAGAGAGGGATAGAGTGTTAGAAACATCGATCAGCTGCCTCTTGCACATCACCCACTGGGGATGTGCCCGCAACCAAGGCACATGCGCTTGGCTGGAATCGAACCTGGGACCCTTCAGTCCGCAGGCCGACGCTCTATCCACTGAGCCAAACCAGTTTCGGCATTGCCTCCATCTTTTGAAGTCTATCTCTGGATTTTAACAGGTTCACTTACTTCCAGGGGCTACACGTGCCTAAATGTGGAGATTCAAGAGCCCCGTCAGCACACTATGTCTTCTGCTCTGAGTGCACCAGGAACCAGCGAACCAATATTACCGGTCATTCTGCTAAGAGATGCTTGCTCATATCTGTTGGGTGTCTTGGCACAGTAATATGTACTAGATGCACAGTGAGAACAAAACAGACCTGCTCCTGCGTTCAGGAAGGTTACAAACATTTAAAAAGCACCCACAGGGGTATGTATACAATTACCCATTTTGATGAGCACTATGGAGGGAAAATGTGGTGTGTGAGGAGAGAAACCAGAGGGGGAAATCTTCTCAGAGTGAGTTCTCAGAGAAGGCCTCTCCAAGAAAAATAAAATGATTAGACATAAAACCCAAATTTGGGTGGACCTCAGAATTCTTCCTTGTACAGTGTGTCTTTACCTATTTACACTAATATCTGCATGTCACAGCCAACCCTGAAAAGTTCCTTCTCACTTTGCCCCATTTTTTATTTGTAGACCCCTTCTCCCACAGAGAAAAGACCTGGTTCCCCAAACCATTGTTACTCACTTCCTATGGTACGTACCATATGGTACAGAGGGTTTTAGAATCAATGTAGATTCCTATGGTACAGAGGGTTTTAGAATCAATGTAGAACCCTTTTTACCAGATGGAAGAGTCCATAGGAAGGGACTTTCATGGGTTCTTACTGACCCCTAGTGTTTTCTTTGTTGCAACTGCAGTTTTCAAGCATCAGATTTTCTCAGCCTCAACACTTGACATTCTGCGCCAGATGATTCCCTGTTGTAATGGGCTGTCCTGTGCATTAGTTTATACAATCAGTATCCATAGCTTCTACACACTGGATGTGAACAGCACAACTTCCTCCCTGAGTTGTGACCTTCAAAAATGTCTCAGTCCTTGCTAACAATGCTCCCCGGGGGAAAAATCACCAGGTTGAGAAGTGATGCTTTGTCTATAACTGTAGTGAGAAATGCTATTACAGTGACTTTCTAAACAAAAATATCTAACTTTCTGATAACAAAAAATGAATTACTAGTCTTTTCAGTTTGGTTCATTCAATGCTGTGTTCCCAGGTTCCCAGGACTATAGACTTTGTTATGGTGGGGTTTAGAAATTCCTATGCAGTTTTCAAATAGAATAATATTAAAATAAATCAACTGTAGAGAATAAACATGTTCCTAATGTATTGTTTCATAATCAAGATGGGAATCACAGAGAATTTTTGCTTTGAAGTATTCCTTGCCCTGCTTCTTTCAAATAAACCTGAATCTAACTCCCCTTCTAGTCTGGGCCAGTGGTGGGAAGGATTGGAGTCACAGACTCATCCCCTCAAGAATATGTCCCCATTTTCAGACCCTTGAATTCTCTCTCTAAATCATTCTTGCAAAGCTTTGAGGGGCTTTAAAATAGTAATCTTTATTTAAAAATGTTATTTTTTGGATTTTGATATATCCTGGAGGTATTATCCAAACTTTTACTCTTAGATTATTTCATCTACAAATTCAAACAACTTGTCATCAAGGCCCCTATGATGTCATTGAAGAATGTATCTAACAGCCCAGTGGTTGAGTATAGACCTATGAACCAGGAGGTGACGGTTTGATTCCTGGTCAGGGCACATGCTCAGGTAGCAGGCTCGATGCCCAGTGTGGGATATGCAGGAGGCAGCAGATCAATGATTCTCCTTCATCGCTGATGTTTCTATCTCTCTCCCTCTCCCGTCCTCTCTGAAATAAATAAAAATCTATTAAAAATGTATCCAATGAATGTTTTCCTTGATGTGAGTAGACCTTAAAACCCTCTGGCCAAAACCTTCAACAATGGCTGCAATTGCTTATCTTAATGAACTATATGCTGGGTTAAGGACTGAAAAGCCTCATTAAAATAAAAATGTAGTATCTTGCAGCAGTGAAAATTAAGTTTTGAGGCAACAAGACTAAGCTTTAAAGCCATGGCAATCTGGAGACTTAATTTGCCTCTCTAAATCTCTGCTTCTTCCCCAGTGAAAACAAAAAAAAAAAACTACCGTGTTTGCCGGCGTATAAGACGACCCTTTGGCCCTGAAAAATATGCCTCCAAGTGGGGGGTAGTCTTATACGGCGAGTATATAACAAACTCTGTATTTTTAGTGGAAATGTTAGGGGGTCGTCTTATACGCCGGCAAATACGTATTTTTCAGGGCCAAAAAATCGTCTTATACACCGGCAAATACGGTAGCACCAGCTTTGGAAAGTTTTTGTAAGAATTAGTTTGATGGCATATATAGCATACTTAATACAGTCCAGGCACATAGTAGACCCTCAATAAGTAATGGCTTCTGATAAAATTCTTCCAACATTTACTTCTGGCAGAAAATAACCTGAATAACTGTCTGTTTTTGTCAAAGTGCTTCTGACTTAAAATCTTCATGGAACCAGGGGTTCCTAATTTAAGATCCCTTTTAGATTCCACTAATGTGTTCTTCCAGAAAGTGTTAACTGTCACCATCCTCACTCTAGACTCTAGAGCAGTGTTTCCCAAACTTCTCTCATGATGAGGATAACCTGGTGGAGTTGTTAAAATACAGATTCCTGTGCTTAGAGCACTAGTTAAGTATACAATTTTACTTATATGTTCCCAAAAATTCTAGTTTAGCACTTCTTAGTTGGGATTCAGGAATCTGTATTTTAACAACTCTACCAGGTGATTCTCATCATGAGAGAAGTTTGGGAAACACTGCTCTAGAGGAACACATTTTTTAAAGGGGGGGGATGGCTGGTTGCTCTCTTACTAAGCCACATCAGTTTTTATTTGATGCAAATCAAATAAAAATAGCCCTGGCCAGTGTGGCTCAGTTGGCTGGTGCATTGTCCCATGCACCCAAAGGTTGTGGGCTTGATTCCTGTTCAGGGAACATACCCAGTTGTTCAATCCCCAGTCAGTGCTTATATGGGAGGGAAATGATTGGTGTTTCTCTCATTGATGCTTCTCTCTCTTTCTCCCTCTCTCCCTAAAATTAATTAAACACACACACACACACACACACACACACACACACACACACACACACACCAGATTTCTGCCAATTTGTCTTAAGGTCACATCACAGTGTGAAGATGATCCAGCTTTCTAAATTATTTTTCTGGAATGAGCCTGACCCCTAGAGGACAGGCTTTGCATGCAAACCACCAAGAGCCAATGTCAGCTGCAGGGTAGGTATAAAGAGTCAGGCAAAGATTGTAAGATCTTAATTCTGAATCAACTAGCTCGAGCATAAATTTTTATATTTCCTTTATCTCAAATATATACATTTAAAAATTATTGACATATAAACATATAATAAACTGCACATGATTAAAATGAACCATTTGGTCAATTTGATAGTTGTATCCATACCAGCACAGTCAAAACCCAACATTTCCATCACTTTCTAAAGCTCCCTCATCCCCTTTTGTAATCCATTTTGCCTTCATCCCTATCCTCGGACAACTCCGGTCTGCCCTCTGTCACTGTACGAGTTTGCATTTTCTAGAATTTTGATAAACGAATGACACAGCATGTAGTCTTTTGAACCTGGCTTCTTTCACTCAGCCTAATGATGGTCAGAATAGCTGTGTGGCAGTGATTTGATCCTTTTTATCGCTGAATCATAATTCATTGTATAGAGACACATCACACCTTGATTGTAGGCTTAAATGTAAGAGTTAAAACTTCAAGAAAACAACAAGAAAATATGGGAGAAAATGTTCATGACCTTAGGGTAAGGCAATGCTTTCTTAAAATACCAAAAAAAGAGACGATAAATGAAAAAAAGGTAATTGTATTTTATCAAAGTTAAAATATTTGCTCTTTGAAAGAAGCTGTTAAGAAAACAAAAAGGCAAGATTGGGAGCAAGTACTTGTACACATACATCAGATGAAGGAATTGTATTCAAAACAATAATGAACTCAAAGACAAAGAAAGATTCACGTTTTAAAAATAGACAAAACATTTGAGCAGACACTTAAGAAAAGAAAATATACATGTGGCCAATGAACACGTGAAAAAAAGCTGAGATTTTTTAAACCAGGAAAGTGATAAATGAATATAGTATTTTCATGCCTCTGAAATTGGGATAGATCTTACAATTGGTAAACTTGCAATTGATATGCTCCTTTTTATGTAGAATTAATATTTTTATTTGTAGAATCTACTAGTTACTTGACAATGTCCTCAGAACTTTGCCTGCATTGTTTCATTTAATATTCACAAAAGCCTATGAAGGAGGTGCTATATTTAAACCTATGTTCACTGTTGCTATTGTTATTATTATTAACTGAATCAAAACATGCATTATTTTCACTTAGGAAAAAACCAACACTGTCTTTATATAAGCACCAAAATTGGCAAGGACAAATGAAGTGATGATTTAGTCCAACAGTGATGGGCAAGGACTGTGGGTTTGAAGGAGGAAGGAAGAGATCACAGGATGCCTGGAGGGTTCACAGAAAAAGTGCTGGGATCGACCTGCCAAGAATGAGGAGTTTGGGTACCTGGGGGAAATGATTCAATTGAATCCAATTCACACAACATGCACTAAATCCCTGCATTACTCAAAGCAAAGGTGCAGTGCTTACTGTAAAACCAGAGCTTAGAGAAGAAGACAGGCATGCACAGCAGTACCTGCTTGAATTGGGGATGAAGGAACCAGGGATGTCTGGTGAGGGCTTGGGAAAGTTCCCATAACAGGAAAGTTTCATATCAACAAAAAGGTGCAAGCAGAACTAAAAGTTTGAAGGGAACATCTTTATGTATATTTTTTAAAAAGGAGAAAGGGAAATTTAAGAATTGCCAAAGCCAAAGGAGGCCAAAGAGCAAGGATGAAAACCTTGGACACCGAACCAGAAACTGGGAGTCTGGAAGGTATAAATAAACATGTTTCAACAACTTGGACGGAACTGGGTGGGGTGAGGCAGGGGATGAGAGTGGCACATATTTGGCATGGCTGTTTGTGGTGAGTTTCATGACAGTACCATAAACGTTTAAATTAATATAATGTAAATCCTCATTTTAAATTAATTTAACAGTTAAGGATTTATTAAATCACATCATAATTAAATTAATGAATTACTAATAAATGATCACAACCTCCCCACCTTACTTCCCTCTGTTTTCTTTGCTTCTATTATGTGGGGAGATTTCTTGCTTCATGGGTGATCTCCAGGCAGGAGACACTGAGTAATGCACAGAACACAGAGGAAATGAAAAGAAGCCAGATGGGAAGTTAACACACACACGGAGGTGAGGAGAGAGGCAGGATGAATTGTTGTGGAGTGAGGGGATCCTGGGTGAATGAGGGAGTGTGACAGTAGAGAGCAAAAGCAAGGGGGCAGAAGAGAAAGGCAAGAGTGACAGTGAGATGCTGCAGGCAAGGCCAGTGTTGAGAGATTTGGAAAAGAACTGCAAAGAGATTTATAAGGTGGTGTTATTGGTGCCAATTAGAAACACTTCAATGTTCTTCCAAGGATGGCAGTAAAGGATGGAACTCTTTTTTGATGATTTCTGGTCAGTACTCGATGGTCAAAATGCACCTTAAGCCACACATTCCTGTTGGTGTCAAATGCAGAACTCTGGTGAGCTTTATCTGGGTGGAATCTTGGAGAGTGGGCATCCAGAAAGATTCAGGAACAGAAACATTTAGAAAAATAAAGAAAGTCAACTTCAGACTTCAGAAGGAAAAAAAAATGTGCAAAATCACCAAGGTTTCCCAATGGACGGTAATCCACTTATGGTAAAAAAAATAAAAATAAAAAATAAAAAATAACTTTCATGTCTGTTCACCTGTTCACAAGGCTCAGGGCATATATAGCTTCAGTTATCAAAACAGAAAAAAGTCAGGAATGCATTGGTTTCTGTTAGGGAGTCTAAGTTTATTCCAAGTTTTATTATTTGAAAGACCATCACCAGTTCTGACCATGTTCTTAATGATCTTTGAATGCAATGCTTTTCTTGTTTTTTATTTCCATGGTGTATTATAGAAGATAAAGACATAATTATAAATGGACTAGGGTGGGCCATTGCTACAATAAACTATTAAAAAGAGAAAAATTGTGAAGATTAGCAAGGACAGACAGCAAGGCAAAGTGTAAATCAGACCCTCTGCCACCCACATATTTGGGAGAGTGTGGTCCATAAACATCTATCATTGATCTTACCCCATTTAAAGGCCAAAATAAGATGCTTCAAACCTCTCCTCAGTGATGGAAATTGTTACTTGAGTGAAACATTTGTTTTACCATTTTACGTTCGTGTTTTTATTGTCAACTGCATCTAGAATTCTATTATTTTGTATTGTGTCTGCAAGGGTCATGATATACTATCGCTTTCTATTCCATTTCCTATTATGCTCTGCAGTGATTTTGAAGAACCATAAAAATAGGATTTTGTGAACATCTTCAAAATGTTCCATGTAAATTCATTGTCCATATAAGGATGGTGCTTCCCATCACATGCGTGCGGCTCAGCCTTATACAAATGTTGCAACAACCCGTGCACTACTGGGTTTCCACACGACACAGCTGTGAGATGGGCTGCCATTACAAATGTGCAGGAAATGGGTTTTGGGTGTGGAGTGACCTTCCTGACTTTACTCATGATTAGAGAGATGGGTTCTTGAGGACGAGTGCTGGGTCAGCAGCTCAGTGTTGATGTGGCAATTACTAGATGCTCTGGTGTTCTTCCCTGCAGAAGGGGTAGGGCCTGGCGTGCCAACATTTAAGAACTCAACCCAAGATCTAAGTTAAAAATTTTGAGATTTGGGGATGTCTGTTGCTGAGACTTCTACACCTCCTAGAGATCCCCAAATAATAATTGGGTGGTTTAGAGGTGAGGGGGCGCATGGGTCAGCCCTGCTTAGATAAGTATTCTGGGATGATGGGGCTCCAGTTCTTTGTGACCACATGATCAGAAAGTCAGATAAGATTTCAATTCAACTCTATAAATAAATTGGACTCAGATACCCAATCAGTCATTCACCTTGTCAAATGACAAAACAATACAGTAAAGGGTTTAATGTTCTTTATTCAAGGGAAAACAGTCCATGGATTGGGGAGTACAGTGCCTCACAAGCAGTGGAACACTATGCCTGGGAATTTGGGACAAGAGCGAAGTGTATGGAGCATTAGAAGCAATGTGGGAATAAGGCAGGATGGGCTCCGAGGTGGGAATTTCCTTGTAAGCCCAGCAGGACCTATTTTCTAGGGTGAAATGAGCTAGCTGAAGCTGTGGTAAAGGATCGTGATGGGTGTGTAGGTTGGGTGTCCTTCGGTGTCCTTGGCCTGTGTTTCCTGTAAGTGCAGGTTCATTTAAGTTTAGACTTGTGACATGGGCCAGGCCCCTGGGGTGCCTCTGTTTTGTGGATCCTGAAACATATGAATTAACTTTATCAAACTAAAATTGATGACATGTATACTGTGTGCCAGGAGGTGTTCTGGGTGCTGAGAAACAGCAGCATACAATCTCTCACTGTGAAAGTCTTCTGCTAGAATGCCTCTCTTAGATTCTGTTAGAATCTAAAACCACTCTGGAGGAGGCCACCTGATTTAGTCGAGTTCTCTCAACAGTAGACCTTAAGCTTAGAATTCATGGAGAAGTCATTAACTTAAGCAAGTGCCTCAGGGGAATGAGGAAAGGCATTGGGAAGGCAGGATGAGGAAGGAGAAGGAGCCAAATAAGGTTGGGTTTCAGGTGAAGACTCAGACCCAGCCTGATCCTGTGGAAAGCTCTGGAGGGCAACACTTCTGAGTATGCACCACATAAGAACATAGGAGGTGGACTCTTGTATTCCCACCTGAGCCAGCCATTGGCTACGGCCTCTTGTGGGAGGTGAAGAGCTCCCAGGCACTTCCAGCTCTCATCACTGGAGTCATGGTTCTAACATAGAATGAAAATCCTCTGGATGTTGCAGATGCAATCCATTAGCAGCAATGCATATAAAAGCTGGGGAATGGCATGCGGGTGAGACACCAATAGTGTTCACTACACCCACCGCTGTGGAAGGTTATAGACGAGATATAAAGAAGGAAAGAGCACCCAAAGAGTGGTCCTAATGGGGACCCATCACCAAGGAGCTTGTTAGAAATGTGGAATCTCCAGGCTTCAATGAAGATCGAGTTAATCAGAATCTGAATATTAAGAAGATCTCCAGATTTCTTTGTACATTAATTTCTAGTAAACCTGGCTCCAAATTGTTAGAAAATACGATTTTCTAGCCTACTAAACTGGCAGGGCTAAGCATCAGGGTCAGACCTGCAATGTGGTGGATTTGGAAAGTTCTAAGCCTGAGGGTTCCCTGGCCTACCAGCTGAAACCAGGGGAAATAGAATCATTTATAGGTGAAAGCAGGTCAGTGCCCACTCAGTGTTCTATTTCATTAGGCTTGCAGGTCCCAACTTCCCCTACTCTGCAGTGTAATTACTTCATCAGGAACCAAGTTCAGTGTGGGTGTCAAAGGATGGGAAGGGTGGGGAGAGAGAGTCTGAAGAAGGAGTGGGTGCAAAGATGGGAAAGAGCAAAATACAAAATAAGGCAAGATTTAGAGCTGCCTCCATAACTTAAGCTTGAAAGGCTTTTGGAAAAGTCACAGGTAAACCAGTTGACTCAGATATGCATCATTAAGGAGTCATGACCCAAGTCATACAAGAGCAGAAACCTCTGGGGTAAAATATGTTGGAGGTTTTTGCCCCAACAGTGCAAAAATATCTTTTATACAACATTGAAAATTCCTGCCATCACAGTCACAATGAAGTCAGTCAACTAACACAGGGACACAGGGACAACTAATACGGAGGGCTGTTGTGAGAGATGTGGGGAGACATTTGGTTAAAAGTTAGTAATTATACAACTCATTTAACCTCAAGTCCTTTCTAAAATTCCCTTTCTAAGATTCCCTTTAAAGTTATTACTATTATAGAGGATATAATAGTAATATCTTTTTGGAGAACACGAAGTCACTAGTATAGAAAAGTTAAATTATTGTGCTCAGTACTATGCTCTGCCAGTGTGTGAAAAAAGGAAGCCACATTCTCATATTAAGGCAATAAGCATGTGGGTGCAAAATGGAAATCACGAAGAAGCATGATTAAAATAGTGTTGGCAGGATGATAAGAGCAAAAACCACTGAGTAATAACATACTGTGGGGAATATTCTTTCCTTTGACTCAGACCTCAGGTAAGCAAGAGTTTCAAAGGGATAGATTAAGTATCTATAACCAAAAAGTAAGCCATCACAAGTCCAGACCTGATGGAACTCTGAGATGCTCTGATCTATGTATGATCTCATTAGCCTATTCATTTCAATGTCTAGTACATAAGCACTTTAAATGATTTATTTTCTTGAAGCCAATATTCTTGCAAATTTTATATAATTTATTACATGGCACCTGGTATTTAGCATCATCATCATCAATGTTCCCTCCTCCCCGGATTAAAGGTTTTATTTGTTTCTGTTTGTATTCAAGTATCCAAAACAAAACTTAGAAAATTAAGGAGCTTCTTCCCTTGTGAGTCCTTCTCCTATGGCCTTAACCCTTACCCTCTTCTCTTAGCTCTTTTCCTCTTTCCTAAGTACTTGATACTTGTGTGAATCTTAGAAATTCGGTTTATCTCAGCTCCATTGACACCTCCTACCCAGCCCTGGAGGAGAGGAAGTATTTTCCCTTCCCTAGGCCTGATCCCCTCTCTGCCTATTGCAGTTATCTCAGATCAAGGTTTCTGTTGCTTTGCCTATGGTGTCCTCTCCCAGCACCTGCTCCTCAAGTTGCCCACATTCCTAGACCCAAAATCCCAACATTTGTGTCAGCTCTATTTTGTGGGATTCAACCTTAACTTCTCCCTATTGGAAGATTATTGTCTATCCTTATAGAGAAGGGGAAAAGAGAGGGAAAGCCTAGTTTGGGGGTTATCTTAGTACTGCTACGGAGCATAAAAATTGGGGCTCAAAAGTCTGTGTTTAGCTTAGGTAAAAAAAAATTAGGTAGGCAGCCTCAATGAGCACATATTATACTGAGAAAAAAAAAGGAGATACTCAGTTTCTGCTCTTAAGAGACTAAATGGAGAAAATATGTAAATATAAAACTTTAATACAATTTTTAAGTACAGTCATGGGTAACAGTTATAGTAATCATTAATGCTAATAACTTTGAGTACCTAGTTTGTGCCAGATATTATGATAAAAGCTTATCCAGACTCTTGAATTTAATGCATGTGAGGAGGAAGGCAGGGGCCAGGTCACAGATGGTCTTGGACCCATGTGAACCCAGTTAGCACTTCATCCTATATTTCATGGGAACTCATTGAAGGATTTTAAGAAAAGTGATGACTAGGTCAGATTCACATAAATATATCTAGTTTATGGCTTAAGGGACAAGACACTTGAGACAGGGATAACAGACCAGAAATGATGAAGACCAGAGCCAGAGTAATAGTTTTAGAGAAAAGTAATTCAGAACTGAAATTAGTGGGACTTGTTAAGTGATAGATTTGAACGTGGATAAAAAGAGGAGTCCAGGATGTTGTTCCTGTTTTGACCAGTAGACAAGTGGGAGGTAGATGAGAATAAAAATCTTGGAAAATGATGGGGAGATGATTTGTCCAATATAGAACCTGTTGAAACTGGAGTGGCATGGGCCGTCAAGTGGGATGGCCACTACTAGCAGGCTAGATTTGGCAATCCCAAGGTTGGGAAAGAAGTCAAGGCTGGAGATAGAGTGGTAGGAGCCATTCTTGTCTTCTTTTCTTTCCTCCTTCCCAGGCACTCATACATCATATTTCCATTTTCTTATTTCTGCTTATGTATTCCATGGATTAGGACTAAGTAACAGAGGATTAACTGAGCAATAATCTTTCCTCCTTCCTCCTCATTTTTACGACAGCCTAAATAAGGCTGTCATGATTTGAAGACAATGAAAATTCTTTTGTCCAACCCTGTGATAAAATGCACCACCAGATTACCGTTCTATTTTTTTTAAAATTTTATTTTATTAAGGTATTATCTGTGTACATAGCTTACCATTGCCCCCCCCCCTCATCTCCCACTTATGCCCTCCCTCCCCAGAGTTCTGTGTTCGTTGGTTGTATTTATGTTCATGCATACCAGTCCCTCGGTTGTTCTCCTATCTCCCCCCAGGTCTCCTTCCCCTCCCTGCTGTCATTTGACAATCTGCTTGTTTTATGGTGACCATCTCAGGACCCCATGAATAGAGTCCGCTCCTCATTTGGCAGTCTGCTTGTTTTATGGTGACTATCTCAGGACCGTATGAATAGAGTCTGCTGCTCCTCTGGTTTTCACCGCCCCTTCCCTTGGGTCCCACTGCTTCCCCCTGGGACACACGGCTCGCCCGGGGCACTCGGCCCCATGGGACACACGGCTCATCTGGGGCACTCGGCCCCCTGGGACACTCGGCTCACCCGGGGCACACAGCCCCTCTAGGGTGTTGGGGTCGCATATTGGAGGCGCCTTGCTAGCTCCTTGCTAGCATGGCGGGCAGGCTGGGACAGCTGCAGTTGGGCTGAGATGATTGCAGGCAGGGGGACCACCTTCAAAGGTGTCTCGATCGGTGTGGGAGCGGAGCAGCTGCAGACATGGAGGCTAAGTTCTGAGGTCGTCCACTCCCTGAGCCCAGGGCTTGGTGAGCTCTGTTCTCAGTGGATTTCCTTTATTCATGGCGGCAGTGGCGGGTGGTGGTGCCAGGTGCAGCAGTGACGGTCACTCCTGTGGTTCAATTACCACTGTAGTTTTAAAGTTCACATGGCAGTGGTGGCGAGAGCTTCGGCTCGGCCATGCGGCATCGGAGGAAGGGCTCGCCTGGGCGGCTAATGGAAGGCGCCGTGCCATTTCCTCACCAGTGCACTCCATCTCTCTCCCAGCATGGTGGGTGTGCTGGGAAGATTGTGGGCGGGCTGTGATGGCTGCATGGGGGAGAGTCCGCCCTCAATGGTGTCCTCTTTGGTGTGGATGTGGAGCTGCTGTGGATGCAGAGGCTAATTTCTGAAGCCACACTCTCTGTGAGCCAGGGGCGTAGTGAGCTCTGATTTCAGTGGATTCCCATTCTTGGGGGCGGCAGCGATGGTAGCTCCTGTGGCTCAATTTCCCCTGTAGTTTTAAAATCCGCATGGCAGTGTCTGATGCTTTGGCCTGGCCATGCGGCAGTGGAGAGAGGATTCTCTGGGTCTGCCAACGGAAGGCACATCGCCAGCACAGCGCGCGCGAAGGCCTGGCAGAGCAGGCCGCGGGCGGTGGCAGCGGTGGAGGCTGTGGGATCCACGGGTGTGGGGCAAAGGCAGGGCCAAGCTGGTCGCCTGCGGTGGCGGAGAGTCCCCGCGATGTCTTAGTCTTTCAGACTTAGTGGAACGCTTCCCCTGAGCCAGGACAAGCAGCACCACAAATATTGGCCAGCTCAGTGCTGCCCCTCTACAGGTGACAGTAGGGGCATCCTCACCTCGGTAGGCCTTTGCTCTTGGAGGTCTTAACCAGTGGAAGGCAGCACAGTACAGAACTGCCCCACCTTCTCAGTCCTCCGGCGTTCTATTTTTTTAAATTTTTTTTTATTTGACATTTTCTTCCTATAAATCAAGGGATTCTCCCAGTCATTTTAAATGGGACCAGTTCTGAAGTCTGTGTATGAATCATGTGTATATTTTAGTAGTGAGTGTGGATTGGTCTTTTATCTACTCTTAATGTCAAAACAACCACAACACAGAAATATTTAAAAGGGTAAAAAGAAGTAATTGGCGTATAGATTTGGAACGTATTCTATGACTATATGGTTTTATGTTCACCTTAGTATGTTACATGAAAGTTAACATTAAAATGTGTTACTTTAATGAAGCATACAGTGTTGGCGGAGAATATACTAGAGAAGAGAGTGGCTGAATTAAGACTTGTTAAGTTCTACAATAATCCACTTATCCACACATAATCCAAGAATAATAGAAAGTTGGATGATGCTCCTATTGTGGGTAAGAGTCCAATGTTATATCATTAGACTCAGGAAGGAAATGTATCACTGCAAGCATAGAGTTTCACCTGGAGTGTATGAAGGGTGAATTCATGACTCACAATGCATTCTGAAGTTGTTCTGAAAATGTCATTTCTCTTTGCATGCTTTTGACATGACAAGTTTTAGGGTGGCAATTGATTTATTTTTTAAGTGCTGACTCACAGAACACTGGGTATTTGTTCCCACAGTCTACTGACTGTGGCATCTATGTTGGGGTTATCACTTGGCAACAAGATAAATATCTGAGGTGCTAATGCTCCCTAGCAAAGCTTGTTTCATGTGCAAACTTTCTCATACTCATGCCTGGCCCAGGGCAATAGCTGAAAGTAGGCGAGGTTTGCTTTCTGTTTCCCTGGATTCTGGGACTGACCCTCTCTGGGACCCAGGCCCACTCTCATTTAGAGCCTCATTCTTTTGCTTATTCTCTTCTCACATGCTGAAACAGCTTCCTGGACCACTCTGCCTCCTACTCCATCAAAATCCTCTCTGCAAGAACTTAAATACATGTGTTACTTTCCCAGTCATTAACGTACCAAGTTTTATTGCTAATTATAAAAAAAAACCCTAGAAGCATGTTGCATGAATTTGTGCACCAGTGGGGTTCCTTGGTCTGGCCTGTAGAATTGGCCCAAACTGGCTCTCTGACATCCCCTGAGGAGTCCTGGATTTCAAGAGGGTACAGGCTAGGCCATGGGACCCCACCAGTACACATGGGAGGTTGGCCAGCTGGGGAGAGAGACTGAAGGAGAGCTCCAGGGTGTGTCCTGCCCATCTCGCTCAGTCCTGATCAGCTGGGCCCCAGCAGCAAGCTAACCTACCTGTCATCTAGACCATCTACCCCCTGGTGGTCAGTGAATGTCATAGTGACTGGTTGGTTGGTTGCCTTCTCCCTGGTGGTTAGTGCATGTCATAGTGAATGGTTGGGCAGCCTTAGCATATCATTAGCATATTACGCTTTGATTGATTGAATGGATTACCGAATGACTGACACTTAGTATATTAGGTTTTTATTATAAAGGATGTTTATACTCTGATAAAGATATTTTGAAAAGTATAGTAGTATTATGGAGGCTATCTTAGTCAAAGGGACCCCAAATTCACACAATTGAGGTGACTACCTTCACATACATTTGGTTCTGCTCACAGCAATAGCTACTTAAATTTGTAGAGCAAACCATGCTACTTAAATACTATGACTAGTATTAGTGATTTTTGTTATATAAATAGTGTTTTAATATATTTAACTGAAAGTCATAAGATTATATGGAATTTTATGTCAAAACAAAACTTACTCTTAGACCTACAATTACTGATATGTCATGCTTTGGATAATTTCAGTGGTGACAGTACTGCTGATGTAGAGATGATACATTTTAAAAATTTGCATATTTGACATCTACCAGTAAATGGTAATTATGGAAGTACCCATGGTTTCTCATTCAAAGAGGAGATAGTAGAAATACGTTGCAATATGCTGAACATAAGTATGTCATTTAGCAAATATTTAGTGAGCACTCATCATGAACCAAAAGCCTGTCCCAGTCATTGGGAAATACTATTGTGGTTGTGGAACTCATGGTGCTTACCACCCAGAAGTGAGATAGACACTGAATAGTGAATTGTGCAGGCCATTCAATCATAGTTGGATAGGAGTTTAAGAGAAAATGCACAGTGTATGCCATCTCCAAATTAGAATATTAGACCTTTATTCATAAAGTTCTTTTTTAAATTTGGGGTATTATTTCTTCTTTATGCATGATTTATTGTAGTGCTCCTGGGAAGAAAATAAACACCTCAATTTAGATACTTAAATAAGCAATGCCTATTTATTATGGAAAATGTGGGAAATTTTTTGAAGTATAAAGAGAATAATGGCAACTATCTATAAAGTTACACCTAGCAATAACAACTATTTACATTTTGATGTATTTCCTTCAAGTCATATTTCTGCACATATTTTATTTATATTGTTGAGTCATACTGCATATATAATTTTATATCCTATTTTCCACTTAAGATTACATTTTCCTAGAGGATAAGAAAATGAGAAGTGAAAGACATTTAAAATATTTTTTTTTATTGATTTCAGAGAGGAAGGGAGAGGGAGAGAGAGATAGAAACATCAGTAGTGGAGACCGAAGCAAGATGGCGGCCCAGGGAGTCTCCTGGGCCGCCATCTCCTCAACAATTTGGAAATAAACAACAGATAAAACCAAAAGGGATCGCACCAGACCCACAGGAAAGCTGGCGAAATGGGAAGGCTACATCTAAATGCAAAGCAGGACGTCGCTGCTGCCATGTGGAGTTTAAAACTACAGCGAAACTGAACCTGCCGGAGCCGCTGCCGCCGGGAATGAGGGAAGCCAGACCTCGCTCCGCCCCGGGGCCCAGGGAGTGGGCCAGCCCCGCCGGCCGCCACGGGAGCTGATGGGGGCCTAAGCCGCCGCTGCCACCGCCACCGCCGCAGCAGCGCCTTCGGCTCCTGCCTGGACGAGAAGCCCGTGAGCGCGACCTCCCAGCCCGCTCGCAGTGCTGGAGAGAAGCGGGTGCCAGGACTCGGGCCCCCGCACTCGCCGCTGCCGGGCGGGGGAAGAGATGGTGTAGTATCTCCCCGCCGGCCCAGCCCCCGCGCTTACTGTGCAGGCGAAGAAAT
Organism: Vespertilio murinus; assembly: GCA_963924515.1. Taxonomy (NCBI): domain Eukaryota; kingdom Metazoa; phylum Chordata; class Mammalia; order Chiroptera; family Vespertilionidae; genus Vespertilio; species Vespertilio murinus. The sequence continues at coordinate 46,240,150 of OZ004709.1, read as the reverse complement.
CGCGCAGCGGCTCCCCGTCTGCAACCAGCCCAGAAGTGGGAAAACTAAACTAGACACCAAGCAGGGCGCCGCCGCCGCCATGTGGAGTTTAAAACTACAGCGAAACTGAACCTGCCGCTGACGCCGGAAATGAGGGAAGCCAGACCTCGCCCTGCCCCGGGGCCCAGGGAGTGGGCCAGCCCTGCCGCCACTACGGGAGCTGATGGGGGCCTACGCCGCTGCCACCTGGGCCGCTGCCGCCGCGCCTTCACCGCGCCTTCGCCGCGCCTTCGGCTGCTGCCTGGACGAGAAGCCCATGAGCATGAGCAAGACCTCCCAGCCCGCCCACAGTCCTAGAGGAGCGGGCACAGCGTCCCCCCTCCCGCACAACCAGCTCGCCCCAGAAATGGGAAGGCTACAGTTAGACACCAAGCAGGGTGCCGCAGCTGCCATGTGGAGTTTAAAACTACGGCGAGCGGAGGACTGAGAAGGTGGGGCAGTTCTGTACCGTGCTGCCTTCCACTGGTTAAGACCTCCAAGAGCAAAGGCCTACCGAGGTGAGGATGCCCCTACTGTCACCTGTAGAGGGGCAGCACTGAGCTGGCCAATATTTGTGGTGGTGGTGCTGCTTGTCCTGGCTCAGAGGAAGCGTTCCACTAAGTCTGAAAGACTAAGACATCGCGGGGACTCTCCGCCACCGCCCGCGGCCTGCTCTGCCAGGCCTTCGCGCACGCTGTGCTGGCGCTGCGCCTTCCGTTGGCAGACCCGGAGAATCCTCTCTCTGCTGCCACATGGCCAGGCCAAAGCATCAGACACTACCACCAAGCGGATTTTAAAACTACAGGGGAAATTGAGCCACAGGAGCTACCATCGCTGCCGCACCCACTGCCGCCCCCAAGAATGGGAATCCACCGAAATCAGAGCTCACTACACACCGGGCTCATAGAGTGTGTGGCTTCAGAAATTAGCCTCTGCATCCACAGAAGCTCCACATCCGCAACAAAGAGGACGCGATGGAGGGCGGACTCTCCCCATGCAGCCATCACAGCCCGCCCACAATCTCCCCAGCACACCCACCATGCTGGGAGGGAAATGGAGCGCGCTAGTGAGGAAATGGCACGGTGCCTTCCATTACCCACTCAGGCGAGCACATCCTCCGATGCCACATGGCCAAGCCGAAGCTCTCACCACCACCGCCATGTGAACTTTAAAACTACAGTGGTAATTGAACCACAGGAGTGACCGTCAATATTGCACCTGGCACCGCCACTCGCCACTGGCGCCGAGAATAAAGGAAATCCACCAAGAACAGAGCTCACCACGCCTTGGGCTCAGGGAGTGGGCGACCTCAGAACTTAGCCTCCATGTCTGCAGCTGCTCCGCTCCCACACCGAACGAGACACCGTTGAAGGTGGTCCCCCCGCCTGCAACCATCTCAGACCAACTGCAGCTGTCCCAGCCTGCCCCCCATGCTAGCAAGGAGCTCCGAGTGTCCCAGGGGGCCGAGTGCCCCGGGTGAGCCGAGTGTCCCAGGGGGCCAAGTGCCCCGGGTAAGCCGTACCCCCCAAAGGGGAAGGGGGAAGGGTGTCCCGGGTGAGCCGGGTGTCCCAGGGGGCCGAGTGCCCCGGGTGAGCCGAGGGTCCCAGGGGGCCGAGTGCCCCGGGTGAGCCGGGTGTCCCAGGGGGCCGAGTGCCCCGGGTGAGCCGAGGGTCCCAGGGGGCCGAGTGCCCCGGGTGAGCCGAGGGTCCCAGGGGGCCGAGTGCCCCGGGTGAGCCGAGTGTCCCAGGGGGCCGAGTGCCCCGGGTGAGCCGAGTGTCCCAGGGGGCCGAGTGCCCCGGGTGAGCCGAGTGTCCCAGGGGGCCGAGTGCCCCGGGTGAGCCGAGTGTCCCAGGGGGCCGAGTGCCCCGGGTGAGCCGAGTGTCCCAGGGGGCCGAGTGCCCCGGGTGAGCCGAGTGTCCCAGGGGGCCGAGTGCCCCGGGTGAGCCGAGTGTCCCAGGGGGCCGAGTGCCCCGGGTGAGCCGAGTGTCCCAGGGGGCTGAGTGCCCCGGGTGAGCCGAGTGTCCCAGGGGGCCGAGTGCCCCGGGTGAGCCGAGTGTCCCAGGGGGCCGAGTGCCCCGGGTGAGCCGAGTGTCCCAGGGGGCCATGTGCCCCGGGTAAGCCGTACCCCCCAAAGGGGAAAGGTGTCCCGGGTGAGCCGTGTGTCCCAGGGGGCCGAGTGCCCCGGGTGAGCCGAGTGTCCCAGGGGGCCGAGTGCCCCGGGTGAGCCGAGTGTCCCAGGGGGCCGAGTGCCCCGGGTGAGCCGAGTGTCCCAGGGGGCCGAGTGCCCCGGGTGAGCCGAGTGTCCCAGGGGGCCGAGTGCCCCGGGTGAGCCGAGTGTCCCAGGGGGCCATGTGCCCCGGGTAAGCCGTACCCCCCAAAGGGGAAGGGGGAAGGGTGTCCCGGGTGAGCCGTGTGTCCCAGGGGGCCGAGTGCCCCGGGTGAGCCGAGTGTCCCAGGGGGCCGAGTGCCCCGGGTGAGCCGAGTGTCCCAGGGGGCCGAGTGCCCCGGGTGAGCCGAGTGTCCCAGGGGGCCGAGTGCCCCGGGTGAGCCGAGTGTCCCAGGGGGCCATGTGCCCCGGGTAAGCCGTACCCCCTAAAGGGGAAAGGTGTCCCGGGTGAGCCGTGTGTCCCAGGGGGCCGAGTGCCCCGGGTGAGCCGAGTGTCCCAGGGGGCCGAGTGCCCGGGTGAGCCGAGTGTCCCAGGGGGCCGAGTGCCCCGGGTGAGCCGAGTGTCCCAGGGGGCCGAGTGCCCCGGGTGAGCCGAGTGTCCCAGGGGGCCATGTGCCCCGGGTAAGCCGTACCCCCCAAAGGGGAAGGGGGAAGGGTGTCCCGGGTGAGCCGTGTGTCCCATGGGGTCGAGTGCCCCGGGTGAGCCGAGTGTCCTAAGGGAAGCAGTGGGTCCCAGGGGAAGGGGCGGTGAAAACCAGAGGAGGAGCGGACTCTATTCATATGAGCCTGAGATGGTCACCATAAAACAACCAGATTGTCAAATGACAGGGGGGAGGGGAAGGAGACCTGGGGGGAGACAGGAGAACAACCGAGGGACTGGTATCCATGAACATAAGTACAACCAATGAACACAAAACTCTGGGGAGGGAGGGCATAAATGGGTGGTGAGGGGGGGCAATGGTAAACTATGTACACAGAAAATACCTTAATAAAATAAAATTAAAAAAAAATAATAAAATAAAAATAAAAATAAAAAAAAAAAAAAAAACAAAAAAAAAAAAAAAAAAAAAACAAAAAAAAAAGAGTAAAAAAAAAAAAAAAAAAAAAAAAAGAAACATCAGTAGTGAGAGAGGGTCATCGATAGGCTGCTTCCTGCACACCCCCTAGTGCGGACCAAGCTGGCAACCCAGGCAGGTGTCCTGACTGGGAATTGAACAGTAACCTTCTAGTTCATAGGCAGAACAGTAACCTTCTAGTTCTAGTTGATGCTCAACTACTGAACTGCACTCGCTGGGCAGGTAAAAGACATTTTATTTTACTATTGTCAAGTTTCTTAGAAATTGCCCTAAAACTGTAGCATATTCTATCTCAGGTCATTTAAGAGACCTTTATCTAGGGACTCTACAATAACTGGACTCTTTCTTCTAGTTGATTACTGATGAGTTATTGCAGTGATCTCCTAAGAGGTGTCTCAACCTTTGTTCCTCCTCTTCCAGACTTTCCAGATTTTTCTTCTTAAAACACCACTTTTTATAAGTGACTTCCCTTCTCCAGAGTTTGCAGTAGGTGGGTTTTGCATTAGACCTCAACTCAGTCTGAAATCACAGTCCCTCTGTAAGATACTATCTGTTCCTTCCCCCCACTCTCTCTTATAATACTAATTCTCCTCAGACAGCCACTCAATGATCATTCCTTCCCACTTCTATAATTTCAGGGTCTTCTTTCAATTTTCATTTTACTTCACTTATCTCAACCCTTTTTGAGGTCCTAACACACATTTCTCAATCTTTTCCCCTCTTTCCTATGGCACACACCATTGGTGCCACTCATTTGGGCTCCTAATCATATATTGTCTTTTTCAACTTTCTCCACTTGTTTGCTATGCAAACAATTTTTTCTTCTGCTGAAATCATAAAATGTATGTAATGTATACAGGAAGGCAACTCCTACCTCTGGTCAACAACCCTCCCTTCGTCATATAAGATAATACTATGGAGCACTTAATGTACGAAAGATAATATGTTAAGTACTTAGTAGACATTATCTCATCTATTGTTCACAAAAGTCTGTGTCATTTAATAATAATTTGGCTGCAGATGATAGAGGACCTAAGGTGTCTAACAATGCCTAGACAATACAAACTTATTATTTCTTATCTCATGTAAGGAGAACAAAAACTGGGGGTGGGTGGTTTCCACTTTGGCTTAGGAGTTCTCTGACGTCAGGTCTCTGGTTTGGCATCTTTTCAAATACCTCCCCCTTCCTCTATTGTTGCAATATGGCTGTAGTATCTCCCCGCATCACAACTCAGACAACCATGCTCAAAGTCAGGTAGGAAGAGAAGGAAAGATTCTCTTTGCATGTATCTCTCTTATAGGGAAGGAAAATTTTCCCAAAACATTCCTCAGAAGACTTCATCCACATCTCATTAACCATACCAGGTTATGCAGCCATCCTCTAGACTAGAGTTTCCCAAACTTTTGACCTATGTGTACCCCTTCTATAATTTTCGTAACGCTGAGTACCCCTCATTAAAAAAAGGATGTATTTTAATAACAATCAAAATATATTTTTTCTTTTTTTGGTACATACACAAAATAATAATAAACAAAAAATAAAATTATTCATAATAAAATATAAATAAAAGTTATATTATAAATAACATTTATTTGGATCAATGAGAAGGATGAAATTGACTTGACTCATGAGAATGTAGAATTAGGCGCAGCTAAGCATGGTGCAGTGCATATCACCCCCAAACTCCGGTACAACTCGTACCCCCACCAAACTCTTCCCGTACGCCTGGGCGTACGTGACCACACTTTGGGAGACACTGCTAGACCAGAAGCTACATCCTCCTTTCTCAATATCAAGAGATCTCAAAATAATAGTTAGACAAATTCAGGAGTAAGGATAGCAAATATGGATTGCTTTTATAGTCAATGAGTGGTACCAGTCATATATTATTATTAGAAAATTAAAGCTCAGAAAGGTAGAGATATCAGTTCAGGATCACATAACTAAAAAGTTAGAGAAGGGGGAAGAGATTTCAAATAAAATTTTCCAAGTCTCTCAGAGTCCACATCTTTGCTCATCACCGTTTAGGGCCCTTCTAACAAGCTTTAACACCTATTCAATTCATCAAAAAATGTTTAGTAAGTACCCATTGATGCTCAGCACTGTTCTTTCTGCTGAAGGAGAAATAAGTATATAATCTAGTTAGAGACAGAAGCCCAACTCAGATGAAACAACTAGAATACACAAGGTGAATTAAGTAATAATAACCCCAAAAGGTACAGTTCTATGTAGCAGGAGTTCACTGAGGATTGTAGAAGTGAGACTGGATTTTATGAAAGTTATGAGGTGTCAGATTAGGATCAGCAGGCAGATGGAAAGATGACATTCCCTTTGAGAAGGAGAGCAAGAGTAAATGAAGGAGAGAAAAAAAGTAGAGTGAGAAAAGTGAGTGAAACAAAGTTCGAGGCATATTCACCAGGTATGGTTAAGAAACAGTTGAATAGATAGATCACATATATATTGCCTATGAGGGCACTACAAGGAACTGAGATTGGTAAGGGAGAGAGACCTAGACCACCAAGCAATAGCAGAGAACTGACGGAGGACAAAGGGATATTAAAATTTGTAGGCAGCCATTGATTGTTCCTTTGGTCTAATGAAGGAACTGAATTCTTGAAAGATCATTGTTGGGGGTGGACTTCCAGTTCTTTTTCTCTTTGAACCTGAGATCTTCAATCAATTAAACACTCAAATACAGTCTTGCATCGGATAATGAATAACATTTTGGTCAATGATGGACAGCATACACAATGTTGGTCCCATAAGATTATAAATGGAGCTAAAAACTCCCATTATCTAGGGACATTGTAGCCATTGTAAAGTAATTTATCACATGTTTTGTTGATGATGGTGTAAATACTATACTGCCAGTCATATAAAAGTATAGCACACACAGTTATGTACAGTATACTTGGTAATAAACCAATATGTTACTGGTTTATGTACTTATTATACTATATTTTTATTGTTATTTTAAACTGTGCTCTTTATACTTAAAAAAATAAAGTTTGGTATAAAACAGTGTGTCCTGTAACATCGCAGCAGCCTCATACATCCCATTTTTCTTGATTATATAATTTTCTCTACTGCTTGATTTAATCCCATGCTGTTTTGCATAGGTTTATAGCATAGAAGCAATAAGCTATCCCGTATAACCTAGGTAGTAGGCTATACTATTTAGGTTTGTGTAGTGTACCCTATGATGTTTGCATAATGATGAAATCACCTAAAGATGCATTTCTCAGAACTTACCTCCATCATTAAGAAGCACATGCCTGTAATTTGGCTTTTGATAGTTTAAGTTTCTGAAGAACACACCTATGCCACTGTCCCACTAAGGATAATGAGGGGTTTGGGTTAAGTAACCCCAGTCATTTTTTTATTTTTAACTATTTATTTATTCACTAGAGGCCTGATGCATGAAATTCATGCAAGAGTAGGACTTCCTCCCCCCAGCTGCCAGCACGGGCTTTCCTCTGGCCTTGGCTTTGTCCAGAAAGACATCTGGAATGATTTCCAGTCTAATTAGCATAGTGCTCTTTTATTATTATAGATATTTTGACTTTATCTTATTGTTGACAGTATTTACAGATGTCCCCCAATTTCCCCTTCTCCCAGCCCCTGCCCTACCCAGGCTTTCACCACACTGTTTTCTGTGTCCATTGGTTATACATATATGTATATGAGTTCTTTGATTAATCTCTTCCCCTTCTCCCCCCCCCCCCCCCACACACCCTGACTTCTGGTCTGAGATATGTCAGTCTGTTCCTTGCCTCCCACTCACTTTTGACTGGAAACTCACACTAGCAAGATGAGGTAAGGATAAATCTGGCTCAGTTTGACAACAGCCAAACTGAGAAGGACTCACAAAGGACTCAGTTTTGGTTTCTCTGACACCTCAGATTGTCCACCCAGCTCTCCCTGCACAGACATGAAGCTTCCCACACCAGCTGTGAAGAAGCACGGTTCCTTTACTTCTCCTATTCCTACCTCTTTTGGGACTTCTTGAACATAAAATTAAAGAGAATAGAAGTGAATCCATCTTTACAATGTGTTGCAAACACTTTTCAATAAGGTCTAACGGCATGAATATCTTTGAACTCAAGTTATATTTTCATGCATATCTTTCATTTATTTTTGTTCCTCAAATTCCTTTGGTTGGGTCTAAAAAAAAATCTCCCATTTTTCTCAATCAAGTTTTTAACATCACAATTTCTAATCAACATCCATTATTTACCAAGAGATAAAAATCAACTTAAATTACACCTTGGATTTTCACTGTTCAACAGATAATATCTATGTTCTAAACAAGATCAAATGAAAAGAGCTTTGGGTGTGGCTGGTGACAAGATTAGAGTGAAACCCTGAATTATTTTATTATTTTTAAAATATATTTTTTATTGATTTTTTTTACAGAGAGGAAGAGAGAAGGATAGAGAGTTAGAAACATGGATGAGAGAGAATCATCAATCAGCCACCTCCAGCACCCCCCCCCCACTGGGGTTGTGCTTGCAATCAAGGTACATGCCCTTGACCGGAATCGAGCCTGGGACCTTTCAGTCCACAGGCCAATGCTCTATCCACTGAGCCAAATCTGTTTCGGCATGAACCCAGAATTATTTAGGAAATTATAGCTTGAGAAAAGTATAAGATTTAAAAATGGAGAATTTTTGAGAAAGATAGTAGTTTTCTTTTTCTTCCCATGACCAAAAGACCCCTAAGGGATTGCTAGAAGCAAAATAAAAAACTCTATTGCCTTTATGTATTGCAAAGAGTCCACAGGACAAACCTGTGGAAAGTTAGAAGGGATATTGTTGAGCTTAGTATTATCCTTCAATTCGGGTATAGAGCAGGGCCCTTTAAACTGAGGCTGACAGGCTTTAGCTAATGTTAACAGGCCATGTGTAGATATTGCCAAACTCATAAGTCTCTGAGTGATGTCATCCTCCCAACAAATTTCTGAAATGATGCCTTAGCAAACAAACTCTTCCTGAGTAAAATGTTGATTCACTCAAAGGATACAGATTAGAAAGAGAGAGAGAGAAAAAAAATTGCTCTGTGGGAGGGGCCATGCTTTATAAAACCAGTCATCACCATGTCTGAACTCTAACAACTCTTGGAGGACCGTTTCCTGTCAGACAGCACCTCAGAGAATAGCAAGGTATTTCTATGACCATCTCTATGAACTCTGGTTTTATGGTTTCTCTTCCCTCATTCTGGTGTTACTAATATAATTAAATTTAAAACGTGGGATGTTTCTAGAGGATGAGTAAAAATTTAGTGGTGCTTTCTTGTTTAGTTGTTTAACTGAAAATATTTTAGTGCAAGATTTAAAATAAATTTATAGCCATTAAGCACTCCCAATAATGAACTCAGCATCAGAAGCTCTTTTGTAGCATGGCTATGATAGGTGTGTGTGTGTATGTGTGTGTGTGTGTGTGTGTGTATGTCTTGATCTTGAATCTCAGAAGCCAGAAAATGCCTATGTAACACTTAGTAAACCAAAATATACACTAAAGTTGTGATGTTAATTTTGTTGAGTAGGTTAGAATATATATATATATATATATATATATATATATATATATATATACATATTCTTTACTAGTTAGTGTTTGACACTGAATTTAATAAGAATAGCTAAGTTAATTAAAGTATATTCATTTAAGCAATTGAATGTAATTTATCAATTGTACATACATATTTAAAAAATTAAAAGATGACAGAGTTTTTATCTAAAATAATCAGAGATTAAGTAGCTTTCTGGGTTAGGTCAGATCAATACCAGAATATATGTATTGAATTTAGTTCAATATTTGGTCCATTTAGTGAAAGGAAAAAATCTGCCAAACTTGTTGAATTCATTGAATTAATAGTGCAATAAATAATTTTGTATTCTGAAAACAGGCAATTATTCACTATGAAAGTCATCAAATACCAGAAACTGTTTTTCACTTTGTTTGTGTGTGTGAGGGTGGGGGTGGGGGTTGGAGGGTGGGGATGCAGGGCGGGGGGAGAGGGGGCATTTGATTTTTTTGAACAGGAAATTTCCTGGAATTATTATTTTCTTTGTTCTTGTGGATTTTTGTGGTCAATTTCAAACCATTTGCATTGTGTAGTCACACAATTTTTTGTTTTAAATGCCACAGCAAGTTCAAATCTTAATATCCAGTGCCACCATGAAGAGGGACTGTGTTAGTGTGGCACCTCCCGAGTTCTTCATGACCTGTGCCAAGTTTCAGTGGCACATTTGTCAACTTGTGTAGCAGGAACTGCCACAGACGTCATGGGGCCCCACCCCACCTCTGCTTTCCCTCCTTCTTTTCAAGGATAATAGTAAACATGAATTACGAGCATAATACTTAGCAGCTAATGGAGTTGTATAACTCACTCTTGTTAAGAAATTCACAACAGGTGCTACCTGTTCTGGGAGATGGTGCTATTTGATGTCACTTTGTGACTTTATAATTTATATTGTCTTAGGCAGATTCCCACTCATATGTAAACCAGGGACTTGTCTGAGGGTCATTGGGCACTGTATATGTATCCCTTCAGAGATTTCTAAAACAATAGGCTTCTCAAGCCTCATGTAGGAAAAGCCCCCCCCCCCCATCTTGCAATCTGAAGGCTTTGAAACTGACTGGCTGTGCCATCTACATCTTCATATTTTCATCTGTATAACAGGAATTGCTATGCTTTGCTGGGGACAAAAATTATGCAAATTAAACAAGACAACTCAGTTGAAGAAATTTGGTAGCTGCAATATAGACATTAGATATAAGTTTCATGTTAAATGCAGTTAATTGTACCTTATTTTAACAATAAAATTTTAATTCTTTTAAAAATAGGTAAATGCATTGGGGATCATTTAATTTTGTCCTTATCTCTTCCCCCCCCCCCCCCACCTAAAATCCTGGTGTGGCATTAATAGCCCTCTCTGATAGTTTATTTTGATATTTAACTTTTGTTAGTGTCCAGGTGACCATCTATGCAGGTTTTTATAAAAAATTGGCTGCAAGAGAAACCTACATTTACTTTTCTGGTTCAGACAACTTATTTGTTTTTTCTTTTCACATGGGTTAAAGAAATATATTTTTTATTAATTATCAATTCATTTCCAAAACATTGAGATACTTTACAAAAAAATCTACCCAGTAAGATTATAAAGATACTTTAAAATCAGAAAACGGAAGAGGAAACACATTGCTGAGCCACTCACATTAATCTAATCTCAGTGATGAAGCAAGAGGAAAAAAAATACAGTAACTCTACTTTTACTTAAAAAGCCTTCTAGGAGCATTACAAACTTACAAACTTCCTCTTCTTATTTCCTCTTTGTAGCATTTCTCAAGGGCGAAACTTGCCTAAACTCTTTTTAAAAAATATATTTTTGTTGATTTTAGAGAGGAAGGGAGAGGGATAGAGAGATAGAAACATCAATGAGGAAAGAGAATCATTGATCAGCTGCCTCCTGCACGCCCCTACTGGGGATCGAGGGCACAACCCAGGCATATGCCCTTGGCTGGTATTAAACCTGGGACCCTTCAGCCCACAGGCTGATGCTCTCTCCACTGAGCCAAACCGGCTAGGGCTTTGGCTAAACTCTTACACTGTAGAGTGAAGTTGAACAGCAGCAGGTGAGGCAGTGTGGCACATTGGATAGAGTGGGTTTCTGAAACAGACCTAGGCTTGAATCCCTGCACAGTTACATACACACTGTGTGACCTTATACAAGTTAGTTAACTTTTCTGAGCATCAGGATGGAACCTATACTCTCAATGTAGATCATAGTATCTGCCTTATAGAGATCCTGTGAAGATAAAATGAGAAGAAGAGGTGAGGGAGTTTCAGAGACAAGTTTTACTTAATTTGCTATTTTGTCTTGATAACATACAATCAGGTGATGTTTCAAATGAGAAATGTTGATACAAAGTGCAATCACCTTCTTAAAAAGCAATGTTCATGACCCAAGTGTTCACATAAGACATCTATGGATTAGGCAGAGAAGCTAGTGCTGGCCCGGGTTGGGAAGCCCTGCTGAGTGAGCCGAGGTGAGAGCCACAGGGCATGCCTCATCCTGTGGGCCTCCCAGCTCCTCCCCAGCTCTGGGAAACCACTTCCACAAGTCGGTTTCTTGTGGAATAATGAGTGTCAGTGTTGTTCGGTATACATATATTTTGGTAATTGTAGGGTGTGTTATAAGCCATTATGAAAGCATAACATGCAGCCAGAAAGAAGACCATTGGCCAGTACCCACAGATACTCCCACACATCTGGGCGTGTCCAGGCATTTGGCTGCATGGGAAGGCTTTGGTCCTGAAAGGTGTGTCTGTCATCTTTCTTCAGATGGTTGATCTGGTGTGTGTGTGTGTGTGTGTGTGTGTGTGTGTGTGTGTGTATGACATATCCAGGATCATTCCTACAGTGCTACCTTCCTTGAAAGTATAGGTTCCATCCTCATGCTCAGGGAGGTTAACTAACTTGTATAAGGTCACACAATTTGTATGGTATTGACTTTGTTGCTAGCATGTGACGGGAGAGGAAAGGAGTTTTCCCAATACTCCCAATCATTGGAAGCTCTTTGTAGCAAGGCTGTGAGAGTTGTGTCTGTGTGTGTGGTGTGCATTTGCAGGTGTATCATAGAGGTTGAGAGCATGACCCTGGAGGCCACCCATCTGACTTCAATTCCTAGTCAAGTGACATTGGTTACTTTTCTTATCTTCTTTGTGCAGTAGTAGTTTCTTCCTTTGTAAAAGAGGAATTAGAGTTTCCCTGTAGGGTTTCAGTAAGTACAAAATGGCTAGTACAGGTAAAATATTTCAAACAGACTCTCTTTTATAGTAAGACTCAGTAAATGCGATTTATTGTTATTATTGTTATTATTATTATATGAAGTGTCACTACTTATCATAAGACTGTTCACTGCATCTCAGGATTGGCTGCAAAATTTGCAGAATCCAATGCAAAAGGAAAATGTAGAGCCCCTTGTTTAAAATTATTGAGAATTTCAAGATGGTAACATCACAGTTTTGCACCAAGGTTGGGGCCCATATGGCTGCATGGGTCACATGACCCTAATGCTGTCCCTGCTCTTCTTCTTATTGTTTCATGAAGGCAGAACAGAGAGGAAGCTCCTATCCTGTGCAGAGTACAGCCTGTACTGCACCTCTGATGACATCACCCAAAATGTTGTCTCATTTTTAGAGCTGTGTTTTCTTCCTCACTTTCATTCTAGATTGAAACAATGGAAGACATTTACGTGGCAAACACACTTTTTGCCATTAATTTCTTCAAGCATCTGGCAAACACAAGCACTTCCCAGAATCTCTTTTTCTCTCCATGGGGCATCTCATCCACCATGGTCATGGTCTACCTGGGTGCCAAAGGCAACACTGCAGACCAGATGGCAAAGGTAAGTTTCTGTTGAAGTTCCAAATAAGGGCTGAATGATTCCTGAACCAAATTGTAGAATTGCTCTGAGTGTGGGCTTGTGATATCTTGACAGTTTCAAGGTCAGCAATCATCACCTGCTGTTACAACATTAGTTCCTTAGATTCAAATCTACAAAATAGGCAAATCATGAACCACTGACTGTAGATAGCAGAAGGCATATAGGAGTTTCTTCTGTGGCAGGGCTGCAAGTGATGAATAATGACAACATCTTACATTATAATATTCTAATGTTTGAAAGTGTTTTTGCATTCTTTATATCTCTTTTGTGTTTGTTGCTTATTAATGGAATTAATTACTCCTAATAATTTTAAGGGAGTGTCACAAAAGAAAAGAATGTCCCAGAGCAGTGGTCACCACACTCTTGGAGACACAAGGAGAGCAGTGTTGACTCATGTTATCAACCCATTGAGATCATGTCAGCAAAATGCGGCCTGGCCTGATGGTCCGTCTTCAAAACCAAGATGGATAGGTTGTCTGGAGCTGGTTTCCTTCCTGAGGGAATGGACACAAGCTCAGCCAGGGGACCCTTTTATTGAGTCTAAGGGCTTAAAAATACATTGGTTACTTCAATTGCTCATTGCAGTATTCCCATGGGATGAATTCAGCACATTGAGAATTCACATGATCCTATTATCTCCTAGGTCAGTGACCCAGAGGAGATCATCCTATAATTAAAATTCTTTTACACACACATGTACATGAACATTAACATTGAATGCTCTGGTTTCTCACAGGCACATATTGTGTTTTCAGTCACACCAAAATGCCGCTGGCTGCTTTGGGGTTTCCCGTGAGAATTGCACCTGAGTGTGTATATATCCCTCCCAAGTACACGGTGATCCATTTAGAATGGACCTTGTTTGAAGGGTGAGAGTGTTGGCCAATGTCCTAGCAGGAGGAAAGGGATATAGCTGCATCCCGCCTGTATTTGTGGCAGTTTAAACATCAAGGCTTACAACAAAACTCAGTTTGCTCAACTCTGATGCCAGCAACGTTTTGCAACCCTCCTTCCCCTTTATTTTCTTTGTCTTCAAAAAAATAAGATAACAAACTGCTCAACTTTAGAAAACATCAGGGTCTTAATTTTTTTAAACGTAAAGAAATCACTAGCACTCTGAAGCAATATATTTTGAGGGCATCTGCTAAATAAAGTACTGTAAGTTGTTGAAATAAAGCCATTAATTCTGATACCAAAAGAAAATTAGCTTATGGGTTGCTCTGGGCACCAGACAGTTTCTCTGTACCTGGAAAGTGCTTGAGCACATGGGACTATGTCAAGATTTTAAATCATTTTTTTTTTGTTATTCTTCCGTATGTATACTTTTTAAAATTCAAAATCAAATTTGATTACTTCCCTACTTAAAGCAAGAGGAGAAGCTCTTTGGTTTGGAGGAGGGAGCACAAACTTTGGGAACAAGGTCTATCTGTGTTTAAAATGGTGGCTTTGCTTGGGTTTATGAGGTGTATGAATGAAGTCTCTCTGAGCCTTGAGCAGGGGTGGGCAAACTTTTTGACACGAGGGCCACGATGGGTTCTTAACCTGGACCATAGGACCAGAGCAAAAGCAACCTGACCATGCTGGCACTCTCATCTTGGGCTTCTGGTGAAGGAGCGGAGGGAAGAGCAAGAGAACCCTCTGCTCTTTCGGCTCTGAGGGCGGGATAGAACAACGGAATGGGCCATAGTTTGCCCACACTGGTAGAGACTAATGAGTAATATATATATATATATAGTACATCATGCTGATTCCTGTGAGGAAAATTTAGGTTGACTGACACATATTACATATAAAAAAATATCTGTGCTTGTATCCCATACACAATGACAGAGAACTAGACATCAGGCCACTAAGAGGTATCTATTGGTAATGGTTTAAAAGTTAAGTAATTTATCAGGAAAATGTAATGCAATAATTCCCTCTAATTTCAATTGTAGGTGCTTCAGTTTAACAGTACTGGAGTCCCTGAAGTGACCCCAATGACCCCAGAGAATGACACCAGCTGTGAGCTCATGCAGCAGATGCAGGTCACTTATCCTGATGCTATTTTGAAGGTATCTGACTCATCCATTCATATTTCTTTTGTACTTTATTTCTAAAATCTTCTTGTCTTAAAGTCATGACATTAGACTGAGAAGGAACTTGGTACAGATCCCCCACTTCCAGAAAGGAAAAAAAAAAAAGACTCAGAATCCTTAAGTAACTATTCTAGCTAAGGTCTCACTGCTAAAAAAGGACAAAGCCAGAGCAGAATCCAAACCTCCTGACTTCTAGGCCAAGACTCTTTCTAAATTATGTCACACCACCCTGCCTCTAGTTGGGTTTGTGAAATTTATTCTAAAACTATGGTAGAGAAATTCCTAGAATACACAAGGATGAATGCAGACTTCCAGTGAAGAAAGGATAAGGATTGACAAATAGTTGAGGAATGAAGAAGGCCAGGCTCAATGACTTCATAAGAAGCCAATGACCTTTATATATCCCCCATATCTATTTATCTATCTATCTATCTATCTATCTATCTATCTATCTATCTATCTATCATCTATCTCAGGTAGTTTGATCTTTTCTCAGTACTCTAATCTTTAATTATCAGATGTCCAGTTGAGTTATAGGAACAGACACAGATGTTTTCCTATTGGTAACCAACTTCCATAATTACACTCCTGAGAAAGGTTGTGTGGCAACATCTCCCATAGTTTTCTGGCTATCACAGAGGGAATTGTGGGCTAAAGAAGGTGGAGAGGGCCCAGATAGTATAAAGATCCAGCCGGGTCTCTGGAGACAGCTGTCAGCCACATGTCCTTCATCCTGTTTACAAACTTTAGGTAAAGCTCTATGACGCGTGACTGAATATTGCATTGTGAGTCCATCA
The DNA here is from genome assembly GCA_963924515.1 of Vespertilio murinus. Lineage (NCBI taxonomy): Eukaryota > Metazoa > Chordata > Mammalia > Chiroptera > Vespertilionidae > Vespertilio > Vespertilio murinus. Next base: position 46,224,562 of record OZ004709.1, on the reverse strand, counting down.
CCCAAAAGCAAATAATGTCTTGTAAAGTAACACTTGTAAAGTAACAACTTAATATAAAAATTCTTTAGAGACTTTAAGGTTTATAAATCTATAGAAGGAGCCCCACTTTCTTCTAGGATGTTGCTTATTTCATGGTAAAATTCAATCTATGGGCAAAGTAATGGAACATACAGTAAAACATTATCTTATATGTTTTGTACCACATCCATATAAAAAGTATTTTCTCAGAGATTCCCCTTAAGTGCCAGAAAAAGTATATGTTAATCCAGTATTTTATTATTGTATAGAAAAAAACACCATTGATTAAGAAATACCTTATTTAGCAGTCCCATGTTATATAAAGAGGATCTCTCCTTTCTGTTCAAGGTACAAGCTGAAAACGCAATCCATTCCGGCTTCCATGCTCTCATCTCTGCTATCAATGAGACCAAGGGGGGTTACGTATTGGAAAGTGCCAATAAGCTGTTTGGAGAGAAGACTGCACAATTCAGGGAAGTAAGTACAGCCTGTTATTGAAATGCAGGGACCTAAACCCGCAGCGAGGGTCACTTTTAAAGCTGTTCTCTAGGATTCATGCTTGTAGGGAAAGTCAGAATTGCACAGGGCTTCCTAAGGCTCTCTAAGGCCTTGGCAGTGTCCCTGTGCTCTCCCTGTTGGTGCTTCTCTACCTGCTGAGAAGGTAGAGAAGTCAGGAGGAACACAACTGACTTCCAGAGTCACTATCTGCAAGGTCCACCTCCTTCTTATTTGATGTCTATAAGGTGAACAATGCGGGAGGGCAAACAGTGTTGGAACTGGAGTGTGGGGAAGGAGGTCCATTGAGTGCTTATAATCTGCACCATTTTCTTTCTTTAGCAGCATTCCCCCATTGCCAATCTCTACCCCCTCTGCACCCCAACCTCAGGCCCTCCAGTCCTGACAGGAAGCTCATAATTCACAATTGCACCAAGGCTTGTTCAGCATATATTCCATGTAACCTCCTGCACTTTTCTGCTTTAAAGGAATACATCGGACTCTCTAAGAAATATTACTCTACAGAACCCCAGGAAGTTGACTTCTTAGAATGTGCAGAAGGAGCCAGAAAAAAGATTAATTTCTGGGTCGAGACTCAAACCAAAGGTAAAACCAAGGAAAGATTTTCTGTTCTTTTCACTTAGAAAATTGAATCTATTTTTTTTAAAACCATTTTTGCCGAAACGGGTTTGGCTCAGTGGATAGAGTGTCGGCCTGAGGACTGAAAGGTCCCGGGTTTAATTCTGGTCAAGGGCATGTACCTTGGTTGCGGGCACATCCCGGGGTGGGGGAGGTGGGGTTAGGGGTGTGTGTGTGCAGGAGGCAGCTGATCGATGATTCTCTGTCATCGATGTTTCTAACTCTCTGTCCCTCTCTCTTCTTCTCTGTAAAAAATCAATAAAATATATTTAAAAAACAAAAACAAAAACAAAAACAAAACACACCAAAAAACCATTCTTGAACTTAGTCCTTAATCCCTTAAAATTCATTCAACCCTAGTTATTTTGGTTAATGCAACCTTATTCTTATTTAGCTTAGTGGGTATTTTAATTGAGGGCTACTAATAGAAGACATATGTTTAATACTCAAATAATTGGATTTTTGATATTACATTAGAATAGAATATGACAGATGGCAGATGTTTTCAAATACAGAAAACATTAGGATTGAAATAATTGTGACACTCCATCCACTGTGGACAGAAGAACAACCGGGGGGAAAAAAGGATTTTCTTAATTTCTTGGATTAAAACATCATTTCCAGCAATAATTTTGTGACTACCGTAATGGGGGGGGGGGGAGCACAAGAACTAAGTGCTATAGAATTTAAAATATTTTTGTCTCTCTGAAAGTAGTTGATCTATTTATATTACTTCTCCATTTCCATTCTGGATTTTTAAACGACTGTTCAAACTGCTGCCACAAAGGGGATGGGGAAAGTGAAGATTAAAGAAGTGAAAGTAAAAATGAAGTGCAAAATTAAAGACACTTGAACGTTATGTCTTTTGAGAAAAGCATAAATTTTCTCTTTAGGCATTGGGCCAAATGACTGTAAATGAATATCAGTTGTATTGCTAAAATGCCAAGGAGTAATTGGGGCTGATTGTCTTACCAAACTTTATAATAATTTGAGAGAATTTTCTGTTTTATTTGTTATGATCAAACACTAGTTTTGTCACATGCACCATAAAGTTAAATAAAACGTTAGTAGATTTCGATGGCAATTAAAAATTTTTAATTGCCTGGGGAATGTATTGAGCAGAGATACTGAACAGATATATTGAAGCTGGTCAGAATACAGTGACCTTTTTATTAGTCCTTTTTCTGTCAGTAGGACTGGAGAGTAGAGGACAGTGGAGACAGAATTCTAACTAGTTTACCAATATTGTAGTTTTGAGAAAATTATTAACTTCTCTCAAAATGGTGTTCTTTTGTATAAAATGGTACTCATACATAATAGAGTAGTTGTGAGGATTAAATAAAATAATGTATTTAGTGGTTGAAATAATGCAGAGAAATATTCACTATAATGGGCTATTAAACAACTTTAAAAAAGCTATCATGCTCAGATGTTTTCATTTCTGAGAACCTTCTCTAGCTCACTCTCTTATTTCCTTCTCCTTTTTTTGTCATAGTACTATGCATTATTTAGCTCTATTATATAATTTATCACACATTTTTCAGAACTGATCTTGAATGACATTCCAATAATATCCTCAGCCTCATCAGGACATTTTCTCCTTGCTCAGCTCATGAATCTGAATTACTGAATAATCTGAAAGTGAAGATTAAAGAAGTGAAAGTAAAAATGAAGTGCAAAATTAAAGACACTTGAACATTATGTCTTTTGAGAAAAGCATAGGAAGAGCCTAAACTTCCAAAAAAAAATTGTCTTGAGTGAATCAATGGGTCAGACCCATAGACTGTCTAGACCAGATCTAGTAGGAGCACTATGTGACATAATGTGGAAAGATACTATTATCTTCCTTAAAAGACTATATTTCACTTTCAATGGAATTGAATAACTTTATGCAAATGTAAAATTGAGAAAACAATATAAAAGGAAGTAAAAATATTCACTGTAAATTTGATAGTAATTCTAAATTTTAAATGCATTACTTCTTCATTTTCCCTTGAATTTTGAAAGCCTTCTGAGGAATTTGCTCTAATTTTTACTTATGCTTTAAATAAATCAAGAGGAAAACTTGAGCTTGAAGATCAACATCTCTGTAGAGTTTGCCAAATGTGTCTTCTGAGTTAAATGGCAACACAAAAGATTCAAGAAATTATAGCAATTTCACAGTTTTTGATCATGAGACCTAAACAAACATTTTTTTCTTTTTCTTTTCTTTTCTTTTTTTTTTTTTTAGGTAAAATTTCAAACTTGTTACCCAAAGGTTCTGTAGATTCAGATACCAGGATGGTCCTGGTGAATGCTGTCTACTTCAAAGGAAAATGGAAAACTCCATTTGAGAAGAAATTAAGTGGACTTTATCCTTTCCGTGTGAACTCGGTATGAGACAACAAGACAGATTTTCCTAACATATATTGTAGGGTCTTAGACAAGACAGAGAAAGAAAAAATATAGACCGCTTGTTAATGTCACTACATGATGTGCTAGTTATAACTGATGGACATTGGATAGTTGATTAACTCTTTTGAGCTACTGAATACCACTCAGTAATTTTATGAGGTCATATGAGTACTGATGAAAAACCATGGGCTTTACACTTAAATCCTAGATTCAATTGTAGGCTCTACCACTTATTTATGTTCCATGAATTCCGTTTTCTAATCAGTAAAACTTGGATAATAATAATATCGAACTCCAAGGGTTATTGTAAGGATTCAATGAGGGTTAGCAGAGGTTTTTGGCCCATGATAGGTACTGAACAAATGTTTTAGTATTATTATTATTGTCCATAATTGGTGTAATCTTGAAAAAGGTAATAAAATCAGAATATTGTATACAAACAACTTATTTTGTTGATTTAAAAATATATTTCTTAAACACTAAATCAGAACCCATTCTCTTTTATGTTAAATTGTAAGTCTCTTGATGTATTAGTATTAACTTTCATATTTTACTCTTTAATCACTTTAGACTCAGCGTAAATCTGTACAGATGATGAGCTTGCATGAAAAACTGAACATTGGATACATCGAAGACCTAAAGGTTCAGATTCTGGAACTTCCATATGCTGGAGATGTCAGCATGTTTATATTGCTTCCAGATGAAATTGCTAATGTGTCTACTGGCTTGGAGTTGGTAAGCCATTCCAATTTTAGTTGTTTTAGACTTCTGGGACTAAACTTGCTTTTTATGATGAACATGCATACACCTTAGGAAATTATGTGCAATTTCTTACATGAATATGTGAATTGGTTGATAGTAAGTGTGGCTTGTCTCAAACTTTCATTCATTTTATGTCATACCTATTGCCTTCTTGCAAAAATTTTACCAATCTATTAAACTTTTATATCACCCACATTGTAGTAATGTTAAATCACTGATTTTTAACATTACACTTAGAAGTTGTTTTTCTTCTTTTCTAAGCACTCACTGTGTTTTTGTTTTTAATTTTTGGGTTTGTAGCTGGAACGTGAACTAACTTATGACAATCTCAACAAATGGATCAGCAAAGACACAATGGCAGAAGATGATGTTGAGGTGTATATTCCCCAGTTCAAATTAGAAGAGCGCTATGAACTCAAACCCATTCTGAGAAGCATGGGCATGAATGATGCCTTCATTAAGGGCCAGGCCAATTTCTTAGGGATGTCAGAAGGAGATGAACTGTTTCTGTCTGAAGTGTTTCATCAAGCCACTGTGGATGTCAATGAGGAGGGCACTGAAGCAACTGCTGGAACCGGGGCCATCATGACAGGGAGAACCGGCCATGGAGGCCCACAGTTTGTGGCCGATCATCCTTTCCTCTTCTTTATAATGCACAAAACAGCTAAGACCATTCTCTTTTTTGGCAGATTTGTCTCACCCTAAAATGGGAAGTTTCTGTTTCTGTACATAATTTTTGTAGCATGAGGTAAAAGCCTCAGAATTGCTTTAAGTGCCAAAAAAATGTAGGGACTTTTTCTATGTGTTTCTGAACAATTTCTACTACACACTAAATATACAGATATAACCAGACAACTGTCAATTATAATATTGCAACCCTATTAATTGGTTTCCTAAAATGGGATGATGTTGAATTTAGTTCTCCCTTAATCTTTATTTTATCACATTAAGTTTTATTGTATTATTTATTATTTTATATAATTTTATTATTGTTAGCTGTCTTTTATTAATTTAGCTAATTTTATTAATGTAGCTGATACAGTTACAGAAAACAGTTGAACAGTTATGTTTCTTTCTAAGGAAATACATTTATTTGTTTTTGTGAGGAAGGATGATTAGGTGTCTTTCCATCCCCTTCTATGATGAAAACCTAGAAGACAGCATTGAACAACAAGCTAATATACATTATGTACATTTGTAACATTATCACATAGATGTAACTGTCACTGATGTAAGATTATAAATACATAATAAATAAATATGTTTCCACACAATCATTTGCTTATTGCCATTTTATTAGATCTTTAGATCATAAGACTTGTTATAGTTTGATTCCCAGGACAGAATAAAGGAGCCAAAGAGATAACCACCACTTTTACACAGAACACCACTCTTGGGATTGAATGGAGTTTTATGAAAAATGGTTTAGAGCTGCCTTTTCAAGGCAGCAAAAGGTATAGCAATTCAGAGGAAGAGTCAGCATTTTTTGGACACTGGTGTTTAAACCTCAAGAACATCAGGAATTGCCAAAACCAGTTTGGCTCAGTGGTAGAGCGTTGGTCTGCGGACTGAAAGGTCCTGGGTTTGATTCTGGTCAAGGGCATGTACATTGGTTGCGGGCACATCCCCAGTAGGGGGTGTGCAAGAGGCAGCTGGGCGATGTTTCTCTCTTACCGACGTTTCTAGCTCTCTATCTCTCTCCCTTCCTCTCTGTAAAATATCAATAAAATATATTTTTAAAAAAAGAACATCAGGAATAAATGCTAAATCCAGTGGTTCATACATAGAATCAAAGTCACAGTTATTGATCTGATAGTTCAAAGGAGTTCAGATGGGCTGGTGGCAGACCAGGAGTAGAAATACAAGAGACTTTCTTAAAAAAAATATTTTTATTGATTTCAGAGAGGAAGGGAGAGAGAGGTAGAAACATCAATGCTGAGAGAGAAAATTTGATCAGCTGCCTCATGCACACCCCACACTGGGGATTGCCCCACACGGGGGATTGAGCCTGAAACCTGGGTTTATTACCTGACTGAATATTGGACTGTGACTATGTGGTTCATAGGTTGATGCTCAACCACTGAGTCACACCAGTCAGGAGAGCTTCTTTTAATGGTGTTTGTTCCAAATAGCACTCAATGCTTTCGAGTGGATCAGAGGTAGAATTTAACATAATTTAAGACCTAGAAACTAAGACACCTAAAGTTTGGGGGGTCCAACCTGGCTTGAGAGTCTGCTTTCAGAAGAGTGGCTGGATGCTGGAAATATACCCCAGGTTCCACCCTCCCTATGATGGAAGGAAGGCAGGGGTGGTTGACCCATGGAGCATGGTGGCTAGATACGCCGCTTCAGGACTGACTATATGCAACCAAATCCCAGTTCTAACACTTTTGAGTTCTCTAACCATGGATGATGAATGTGTTTTGTTATGCTTCTTTTCTTTCAGTGTAAACTATAGAAAATAATGCTTTTCTTATAAGGTTGCTATGATGATTAAATGAATTCATGCATGATAAGCAATTAAAATAATTTTTGGCTCATACAGCATTTTAAAATACTAGTGATTATGATTATTATCTTTGTAAGTAATAAACTGTCTCTGGTTTTATTTACTTACTGTCAGCTGATCAAACAAAATCTCAGAAAATTATTCACTTAAATATTTTTAAGGCTTGAATTGTAGTTTATTTTCTCTAACTAAGACATTCTTGAAAATTAGAGGTTCTTACTTTGTGCATTTTCTCATTTACTTTTAGATTCATTTGTCTATGTGCTTTCATAATTCATTCAGCAAGGCAATAAGTTGTGAGTTTTAAGACATTCATATTGCACAGTAATTATTGAATTAGGGTCTGAGTGTAGAATTCTAAGTTCAGAACACTTTTCAGTACTTTAGGGTATAATTTTATTATTTTCTGGCACCAAAGTTGCTGTTGGGAAAGTTGAGATCAAAATTATCCTTACTCCTTGTATTTCTACTAATTTTCTTTTTGTTCTTGGTAATGTTCTTGAAATACTGTTGCATTGAGTGCTTTTTAAAAATGGGTTTTAAAAATTAATCTTGTTCATCAGCAGCTTTATTCCATTTGGAAACTTGTATTTTGCTTCAGTTCTGAGAAACTCTTAGTCATTGCTATGAACTGAATGTTTTTGTCTCCCCCCCCCACCCCCAACCCCATACTATGTTGAAACTCTAATTCTCAATGTAATGGTATTTAGAGATAGGGCATTCAGGAGTTAGGATTAGGTTAGATCATGAGGGTGAAGTCCTTAAGATGTAATTAGTGCCCTTATAAGGAGATGAAAGGATAAGAGCTTGCTGTCTCCACCAGGTGAGGACACGGAGATGAGACAGCTATCTGTGAACCAAGAAGATAGCCCTCACCAAGAACTCAGCCATACCAGTGCCCTGATCTCCAGGCTCCAGAACAGTCAGAAATACTCTTGTTTAAGCCTTCTAGTCAACGGTATTCTGTTATGGCAGCACAAACTGAATAAGATAGCTATTAACCCCTCAATTGTCTCTGTCCCACCCTATCTACTTTCCTTTACTGGACTCCTATTAGAATAACATTGATTTACCTGGAGTTCTTCTGCTTCTCTTCTCTTCTCTTCTCTTCTCTTCTCTTCTCTTCTCTTCTCTTCTCTTCTCTTCTCTTCTCTTCTCTTCTCTTCTCTTCTCTCCTCTCCTCTCCTCTCCTCTCCTCTCCTCTCCTTTCCTCTCCTCTCCTCTCCTCTCCTTTCCTTTATCTTTCTTTCTCTCTTTCTCTCTCTTTCTTTCTTCCTTCCTTCCTTTCTTTCTTTTCTTTTTTTTGCATATTGAATGAATTTGTGTTGTCTAAACATCAAATATAAAAACACTAGAACAAAAAAACTCTCCCTCCCACCCCCCTTCCTTATTTAATTAGATCCTCTCCCTCCATCCCCCTAATAATCTGTACACATTGCTAAATATACATAGGGCAGGCCATAAATAAGAACAACAAACTAATAAAACCATGCTAATAATATTACATTGTTAACTTAGGATACCAATACTTCTTTCCCCACCCTCTAAACAGGCATCAGAATAGTGCACAGCCATGTTATTGTTTTTTAATGTAGGTAATCTATTTGTAAGAATTTTAATCAAGAGGTAAGTGAGAAGGGAATCTGGTGAAGGTTTGGGGGGAAATAAGTAAAACTTAGCCTGTGACTTTAAAGAGAGGAAACAATTTCTTGGCTGTTTCAGCCACATCTACTCTGATACATTTAATGGATGAAAACTGGAGTGTCTTCATGCTGTACCGAGAAGCAGCGCAAGTTGCTCACTGGTGGGCTACCGTCTATCACGATGGACAGTCCCTCTATCTAGAGCCTCCATATGATACTTGCAGCTATGAGCAGTCTGAAGGCATCCATGGATAATAATATCTGCTCAGCACACGTCAGGCAGGCACCACAGAACTTCCTACCACAGCTCACTCTCCGTAGTGAAATCCAGAAATACATTCTGCTCTGGGTTCCACACTACCCTTCAAATACCAGACGCTGAGCCAGTTTACCAGAACGTATGTGTGCCCCTAGGCAGAGAAAAATGAAAACCACACGCAGGAAAATGTGCCAAGTATGTTATAAATAGGCTCCTCCTTTCCTTTCATCCCTTTTGGCTTGTTCCTCCATTCCCACCGCTCCCTTCACAGTCTCCTGCATTCCCCCAAGCAATGCAGCTGTGGTAGAAAATAAAACTATGCCCTATTGTTTCCAATGAATATGGTGGAGAAGTGAGGGGAACACTTATAAGGAGAAACAAAAGAGAACTATAAACTGATGAAGCAACACCAGACTCAGTAACTGATTCAGACCCCTTGTGCCTGGGGCAGGGAGATGGACATCCCACTCATCGTAGCTATTCTCAGTTTTCTACACCAACATAAGTGGGAAGAGGTGCTTTCATAGTAAATACTTAACCAGATATATTTTCATTTTATTGTCCATTGTTATCCTACTAATTTGAGGCTTTCTTTCTTTTTCTTTTTTTTTTTCTTAAGAAGAAGCACTCTAATTACTTCCATTTGGCGGATTAGAGAAGAGATTAAGTAAGGAAATTGTGAGTTACAGTTTGTCAGAATTCAGGTCTCCACATGTGGACAGACATGGAAAATGTGAGTAATCAAAGAATGCAGGCAAAACCTTGCTCATCTGTTTCTCTGTCTTCTGATTTGAGCTTCTGGCCATGATGAACCTGAAAGGAAGAGTGTAAGGGCTTATGAAAATGAATCAAAAGGGTGGGGTTAAGAAGAGGGAGGTGTAACCATTTTTTTTTTTTAAGTTCCTACAGTTAAAAGTTACTTAACTCAGCCACAATTTCTTATTTTAGGAACAAATTTCCACTTCTGCTCCAGGGGAAGAAAACAAGGTATTGTAAATACTTTTTGTTTAAAAATGCTTATTTATGTTTTCCTTCTTTGTTGAAGTGCCTAGCTCAATAACAAATGATCAAGAGCCCCAGAAACAGAAATAGTAAATAGAGCTCCATTTACCCGGAATTCTGTGCAAGTCAGAGAGATTTAATCCAAAACTGGTTCAACGTTTGTACTGGAAAGAGGGCTAAGGAGGAGAGAGCATTCATTTTCAAAGAAAGCTAGAAAAATAGTTTTATCAGGATGGTTAAACTATTAAAGGAGTTTTTTTCAGTCACATTTCTGGATTTGCTACTTCTGTATCTGTCATCCTAGGCAGAGAAATAGAATCTTCTCAGAATAATTGAGCCCAAATCATTCACTTGGCAACATGAATTTGATCTTAGTCATTAATATGTGGGACTAATGGCTTGACTCTCTACACTCCTGTCTTGGCCACCATACCATGAGCCATTAACTTTCTTCTCTTTCATCAAATAATATAAATCCCTCCCCAACTCCCAACCTTATACTAGGTGCTCATAAAACACCCCAAGCTACTACTTCCTTGGGAAAACAGCATTGGGTGGATATAAACATGCTGGGTGGTGAAGAGTTGTCATCTGATATGCTCAATTCCATGAAGTAGATGAAACCAGCGTCAGGATCATGAGGAAGTCAAGGGACTTTTGACCTCCTCTTGTGGAAAAGGGCATGGGACTCCTTCCCATGCCATCCTCCTCCTCCTCATCCCTCTTTTCACCCTCCTCTTGTCCATCTTCTTTCATAACCTGATTCCTTGATTTACCATTAAAATCTTAGCGACAATGAAATACAATGACAAAAGCAAGTATATTCAGAATCCAGAAAACAGGATTGTAGTGATAACTCTGTTATGAGATAGCTGTACTTGCTGTTCGGCACATTTAACCTCTCTGGGCCTTAGTTTCCTAGCTGATAAAATGAGGTAACTGAATTAGAGGGGCTCTTAAATTCTTCCCAATTCTGATATGCAAGAGTATGTGTATTTACAATGAGACATTCTGATGAAAGACATAATCATTTTCTTATTTTCATATTTCTCTAGATTATCCTCTAAGCCCCTTTGCAGATTGAGCAAAAGAGCATTTCATTCTGAAAAAGTATTTCATTCACACTAGGCTTCTGATTTAAAGATTTATAGTCTTTGAAAAAAAATTGTACAACCTTTATATGGACAAACTATTTCCTGTAAAATTGCATCATGAAATTTCGCATCCTGCAGAAAACACTTTCCACTGTTGGGTTAAACTTTACTAATGACTGGCTTAGGTCTTCTGTAAATTTCTGTGAAAAATTTTTTTTTTCTGTTGTATATGAGCTAACATATCTGGGATACATCTGATATATTAATAATGATATTAATGAGAGAATTCATGAAGTGGGAGATAACTGAATATTAGCTCTCCACAGAAATTAGCTCTTTCATTGGAGAGAATTATTGTTTGCAGGAATTTGTTATAAGTAACTAAATTCTAGAATAATTAGTTAAAAAGATAAAAATCTCAGACGCTAAAGTAATATTTTCTCTTCTACCTTCCTGGTGAGTATGGTTTGGCTAACCAGCCAAACATTTTCCATATGAATGTAATGCATGAGTTCTCAAAAGATAAAGTAATATATAGGCAGCAAAGAAAGCATTATCTGAATAAATATAACCCTAAAGGAAAAATGGAAGTTATTTCCAAGTTGACATTGAATCTGATAAGAAACAAAATACTCACAGGAAAGTTTCTAATGTTTTATGAGGGTGTAGCATTACTATAAAATGAAACCTTTTCTTTTCCATTAACCAACAATGTCAGCCTAGGATTAGCATCAGCCTCTGGAACTAGACATGATTTAGAGGCTGGGAAGCTATTTTGTTAAGTACAAGACTGTGGCTAGTAGTCATTTCAATGGTATCACTTAATCCCAGTTGTGATGAAACCAAGACTTTGCCTACACATGCCTCTCCCTTGATTCAACTATTTGACTAGGGAGAACCGGCTTTTCTCAGGCTCTCATTCTAGTTTCCTGAGAGTGTCAGGTAGTATCAGTGGAAGACTCAGTTCCAGATCATATTTTAGGAGGTTCCATGTCCAGACATTTGATTTATTTTTAGTCATTTAACAAGATTGAGAAATTATTTGACTATAAAGTGACAGTAAATTAAACTGCTATTTTTAAAAATACAGACCCGGTTCGAACAACTTAAATTCAAATGTTAGGGTAACCAAAGGTTATATTTAGAAGTTGAATATAATAACAAAGGAGGGAGAGAGAAATCCTGAGTTCCTTTCCTCAAGAAGACCAGTTTCAGAAGGTCATGAGTCAGTGAGAATAAAGGCAAAACAAAAAAATCTTGGTTTGTCTGCTTCTCTACAAATATTTCCCATTAAATTGTGCATGATTTCAAGTTTAAGTAGCTAAAAAAAAGGGGGTAGCTAGAGCCCAACAATGAACAAAGTATTTCTATGAATCCATTTTGTGCAAAGTGAGATTACTAGCTATAGGATGAATGAAGTAGCATAAGAAAATTTCACTCTGGAGGAACTTACTCTGGAGTTGGAAAGGCAGAAATAGAACTAGCAGTGTGACAAATGTCAAGTACGTGGCCACAGCTATGTTATAGGACCTGGTGGCAGACATGCTCCTGTTCACTCCAAAGGTCAGGTAAAGCTTTCAGGGAAAAGGAGGCACTTGTACAGAGTTTGGATTTCAATGGAATAAAGGAGGAGAAAAGGCATTTTAGGAAAGAGGAATATTATATATAAAGTGATAAATAAGGTTAATAAATAAAAATATGGATGAAAGTGGGTGAGAAAAAGTACAAAGTTGAAGAGATACATCTATATTTCTCATTTTCTGTGCAAAAATCAGCAGTAGTGCAGTGTATTGAAAAGAGGGACTGGCTGTGAGGGGGACCTGGCTCCATTGCCACTTTTATTGTGACTGTCTCATCAAGGAGCTGCTGACACACCAGAGCCCAACTGTTCCCTGATGTACATCAGCACTAAAATTTAATACAATTTTCTTAAACACCCTATACTTCCGTTTTCTAATATGAAAAATAATAATGTTGGACTAATATGTGTTTAAAGCATATAAGTCCATTTAGGTCTTATGAATACAAATTGTATAATATATAATTGTGTCATTTCACTGAAGTAGAGTAAAAAAGTAATATATAACCCAACAAATTTGTTTTATAAAAGTAAAATGGATGAAAATAATTATTAAAATTATTAACATGGTCTCTTTCTCTGCTTTTTTTTTTTTTAGGTTTTCCCCAATGGATTCTCTAACAAAATCAATCAATCAATTTGCCCTGGAATTTAGCAAAAAGCTAGCTGAATCTGCTGAGGGTAAAAATATTTTCTTTTCTCCTTGGGGCATCTCAACCTCCTTGGCCATGGTGTATTTGGGCACCAGATGTACCACTGCATCCCAAATAGCCCAGGTGAGTGGCAAAGCTCAGTCACCCTCTCTTGCCTTAAAACAAAATGTTTTATTTACCTTTTATCTTCATTTTTCTCCCAAATTCCAGATAGATCACATTTTATGACCATAGCCTCCAAAACAAAAGATGCACTTTAAAAAGTTTTCTAGCCTGGCTGGCATGGTTCAGTGGTTGAGCATTGATCTAAGAGTCAAGAGGTCAAAGTTTGATTTTTAGTCCGGGCATATTCCAGGGTTATGGGCTTGATTCCCACAAGATTCCCAGGGCAGGACATGCAGGAGGCACCTGATCAATGATTTTCTTTCCTCATTAATGTCTCTCTCTCTCTCTCTCTCTCTCTCTCTGAAATAAATAGAAATATATTTTAAAAAGTTTTATAGACCATAAAAAGAAGTCTGGGAGAGGAAGCTGATTTCTCTAGGAAAACCATTTAAGAACTTGTGTACTCTAGCAAAATCATACACAGAGATGATGAGTTTATCAAGTTTGATTCAACACCAAGAATTATTTTATTTGTATTATCAAGACATTTCAAGAAGTAATAGCTCAAACATTAAGTAGTAGAATTAGTATGTTTTGAATTTCAGAAGAATTTTCTTGAAAACACAAATAGAAAAGTCAAGTGAATTCTGTTCTTTGTACATTGGTCGTTTCTTTTTTCAATCCCTATTTGTCTTGATGAATCTAAAAAGCCTATTTGGAGCATGAAAATGCAAAGCAATATTATTATATAAGCAATTGCTGATTTGGTATGAGCATCTTCAAAATATAGTGTATGCACGCATGTGTAAGCATAGGTAAATAACATAATAAAATAGCCACATATATGTGTATGCATGCATATGTAAACTTATACATCTATGTGTGTGCATTTTATTTTATTTTTAAAAAAAATATATTTTATTGATATTTTACAGAGAGGAAGGGAGAGAGATAGAGAGCCAGAAATGTCGATGAGAGAGAAACATCGACCAGCTGCCTCCTGCACACCCCCCTCCGGGGATGTGCCCGCAACCAATGTACATGCCCCTGACTGGAATCGAACCCGGGACCTTTCAGTCCGCAGATCGACACTCTACCACTGAGCCAAACCGGTTTCGGCTGTGTGTGCATTTTAAATAAAAATAAACAAAAAATCCATCCCTAAATCATACAACAATGGAAAGACCAAATGACAGAATTTCCACCCAAAAAGGTGTCTTCTGTGCCAAGTATGGACATGGGTGCAGCCTGTAATTCTGGGTAAGACAGGCAGAATATATATATTCTGTGAGTTTAGCTTTAGGCTATCAACTTTATTCTTGTAGTTCACAAGATGCTATGTGTTTTACAACAGCAACAACAGAATCGTGGTTAACAATTATCAGAGGTTTAACCATTCAGGATAGACTTAATCTTAGGTGAATTTCACTTTGGGTCTGTTTCATATAAATATATTGCTGGGTGCTTCTTGCCCTTGTGCTATTTCATATCCATTTGAACATTAACAGCTTCAGTTTGCACCCCTTTTCCCTATGGCAAATGGTCCCTGTGCTGTTACTGTGTGTCAGCAGGAGCTTTGGTCAAACTTTGTTCCTCATTGTGAGCTGGGTCAGGATGTGGGAGATGGACTTATCGCCTTGTTGTTTTTTTTTAGAATTGTACAATTCTGGGGTAACAAGGGTGCCCACATCCTTCCTATTAACCTCCAAATAAAACTCTGAGGTGTAAATAAAGAATGCATCCATATGTCAAGTGGTGATAGACAATGGGAACAAAAGTACTCATCTTGGAAAAACAACAATTAAAACCCCTGCATCTTCCAGATAGTTGGGTGGTGACTTTTGTTTAAATTTCTAATTGGACTCAATGAAACACGTAACACTATTTTTCAAAACAACCATACATAACAATGAAACTTGGGAAACAAGAGAATTTTACCACTACGGGCATTTCCAACATCATCCTAAATGTCCTATATAATATTAAAATAAAGAGCAACTTAAATTAGACTTTTAGAAATTTTATTTAAAAGTAACTCTTAAAAAAATAATTATTGATTTTAGAGAGGAAGGGAGATAGAGAGAGAGATTCCTCTGCATGCTCCACACTGGGGATTGAGCTCACAACCTGGGCATGTGCCTTGACCGAGAATTGAACTGTGACCTCCTGGTTCATAGGTCCACACTCAACCACTGAACTATGCTGGATGGGCTAAAAGCAACTCTTGACTTGCTGTACTAATTCAGCTACTTATTGTTAAATCAAATCAGAACCCCCTTGGTTCATCAATTATATGTTCCATGGCAATGTATTTATCAAGGTCTATTTGATTGTTTCTCTGCAAAGTGCACTCACATATTGTCTTTTTATTGAAATTACAGGTGCTTCAATTTAACAGAGATCAGGACAACAAATTTTATCCTGAAGGTGAAAAGAAAAGGAAAACGGTATATTTTATATTTTAATATCCATTTGCTAATAAGGGGAAACCACTTTTAGCACCTGCATGATAATGGCTAATTTAAGCAAACTTTACTGGGTAAATATTCTTAGAAACATATGTTAAATTTTTTTCATAGTACAAAATGTCCTCACTCTTTGGAAGGGTTATCTTTTTTAACCTTATCTCTTCTCCTCTTTTGCTTCCCTTTCAAAACTGCTCTACTTTCAAAATTATTTCTGCTTTTGCAAAATAACTGATGCCCTCAATCATTTTTATGTTTTTGCCCTGATAACATTAGAGAAAACATTTATCTATTTTATAATTAATTTCATCTTTTTGTTCACAATACACCAAATCATTTCATTTAGTTGTCGTTTGTTCTCATGTATACAATTCTTGTTCATTGTTTTTATTTGACCAATCCCTTTTCTTTTACAGGACTTCAACTTGGGGAAGGTTGAAGAAATACACTCCGATTTCCAGACACTCATCTCTGAAATCAACAATCCCAGTAATGCCTATATACTTAAAACTGCCAATGGGATATATGCAGAAAAAACATACCCATTTCTTAATGTAAGTGCAAATATGTTATTTAAAGCTGATGAGAAAGAAAGAGCAATGTGAGGTCAATCAATAAACTCTTTGTACATTTCTTTAGGGGTCCCAGGGACAATTTTAAGGGGATCAGCATTTCTGGTAAACAATCATTTAGATCAACCAATAAGTGTCTAGTTGTAAAGAAAACCAATAATAGGTCTCAAACCAGATCTAGTGATCAGATCTTTATCCAAAGTAGTAATATATAAATGTGATTCAGTGTGCCAGAATTTGTTTCATGGAAAATGGAATAAAATATGTAGAGTATGGACATAGAATAAATTTGAAGGAGTAGAGGGCGATGTTGGCCATTGGAATATGCCTGGAAACTGTGGAATGGAGAGCAAAGATGACATTGGAATCAGACAAGTCATTTTCCATCATGACTTTAGAGGTTTTGGAAGATTCTTAACATGGGATAATATCAACTTTGCCCCTTCTTGAGTGCTTGGAATCCCATGGAACAAGCCATGACTTCATCCTTAGTTCAGACTCAAGGGCTTTTCAGAGGGATCTACCCAGGAGCCAGGACAAGCATTTACTTGTCTCATATTTGTCCATTACATCTTTGGCACATTTTAGAAAGGAGCAGGAGGACAGAGGGGTCCAGTGGGCAAAGACCAAGGACATTGGGCAAGGTGGAGGGATAGCAATAGAGTCAATAAACCTATCTTGAGATATCAAGCAGTAATGTCAGAGCTGTGAGTGGCAGACCTTTCTATACCTGGAGTTTTGCATGGCTAGTCAGTTCCCAGCAAAATTTAAAGAAGAGGAGTGTAGTCTTTGATCAAAATAGGAGTGGGAAAGAAAGAAGGGAGCAGTGTGTGTGTGTGTGTGTGTGTGTGTGTGTGTGTGTGTGTGTGTAATTGTTCTTCTACCTAGCTTTTTGATAACCTAAATAGACTTGATTTCTCAGTTTTGGGAAAACCCTACAAAAGGAAATTTTATCTATATCTTTCAGAAATATTTAGAAGACATGAAAGCATACTTTGGTGCAAAGCCACAGCCTGTGAACTTTTTGGGAGCTTCTGACCAAATCAGAAAGGAGATCAACTCTTGGGTTGAAAGCCAGACTGAAGGTAAGCTGTCGCCAAGGTGTCTGTCTGCGTGCTCTCTCCAAATATCTTTTATTGATTTCAGATATTAAGGGAGAAATAGAAAGAGATAGAAACATCCCACACTGGGGATAGAGCCCACAACGTAGGCATGTGCCCTTGATTGGAATCAAAATGGGGACCCTTCAGTTCAGGGGCTGTCACTCTATCCACTGAGCCAACTGGGCTAGGGCCAAGCATTGTTTATCGCTACACTGTCCACAGTGTTACTGAAATTAACTCTGCTTCCCCTGAAGGATCCCATGCATAATAGCTCTAGTTTTAGCTTTCAATAAATAACATATAAAAGGCCCACTCATGGTTGTTACTCAGAATATAATGTTCATTGGAGTGAATCGAGGAAATTGGCAGCCCTAAATTCTCAGTTCCTTTTTTATGTAACTAGTGACTCAAAAGCCATGGTGAGGCAAGAGTGACCATTATATTGAGCTCATTCCTGATTTGGAGTCATCCAAAAGTTGATTCTTTTAGAATTAGAATTATCTAGCATTTATTGGGTACTTGCACCATTCCAGTTTACCAGAAGACCAAATAGGACTGTAGAAGGAAAAGCTCCTTGTAATACACAACTCAAATTCAACATGGTAGAGATGGAAGAATGGTAAGGGGTAGAAGAATAGAAAGGGGCTGAACTAGATCTCTGGTCTTAAATTTTTACCCCAGTGCCTGGTATATTGTCTGGAAAACAGTTGGGAACCCTACAGGTAGGGAGGAGAGGAACAAATAAGTAATCTGCTACCTTTTCATCCAGCAAAGCCTTTCAGACCTGAGAGGAGACCTGTCTTCCGATGCTGCATAGCTTGGTCCTTGTCATGCTTCCCAGTGTAGATTGACACACTCCAGGGGCATGATAACTGTTTAGATGACAGAGCTGTCCTGGAAATATTCCTGTGATGACAAATGTGTGGTAAATCTGCGTTTCCCAATTTGATATGGTCACATGTTCTATCCACATGTGACCAGAGATGATTTGAAATGTAGCTAACTCAACAGAGGAACTGAATTGTTTAACTTTAGTTCATTTTAATGAATTAAATTTAAATTTAAGTAGACTTGTGTGTCTGGTGGCTACCATATTCAACAACACAGATGCTATGTTTTAGAAGAACTGAACAAATACTTTAAACTATGGAGAAAATAGTAAACTTCAGATTATGGTCACACTATATGGTCAAAATACAGAATGGGCACACTTCGAAAAATCCTCTGTTGTTATTTCACTCATCAAGTGAGAGGTCCCAAAAATTATGTCCACCCTGGACATGGTCAGAATCCTTTAAGTCCCCGTTTCCCTAATTTCATGTCTACATTCCTCCCGCTGACTCTGTGGACTCTATTTCTTAGAAGTGGAACCTTTCAATGAGGAAGAAAGTTGACATTTTTATGTACATTATTTTACACATTGGACACAAATATCTGCTATCTGGGGCTATTCAGAATCAATTTAAGTAAAGAATTGATCAGCTGTTCGGGAACTTTGACTTTATCGCATTCGTATGGAGACAATGCTAGGAACTCTTTGGCAAGCCTAAGTTCTAGCTGAACCACTTAAAAGAAGCTTCTTAGCCCTTCAGATACCGTATTTGCCGGCGTATAAGACGATTTTTTGGCCCTGAAAAATATGCCTCCAAGTGGGGGGTAATCTTATACGGCGAGTATATAACAAACTCTGTATTTTTAGTGGAAATGTTAGGGGGTCGTCTTATACGCCGGCAAATACGTATTTTTCAGGGCCCAAAAATCGTCTTATACGCCGGCAAATACGGTAGGTCTTTTTCCAAATAGCCACACGGACTACTGGGACACAGGGCTTTCAGAGTCAAATTTTCAAAGATAATACCAGTCATCTGTTGGTACAATTTTTTTTCTAATTTGTTTTCCTTATAGTCTATAAGCTCCTAAAATGTGAGGGACTGGGGAAAGTTATTGTGTGCATATTTGTGATCTCAAAATCTACCACGCACATGGCAAATTGGATCCTCTAGTGTCACATTGATATGTGCCCAGCAGGTCTTACCAGCAACCTGAATATCTGTGAAGCCAATGTCCTTCCCATTACCTAGAGCTACCAAGGATGCGTGCAATGAGCCGGCCAGTAGATGGCACTTTAACTCTGAGGAGGATAGCACAACATTTCTTAGAAGAGTCAGTTTGCTCTGCATTGCTTTGACGTTGCCTGTACATTTTGTACACCCCTGGTCAAATAAACTAACAACACACTGTGTATTCAAGAGGCTATGCTCCTTGAAAACCTATGAACCCTGAGAACAAGGCAATGAAACTTAAGTAAACTAACTTAAGATCAACCTGTGTAAACCACAGTCCTCGATATGCTATCTATTTGCATCTATACCAAACCGGCTAGGGCTGATGGTCATTCTTACACAACTTTTTAAAAACTGTCAAGGTCATGGAAGACAAGCATTGACTGAGAAACCCTCCCAGATTAAAAAGGACTAACAACTAAGAGGAAATGACAACTAAACACACCTTGAGATCTGGGATCAATTTCTAGTCCAGAAAAATAAGTTATTGAAACAACTGATAAAATTTGAATAAGATCTGTTCATAGTATTCTACCAAAGCTAACTTCCTGGTCTGGCCAGTGTGGCTCAATGGTTGAGCATCAACCTATGAAACAGGAAGTCTCAGTTTGATTCCCGGTCAGGGCACATGCCTGGGTTGAGAACTCAGTCCCTGGGAAGGGACGTGCAGGAGGCAGCTGACCTATGATTCTCTCTCATCATTGATGTTTCTATCTCTCTCTCTCTCTCACCCTTTCTCTCTGAAATCAATAAAAATGTATTTTTTAAAAGATGACTTCCTGGTTTGGAATATAATATTTCATAATCATCATTTTTGTAAGTGTGATATTTTGTTGAGATTTAACTATACCATTTAAAATCTGTCCTTTTTCTCTTAAAGGAAAAATCCTGAATCTCCTACCTGATGATGCTGTAGATTCTGCAACTAGAATGGTCTTGGTGAATGCCCTTTACTTTAAAGGAACCTGGGAACATCAATTCTTAGTCCAAGACACCACAGAAAAGCCTTTCAGAATAAACAAGGTAGGAATCATTTAATAATCAGTATGGACTTTCACGTGGCATTATAAAAGAAATTGTATTTTAAATTCACTCCTCTTTTTAAATACACGTTCTTATAAAATATGGCTCTAACTAGGGCACAGATGGCTAAAGTGAGCATTTCTAGTTTCATCCCACCTTGAAATTTCCTTTTATCTAAAAAATAGACTATTCACATATTTTATCACATATGATGCTACCCAGTTGAAGACATATTTACAGAAAGCAAGGTCTGAATAACTTTATTTAGTATTTAACAGGGGACCACCAAATTGGCCCAGGCCCCAGACTCCTGGGGACCAATGATGATAAAGAATGAAGGATTTGGTGGAACACCTCCTCAGTGACTTTGCTACTTATTTTCTATAGACTACAAGCAAACCAGTGCAAATGATGTCGATGAAAAAAAAGCTTCCCGTTTTCCACATAGAAAACCCACCAGCAATCGGTCTTCAGCTCTACTATGAGAGCCGTGCCCTCAGCCTGTTCATACTGCTACCAGAAGACATCAGTGGGCTGGATCAGGTAAGACTTCATTTGTCTGACATGAGGATGATTCTGGTGTTTACCCCCATCGAACATGGCCTCTCTGTCTCCTAAATTGTAGAGGAAGGCAACCAATACCATTTCAGCTTTATAAAACTCTGTAGGGATGATATGGCTATTTCTTAGAAAGTGTCAGTAATTGATAGACACCTGTAGCCTGGGGTAGTCCCACAAACAGCAACACGAGCAACAGATATAGATATTCTTTGTCAGTCAAAAAGTTGTGTGGATTGATCATTCAGGTCTTCTCCCTTTGGTAGGACCTACCTAATGGGAAATTATCATTATTATTTGTTGTTGTTAATCCTCACCAGAGAGTATTTTTCCATTGATATTTTTGAGAGAGAGAGTGGAAACCTTCCTATCTTACCTTGTAAGAAGAGTCACATTCTTACAAGATAAGCCTTTCTAAGAGTGCAGGTTCCTAAGGGAGGGACTGAGAGAGGGAAACATCCATGTAAGAGAGACACATCTATTGGTTGCCTCCTGCACGTGTTCTGACTAGGCCTGGGGATTGAGTCTATAACTGAGGTTACTAGCCCTTGAAGACCGGAATCGTACCTGAGACCCTTCAGTCCATGGTCTGAGGTTCTATCCACTGAGCAAAACTGGCTAAGGTGGCAGATTAAATTTTTAATCACCTGCATTAAAATAGCATTAGATGTACATTTTAAAACAGTAAATTTACTTCCCAAAGTTGTAAACACATTTTTATCATGTAAACAGTCTTCAGAAGAAATAATCTATATAAGTATCATCTTTAAGTATTATTTATTTATCAGCAAAATTTCTATTAAGCCTGAGACAATTTTGATCAGATGACATGCCTGAGCAATTTGCATGTCTAACATTGATTTCTCCGCTGCAAGTGACCTGTCTTTCTTTTTACAGTGCCTAATTTTTTATGTGTGCTAGATTTTTTATACTTAGTCCTTTTCAGGGTCTTACTAGTATGTAGAGTAGATTTTTTCACTGTATCATAAAATTTTTGAAACTGGAGAGGATGGCAAAAATAAGATCACATGTGGACACTAAACCATGATAGTCACATTCTTACAAGATAAGCCTTTCTTCCTAAGGGTGCAGGCTCCTGAACTTAAGATATTGCCACATTATTAATGTACTAGAGGCCAGGTGCACAAAATTCATTCATTGGGGGTTGTCCCTCCAGCCTGTACCCTCTCCAATCTGGGACATCCCTCTCACAGTATGGGATTGCTGGCTCCTAACCTCTCACCTGCCTAATTGCCCCTAACCACTTCTGCATGTCAGTCTGATCACCCCCTAAACACTCCCCGGCCAGCCTGATTAACACCTACTTGCTCCATTGGGAGCTGGCCCAATTGCTCCCAACTGCCCTCCCCTGCTGGCCTGGTTGCCCCCAACTGCCCTTCTCTGCTGGCCTGATCTTGCCCCCAACTACCCTCCTTTGCTGGCCAATTTGGTTCTGATTGGTCAGTTTCTATGCCAGTTAGTGTCAAAAGCTCTGCCTCCTAGGCAGCCATTGGCTCCCCACAGTTGTCCCAGATTTGGTTCTGATTAATTGGTTTCTATTCCAGTCAGTGTCTCTGGGTCTAACAATGGGGACTGATTAGAAAGGCAGGGCTGCTCAGCAGCCCTGGTGGAGGCCTGATGAGAAATGGAGGTTCAGTGCTGCCCAGGCCTGAAAAGAGAGAGGCAAGTGCTGATCAACAGGTGCCACAGATCAGACCCTGCTTCTCTCTTCAGGCCTCTCTCCGGGCCTGAGTCGCAACCCCCTCTGCAGCCAGTGCTGGGTCACTGCACCTGTAGCGGCAGCAGTCAATGGTGGGTCCCCAGAGCAACCCAGCACTGACTGCAGGACTGACTTCCAGTTGGTGAAGCCTCCGGTCGTTATGGATGTGATGAACCCAGGGTTTTTATATATTAGGATGTCATTTACAAGTATGACATTGACAGCAAAATTTGGGTCTAGAAAACTCACAAAGTAGCAAAAGCACATACTTTGAAACAAACAGGTTATTAAAAAACTCAAAAACTGTTTTTCTCCATATACACATATGTATATATCCATACACATATATTTATTTTATATATATATATATATATATATATATATATATATATATATATATAATTTTTACAGAGAGGACAGGTGAGTTGGAGAGATAAGAGAGTAAGAAACATTGATGAGAGAGAAACATCAATCAGCTGCCTCCTTTCTGCACACCCCCCACCGGGGATGTGCTTGCAACCAAGGTACATGCCCTTGACCAGAATAGAACCTGAGACCCTTGAGTCCTCAGGCCGATGTTCTATCCACTGAGCCAAACTGGTTTCAGCTATATTTATTATTTTAGAATTTATAACATAAAGAGGACAAAAAGCACCCTCAAAATCACTATAAAAACAGACATTACTCAGGGATAGATGGTGATGGAAGGAGACTTGACTTGGGGTGGTGAACACATGATACAATATACAGATAATGTATTATAGAATTGTATACCTGAAACCTATGTGAGTTTATTAGCCAATGTTTCCAATACATTTTTAAAAGTCATTACTCTTAAGATTTGGATTTCCCTATCTTTTTTTTTCTTTCTTTCTTTGCATTGTTTATGGTTATTAAATTCATACTGTTGTGATTATAGACATCTTATTCTATCTCGGATTTTATGTTAAAAAAATTGTCTCCCATGTTAATAAAATGAATGGTTTTTGTGCCCTGACATACAACTTATCCTATAGTATACGCTTTTGCGTAGACAACATGTAAATTATTTTATCTGGATGTATTTTTCATCTTTTGCATATTATCATAGAAATACTTCCATTTTGAATCAAGATAGAATTCTCTTACATCCTGAGAATTCTGGAATACAATCTGCAGAACAAAGATTCTGTAGGTCAACTATGTGAAGGATGTCGTGACCCAAAGAATTTCCATATGTGTGTGTTTTGTTACCCTGGGTAATGGGAGTAACCATAATCCATCAATTATATAGAGATCTCACTCAACCCATGTTTCCCACTCCACTTTGGAATTACTGACTTTTTCCCCCTTGTTCCACACCTGCAGCTGGAAAAGGCCGCCACCTCTGAGAAGCTGAGTGAGTGGACCAGCGAAGACATGATGGAGATGTATGATGTGAAGCTGCATCTTCCCAAGTTCAAGCTGGAAGAGTCTTATGATCTCAAGTCAGCCCTAAGCAGCATGGGGATGAGCGATGCCTTCAGCCAGAGCAAGGCTGATTTCTCTGGAATGTCCTCAGAGAAAAACCTATTTCTGTCCAACGTTTTCCACAAGTCCTTTGTGGAAATAAATGAAGAAGGTACCGAGGCTGCAGCTGGTAGTGGGAGTGAGGTGGGTTTTCGAATCAAACTCCCAACCATTGAATTCAGTGCAGACCACCCATTCCTCTTCTTCATTAGGCACAACAAAACCAATAGCATTCTCTTTTATGGGAGATTCTGCTCCCCTTAATCCTGCTTCTTTTTCACCAAACAAGATGATGTGAAAAATACATCATAAGGTGGAAAAACAATTATACTAAAAACTAGTTTGCAGTCTAGATACTTTTCACATTTGAATATTAGCAAATAAATCTTGAAATAATGCATGCTAGTGATACTGTCATATCTTTTTGGCCAGAAAGAATAGCAAATTTTATTTCTACCACTAGACATTCTTTAAAATGTGGCCTTTACTTACATTTCAGAACTACTGTTACTCAACCGAATGCCTTATAATTCTTGAAGTGTCTGGTCATGGTATTATCACTTATGTTTCACATGCATAATTTAATGAAGAAAAAATCTTTATAAAGACAATATACTGATGAATAAGAATGCTTTTAGAAGTATAATTTTGATAGCTCATAAATTACCACTGGAAAATTAAATCCGCCTTTTCTGTTATCTATTTAAAAATATGATGTTGACATTATGGAACAGCTAGTGAAAGCCAAATGAAATTTGGAATTTACTTAACAGCAATGCACCAATGCTGGCTTCTTAGTTTTCACAGATGTGTCTTGGTCATGTTAGATAATAGTGTCACCGGAAAAAGAGCAAGCTCTGAGCAGGGTCGGCCTGTAATGCATGGGTTCTTGACTTTGTGCAGGAAAGATTTCACAGGACAGGTCCAAGTAATTTTTAGTAATGTTTATTAAAGCTGGGGATATGAAACAAAGGGAAGTCACAGGGGGCAAGAAGCAACAGGACAGAGCCTAGGTGAGTGATTCGGCTCTATAGAAACTGCTTATTGGTAGCCTCACCAGCTGTTATTCTAATTTTAGAGATTGATTGTATCACTCCAGATTGCTTGTTTAACTTTATTTTACAATTGGAAGAGTGAATCCGACCTGAACATTATTATATAAATTAGTACAAGAAAATGTATTAAACAAGTGACTAAGTCCTAGCTACAAAGATGGAACATTTTACTATTTATGATATTTTATCATCTCTTTATGAAACATCTCCCAATAAGTCACAATGAAAGAAATTACTTGTGCGGATTTTGCTGCCTGGCATTTTGCTTCCATAGGCCAGCTGTAGATTGCCCACACCTTCCTGTGATGGCAGACAGTGAGCTAGTTCTGACCTCCGGCAAATTTCTTTGCCACTGGCAGACAGCACATTTCTGTGTCAGCCATACCTTCAAAGAAGTCCGAATCTCAGCCCCGGGGCATTAAGTTGCCTGTAGGTAAAGGTGTTTCTTGTCTGTGAATAAGAAATCAACTATTTTCTAAAATAAAATGTGATCATTTGAAGAATATCTATGTGTGTATTTTTCCATCACTAGATGATTTTATTACTAAAATAACATTAAAACTCTCTCATGTACCGTATTTGAATTTAAACTTGGAAATAAAATTCCAAAACTTCATAAAAATCCTCCAAACAGAAAACCTTTGGTGGGCTTCAAACTGTAAAAATGTTTAAAACACAAGGTTTAGAAAAATCATCTTGCAGAAAGAACTGATTTTCAAGAGGATGGGCAGGTTTTACTAGTGAGATTTCAACTAGAAATATTTGCCCAATTAGTATATGGATTGAAAAAAAATAGTGTCAAGATTTAGTAAGTAGAACCAAAGATACTTTTATTCCATTTAAATCAACCCATTTCCCCAGCAGCCTTTCTTCCTGACAGCCATCAATGATGCAAATTTATAAATAAATTGAACTTAAAACCAGGCCTTCAAATTAACTCTATTTCAAAGCCTTAAACTAAAAACAAACAAACAAACACACACACATTTATATATTTTATTGATATTTTACAGAGAGGAAGGGAGAGAGAGAGCTAGAGACATAGATGAGAGAGAAACACCGACCAGCTGCTTCCTGCACACTCCCCACCAGGGATGTGCCCGAAACCAAGGTACATGCCCTTGACGGGAATCGAACCCCGGGACCCTTCAATCTGCAGACCGACGCTCTACCACTGAGCCAAACCGGCTTCGGCTAAACACACAAACATGTAATTACACTGGTCTCATTAAATTTTTAAATTTTTGTAAGCAGAAAAAAAAAGTGTATTTCTAATAAAATTTTTATTTCTTATTCGTTTTAATTTCTGTTGATGTGTGTGATGGTGCCCGTCATATATTAATACT
Source organism: Vespertilio murinus (assembly GCA_963924515.1). Classification (NCBI taxonomy): domain Eukaryota; kingdom Metazoa; phylum Chordata; class Mammalia; order Chiroptera; family Vespertilionidae; genus Vespertilio; species Vespertilio murinus. Next base: position 46,198,017 of record OZ004709.1, on the reverse strand, counting down.
TAACATATTAATACACATAAGTTCACATAGGTACTGGGGAGGTATGCTCAGCAATTGTTTTGATGGGGTACCCTACCCAGTTGGGAAACAAATGGCTTTAGGAACCATTTTTCACGTCTGATTTTGCTTTTGGTTAATTTTCAAAAGCAAGTCTCAGTGTCCAAACTTTTCTTGCATGCGCACACTGAGCAGGAATTCTGTGCATGCTAACACAGGGAAATGAACAAATCCCCCACCGGGTGAAGGACGGGACACCAGGCTCCCCCCGCCAACCCATCTGCACCCACGCCTGGGCGGAGGGTGAGCTCCACGCCACGCCCAGGCTCCTCCCTGGCTCCAGCCGGGGGATGCGGAGTCAGATGGCTCCGCCGGAAGCAAATCAGAGCGAACGGGAAGCATCCTCCAAGTTGGACTAGTAGCTGCAGAAGCAGGAGCCGCAGCCGCAGCAGGAACTTCCCAGGTACCGGGGCTGGGAGGCGCTGGGCCCTCAGGTTCCCACGAGGACCCCCCTTGGCCTGGAGCTCGGGCGCAGGGCTGGGAGGACGAAGGGAGGGAGGGAGGATGGTAGATGGCAGACCCTAGAGGAGGAAGGGGTGGAGAGGACTAGCGGGGAGGTGACGAGGGGTAACCCGGCAGGATTGCTACTGGACTGGGGTTGCCGTGGTCCCCGCAGCGCCCTTGGCTCCCGTCACACAGTCTGGGGCGTTACCGTGTCCGCCTGGGCAGGGGGCGTGGGACCCCAGCGCTCCGAGCGGCGCAGGGTCAGAGCGGGGTCCCCGGGTGGGAGGGACACTGCGTTGCTCCTAGCCAGCGGAGGAGTAGCAGGTGACCCAGCAGGGTGGGCGGGAACTTCGGGAGGTGAGTGGGAGGAGCCGCAGGGCGCAGCCGCAACCCTGGAGGGCTCGTTGCACCCTGGCCTGGATTTTCTGTGGCTCCCCGGGCAAGTTCCGGGTGCTGGGCGAGCCACCTCCGGCTCCAATGCCTGTCCCGTGACTGTCCCTCTGCGGTCCAGCTTGTTTGTTTGTCTCTCTCTCTCCTTCCCTCCCCCCTCCATAACTTCCTTCGTCCCTCCTTCCTTTCTTTTTCTTTTTTTCTTCCACTCTTTGTCCATTTTTCCTTTCGTTCATCTGTTCTTCGTGGGCTTCTCTCTCTCTCAACTAGAGAAGGTGCGCCCTCACCTGTTGTTGTCTCCGCAGCAGCCACAGGACTTGATGGGATGGAGTCCTCACTTCCCAGCCGCTCAGCCCTGTAGCTCCAGTCCCCGCTCCCTCTCCTTGCTGAGGCCCCTTCTGGCCCACACTGCCTCCAAGTTCACTACCTGCCTGCCCCCTCCTCCCACCTGCCTCCTGGCTTCACTCCCCTAACTCCCCCTGCCCCCCCAACAGGCTCCCAGATGGCCCAGAATGTCCCTCATTGCTGGGTGGCAGTCCCTGCCCTCTTCCTCTTACTACCTGCAAATATTGGACATTTCCAGAACGAGGTGACATTCTTGTCTTCTGCCTCCACTGTACCTTTTGAGTAAGATCCCATTTGCCTAGACACTCTTCTGGAATCAGGATGCTGCGGTTCCCAAGCTCTCCCTCTAGGACTCGTGCTCACCTTATATCACCTGCTGACCTTGGCAAATGCCCAGGCTGTCCTAGTTCTGTTCTGTTGGTGCGGTGTGTTCCACAAATGTCCACTTGGAATGTACACCTTCCCCATTCCGTGCCAGCTCCTCATGTAAACTTCCTGTGGCTCCAGGCCCCTCCTCGGCATAATTAGTTAGCCGTCTATGAGAAGATAAAGACTGAGGCACATTAAACATTCTGAGAGTTGATAGGAGCAACAGATCAGTGTGAGCCTGGCAGCATCCAATCTAGCAGACAGAAGGGAGCTCCAAGGAGCTGTAGAAAACAAAAGGCTTTTTTTTGTAGGCAGAAGGAACGAGACTGGCAAAAGGCCGGCTGGTTATTGCAGTTTTACTTTTCTTTAGGGGTCTCTGAGGCAGATGACCTAACTAGTGCTGACCAGGCGATCCCTGACTGACTGCTTTAAGAATCCATTTCTGGGAGAGCTGAAACTGTAAGTAAGTCTTGGTTTTGGTGATGTGGGGCTTCGCATAAGTGACTCCACTTTGGGTCTCTTGTCTTTTAAGAAGCTTCGGTGTAATCCTTGACTCCTGCCGCTCCCTGCCCTGATGTGACTAGTCCCCCTACTAGTGTGTGAGCGTCCTCTGCATTCAGCTGTACTCATCAATGGCAGTGGTCCACCAGCTGGGTCCCCATCCCCCCTCCCCCCCCTTTTTTTTCATGCTACAGGGAGAGCCACAGTATTTCTCTAAAATTCCAACATATTCCTGTAAAGCATTTGTGTACAAACCATGCATGGCTTTCCAGCACATAGCTCAGGTGCAGACTTCTAAACCTGGTACAAGGGGCCCATCCTGTCCCGCCACGCGCTGCCCCTGTGAGGACACCACTCCCGGGTCACACGCAAACACATCCCCCTGCAACATTCTTTGCACCTGCTAGTCCCACAGCCACAGCCTTAACATTCACCTCCCCCCTCTCACCAGCTTACAGGAACCTTTGCCCCACCTTGTAGGGCCAGCTCACCCACCACTCATCTTCGCCACGGGGGCTGCTAACGTGAATTCATTCTGCCGTTCCGTGGTCTTCATGGCTCTTTGTAAATCCTCCTGTTGCAGGGCCCCTGGCTGGCTTGAAACCATGCGTTTATGTCTGTGTGTCTCCCCTGGGGAGGGAGGTCAAAGTCGGGAATTTTGGCATGTATTGTGCATTTTCTCCCCCAAGCCCATATAAGAAAAGGTCTGCTTAAGCGCGCGTTGAGCAAATTCACTTTGGGATGTGTGTATTGTGTATGAGGAAGGGGAGTGGAGCAGGGAGTTGGCAGGTGTTCAGAGCCCCCAGGAAGAGGAAGATGACACACACTTGGTACCAGAAGGTTTGCTTTTGCCCCTGACTCGGCTGCTCTTACCATGAGACCTTACTGTGAGTCCCGACCTTGTCTGCTCACCTGCGAAGGAAGACTAGTTTCATGCCAACTCATTTTATTTTTGACTAGAAATCACATCATCGTGTTTGTTTTTTTTAAGACCCAGTTGAATTGTGGCACTGGTACACAAAGGTGCTATTTTGTTTTATATTGAAATCAATTCCTTTTCAGACTCATTTGGGCAAGGTCCATTTTGTGTAAAGCTCCAATCCCCTACCAGTGTTTAGTGCATAAATGAGATTAAGAATCAGCAGGTCTTGGAGAGTGTCCCGCAGAAGTCCCGTAGCTAAGGGTGGGATCAGTTATGAGCTCTGGTATTTACTTGGTGAGGAAACCAGTATATTAGTTGTCTATGCTGTAAAACCTTTCCATAAATTTGGTGCTTGAAAGCAACAATAGTTTATTATCAGACAGTTCTGGAGGCCAGAAGTCCACAATAGGTCCTCAGAGTTACTGTGTTGTTTTATTTTTTCTGGAGGCCCAAGGAAAGAATCCGTTTCCTTGGCTTTTACAGTCCTCAAAGGCTGCCTGCATTCCTTGGTTCCTGGGCTCTTATCATTCTGACCTTTGCATCCATCGGCACATCTCTGACTTTGATCCTCCTGCCTTCCTCTCGTAAGAACCTGGCGATGATAGTGAGCTCACGTGGATCACCCAGTAGACTCTCCCCATCGAATTATTCCTAATTCAGTGGCATTGACGAAGCCCCTCAGGCCACATAGGATAATGTAGTCACAGGTTGGGGAATTCAACGTGGATGTCTTTGCGGGTAGGGTTATTCTGCCAACCACACCCGGTATCTGAGGGTTCGGCTAACGTGCTTCTGTGTTGTGTTTTTATGACATAGTTGAATAGTAGCACTGGTACCCAAAGCTGTTAATTTATTTTAATATTGAAATTAATTCCCTTTCAGATCCATTGGGCAAGTTCCGCTTTGGTATCACCCATCAACAGACCTTCCCTGATGGGTGACTTTGAGGAAGCAAATGGCACTTTTGCCATCAACTTATTTAAAATGTTGGGTGAAGAAAACAGGTCACAGAATGTGTTCTTTTCTCCTCTGAGCATCTCCTCGGCCCTGGCCATGGTCTTCTTGGGGGCCAAAGGAGACACTGCAGCCCAGATGTCCCAGGTAGGTGTGCCTGTCGCAAAGGAAGAACAACGCATGGTTTCCTCTCCGCTTCCGCAGGGAGGGTCTTTTCATATCTGTCCCAGCTGATGAAAATCAGGGTGGTGGCTGGTTGGTGGGAAGGGGGACACTTGCGAAAATTATACGGGACGGAATCTCCTCTTAGTGTTTATGGGAGAAATCAAGTCTTAGGGTTATTTTCTGTGGATAAAAGCATCAATATGTTATAGCAAAATTGTATCCTTGAGAATTAAGGTAAATTATAATTTTGTCCCATAAGAAGGCCACACATTTAAGCTTTATTATATTTTAACTTTTGCTGACACATTTCAAATGGAAATGTAGCTATGTAAATGAACTTTCTGTGAAACAAAGTTTTAACGTATGGTTGTGCACAAGTGGAGGAAGATATGGACTTTTTTTTTTATTACCCAGAGTCACTTAGAAGGGATATATGATCTGACTGATCTGATGTGGGTTCTGTGTGACCTCGGCCATACTGAAGTAGAGGATGATGATACCTTAGGGAAGGAGTCCTTAACCTCTTTGTGTCTTAGTTTCTTTGATCGTCTTGTGAAAGCGACCCAGAAACTGCTTATGCTCATCACTTTGCCAGTCACAGCAGAAGCATGTCCACTGTCTGAATCTCTGTGGTTGTTTCATCCAGTTCACGGGAGGACTGAGTGAGGCTTTGGGCTGGGGTTATTGGTTGATACAGGAACAGCTGAGTTCTCACTCTGGTTTGACATTTAAATCACAGTCTGTCTGGGCTGGAGAACCTCTGTAAAATTGCTGGTGAGACATTTTCATATTTATTTCTGCTCATTCTTGAAATTTTCCCGAATTAGAATCTAGCCACGTTATTTGTTGTGTTCTGTCTCCCTCCTGAGTTTTCACATCCTGCCTTCCTGGCCTCAGGGACAGAGGCCGGAAGGGAGGGGTAATTGGGGGGGGGGGGCGGGTTGTGGTTTGTAGTGGAGGCAGGAAACAATTTTGGTGGTTATAACTGAGAGGTACTGCTGCCATCTAGTGGGTGGAGGCCAGAAATGCTGCGGCATATCCAGCCTGTACAGGACTGCCCCAACAACAAAGAAACTGGTCCAAAATGTCAGAAGTCCGAGGTTGAGAAACCCTGCGCTGACTGTTGAAAGCAAACTCATTTCGAGATAGGATCCACTGTGATTTTCAGCAGGGACATTTGTTTGGAGGAGCAAAATGACAATGTTAAATGTGTGTGTTTTCTCTTACTAGGCACTTTGTCTGGACAAGACTGGTGATGTCCACCAAAGTTTCCAGGCACTTCTCTCAGACGTTAACAAATCTGACACCCAGTACTTGCTCAAAACTGCCAACAGACTCTTTGGAGAAAAGACGTGTGATTTCCTTCCGGTACATAGCACTCAAACATTTTATTTATTTATTTATATTTATTTATTTAATATTATTCTTTTTAATCCTAACCTGAAGACATCATCACATCTAAAAGCTTTTGTTGCTTTTAGAGAGAAAGGAAGGGAGAGGGAGGGAGACAGAGAGAAAGAGAGAAACATCGATGTGAGAGTGAAACATCAATAGATAGCATCTGCACAAGCCCTGATTGGTGATTGTACCTGAAATCTAGGTATGTGCTCTGACCAGGAATCGAACCTGTGACCTTTAGGTATACTGGACAAGGCTCCAACCAACTGAGCCACATGGGCCAGGGCAGTAGTACTCACACATTGATTAACAAGATATTGAAAATAAAATAAAACTTATGAGGAACTGAGATAAAGTATAACTCAACTGCCTTAAACATTTGCTTAGAATTTATGCCTCTGTACTATAATTTTGAATTTTTTGACAGCTTCTGAATTATGTCCTTTTAAATTGCTTCTGATATATTCCTCCTGAACATGAATTTCAGTATGTCCATCCTTTGACACCCAGACTCTTTCCTCCTAGATCTGAGTACCTATCGATTGCAGTGTATAATTTCAGGGTTCCCTTGTCCAGCGAAAGAAAGCCTGCCACGATTCAGTAAATGAGGTCCAAAAAATGATGCTACGTAATAGTCAGAGAGATGCTATCTTGAGATAAGTGAGGCTGGCCATCTTATTGGCTGGCAGCTCCCAAGATTCTTCTGTAGGACTCACATCCCTGCTGGTGGGCGCTGCAACCAGGGATGGAGGTTGCCTGTTCTGGGCATAGAAAAATCATTGCTGGCTAGGTCTTCTAGGATAAGCATGGTTCCAGGAATCTACTGGGTAAACAATGTTCATGTTGAGCATCAGCCTAATCTTTGAAGAGTGTAATTGGGGACACAATGAACCACCTGCCGTTCTCAGTTGCTGGGCTCTTCTCTCTACATCTTCTTTCTTCTATAGAAGCTAAACTATTTGAGAACAGGAGATGGGCGGAGGATAGGCACCAGGTGCCAGGCACATTATATCTGAGACCAAGGTTTTATGAGGTGAGTTATTGTTGGGTTTTAATATATTGGGTACAAGGCCTCCCTGATTTATCTTACCTTACATTTTAAAGGTCATCTGCTGCCGCTGTGTTTTTCCTCTCTAATTCCTTATACACACAAGCGTGCACACACACACACACACACACACACACACACACACACCAGTCACATTCCACTCCTGGGAGACTTATAAGATTTGATAATCTAGTTCTGCCATGGAGCCTCCCAATCACTCCACAGATAAGTTTCAGACCCTGGGGCTGGTGTCGGTGATGCAAAAATGATAAAGAAAGTTAGAGTGCTTAATGGGGGGAGGGAGAAAGAAAAAATCAAACAAAAAGTCAATACACAGTTGAAATGATGGATGGACATTCATGTGGGCTGTTTGGTGCATACCTGCCACCCTCCATGTTCTCAAGACATCTCGTAACTATCTGTGTATGTACGTCATCTCTCTCACAGACTGGGAGCCACCTCCGGTCTCATGCTATTTCTTCTGCCTGATGTCCATCACCCAGTGGGTGGTCTGCGCATTTTTGATAATTGCATGAATGAGTTCAATGTGCAGGATGAGCCGTGCAAAGCAGTTAGGCTAGAAACACGTTCAGAAAAAAAACAGATGTGTTCCCACTGTGGGGACCTTTGCTGCGTGGGGCCGGACTGGGTGTCTTGTGCTTGCAGGCCTTTAATGAATCCTGCCAGAAGTTCTATCAGGCCGAGTTGGAGGAGCTGTCCTTCGCTAATGACACCGAGGAATCCAGGAAGCACATCAATGACTGGGTGACAGAAAAGACTGAAGGTGAGAGATTTCATTTCAGTGGATTTGGGAAGCTGCGAAGGAACAGGAGGTGAGAGGGCCCGGGCTGTGATCTCCACAGTGTCACTACTGGCTCCCTGTAACCAGTGTGTGTGTGTGTGTGTGTGTGTGTGTTTGTGTGTGTGTGTGTGTGTGTGTGTTTGCTGTGATTTCAGGCCAGCATGCAGTTCTATGATTTTTATTGGGCTTGCAGGTCTTTTCTGATTGCAATTAACAATCAGATCCTAGAGTAGTGATTTAAAATAAAACTTAACCCAGGTGTAAGGGTCTCAGATGCCTCTCCCCCCGGACACTACTAGAAAATACTAGAAAAAATGCATCCTGATGGGGGCCCTGTTTGTCTGCTATCTGGGAGGAGCCTTGTCCCACTCTGAGGGCGGGATGACATCCGATTTGGGTGGCGGCTGAGATAGAGCCACCTTTCACGTGATCTCCCTGTGGTAATGGAACAGCTCTGGGCTCATCCACGGCCTGCTCCTTCTTTGTCATGAGGCCGTGGCTAAGTTTGCTTTTAGAGGGTGACATTCTGCATCTGTCCATTGAGGGCAGAATGATAGTGGACCGGCCTTTTCCAGGATTGCTGCTTAAGGACAGACAGTACTCTGTGTGGGTGCCCTGAGTCATCAGGCAGCCGAAAAGACGGGATTCCAGCCGGGCTGTGAACCAAGCCTCAGTGTTCAATGTCAAGGGGAGTTTTGTAAAAGAATATTTATTTCCCCCCCAATTATCAACAAACTTCTCTCCTGCTCTTTACAGGTAAGATTTCGGAGATTTTGAATGTTGGCTCCATTGGTCCACTGACCAAACTGGTTCTGGTGAATGCGATCTACTTCAAAGGCAGGTGGAAGGAGCAGTTCGACAGAAAGCACACAAGGGGGATGCCCTTCAAAGGCAACCAGGTAGGGACAGCGATTTCAGATGCACGCTATTTTCTTAAAGTAGCACACTGGGAATGGCTGTGAATGGGGGAAAAATCAATCATTTATTTCACACTATTTTGACTGTTGACCCATTTCTGAATGTATTTCATGCCTCCTATACATGTTATTGGAAAAGGAAGGAGAAAAATGAAAATAATTTTTTTCTATTGATAGTTTCCTTTTTTTAGTCCTTGTTCAAATTGACCTTCTATCCCTGGTCACATTCTTGTGATGGAAAGAACATTTCTCCTAAGCCTTGGAGTTATGCTTGTACTGTACTATCACTGCCTGTATTTACTTAGACGTTAGTGTTATGGAAAACTGTGCCTATGTATTGCCTTAGAATCCATGGCTATGCAGTCCTGAGCACAAGGAAAATGTTGTTAACAGATGTTAAGGCTGAATATTTATTTTTAATTTGGGGGGATCTTTTAAATATAAAAATCATATATTTTAAAGGTGTTCAACATTATGATTTACTATGTATAGTGAAAATCTAACTAACATATCTCTCCACACACTTACCTTCTTGTGTGTGCATTGGGAACCCTGAAATCTATTCTGTTAGCAATTATTCAGTATTCAATACAGTTTTATTAACTGTAGTCATCATATTGTACATTAGGTATCCAGATGTATAAGTCTGACATTAAAAATACATCTCTCTTTTCCTTTTTGTGTATGATAATGCCTGGTGTCAGTAGCTGAAATTTCACCTCTATCAGCTTGACAATAGCATTTTGCACAAAGATTTAAAAATCTAGAGTATATTTGATACAGACTTTAAAATGGTGAACTCTACACATCTTGTTAAAGTTCTCCCTTAAAGAAAATCAAAGCTGTACAATCAACTGTATAATTGGGCAACTTTTCAGAATAAAAGACTAACTTTCTCTGGCCTATTCATCTTCTGTAAACTGATCCTCCAGTCTAAAGACCTGAATTTTTAGTTCATTCTCCTCTAAACTTAGAAAAATAATTTTTAATTATAACATCTCTAGGAATGCTTCTTTATGCATTCTCTCAAAAAACGAAAACCCAAACTCCTTCCAAAAATAATGAGAGAGTTTATGTTTGTCCATATTTTACATTTTATTCTCTTATCTGGTTCTAATTGATCTCCTGGGGCATGAGCATATTATACTCAATACTAATATGTAATAATAAGGATTTTTGTATCTATCAGCATAAATGCACAGAAGTCATTGTTCTCTTATATGTACCTAGGGGTTCTGTGAATTAGATATATTTTTAGTGAACTGTGCTCATTTTTCAATAACCTGGTTTTAATTTCATGTTTTCATTAGGAAACCAAGACAGTGCAGATGATGTTTAAGCATGATACATTTAAAATGGTCTGTGTGAGGGAGGTGCAAAGCCAGATCCTGGAGCTGCCCTATGCGGGGGAGGAGCTGAGCATGGTCATTCTGCTGCCTGAGGAAAACATGGATCTTGCAGTGGTAAGCCCTGGACAGTGAGTGTGTGGATTCAGCCTTAGCTCCTTTCTTCAAGGCCACCCATCAGATAGCATTTGAGGAGTTTTTAATCAGGGGTTATTACACAGAGTACTGGATGAACACTATTGCATGTCTTTGGTGGGGGTACATATGCATTTCTGTTGAGCATATATCTAGGAATGGAATTGCTGGTGAGGACAAATGTTGAAGCTAAGGAGAGTTCCAAGAATTTAAGAGAATTACTCATTATTCTTTATTCTGAAGTAGGGGGCTGGTTGAGGTCCCAATAACTGTTGAATGGAAGGACTAGAAAAGGACAGGATTGATCTGGGCAGAGTTCCTCAAACACTTGTTTGCATACGAATCTCCTGGGGATCGCCTTACAATGAAGATTTTTAACTAGGGGCGATGGCCTGAGATTTTTTGCATTTCTAACAAGATTCCAGGTGACACAGGTGCTATTATTGATCTTGGATCATGTTTTGAGTAACAAGAGTACTGGTGAGCAGTGTATCTTAGACAGGAGCAGAGAGCCCTCTTCCCATGACAGAAAAGGAACAGGGTTCAGGAGGAAGGTGAATTTGTAAGATGGATGGTACAGGACCAACAGTGTGCTGGCTGCCTAGATCTCTGGGCGATAGAAGAAGCCCTCATTTATAATGTTTGCTGATTTCATGCAAATACTCCACTTGGCTAAGTTTAGTTTACAAAGACCTTAACAACTGACTGTCGCCAGATATACAAGTCAGCTCCTCCAGCACACCAATGCACAGGATGTTGAGGGTGGGGTCTACCTGATTATTATTAAAATATATTGAATATATTTGAAATCAATTTGATATAGAGGGTTTTTTTTTTAAATACCTCCCATTGTCTTAGTTGTTTTACTCTTGGTTCCACAAAACGGAAAAGATAAGAATTTGAGGGGGGAATTTTGGTGTAGGGACAATCTTTGAGGAGTGTCTTGGATCAGAACTCAGCATCCGATTGCATGTTATGGGGGATGGGATAAAAGGGGTTTACACCAGGATATTGTCATCTAGATTTTAGGATTTGACTCTTCATTATTTCAGGTGGAAAAGGCACTTACATATGAGAAGTTCAGAGCTTGGACGCATCCAGAAAACATGAGTGAGATTAAAATTCAGGTTTTCCTTCCCCGGTTAAAACTGGAGGACAGCTATGACTTGGAGTCTTTTCTTCAAAGTTTAGGAATGACTGATGCTTTTGAGGAAACCAAGGCAGATTTTTCTGGAATGTCAACTAAGAAGAATGTGCCCGTGTCCAAGGTTGCACATAAATGCTTTGTAGAGGTCAATGAGGAAGGCACAGAGGCGGCTGCAGCCACTGCCGTCATCAGGAATTCCCGGAGCGCCATAACAGAGCCGAGATTCTGTGCAGACCACCCGTTCCTTTTCTTCATCAGGCACCACAAAACCAACAGCATCTTGTTCTGCGGCAGGTTCTCTTCTCCATAAAGTGATGCCTTTGCCTCCAGGCGCTCCTTTCCCTTTTACCAATCTTGCCTTGATTCAGATTCTGTATGACCAAATTGGTGCATGTGGTGGCATGAATGCCAAAATAAAGTATTTGCACCTAGGATGTCTGTGAATGTCTTCACTGAATATTCCACGGCCGCTGAGAATAATTGAGACTTCAGATGGGTGGAATTTGGGAAGGAGAAGGGTATGCTTGTTCTTGAATATTTGGGGAGATCTTCCCTCTCAAAGACTCTGCCCTCACCTACTTGCCATAAGAGGGCCAGCAGTCCTCAAAGCCTGTGCCCATTGTGGGCATCTTTAGGAACATGTCAATGCTTGACAAATCACCTCTCCACATGCCCTTCCATGCTGCAGTGACCTCAAAGATCATTGAGATGCCCACCACCACTGCCAGGCTCAACTGGAGATGCCAGTGTCCAGGCCTCCTGCACACAAGGCCAGGGGTGGATGCTACAATGAACACTAGCCACCCATGTCTCATTACAGCTGGGACAGAGTGTCCCCGGGCGGTATCCCACAGACGGCATTGCATGTCCCACATCTCACACAGACCCTTAGGCAAATCCTTCAAATCTTTTTGCCATAAACCTGATATGAGTTCAGGAGCTCAGCAGGGAGCTTCAGGACTGAGTTTGGAGCCAAATCTCTGAAACATGCCCAGTCCTCTCCATTTCCCTTGATTCTGAAACACACACAACCAGGAAGGAGCCCACATCAAGCACTTCTTGGAAGCAGGGACCTTCTAGTTAATCACATGTCAGAAATGGCTCAAGCATCCCCCCCCCCCCTTGCTGAAAAGCAGATCTCCCTACATAATTTTTTTCAGATTGCAAAATCACATTGTGTGTGTGTGTGTGTGTGTGTGTGTGTGTGTATTATGGCAACACTTTGGAAACTATAGAAAAGTATACAAAGAAAATTAGTCACTCACAGTTCCACTACCCATCAATCACTATTGTTAACAATGATATATATCCTGCCCAAACCGGTTTGGCTCAGTGGATAGAGTTTTGGTCTTTGGACTGAAAGGTCCCGGGTTCGATTCTGGTCAAGAGCATGTACATTGGTTGCGGGCACATCCCCGGTGGGGGCGTGCAGGAGGCAGCTGTATCTCTCTCATCAATGTTTCTAGCTCTCTGTCCCTCTCTCTTCCTCTCTGTGAAAAATCAATGAAATATATTTTTAAAAATGACATATATCCTTTCCTGTTCTATATATGTAAATAGAAGTTATTTACATATAACTTAGTATTTATCTCTGAAATAGAGAAATGCTGTCGATTTTTATAGTTTGATCTTAGATGTCATTGGATTCCTTATAAATCTTACTATTATGAGCCTCATCTATTTTCTTTTTATTTTAGTAATTGTGTTTTCTTATAAGATATTTTAAATTGTTTACTTTTTACCACTATTATCTTCTATTGTTTTCTTATTTAAAATGTCCGTTGTACACATTTAAACCTGTAAATGTCCCTCAAATATTACTTTCATTACATCTCATAAATTATGATATTTACACTTCTATTTTTTAGTTCTAAATTCTATATAATAAAAGGGTAATATGCAAATTGACCCTGACAACGAATGAGACCTGGAATGACCAGTCACTATGACTTGCGCTGACCAGCAGGGGCAGACACTCAATGCAGGCGCTGCCCCCTGGTGGTCAGTGTGCTCCCACAGGGGGAGTGCGGCTCAGCCAGAAGCTGGTTCATGGCTGGTGAGCACAATGGCAGTAGTGGGAGCTTCTCCTGCCTCCACAGCAGCACTAAGGATTTCAGATTTCATGGCTCAGGCCCTCTCCCCATGGGGATCGGGCCTAAGCCAGCAAGTGGACATCCCCTGAGGGGTCCTGGACTGTGAGAGGACTCAGCTGGGCTGAGGGACTCCCTACACACTGAGTGGACAAATTTTAATGCACCAGGCCTCTACCATTTTTATAATTCAATTATAACTTCTGTTTGGACCTATGATCTACTATAGAGTGGGCATTTCCATTTTCAAAGTTTATTTTATGCCTCATTTGTCATTTTATTGTCATTTGAATAACTTGCATTGCAATTTGAAAAATAAAATAAAATAACATGTCCGTTGTACCTGGCTGGTGTGACTTAGTGGTTGAGCATTGATCCATACATCGAGATGTCACTGGTTCTATTCCCAGTCAGGGCACATATCCAAGTTGCGGGCTCCATCCCCACTAGGGGTCCCACAGGAGGCAACCAGCTGATGTTTCTCTCTCATCAATGTTTCTATCTATTTCTTCCTTTCCCTTCCTCTCTCCCAAAATCAATAAAAATATTAAAAAATAAAATGTCTGTTGCAACAGTTCAAATATTTAGGTTGGTCGATTACTTTTTTCTTTTTTTTATTGTTGACACTATTACAGATATCCTACATTTCCCCTTCCCAGCCCCTACCCTCATTTTGCTCACCTCAGTCTATTTTATAGTGTTTTTCTTCCTCAAGTATCCAGTTTTTGGCTTGTGGGTTCAAGTGCCTTGGGTTATCAGATCTGATCTGATATGAGTTGAGTAAGGCTTCAGAGTCAGACCTATTTCTATTTTTAATTTTTTTAGTGACAGTCCTACCCCTTTTGATGACACATTTTCTGTCAGTCCATCAGGAAACTCTCACGGTCAGGGTTGAAGCAGTAATACTCAAAGGGTACGAAATTCACTCCTGTTAACTTCAACTCCTCCCCCCTACTAGGCTTTTAAAATGTACCAATAGAACCTCAAGGATGCTAATACAGATGATATAGTCTATCGATTTAGAGTTTTGTTATGAAGGAACAAGGCCAGCGAGTCAGGAACTTAAAACATCTGGCCCAGCCTATTTTCTCTGTAGGCAGCAGGTGTCTCCCTTTCCAAATGGCAGCTGTGCACTGCTTGAGCACCAGAGTCCAAGCACCAGAGTCCAAACACCATTCTGCTTCCCATGGATGGCTTGGCTGTCTTGTTGCTTAGTGACTCTTACCTTGTTTTTACTATTTGTTTGATTGATTAGTTCTCTTGTTTCTCTCCTGCCTTTAATTTCTCTAGAGCTGAGTTTTGGGAAGAGAGTCAAACTCCTGCTTTGTGGCATCTTTGCAGGAAATGGAATAATCTTTTTAATAATGTTTGTGCTGATATGTCAAAGTAAAAAAAAAAACGTGTATTTTACCACATGCTCATAGACCATTAATATTTTTTTTTACTTGTCCCGCTCTTTATTTTTTTAATTTTATCATTTTTTATTGTTTGGTTCCATTTATTTTTTTAAAAAAACATTTATCTTTATTGTTGAAAGTATTACAGATGTCCCCTTTGTTTTTTTCCCCATTGAAAAATTTGAATTACTCTTTAAAAATATAAATTGTATTTTATAGTCTCTAGATTTAAAAAAAAAAGCCTGCAAATACAAAATTTTGGCAAAGATCAGGAGCAATTCTCATGTAAGGCTGGAGGAAGCAGAAATTGGTAAAACCACTTAGAAAAGGAATCCGGCATGACTTAGTAATGTTAAGCATTTGTATATACTATGTCCAGATATTCCACTCCTGGCTAGAAACCCAAGAAAAACTCTATGTTCAAGAAGCATGCAAAATAATGCTCATAGCAACATTGTTCATCATAGCAAGGAAAAAAATGTAGAAATATAGGGAAAACACTGAATTATTAAAATGTATAAATCATGTTGCACTCATGCAGTGGAAGGAATTCGGGTCATTGCCTTGCTCAGCTCTGGGGCACCATTCACATAGTCTGCACATTTCATACAGAACATAATGTTACTAGTGTCTTCTGGAGTTTGTACAAATTTGTGCAGAATACCATATATTAGGCAAAATAAATTAACCATAGCTACCACCATAAAACACAATGCCAACCAAAAATAAAAAGTATCAGTTGCATTTGCATAATGTTAAACAATAGGCAAACTGATTATATATATATATTAAACCTACAGAGGAAAGAACAAAGAATTTCATGCAAAACATAGAATAATATTAAATCCAGGAAAGAATGTGATTAGCTAGGTCTGTAGGGAGCTTTAAAATTATTCATGATTCTGTTTCTTAAACTGGGTAGTGGATATTAGATATTTATTCAATCTATTATTAACTTTTAAGTATATATATGTAAATTCATTGCATTATATGTACGGTGCCTTAACAATGAATAGAAATTTAATAAAAGAATGGATACATCATGGTATGATATGATGTAGTGAGAACTACAATCAGTTAAGATAGAAAAAAATCAAATATCGCAAATTTAATAATCAAACTAAATGTAACTTTCCTGTTAAAAGACAGAAAAACCTTTTAGATTGGTGGTAAAAAACAGTATTTTCTAAATGTGATTTCAATTAGCATTTCTCAAACAAAGTGACACAAAATATGTACGTGAACTGGTAGGTGAAAATGTGTTAGGCAAATTTAAAAGGACAGCAGTAGTCAAGTTATTAATAATATCGAACAAATAGACTTTATTTTTTTATTAAGGTATTATATGTGTTCATACCTTACCAATCCCCACCCCACCCCCACTCCCATTCGTGCCCTCCCTCCCTAGAGTTTTTCATCCATTAGTTATGCTTATATGCATGCATTCAAGTCCTTCGGTTGATCTCTTATCTCCCCCAGATCTCACTACCCTCCCCGCTGTCATTTGACAGTCTGTTTCTTTTACTGTTTCTGTATCTATCCTTTTGTTTATCAGTTTTATAATGTTCTTTATTATCCATAAATGAGTGAGATCATGTGGTGTTTCTCTTTCACTGACTGGCTTATTTCACCATCCAGGTTGCTGCAAATGATAAGAATTCCTTCTTTTTTTCTGGCAGCATAGTATTCCATTGTGTAGATGTACCATAGTTTTTTGATCCAATCATCTGCTGATGGACACCTAGGCTGTTTCCAAATCCTAGCTATTGTAATTTGTGCTGCTATGAACATAGGGGTGCATATATCCTTTTTGATTGGTATTTCTAGTTTCTCAGGATATATTCCTATGAGTGGGATTACTAGAACAAATAGGCTTTAAAGAAATTAATAAAAATGGAGAAATGCTGTTATTTGATATATAAAAGGGCATGATTCTTAGGAAAGGTAAATTTTTCAATACTGGACAGAAGAACATAGAAAAAATAAATCATAAAAGTTGGATGAAAAGTTCAATATTACACTGTACTTTACACTAACACCCATTTTTGTACACCTATATACCTTTGAAATTAAGATATGTCTTGATGTAACTTTTACTGCCCATACATGCTTGCATTTAGTCATTTAGGTGCCTATAATTTTTTCCCACTTTAACTTATCATTGGTGATATATGTATTGAGTATAGTTGTCATTATTTTTAAAAAATATATTTTATTGATATTTTACAGAGAGGAAGGGAGAGAGATAGAGAGCTAGAAATGTCGATGAGAGAGAAACATCGACTAGCTGCCTCCTACACACCCCCTACCAGGGATGTGCCCGCAACCAATGTACATGCCCTTGACCAGAATCGAACCCGGGGCCTTTCAGTCTGCAGACAGATGCTCTACCACTGAGCCAAACCAGTTTCGGCTAGTTGTCATTATTTTTAAATTATATTATTATTTGACATTGGGAAAATTATTGTGAATATCAAAAATTGTTGAAGTGAAATTGATGTGGAATTTGATATTAGAGAATCAAACACTTTATATTTGGAGGGATCAGTGCATTTTTCTATTTTCTTGCAAAACAGTGGCCATGATTTATAGGAGCTAAGAACAGACAAGCGGCAAAAGTTGTGCTAAAGGATGACCGATCACATACCAACAGCAGAATCTGCAGAAAGGGTATTAGCCGCTTGGAAGAAAATCCCAGAGACAATAGTGCTGTGTTTGCTCCTATTTGATGGTGTTTGGTGATATCCACATAGCAAAGCTTTTGATGGCACAAAATACTCAGTGTTGTGATGGAAAACATGAACATCCATAGTTTATGCCCCATGATGATGAAAAAGACTCACACTCTAAATATGTTCTGAGGTTATTTTGAATTATATATTGCAAATATTTAATTTTATTTATGAGCAAAAATAAGGCATATTAAAATATATATCTAAGTACAGAAAAGAACGCTACATACATATAGAATAAAAATTTAAGTGAAAGTATCATACCATAATTCAATTGACAGAAGCTTTCATTTCCTTAGTGGTACATGAAATAATGCATTTCAGAGCTGAGGTCATTTTAGAATTGATGAAATGGGGTATAGTTTATTGGGTTATTTCTTCTCTTACTATCTTACTGTCTAGAATGCATGTGCATTGAGTGTTGGGCCCTACAACTCAACTTTTTTCTATTTTCCCTTCTAAATTTTAAAAGATTTCTTGAGCTTTTTCTCCTAGTTCCTCTATTGATTTGGGAGGCAATAATGTGGCTTTTTTTTGCCTTTTGATAGTTCCTTTGTTCATATCAGTGTGTACGTTTGTCTATGTGTGTGTACGCATGTGTAATAACTTCTAGAATTAGCTAAAGATATTAATTAAGGTTTTTCATGTTCTTACCTAAATTGTTTCTTCCAGATCAACTCTGCTGAGTGTCAATATTTGTCCTTCTGTAGTAAACCAATGAATAAAAGGGTTTTACATTGAGGAAAAACACATTTAAATTTGCAATTTCTAAAGATTATTTGGACTACTATATGGGGAATCAAAATAAAGGGATCAAAAATAGGAACAAGGAGCCCAATTGGAAGATTATTTAATAGCCTTGACAAGAGATGAGGCCTGTTCACACTGGATTGGTAGAGAAATATATGTAGGAAAGGGAATATGGTGGAGTCATCTTTTAAAGAAGAAATCAGAGGTCCAAGTGTTGGACAGAAAGTGTCAGCATACATATGGTGGTGCAGAGAAGTAAAGTTATTGAAGGGTTGGGATGAGCAAAGGAATGGAAGGAGATGTGTTTCCTGCAATAAGGGATAGCTGAAGGGGATCAGGATAAGAGTTTTTAGGTGAGGTGGGGCCAAGAGTCCCATCTTAAAACTTGTTAACATTGAGATTCCACCATTTTGTTTCATAAAGGCAGCTTTATAGTTGGGTCTGGAGCTCAGAGACTGTTTCAGCTGGAGGAGAGGCCATGGGAGAGACTGGGAAAGCAGGAGACCTGGGAAGAGAGAGTGCATTGAGTCCGTGGAACATCCTTCCTTATGCCAGTTATCCCAGCCTTGCCATGTAGACTCTTCTCTCCTTGATGGTGTCGTCCCATTTCATAAATAACACATCTTGATTTTTGCTGCATCTCCCAGTACGCTAGATTCTGCAGACCTTTCTCCAATTGTGTTTCTCAGTATTTTCCATGCTGCTTCTTTCGCTTTGATCTGAAGTTATTTTGCTCTATATACTCCATGCTTTTTTAAAAAAATGTTTTCCTCACATATTTTAAAAAAATGTACAATCTGTTTATTTGAAAAGCAGATTAAGCTACAGAGCTCCAAATACTTGACAAATTTCTAAAAAGTAAATTGTCCAAAGGTCTCACCTATCAACTGATCTTCAGGACCTTTCATACTGAGCAGTGTTTAAAGTTTTTTATTTTTTTACTTTTTAGGTTTTCTATCTTTCCTTTGATTCATAATACTTAATTCTGTGGGTTTCAGTTGCTAGGATGCCGTCTCTCTCTCTCTTTTTTTCTCAAGATTTTTCTGGGATTTACAGTCTGAGGGGGTAGTCTATGGTAGTGACGTGCCTTCCAGCAAGTCTATGTGAGCAGAACACAGAATGGATCAAAGACAACAAGAAAAATATGAGGCCGAAGCATCTAGTGACCTTGAACTTCAGTAGGTAGGCACAGGTAAGTTTGCAGGTTGAAGACTTCAGAAATTGGCTCCGTGGAAGCCGAGAAGGCAGTTGCTAACAATTCAGAAGTTACTAACTAGTTATATGACCTTGAACAAGTAACTTAAAGTGCTTTGGGTTCAGCACCTCCTCCTTTGTAACATTAAAGGATTTGTCCAGATGATCCCTAAGTGGCTTCCAGCTCTAACATTCTCTAACAAATGTGCAGCACAAGGCTATTTGAGGCCTCACGCTTTACTTTCTACCTTGTGAGTTTTCATTTTGTTACAAGCTTTTGTTATTTCAAAGATGATTTTTTGTTGTTGTTAGAAATTTAAGTATGCTCTCGTGTGCTTGTTATATCGACAACCTTTTCCATTTCAGTTCAAGACTTTGATGACAGTTGCCAGGGAGAGAGCATTGCCAAATAAAATCATGTTTTCTGTTCTAACATTTGTTTCATTTTCATCTTTTGTCAGCGGGAATATTGCTATTTGTCATTTCAACATTTTTCAGTGACACTTCTTCCCTCACTCAGGGCATTTGAAGATTTTCTCATCAGAATCAAGGCTTCTGCTAATAGTTCTCAAGGCTGCTGCTTGTGCCCTAGAAAGACGTTTAGGCACACCTGCTTGTGCTAACCAAGGTCTCTGGGCAATCTCCTCTCCTCCTGATAAAGAGAGCTGGCATTCAATTAGGGGACCACAATTTGGAGGAAACAACTCCCTTAAGGCTTGGTGGTTCCTGTAGCCTTCCTGCTGCTAACTGGAATTGGCTTATTTATATTCCAGACCCTCTATGCCTCTTCCCCAGGAGAGGTCTGGGAGCCCTGGGTTTGGGGGAGAAGGGGGAGTTGACCTGGCTATACCTTCTTGAGAAGCATAGCTGGTGAAACACCATAAAGCCCTTCAATCATGAGAGGCCTCGCTTATCCAGTGCGTCAGAGAGCTTTCCTGAAGGCACACAAAGAAAGTGTTCAAGTGGAATCAGGGCACAATGCAGGCGTGTCTTCTGAGAAACAGGTTTGAAAGCAGGTTTTCTTTTCTAGCTTGAAATCAAGATTGTTTTAGTTGAAATCAGGTTTGTTATAGAAAGCCCAGAATCTCTGAAACTTCTGTTTTCAGGAGCGGTTAAAGGATGATTTTCATATGTTTAGGTAGACACCAGAGAGAAATGCCAATGGCGATGAATGGAAGCGTTAAACATTGTTATTGCTAAGATTGACAAGAGATGGACACTGGTTTGTTAGAAAGTCACAGCTTTGGTATTTGAATGGGAATGGATTTTAGGAATAATCTAAATATCACTCTTTTTTTTTAATGATATATAATACCTATAAAGCTTGTATGGATTGCCCAGCAGCCTGCACATAGCCTTACACATTTTGTAATTTTATTAATAACTATTTTGACTGAGTATTCTGGAACACAAATCTTGTTGGTGGCAGTCCTGAATGATGGGTGTGGAAGAAGGGAGGCATGAGATTACTTGTACTTGTACATAATATTTCAGCTATAGTGAATGGAGTTCTTTGATGAATATCCCACATGGCTTTGTGTCCTCGTGCCCATGGGAATCGGTTAAAAGGGACCTACTCTCTGTTTCTTTTCATCATGAGCATCTTGTAACCCGGAGAACTCAGGTGGTTCCAGATAAATGTAAGACAAGAGGTGTCCAGCTATCAGAATGTTGATCACAGATCCACTGTCTGGCCTTCCCTCATATAGACGAGGTCAGGTTTTCCATTTTAGAGGTGGAGGAACAACATATTAATGAGAGATTAATGGGCTGCAAATAGTACACCTAATAGTCAGCAAAGAAGGATTTAACCTTTTGGGTTGAACCTCCCATTGGTACTTCTCATGATTAGAAGCTACCTCTGTAGAATGCTGACACCACACTGCTCAACACCTGCCTCCCCCTATTTCTAAGAGGACAAGCAAAATTACTTATGCTCATTTATGTACTAATCATGGTTGTCCCAATGGAATTTCTTATTAGACTCTGAGTCTGCGCTGGAGACAAAATCTGTGTTACAGAAGCACTGGTTGTAATTATAATTTTAAAAATTCCACCCACTTAGGGCCAGATCACAGATAGGCTGGTCACAGCAACCATTCTCCCACGTTGTAATTTCTCTCAGATGTTTAAAAACCAGACTAAAAACATTTCTAACATGATACCACTTGATGTCGCTGTTAGCCTGTTGGCCAAACAATGATTTCCTTTCAGTGTGTATATATATTCTAGACAAATGACAACTTGTTTCTTTTAAAGAAATACTTTTGGTCTAAGCTGAAATAGATCTATCAGGGTTCAACTAAATGTCTTGCTTTTTAATAGTATTTTTCAAAACATTGGGTTTATTTCAGCAGACACATTTCTGAACAAATAGATCTCTAACTAAGAATAAAAAGCCTTGGTTATTGCATCCAAGTCTTCTCAGTGTATTGAGCAGAAATAAAAGGACCAGAAGGAAATTCTTAAAAATGCTGTCAAGGCCAAATCAATGCAAAGTGAGTTGGGATATTTAGAGTTGTTTTTTCCAACTAGTAATTTGGTTATTAGTACTGTTCTAGTTTTTATGGTGCTGAAGTTGTAAGCATGTGGTCCACTGAGGTGGGTAAAAAAAAATGATTGAGTACTTATCATGAGGACATATTTTGTTAAGTGATTTACATTTTAAAAGTCTAATCATCATCATTATGACCATTTTAATTCTTTAATATTATGCAGTTAACAAAGCACTTATCTTAATGACTCCCATGAAGCAGAGGGAAAATGTCAAAAAAATACTCAGGGAAACCAGAAACAAAGAAGAGACAGGAGAAGCATCCATAAATTACACTCCCTGTTATTATGGATTTATAAAAGTGTACAAAAGCTTATTATACATCTTGATATTTGACTGCACATTGTTCCTAGTTCTTGCTAAATTCGTCATATTTCTTCATGGTTAAAAAATACATATTAATAATAAAGACAAAAAGAAAAAGAAAACTGTCTTCAGTTTTTCAATTATATGGATTATATACCTTTATTTTAGAGTAAATACCAGCTGGGTGAAAAAGCAAGGCCAGCCAACATGCATGAAAGTCACCTACATCACGATTACCAAATCTTTATGTTAGTACTGATTTTGCCTTGAGGTCAAGACCTATAGAGCAAACTTCCTAGTCTTTGAGAATGTTTGAAGGTATTTCAAACTCAGCATATTTCAAAGTAAAGACATTTTCCATCCCTGTATCTGCTGCACCCCAACCATCCCCCATTTCATTTGCTTCCTGCGATTCCAGGGGCACCATCATTCACCCCATTCTTCAAGCCAGAAAGCCTAGAAGTCATCCTAGACTTCCCTAGTCTCCTGTCTCTTATATCCAGTCACTCATGTCTTCCTGTTTGTCCTCTGGATACTGATATCTCTGACAATTTGTCTTCATCTCTCCATACCCATGGCCAATAACCCAATTCAAGTTCTCATCATCTCTTTCATACAATAGGACTATTTCCTAACTCTTGCTCCAGAACCAGCCAAGAAAATCTAATCAAGTCACACTTGTGTTCAGAATTTCCCAGTATCTAACCATTAACTACAGGATGAAATCAGAAAGCCCCTAGCATCTGCTCTCCTGTGTGATATTACAGCACTCTGTCAAGATTTATGCTATGGACACATTGAACTACCCAGAAAGCGCTCAAGGAAATTTGAATTTAAGTGGGACGTGATGGAGAATAGACTTTCACCCCAACCCTGCCAATTGCCACAACACCACTGAAATTTTTTTGGGAGGTCTGGAAATTTGAGTTGGGCTAAAAAAAATCCTCAAAAATGAATGGTTAAGTAAATTTGTGAATGCATGTGAAAAAGCTTGGGAGTATTAGGATTTATTAGTTTATACATAAACTTTTAGTTAGTCATCTAAGCAGCTTCACTATGCAGAGATGAATCCTCTGTCTAGAATAGAGTCTGGGGTATGGCAAGAGGATGCTGTAGGTACCCTGGACTTTCTTCACAAGGGAGCGTAGGGCCATTGGTGGGAGGAAATCTCTGTAATTCTAGCTGCCATAGGTAGCTGTCTAACCTCGGTTAAGTTATTCTCCTTCAGTTTCTCCCAAGCAAAGTTTAAATAGCAACATTAACCTACCCCCCACAGGCATGTTAATAAGTACATTTCCCCCCAAAGTGCAATGTACGAATTTTCATTAGTCATAGGGCTACGATAATAGTTAATTGTCTCTAGCTCTCCTTGTTATTTACTGCTCACTCAAGCAAAAGATGCCACCGAAGGGACTGAGGGGGGAAAGTTGCAAAAGATGCTGATATGCCAAATAAGTTGCCAAGGTAATAAAAAATGTAATCAAGACTGCAGAAGACCTTCTGATTTTCATCCCAAGTAATCATTAGAGATTCTATTGCAAACTAATTTTCTTATCTCTTATCTCCAAGTCAGCCCCTCTGCCAAGGACTTAAGGACTCAATTTATCATCTCCCTTAACAGGTACCTTGGCTGCCAGTGTGCCTTGGCTCTGGGACCTACCCAAATGATTTAAAGCAAAATTGATTCTGACTCACAGTATATATGCTCTGAGTTTTAAATGCAAATGCACAAATGCTGAAGTAATAGACAATGCAACACTTATATGGTGGATACACAACTTTTGCTCTCCCAAGCTCCTCTTCTGAAGGACAAATATTGTCTTTAGAATCAACTAAAATGTATCAAGTATTCTTTCTTTCTCTCTTCTCTTATCAGAATATGAGGAGAAAAAGATAAGACAAAGGAAACATAGCATGAAGAGTCTCTAAAACATCAACGATCGAAGCGTCTTTCCAAGGTTTTTATGTAGGTTACTGTCTATTTCAACAATATGGAGATAATTTCCCCAAACCTGCCGCAGATTGACTCCTCTCAAGGCTGGGCCCCAGGTGCAGGAAGTCAAGTCTGGACGTAGCCATTGCCTTTGCCAGTAATTGCAGAGTTGAGGAGAGGACAGCTCCCAGCAGGTCCTGGGCATGGTTCTAGTGAATAATTCATCAGGATGGCCACTGGCTGGGGAATATCTTTCTTCCACTGATTACTTGCTTTTTATCCACACATTTATCTTCATTAAAGACTTTGTTTCCTCTCAAATACTTGTCCCTAATTTTTTCCACTTAAAACTATTTATTTTCTCTCCTGGCTTTGAGTGTTTAGATACATTCTTTTTTTTCTTTCTCTTTCTTTCTATTTTTTTTTAAACCGATACCAGTACTAACCACAAATTCCCAATGCAATGAAAGTTTAAATCCTCAGATTACTTTCACTATTGAGATTTAACCAAATGTCACAATGTTGGGTCTTGACATCATTACTGTAGGGTACAGACTAATGGAAATTAGACTCCAATAACTATTCTGACTCTTCACTAGAGATTTCTTTTATGTGAAGATAATGATCAGTCTTTCCTTGCCAAAGGCAGGTTTCAATGTACATAGCTAAACTTCTAAACAAATCAATTCAAAGTAATTTTTCAAGTGAATGTTTGATTTTTTTACATTCCAAATTTATAAAACTATATATGTTCTTAGTCAATGTAAATTTTATTTTCCTTCTCTCTGCATTTCAGTTGTATTGTGAGGGGAAAAAATTAAAGGTTTTTTATGTTGTATGTTTTTTAAACAATTATAAGCTCATGTTATTATGATTCTGTTGCCATGATATTTTTATCATATACTGCATTCTAACCTTATAATTTTATTAATGATTAATGTAATTCATGAAAAAATTACCCCCTGGCAATTTCTGAGTTCATTCTTTCTGATCTTTTCTTGAAGCTGGACACCATGCTGTCAGTATCTGATCTCCTATAAGAGTTTTGAAATACCATTTTAAGTTAATTAAGTTTCTTCACTAATTTCAGTAATAGCCTAGGGCATTTAGACCTATTGCTTAATATATGTCCATTTCCTCCTTCAATAATTTTCTCACTTATTCTTTTTAAACAGCAATTTTTACATAGTCTTCATTAGTTTCTAATTGTTCAAATTAATTTTCTTCCTTACATCTGTTAACAACCAATTTAAAAAAATTCATTTCCCTGCAATTTGGGAACTGATGTTCTTTGTTTATTACAGAATTTACATTACTTCAATTTATACTGCTTTTGGTTTTAGGAACAGCTAAAAAATCTTTTGTGTGTTTTTAGCATATTCCTTGAAAACTACAATTAGGCATTTTGAGAAAAAAAAAAGGTTTTTTTTTCTCTCTTCATTATGAGTTATATTAGAGGCCTGATGCATGAAGCTTCGTGTAAGAAAGGGCCTTCCTGTGTCCATTGATTAGGCTCATATGTATGCACTCGAGTCCGTTGGTAACAGGGGGTGGGGCATGAATGGAGGGTAAGGGGTAAAGGGGGACAAAGACACATATGTAAAATAATAATAATAATAATAATAATAATAATATTTTTTAAAAAGAAATAAAAGAAAGGGCCTTCCTTCCCTTGGCTGCCGGCACTGCCTTGCTCTGCTCTGGAGCCACCTTTCTGCCTTCCCATGCTGCCCAGAGGCCCGGAGCGTCTGGGATGGTGTGGAATGCCTGCGTCATCACCATGATTGGCTGGTGGGCATTGTGAAGATATGGTAAATTTGCATCTTACTCTTTTATTAGTGTAGATAATAACGCTTCATCTAAATCTTTTTTAAAAATATATATTTTATTGATTTTACACAGAGATGAATTGAGAGGGATAGAGAGTTAGAAACGTCAATGAGAGAGATACATCGACCAGCCGCCTCTTGCACAATACCCACCAGGGATGTGCCCGCAACCAAGGTACGTGCCCTTGACCGGAATCGAACCTGGGACCTTTCGGTCGGCAGGCCGACGCTCTATCCACTGAGCCAAACCGGTTTTGGCCATCTAAATCTTATTAAATAAAACTTTCAACAGTTTTCGTTACTGAAGTTCATAACTCACTCAGCCTTTGTTTTTAACACATCTTACTGCCAGTCAGACCAGAATGCTCCATGCTCACATCCACACTAGGAGATTTTCTTACCACCTACCTCAGAAAATCCTAAGTAATGACATTTTAATTCTTTAAAAGTGACTTAGGCAATTATTATTGTGATGGAAAGTTTTTAGGCTTTTGTATTTAACATTTATTTCACCTGGAGCTTTTGTCTCTATCTTAATATTTGCATTCAAATGTTAAAAATCAGATGTTTTAGCCCTACCAGGTTTTGCTCAGGGGTTAGAGTACCAGTCCTCAGACTGAAAGGTCATGGGTTCAGTTTCAGTCAAGGGCATGCTTTTTATGTTGTAGGTTGGATCCCTGGCCCCCCTGGGACCACTTTCGGGAGGCAACCAATCAATATGTCTCTCTCATGTCAATGTTTCTGTCTGTCTCTTTCTCCCTCCCTTCCACTTTCTAGAAATCTATGGGAAAAAATTCTCTGGTGAAGATTAACAACAACAAATAATCAAATGTTTTAAATTTAATATATATCCACAAAATTGTGTTTTTACCCCCTCTCCTCTTATCAGTTTGTACACTATAGCGGGCAGAGTCTGACTTTCACATATGAAGTAACAGTCTCCAGAAAACCTTATTAAGTCCGAGTGTAGTCAATAATGTCTACAACATTGCTAAAAATGATGTCACACCTCAGAAGTTTAAAAACAGAACACACACAATTATAAGACAAAAAGTGTCCTTTTCAACTATGTTCATATCTATCTCTCAGAAACTATGCAAAAGGAATTGGGCCACTTCCCAACTGCTCTTCTTTCCACTTCCAATTTCAAGTGTAGCTGATGGACAACTTTCCTTCCCTCATGGGCCACCAGAGTCCCTCCCTTTTGGCTGCACGTCAAATGCAGGTCTCACCTGGTGCCTTTGTCAGAACACCCAGCCCCCCTCCATTTCTATTTTCACCCCTGATTCAAGCTGGTCCTCCTTGCTCATGCCGCCTCCTCCCACCCCTTCCACCAGCTCCCTGAGCTCCCTCCTGTTTCTTCCTTGTGTTCTTACTCCCACAGCCCCTCTGGCAGGCGGATGTCCAACCTTCCATCTGGAGGAGCAGATTCTGCTTCCCTCACAGTTTCTCTCAGAATTGACAGTTTCACTGAACACAAACAGAAAGCCCCAAACTAAAACCAAAACAAATAAATAAAACACTCTCTCGCTTTCTCTGTCAACCACTCAACAGCTACTGGAGACTCAACATTTTGATGTGATTGAAATGCTATTCTTTAGGTTGACATAGTCCCCAGGACAAGTAGTCAGAATCCTGAGGGCACAGGAGGCCGTCAGACTGAGGTTCGTTGCTTCGAGGGTGTCACTCTGTCCCCCTCTATGTCACCTATTGGTCTACTCTTGTTATTTTGTTATTTCTGTGGAGATGCTGAAGCTACTAGGTGGAGAGTGATGGTCAGTTCTTCTCACAGATTTTCAGATGAACTCTCATTTCTTCTTCCTTAATTTCTTGTGTTTGTTTCCAGCGCAAGTGTCTTCTTTTCATTCTCCTGACACCTTTCAGAGCCCCTAGGATAGGTTGATCTATGCTGGTGTGATGTCTAAAATGGCTGTTACTACCTGGCCTCCAGATAGACATTCTCACATTGCTTCCAAATTGTGGAATGAGAAACCCTAGGTGAGACTTTGCAATCACGTACGACACTTTAGAAGCATTTCATCTGGGCTCAGAAAGTCTAGGTGAGGAGGAGGGTGTCCTCACTCAAGAGCATGGAGGTTTCACTCTTCTGATCAAGGTAGTGCAACTTGGCCCTTTGGGTCTCAGTGCTTCTCACCTGGAATCAGGGTGATTTGGAGTGAGGCCAGCCCTCCTCCGACAGTGTGGAAGGACTGCATCATCTGTGAAAGTGTGAATCTCCATTTGATGGTAAATAGCATGCCTAGGGTGGCTTACAGGGAAAACTTTTGGATTGCTATTAATATCTCAGAGTGTTTGGCAGATGCATTATTTCCATAGATACCACTGATAGAAAGTGGGTTAGGTACTCTTTCATGCACACACTGGATGCTAATGCTGTTCTAAAACAGGAAAGAACAGTTTGTGATGAAGGAAAAAAGCAAGTACAGGATGCAGGGGCTAATGCTGGGAGGACCCAGTGTATAGTGGAACAGAGAGATGATCTCCATAGGAAATATAACCTGCTCTGGGTGTTACAGGAAAACCCAAATTATGTCGAAAACATGATGTCTTAGAGAAACATAGAATCAGACTGAAATTAAGATGTGTGGTGGTCAACTGGGAGCTACTGGAAAGGGAATTATTTTGACTGCCCATCACCTCTGAACCTTCCTCCACCCACATGCTTACCCCACCTTGAGGCCAGGTAATTACAACATTCAGTAAGAGGAACCATCATGACCTCTTGAACCCACTAAAGGTGCTCCTGCATAAGTGCACCGCCTCCTTCTCTCCATATTCCTAGGGAACGTTTACCTCTTGATACAAAATGTGACCCATAGCCAAATTCTATGTAATCCAGTCACCCCGGTACTTTGGACACACATCAAAGAATGACTGTGTGTGTAAGCCAAGGCTAGCAAGATTCTAGAACCTTTTGGCACTGGGTCCTGCCCAGGTTGGCATGGAGTGACAATATTGGAGCATCATACTGAGGACGAAAGATCATTCTCTCTCTCTAGCATCTAGAAAAATTCTCTCTAGGCCAGAAATTTAGTGAGTCCTCAGTCACTGTAGCTCCTGAAATTAACAGCCACATATGTTGGCAATGGCTATAATTGAGGAGCACATAAGCCTGCAGCATTGAGCATGCTTTTTACTTTTTCTCATTCAGAGGGACCAATCAAACTGACCCTTTGCATATAAAGGAACCCAGGGAAAGTGCCCATTGTCTAGGAAAGAAAAGAAGACATTATTACAAAGTGGGAACTGGACTTCAGAAATGTTTAATCAAAGTAGTTAATGGATGACAATTTATTGTACTGCTCAAGACATTTGAGGGAGTAAATCATTAAAATAACTTGTTCCTAATAGCTTTCTTCTTTTGTGCTACTTGCCAAAAACAAACAAACAACCAAAAACCAAAAAACCCCTATCATATTATGTTATGAAATAATATGTGAGGTTTTATTTCAATATTTTGTGCTACAAAATTCACATATCTTTGCACTGAATCTGTCTTACCAAAATCTTTATTAAGGTAGATAATTGAATGAAATTGGTAAGTTAGTTCTTTTTACAAATGAATAACAAAATGCAGACGCTGGCAAAAAGAAACATTTATAGCTTCAGTCATTGCTTAATCTAATTCAGTTGGTTTCATCAGAGTTCAGTTTTTCTCCATTTCTGGGCTCTGCCTTCAATTGGGTAACCTTCATTCTTCAATTTCATATGGTGGTCCCCAGCATTTCTAGGCTCATATATTTCCATATTGAAGTACACAGATGCAAAAATGTAATTCTTTTCTAATAGTCTAAAAAAAAGAAAAACCTTATGGAGGAGATGTGGTTTCCCTCAGAAAATTCACAATATTTCAGGAATGATTCCCACCTATCACTGCTATGTAGAACGCACAAATTCGATAGCAGTATCAAGAAAAGCGGGAGTTACTAAAAATACAAGATTCAGCATTTTCCTGACAACCATATGTCTTCTTCACTCAGTCAGAATTACTCAGGTGCCTGACTTTTCAATTTGGTATCACAGCAGCTCATAGGTAAAAAGGAAAAGATAAAAGAAAAAAATAACTTTACTAAAACACACAACTAAACTAATTGGAGCAGGGGTGAGAAAGAAGGTGAAGCTAAAATTCTGTAACTAGGACCTCAGCCCTGAAGCTAGAAGCTCTGGACTCAGTGGTCCCATCCCTGTTTGCTCTACCTCAGGCTGGGGGTGAGGAAGCTTTTGGAAACTTCTCTTCCCGCTCAACACATCTGCCTGCTTGAGGGCCCCAGGTCCTGGGGAAGTGGCTTTGACAGGCTCTTCTGACCTGCCTCAGTGTTAGGAGCATGGTCGTGAGGCAGAGAAGCCATGAGCTTGTTGCTCCAGGAGGAGCCCTGCTTTGTGGCTTTGATCACCAATGAGGCAGCCTTGATAACAGTAGCCTTTTATTTGACTGTTCATTAGAAATTGAGATGCATTTATGAATAGGCATCTTTCACTGCAGGTGAGTGATGGAAACAGATGGACCACACAGAAATGAAAATTTATTTTTCATGTGACTGTCTCATTAAGTACAAAGAGAACACTAGAGAAAGAGCACATTGGGGAGAACCAAGCTGTGCTTTCTCTCTCTACTGGACCCCTCTCACAGGCTGGAGGACATGCTGACTGCAGGGGCTGCCTTGCTTGCTGATTTCTGTCCCAACCTGTAGAAAGAGGTGTCAAGTGTGGGGACTCTGAGGACTACAGGGAGTAGCACAGTCCTAGGGAACTGGCAGGCAATGCTGACTTGCTCTATGACCTTGAATAAAACACAGGTCCCCTCAGGGTCTGTGTATATATTGCTAAAGCACCTCCAAGCTCTGAAATCTTATGAGTCTCTTGAACTGGATCTCAACATCTCTTCATCATTATCACCACTGTCATGTTCTGGGTATTGTACTCAACCTTTCCATACATGATCTCATTTTTTCCACACTTCAACCTTCCCGAGTCTATACGATGATTATCATTTCACAGATTTGGTTACTATATCCCAGGGAAGTTACATGACTTGCTCTATGATTCAGCTAGAAAGAGGCAGAGCCAGGAATTAGAGCCAAGATCCCTTTCATTCTAAAATCCATGGTGCCTGTAACTAGAGGAAGTAGATTTCTCTGCCAATAATGGTTTTTTAAAATCCATGTATTAATTTATGACAATCTTCCAGTAAATTTTATCTAAAATCACACACAGATTATTATATTATTGAGCCAGGTATACTTTGTTCCTTTAACAATACCAGTTAGCCTATCTGTAAAAGGCGAATAATGATACTGTTTGTACCATAATGTGATGAGATAAGTTAAATTAGATGAAGCAAGAAGTGTGTGGAAAGTAGCTGACACATTGCTGGCTCTAAGCAACTCACAGTTCTTTTCCCCCTTCTTGATTCAATATGGGCAAATCTTAAGAAAGCAGCCATCCCTTTGATATTGCTGCACTGAGCAATTTCAATTGGGTTTCTGATAATCATTTATTACGATTTGTGAATGAAATGACGTAAGACTGGTAACAAGTTCAGTTTGAAATCAAATATGGCCTAGACATAGCTCTCAAATTAACGACAAATAATATTCTGAAAGATTATATTTATTCACTGAAAACCTGAAGGACACAACTAGAATGTGGGAGGAAGACAGATATGTCAATAAAAGTAACAATTTTACAACAACTTAAACTGGCCAAAGAATGAACAAATAGCCTCAGAAGATAGTGAGTTTCCTATCATCTTAAATCACAGGATAGAAAGAGTCCTTTGTTGGGTGAGGTTGTACCTGAAGACTCTGTGCTTCAGAGAGCCTGTGAATCTGCTAAGATTTAATGGAAGTTATGGAAGAGTCAAAGACCTTACATTGCATTTCTTATTTTTTCACTCATTTAGGTGTGTGTGTGTGTGTGTGTGTGTGTAGGTACACCAGGCCCTGGCCTAAGCACCAGGGATATAAGGTGAATAAGATATATTCTTTCTCCATGATGAGCTGATAATCTAACAAATGAGCAATACATATAAAATATAAAATGCAATATAATTTGATGCTCTATTAGAAGATTGTATAAGGTATTATGGAATACACAAGTGGAGGTAATCAGTGCTTTCTCTTTTTAGTTAAATCGCTTATTTTCTTTGATAGTTTGGCCTAATCTTTGTGTTTGAACATTTTAATTCAGTCACTAGAGTTTTCTGAACAAGCTCTGGATATCTGCTCTGCAGATTGCAATCAAGGGGGAAAACGCTCCTCACCACCATCCAAACAGTGGGAAGGAAATTGCCTTCCTACTGTTAGCTCTACCTGAAGTTACAATGTGAGATTTAGCAGTGAAGGTAGTGATTGGAGTAATGAGAAAGGGTGAGCTGAATCTGGGATATGAGATAGATGGAGAAGAAAGAACCAAACAATAGAAAACAGTAAAAGCTAGTTTCCCTGGATAGAATCCAAGCATGCACTGGTTGAGAAATGACATAGCTATGGGGATGCAAACCATAATTCTTAAATTGTGTAACACATTAAAACAATCTAGCAAGAGCTACCACCATATAACCTGAGAATGTAGCACAAATATTAGTTCCTGTCCATAGCACACCTTTATTCACCTCTAGGAACTCTGTATCTTTGTAGCCCTGAGATTTATTATAGAGGGTTATGGCATCCCAAATTACTCAAATGTTAGAAATTAGGACCTAGAGGTCCTGTTTTTTTTAAAGATCACATTTATCTAGATTGATGCTAGTCTATTTCTCTAATATAAGAAGGACCCACCTCCAAGTGTGCTGAGAGAAAATGTTCTAATATAGTTTTCACTGGGGTTACCAGTCATCATTTGATAGAGATAGTGAAGCTTTGGACTTCACACTATGTTTCATATTCTGCATAGACTAGATTAATAACTCACACATAGAAGAAATATGACAATTAGGATGCATCTTACAAAAGGCATGAACAAAGAGAATAAAACCATTGGTTTTGTAGCCATCAGACTTTAACAGCAAGCACAATTTTGTGTTAAAATGTTTTAGAGATGAATAGAAAGGAAAAATGAAAAACACATTTCACTAATAATTATCTGTGGATAGTTAAATATATATGTGAATTAGCTGATTTTAAATGATTATGGAAGATGCTTAATGAATACCCACTCTTTCAAAGTCTTCTTTTAGTGATTAAAGAGATAATAAAAGTACATTTAATTAAATGTGTGACTAGAGGGTATTTAAGGAGCAAATCCTAGTAGTTTTGATAGGTCTTCTGTTCCAGTTTCATGTGTGAAGTTGAAAGGTTCTATTTGGTATTTAAACTGACTTGTGTGTGTGTGTGTGTGTGTGTGTGTGTGTGTGTGTGTGTGTTTGTTATTACGAAAGTGATTAGGACATGTAAGCAAACAAAAAAGAGTAGAATAAAAATCACCACCAGAGGTCACCATTGCAAACTTTTCCCCACGATTTAGTAAGTCGCAAACTCTAGCTGTAAGATGAGGTGAGTCCCAGGCAATAGAAAATGTTTACCTTATTTTTAAAATATTCAGAGACTGTCAAGGTTCACTCAATATGCCTTTGAAGTTAGGAAGCTCTGAGTGCTGTCCATTGTGGAGATGAAGGGATGAGAACATAAGGCCATATGATATGAAAATGAACAACAGTCCAAATAGAAGTCCAGGTTATTCCCTTTCACAGGACTAATGTGACTCCCACATGCAAAAGTTTTCTTTTGAGGAGTCATACAGGTTAAACTTCAATGAGGACCATGTCAAAGGGTAGCCGTAATGATAAAGACTATTCTCTTTATGTATCACAAAATAAAGAAAATACCCGTATCTTCAAAGTAATAGCTATATGCTTTATAAATATTTCTGATAGTCATCTTCCCCTAATTGTTGAATACAGTGTCCTTTTTGGTGAAGTAGAGTCAAGTTAACTTTAATTTTTTTTAACTCTTACTCATTACTATAATGATGCCCTATGGGTTAGAAGGATATAAAGGCTTTAAAAGTTGCCCTTAAAAAGAGTGGGTTTTATATAAGCAAGAGGGGGAAAACAGTGGTTTCTGAAATTGTTGGTCTCAATTTTTTTTTCAGCCATTGGTAATTGAGGTGGTTTTGTTGAAGTAATCAAGGTCTTTTGACATTGATTGTACTTAAAAACTCCATGATCAAAAGTAGGCATGTGTAGTGTGGTTAGAAAGGGGATTTTGTAGACTGCATAATAATTTTGTTTGTGAGTCTATGTCTATTGACTCTCATCCATGAGATTATCATCATAACCACCCACAGCAGCTATAGCAAGTACCAGCTCCACACTGGTCACCCAGCCTGGTGGAAAATGCCTTAAGGACTGGAAGAAATATGATCTGCTGTCTCTAAAATTATTAAATCTACACCACACAAAGCAATGTTACAATGTTTAGCACTTATTATAATCCTTTTCTTAATTAACTAAATCCACAACAATGCCACTTGAATTTTATCAAGACATCTTAAATGTCTCATAATCCAGCCGAGTTCAAGAATGAAACACTGGAACTTTAATCTTAGCCTGTGCATAGTGTATAACATTTTCAAGTTGTTTCTTGAGAGCTTTAAAAACTGGTCATGAGGCTTGAGTATTTTAAAGTAGGCTTATTTTCAAAAGCCCAATCTTTCATTTCTTCTTGAAAGTCTTTTAAGTAGCAAGAAAATTTTAGTTGAATTCAAACAGCATCTTTATAGATATAAAACTCTCTGTAGGATTATGAATGCCAATAATAAAAATTTTAATAAAGATGAATAAGTAAAACCAAAATAGAAAAATAATTATTCCTTACCCTCCGAAGAAGTGAAAGACCACTGAGAAATTTAGTTAATAAACATCTAATGAATACCTACTTGAAAAGTTGTTGGAAGAATACCAATAAGTAACATAGAGCCATTGTCAACAAACGAGATAGTAATTTAAAGTAATTACACACACACACACACACACACACACACACACACACACACACTCAATAAACCTAAGTGACTATTATGAAGGAATAGCCAGAACTACCGGTCAACCAGTCACTATGATGCACGCTGACCACTAGGGGATGGATGCTCAATGCAGGAGCTGCCCCCTGGCGATCAGTGAGCTCCCACAGTGGGAGTGCAGCTCAGCTGACTGACCGTCCTGGGAACCCACCAGCCCAGGGGCAGCCACTCTCTCCCTCAGTAGTCCTGCTGGTCCAATCTCCGGAGGATGGGCCAGGCACCAAAGGACCAGTGCCAGCGGCACAATCCCGACAGCACTTCAGACCTCCTGGAAGTTGGCCTCCAGCACTCCAGCTGCTTCCCCTCCCTGGACGCTCCACACACACACACACACACACACACACACACACACACACACACACACAAAGAAACAATATAAAAGTGGCTGCCAGGTGGCTCCCAATGATTGACATGAATGTCAGTGGGGCGAATCTGGATCCCTGGCCTGCAAGGGCGTCCCACTACCTGCCTGGAGGACCCATCATGTCCCTGCCTTCTCCTCCCCTAGGAACTCCATCTGTATACAAATTTGTGCATTGAGCATCTAGTATTTATATAATAGATTATACATTATTCATTGGTAAACTGTTTACTGAGCACCTAAAGATACCAAACAATGGGAAGTACACTGGAGAATCAACAATACCAATAAAGGTCATTTTAATAGTGATAGCAGCAATCATTTATGGAGAGCCTTTTATGCGCCAGACACGTCAAGTCTCTAACACAAATGTTCATATCTATTTGCAGAGCAGGCGGCTAAATTTTAATCCATTTGGCTCAAAAGATGCTCAAATAGTACCATACTACTTCTCATACAAAGACATACAAGACAAATCTGTTTTCCTTTGAAGATCACAAATTATAAAGGTGAGGCAGACATATAAATGGTTACAAAACACTGAAATAAGTGCTATGATGCAGATGTATCTATAACATAAAATATGTTAGGGGGGAGGAACTGTCTCATGTGGACCATTCATAGAAGAGGTGATATTGTACATTTTGAGTTGTAGTATGACAACACTTTTTAAAAAATATCACAGATGTTCAAGTTCTCACACAATTCAATGCTTTCCTTTTGTCCTAAATTTATATAGTAAAATCGCATTTTTTAATTCCACCTATCTCAAAATTTGTAATAGTTATGTGGCTGGTTGAAGTCTGCCTTGGTACTACCTAGGTAACTTGATAGGGTGGAAAGGTCTTAGGGGAGTATTTAATGTACTGTAAACAAACCATTTGCAAAACACTTTAATTTTAACAGCCACCATTTTGATGTTTTAATTGCAAACAACCTATGTTTAACTCTTGAAGGAGTTTAACTCTTCATTAGAGACTGTCTAAGCAGGCCTTATCTTTGGCAACACTTTGTTAATAGCAACATTAACCTTATGTGTTGATTTGAAAGTAGTAGACATGTATTTCATGGAATATTCTAGAACCCACATTTTTAACTCCTGGAAAATTCTCTTCAACAAGAGTTCTAATTAATGAAATTTCATGTCCTTTTTGTTCCTTGGGAAGGAGGGCCATCTATTGCAAGAGCAATGAGATTTGTGCTTAATCATTTATCCATGCAGTAACTTTGTGCCAGCCTTTAAAATTGCTGTGTGCCCCAGTTTCTTCCTTTAAAACACAATAGTGATTTCTTGGGGAGCAATTAAATTCTTACTCACTCAGAGTAACACAAAGTTTTTTCTTTATAAGTGAAAATAAAGAAGGAATTAGAATCCTTTACAATTTTTTTTGGGGGGGGGAGGGATGCTGTCAAGTCTGGGAAAAGATGTATGCTCCTTGTGTTATTTTGTAAATAACTGTATAAATGATTCTGTTAGAGCTTTTGAAAAAAGAGAGAGAGACCCACTGAAAATATGTCTATAACAGCAGGTGTCCTTTGGTTTTGGCTTGAGTGACTGAACAGCGGTTGCTCACTGTTGCTGTGATGGAGGTGAGGACAGTAGGTAGAGAAGTAAATGTGATTTAATTAGATTATCAGAAAAGTTTAGCTATGAAAGAAAGGCAAATGGTGGGGTGATAAATATGGTATATGGGAGATGTGTTTATTTTTAAGATGGAAAGAAATTTAGAAAGCTTGGATTTCAGGGAAATGAGGAATAAAGAGAATGAGAAACAAGATAGACGGGAAATATGGATTAGGCAAGGCTTGAAAAGAAGTGAGATTTGCATCATAAACCTGGGACAGAACAAGAAGTGACTCTGTCTGAGGCAGAGGACTTGAGCAGTTAGGCTGGGTACACGGTGTAGATGTTTTTCCGCAGGTTGATTGGCAGGGAGTTATGGAGGCTTATAGGAGCTTTCAGGGTTTGAATTAGCCATTGAGGGGGGGAGGGGAAGAAAGAACCCGATCAAGGACAGAAAAGGCTTACTCAGGAGTTTTGAGGGCCCATCTGACCTTGAGATAAGTAACTTGAAGTGACACCAGTCTCTTCTATTGTGAGATCTTCCTTCCAACATTTCTTAAGTTCCATGAAAAAGTCCATGTGGAAATTGTTAGATGACTAGTGTGGACTATAGCAAGGTGTATGTGGCAAGACAGGTGCAGGGAGCTGAAGATGCTGGCAAGACACATGTTGATATAATAAACCGTGGGCTCTAGGCTGGACATGGAAGTATACTGGGAGATAATTCTCCACAATCTGACATTTCTGCACATCTTCTGAGCAAAGGATTTTAACAACCTGCCAAGGATGTTTGCACAGTAGATGGGTATGGGGCAGATAGAGATAGTGATTCCCTCCAGAGAGGGCTTTCTCTCCCTGGATGTCTCCTTCCCCATCCCTAGGGGTGCTCTTGGGAATAAAGATAATGTCACTTTTTGGAGCTAGAGAGTGGCAGGTTTGCCAGTGGGTCCTATATAAGACCTTATGTTGGAGTCCCTCAACTGTGACACCAACTTATCATGTGTGCAGTGTCCACTGTGGGCCTGCCTCTGCATTGCACCACAGAGCCTGGGTGTGCCGTGCCAGCACAGCCAAGGGTTCGGCGAGCCTGAGTGGGGGTGAGGAAGGATGCAGAAATGATAGACAAAGAGAAAAAGCAGGGTCTAAGAGGATCTTCTGTGCCTGGCTGAGGCCACAGAACAAATCCAGACTGCAAGTTGATGGTTGATTGTATAGTGAGGGACAAACAAGGTAGTTTATACTGTTCTTATAAGTTTCACTTGTTTTGGCAGCACTTGCTGCCCCTCCCACAGCCCACCTGCTACCCAGGGAAGATCTAGGGAGCAGTTAGAAGATCAAGCTTAATTATGCTTAGAGGACTGTGCCCTCCAAGCTGAACCGTGTTTACGACTTTGCCAGCAGGTCAGTCCCAGGCTTAACCCTATAACTGCTTCCTACACTGGGGGAAGCAGTTGAACAATGCAAACATGATGTCCAGGCCTTCTGTGCCATAAGTAATAAACCGTCTAAGTTCATTCAGTTTAGCTTTCTTGGGTGCATCTATAGACGTGTGATGGGCCACACTATTGCTGGTAAGTTGCTGAGGCTTAAAGGCTGTTTGATGGCTTGACAAAGTGAAGCCAGGGGAGGAGAGGCCAACTATGGAGTGGGTGTGAGAAAGGGAAGGGGGCCTAATTGGGATGAAGAGCATTGTGAGTGCAGGGTGGGAAACAGTGAATGCCCAGAAGTTGCTAAAAACAAAAAACAAACAAACAAACAAACAAACAAAATTATGATATGGGGAGAATGTGCAGAGGAGGAGGTGAGATTTATTTATTTAAAAATATGTATTTTATTTATATCTTACAGAGAGGAAAGGAGAGAGATAGAGAGCTAGAAATGTCGATGAGAGAGAAACATCGACCAGCCGCCTCTTGCACACTCCCTACCGGGGATGTGCCCGCAACCAGTGTACATGCCCTTGACTGGAATCGAACCCTGGGCCTTTCAGTCCACAGACCGATGCTCTATCCACTGAGCCAAACCGGTTTCGGCGAGGAGGTGAGAGATTTAGATTCGATCTCAAATGGTGTGTACATGGACAATGATTAACAGCGATGGTGCTACTTCAGGGCTGGTGAGCGGATAGTAACCTGGACGTGGAAGCTGGGGAGTAGCCTACCAAGCTCCAAGCGGAAGAGCTTTAATTGTGGATTAAAACATTAAATGAAGCTTCAGGGTTCACTGATTTGCACCTTAGTTCAGCATCCTCTGAATGCTTGTTGGATCATCTCACTAAGGATTGCTGCCTCTGCCCAGGCAGACCTCTTGCTGCCTTCAGTGTGCGTGTGCAGTCACTCACCTCATTTGGTGAGTTGGGCAGTGCAGGAAAACCAGGAGAGGTCACACCCTGGGCTTTGGTTTTCGCCGCTGTGTGCTGCCCACTGAGCTCAGGCGCAAGCTTTGGAAAGATGACCCCCATCTGCTCTAATCACATACACTTCTTGTTGCCTCCTTTTTCGGGTTACAATAAAGTTACTGTAGACCTCCTGCCCCTCCAAAGAGGGGAAGTGAGAGAATATGGCATTTTTTTGTGTGAAGTTCCAGGTTGTAGAATGTGCTTTTTGAGATGCACTAACTGCTTCGGTGTCTGGAATCCTAATTCTTAAACAAGGAGATTAAAGGGATTTGCTATTAATTGTGTAAGGTGAAGCGCTACATCTGAGTTTGACCTTATTAAAGACACACACACACACACACACACACACACACACACACACACACACCTTGAGCAAAAGTAACTATTTAAAATTTTCGATCTTTATAGGTGCAGAGACATATCCCAAAGGGGGATAAGTTTACAAAGCTGCCTCGAAGACAAAGGACTTGGAATAACTTAGAGTTGTTTTAATAAGAGAAAATGTTTCCAGGGCTATATTTTGGTTTAGCATCTGTGCCACCGAATTATTTATTTATTTGTTTGCTTGTTTTAACAAGAATATTGTACTTCCTTTAGAACTTTGGAGTTTTTCTACATTTTCTAATCCTAGAAATTCATTGGGTGGTTTGAGAAAAAATTTTTTTTATTGCTTATTGGATTCTTACTGTTTCTATGAATGTGAACTATAACATTTTAATTTTAACTAGGATGCATATTTCCGTGAAAGCCGCTTTTTAAAAATTTTGACTGGGTTTATTACATTTACTATAGTATAACTCTCCCCTTCATGTTATTCATCCTCTGGAAATGTCATTAGGGGAGAAAACTAAAAGGGCAAATGAAGATATCTGGGGAAACGAGCTGCCCTTGCTTTTCTTCTGGATGAATTATACAACAAGGTTACTCTCCCAATTAGATAATGTCTTGGGAGATAACCAGCCACTTTCTAAACACAAGCACATTTGAATTTTAAAATATTAGCTCTATAAAAGGTGATGCATTTTCAATTTCGGGACTAAGTGTTAAATGGAATTGGCCAGTCTAGGTGTGGAAGTACCATAACACATATCAAGAGACTTATGCAACAACAACTACAAATACAAACATACATACATGGGTATTGCATAGGTAAAAATTTGCATGACACTTAATGTATTTTTATTTGGTCATTTTATTGTTGAGTTATTGTATTTATTTCCTTTAATGTAGGTTTTTGTTTTTTTTCCTACAGTGACTTCATTCATATTTTTGGGAGGGAATTCAGAGGATGAATGGTATGAAGTTTGTCATTCTTAGGCAAGACAGAGAAGATGTAATATTGTTAGGACTGAAAATTTCTAAATATTTTAACCTATGATTTTCCCCCAAATATATATACTTTTTATAGGAATCTAATGAAATAAGCACACATTTTCAAAAAATGTAGGGAGTAAGATATAAATATAATAAATATATTTGAGTGTTTAAACACAAATTCTAAACAAGGCCCTTAGCTTTTCATTTTGAAAACTTTTCTCCAGCTTCTTTTGTAACATTATGAAGATATTAAAATATTTTATACACTTTCAAAACTACTCTTTAAAAAATGTCATTTCAGGAAGAATTTACATTTTATAAAAATCAAAGTCTTCATTCATCCTGACATTGCTGGAATACAGTATTTGTTTTTGTAAGAGTGAATTGACTTCATTATGAAATAAGGCTTTCTCAGTATCAGCCCTACAGAAACATATTGGTTACAGCGAAAATGTATGGCTATGCGTACCCTCACACATACAGACATAAAAAAAACTGTATATTGGATTTGGTAACAATGTGTGCTTTCCAGTGGATTCATGTGGCTTTCAGCAAGAATGTATTGATTTCATTAAAATGTGCTCCTTGAGATAAACAAAAATTCAGTTAAAATGCATTGGTTTCTGTTAAAGTTCATTGACTTAAGTGAGGAACATTACACTGTTACCGGGTAGCCTCAGGGTGTGGTAAGTATCGAATGGAGAAGTATACATAAGTAATAACAAAGGCTGGGGAAAACAAAGATATTACGAACCATACAGAGATGTAAATATTCAACACACATTATTAGATTGAATTTCCTCACAGGCACTAAGAGTTGG
Source organism: Vespertilio murinus (assembly GCA_963924515.1). NCBI lineage: Eukaryota > Metazoa > Chordata > Mammalia > Chiroptera > Vespertilionidae > Vespertilio > Vespertilio murinus. The sequence continues at coordinate 46,156,789 of OZ004709.1, read as the reverse complement.
CTCAAGTGCTTTCCACAAAGTCACTTCAACCTCCATGTATTCTGAATTCATAGGAACTCAAGCAAAGTGATTCACAAAGAAACTCTGGTTTTCTCCTCTGTTTAAATTACTCCCCAGGAGGACATTCGACCTTTAGGATGCTCTTCAAGTCACATGTCTAAAAATTTCCACTTAGGAAAACAGAGGATGGTCCTTCAACAGGTTAATACATTGTTCCCCCACAGAACCTAAAATCTTTGCAGAAAATAGGCCACACTCAGGGAGGACCCCGTTGAGTTTGTTCAGTCCCATATTGCATTCTCATACTGGTTGTGGGAAAGAAAGAAAGAGAAGGAAGAGGGTGAAAGGGTAAGTACAATAAACCTATTTATTCATATTTTGGTTTCTAGACAAATAAAACAGATCCTAAGATTCTTTGGGAAAAATTGTATTTAAACATGTTAATTACAGAACCATGTAGTTTTAATACAAGCAGAATGTAAACAGGTGCATTCTATTTATGGAAATAGAATTTCCTCTTTATTATCCCATATAATAAAAGTGTAATAGGCAAATTAACACGAACCGCAGAATGACCAGTTGCTATGATATGCACTGAACACCATGAGGCAGGTGCTCAACGCAGGAGCTGCCCCCTGGTGGTCAGTGTGCTCCCATAGGGCTGAGTTCTGGCAAGTTCAGCAGCAGTGGTGGGAGCCTCTCCCACCTCCGTGGTTGTGCTAAGGATGTCCGACTGTGGCCTAGCCATCAGTTGGGTATCCTCTTAGGGCTCGTGGACTGCTAAAGGGCACAATCCAGGTTGAGGGTTCCCCACCCCCACAGTGCATGAATGTCATGCACTGGGCCTGTAGTAATTTACTATAGCCTGAGCCATACAAGACCAGAGAATAAAAAATTAAAATAAGGATAAGCAAAAATTAATTGAAATCACTTAATATGTTATCATTCATGAAGGGTCACTATTATGTAGTACCTGTTTATAATAGAATTCTTATGCTTCATAACTATTAATATATTTATTTCTTTTAAAACAAAATAGAAACTATACTATCCTGGAGACCCAATGTATGAAGATTTGTGCAAGAATGGGCCTTCCTTCCCCTGGCTGCCGGCACCACCTTTGCTCCAGCTGGAGCCGCCTTTTGGCTCAGGCCTGGAGCTGCTTGTCCCCACTCCCATGCTGCCCAGAGGCCCAGAGCAGCTGGAACAGTACAGAACACCTGTGTCATTGCCATGGCAACAACGTGAGCATTCTGCCTTGCCCCTGGCTGTTTGGAGCCTGCATATGCAAATTAACTTGCCATCTTTGTTGGGTTAATTTGCACACTCACTCCTGATTGGCTGGTGGGTGTTGTGAAGGTATGGTCAATTTTTATCTTACTCTTTTATTAGTATAGTTGTACTTTGTTCTAAATTATTTTTTAATATATACAGGAAACTGCACAAAACATCAGTATACAGCTAAATGCTGCTATCTGATCACGATTGCCTTAAGGTTATCCTCAGTTTTTTTGTTTTTGTTTTTTTTTAATAATATATTTTGATTGACTTCAGAGGAAGGCAGAGGGAAAGAGAGATCGAAACATCAATGATGAGAGCTTCTTGCATGCCCCCACTGATGCCCCCAGCCTCAACCTGGGCATATGCCCTGACCTAGAATTGAACAGGTAACCTCTTGGTTTCTGGGTCACTGCTCAATTGCTGAGCCACACCTGGCTGGGCTGATTAAACTTTAATTAGACAGGTTTCTTTCTGGCTATAAGCCCCTGGCCTCTCTTTTCTTAGAACATTTACTTTAGAAAACTGGCAATTGTAAATTCTTTCTCTGCTCCTTTGATATGAAAATCTACAACCCAGGAATGTCAATCTAAGAAGTACTTGACAGTCATATTTTGAAATGTAATCATCAAGAAAGACAGGGCCCCTTCTCCCAGTAGGAGCCTAACTTCCATAATTGCCAATTAGCAAACACAGATGGTCTAATCACACTGACCAGTCTTCCCACTAACATCCGCCAGTAGTTACCCATGAACTCCCTAGTGTAATAGTCTTGGGTAAAGTCTTCTTTGCCTGTTTAACTCCACCTAGTGCAATTTTCTTTGACATACCCAGGCACACACCATTTGGATTAGGAATTACAATGTTAACAGTGTTTTGAGCCCCTGCACGAGCTTTCATAACCAAATCCCCCCATTCTTATCAAAGTTATCCATTTTCTGGAATTTCATGCTAATCCAATTCTTTGCTTTTACTATACCTTTTCTTTATACTTTCATTCCTAAGTGTGCATTTCTAAATGCTACTTAAATTTCATCTACCTTTGAAATGTGTTTAATTGGAAACAAAAAGCAAATATTTCAGACTGGCTTCTCTTGTCCACTACCATGTTTGTGAGATCAATTCCCAGTGTTACATAGAGCTATAATGTGTTAATTACTGTGATGTATTCCATTGAATGAATATTTCATCATTTATTTATATACACTACTGATAGACATTTGGGCTATTCCTTGTTTAGGCTATTACAAATAATATTGCTATGAACACTGGTAGATCCTGTAGCATGTGTGACTTCTTTATGATACCTATCTAGGAATGGAATTAAAAGGTTTTGTAATTTAATACTAAAGTAAATAACCAATCTTCCTTCTTTTCTCCTTTCCTTCTTTTTTTCCTTCCATTTGTTCCTCCTACCCCAATCCTATATAATAAAGAACTAATATGCAAATTGTTGTCACACTCTTGTGCCCTCACGCTGGGGCGAGGGGCTTGAGGCTGTGCTGGGGGACCTGAGGCTGCACCCCCTTCCCACCAGGGCTTGACAGGGGGTCTGAGGCTGGGCTCCAGGCCCTGCAGGGCTTAACAGGGTGGGGCCTGTTGGGTCTGAGTCTCAAGTGATTTCAAGGTGTGCACAGGTGGGCGGGGACTTGATTCTAGGTTCCAGACTCTGATAAGAGGGAGATTTTTATATATATTTTACTAATTTTTTTCATCTCTAATGCTTCTATTATAGAGAAAGGACAAATAGTATTATTGAAGTATTTCTGATCATTAATTTCCTTTTAATTGCACAAATTTTGTGCACTGGGCCACTTTCATAATCATTTAGATATGGAGTTCTTTGTCATTCTTGTGATCCATTGAGATTATTGAATCTGTGTAGTGGTCATTCACTGTTTTGAAAAAAAAAAGGCCATATGTCTTTCAAATATTGTTTTCCAAATTCTCTCTCTCTCTCTCTCTCTCTCTCTCTCTCTCTCTTCCCTCCCCCCCCTCTCTTCTAAAGTAAATTCAACCTTAGGACTTTTTTTAAATTGTATTGTCCTGGTTTCTTAAGTTCATGCTCTCTCTTTTTTCTCCTCAACATTTTCTTTCTTTGGGGTTTATTCTGGATCTCTCTTGGTGTTCACCCTATTTCCTAACTTAGTTTTCATTAGTTGTTTCTAAGATGTGCACTTTCAAACACATCCACAGAGTTCTTATTTTTTCAATTTTAGAATTTTATTTTGTTCTTTTTAAAATCAGCTCTGTCCTTTTAAAAGCTATGTTCCAGTTCTCTGCCAAAATATTTAAACTTGTCTTTTTTATCTTTCTGAACACAGTAAGCATAATTATATAAAGCTAGTGCTTAATTATCTGGAATTCTTGTTTGTTTGGTGCTTTCTGGTTCTTTCACATCATCAAGTTCCTGATTAGTCTGCTTGTCTTTGATTATGAGCTACACATTTTATTTGCAAATTTGTTTGTAGAAATAATTGGAGGCCTAAGATAACAGATACACATCTTGTCTGAGAGATTTCATTTCCTTTCCTCTTGGCTTTCCACATGGCTTCTCCTTGTAGAATATATTGAGCTTCTTCTCTGCATGGCAGTAATATCCCTACAGTGCCAGCAAGCGGAGGAAAAGGACATGGAGCCAAATCAAAGCTGTATCAATTTTTATTACCTAGGTTCAGAAATCTTATAACATCACCTAGGTTATATGCCATTGGGATAGATTTAAAGGGAGTAACATAGTTCCAACATACTAGTATCATTGGAAGGAATTAGATAAATGTACTTATGTTGCTATCTTTGGCTAGATAAATATTATAACCATTTTTGAAATACATGTTACCAAGATCTATCTAATATTTTTTAAGTTTGCTATCTTATGACCTTGGGATTCACTACCGGCTCTCCTGTTGAATATTATTAGATATCATAAGTACTTTCTGAGGGGCAAACATCCACACCCTGTCCACTGTATTTTTAATTTATTAAGGAACTGGGGACGTTTGCTCCCAGTTTTAATTTTTAATATAGTGAACACAGCCTTCTTTACTTCTTTACATGTATATACATGTACCTAGGTTGCAGGTTCAATCCCTGGTCCCTGTTGGGGCACCTGCTGGAAGCAACCAATTGGTTGATGTGCCTCTCTCATATGGATGTTTCTCTCTCTCTCTCTTTTTTCTCTCTCTCTCTTCCCCTCCCTCCCTTCCATTCTCTCTGAAAATCAATGGAAAAAATATCCTCAAGTGAGGATTAACAGAACAAACAAACAAAATTCCTTAAAAAGTTAAACATACACTTAACATATTATTCATCTATTCTACTTTACTCTTAGGATTTACCCAAGATAAATGAAAGCACATGTTCAGTTGTATATGGTTATTTGTAGCTTCTTTATTTGTACTAATCAAAAATAAGAAATAACTCTGATGTCTTTGAGTCAGTGAATGGAAAAAGAATTGTAGTACATTTGCCCAATGGAATATTCAGAAGTAAAATGAGAATTAATTACTGATACATGTTAAAACACAAATGAATCTCAAAATAATTTTGCTCAGTAAAAGAAGCCAGGCCAAAATCAAAAGATTTATTCAGAATAAAGTATAGAAATACAAACAGAAGTATAGAAATACAAACTAATCTGTGGTGATAGTAGGTCAATGGTTGTCTGAAGATGGGAGGAGGGGCCAAGGGAGGCTTACAAAGGGATATGATGATATTTTAGGGAGTTATTGTGTTCAGTAAGTTGGTGATAATGACCCTTTCATGGTGCATAAATGTATGTCTACATTTATCAAATTGGGCACTCTCCATATGTGCAATTCATTGTTACTTATTCTCTAACAAAGCTGCTAAAAACTTTTGTTTTTAAGTCACAATAAATCTACTGAAATGATAAAACTCAACTTAATAGCACCTTCTGCAGTTGAACCATAGGCCAGTAGTGAAGGCGGAAGAATTTGTTGCCTTTACATCTTTAAAATACAAACTTATACCAGATACAGTTAGTGCATATGTATTACATAAAGACTTTCTTTAACATTAGGTTGATGTACTATAGCCTTTGCCCATTGTGGCCTAACTTCCTCTTTCACAAATAGTTGGTTTAATTTTTCTATTTTTCAGTGACCTGTGGTCATCACTATAGTTTCTGGAAATTTCTTTAAGAAAGCAGTTTCTGACACAAAGGCTCAGTTCCCCTGTTTTAATACAGAACGTTTAATTGCATTTTATTCTTACTGTGTAGGAGGGAATTGAAAATCTTCAAATCTAGTATGAGAGAAAAGGTAGCAGATAGAAGATGTAAGTCATGAGGTAATAAACTTTGATCATAACCAATGAAATGAGCCATTTATGGCAGCTACCAAAGAGTAAAATTGTGCCTTAGCTACGACTTTTAGAGGTTAGTACTTTTTTTAAAGGCCTTTAAAATTTAACGGGAAATATATTCAATTTGCACCAACTAGTTTTATTGTTCATGTCAATAATTCATATTTATTTCTGATTTTACTTACAGTAGCCTGCAAAAATGAAGCGTGGAAAAAAATCCAAAATTTTTCTAATTTAAAAAAAATTACAGTTTGAAGAATTTCAGTGAAATCTGGGTCCCAGGAAGACAAGTTGCATGCCTACTGTCCTATGCTCTGTGATTATAAATTCCAAGGGATCAGAAAATTTGCCCCTGGTCATTGTAGAGCTGAAAAAGCTTTCTGTTGTCATGGAAATATTTTGAATTCTGACTCAAAGGACAAGCACTCCTATTTTGCTCAGATTATGACAACAATCTACCTGAAATGTATCCCTCTGTTCGCCCACTCTGCCTGTGAACACTTTGTGAGCTGTGTAGGTTGCGGTGGAGTTCAGCAACTCATTTATGCGTGTGTGAGGAGGACATTCTGCCGGCCAGGCGAGGAGCCAGGGGACTCCTTCTGCTATCCAATGCACAATAGCAGTAGGAGAGTTCTTTGTAAGCCCCTCGGCCTTCACATCCTCAAAAGGCATGCTCTCTTTGTGTGCAGATGCTCCAGCTGAAGGATGCTTCTCGCCAAGAGCATCAGTGATGACCAGCCAGGGCAGTGGGGACCTAATGGGAGTTCAAACTGCATTTTTAGAACCATCTGCACTTGCTGTTGTTTATAGAGTGAACTATTGACTGGGATGAATGTTTCCGGGAAAGGCCATTCCTGTTGTAAAATTTCATCAGAATTTAAACCCTTCTGAGGTTGACCCACTTGAAGTTCACTGTTTGGTCCTGGCCTCTTGTTTGACAGTTAATTACAGGAAGCCTGAACTGTTTGACCGTGTCCCTTCAGACTAGTTCAAATTCTCCAACAAAATGAATTTAGCTTCACTTCATCCGAATTAAAAGGTTGTAGCTTTCATCAAGAAGCTGGACTCTTGCCCCCTGTTTTGAAAACTGAATCATACATTGGGACATTATTTTTTTCTCTCTCTCTAATACCCAATTGCTAAACTAGTGAAAAGGAAGCAGAAAAAAGTCAGGTGAAAAGAAAATCACTCACTAATTACCGGATATATTGTTCTGCAGTTCTAGTTTCAAGAAAAACGCACAGCCCATATGTCAAAGGGGAAATGAACTAATTTTGAGACTGTCCTGTGTGTTTGCATCTGTAAATTGTACCCAGTGCTTCTGAGAGCCAGGCCTAGAGAGAAGAAGCAGCGGGGACAATGAGCAGACATACTGTCATTTGCAGGTACTCAGTTCTCCCTAGTATTCTAATTACAGACTCCTTTCATGAAGAATTCCTTTTGAAAGTAATGAAAGTGCTGAATCCAGGATGCTAATGAAAGAGTTCATTTCCAGGATATCTAACTTATAAGGTCTTGTCTTTCAAAGGAAAGAGAATAAAAATTAGTATGGAGGACCAACTATAGGCCTGCCTTTGGGCTTACTGGTTTTCATTTGAGACCTGAATTCCTCCCATCCCTCTTCTGACTGTGAACATATAAACAAAGTCACCTTACACCAAACTTGGGCAGCCTTTCAGATCTTGTGCACCTGCCCAAAGTCAGGCCCATTTTCAAAGTTACTTTCCTCCTATTAACTCTGAGGATTCCTATGGGCTGCTTTTCAAGCTGTCATGTTTGGACTGTTAGAGATGTATATTACTTATAATATATGAAGACTCGCCTAAAGGTAAAATTTTGGTCTTTTCCTACCATTTTATGTACCATAGACCAAATGTTTGTGGCCTCCCCAAATTCCTATGTTAAAACCTAATCCCTTGCCAAAATCGGTTTGGTTCAGTGGTAGAGCGTCAGTCTGCGGGACTGAAAGGTCCAGGGTTCGATTCCGGTCAAGGGCATGTACCTTGGCTGCGGGCACATCCCCGGTAGGGGGTGTGCAAGAGGCAGCTGGTCGATGTTTCTCTCTCATCGACTTTTCTGGCTCTCTATCTCTCTCCCTTCCTCTCTGTAAAATATCAATAAAAATATTTTTAAAAAAACCCCAAAAAACAAAACAAAACAAAAACCTAATCCCTAGTGGTGATATTGGAAGATGGGGCTTTGGGAGGGATTGTGCCCTGATATATGACACTCAGGAAGCTCCCTTGTTTCTTCTGCATTGTGAGGACACAGCAGGGGGACTGCCCTCCAAGAACCAGAAAACAGGTCCTTACTAGTCACTGAATCTGAATCTGCTGGCACGTGATCACCTTAACTTCCCAGTCTCCAGAACTGTGAGAAACACATTTCTGTTATTTATATAACTATGTATCCCTTTATAGTAGTACTAAGAGACAAAAGACATCATTCTACAAATGTGAGAAAGAAAGGAGAGAGAGAGAATGAAAAATGTCTCATTATATAATCAGGCAATGCATATTTGATATACATTTCAAAATTTGTATTCTCATGTCTTACTCATTTTTTATATTCCATCCAAAAACAACAGTTTCATTACTACATTGACTGAATACCCCCTCCTCTACCATGACCGTTATAATCATTGAGGGCAGATCCTAGCAGAAAAATGTATTTTTTTCTTTCTCTGATTAGTTAGATTTTATATATGTATCAATGAGATTTAGTCATTCTCATAGGACCTATATTTCGAGATATTTTGTTTCCAGAAGATTTTGCCAAGTTATTCATGGAAGAAAACAGAACTATAAAGGTCTGAAAACTCATTGACAAATATTTTCCCCTGTGCTCTAAGGCCTACATCTCAGTAATAGCAGTGACAATATTTAAGGGATAAAGTAATGTTCCCTTGTAAAATCAATATCTCTCAATTTAGTGGAATAACTCTCTGTCTTTGATTGATGCCATTCTTTGTCATTTTGGTAAACCCCTATGGTAATTCATCTTTCATAAGAAAGAATGGAAATAACTAGAATGGAAAATAGCTTTAAACATTAGTAAAAATTAATTAGGAAATATGATTTATTTGAGAAGAAAATATTTTAAGTAAAATATTTTTTATTATTTCTGAATAAAGTAATGTGTTCCCAGAAGACTTAATGGAAACATATTATTTGTCACGACTAAAATCTATTCAGTTTAATTCAGAATATATTGCTTAAGTAGTTATACTACCACTGTAAGTAGCTAGTTATTAATATTACCTTTGCACCAAATCCATTAATTGTTATGATGCTTTATGAAATCATACAGATTTAGGTTTATAAGGGTTAATGTAGCTCTTCTGAAACATCGGGCAGGCATTACAGTTCAGGGAGACTTTTGAGTAGTTCTTTAGTGAGATGAGACCACTGGTTACTTCGGTATTTGGGGAGCCCGCAAGTAGGACCTCACTGTGATGAAAAAACTGATCAATCTAAGTTTAACTGCTTTGCTTCAATGTGTAGGGTTGCCTGCCCTCTGACTTGGAGCAACTAAATTCATATCATGGAACTGTCATGTCTAAAAATGAAGATAATAGTGAGGAGATAGGTGTCAAGAGAGGTGATGCTCAGCAGAGCTTGAAGCATACCTTCTCATGTGCACATCTAAGGACACTCTTCCTGCATGGCTAAACATGCACAATTGGGTATCATGAATTAATTTTTAATAAAGAAAAACTCTGTTAGTTGCTAAAAACAACAACAATGAAAACAAAGTGCCTAGGAGAAAGGACCTATGGGACAGGCACTTAGAGAGTATTTTTTATTCACTTTAGCTTGGCATTTAAAGTCCTCTGTAATTTGCTCTATATTAGTTGTTCCCAAATATGGCTGTACATCAGAATCACCAGGGAATTGAGCCCCAATTCTAAACCAACTGATCAGAATCTCTAGAGGTGTGATCCTAGAGTCTCTATTTTTTTTAAAGCTCACAATAGATTCCTGTGTCTAGCCCAGCACTGTTCTAAAATACCTCTTCAACCTTTCTATCTACCTATCTATAACTATAACTCATACACCTTTTCTTTAGGGAAATTGACTTATATATCTTTCCTTTACTAGCCTCTTGCCCCCATTACCATGCATCCTTTTAAAATACTTTAGTAATATTCATCTGCCCAAATACTCCTAACCTTTTATGCCCAGATGCTGTCTCACACATCTTTCTTGATTGTCCAGGTAGAAGTGATGAGTGTAAGTGATGTCTCCCTTCTTGGAGCTCCAGTGACAATCCTGTGCTACTTTTAATCTTTGAACCTTGGAGGCAGGGCAGGTCCATTAATTAAACCACTTTGTATTAATCAGAGTTCCCATCAGTGGTTGATATTCAAAAGATGTTCACTCTATGAATGATAATTAATTAAAAAAACTATGCCATCCAGAAGATTACTTTATTTTTAAAAACAATAAAGAGGGGAAGGGCTCAAAGATATCAGAAGCCAAAATCTTGGCCTCTTTTGTCTGACATTTTTGTTTTAATGGATAATTTATTGGCAAAGATATCTATGTTCACTAATAAATTTCCACTCGTTAAGTCTCTTTTTTGGCAAAAGATACTTGTAAGGTACTGGATTTTAAGTAATGAATGAGAAATATGGACTCTGGTAGCAAGTAGCTAGCTAGAGGGGCTGACCCTGGATATCTGTGCTAGCCTGGGACCTGTGCTCTGCCAGCAGCATTTCTTATGAATGTGCCTCAGCCTCGTGTATCCTTAGACTCAGTATCAAAGGCATATAGAGCCCATGGGATTGAAAATGTCTGTTATCAAAAAAGTGATGTTAATTGAAAAAAAATTATAAAAAGAACTAGTATGCTCAAAAAAGAAACATAAAATTAAAAATGTTCACTTTATGCTGTTGAGTCTGGAATCACCACAAACTTTGTGTTCTTGTCTTCTGCCATGTGTTGGTGATAGCCAGGTAGGTTTTGACCAGTAAGGAGGCACAATACTTAATTGCACAGAAGTCATAGGATTTCTCATCCATAAATAGCTTAATGAGAATACCAGCTGTGTGCTCTCTGGATTGGGCACATTAGGTCTTTTTTTCCCTTTGAAGTGGCACATGTGTGTTATTTAATCTTTACGACTGTTTTTAGAGGAAAATATTAACTTATTTGTTTATATGCTTAGTGAACAGTCTCTAAATTATCTCAAAGACAGAAAGGGAGTCAGAATTTGTAGCTGGGTCTGGCGGACTCCCACACCTGTGCTTCATTCACTCTATACCAGATGTGAAGGTGGGCTGTTGTTTCTCTCCCTCACCGGAGTGGATATTTCCCTATAAGTAGCAGCTGTTCTCAAAAGTCATGAGACTAGAGCAGGGCATTGGTCAGTCTGAAGCTAACGAAAGCCAATGGATCTGCCAGGGAGCTCCAAAGCTGAACACAATGGACTCCATTTTCCTCTCTGATTCCCCAAACCGACTTTAGGTAAAGAACTGGTGCTGTTGGAAAACCTGTTGCCTACGATTTGGGGCTTATAATTTCCACTTACTCTAGAAAAACAAATTTTTAAAATTTATTAAGTCCATGTATTTTTATCTTTTATTATAATGCACTATAAAGTAGCTATGCTTATTACCAATCTTATAGATGAGCAAATTAAGGCTCAGGGATGGGAGAGCTGGTGAGTGGTAGAGCCGGAACTGAAATCCAGGTGAGCCTGACTCCAAGGCCTACCTGTTTTTTGTCTGCCACCCCATCACATATTACTCCAGCATCATCCAGACATAGCTACTTTATGAAACAGAGGTTATGCAGGTCATTGGAAGTAACCTTTCCCATTTTTTTTGTTATTTATAATGGAGGGCACCAATACTTTTCTAATGTATATTCCTAGTATCTTGTACAAATGAGACATGCACCTGACCTGGTATCAAATTTTGAAGTAAATGAAGGTCCTTCCATTGTGTTTCAGGTCCTACCAGGAACTACCCTTTTCCACAGGAATAGAGTTGGTTAATGTGTGGGAGGAAGGAATGGAGGCAGGGCTGTTCTATTTTTACACTCTATTCTACTACTTAGCTTTCCAAGTGGGCAGCACTCTGCAACCTTCATGAATTTGTAATTAAATTTGGGATTTAATGCCTCCTTAGAACATGGTTTTAAGTCCAGGGAAAATTAAGAGGCAACATTATTTTGAAACTCATAAGAGTTATACAAAAACAATCAATCCTACCAGTTTCTTAGGGCTCAGAGCCCAGAGAAGGGTCCAATGCATTAATCTGAAAGCTGGATACCTATGAGTCAGCCAGCCCATATCACTGTCATCCCATAAATCACCTGTAGCCCCTAGAGGACATAAAAACAGCCAAATGCTATATTTAGTAGGTCCCAGACTTGTAATTAAATGACAAAAAGAGAAATAAGGAGACAAGGTGACTAGCTAGGAGTATGACTCAGCAGGACACACACTCTACTTTGGGAATGTCACACCATTGTTATTTTGGGAAGAAAAAAAAATTGATTTGAATTAATATAAGGACCCTGACATTGGTTTCCTTAGGGATCTGGACATATTTATTTTAGGGACTGAATATAAAATCTCTGGTATGATAAATTTTACCAGAAAACAAAATTTAAAAAGAAGCTTTTTAAAGCAGCCAGAAGAAAAATTTCTGAAAAGAAATGTTTTCTTTCATTTGAACATAGTACATACCAAATGATTTAGCTCATTTTGAATTACATTTTGTTGAAACCACTGTGTTGATTATTTTGTGGGCCTTTCATGTAGATGGGGACTTTCTTTTACAGGTGTCTCAAGTTTTTATATGTAATAAATTATTATTGTATATTTCATTACATTAAGGTGGTATGCAATTTTAGTTGATATAGTTCATATCATACTGAGGTACAAATATATTGCCTCTTTTTACTTTATAAAATACTAATTAGAGTCATTAAAATTGTTGTATGGTACAAAGATGTAATAAGTCTTTTCATATTACTAATACCTTCATAACAAATGACAGTTTTGGAAATCAAATACAGAAAATGATAGTTTAGGTTTAGATTGAGCCTTTTGTGCTTCAATTGAAAATTAAATGTATTTTAAGGCACACTTTTGGGTTATCTGAATTTGATTCTGTGGGGGCTCTTGGCCTTTCTTTGCCTTAAACTATTTTACAATTGGGAGAGTTGTAGATAGTTGGGAGAGAGCAATGCAAAATAATTACTGACTATAGATATATAAAAAATTCTGTCCGGTGGTTCAATTGACTTTCCTCTCTCTAGAAAAAAAGTATTAAAACTTATGGGAAAAGTCAGTTTCCTCTCTACTTGTAAACTCACTTCAATATTCCCATATATAAATTTGTGCCTATTTGACTTCTTGTTTAAATTGGTTGTAACATCTTACATAGTTACATAAATCTTTAACACGTTTTCATTTTGTAATTGTATGAGAATACTTATTTTTCTCTATTTTTAAAAATTATCCTTTTCAAATGTCACCCTCAATATGACACTCAAATATCATCTCTTTCAGAGCCAGAGTGGAATCCTTCTTTCTTTTCTGAAAATTAAGTCATATTCATTGTTGCTTCCATTTTGATATTGTTGGGTATTGCTGCTGTTTAACCTGTCATTTTATCACTTACATGTTCACAGGTGCATGCTTTGTTTTCCCACCCCAGTGGTGAACCCTTTGGTGGTTAATGCTTTTCTATGTCCCCTGCAGTGCTTAATGTGCTATGTTGCACAGGATATGTGATCAGCTTGAAAACTACTAGTTGAATAATGTAGGGCCTTGTGTTTCATCTGCTCTCTGTACTTCCTCTGTGGTCCTTGACAAGTATTCTGAGACTTGTAGCTTTATATCACAGTTTGCAAATATCCTCTGAGTCCTATGCTCCAAGAATGAGAAAAGCAACTGGGTATTTCCAAGTGGCTATTTTTATTTCTCTTATTTTTCATGTTATTTTTATATGAGAGCAATAGACAGTGAATAAATGAATCTATCCTACATTGTGAATATATTTCAGTATTTTCAGCTCCCTACCATGTGATTTTAAATTACCAGAGGAACTGCATCTCTGAAGTGTCCTTCACCCAAGGTTTGAATGTCTGCTTCACTCCATCCCAAGGATTAATGTGGAAAGGAGCAGTCTCCTGAGAAGTGAATCAATGGCATAGACTCCCAGAAACCCAATGAAATGATAGTTTGTATGCGTCTAGCCCTTAATAGAATACTTTAATATGATCTTTCACATTTGGTTTATAAAGCAATTCTATTAAATACAGATATACTATTTTCCCTTCCACAGCCAAGTAAACTGATGCTTTATCAAATGACTCAAGATTTGAACTTGGACCCCTGACACCTTCACACATTATCATTCTATTAAACAAATCTACTTCCCACATCATGGGAAGGTCTCATTCTTTGGAGCATCTCTTCATGGCAAAGCCTTCCCAGTAGGCTATGGGCCTGTCTATATCATATTCTCAATTGAACCCAGAGTGTTTCCTAGAAAGTTATAGAGATACAAAAAATAATGGTTAGGAAAAATATGTGGGTTATTTGTTTTACATGGAGGATGGGCTAGGTCAGTGGTTGGCAAACTGCGGCTCGCGAGCCACATGTGGCTATTTGGCCCCTTGACTGTGGCTCTTCCACAAAATACCACCTCAGGTGCGTAGATAAAGTGTGATTGAAACTTCGTGGCCCATGCACAGAAGTCGGTTTTGGCTCTCAAAAGAAATTTCAATCCTTGTACTGTTGATATTTGGCTCTGTTGACTAATGAGTTTGCCGACCACTAGGCTAGGTAAAATTCATGTTAAATTACTCTCCATTTTGTTTTTCTTAGAAACAGGTTTCTGACCAATATTGATTTAAGAAACATTCCTAATTCTCTTATAGACAATACTACCCCAGTCCTCTTTACTTTGTCTTATTTTTTTTTCTTCGGAGCATCTATCTAACCTTTAGCACTCCCCATACCCTAATTTTATGTTATAATATCTATGTGTTTATTGGTTTTGACTTTTTAATTAAAATGTGCCCCACAGAAGGCTCTTTGCTTTTTCCACATCTGTCGCAGAGCCTGGCCCATAGTAGGAGTTTAATTTATATTTGTTAAATGAATGAATGAATGGATTTCATTAACCTACTCTTCAAACTCAATTAGATCCCAATAGAAAAACCTGGGGATTTAAACAATTTTGATCAAATGGTTAAAAATTCACATGTAGCCGAAACCGGTTTGGCTCAGTGGCAGAGCATTGGTTTGCGGACTTAAAGGTCCTGGGTTTGATTCCGGTAAAGGGCATGTACATTGGTTGTGGGCACATCTCTGGTAGGGGTGTGCAAAAGGCAGCTGGTCGATGTTTCTCTCTCATCGACATTTCTAGCTCTCTATCCCTCTCATTTCCTCTCTGTGTAAAATCAATGAAGTATATTATTTTTTAAAAAAATTCACATGTATTGTAATTTAGAACATGTAGACTTTTTGAAATACAAAGTTTACTTGCAGGCAATTACTCTAAAAATATTTGAATGGATGTTCAGAGATATCCATACAAGAATGGTCATCACAGAATTATTCAAGAGTTGAAAATATAAAATAGTTTTAAGTCCATTAATTGGAGCTAGGTGATATAATTTATGGTTCATCACAATTAAAGATAGTCTCCTTGACAAAGACATTGAAATAAGAAATGAAAGATATTGTCATATTTAATATAGAGTATTAGACTATTTAAAATGTATGGTTATATGTGTATTTACATATATACATAACATGTCTGTAAAATATATATATGAAGGTATTAGCTATAATGATTTCTTATTGGTGGGAGTAGGGAGACATATACTTATTTTGAATCTTTTCCTTTGCTACCATAATAATTTTTCAAATGAAAATATACTTTATTTTGAAGAAGAAAACTAAACTATTTTGCTTGTACAGAGAAAGATATTGGTCTCAAGATATAAAGTTGTATGTCTGTGTGTGTGTGTGTGTGTGTGTGTGTGTGTGTGTAAGTATTGAAGATGGGGATAAAGAAATTTATACAGTGTAATCAATCTGGAAAAATTGAGGAAGTTTGGTTTAACTGAAAAGTTGAGAGTTGTTTTATTTTTCCTGAACCAAATAGCTATTTTTTTATGAACCTCAAGCTTAGCTATCAAATTGCCTTGTAGCAACACACCTGATTTAGAGATAGATATACTCTGCTAATTGAATGTATCTATCACTAGGACACTAGTGCAACAACATGAAATCACACAAGTGATCTCTTTATATAGATCTCAGTGAATCCCCTTGCTCATTTCAACCCAAATCAAGCCTGTATTAAAATATTAATGCAAGGATTAAACTGAACAAGTACCAGGGCAGACTGGAGGAAGATTAAAGGGGATACAACAACATGATTGGTAAATCCTCAGGCATCAACATGCAATGCCAAGCTCTTAGGAGACAGCTATTTGCATAAACCAACAGTTACAAAGAAAAAATATTCCTAAAAGATAACAGCTTTAATAATTTCTTGGGTTTGTTTGCTGCCAATAAAAAATAGTTATTGTTAAACATAAGAGGCTTTTGTTTAACATACTTGCTTGAATCTCATTTCTGGATATTTTCTATGTGAATCACAGACATGTTAGATTAAAAGGGTTTGAAATTGTGAAGTAGTGGGGAAGTTAAATTTTGAGAAGCTTAGGCTGTGAAACTATTATGTGAGATTGTGTGGTCGATTTAAGGGTAACATCTGGAGCTACCACTATCCCATATAGCACTTCTACGCACAGTGAGAAAGGTACCTTCTTTGTGAGGCCATGACCCCATAGGACATATGGCTTGACAAGCCTATTTTTTGTGAGAGGAGGCGGGGAGACAATCTGGTTATAATATAGGCTGAAAGGAAAGTGGAGGGGTGTGGGCTGCCTTTATTTCTCAATCTTGAGGTTCTGTAAATTATGTCCCTGTGCCTGGAAAAAAGCCCTCATCTCCAAGTTGATTTCAGTTATTTTTCCAAAGGAGCAGAAGAGGACCTCCCAGAGCTGTTCCTAATGTCCTGTCTCTCATTATAGTATTTGGAGCAAATCTCTTTAGGGAGAGAAAATTGATTCCACAAAGCCTAAGGAGGAATCCATGTACTGGTCACTTATGGGGTAAATTCTGTAGTTTCCTCTTGGTCCTCTCTGGCGTGGCTTCTTCAGTTTTGTTCTCCTTTCATCTCCACATTGACTGTATATTCTTGTGTCTTTACAGCTCTATTCTGTTCTATTAGTTTCTCAGCACAGTTCTAGGGCTCCCCATTGCCTTGCTCCACACTGCTCATTTTACATGGATTTTCCACTTCTGCTTTAGTTGGCCTCATCTGTTAACATTCTAGGCTTATTGCTTCTCCTCTTTCACTTTCTCTTTTGAAATTCTTGTCTTTAACATATCTGAAAGAAACAACACACTTCTATTTTAACTCATGTGGAAACTTACAAGTTCCTTAGTCATGTTTGAGTCAATTATTAAAATTTAACTTTTGATATTATTTGGTCTTTCATGGTTTATATTAAATGTTTTACTCTAGTTAATTTTCTTTTTCCTTGTCCTTAAATTTTACCTTGAATAAGTTTTTTCAGCTATCTCCCTTGCCTTTATCATTCTATTTTAATTTTCTTTTCTATTTTTTCCTTTTCTTCTGTCTCTATAAATAATTCTAAAATGACCTAGAAGCCACGTAGCCAGGGAAGTGATGGTAGGGAGACCTTCCTCACCACAGACAGGAGCTGTGGGAACCTTGCTTTCTTTCTCCTCCCACCACTGTCTCTGCAATTTCCCCTTTGCTCCCCTGAGAGAGTTCCTGGTCCACTTAAGGATGATTCTTCTAAAACCACACCTTGGTATCCTAATTTTCCCACTGCCTAGAAGTTCTAGTGTGTGCCTGACACTTCTGATTTCCTGGAATAGCGCTTCTTCCTAAATTCTCCTACAGCCTGGTCTTAAGCATTTAAAACCTATTGTCTGTTGTACATGCTATTAGAGACAACTGGAATAGAGAAAAATACTATGTGACAGCACTGATGGGTCACAGCAGAGACGAGACACTTCAGACAAAAACCCTGTCTGGCGAAAAAGCTTGTCCTTGACAAAGGACAGAGTGGGGTTGAGCTGCACACGTGGGGAGAAGCCTGGAGAAAAAGCCTTCATCTCTCCAAGTCCATTTCACTTCTCTTCCAAACGAGCAGAAGAGGACTCCAGAGCTGTCTCTAACTTCCTGGTTCTCATTATACTGTTTGGAGGGAATCTCTTTAGAGCAGCTTTTTCTTCTTTTTTTCTTTAAGGGACAATTATAAGCTTACTTGATTTATCTTAATTTGTTAGGCTCTGTATCGGGCAATTTGAATCTGCCTGGAATGCCATACCAAAGGAGAAGAGATGCTTACCAGCTGAGACATAGTCCTTGTTCCTGGGAAGGTTCCTATTCAGAAGAGGCCTGCGGGAGGGTCTGTCTCTCTGTCTTTCAGGGGGTGCAAGTCTAGGGCTGGGCAGAGCCCTTGAAGCTTCAGGATTAACATTCAGGTTGTTCATGGAAATATCAGAATGGCATACACTTGCCTTCCAGATAGGTCTTGTACTCCCTAAGGGAGTTTTCTCCTTATAATTAAGCTAGTTCCATACTTTCCTGACCTGGTTAGCAGCATTTCACGTGGAGAGAATGATTCAAGAAAGGAATTTTCTACTTTGAAATAGCTGAGTAACTTTGCTTGCCCTTTTTTTTTTCATTATGTGTGTGGCATGTAATATACACTACGGATATTGCTCTCTATCTTTTTGTATTCCCATAGTATCCATCTATGAAGCCAGGCACAGTGGGCATGGGAATGTTATTGACCTCCATATTTTTGGATATTTTATTCCATATTTAAAAAGTCAGAACAGTGTCTTGCTGGTCATAATTCACTTTTATTTTGTAATAAACACCCAAAAGCCATCAGTGGCATATGACAACAAACATGTATTTCTCAAACATCTGCTGTGCTTACCCCATCCAGGTTGAGGGCTCTGCTGATTTGGGCTGGGCTCGCTCAGGCAGCTGAGGTTGGCTGGGGTTAGATGACCTAGGCTGGACCTGGCTGATGAGAAACTCAGTTTCCTACATCTCTCATTTGCCTAAGGCCAGTCTCCTTGTGGAGCTGGTGGATACTCAAGAGAATTAGCCATAAGCTCAGCGTTCAAGCTTCTGATCATGTCACTTCTGCCAATATCATGAGCTTTTTATGGATTTTGGAAAAGCCATGGCTGAGCCCCAAATCAAGAGTCATAGCAGGTCATCCCTGATCATGGTGGAAACGTACTGCATAGCTGTGTGAGAAAGACTACAGACAAAGGAGGTGTGAGGAATCAGGCCCAAAGGATGCTATCTACCACATGTGGCACCTCCTGAGGCTGCTGGTGACTAAAAAAAAATATTATGGCTGTGCATTTCAGGAAAAGCTGTCTCTGGTCACAGAGTGACTTCTGAGATTCAGTCCACCTCAAGGAGTTCACTGACTCCTGCTTAGCTGGGCTCCTATGTGTCCCCAGATAATAAAGACCCTGCTATACAT
Organism: Vespertilio murinus; assembly: GCA_963924515.1. Lineage (NCBI taxonomy): Eukaryota > Metazoa > Chordata > Mammalia > Chiroptera > Vespertilionidae > Vespertilio > Vespertilio murinus. The sequence goes on along the minus strand of OZ004709.1, from coordinate 46,137,596 downwards.
TTTGTAACTGCTGACTCATTAATCCAGACCCATAGCCATTGCCCCTCCTATTCAAATCTGCCTGTCTGAATCCTTTATTTCTTTTCTACTTTTTATGTAGGTTTAATGGACCTACAACATCATATCATCTTTAAGTGTATAAAATAAATGATTCAATATTAGTGTATATTGCAAAATGAACTTAAACTAGTTAACACACATCACTATAGCCAGTTACAGTTTTTTTTCTCCCTGTGATGAGAACTTTCAAAATGTATTTTCTTAGCAACTTTCAAATAGGCAATGCAGTGTTATTAATACAGTCCCCATGCTGTACATCACATATCCATAACTTATAACTGAAGTTGGTACCTTTTGACTCCCTTTAGCCATTTCACCCACCTCCCGCCAGCTGCGTCTGGCAACCAGACCAGTCTGTACTCTGTTCCTGGTATCTATAAACTTTTTTTCTTTAGATTACACATATAAGTGAAATCATATGGTATTTGTCTTTATCTGGCTGACTTATGCTACTTAACATAATGCCCCTCCAGTCTATGCAGTTGCAAATGGCAAGATTCCATTCTTTTTATGACCACCTATCTGACTCATATTTGTCTTTACCTAATCTGCCAGGCTCAGATCAAGACCCACTTTCTTCCTTAAGCTTCCTACTATTCATCCCTACCAATTTTCTAAGCTCCCACTGCCCTTAGTAACTCTCGTATATCACTTATTACAATCTGTATGCTGTTTTGTTCTGAATTCTAGCTATGTGTAATTCTTAACTGGCCAGACAGAATGCAACCTTCTTGAAGAAGTAGGGGAGCCGAAACCGGTTTGGCTCAGTGGATAGAGTGTCGGCCTGCCGCCGGAAAGGTCCCAGGTTTGATTCCGGTCAAGGGCATGTACATTGGTTGTGAGCACATCCCCAGTGGGGGGTGTGCAGGAGGCAGCTGGTCGATGTATCTCTCTCATAGATGTTTCCAGCTCTCTATCTCTCTCCCTTCCTCTCTGTGAAAAATCAATAAAATATATTTTTTTAAAAACCAAACTATAGTTTTGAAACTAGAAATAAAATTTATGGTTTTGACTCTGCCATTAACTAGTTAGGGAATGTGTTTTAGTCTGTGTCTGCATATTGACAGCATCACACTATGGAGGCCAGAACATATGACATCTAATATTAGGGACTCCATTGTATGGCTTAGGTTTCTTTTCAGTTCACCATGTCACCTCATTCAGCACATTGTTAGGCACAGGTAGGATTTTCACATACGCTTTTTATTGATTGAGAAAATGATTATTTTACATGCATAATGAGATATGTGAGGCCGAAAGAAATTTGTCCTTGGCCCTGTTCAGGTAGCTCAGTTGGTTAGAGCGTCATCCCAATACGCCAAGGTTGCAGGTTAATCCCCAGTCAGGGCACATACAAGAATCAACCACTGAATGCATAAATAAGTGGAAAAATAAATTGATGTCTCCGTCTCTAAAAAAAAATCAATAAAAATATATCTTAAGAGTAATTTAATCATATACTATATGCAAATGTATGATTCAATCAAATGTGGTAAAGAAAGTTACTCAAAGGGGAAGACTAAGCTGGCTCAGATATGTTAATTTAGTCCAATGATTTTTTATCACAATAATCTCTTAAAGGCATACTAAATGTAGTCATTTCTCTAATGGCCAAATTGTAATCCACTAAATCTTGAGTGTTTAAAGATGCAAAATTATTATCAATAGATTCATTATCTTAAATTGGTGAAAATTTGATATTCCAGGTCAAAATATAGGTCAGATCAAAATCTGGGCATGATGGAGGACACCATAAAGTTATGAGGAGCAAAGTTTGGATAGTGAGAGATTATAGAAGGGAATGCTGCCCCAATTTTCAAAACTTAAAAAAAATTAAGAAGCCAAAACCGGTTTGACTCAGTGGATAGAGCATCAGCCTATGAGCTGAAGAGTCCCAGGTTCAATTCTGGTCAAGGGCATGTACCTTGTTTGCGGGCACATACTCAGTAGGGGGTGTGCAAGAGGCCGCTGATCAATATTTCTCTCTCATAGATGTTTCTAACTCTCTATCCCTCTCTCTTCCTCTCTGTAAAAACTCAATAAAATATATATATTTTTTTAAAAATTAAGAAGAGAGAGTCTCTTGCTAGTTAAAGCTTTGACACTTTATAAAGTTGCATTTTCTCATTTGGGTTTTGGTTCAGTAAATGTACCCACCAAAATAGAGGCCATTTACACTCTATTTCTTGTCCTCTAGTGAGAGTTTGGGTCTTTCTTCCAGCTCTACACTTTGGCAAATGTGGTGTCATCATTTCTTGTCAAGTAAGATTGGTGGGACCGGTTGCAGTTTGGGAGCTCATCCCACACTGTGCTGGCTTGGGTTTTCTCCTTGCTCTCTTAGCAGGCTACCCATCATTTTTGATTGTTTAGGCTGTTGTGATGTGTGCAGCAAAGAGAGGTGACTTCTTATATATAAGCAGAAGCTGCCTGATAAACAGCAGGGATGAATAATTTATAAGGTAGCAGTATGGAAAGTGGCATTTCACACTTCTTCCCATGTAAAATGTCACATGAATTCCAAACAGTCTAAGCAGTTTAGTAGGAAATGGAAACCTAGAATCACTAGCAAGAGAAAGTCAAGAGAGGCTCTATAATGTGGTAATTATGGTATTACTCAAGAAGGACTCAGATCCAAATATTGCTCTCCATTGATTAAATGTGAAAGCAAATTAGAGTTTCTCAAATTGATGCTGAGAAATAATTATTATATACATGGAAAGAGCATAAAGAAGGTAAATTGGCTTGGGGTTTTTTCCCCACTCAGTTTCAGTGAATTTACAGTAAATGAATCTTGAAAAAACTGTGTTTTACATTTTCTAATCATGCAGTAAGCCCTGCATTAAAAGAGAACCCCAGAATGGGGTTTGATATATTATCATGCGTCATACTGCATAGTAAACATCAGTCCACTCAATCAGAAAATCTAATCAAATTGGATCTCTGAATTCAAATTATCAAGCCTTTACTAGCTTTTTATTCGTAAAGATGGTTAGTGAGACTAACTTGAAACTGTAGAAGACCAAACTTCTGAAAACAAGATTGCATTTTTTATCCTATTTGATAATATTTAGTAAGTTTATGTTTTGGAAAGCTAAAAATTTAGTTATTTCATTAAATTCTTGAATTATTACTTAATCTGGCTTGTGGTGATGTCTCATTTTTTAAAAGAACATTATAAAAATCTACATTGCTCAAAGAACTATGTTATATATGAAACACCCTTACGTATAAAATATCTGGGGGATAGAAAAATATTAAGTTAGAGTTTTCTTCTTCAACGAGTTATCATTCAGTTTGGATGGGAAGAGGGCAAGAATTAACACCTTAGGACAGAGGGAGTGGAATGGGTTACTGTTTGGTGCTCATTATTTATTGCTCAATAGGATTTCAGAGAGAGGAGATCAGCCTCCCAGAAACAGTCATGGAAGGTTTTAGAAATGACCAGAATATTTTTTACTTATTTCTCTACCCTTCCCATTCCCTCTTCTGCTTACCAATAATTAGGATGGGTCTACCAGCCAAGTAATTTTTCTGCTGCCAGCTCTGTATGTGCACTAAGGCAGATTCTTTCTAAATGGTAGCCTTGCATTCAGCCCGACATTCCTAATGCATCTGAAATGCTCCTGCTCGACATCTTCCTAAACATCTCCCCATTGTGCAGAGTGCAACCCAATCCAGCTCCTTAGCCAGGTGCACAAGGTCCTTCATGAAGGGTATTTAACTTGTCCATGTTCACAAGCCAGTGAGTGGTAGAGCTGGGATTTATACCTATGTGCTTTGCCTCCAAAGCCCATGTGCTTATCCAAAATATTGTATTGTAATCACATATGGATTTGCCTGTCTACTGTGAGACTATAAGAACAGCAACTACAATCTGAGAACAACAATCACACAGGTGTCTTATTCTTTTCTGTATCATCTGTGCCATGCCCTCATCAGATACTCTAACTACCTGTTAAACAGTTTTGGAATCTTATATTTTGAAGGTGGAGCATCATACACCAGCTACACAGGATAGTTAACTAGCTGAAAAAGTCTTGAAAAGGCTAAACACATAAAAGGGGAGGAGTTATACTTATTGGGCACAACATTTTAGTTTTCTAAGATGAAGTGTTCTAGAGATAGTGATGGTTGCACAATATGAATGCACTGACTATCACTGAAATGTACTTAAAAGTGATTAAGATAGTAAGTTTTATTCCTAGCCGGTTTGGCTCCATAGATAGAGCATCGGCCTGCAGACTGAAGGGTCCCAGGTTCGATTCCGGTCAAGAGCAAGTACCTTGGTTGCGGGCACATCCCCAGTAGGAGGTGTGCAGAGGCAGCTGATCTATGTTTCTCTCTCATTGATGTTTCTAACTCTCTATCCCTCTCTCTTCCTCTCTGTAAAAAAAAATCAATTATATATATATATATATATATATATATATATATATATATTTAAAGATAGTAAGTTTTATGTTACATGCATTTTATCACAATAAAAAAATTAGAGGAAAAAGAGGGGACAGGAGCTCAAGTTAGAAGTTAGAACAACAGAGAGCAGACCCTCCTGAGGGCTAGAAAGACTAGGGGAAGAGGTATTGATGAGGCTGAGGGGCCAGGGCTGCCTGTGGTGGGCTAGGACCATAAAAGGAGGAACCCTGAAGCAGAAGCACGAGATGGAGGAGGTATAGCTAATGCCAAAGTGGGAGAAGATGCAGACTTCTGCTGGTTTCTCTCTTCACCCACTGCTCTCTAGTTGCCTCACTGGCCAAACCCAAGGGGAAGCCAGCTGTCAAGGTAGCCTAAATTATATTGTTTGTAGAAGTCAGGACAAGGGGGAGGACAGGGAATGGATTTTTCAGGGCAAACAGGGACAAAACTGGGCACACAGGGAAAGATACTTCAGGGGGAAAATAGTGGGGTCTAAGACAAGGTGGAAACAAATATAACATATGGGGGGAGGGTGGTAAGATGAATAAGCTATTCAGGATGGAAGAGACATATAAATATGTATTTTTGGGAAAACAGGGATAAAGGTTTTAATAAATATAGTGAGAATAATCTAGAGGGATATCTTTAGACTGAGGTGGAAGAGTTTTAACATAACATCACTAAATGTTTGGAAACAGAAAGCAGTAAGTGTGATCTTTAGTAGAATATAACAATATTATGGATCCATTAAACATTAGATCCAAATAATATCATCCCTCACAACCCCATTCTTCTAAATAGGCATTTACTATTCCACATAGCAACTTTATGGGAAAAGTGCTTTTATTATCTTTTTTTAAAAAACAAATCAGGAAACAGAGGTTTAGAGAGGTCAAGGTCACTCACCTGGAAAGTGAAGAAGTTGGGATTTGAATGAGACCATGTGCTCAGTCTAGGATCACCTGCCTAGGTTTTAGCATGCTCAGCCCTTCAGTTGATATATTTGGAGATTTCTGAAGACAAGTGGCAAAGTTGTTGGTAGCCTGGTCTAATGATTTGTCACTCCATAATCAGTACACGATTTTGTTATTTTAATTTCCAAATGACTTTTCCTCCCTTTACTTCTTTCCTTTATCCATGTAGAAAACATCTGCTCTGGGAGTGGTATTTATCTATATTCAACCTCTTCTCACACAAAACAACCTCCTATGCACTGAGGTATGAGAGTGAAAATGGATTAATTCATAAGGAAAAACCTCTGCCCTTAGGAAACTTGTATATTCAAGGGTGGGTAAACTTAGATCTACCGTTGTATGTGACATAGAGTTTATTCTTGCATTCTTATTTATTAACTAGAGGCCCAGTGCTTGAAATTCATGCACAGGGGAGGGGAGGGGGATGTGGGGGGTTCCCTCAGCCTGGCCTGCACTCTCTCCAATCTAGGACCCCACAGGGATTTGGCCTAAATCAGCAGTTGGACATCCCTCTCACAATCTGGGACTGCTGGCTCCTAACCGCTCGCCTGCCTACCTGATTGTCCCCTAACTGATCCCCTTCTGGCCTAATTTGATGCCTAATTGCTCCCCTGCTGGCCCAGTCACCCCCAACTGCCCTCCCCTGCTGGCCTGATAATCCCCAACTTCTCTCCTCTGCTAGCCTGGTCACCCCTAACTGCCCTCCACTGTTGGCTTAGTTGCACCACCCACTGCCCTCCCCTGCAGACCTGATTGCCCCCAACTGCCCTCCACTGCCGGCCATCTTATGGTGACCATCTTATGGTGGCTATCTTGTGATGGCATCTTGTGACAATGTGGGGGTGCCATCTTGCAATGACATCACAGTGGCCATCTTGTGATGACAGTGTGGCAGTCATCTTGTGACGGCATCACAGCAGCTATCTTGTGATGATGACACCACCTAGGCTTTTATTACATAGGATTACTGTTTTATTAATTCTTATTAATCTACTTTTGCCCAACCCCATATTTAAAAAACTAAAATCCTTTTTAGGAAATTTTACAACCTTTTCTGTTTCTTCACAGGTTTTTTATTTTTCTTAATTGCTCCTTTGCTTTTCTCGGGAGGATTTTCTATTTTTTCTCCCAACATCAATTGCATGGTTCTTTAGTTTCATTATTTCTCTGTACTATACTATAGCAGCTTGGAAAACCCTTGCTGACTTATCTGATTCTTCTACTGAAGCATGACAAGGTTTCCACTTTTCCTTGGATTTCAATGCCTCCAAAATCCTAATCGACATAAAATGTACACACTGCTTGTGTGGATCTCCACCTTATGGAATTCTCTGAGGCTTGAATATAGTGATGATAATGCAAGCAAAACTTGTATTTCCTGTTTAAAGAGAGAAAGCCATTTAGAAATATTGTAAGACATAAGATATTGTTCAAAACCTAGATTATGAGGTGTACATTGAGGTGATATTGAGTTGGCCCTGGAGGAAAAAATGTAAATGGTCACAACTTTCAACTACTCCTTCTGAACAAAATCTTCTTCAGGAAAGAGGGCACATCTTGAAGCATGTTTCATGTATTATTACATATCTGGTCCTTAATTATAATATTTTAAATGGCTGTGGAAAGCAGCCTGAGGCACTGGTGCTGCGACACAGATTTTTCATATATCCTGAATGGAATTATAGCTACTTTCTGAAAATATTGATCTTAGGGGAATCATTCTAGATATACAGTACTCTTTGTAATTATGCTTGAAACTTCTCCAGTGATGAGATTCCTTTTAATTTGTAAGAGCCTAGAGATTATGAAACAGGTTATGCAATTTATGATGAAAAGTTCACAATTCCTCCACATGACTCTATTGGCAGTGCCAGTTAATTTATTTGGTGTCTGTGGTTAGCAGCCATAGACTGTGACCCAGACCCTATATATACATACATGTATGCAGTCTTAGGGGCAGGGAAAAGTGATTAATTCGATCTATATTTCATTAACATCTGCTTTGGGCAAGACAGTTTTAGATGATGGGTGGGGAGAGGGTTTTAAAGGCAAATACTACCTTGACCTTGATCTGATCTGGGTAACCACCTGATTTGGGCCTGAGGATATTCCTGGGCCTTTCAGTTTCAAATCTGGAGAGATCCTGGGCAAACCAGAAGGAGTTGATCATCCTACTTATCCTCAAAAAATTTACAATCTAATTGGAAAGAGAAGTGCATATAAAAGATGAGAGAGAAAATAAAGCACTCAATTGCGAATGGAGAGAAATTATTTTCAGCTGAAAGGATTTGAGGCCAGGTGAATGCAAATCCCTTGATATATCTGGAGGATGGGGAACAAACATTAAATGCAAAACATTTTGCAACTCAATTAAGTTTAAGGATTTCCTTTTTTTTCTCCTAGATTGGTGGTCCACAAACCACGGCTTGCAAGCCACATGCAGCTCTTTGGCCCCTTGAGTGACTCTTCCAAAAAATACCATGTACTGGCATGCACATACAGTGCAATTGAAATTTTGTGGCCCACTGGCAGAAGTCGGTTTTTGGCTCTCAAATGAAATTTCAATCCTTGTCCTGTTGATAGTTGGCTCTGTTGACTAATGAGTTTGCTGACCACTGTCCTAGATCTTAGAAATGGCACAAAGGCTTTAAAGCAAAGGGAGAAAATATTGTTATTACTGAAAACCAGGGAAGAGGGCCAATCACCTGAGAGGTTATACAGTTTCTCCTGGAGAGAGTGGACAGGGATGATGTTTCACCTTGAAGAAACCCTGAAGATTGTTTCAGTGTCCTCTTCTGAGAAGATGGCACACATTTGGAATGAAAGAGAACATCTCTTGGCAGAACTCTGCAGATTTGCCTAAATTGGGCAGACAGGGAGTGCACTACCCTCAGAACCACTTCTGCTCTGGGCATTCAGGAGCAATCCAAGGCAGATCCTGTGAGCATCCAGAGTTTTCAGTGAAGAAACCAGACCAGGTGGAAAACCCAGAGTGGGCAAAGCTTTCTTCTAGGCAGTGATGATATAGCCCCGTCCTGCACAACGGCCTGTGAAGGAACAGCCTGCAGAGATGTGCCTGTCTCAGAGGCCAATGGGAGCTCAGAGGCTGATAGGAGAGCTGAGCCCTGAGCACACAGAACCCCGATGGCACAGGCCTCAAATGATTGACTGCTTCCCTGTTCTCATTTTCTCCTTGTTTCTTCTAGGCTGTGGGCTTTTGCTAAACTGGTAAAGCAAATTTAAATAAAAATATGCCAATAAAAATATCTCTGGAGGTTAAACTTTAAGAGATTTCTAACAGCAAGCAGATGGGCAGCGAGGAGACACAGGCAAATCCTCCCACTTTATTTACCTGCAAGCAGGAGGCTCAGGGACCTGCCTCTCTCAAGGGTGTATAAACAAAACAGCCCTCAGGAAGCCTGTGGAAGATTTTAGAGCTCAGAATAAAGGAGAGGAGCACAGGACGCAATATTCAGGAAAAGAACTTGTTTTGAGAAGATTTACTTCAGGAAATAAATTATATTTGGGCAATACCTGCTTTATGATGTCAGTAAGACAGAGGACAAGTGGAGCTTTTCTCTGAGAAGTGAAAGATGACAAGGAAACGCCTCAGACTGAGGTGAAGCACAAGCTGTATAAAAATCGGAAAATGAAAAGAAGGTAAAATAATTTGAGAAAATTAAAAATCAATAGTGGAACTGGAAAGTGTATTAGAAGTCTTAAAGAAGAGACCTGATACTGCAGAATTTTTAATTAGCAGAGAGAAGATACACTTGAGGAGCCAAACTGAACACAACAAAATGGACCGAGAAATAGTAACAGAAACAGTGCACCTTTATTATTTGAGAAAATTACGGTATATGCTTATCATAGAATATCATGCAGCCATAAAAGATGCATTTTCAAAGACTCTAATGGCTAGATTAATGTGCTGTGAATTAAACTTATCTTGTACATTTTCAAAATTTTCTGAAATAGTTTATTAATATAATATTTTGTTATTTTTGTAAAAGCCCGAGCTTGCCCCACCACTAGTGATTCTGTGATAGAATATTTGCAGCAAAACAGCTTGTAATTACTACTCAAGGCATTTTTACTTCCTCAGAAATATTACTAAAACTTTGGAGGGAAAAATAACTTAAAGTGTACAAAGACTATGTTTCAGGCCAAGGTTAGAGCACAAGCTGTATTTTATATTAATTAGATTTGTTCTTATGATGATTTGGCAAGAACTTTTAAAATGTAGGTAGAATATATGAAGAAATACTCCTCATGATCAGAAGAGGGAGCTTTTAGATTAAAAAAAAGAAAGCAAAACTCTATTATCATATAATATTATTCAAGTCCAAGTAACAAATACTAACAAAAATATGTAGCCACAGAAATAGTCTTTTGTTCCAGCTTAAGCTTAAAAGAATCTGTGTTTTCTTTCATGATTTAATGAAATATTGAACTTACCTTCATTTTTATTTAAGAGAATTTCACACTTCACTCTACCCATGGTCTTCATACTCTGCACATTTGAGCTCTATGTCACTGACATAAGAAGCCTGGATGATTGAGGTATATATTTTTATACTTATCTTTTTCTTGCAGTGAAATTGGTAAGTAAAGTAAGGATAAAAGTAGAGAGCAAGAAGTCATGAACAACTACCACAAAACAAAGATTTATTATATGCTATTTAATAAAGATGCAGAGGCAAAGTTCTCTTTCCAAAGAAGATCACTAGAGATAATGTAAGTATTAAAGTTGAAAGTAAATTGTTCTAATTTAAGATTGTTGTTGTTGTTCTTATGTCAACATTCAGAGTGTGTGAGCTCTTCATAAACTGAACAGTGGGTGCTTGGAGGTACAATAGTTAACTATAGCAAACTAAGAGCGAGAGGTGAGTTCCGATGTCATAAAAATCACAATAGTGAGAAGTGTAACAAGAGTGTAGAATATTACAATAATGAGGGCCATTCTTTTTAAATTCACAGTGACTTAATTCAACTCTTGGTTCTACATTCTGAGGGAGAAGTAGAAAATGTGAGGTGGGTTCGTTCACACCATTGTCATAAGTAGCATTCAGATTTGGAAAAGAAAGTATTAACAAATCTCTACCAACAGGGTTAATCCTTTTCTTAAGTTAGTTACCTTGAAGAGAGCATTTGAAATGGTTATTCAACATTTTTCAAACATATGAAGGTTGATTATACCCAAAGGGTGGGACCAGATGTTTTGCATCTTATGAGTGAAAAAAGCAAATAAATTGTTAATTTCAGTGAATACTGCAAAAACAGCAAAGTGAGTAACTGGGGAATTTAAGCATCGCCTGCTCTTCAGCGTGGATCAGCGCTCATCTGGCACCAAGCCTGGCCCTGGACAACCTTAAATGTGTCCTCTTATTTGCACACAGCCGGGACTAGATAACCCGAAGCGTTTTTCTGAATTTATGCATGCCAATGATTTAATTTGACAAAAATGTTTGGTAGAGTCTAGGCACTAAGTCAAGTAACAAGGACAATTGAAGTTTCTTACGGTGTAAGGAAGAAGGGACTTGAGAGAGAAGAAACCTCAGGCATCTAATGACTAGATGGAAACAGGGTGTTTGGGCAGAAGGAAATGGAGGGCTATTATGCAAATAGATAAAAAGAAATTACATTCTCTCTCTTTATTTCACTCTTCATTTTCTCCCTCCTATCTCTAATCATCTATTCGGTTTTTACCATTTTAAGAGATGAAAATTTTCTAAGAAGAGAGACAGAGAATTCTTATAATTTCATTTTAAATACAACATACATGGAGACATTGCTTTTAATTTTTTTGTGTGTATTTTCATGGGTGCCTGCTCCCTAAATATGGCCACATTTCATGTATGTGTGCTCTTTAAATCTATGACTTTCAACAGTTGCTTAAAAACACTGTTTATAAAGTTGTGAGTTCATGCCCAATATTGGGTGAGGTCTGATGCATGCAGAGATGAATGAGACACCATCCTAGAAGCTTAGAATCTCAAAGGGAAGTCAGATGTGTCAACACACATCTAAAATCTACTGATAACTAGGTCCAAGGTTCAGTGCTGAGACACAGCTGGACACGGAGGCAGGATTGGGCATCTTTTGCTAACTCATCACCCGAATTCATTTGGTTCACCCTTTCTTTTTCCTGTCATAGGGTTTCAGAGTGTTTTTAATGTGTATTGGGGATAACTCTGCACCCAGAGTTAGAAGACTGGGTTTTCAACCAGATATAGTTCCTTGGTTTCATTAGGTACTAAGACCTTCATTTATAATTATAATTGATTGACTGTAATCTCCTTCCAAGTTGTTAGATGAATGTTCCTGAATTATTTTCTGATCTGTTGTACACAACAAAGTCTGTTTGTCAAATAGCATGCAATCATGTTCTGTGGTTCCTTGTTAATACTTGCAGCATTTCAGGACACAAATAAGTCCAAATTGTGCAAAGCTGTAGGATGTTCATGTTGCTCTAGATGTTAATGCAAAGAGAAAGCCAGCTGCAATTTGGGATTGTGAATTAGTAGCAATCTCTATTTATAGTGCAACCCCATTTTGACATTGAACATATATTTTTATAACTAAACAATCTTATAAGAATACTGTAAAAACTAAGCTATCTTATAAGAATAATTAGACATTAAACCTAATTATTCTTATAAGATAGCTTATTTTTAAAAATTTTTTCTTGAAGGGCATGGCTGTAACAGGATTCTCTGGCCTATGGAAGACCCTGTGTAACAATAGAGTAATGAGCTGTGGACCAAACTAGAGTTCTCTCTCTGTGTGACTTTTCAACACTCCATAAAGCTCCTCCCACAGGATATTTCATTTAATTAAATTCACAAAAAGGAAATTGGCGCCGTTCCCTATATGAAACTGCTTACAAGTGTGAAAAGAGGGTCACAGGAGGGCGGGTGTTTATTGAAAGTGACTTCAAGACCGTCCCTGTGGCAGACTTTGCTCTCTTTCACGTCAAGGGTTTGAAATCCGTCTCTTCATCACCAGTTAGTAGGGAAGCTCAATTTAACCTTTCTTTACCCACATCCTCAAGCAAATAACTGAGATTACTCATAAAGTTTTAAAATAAGTTGATTTTTTCTTTTTTAAAAATATATTTTATTGATTTTTTACAGAGAGGAAGGGAGATGGATAGAGAACTAGGAACATTGGTCAGCTGCCTCCTGTACACACCCCACTGGGGATGTGCCCGCAACCAAGATACATGCCCTTGACCAGAATCAAACCTGGGACCGACCCTTCAGTCCGCAGGCCAACACTCTACCCACTGAGTCAAACCAGTCAGGGCATGATTTTCTCTTTTTTATCTGAAATAAAAAATAAATAAATGTTTTCTTTACCTGACAAATTATCATCTGTCCCCATCCTCCTTGAATACTAACCAGGTTGCTCTCTCCCTTTTATCTCCTCCTGAAAGTGCTATAAGGAAATGCTGATGAACAGCATATTGCAAAGAAAGCAGACTCCAGACTCCTTTTGGGCAGAGGCAAAGGAGAGCTCATTTGGGTGCCCAAACCATACACATTCATAAAAAACTCTCAGGTACTTTTAGGGACCTAGCTTTCAACTTAATGACTGTCCTTGCCTTTGGAAGTTGTCACTATGCAGCCCTCTACATTTATTCTGGAGCTTTGGTTCAGACTTTGATAATACTGGGGAAGTCAAAGAGGAGTCATGACTGGGAGCCTTGGATGAGATTCGCTGGGGAAAAGCATCCCAGAAAGAATTAGTAAGGGCTCCATGGAACTTCCGGAGTGAAACCTCTTTGGGAATGAGGACGGATTGTGCTCAGGTGTCTCCTGCAGGAATGGTGACTCTCTGCTGCAGTTTTATCTCACTCTAATGAGCAGATCTTCTGAGAGGCTGCTCAGGGCCCCCTTGGCCTGCACACTGGCCGTGGAGCCATTTCTCCCAATCAATACAGCATCTCCAGGAGGCTCTGTCCACCGTCCCCTCTTCCACTACTTCAGCAACTTTCTTCACCAATCCTTTGGGTGCCCCAAGAACTTGGAGCAAAAAAGTCAGAACATAATTGCAGTTACTTCGTGGTTCTAACTTTTTCAACATTTTCCCACGGTAACTTTTACAGGTCCTTAAGCTGCTTGTGGGGAGGAACACAGAGTTATAATTCAATCTTTTTTAAAAAGCCAGCTAGTGAAATCTCTGATAAAAAAAAATTTGGAGGACCCCCCCTCCCCCACTAAAATTGAGTGAACATAAAATACACATATAAGTGTTCTATAAAATGCCTCTTGCTCACTGGAATACAGTGATGCTATTTTTAATCCCCCAACATCTGCAGAAAAATGGAATTTTAACCCATGCCATTGTTTAGGTAGTTTACTCAGAGAAGCCACAGCCCATTCTGATGGTGTCAGTACATGAAACGAGTTATGTATTACACAAGAGGGGCATCTCTATGTGGCACAGGAGGACCTGGGTTAACAGGTGAGATGTTTAATAGCCTGTGGGTTTTTTTCTACGTGAACCAAATTAGGGGAAAAGAGCAATTTGGAGCGACATGAAGAAATGTAATTAAAAAGGTTTTCTTCCCTGTGCTGGCAATCGGCCATACCTGATGTCGCAGTTTCTGATAATGTACACAGCATTGTTTTTTAATGACATTCTGGACTGACAGAGGGAAGGAAATGCTAGCAATTTGTCAACAGAGTTAGCCTTTGAGATTTCTACTTTTACAAACTGAAGCTCTGATTGGCACCTGAACTTTAGAGGGTTTGTTTAATGCTGCAGAACTTCAACATTTTCACGTTACCCTTCAAGACAGAATTTCCTGTGTGTTTTATCCAGTGACCTGTTACTTACCTCAGCTTAGCCCCGTAATCCTCTTGCTCTTGAGGTTAGCTTCTCCCATGAGTTTCTGTAAATCTGGATGCACGTGTGTATTGCCTGGGAGGCTGGAGACGGGCTGGCTGAGAAGGCCCCTGTGTCTGGCTCTTCTAGCAATGGTGTTCTTACTCCACACCTCCACCTGGATGCTTTTCTGCCTCTGCAAACTTAGACATAGTCACTGCCTAGATGCTTGAGGCTCCAAGGATAGATGCGCTGAGACACTCACTCCCTTGATGCTCTCTGTCTGTCATTTGTTACCCTGTTGTTCCACTGTCATATGGATTTCTGGGTTCTCTGATGGCACTTGCTGCCTCTGAAATATGAGGAAATAGCACAAGTGTGTCATTTACATCAATGCTGCTCTGCCAGTGTTTTAATGACTAGCCTATGGACTGACATCCTGTGTGTGTGTGTGTGTGTGTGTGTGTGTGTGTGTTTGTATGTGTGTGTGTTTCTAGAATGAGAATATGCTGACCCAGAAATGGTTGTGATGTTTCCTGGGATCAAGATGGAGAAATAAAGCACAAGAAAGAATTGGGGTTAGACTAGCAAGTAGAGAAATGAGAGAAAAAAGAAACATAACATTGTTTCATTCCACTTCAGATTGATGATTTAGGCAGTCAAGTTGCCACCTGCAGTTTTATTCACTTACAGAAGAAACAGCCTCAAAAATTATCTCAGAAAGTGGCCTATGAGGAAAGACCTTGTTAAATTGTGAGCAAGTCACCGTACAGAGATCATGACATTGTGAGAAGTGGGGTGGAATTACTGTGCACCCCAGGCCTGGCCTCTAAAGTATTTCTTTTTGTAATCCTCTTCTTACTTTTTCTTTCTCTTCTCTGCATGATTGATAGAGAAGGAATCCAAGATGGTGAAGCCACATGGTAAAAATGACCCAGATCCCTGAGTCAGCACTAAAAATAGCACAGTGCTTTGTGAAGGTGAAAGGAGGTTCATAATAGAAGTGTGTGGGTTGATTAGAAGTGCCCAACCCCCACCATCTTCCTGGGAACATGGTCAATAGACAGTCCAGTGGCAGAATGCTTAGCAAGCACTACATGCTACCAAACACTGTGGATATTTGAGGTGAAAGAGTGTCACATACTCAAGTGGAGGATTTGACCCATGGTATGCACTTCCCAAAGAAATGATAAATACTGGTAGACCTACAGAATGCAGAAGAAAGAGAAAGACTGACAGACAATGTCTGAAGTCCTTAAGGATTTGTGTATCTGACAATGGCTGACCATCTGAAGGCTCTGAGACAGGTGGACATACAGGAAGCAGAGCTTTTGTATACTACATTTTTTACTGATAAAAGGAAATTGAGAAAAGTCCTCTGCGCATGTATTCAAAGAGAGACTATGGTGAGGGCCCTGAGAATGGAAACCAGGCTTACCCAAGTACAGCAGTATACTGCAGTCTCAGTAGCATTAGAGTTACAAAAGGACCTTGAAGTCTCATGTCATTAGTATTTTATCCAGTGTTTAGAAGAATGAGAGAGGGTATGGCCAATGCAACTTTGAAATCTATAATGAGAATCAGACCTGGAGCATGGAGATTAAAGGTTTATTTGGATCCACCATCTGGAACCTGTCCATGATAATCAAGTTTGGAATGACAATAGGCTGGCTCCACAGCTGTTGGCACAGGGTCTGCCAAATGCTCAGGCCATTGCAGGAGACTTCACCCACCATTCTCCTCTAACTATGGAACCAATGAGCACCAGCAGGAGAGCTGGGAGTTTGCAGGCAAACAAACTCTAAAAGTTTACAGTTCATAAGGTATAATTAGGGTAAGGATGTGGAACAATACATCTAGGTTTCTTTTATTTGTAGCAATGTCTTAGACTCAGATTGATAAACCATTAAAAAATAACCTATCTCTGATTTCTAGATGGTGATCAAACTCTAGGACTCAAGGTAGCAGATATATGCACGTCTGTTATGGTTTAAGGGAGGGTGGGATTTTCCCGTAAAATTGCTAGCACAGTAAGAGCCTATTTGATTCGATGGAGAAGGCTAAGGATGGCTTGGAGTGCTTGGGAAATGAGGGGTGGGAGAGTCATGAAAAAAGAAATGCACCACACGAATGTTTGTGTTAGTATGACAGGTTGATTTTTCTTTCAGGTGGATGGAGGGGGATAAGGGAAGCTGAAAACACAGGTCAGAGAATTTAGTGACTGTGATAATTAAATATTTACAGCTGATGGTCCTGTTTTGGGACTCAGGATGATAGATTCCCAATCCTTGGTCACAGAAGGCCTATCAGAGTTGTTCTCCCAAGACTAAAAAATTGACAAATGTGAGGAGGTGAGAAAATAAAGAATGAGAGAAATAGGAGTGAGAACTAACTCTTTTAACGGTCTCATGTATACAGCTCTTAGGGTGGAAGGCAAGAGTCACATCCACAATTGATTGTGTTTGGTGTGTTGTAGACATGGTTGCTTAGGGACCAGCCCCAAAGGGTGTCCAAATAGCCCAAATGAAGAATTTCTGTATTTTCCCCCCACCTATCTTTTAGTTTATAGATATAGTCTTTATATAAGAAGAGAATTTTAAAAAATTTTCGAAAGTAGTAGGGAAATACAAATAAAATAATAAAACAATATATATTGTTGTTTCCACATTCTTGGGATTAAAAACAAATTTTGATAGTAAGGGAGTGAAAATAAAACAATATCTACTGTGTTGTTTTTTTCACATTCAGGGGGTTAAAAGCAAATATTGATTTCTTTTCCCAAATACATGTTTGGGGAGAAAGCTCTGCCTATAAATTAGTTCAAATATGTTAAATCATACATCCTTCCCATTTGAAAATGCACTGCTGTAGTAGACTGTGGTGTGAAATGGGTTTGTAGAAAAGAATACTAATTTTACTAAGAATCTGAGAAAAATAAGTTGGATCCTGGAGAAATGCTCTGATGACTAATTTAAGAGAATAACATTAGCAAGTAGACTAACATGATCTTGAAATATGGACTGAAACAAAGTTGTTTGTTTTGGGTGTTAGTATATAGGAAATAGAACAGTTTAATTGCATTTCCGTTAATGAAAGAGTATTATAGCTTGGCATGTCAGTAATTGCCTGTAATGCAAAACAGGGAGATAGGTTAAATATATTAGATATAAAGAACTCGATTCTTTACTGATCAGGACAGCTTTGGACACAAAGATCTTGTCTTATTGGTGATAGAAATAGGGGTTAAAATTGGAAGTGACAACAAATTTATGTTTTGTTTAACAAGCCTTTTGAGTATTTGAATATTTACATGAAGAACTCATAATTTATCTGCCTACATATTGAGTTGTTTACTCAATGTCACTATCATCATTATCATCATCATCATAATGTCTTCCATGTATTTGGCATCTACCATTTTTGGAAGTTTATTGGGAACTTTTCCTTCCATGACCTCTTTAATCCTAACAACTCTGATAGGTAAAACTATTATATATATATTTTTCTCCCCCCTCCTCAGCACACAGAAGGCTGCATTTTCCAGCCTCTCCATGGATGGGTGTGACCATGTGTACATTTCTAGCCTTTGGACAGAAAAGGGAAGTGGTGTGTATTACTGCCAAGCCAAAACATTCAGTTGCTAATGAGATCCTCTCCTCCATCCTGTTATGGAAATCTAGGAGAAAACTCTGTGTTGAGTTGGTAGGGTCAAAATAATTAGGTAGCTTAGGTGCCTTTGGTCCCACACAGGATTTTGTATGAATAGGAAATTGTTTTATTGTTTTAAATATATTTTATTGATATTTTTTTACAGAGAGGAAGGGAGAGAGATAGAGAGCTAGAAACGTCGATGAGAGAGAAACATCGACCAGCTGCCTCTTGCACACCCTCTACCGGGGATGTGCCCGCAACCAGTGTACATGCCCTTGACCGGAATCGAACCCGGGACCCTTCAGTCCGCAGACCGACACTCTACCACTGAGCCAAACTGGTTTCGGCAAGTTTTATTGTTTTAAATCACTGTGTAGTATGGCTTGTTATCATAGCTTATCTAGTTTCCTAATTCTAAAAAGTATATCTACTTATCACTTTACATTTTCTACATCAGGAAACAAAGGCCTAGAAAAATCAGAAAGCTTATTTGGTATTGCATATTAGGTGGTGAGCTGGAGTCTGAACACCTGTTTTGTCTTCAAATCATAATGAAAGTGAAATAGATTGGGCAACCTGAGTAGCTAACTGGGATCTAGTAGACTGACAACATTGTCAAAGAATGGTACCTTAGTGAACAAAGTAGAATGTCCTTGGGGTTCAAAATTAAACACTTTTTCTTATTGAAGGATAAATGTTTGATTTTCTCTTACAGTGATATATAAAGTTACCAACACAGCTTTTTTTTGGAAGCTACTTGACCTTCTCTAGGTACTTGTATCTATGCTTCTATTTGGGTTCGTTTTCTCATGACTTATTCAGGCATTTAAAAAGATCTCAACTGCCCAATAAGGAGAGTAGAATAAAACAAACACCAACCACAAATGAGCTTTTGCTTTGGCCAGACAGGCACTGGCTCTATCATTCATGATCCTAAAACATTAGGAAGAACTGTTGTCACTATTACTTGTGGTAAAAAAAAAAAAAAAAAAAAAAAAAAAAGAAGAAGAAGAAGAAGCTTTGTTGTGGATGGATGCACTGCTCCTGACCTCCCAGCATGAATATGGTTCTGAAAGCATTTCTCAGTTCCCAGGGCAGGCTGACTGGGGTGTTTTTCTCCATCTTGATTAGTGCTTTAGAATCCATGTGGTGCCTCCTGAGAACAGAGTGGGGTCCATTTTATTAAATACTATGGGTATGATGATCGCCATTTGCAGATCGGAGCACTCAGTTAACGCACCAGAGGAACAACTCATGGGGAATAAATATTATAAACTCCCTTTAAATGTACAGTTTCAGACCATTAGCATTCAGTGAGTCAGGATGTTTTCCTTATTGTGACATATCATGTTTTCCCATTTCTTCTTTTTAAGAATGACTAACAGAGCTCACAGTCCTCTTTTCTTCAAGACCAGCTGTCAGTGTGAGATAGGACTAAGGCAGGGCATTCTCATTACGAGATTGTCAATTCCTTGGCAGAAAGGGTTTGGCCTTCCTGATCATCTGCCCTAGCCTCATGCTTGGCACATACTAGGTTCTAGTGCACGTTAGATGAGAGAATGAAGAAATGAACAGCTTCTGAGTTCACTCAGGCTCACAGGCAAAATAAGGTCTCTGATATCACTTCATTTATGGTGTTTCAATGTGAATTCTTCTTTATAGAACAGCAAGGACAAGAAATAATTGTATTATTATAAAGCAGAGTATAAAAGGACTGAGGTCGGCTGGTAGATTCAAGAGAGCACAGTGTTCTTACCTCAAACGCTTTTACTATGTGATTCTGCATCAAAGAAAGTGGTCTTGGGGCCAGAGCTGTGCAGTGCCTGAGCCCTTTTCTCTGTCCTCTCTGGATGGCCGTTGGTCACTAAACCTGCCTGAATAAAGCTGTCTAAGTTCCTTCAGAGAAATGTTACCCAGGTCATGTGTTTCCACGCCAGGCTCCTAAAGATTATGAGAGGCAGGTTTTTGTACTTTTTAATAGTAAAATTTAATTAAACTAAATGTACCTCAGGGAAGAATAATGTATGCAAACTTGTCAGAAAATCAAGCACCGTGGTGAGAAAAAGTGAGAACGTAACGTGGATGAGTTCCAAAATATTTGGCTTAAGCAACAAAATCAACCTATTCTGTATTTCGCCTTAGTAGGTTGTGTGTGTCTTTTAACAGTTGGTTGTTTAATAATAGTAATCTTCAGGCTTATTTCTCCAACCAGCCTGCATGTGACAGTCCTTTACTCTCAGTAAACACTGTGATACAATCAGTCTGCTGCAGCTGCTCCTTTTTCTATTACTGCTGCATAATCATTTGGGGAAATCTGTGAAACTAACGCAAAAGCCCACAGAGCTATTCAGAAATATGGATGGAAAATGGAAGGCTGGAAAAATAGCTTGTCATAGCCCATTAGCAACTACACACTGCTATTTAATAAACTATTTTTCAAATGTTTTATTTTTGCACATGACTTAAAAACATCCCAACTTGTTTGTTCTTGAAGAACAATGGGAACATTTATCATGGACTGTTAAGTCAGATGTATAGGCAAATACTAATATTTCCACTAGAATAAATTATATAGTAGAGTCAAGATTAGCCTGTGCAATTTTTCTCAGAAGAAATAGCATTTCTGATATTATTTTTATGGAGCACAGAGGACATTAATGTAAGTACAATTTAATGGTATAATATCATTTATCTTTCATGAGAAAGGATTCCATACTAATGATTGGACAGAACTTCATCACACTGGCTATTAGTTCTTTCATTTTTCCCCTCCTCTTTCTTGATTTATAGATATTTATTTACAAATCTTGACTCTCTACAACTTTATCTAACACTGGTGTCTGTCTTGAAAATTGATCCTTTTATCCCTCACTAAATAATGGTGCTAGCTTCATATTTGGACACACTATTTCTCCTTGGGATGCCAGTAATTTTTACTTTTTTTCTTCTTCTTCTTCTTCTTCTTCTTCTTCTTCTTCTTCTTCTTCTTCTTCTCTCTCTGTCTCTGTCTCTCTCTCTCTCTCTCTCTCTCTCTTTCTCTCTCTCTCCTCCTGTTTAAGTGAACAACAGGCTTTTATTCTTTTTCTCCCTCCCCATTCTCTAGGAAGGGAAAGAAGGCATCTAGTACTTGTTATTGAGTCTACTAATACATCCTGGGTCTTGCATTCAGAGCCTTTATGACATTTTATTATATCTTATAGGGTGGAAAACTGACACTAAGAGATACATAAAAACTTGTCTAAAAATACTCATTGAGATTGTTGCAGAATCACCATTCAAACCCTTCATTCCAACACTCAAGCTTGTGACTTTCCACTTTCCCAGAATAGTCTGGGAGGGTTAAACACTGCCTCTTCTGGCAAATCCTATAAAAGTGGAGTTAGTGGCATTGTGAGCATGGACTATGCAGGAAGACCAGCCACTACATCTCCTCTGCCACTTACTTAGTTTTACAGTAAAATGAGAGTCAGCTTTTCAATTTAAAATGAGAATCTAGTGGATAATGGTGCACAAGGCTCAGCTGTTCCTAAGGGCCAAAAATAATAAATCATAATTATTACCCTAAGTACAATGCACATATTTATCCTAGGAAACAGTCATGAATTATTTTCCTGGATTTGACTTTCTCTTTAAAGTTCAAAATTTTTACTCCCCACTCCTTCAGTCTCCTTTTGCTCTACCCCATGAAAAGCAAGTCTTATAGGGTAGAGGTCCTGTAGATTTAGACCTCTAGGATGGTCACACTGCCTGTGATAGGCATGGACTCATATATTCTGCCTTCTCTTCCCAGTGCAGGGAAAGCTATAAGCTCTGATGAGCATTAGGGTTCATCACTTTGAATCCCTACCGGTGGGGATAAGATGGCCGGTAACTCCAACTTCAGCCCTTGTTTGAGAATGTGTGGACACAATATGTGTAGGGAAGAGACAGATGGTCTTGACCTTTGCTGCTGGAGGCCCATTTAGTCCTGATAAGAAGCCATTTTCCATATCTCTTTGGGGACTCTTTAGACTTTCTAGAATGGATTGACATTTGTACTTCTCTCAAACACGCATTCTATCCATATAGTCACTGATAATTATTTATCAAAACTGGAATAGGGATTCATGATCTTTCCAAAAAGCACATAAAAATGGAAGAAAATAGAAATGTTAGGGTCCTAATGTTGAAATTTCCAAAGGGATCCTTCCTGTCAGTTTCTTCAGTGATATGTCCTGAATCCCACATTGAGAGAGGAAGAGGGTTATTCATTTTGTTATCTCAAATAGTTTTGCAAATGAGATAAAATGTAAGTTCACCACATGTTATGAACCAGGATGATTATGATTTGATTTATGACATTTTATACCCTAAGTCTGAACCATCAGTTAGGGTGTAAGCCGGTATTACACTATCAGGCATCTCACTGAGAAAGCAGAAATGCATGAGGCAACACAACCTCACTGAGGAACAAAATGAGAGGTTGTCCAGCTCTAGTGATGTGAGGAGGGCAAAGTGGTGTATCATATGGTTCAGTGGGAGGTAAGCCCCAAGCTACCGTCTATGTCCTTAAATACTATAGGGCATGTTGGAGTGTAGGGGAGCACATATTTTCTTTATTCCCTTAGGATGAGTCTAATCAAGAAGGCCTTGATGTTCTCCTAAGATGGCCTAAACATCAGACAGACTTCATTCTTCTAGGTCCCTGAACATTCTTTACTGAGAACATTTACTCTAGAAAACATGCAAAGGTAAATTTTTTCTCTGCCCATTTGAAATGTAAATCCTGTTAAAAGTCTCTTGCCAATTTTACAAGGATAGCACCTTTATTTCCAAGATACTTTGGGAGGGTAGGAGCCTACTTGTTCCAAGTTATAAAACAACCTCTTGTCATGAAATAGGAGAAATCCTACTTTTCCCTTGGGTAAGGCCAGGTAGCAAACACAGATGCCCTAAAATTACCTCGCCTCATCTTTAAAGCCCTTCAGCCCTCTGTTTCATTAGAGTTAAGTAGTGACTTCTGGTTGCTCTCCTCTCTGCAATAGCCTTGAATAAAGTTTTCCTGCTTGATTACCTGTGTCTGATGCAATTTTTGCTTTTATACTTGTGTGAAAATACTTGCTCTTCCTTCTTAACATACTTTTTTTTTAAAAACAAAGAAAAGTGTTAAGTTCACCAGCTGCTTTAGGTTTTCAATAAGCCTTCAACAAAAGTCCCCAGGTGGGAAAGGGTGCTTCTGTGGTCAGGTGCTGAAACCCACAAACTTGATTCCTTCATTAAAACAAAGCAAAATAAAATTCAAAGGACTGCATTTTAAATCTATGTTTGCATAACAATTAGTTTCATTCTCCATAGTACCTAATTTATTCCCTATAGTAATTTTCTCGGGCTCTCAATCCTTGCTCACTTCAATAAATCAACTGCTTATAAGCAAATCTTAAAACTCTTTTAGAATTTGTATCAAAATGCTAATGAAGGTCATTTCCACAGGGCCCTGTTTTGTGGGGAAATGAGAGACCTAGACCCAAAGGCCTAGATACTGACCTAACAATCCACATAACGTAGGTAAATAATCCCTATCCCTAACACCCTTCAAGTTAGCAATAATTAAACACCTACTAAGCATCTCTACTATGATAGACCCCTTATATAGCAATCTTACCTAATGTTTACAACATCCTTAGGGGTAATACATTGCTATCTCTGCTCTGCAGACAAGAAAAGGTAGAAATGTTACCTGTCATACTTCAGATTTCAAAAGTAACATCGTTAGCAGAGCTGTCTCTTAAAATTTATTCTGGTTGGCTTCAGAATCAGTGAATTTTCTCTGCCTTGTGCTACTTTCTTACCTGTAAAGTAGGGATATTGATAACTGATGCATAACTTATATTCTGGGCTAAGAACTCTTTGAGCTTGCCATCACAGATGTAACCGTCATAGTGAATGCCTTACACCTAGAGAGGTATGTATACTCCAGGCCTTTCAAGGAGGGAAGTAGAAACAGTTCTCTCTTCCGAGAGATTTAGCAACTCTCTACCCCACTGAGTCACCACATATGATAGTTCCTAAAAGCATGTGTAAGGCATCAAAGCGGTACCAATAACCAAAGGTTCAGCTAGAGAGCAGCTCTCCGTCTCCCCAATGAACATACTCTGCCTTTCTCTTTGTTTCCATGCATTTATTTCCCTCTAAACCCAGAAGAGTGATATTTACAGCCAAGCCCTTCTTGAGAAGCTTGGAGGGTGTAGCAAATGAAACCATCCGTGGTATCAGGGTGTCAGGCTCATCCTGGCTCTGCCTGCTTCTCTTTTGTTTGCCTTTTGATAAATAAGCAACATCATTTCCCTAAGACTTTGTTTTGTTTCTTATAGAATGGTGAGAATAATACCCATCTTATGGAGATTTTCTAACAATTAGGTAGAAGAAAAATTCAGAGAGCCTTGAGTTTTCCAGGCTGAATGCATTATATAAAGTAATTACTTAGTCTGAATAGCTACAAGGCATTTTATTCTAGTCAGGAGATGCCTTTGGTATTTATTTTGTATAAATAGAGCAGCTGAGAAGAACCTCAGCCGTCATCTCTAATGCTCTTATTTTGCAGAGGAAGAAAATACTCTCTTTGATATTATGAAACTGGACTTAGACGAGGTGTCCAAACTCCCAGGCTTTGTCTCATCATCCGGTGTCTCTCCCAGACCCCAGGCCATGGAACTTAGCCCACCCTTGAAGACAGAACAGCCCTCAGTATCAGCCCCTGAGAATCAGCTGCCTTTGAGGAAATAAATTTCTTGATCAGTTCTCAATACCAATCCCTTATCCTTTCCCCACCAGTTCTTTCTACCTTGTTTGCTTCTCTTTATAAAAGTTCCTTCACTCCTGAACTTCAACACACTTGCAGATCTTGGAGCAGGAATGTTCTTCTTAGTGTAACACTCTTCCTCCCCTTATTTGAAAATGTCCCTTTACCTATTGGGAGAGTTTCCTCCCCCCAATGCAATGTCCTCCCTGACCTTATTGCAACAGTCTTTTTAAATAAAGTTTCTCCTTATCTAAGTCCAGATTTATTCTTATTTAACTCTAGAGGCTCAGTGCACAAAATTCATGCATGGGGGGGGGGGGGAGGCTGTCCCTCAGCCCAGCCTGTGCCCTCTCATAGTTTGGGATTCCTCATTCCTTATCACCTGCCTGCTTGCTGCTCCTTACTTCTCAATTTGTTGCATCTGCCCCCTGGTGTGGAGGGACTGTGGGAGGGTTCCAGGGTGTGTCCGGCCCCTCTCACTCAGTCCCAATTGGCCAGACCCCAGAAGCAAACTAACTTACTGGTCTGAGCATCTGCTCCCTGATGGTCAGTGTACATCATAGTGAGCTGTTAAGTGGCCTTAGCATATCATTAACATATTATACTTTGATTGATTGAAAGGCTAACCAGAAGATCTGACTCTTAGCATATTAGGCTTTTGTTATATGGAATTGCCCTTCAACGCATATTATCTACCACATCCCAGACACTGTTAACCCATAACTTCTGCACAACTCATTGTATACTTATTATCTATGTATTACTAGCTGTCTTTCACCAGATAGAAATTATTTTCCTAAATATAAAATAAAACTACTTGTTAGAGACCCTCCTTTGGATGTATATTTTTATATCTTCCTTTGGAGACACAGCACTACACTTTGTATAAGACCGGGGTTTAATGAATGTGTGTTGCTTCACAATTGCTTTATTTACTGTTCTTTATACAATTAATTCATTAATTGATATGTGAAGCATATACTAAATGAATATCACTTTTGTGCAAATGTAAGAAAAAATGAATTATAGGTCCTGATCTTTAAGACTGCATGTTTTAGCTGGGGAGCTAAGAATTATTGTCAGGCAATTAGTAGTTAAGTGACAAAAGAAAAAAATCCTATCTAATAAAATACTAATATGCAAACTGACCGTAACTCCACTACACCCATCAGCCAATCAGGAGCAAGTATTCAAATTAAACAAACCAAGATGGTTGTGATCATTGAGTGAGCAGGAGGCTTAGGTTTTCCCGACAATGGAGGAAGTCAAGTTCTTGGCCTTTTCTGGCCTCCACTGAAGGCTACAAAGTTTTAATTATAGAAGATAAATAAATTCCAGATACCAGGGCCTCCACTTGGGTTACCAGGGGGCATGGGCCGGCCTACAAACCACCAGAGTTCCCTCACCCAGGCCATCCCACACCCAAGGAAACCCCCACCCTGATCCAGGACACCCTTCAGGGCAAAAAAGCTGGTCCCCACCCTTGCACCAGGCCTTTATCCTATCTAATAAAAGAGTAATATGCAAATTGACCATCACTCCAACACAAGATGGCTGCCCCCATGTGGTCAAAGATGGTTGTCCCCATGTGGACACAAGATGGCCATCACAAGATGGTCAGCAGGGGAGGAAAGTTGGGAGGGACCAGACCTGCAAGGAAGGGCAGTTGGGGGCGATTAACCCTGCAGGGAAGGGCACTTAAGGATGACCAAGCTGGCAGAGGAGCGGAGTTGGGGGTGACTGGGCCTTTAGGGAAGGGTATTTGGGGACGATCAAGCCTGCAGGGGAGGGCAGTTAAGGGTGACCAGGCCTGCAGTGGAAGGCAGTTAGGGGCAATTAGGCTGGCAGGGGAGCAGTTAGGTATCACTCAGGCTGGCAGGGGAGTGGTTAGGGGGTGATCAGGCTGAGAGGCAGAAGCAGTTAGGGGCAATCTAAAAAGCAGAAGGTAGGCAGGTGAGCAGTTGGAAGCCAGCAGTCCTGGATTGTTGGCGAGGGTGCAGGCTGGGCTGAGGCCTCCCCCCTCCCCCCCGGTGCACAAAACCGGGGCTCTAGTATATATATAAACCCCAATAGAATGCAGAGAAAGATGTACCCTCCTATGGCTAAATCTGTAAGAGAAGTGATTTTCAGTAAACACTGAAACCAAGAATGAGAGTAGAGGGGATTAGAGACATTCTAAGCAGGTGGAATGACTAAGTAAAGGCCAGTAGGAAGTCAATTAGGAAGTGGTTGGAAAGAAATTCTGAGATTAGAGAAGGGCTTGATTTTTCATTTAGCACCTTTTAAACTAATTTATTGATTTATTAATATTAATCATAATTATATATGATTCCTTACATATTGAGTTTTACTGGACTAAACATTAGAGGGAATAAAAAAGATAACATGAAATGGATAAAAGTACTTTTTGCTGAACAAGGTATCGTAAGAACTGCTAGCTCTGTTGTTATAGGTTTTCTGTCTTATTGTCACAAAATTCATCAGCAATGCTTCTACACATTTCTATTCTAACTGGAAATTACTTGTAGCGAATGAATGGGAGAAACACCTCTCCCATGGGTTTTTCTTAAGACACTGTCTCCCTCTTGCAGTAGTGGGATGGGTTTTCTTGAACCTCTGACTGTAGGCAAGAAACTGAAAATCTGAATTGTTCCACCTGAAAGATTGATCTACTCCTCAAATCTTCTTTTACTTATGGCTGTTTTTTATCTCTTATTACAGTCTTGGGACACAATTTTGCTACTGCTTTTGGGCATGCCTCTGCAGTCTGTCAGATAGATACTAAAATTGACATTGATGATCTTTTCCATGCATATGAAATTAACTAAAATGTGGAAAGAACAGCCACCATAAAGAAAATGCATAAAAAAACCTTTGGGTGTTAAGTATTTTTATGTCTCCTTCCCATTTTTTGAGAAGAAGCAGTGGTATATAATTATTTTTTCCTCCATTAGAGGGACCACCTTTCTACAAAGAGACGAGGGGATGGGGTCATGATAGCTGTTCAAGCCCCCAAGTAGATTTGGAACATAATTAGCAGAGAAACAAGCTCACTGAAGTGGGATGTTTCACAGAACACAGAGCTCCTACTCCATCCTCTCTCTAAAATGGCTGTGATTTTCCTTGTTAGTGTAAAGACATTCTAAGGTCTGAATGATAGCTAAATTTAGAGAAGCACTCTGCTTGACTGACACGCCAAATCTTTCTATTAACTGCAAAGGCTGGTTCAGGTGAATGATCTCATACCCCCGTGTGCGGTGCTCACAGTGATGAATTAAATGTGCACTGTAACTAGGGCATTCTTTCTGGCTCCATAGTATGTGGGGGGAGATTCCTATTTAACACACCAGGTGTGGAGATGGTTAAGAATAATGTTTGTCTCGGCACTAACTTTCCTCACGCATCTGTGAGATGTCTGGAGGATATTTCAGATGCCCAAGGAGCCAGCGTACAACTGAGTTTTGTTTCAATCTGTGTAAGGGAATGCATAGCCTTTTTTATTCAGATTCTTGAGACCCAGGCGTGAATGATAGCAATTTAGCTATCGCGTTTTATATCCCGCAGGATTGTTGGTAGTTTAGCTCAAAATATCTATCTTCTTAATTTTAACTGGTTTTTCCTGTTGCCAGTTAGAACAGATTGCAAGTAAAGATGAATATCATCAACACACTTAAATATTTCTGTGCGTGATACAAAGCAGACTGTGGATGCTTATAGACTACTGGGAAATGTGTTTCCACAGAAACTTTCTTAGAGATTGCTCGGAGTGTGTTAGACTTCGAAGTCACTCATAGATGTGTGTTCAAAATTTTAGCAAATTTAAACTTTTCTTATTTTACTTTAAAAATATATTATATTTAGGGATATGAAGCTACTACTCTATATGATACTGTGGATGCATGTCATTATAAATTTGTCAAACTTATGGAATGTACACAAAGAGTGAACGCTAATGTAAATTATGGACTCACTCAGTGATAGTGATGTCGGTGTAGGTCCATCAGTTTTAAGAAATATACCATTTTGGTAAAGTGTGTTGATAGTGGGGAAGGCTGTCCACATGTGGGGGCAGAAGGTATATGGAAAATATCAGCGTCTTCTTCTTAATTTTGCTGTAGACTTAAAAATGCTCTGAAACTAAAGTTTATTAAAATAAAAAAAATTGAGAGCAATATTCTTTAAGGAAACGATTCATCTATTCTCCCCATAGTTTACATGTAACCTTCATGTTGCACACAAGGTAACTGAGTAGCAGTGTGTGATAATATTAAACACCCAATTACTGCCAAAACTGGTTTGGCTCAGTAATAGAGCATCAGTCTGTGGACTGGAAGGTCCCAGTTCGATTCCAGTTGGGGGCATGTACATTGGTTGTGGGCACATCCCCAGTGTGGGGTGTGCAGGAGGCGGCTAGTCGATGTTTCTCTCTCATCGACGTTTCTGGCTCTCTATCTCTTTCCCTTCCTCTCTGTAAAAAACCAATAAAATATATTAAAAAATAAATAAATAAAAAAATAAACATCCAATTACTAAACATTCACCATGACAATGCTGATCACCTCTCTCTGTCTCCCTAAGCAACTGCTCTGGTTCGTCCTTCTTCACTTCCACTGGTTTGTCACTGTAGCCCAGCGGACCTTTCGTAATGAACCCAGAGTTGTCCCTCTACACTGGCTATAAAGGCACTTCCTTTTCAGAGATCTTCAAGACTCACACACTGCAGAAACAAGTCAGACCACCAGCCCATGCCTGTACCTTCTACACCTCTCAGTGAGTCCAGTCTTTTGATGACACTGCCCCTTTCTCTGCTAATAAGTTCACACAGCAGCTACATATTTCAGATGCTCCCTCCACCAAAGCTTTATCCTTTGGCTTATCAAGTTCCTTTCTCCAGAAGGCTCTTGTCTTTTACATTGCTGCGTGGTAATGTCTTATCATGCAGGGTCCCATGTAAATGCTACCTGTTCCAAAAAGCCTTCTCATATACCTCCCTTCACCCAACCCTCTGGCCCCCATATACACATACACACACATGAAAGGTTAGCCCTGAGATTGTACTTGTCCAGGGATGACATTAACAATATTTACCCTGTGCACGGCACAGGTACTCACTGACCAGAAGCATCAGACTATAAATGTTTAGTATGTTCTGATTGGTGGTCTGTTGCAGTCTTTAGGCTCTCTCAATTGGTTCTTCTTGTCTTTTAAGAAGAGTTTACCTTCCTCTGTGGTCCCATAGTACCCGTGTGAGTCTCCCTCATGGAGCTGATTATGCTCTGCTATGATTTCCATGTTTGGCCAGGTAGCATGTCAGGCATGTGTAGACATTCAGTAAAATTTTGGTGAACTGATTGAATTTAAAAATTAATGGAAGCCAAAGACCAACTTTGACCATCTTTCCATACTGTTTATATTAATTACTAGAGGCCCGGTGCACAAAATTCGGGGTATGTGTGTGTGTGTGTGTATGTGTGTGTCCCTTAGCTCAGCCTTCACCTTCTCAAATCTGGGATCCCTCTCACAATCCAGGACTACTGGCTCCCAACTGCTTGCCTGCCTGCCTTCCTGATTGCCCTTAACCACTTCTGCCTGCCAGCCTGATCACCCACTAGCCACTTCCCTTCCAGCCTGATTGATGCCTAACTGCTCCTCTGTCAGCCTGTTTGCCCCTAACTTCCCTCTCCTGCAGTCCTGGCACCTCTAACTGCCCTCCCCTGCAGGCTTGATTGCCCCCAACTGATCCTCCCTTATAGGCCTGGTCCCTCCCCTGCTAGCCATCTTGTGGTGGCCATCTTGTGTCCACATGGGGACAGCCGTCTTTGACCACATGGATGCAGCCATCTTGTGTATTGGAGTGCTGGTCAATTTGCATTTGACTCTTTTATTAGATAGGATATCCATAAAGTGCTCAAAACTCATTTGTTGAATTAAACTTTAACCCTTGCTTACTGACATCATAAATTTATCCTTTTAATAATATTAGCGATAATGATGATGACAATAATGACACTATCAAACAATTATACTAAAGCATTCCCTATGCATCTGGCACTGTATAAAGTGCTTCTTATTTAATCCTGGCATCTACCTTGGGAGGTGGTTCTATTATTTTTTCCTGACTTGTGGGTGAGAACTGAAGCATAGAGAGATTAAGTAACTTGTCTAAATCCAGGCACCTTGTCAGCAGCCTGGCCAGGTTTCTATTTTAGACAGTCTAACTCCAAATTCATCGCTCTCTTACTCTGAACTTATTTTTGGTGAAAATAAATTTTATTCTAATGAATCTGTGATATATATGCATTGTTTTCTCTTTCCAACCACCTGTTCTTTTCATTAACCACTGGTACTCTGGCTCTGCCCCTATTTCTCTGTAGAACATTTTAAATCAAAAGCTTGTAAATATATCTCAGCACCAGCACCCATCATTGAAATCTCTTAAGATCTGCAACTGTTTCCCACACCACACATTTAACTAGTTCTTTCCTGCTTCCCATGAAATAACCTCTGTGTTTGCCCTTCATGGTCTCCCAGCAGAATATAACTTGTAAAATACTATGCCTCCTTTACCCTGCCTGAGCCACTCAGCTTCCCAACAGCCTAAAGAGATTCCTTAGGCATCTGCTGACACCAATACTCGAAGGTCTTTTCCTCTCATCCTAATTTCTCACCCATGTTTTAGTCTCAAGCTTTCAAAATTGATGTTGGCTTTCCTCTCACAAGTAAATAAAAAGCACCAAAAAAATGAGTATCACTCCCATCTTAAATCATGTTCTCAAATACAGATCTGTTGAATTGTAATAGTAATGTGTCTGGCCAATCCAACACCCCTGTTCATGTAGTGGGTTCATTTCTCACTGTTCTTTAGTGGATGGATAGTCTGGTTTTGAACATCATCCTTGAGGACCTGTTTTATGTCTATCTGATAATAGATAGGTTAACAAGAGGGCACCTGTTTTCAGCCTAAAGATCAGTTTCCAGCTCATGAAAGTAACTAAGGAAGCAATACCTTATAAAATCTCTTGGAAGACAGCTCAAGGATGCAATCTCTTTGCAAACTTGTGTGGGATGATTATTATTAGTAAAACAAGTGTGTGCAGTTGTGTTTCTGCATTTCTATCCCCATCCAACCTCAATGTCCTTAAATACTCAAAGTGACTTACTCTCTTTGAATTTCATTGTCATGGAGAATGCCCACAACACATTAAAAATAAGGAATTTGGGGTTCTGCTGACTATGTAAATTTGTGTTCAGTTTCACTTGCTGAGTTTTCTGAGGTTGAACTAGGTTATTCCAGTAAAAATTATCCTGTACTTCTTCTTCTGGGTTGTTCTTTTTTAGAGTTTCTATCAATGACATCCAATGTCACTGCTTGATACTAATGCAAGGTGTCAGATTAAATCAAATAGCAGTGCCTGTCTAATCGTTTTTGCAACTGAACAACCCAAGTCACATACATTCCATGCAGCTGGACTTTATAGAGATTTCACGAGAAAAGGCGGTTCTTCAGAAGAATCATCTTTTCAAGTTTTCTGAGGTACTTGTGCAGCACAGAAAGTGCCTGACTATTCATCAGTTTGGCTCATTTGACCCAAATGAGAAGACCTGGACATGGCCACCTGCCACCTGTCACCTCTAACCTCCAGGTCAGGATCTTGAACTGCTCTCTGCCAAACACTGGAAAAGAGGTCTGAACTTTACCTTCTGTAAAATGTTATTTTAGTTAAAGCGTGGATGGAAGAGTTCAAAAGAGGTGGCAGCTGCCTTTGTTGGTTTACCTGGGAACACTGAGATGAAAATCACAGCCAGCATTGCCTTAAAATCATTGGGGTGCAGGACTTAAGGGACAATTTTGAACTTATGATTTATTTTCTGTTCTGATGGCAGGTAGTGCTCCATATCTCACTGTCTAGACCCACATACAGAACTGTGTGCACATGTGTGGCCATGCCAAATTTTAAAATACTAAAATATTTTATAATAGTTGATTAATAATCACTGTACTCAGTCCTCTCAACAATCTCCCTCCAAACAAAGACCTTCCCCCTGGACTCTAGGATTTCCCCACAATTAAGCAAATAAAGGAAATAACCATGACATAGCAGGATTCTTCCGGACTCTGTACTAATAACAAGGCCTGTACCATTCTATTGTTAAATATCTTAAATATAGCCCTTGAAATGACATAGAACTTGAGTGGGATTTTATACAGCATGGATTTAAGAAATATCTAGTCTTATAGGCTGCTTTGGATCTTTTGCAAAACTGCAGTGGAAGATAGTATCTTAGGAGTCTATTGTCTCTCATCACAGGATCTATGTGTTAATTTCTTAATTTCTTTGGGAAGACTTTTTTTCTGGAAATATAATTTGCTTCTCAAAAAATGTCTTATCTCTTTTAATCAAACAGAAGCAATACATTACAATATAGTTTTCTTTTTGCTTTGTCTTTTAGGAATTCTGGAATCAAAATTAATGTTCAGCTGAACAACAAATTTGTACATCTTCCTTTCCTCCTAAATGATCGATTTACTAATTTAAAATTTTCCTCTATTTTAATGTGATTTAGTGTTAGAAGCTGCATTAAGAAAAATTGTGGTTGGTTGCAGGTGATAAAAAAACAAATGAAACCTAAGTGAAGCACACTCTGTGTGCTACTGTGCTGAGTGTTTGAGCTGCGAAGAGTCCACTGCCTTCAATGTATTCTTCTGGACTAACCCAAAAGTACCCAGCTATACTTCTGAACTCCAAACTTATCCCTTTCTTCTTATTAAAAATGAGATAGAGTGGAATAAACACTGTAAACATATTTAATTGTTCATGTTCTTTATTCAAGTGTACCCCTATAGTTGACCTAATGGAAATGGGGAAAGGGAATCTTTAAACTATTCATCATATTATTATTTTGTGTTTTTTTCCCCTTATGCATTGAATTACAGTATTCATGTAGAGCCAACTCTTGATATTTACTTAGTTCATGGACAATTATAATCTTTTTAATTGCTTCCTTTCTTACCTTCCTTGTAGCCATTTCACATGCATATGTCTATTTTGTAGAATTAATGAAGGTGGAAAGAAGTTAAATTTAAAGCAGTCATTTTTTGCTAAAGGTGATTTATAACTACTCTAAGAAAAAAGTGGTGTAAAATGTTACATATTAAGGAAACTAATTAGAATGAATACAGGTTTTAAAATTTCTGTGCATGTCATTTCCAAGAATATTCTTTTTTATCATCTATGCCATGGATGATAGTCTAAAATGAAAACTAATCCTATATAAGACCTATTTATTTTCAATAGTCTGCATTCCATGAAATTTAGAAACAATATAATTTTAGTTTTCGTGATTCCCATTCTTTGTTCAAGACTTTATACACGATGTTTGTTCAGGGAATATCCAATTTTATTTTATTATAAAGTATGCATTGTGCATTGTGTGCTAAGATCAATGGGAATAACTAAGTCCTCTTTCTTTTTCTCACAATTTCTGTGATCTAAATCTCTATGTAAAGTTCTGCCATTCTGCCAATCAAATGCGTAATTATTATCATCCATCTGTCCTATCTTTTCAATTTCCCAATCAACAATATATTAGTTACTATATGCCAAACATGCTTCCAAAGGAAGGCATAGATAAACAAGATGTTTTCCTCCAATAAATTTGCTAACCTTCCACATTAGAAGATATATTTATAAGTAAACATGTTTCTATATAATGTTGTAAATTGAAAGAAAAATCTTTGACGGTGTAATGGGAACAAAGAAGAGGGATTATTCTGTCCTTAGAAATTTAGGAAAATCTTCAGAGAGGTGTTGATTTGGGGCCTGCAATTCAAAATATGAATGTGAGTGCCCTGGATAAAAGGAAAGGAAGCAGAGAATACATTCCAGATGGAGTGAACACCTGGTTTAACACTCTGGTGTTTGTTTGTTTTTTAAAAGGCTGAAATGCTCAAGTGGAATGGTGGTGAAAGGCGGTGGGTAATCTTGGAGAGATAGTGAAATGTTACTCTGGAGGACCCTCTGTACCATGCTGTTTTTGTCACTTTGGGCGGCAATAATAGAATACCAAGGACTGGGTACCCTAAACCACAGGAATTTGTTTGTCACAGTTCCGGAAGCCAGAGGTCAGAGGCCAGGGTGCCAGCTTGGCCAAGTGCTTGGTGAGCACCTTCTTTCTGGCTTACAGTTGGCTGTCTTCTAGCCATGTCCTCACCTCGTGGTAAAGAGAGAGCTCTTTCCTGTCATGAGGGCTCAACTCTGATGACCTTATTACGCCCTCCTGCCCTGCCCTATTGTCCACATTTCCAAATGCTATCCCGTAATTTCAACATACGAATTTCGGGGTAGGGGACACAAATATCAGTATGTAACACATGCTAAAACCTAAAAATGTTGGGGTTGGTTGATAGGTGAAGCAGGTGGTTATTCCAGCATCTAATTCACAACGGTTGACTTGTGTAGATATGCATGGACCAAGGATGGGGGAGGGGGCTCTCCCTTAGGTTTTTGTTTGTAACTGAACTATGCTACAGTGGAAAAAAAGCAAGCTGCAAAAATACAGGAATTTATAACAATAAAATAGAAATAATATGTTCTTCAACTGATGTGTGTGACTAAAAGGGTTTCTCTTTAAACAACTGCAAATAGTAATATTCATGGCTAACCACTAAAAACAACGTGTTTTTATTCAAAAAGTGTGGTAGTAATTTCTTTATCATTTTAGGTATAATGGAAACCTTGACCTCTATATGCTATGCCACAAATTTAAGGCACACTTAAAAGAGTATTCATGCTAGGCTTATGTGACATCTGCTGAGAAATCTAAATTACCCATTGACAAAGATCATTCAGATAGAAAAAGCTAAATCTATGTAGGAAAATGGAAAGGAACTGAGTTGGGCAGCTGCAGGGCAGAGATGATAAATCATCCGTTCATGTCAGAGGAAAGTGCCTGCTTCTGTATTGTTGGTATGTCATGTGGTTCAGGTTTGAAATACAAAGCTAATAATTTTTCTTTATATATAGCACCTGTCCATGATGGGCTCGAACTGCATTTATGTGATGGTTTCTCACAATATTTCAGTGGAATAAGGGATAACCTATGATGGTAATTTATAGATCAGGTGATGGCAGTGATTGCTGGGAAAGTACGAGAGAGGTTGCAGTGTCAGCTTGTTAGGATTTGGTACAACACGCAGGCCAGGCCAGAGGAGAAAGGCGCAGTGGGTGATGGAATTGTGGAAGGCCACGTGCTGTGTAAAGACAGTCCCACACGTGTCACTGGAAATGGGGAATGACAATACCCAGATGCCCAGAGGTCTTGAACCATTTGAAATGAAGAAATGTAAGACACAAATTAGCTACCCCAAACTGAAAAATTATTGATTTTCCAAGCCCAACATTTTGTCTAGGGGATGCATTGCGTTACTTATATCCATTGTGTTACTTGCATTTGCAATAGTAAATCTTTTTATTTTGTTTTATAGTAAGGGGTGATGCTAAATTAAATGAAATGTGAGTTTACTAGTGTGATATTAGTATATTGCTATGTTCATTTGAATAAGGAAATTGGGAGAGTGCCTTATGATTTTAACTGACATTCAGCAGGAATTTCAATGTATTCTGACATAGAAAGTATCTTATAAAAGATCTTTCCAAAAGAAAAATAGGCAGAATTGTTCTACAGCATTTGCATGAACAAAGTAATTAACAGTAGATCTATTATTAAAGAGAGTAATAGATAATTAATCATTAACAGCTTGAGAATTGTTTTCCTTCTCCCATGGCTCCTTGTGTCTATATGTGTGTGATGATAGAGAGAGGTGCATCATTATATTAATTATTTGCTTGTATTGAGTAATGATCTCTTTCAGGCCTTGTGCTAAATTTAAATTCGTTACATGCATTATCTCATGGAAGTCTTAGGAAACTTTTTCCCTTAATTGATATCACTATTCCCACTCTACACAAGAAAAACAAAACACACAAACCATGGAACTTGGTAACATTAGTCTTAGACCACACTCACTGAGTGGCAATCAGGATTGGAATCTGGGGTAGCCTGGATTCTACAGGGTCTGAGTTTAGCCACATCTCCATGATTCTGCTTAACTAACATTTTGGGGGCTGGGGAAATGTTAGTTTCTGCTCTGGGACAGATAACTAGGGTTGGACAGTGGCAGACGCAGCATCTTTCCTAGGGCAGAGGAGGGCTGGCTCCTTACTTGGGTCCTGCAGCCAACCTCCCATGTACTGTCCCTCCCTCTAGCTGTGTGGCAGGTCGCTGACAGACAATGGTGGTGTTGGCATCGGGCATTCATTCCTTCGTGCCTGGCCCAGCAACCATCACCTCCTCTCTGACCTGGGTCTGATTTGGGGCAGGTCTAGGGGCCTCACCAGTGCACAAATATTGTGCACCAGACCTCTAGTTTCAATATAAACATATTAGGGATTCTGTGACACTGCAAGAAAAACAGTATATCACTCAAAATCACCAAGGTGAATCAAGCACAGTATATCATGCAAAATCACCAAGGCAAGCAAGCAAGCGTTCTATATGGAAAATTTGGCAAACAGGAACGGTGGGAGGTTTGGAATGCTGCCTGCAGCTGATGAGTGTCAACAGGGAAGAAAAAAAAAATAAAATTCTTCTTACCAACAATATGGCAGATTAATTAGAGTTTTACAATTTTGTCCAGATTTTATACAAAGTAAACAAATTTTCTTGAGCTGATCAAGATTTGTTTTTCTTCTATTTAGAAAATGTAACTTCTCTGTTCCCCTAGCTTGAGTAAGATTCCTCCTTTCCCTTCTTCTTTCTCCTTACTCCCTTCTTCTCCTTTCTTCCTTCTTCTTTTTCTTCTTCTTCTCCTCCTCCTTCTTCTCCTTTTCCTTTTCCTTCTCTTTCTCCTCCTCCTCCTCTTCCTTCCTTACTTTCTTCTTCTTCTTCTTCTTCTTTTTCTTCTTCTTCTTTTTCTTCTTCTTCTTTTTCTTCTTCTTCTTCTTCTTCTTCTTCTTCTTCTTCTTCTTCTTCTTCTTCTTCTAATTGTTCTTCTCCTTTTCCACCTTCAGTTAAGATAGAAAACCCTAGCCCAGCCTAAACAACTCGATTTGTTTGTACACTTTCCACTCAATCTGATTTCAGTCACGGATCTGTGTCTTGGGGAAATGACTCCTCATTATTTATGTAAATTGATTTTAAATGAGAATGTTCAGCTAAAAGATTTGATCTTAACATCATGACAGCTGTTATAAATATGGGTGTCTAGGCTGTGTAATCTTTTTTCCAATTCATTTACTTTTTAGATTTCTTACTATCTTTATAATATCTTTTTGAAAATAAAGTGTGTGCTTGAAATTTTCATGAAAACTTTAGGACTACAAATTAAGGTGAAATGATGGAAATGAGCACTGAACTATAAATTATGAGGTGTACATTCAGAGTCTAGCTTTTTCAACATTAATTGGAACATTAGGCAGGCTTAGCTCTCTGGACCTGTTTCCTTACTTGTCATTGAGGAGTGAATAGATAGTGTGTGTATTGATTTTCTAGGGTTAGGTGCCACAAATTGTGTGACATAAACAACTAAAATTCATTGCTTCACAGTTCTGGAGGCTAGAAATCCAAAATCAAGTGTTGACAGGGTTGTTTTTTCCAAGGCAGTAGAGAAGGATCTATTTAATGTCTCTCTCTTTGGCTTTAGATGTCCATCTTCTCCTTGGATCTCTTAATGTTTGTTATCTTCCCTCAATGTACATCTATCTTTGCATCCAAATTTCCCCTTTTTATAAGAACATCAGTCATATTGGATTTGGGGTCCCCTAATGGCCTCCCTTTAACTTGATTACTTCTGTGAAAAATCCTTACCTTGATCTCAGGACACGTTCTGAAGCACTGGGGAGATGGGACTCAACTGAACTCAACAATGTCCACCTTCTTTCTTCTCAGCCTTAACATTTTTGAAAGCCATACATGTGCTAGTCTGACCCCCTGAGGTTGTCTTAGTGGGGAAACATATATGTTGCTAGCTTCAGCTCAGTGGAAGGAATTCATTAGTTCACCAAATACAAAGAACATGAAATGACAGAGATACAGCCCAGGCCCTTAAATGTCAGTAGGACTCTCCATTTGTTCAGCTCTCCTTTGTATTACCTTTAGTTTCTTTCATTGTAGATTGACTCCTGACAAAAAAATTGTGACTGCTGGTAGCTTCCAAATTCTTCCAAGGATGGGTCTGGGGAGTGAGGGGCTTGGAGAATTATCTTCCTTGGAGTTTGAACAATCACAGGGAAGGCATCTGTGAGCCCAACTTAAACAGGTGCTTGCCCCGCTGCTGCCCTGTGGGCCCACCCACAATATTAGGTGGGAGTGGAGAGATATTTCCCCAGAGAATGCTGGTTCACAGGGGAGGCAGCCAGTGCCATGGGATTTACTATCGTGATACTACTTAAAAATGCATGTCATTCTCCTGGATTGTGCATGCATGATACAGGACGCGTTCAGATGTCTGTTTCCCTGGAGAAATCTTGACTGTGAGACTGAAATAAAGAGGCATTAAACAATGCTCTGTGTGAATGCAGAGTGGATGGTTAGGGAAGAGGCATGAAGAAGGAAATTGTAAGGAGTGACAGGAGCTTAGGACTAGGGCATGTGTGTGCAGTTCCTTTAGTTTGAGGCTTCAATGTGACTCAAGAAAGGGAGTGGCACTGTATCAGGACATGCAGCCATGCTGGTGGGAGCACAATGGGCTAAGGGACATGCTGATGAGCCAAGCTCACATGACATAAAAATGAAAGGGCCTGATGCTGTTTGATGCCCGTGGGTGTGAGTTGGCTCTGAATTGATTATTGTCTCACATGCTCTACATTCATATCCACAGGGAACCTGCAAACGCAACCTTATTTGTAAATGGGAAATTTTATCATTAAGTTGAAATGATGTCCTACTGGATCCCTCTACTCCAGTGACTGGTGTCGTAAGGGGAGGGGGAAGTGGATGTGGACACACAGGGAGGGTGACACGTGACCACGGATGAGAACATTGAGCACTACAGATACAAATTAAGAGATGAGAAGGACTGAGCCACCAGACGCTGGAAGAAGTGAGGGAGTATTCTTCCCTGGAGCCTTTGGAGGGGACAAAGCCCACTGACACCCTGATTTTGTACTTCTAGTCACCCTCTCCCTAGAGTGTGAGAAAATACACTTTTGCAATTTAACCACCAGTTTATAGTAATTTGTTGAAACAGCCCTGGAAAACCACCATGATGGCATACTTCAATTTTGAGCAGGAACCTGTGGGCACTGAGAGAACTCCCTGGAGGTGGATGACTTGTTCTAGAAGCAAAGAGTTAAGCCACATGAACCACTAAAATCCAGAATTGAAATTATGAAGTGGATGTTCCATTATGCCGGATCTCTTGGACCCCTGCTCAATTAGACTCAGGGAGCTCCTAATTTATGCCTCTGTGTTGTCAGATGTCCTAAGCTTTTAAGATAGAAATCAAATACATATTATTTAGCGAGGAAAGCCTATATTAAAGGTCGCATTTAATGATAAAAGTTTCTCTGAGACTTCAACTTGAGTCATTAAAACACACCATGAAAAGCACAAATAAACCAGACAGACCACTCGTTTTCTACCCACACCCCCTCTTTAAAAAAAAAATCCCCTTGGTGGTTTTCTTATTTCTAGAGCATTGCCTGATTTGGATGAGAAATATCAATTTCCTCTCCTGAAATTTTTCGATTTCTTCTCTAAATGTCAGTGGTATTTGGCTTTCCCTGGGAAGAAAAAAAAAGTGCTGTCACGGAGGCAGTTTGCAGATCAAATTGATAACAGGAATCAGGTTGCTATTATTAGCCATGGAGAAGGCGGTGAGTTTGCTGGTTACATAAGCGAGGGAAATGGTAACATTCTGGGAAGGAGGGGAGACCTGGAAAATCAATCAGCAGGGAAGATCCGGGCTGTTTGATCATTATCACCGTTTTCCATCAAAAATAGATGAAAACAACACACAAAACTAGCCCCAAAGTGTGCTCTGGTCTTCCTGTCTGCCTCCAGTCATTGGAATCCAATCCACCAAAGAACGATATTGTCTTCATTTAAAATGTTTCAAGGTTGATGCAAGTCTGTGGACAGAAGTGAGAAGTAAAAAGTCAGGCACCTTTGTAGGGAAATGTTATTTCTATCACTCCCTGCTTTCACTGGGTTGCAGTGTATAAAATTCTAGACAGCCCTTTCTCAAGTTTCTGTGTGTTTCTTCACAGTTCATAACAATCTGTTGGTTTGCAATTCCTTGCCTAATTAGATTGCTTGGCATGTAAAAATGCAGCACTGCTTTCATTCTAGTCCAGGTTTGATCCCCTCCCTGCCCTTTACCTGTTCATTTTTTGGTCTCTTTTTATTTTATTTTATTTTATTTTATTTTATTTTATTTTATTTTATTTTATTTTATTTTATTTTATTTAGTGGCCAGTTTGGTG
This sequence comes from Vespertilio murinus, assembly GCA_963924515.1. NCBI lineage: Eukaryota > Metazoa > Chordata > Mammalia > Chiroptera > Vespertilionidae > Vespertilio > Vespertilio murinus. The sequence goes on along the minus strand of OZ004709.1, from coordinate 46,096,401 downwards.
CTTCTGTGGTTATTTGCTCACCCAAGGCATGGCAGACTGAAGAGTTAATTTCTGGCAGACTCCTTCCAGTGCTTGTCAAGTTCCATTTCTCTCTGTGTTTTCTTAGTATAGAAAGCTCAACCATCGCTCATTTTTTTTGAAGATAATGCTGGTTGTGAGCCTGGAACGACTTGAATACGCTGGCAGTAAATGACCCTATCCAAATGCAGAGAGCGGCCAGCACAGGGCACAGGCGACAAACAGCGCATGGCGACCGTATCAGTAAAAGCTGTCAGCTCCCCAGCACAGACACCCAGAACTGCCACAGGCAACTCCTCATAATAGAACTTTTGCAGGAAACAGTTTCTTTTCGGTGACATTGTCTTTAACGGCCTCCAAATATTCGCCCTCTGCAGGCACTTCACCTCCAATCAGAAATTAAAATTCCAAACAGCAGACTGAGACACTCTTCGGCAAACCACTCAATTCTTAATCTCCTGAAAATTAAAGCAGCAAATCTCCAGCCAGCTTAGATTCCCAGCAGCAGCCAATCAGCAAGGTCATCGGTATGTTCTCATTCCTCAAAGCACACAACTGTGCTTGCTCACAGAATGAGAGACGAAATTATATTGGGTAGGGGGGGTGGTGTTGTGCATGGAGGTGAATCATACATGTAATCTGATTGTGTGAAAGGGATAGTAGGTAAAGCCTGACAAAATTCTTTAGACAGGACTTTGGTGCTACTGGGTCACGGTTAGACACAACAAAATAATCCTAGGAGCTATTTTTAATTTTCCAAATTACTCCTACATTTTTTTTTTTTGGAGTCTGCACATTCAGTTTTGGACATACAATGTTTTGGTTTGGGCAAATTTAAGGCTCCCCTCCCCATCTTAACAATAGTAATAATAATAAAAACACACATATATGAGTGCTTTAATCTTGAAAGATCCAAAGATTGGTGAATCATCCAGTAAATAAATGAATGGTATAATTACACAAAAATAAAACAAGCAAGTGATCGGTAAGGCGTGGACAATCAGAGCAGATCTGTCATCTGTCAACTGTCCCTCCTCTGTGGGTCAGGGAGGGGTAGCTGTAAGCAGCTCCAGGTTTAGGGTCCTGTAACTTCCCTGAGACAAGTTCCATCAAGCCTTGAGTGACTCTTTTAAACAGGGATTATATCACCTCTGTCCTTTATTCCAAACCCTCGAATAGCCCCCACTGGCTCAGGATGAACTAAAACTCTTACAAAGGTCTTACATCGTGACCTGAAGCCTTCATAGCATCCAGTCCCATTCCACCTGCCTCCGTCCTCCATCTTGCTCCAGTGACACAAGACCTCCTTGCTTTTCTGTGATCACACCAACAAGGGCCTTTTTAACTGCCGTGCTCACAACCCAGTGTCTTGAACGAACCAGGTGAGTCAAATACAATCACAGGTTGTGTAAAAGTGGAAGAGGGAGGCAGAGTTCAGAATCAGAGGGAGAAGTGACTGTGGAAAATGGTCAGAGAGCTGCAACCATGATGGCTTTGCAGATGGAAAAAAGGGGCTGTAAGCCAAGGAATTCAGGCAGTCTTTAGGTGCTGAAAAAGGCAAGAAAACGAATTCTTTTTGAGAGCCTCCAGGAAAAATTGCAGCCCTGATGAGCTTGATTTTTGCCCAGTGAAATTGTGTCAGACATCTAATGTACCAAACTGTAATAGAATAAAATTGTTTTAGCCACTAAAATGTGTGATAGTTTATTAAGGCAACAACAGAAAATTGATGCAGTTTTTTTGTGTGTTTGTTGCTACATAGTCATAATCATAGACTTACACAATGATTTGCCCTCAAATTTATGCTTCTTTATAACTGCTGAGAACATTATTTCTCATTTGGTAGGTTCCACTTGCTTTTAAAAGCCATCGATTTTTGAACCAGAAGGTAGGTTTCAAACTAACCACTTAAAATATAAAGTACTTATTAGTTATTCCAAAATGAAGAAAAAAAACGTTAAAGTAAAATATTAATATTTCACGGAAAGAACAAACCTCAGGCTATTCTCAGTAATTAGAAAAAAAGTTTTAAAGGGAATTAACTTTTATAAGTTTATATTGCAAAGTTTTAGTCAGTACTGAGTCCATTTTGTCGAAGATTATATAGTAACCAAAATAAATTATATTTTGTGTGTTAAGAAAGTTTTTGGAATGGCATTATTTGTCAATAATAGCACAAATTGGTTATAAAGAAAGCTATTTTTAGAGTATGGAATGCTTGAAGATGACAATGTAAGTTTCCCAAGAAATGGCTCCCATTACATTTTTTTCCCTAAATTTACCAGTTTTTCATTTAATCGGACTGTGTATGGCTGTGAATATGTGAGGGGAACTTATGACCCATGAATATGGATATATGCAGCTTCTAGGACTAACTATAAAATTATATTCAGACTTGTATGCTTTGCTCTTAATATAAAAAAAAATTCTTTGGTTATTTATACAATCTTTCCAGATACCTTCAACCAATCCAGGCAGGCTTTCAACTCACTGTCTTATAAGGAAATATAGGGATATCTAAGGAGGAACCCAAAGCTGATTCAGGTTTCCTCTGTTCTTGGCAGTCTTCAAAGGGGAAGAGGCACCTAAATTTATGTTCCCTCTACAGAGCTGGAAGGAAAAAAAAACTTCATCTCTTTGGGCATATTCTACTTTTCAGAGTCAACCTGGGGTTTTCCATAGTGGCCAAAGTGTGGCTATTGGTTTGTTTCATGTTCTTTATTTACCTTCGATGCCACTGCAGAGAAAGAGAGAGTGCTTTCACAGGGCACCCGGTGGAGGGCGGATCAGTTCCTGTGGTGCAGGGAATGGAGTGGTGAATCTCTGGTGTCAGAATGCCACGATCCCAGATCGTTTCAGGATTCCTGCAGCCTGGCATGGGTGCTGGTCAGGTTGGCCTTTGTCCATGTGCTACCATGCGTGTGGCAGTCACTCGGAAAAGCTAAGTCATAAGGAAGGGATGTCCAGGGATGAGCTGAAGACAGGTTCAAGGAGGAGGAGGGCATGGAAGTCAGAGCTGTGACATTCTCTGCACTTCCTGGCAGGCGGTGTGGGTGGACTCTGATGGCTGATGAGCTGAGGGGGTGGACATGTTCTGAGAATTTTAGAGAAGCAGACTTTAAGCAGACAGTTACATTGGTTAATAAAATAATTTAATCATTTGCTTCATGGCTACTGGAGGGAGGAATCTATGGGTTGAATGTCTTATAATGTTTCCACCGTGCTGTGGGGAGTGGAGGAAGCGACTTTCTCAGCCCTGGATGGAGGAACACGAGAGACACCACCTGCAAATAGAGAGCATGGGGTTCACCTTTTACAGCAACAGTGTTTGCCTGCGGTTCTTGAACTTCTATAGAAGCCATCAATAGCAGCCAGGGGTCACAGCAAAGCAAACCTGTGTATATTGTCTCAAGAGATTCTGGGTCAGGAGGCTGTAAGAGATCAACCAAAGGACTTGTATGCATGCATATAAACATAACCAATGGACACAAGACATGGAGGGAGGGAGGAAGGTGAAGGCATATGCGGCCGGGGGGTGGGGGTGGGGTAGAGGAGGCTGGGGATAGGTCAAGGAGGGAAAAAGGAGACATATGTACTATTATTTGTAATCCTTCAAACAATAAAGAGAGAGATAGAGAGGGAGAGAGAGAGAGAGAGAGAGAGAGAGAGAGAGAGAGAGAGAGAGAGAGAGATATTCTGGTGCTTTCAATAGCTTATCAACAGAGCCCCTAACTCAAACATCAGGAGAGGTTGTCACATGAAAGGAAATGGTACACAAACAAGTAACTGGTAACTTGGTGCATTAAAACCCTTTATCCTTTCCCAAAAATCCCTGTGAAAGAAAATAATGTCACTGATCACAGCATGCGTTTTCTGTTTTCACAGATCCCTCTAGTGATAAAACCTGGGCAAAAATGTCCACCTAAAAGAGAGCAAAAGCCCGCCTTCAGGGTCTCCCGGGAACCCTTCCCTGAGGACCCTTTACTGCAAACAAGTGAGGGATTAAGAATGCCTTTAAATCCTTCATTGAGACTTTTTATTTTATTTTATAGGAATCCTGCTTCAGAACATTCATTTGCAAGCTGAGAAGGGGGTGTGAGGACAAGCAGTTGCATATGATAAATAACGTACTGGAAAGGGCAAGTTTCTGTGAGGGATTAACGATTCGTCTTCAGGAGGCCTTCATTTACTACAAAAACCTGAGTGCCTTTTGCTGTTATCAGGCTGGTAGTTACAGGGAAATTGATTCTCTGCGCAGAATTTCCCGATGGTCCCAATAAACCATCAGGCGCTCCTGGCCTTCCCTTCCTCGTCTCGGTGGCTGCCCTGCAGTGGCCAGCACCACCGTCTCTGCAGCAATTAGCGGTAATAAGTAGGAGCTCACACAATTGATGGTGTAATTTGCCTGGACAGTGTGGAAGCAGCAGTTATGAAATGCTTCACCGAGCAGAGCTCTTGTACTTGGTGCCTCCCTCCCATCAATTTTCCAGGTAGCAGAGCCTAATGAAGGCACGAGGCAGGTGGCGGCGTGGGGACCGCAGGAGCGTGGACACTGAGCACTCTGTCCTGGCCAAATGGACGAGACTGTACTTAGGATGATTGCTATGAAAGTCTTCTTTCACTACCGAACTGATGCTTCTCCTTGATTAACCCTGAAGAGGCTTTTAGGGAAAAGGGGCATAGAGGAGAAGAATGAGCTTGTTCATAATTTTTTTGCCTCTTTGTATCTTGGTCTTTCTGCTACAGAGTTTCTCATCCCTAGCATTCTCTTTTGGTCCTTTCTTAGAACTTCCGCCTCTCTGCTTGCACTGCCCATGTGTTCTGCATGCTGTCTAATTTTTCCATGAGAGCTCCTTGCATAGCAGCCTTGGGTGTTTTCAGTTCCCAGTCTGATGATTCCTACATCCCTGCCATACTTGAGTCTGGTTCTGATACTTGTTCAGTCTCTTACAACCTTTTAGTATGCCTTGTGATTTTTTGACGACTGTCAGACATGACATACGAGGTAAAAGGAAGTCTGGTGAATGGGCCTTTGAGGTGCGGGGGCAGGGGAAGCTTGCTGTGATCCTGTGACAGGACTCAGTCTTTCAGTGAGCCTGGGCCTCTGGGTGTGAGCTTCACAGGCATTCTTCCTCCTCCCCTGCTCCTTGGGTGGGACAGACTGACTAGAGTGGGCAGGAGTTAGTTATTTCCTGCCCCTCAGGTTGCCTAGACCCTATAAACCCCCAATAATTTAGGGTCTAGTAAACCATTTTCCCCGAGGGCATGTCATTTCTCCTTGTTTTTTTCTTAGTCCCTCATCCACTAGCCTTTTCATCCAGTGACTGTTCCTCATTGCAGCCTGTCTAGAAGAAGGGCAGGCTGGCATCCTAGCTGCCTTCACAACGCACTCTTAGACCTTTGTGCAGGTACCATTTACGTGTCCATAGATCCAAATTATTATCTTCAGCCCAGACCTCTCTGCTGATGTGCCTGTACATTTAACAGGAATCCCAAGTGCAGCGTGCCCCCAAAGAATTTCTCATTTGTCACCAAACTTGCTGTTCTTTCTGCTTGAATGTTTCTTGTATTAATACTAACTTGATCATCAGCTCACATGCTACATCAACATCCACAGAACTAATTTCTCAACACATGGCCGCAGTAATTTCTCTGCGATGCAAACATGTTCATGTCACACTGCAGCTGAAAATATTTCATTGACTTAAATTGCTTTCTGGAGAGTCCTAACTCCCTGTGTGATTTGTAAGAGCCTCCCTGATCTGAGCCCTGCTTCATCCTTATCGTCCCATCCTTTGTTCTCTGTTGTTCCATGGCCCCAAGGAAAACGTTGTCTCTGGGCCCGGTAGCTCAGAATGGACCATCCTTCCCCTTATACCTCTTCCTCTGACTAGTTCCTGCCTGTGCTTCTCTCTATCTGAACCTTTGCTGACTAGTCTATGGGAAGCTAATAAGTCAATGGTAAGTTGAGCATGCTTTCAATGAGTAACCACAATGACCTTTTTTTCCTCATCCTAGCAATTGCGACATGATATTCTAATGACATATTTGTCAGAGATTTTAGTTGTTGAGAATAGAGACTCTGCTGTTGAGCAGAAAGGATTCACATGCAATGAAAAATCAATTCTGTCCTCCTGTGCTCCCGGAAACTGGTTTTCACTCCTCCTTTGCTCCCCAGCTTCATTACTCTCATTTTGGTCCTTGAAAGCCATATTTAGAGAATACTAACCAACTGTGGTTCTCTGCACATATCATACTGAGCTTTGAGAACATGTCTAAAATTATTCTTTACTATCTACTTGTAATGTTTTCCCTACATTTTCCCCACATATAACATATAATCTCCTCTTTGAAGCTTTCTCATAAGTCTGGGTGAGAGCAAGTCCCAGTGTGGACTCAATGGTGCATGTCAGTCATCTGTTTAAAGGCCCATCTTCCTTTGAAGGCCAAACGTTTCATCAGTGAGGACTTTTACTTATCTCCAGTCTCAATGCAAGCACATGTTCACTGTTTGCTAAATGTCAGTTGAGCAAGGAGAGAACGGAACTAGTATCTATGAAATACAAGATACTTTGCCAAGTGTTTTTGCAGAAAGGAGGAGGAAATTCTTCCTTTCACTTTCAAGAAGGCATTGGTTCTTCTGTTTGGATGCAATGAATTTCTTAACGCCTTTGAACTGCTGTGCACTTTGTTTCATCCCCTTGTAGAGTAGATGGAGGGCAAGGACCTGTGTTGGCCCAATCACTCTATAGCAGTGTTTCCCAAACTTCTCTAAGCTTAGAGCACTAGTTAAGTATACAATTTTACCTATATGGTCCCAAAAATTCTAGTTTAACACTTCTTAATTGGGATTCAGGAATCTGTATTTTAACAACTCCACCAGGTGATTCTCATCATGAGAGAAGTTTAGGAAACACTGCTCTATAGTATTGTTAAAGAATACTTGTCATCAGATTTTTCTCCTGTGAGCAGCCCCTCCTCGCTTTCCTCCCATCTGCTTCCCATTTTCTCTCCTTCATAATTTCAATGTATCTGAGATCTATTGCTCTGCTCTACCTCATAGACTTAGGGAGCTGAAATAACTCCTCTAACTTTCCTATTTCCACATTCTAACACTTTCTCACATGGCGCAGAATAGGAGAAGTGTACAGCTGAATAAAAATGAAGGCACAGAGTTCCTCAGAGAATTGTTAGAAGTTATAGTTGATTAAAATTTGAGAATATTACTTATAAAATATTGTCTACTCTATGGAGAAAAAGCCCAGAATATGAATTCATAAATAAATAAAATGAATAATCCCATTTCCCCTAAGAGACAGATAAAAAATGGATTTTTTTTCTTAAAATAAGCCAAAATGCAAAGAAAGAGAATAGGGCCAATTGTGAATTAAATGAATGCCTAACTATTGTAATTATAACTGCATTTCTTATGAAGAGTGAAGTAGTTCTTAAGGATTACCGATTAAATTTAATTTTAAACCTCTGTAAGGATAATTTGTTAAGTAGAGGTGCCGTTTAAAAAGGAATTACTTCTGTAAAGAGTGTTTTCTTTTTTTCCCCTTTGGGTTCTCAGATCACACCAGGTGATTCTGGATTGAACTTTCAGAAAAGTTTCTCTAAATGTAAACACTTTTTAAAAGCAATGTGTTAAAAATATAATTTGGGAGACTGGGGCAGTAGAGTAGATACCAATGTGTTGGTGTCTGCACATTTACTTAAAGAACAAATAGCTTTGGTGGGATAGCTTAGTTGGTTAGAGCATTGTCCCAATACATCAGGTTGCAGGTTCAATCACTGGTCAAGTCACATACAAAAATCAACCAAATAATCTATAAATAAGTGGAACAACAAATCTCTGTCTTTCTCTCTCTCAAATCAATAAATTAAACATTTTATAAATATATTTTATTGATTTTTTACAGAGAATGAGAGAGATAGAGAGCTAGAAACATCAATGAAAGAGAAACATTAATCAGCTGCTTCTTGCACCGCTTCCCCCCCTCCCCCCCCCCCCCCCGCACACACACACACACACACACACACTGGGGATGTGCCCACAACCAAGGTACTTGCCCTTGACCAGAATCGAATCTGGGACCTTCCAGTCCACAGGCCGACGGCTCTATCAACTGAGCCAAAGCTGTTTTGGCAATAAATTAAACATTTTTTAAAAGGAAAAAATAACCTACCTTCCTCCAGTTCCATCTTCCTACTTGGAAATTTAGAGAAATTATTCTGTTCTTCATTTTGCTAAAAGTTTATATATGAGTTATTATGTCTGTCAAATTTGTGCATATTTTCCCTGTATACAACTTTGTCTTTCTGGGATTATAGCAAAGGTGACATGTGTGAACTGAGTATGATTTGCTATGAACTTTATCACTAGACTGCTTCTAGAGTCCTGATTATCATCTGGTTCACTTGTGTGACTCCACTAAAGAAGTTAAGAAAACACTGGTAGTAAATAAGATGTGACATTCTCTTCTCAGATAATCCAACTGCCTAAACTTTAAATTATTCAAGAGTTAAAGTGGGCCGAAACTGGTTTGGCTCAGTGGATAGAACGTTGACCTACGGATTGAAAGATCCCAAGTTCGGTTCCGGTCAAGGGCATGTACATCCACAGTAGGGGGTGTGCAAGAGGCAACTGATCTATGTTTCTCTCTCATCGATGTTTCTAACTCTCTATCCCTCTCTCTTCCTCTCTGAAAAATCAATAAAATATATATTTTTAAAAAGAGTTAAAGTGGGCTTTTTCTTTGTGATCAAAATGCTTGCATGCTTCTTCTAGAAACAGGCATGGGCAAACTACGGCCTGCAGGCCAGATCCCGCCGGTTTGGCTGCTCTATCTGGCCCGTGAGGAGTCAAAAGAGCGGGCTGTACCCTTTTATGTAATGATGTTTACTTTGAATTTATATTAGTTCACACAAACACTCCACCCATGCTTTTGTTCCAGCCCTCCGGTCCAGTTTAAGAACCCATTGTGGCCCTCGAGTCAAAAAGTTTGCCCACCCCTGTTCTAGATTCTCAAGTAACTTTACTTTTCCTGTGCTTCTACTTTTCACATCTCACTCTTCTCTTCACTTTGCGTAGAATTGATTGAGGGGAAGGGAATGTTCAAGCCTGGAGGACAGGTTGGGGGCTCTCTCAAAGATTTCAGGTTCAACTCACAGACAAGCATTTTTCTAAATATAAGGAACGTTTGAAGATAGTGCAGTTGCACCCCTAGATATTTTCAAAACTGCTTTTTTTGGAAATTCTTTGGGAAGAGTAGCAGCTGGAGCAAAAGGCTCTTTTTTTTTTTTTTTTTTTAGGTATATATTAAAAAGTTGTCCTCATCTATTGAAGCTTTGCTACAAGTTTCCGCAAAGTAGGATGATGGGGGTGATCAGCTGTTCTTAACCTTGATAAACCATAGGTCTCTTTCCAGTGATTAATTCTAATGCAAATCATGTTGAGCCAAGTTGGAGTAATTTAGGAGGGAATTTTGTTTTTGCTTTTGCTTTTAGTTCTTGTTACTATCAGATTGTTACTTAGGCAAAGAGATATTAGTGAAAGGTGTTTCAAATTTTTTCACAAATTACCCTGTGACTTTGAGTTGTTACTCATTGTTTTATTAAACTCTTTCATAAACACTTTGAGTTGTAACTTATTGGCTTTGAGTAATAGATAAAAGTGAGTCTCACAAAGTAAATGTGAAATCCATGGGCTGCTCAGTAGCACAGTGGGGATTCAGACTGTGATCTGGAACTACCCAGAATTCCCCACACAAAGCGCATGCTCTGTTTATGACCTTTTCCAACTACCATTTTTCTGGTCAAAACATTTACCCAGAAAGCATCCACTCAGAGCCTTGGTTCTGCTGGTTTATAATGAATCTCCAGTTAATGTGGTAATTAATGATAATGAGATCATGGGCTATTTTTTTTAAATAAGTTTAAATTAAAATTAAAATTTAAACCTCATTTCATATAACTTCATTTTAATATAGATAGCCTTCAGATAATTTGCTAATACAAAAGAGTGGATCTGATACTGACACTAATGTTACATGGCCCACAGGTGGGGCAGACATTTTTGAGATGAGGGTCTGTTAGTGTCCTTTAAATTGAAGTATGTGATAGGTGGCTTCTACTTTGGAAGTTTAAGAAGATTGACCTCAGTAATGGTGCTTCTACCCTTTGTATGAATACTATCAAGAAGATGCATGTGTGAACACGTCTTTTCCAGTATAATGTTATAGTTTTGTTCCTATTTATAGGAATTTGGGGTCTTGTTATACCTACTGCATATTTGAGTAACTGATCAAAATGACCCCATTACTTGCACTTAGAACTCCTGTTCCAGTGGCCTCACGGTTTTCTAATAATCTTCACTGTTCTGTGCCCACTGTTCTGTGCCTGACAATGCAGCTCAAATCACTGTGCATCTGTGTCTTACTGACTTCCAATATAAAGGAAAACGGTGATACTATGGACTTCAAGATTCCTTTCATTTATAACACTCCATGTTTCATTTTTGTCCCATTCTATTTGACTTATACCCAACCCTAAAACTCCCTGGTATTTCTGGGTGGTGGAAGGAACAATCTCTGTGTACAGATTCAAGGCTGTGAAATCCTGGATCCAGGAACTTGAAGCTCTTGGCTACAGTGGCAACAGCTCATCAATGACCTTGATAAACCATTTCTTGGCTGCGTGGAACTAACTCATCACTTAAAAGAGATTTGCTGTAGCCCCAGCTGCTGTGCCTTTGGAAGAAATAAAGTTCTCCTGCCTCATTTCTAATCTTTTTTTCATAGTAACCCCAGAAATCTTGATTTCATCGACTCATCAGTGAAAGACATTACCATCTCCCAATATTCAATCACTTCTGGATTTGATGGATGGAGAATCTAGGTCTGTGCATTTTGCTTTCTTAGTGATAATAAATGTAGCTTACTGTGCCCACATAGCAGAGATATAGGCACCAGTAGGCCAGAGGGGGAAGTGGAACATTAAGGCATAGAGAGCTCATTTGCTCTTTTTCATGATAATGTGTTTTCACTGTCAACATCATCTTAAAGCCTTTCATTGGGCTCCTTCTTTCTCCCAACTCCCTAACCTGTATTTTAAGCTGCTATATATCCATATATATGCTCAATTTTTCTTTTTTGAGTTTAGTGCACTGAACATTTCTACTCATACATAAAACATGCCCTGAAAATTCCCATCATGGCTGCATAAGTGTTTATTTACTTTTCACTCTTTGAGAATAAGGCTCTAAGGTAGTATCTTTAAGAAACAAGCATTTATAGTTTTGCTATATGAGTTGGTTCAGTTTTGTTTGTTTTTTTCTATCTTGTTTGCTTATCAGGAGTAAAAGGGGAAATTTAAAATAATACAGAGCATTTTATGTGGTTAATTTTAGGTATTTTGTAAATAGATAGAATATATGGACTTTTTGAAAGAAATAAAGCTATGGGAAATAGGATATACTTATAAACAGAGCAGATGTTAAGAAAAATTTCATTGTGAAGTTGATCTGAAAATTATTGAATCACTAATTTTAAAGTCAATGCAGTCTAGATATAAAATAGGCAATTTAATTATAAAATTTCTGTTTTTGATTAGGGGGTTCTGGTATAATCCTTTGAATAAAACATGTATCAGTTTTTCTTATTTTGATAAATTGTCTACATTGTATACAAATGAGAGAAAAAATTTTGGTATCATTTTTTAACTTTAAAATTTTTCTTATATAACTCTAGTATTCTGATTTCAAAAGACAAGAAATGAAGGTGTTGTATGTAAATTGAAAAACTTTTTGTTGTTGTTCAGAATATAAGACACTTAAAAACTATAGCTTTGTTTCTTTAAAATGAAGAAAGCTTTTTGAGTTATTCTTAAGGCAGACAACATTGTTGGCCTCCCCTGAAGTGGACATTTAAGGACTAGACTGGAAATTTCCCATAGAGTTTCCTATGGATGAGAATCAAAAGCCAATTGTTTCCAACTGCAGCTATGAGAATACATGTGATAACATAGCTATGGATCAAATGAGCTTTTAGCATTGATAGAAGTGAAGTTGGGGAGTGCTTACCCAAACTTTGACCTGCTTATTTATAGCTTACCTGGATGAAACACCTTCTCTGGAGTTTACTTCATACATCTCTGCCAGGTGTTCACATTCATAACCTCACACAAAGCCAACAGCCAAAGTCATGCAAGATCTGTTGTCAAAAAAACACAGGTTACCCATTTTGTCCCAAAACTATCTGAAAAGGATATGCTTTTTGGTAGAACACTGTTCTATAAGAATTAATATCCCAGTTCAAAAAGAATGCCTTGTTCTTTCTCTTTCCCTTCTCACTTATTACTCAAGCCATGTTCTTCTAGCTATGATTTTACAGAGGTGATAAAGAATTTGAATCATTATTTGAGAAAGACAATATAAAGACAGCATTTGACATCTGAGATTATCTAGATTGATTGAAGATCATCCAATTAGCTGGATGGTTTTTTGATAAAAATAATACATTATAAAGATTTAAAAATATCTGTATTGATTTTTAAAATGGACAAAAATACAATAGTATCATATAAACATGTAGGTCCTACATCGACATTTCGGTACATTTATGCATATGATAATGGAAAAAGGCAAGACTGTCTTTAGTAGATGTGCAGTTAACCTTGAAGCAGACAATCACTATGAAACAGTCAAAAGAAGTTTGAAAAAACTGGTTGAGAGGTAGAGGCCTATTATAGTTATATTAGTGTGATGTTTGATTTGTATTTTAAAGATTTAAAACAGTGTGAGAATAATTATTTGTGTGATTTAAAATAGGAGTGAAAACATTTATTTGTATGAGTGATTCATAGTTTAAGTGCGAATTGTATTTCTTATCTTATTCTGATTTTATTTTAAGTAAAAGAAATTATTTGAAATGTGTTTAAAGGCTCAGTATAAGTAACTCCATTTAGTGTGACTTGAATCCATTTTGTAAAACTTAAGTTTTAAAAGTGACTCTGAGCCCCAACTGTATGAACGCCCTAACATGTGCTTATCTGGAAAGTTGTAACTGTGTGGACGCCCTAACAAGTGTTTATCTGGAAAGTTGAAAAGCGAGGCAGAAAGTGCCTGGAGACACTCCTCTCCCCACCCCCCACCCCCATTAGACACACTGAAGACCCATTGGTTACACCCAGAAGGAATGAGGGACTGCCCAGAATTGGCCATAAAAGAAGAGACCTAGAGGCACTGGTCAGAGACCACGAAGGGGCCCTCCACCCCGCGTGCTCTCCACTCCCTTCTCCCTGTTGGAAATACTGCATGAAGTTCTGCCCGAGTGAGCCTGTCAGTCTGCCTGTGAATCGAACTTCTGAGGCCTCAATTGTGACCCAGACGCTGCCGTGGCGTGTTGCTGTCCAGTGTGTGTGTCTGTCGGCGCGGATCTCCAGGTGACCTGCCTAGGCTTCTGGAAACCACCAGGACTCTGGTAAATAAACCGGGGGATTCGTGCATCTTAATATTTGTCTCTGTGTTTAGTTTATGCTCGGTCAAATTTAATTAAGTACTGTGGGCAACCCGTCTAAGTCCAATCCTTTGGCTGAGGGGCCCCAGTCACCTGTGCATACGTTCCCACCTGAGGGTGAAGTTGGAACAAGGCCACACCATCATCTCAGTAGAAATCTAATATTGATCAGATACACTATATTTTGAAAAGACTGACAGCTTATAACAAAGCGATTTCATCCATTAATTTATAGGTAATGATATGGATGGTGAGAGCACAGATTTTTTCCAGTCAATGGATGTACTGGATTTAATGTCACAGATGTTACTAGAAGAATATATACATGAGCTGAAAGAGTCTTGTAGGCAAATTGATTTTGTGCCCAAAGGAAGGATTCATATGGTCAATGTTGTGTTTTCTGTAGTGAAGTGTTACTTTCAGTATGTCTTTTATAGCTTGAGATACATTTTAGCTCCTTCTCTCCCTATACTTTGGAAAGAAAGCAGCTTACAATAACAGTTAATCATGATCTAGCCAGAGACTTAATCAAGAAAAAAAGTCTCTCTTGACACAATTTGCCCACAGAGCTTTCAAAGGAAGCAGCCCTCAGTTGCCTAGAGTGAAGGAAATCAGAATGCAGTGGAATGTAGACACAATAATTCTCCGTTCCAGCACACCTATCCACCAGGTTGATGTAGCTATCATTTGTCACAAAGGGCTTTGGGGAAACTAAATGCAGCTTTCTGTCTGCAGCTAGAAACTTACTTGGCTAGAAGGAAAATTGCTGGGGAGGGTACAGAATAATCTCCATTGTTCCTTCAGAGATACACTCACCCTGCAACCTCTTGTATTAAAATAGAAGAAAGGAAGTGCTGAGTGTTCAGGTGACCTGCCCTGCCCTGGGGGTTTGGAGTCCCCTGAGAAGCCTTTACAGTTTTGCACAGCTGCAACCCTCCCAGAGCTCTCCAGAGATTTCCTTCTGACCTCTCCATCTCCATGCCCACAACACAATTAATAAATGACTTTTCAGTGTTTTTAAAATTATCAGTCGTCATTTGTAAGAATTAATGGGATACTGTATTCCAATAACCTAGTTAATTACAATGGGTAAGCATAAAACTTGTCAAAGACATCCATCTAGTTTGTTTTTCTGAATTAAGAACTAGACTTAGACCATTACCGCATTTCTCAATGTCCTTTTATAATGTCTTGCCCTTTTCTATATTCTCAATTAGAGTCTAAGTTCCATGAGGCAGGGACAGGGTAAGGCCTATTCATCCTTGCATTTCTAGAAATCATATGAGATTTGGTAATGCTTACAAATTTGTTAAATAATTGAAATAATAAATGACCCTAATAAACAGGACATGTGGGGAAAATATGAGAGTACAGCTGTATCATTTTCTCCCTAATAGTGAGGATTCTTGGAATTTGACTCACTAAATTTAAAATAGGAAACACTACTTTGCTCAAATTAGGGACGACTCCTTTCCCTGATGCAGGCCTCATTTTTAGTTATTTTTAAATAGACAATTATATAAAAATTTCAACATGACAAAAGACCTGCAGACAAGTCAAAGGTTGCTTTACTACTACCTTCATCTCTCCTTAAAACAGTATTGTAAAATATTTAGGGAGCGCCATGGTAGCCTCAGTGTTCTGCTTACAGAATTTCAATCTCACCTTATGAAATGAAAGTTGTGGGAACTCTCACCTCACAGGTCTTAGGAGTATAGACGTAGAATATTAACAAAAAAACTAGGCATCTGTTTCAAATTTTACTCCATCTACTAGCAGTGGTCAGCAAACTCATTAGTCAACAGAGCCAAATATCAACAGTACAATGATTGAAATTTCTTTTGAGAGCCAAATTATTTAAACTTAAACTTCTTCCAATACCACTTCTCCAAAACAGACTTGCCCAGGCCGTGGTATTTTGTGGAAGAGCCACATTTAAGGGGCCAAAGAGCCTCATCTGGCTCATGAGCTGCAGTTTGCCAACCAAGGTACTAGGGGACCTTCGGGTTGAATGAAGCCCCTGACTTGGTAACATGAACTGATAACCCTATCACTTCATTGCTAAGTTTATAGGCCCCTCTTGTTAACAATAGCAGTAAATTAAAAGTTCATACACAGTTTTGATGAAGATATTTTGTTTGGGAACTTCCCAAACTCCTAGATGTTCAGTTTGATATAATGAAGGGAAATTTATTGTCCTGCAAAGATTCACACACATTGCTGTGTGGCTACCTTGAGAACACTTGTTACTTTCATCTTTCATTTTTCCCCAAGAGAAAGGGAGAAATAATCAAAGATATCAAGGGCACTTCATGATTATAAAACTCCGTGTTCTCCTGGAACAACACCTGAGCAGTAGCAGAAAGAGTGTCCCTTCTATCCCAGAAATTTGGAGAGATTGCTGCTGGAGAGAGAATTGCTGCTGGGGAGAGAATTGCTGGGGATATGTTGAAAGAGGCAATGTAATGCAAGTCAACATGATTTGGAGGAATAAAGACCTACAGAGAAGGGGAAGGATGTAGGTGCAAGGATTGCTAATCCTGGGTCAGGCAATACTATAGGATTAGGGGGGCAACAGAAAGTGTCTGAGAGATGTTCATAGACTGACTACTCAGAAGGCACAAGCATACTTGTTGGTATCACACACACACACACACACACACACACACACACACACACCAATGATTTTCCAACTTTTAAAATTCATGCTTCTTTGAAAACTCAATTCAATTCAACTCAGTTCAACTAGCTTAGACCTCTCATAACACAGCATCCCTGGATGTCAGTACATAACTGTAGAGGCATGTGATCCTGCCGCTCCTTGAAAACCAAACGTTGATATTAACTGGTGATTGCAATCCAGTCAAACACATGTTCTAATGGAAAGGTGAGCAGAGGAATGCGGGGATAACGCAGAGGGAGAGCAGGTCGGCACTGGCTCCAAGGCTGTGCTGATGTGGTGGTGATCACATTTCAACACAGCTGGGTTCATTCCTCCATACCATGCTCTGTGCTTTGGGCTGCAGAAATGAGGTTCAAGAAAGCAAAAATAAGCAGGGGAACTAGTCATAGGCACTACTCAGCAAAATACTCTGGTAGATGCTAACACTGAGATAATGCCTGTACTGGAAGTCTCATGACTATAACCAGAGGGATACCCACGAGGCAGTCAGCTGCAGCAGGCAGGGCCCTGGTCTGGTTTTGCAGCCAAGCTTCCAACACAGCGCTAGGCACATAGTGAACACTCGATATTTGTATTTACTGAATACATTATTAAGTGATGGTCCTATGGGACATATTAAAAACTGAAACAAATAAAAACCTGCTGAGTTATGATGAGGTGGGTGATGAAAAACATAGAAAAAAAATTTCTGACCAAAATGATATCAGCCACAATCAAAATTATAAAATTCATTTAAAATTTCTCATTACTACCTAGGGACATAGATGTTTATTGCTGAGATTCCTCCAATGCACCATTGCTATATTCTTATTGTTTAAGATCTATATTCATGGCCAATAGAAAAATAAATAAATGTACCACTGAAATAATACAAGTTTTTATGTAAGAGCAAATCAGAATTTTCTCGGCAAAAATACTTATTTGTAAATATTGTTGGTTCTTCTAAAGCAATTTTAGACTTAACATGTGATTGGTATCTAGATGTAAATTTAAACCACTTGGTATTCCCAAAACATTTTGAGTTGATACCACTAGTGATAATGAGAGTTCAATAGTTGTTTAAAAGTCTATTCACTAAATTCAGACTCTTATCCTTTGGGAGAGCTATAATTAGATTTTAATTAAATGTGATCATTAAGATATTCTTTATATTGTACATTAATATATGTCAACCTAATAAGGTGGCCTTTAGGTATTTTAAATATAGACAACAACCGAGGAGATGCAGTCTTAGCTTGGCTGTTACCAGTGTTGCTAAATTTCTTTTTTTTTTTTTTTTTTTTTTTTAATAAATCTTTATTGCTCAGATTATTACAATTGTTTCTCCTTTTTCTCTCCCATAGCTCCCTTCCACCCGATTCCCACCCCACCCTCTGCCCTTACTTTTACTGGTTTAAAAATACATTTTTTCATTGCTTCCACACTTCATAATTATCAGCAGATGTGCCTTAATAAGAATAGATTGCTTCAACCAAAGTAAATAATTCATTAAGTCATACATGAAGTGCATATTTGGCAAGCCACAGTGAAAGCAGTAACCAATCTGGGTCCCCCCCAACTGTTTTCAGATTGCCTCAACGTTCAGATCCATAAAGCACTTAGCACTCGACAACTCCTGCTGAGGCCAAGCTTTGCCAACGCTGAATAATAGATCTTTCAGTGGCACAGGAAGATACATCAGAATTAAAGAAAGAAAGATGGCATCGGTGGTACAGAAAAAAATCTCCCTCTTCTGTTGCCTTTAATTCGGAACATTGCAAACCCTCCCTCCCTTCTTCAGCCCTGGGAACCAACCAGGTCTGCCTTGAGGAATGACATCTGTAATACACTGGGGTTATAGAGAAGCACATAAAAATATTTGAAAATAAGAGTGCCTCCTTCTTCAAGTTCAGATAATGCTGATGCTTTTTTGATGGTAAAAATAAATTTGGTTTCACTTAAATTTATTAAACCTGCACTTTGTAAATCTGATGTTTTATGGGATGTTGCAACTGATACTATGGATTTAAAAGCAAATGATATACCCTGACTGGTTTGGCTCAGTGGATAGAGCGTCGGCCTGTGGACTCAAGGGTCCCAGGTTCAATTCTGGTCAAGGGCATGTATCTTGGTTGTGGGAACATCCCCCGTGGGGGATATCTATCTATCTATCTATCTATCTATCTGCAATTTTTACTTTTATATTTGTACTAGAACAGGCTCTTTTCTATTCTAATTAACCACAGTTTGAATTTCTAATTTTAGTTTGGGTAAGCATTCTTACCATATTAGTATATCTTAAAATACACTAATTACTGTCTGAAATAAAATTGAAAAGTAATACTGTAAGTAAATAATTGCATTAATTACATGAGTTTCAATGCACAGATAGTATATGTTCTAGTGGAGAGAACTAGTTGATATAATGCTGTTAATTTAGTGGGGAAGGAGTGCTATGAAATAAGTAGAAATTGACAAATAATTTGGTCTAAATTCAAACTTTAATTACTGTACTAGGAAGCCGAGGTAAATAATTAAAAAATTATTTGCCCCTTAACTAAAATCATTGCAGTCAATGGCATTTTATGCCTTTGAGCATTCAAAACTTTATAATAGGAACGTTACTTGAATTTTTAAATTCATTGCTATTTCTTTTTCTAATTTAACTTTTAAGTTACAGTTTATATCCAATATTTTGTATTCATTTCAGGGGTACAGCATAAAGGTTAGACAGTAATATACTGTACAAAGTGATTGCCCCAATATTGCTATTTCTATCCCTCTATACTTACCTCATGAAGACTTTAGATTAGCTTCTGGAAATGAAGTCCATTAGGATTCTGAAGATGTACTAAACTTAGAGCCCTCATCTTTTCTTTCATTAGTAGCTCTGAGCCTCTTGGCATAGCACCATGATACCATGATATGATAATTACCACTATGTTCAGGTCAGGAGTGAAATTCTAAGTTTTCTCTCTCTCTCTCTCTCTCGTCCTCTTTTTCTCTCTCTCTCTTTCCCCCACCCCCTGCCATCCATTCATCCATCTTTCCTATATCATCTACCTACTTACCTATCTACTATCTAATTTTAATATTGAATAAATAGTAATAGCCATGTTTCAGAACACCAAGTACACAGGAGGAAAAAAAATGTTTTGGACTCTGTCCCTGCTGACAAAATTGAACAAATCACTGTGCATGCCTTAGTTTTCCACATTCATCTGAAGGAAGCTGATGTTTGCTCAGCGCCAATCTCTTAGGAAGATCAGGCAGTTCCTCTGATAGCATCTGCAAAATGTTCTAACACCTCAGCACAGGATGTTCCACAAACACAATGTATTATTATAATCATCATCTCTATCACTTCTGCACCAAGTAGAGCATACTACTTGCCATCCCTCTCACACTGATGCTGTATGGATTAATGAAATAATATCTGTAAGGTACTTACAGTTTCCTGGCACCAGGAGATTATGTAAGTACAAAGGAATCTGATGATTATTAGTCCAATACATTAGATTGCCCCTCACTGTCTCTTTTCATCAAGAGTCAATTTAAATGATTTATCAAGCCCACTGAAATGAATAGCAATATAACATTAAGTTGCTTTGGAAATTGGAATGTATGTGTATTTGTATATGCATGTCCATGATAGTGTGGTGTGTGTGTGTGTATGTGTGTGTGTGTGTGTGTGTGTGTGTGTGAGAGAGAGAGAGAGAGAGAGAGAGAGAGAGAGAGAAAGAGAGAGAGAGAGAGAGAGAGAGAGAGAGAGAGAGAGAGAGAGAGAGATCTTATTTGAATCTAGTCTCTTAGGCAAACACATTTCCTTTCTGAACTAATGTGGTAACATTTAACATAAAGAAATCTTGGTTTATGAAACTGAATGTTTTGAACAACATAATCAATTAGAAAGAAAAGAATAATGAAGTGAAATATAAAGTCCTTTTAGTAGCCTGTGACAAGAGCAGACTTACCTGCTTTCAGTCATTGTTTTACTAAACGTACAGGCATATGAGCAATAAAACCTGAATCAATGTTTCATAAACCTTATAAATATTTCCCTTTTCCCTTAAATAACATTTTCTCTTTTTAAGGAATTTAATATTCCTCAAGTGAAAAACTGAATTTTGAATCAGAAATCAGGTTTGGGAGGTACGAAAATCTATCAGAAAAAAAATAAATTATGCATAATGAAAAATTAGAATTCCGTGCCATTAGGGCTGTGTTTTGAGAGATAAATGGAAGGTTCTGTGTAATAGACAAGAGGGCTCCATCACAACTTTTTGTGCCAGTGCACTCTGCTATCAACCTTTCTCTCTGTCTTTCTGTATTTTAATCCTTTGGCTCTCTCTATCCATCCCGCTATCTATATTCCAATCTATCCCTCCACCCCTCTATTTTTCCCTCTATCATTCATTCATCAATCATAACCTACAGAAGTTAAAAATTTAAACTAAGTATCTGCTGTCAGGGTCTATCTTCTGAGTTTCTGATCTGCTGACTTTCCAACTCCCCCGGATGTTTTAAGGGCATTACAAACTGAAAATTCATATATGCTCTTCCCACACCACATAGTCCAGCCTGCTCTGGCCTGAATCTGCTCTTCTCTGAAGTTCTACTTGTCAATAAATGCACTTGAGTTCCCAACAGAAACCCAAGACACCCCTCCTCTCTGTCATCTCCCAGTTTCAATTATTAATCATGTCCTATGGTATATATTTCAGTTCTTTCTATTAATCTTAACAATTGCTCTTACTTAAAGAATAAAATAACTTCTCTTATATCTATTTCATTTTCTTCCTCTCCAGGGAACCATCTAATTATTCCAAACAGGTGATCATTCCCCCAACAGACCTACGGGGTGTTCAAAATGAATTTGGGATACTATATTTAATGATTATAATCATCTCACTGGTCCACCAAAAGCAAGTAATTAAATGTACATGTGAATTATTTTTTTCCTGATAATTTTTAAAGGTGAACAAAATACAAGGCTCATTTTATTTATTTCAATGTCATTTTTAAGCAAAAGGAAAGGACTCATGAAGTTCACATAAGCTAATAATTTCATATTAGTCATGTCCTGTATGTCATTAGGTCTGAAAAGAAATGTCTTAATCCACAACGTATTTGTATCAATGGAATAATGATCTATAAGGAATCACTTTATCAATCATCTTCTGCTGCTGAGAAAGCCCGTTTTATGTAGATAAAATGCATTTCAATGCTGACACTCCTCCATCCTCAGCCCCCTTTCCCATGCTATCTGCCATATTTGTCATGGAGAAATGGTTGGATTTGAAAGAACCCCCCCCCCCCCATCAAACAGGACTGCCATCCATTTTGATTTGAATGAAATGGGGAAAGCAAACACTTATTTTGATGATAAACAGGATACTTTCTGGGAATTACAGCCTCACTGCCCATCATTTCCCTGGATTTCTCTGAAGAAAAATCCATCCGTGTCCATCTGGGATGTCTTGATGTCACTAGTGAGAATCTAAACTAATGTAACTTCCCTAATGTATTTCCTCATCAACTGCATGTAGGTGAGAGTATGGTGGCCCTGGGCTTGGTCCCACCCCAGGCTTTGTAAGGGTGAGTTTCCTCAAGGGTACACTAACTGCATGTATCAGTGGGGGATGCTGCTGCATGCAAGATCACATTGTGTGGACATAAATAGCCCTAGAGAAAGGGTGGCAGGTTCTCTAGGAAGATATTAGCTTTGGTATCAGTATAGATTCTGCTTGCTCACAATATGTTGGTCATCTAGATGTTCAATCTAAGGAACTAACACAGAAAAACTGACACAGATAAGACTGCCAGAGCCACCAGCCAGCACACAATATTCCACACCAGCATTAAGGGCAGGTTTTGATGGACTAAAAACAAAATACAATGCTCATTTTATTGAACTCTTTTCACTCCTGCCATTATTTCTCTTCTTCCTACTCCACTCAAACCCATTTCATCTTCTTAGTGTTCATTTTTAAAATATGGTTACAACATGAGTGGTTTCAAGCAGAAATAACAGGGATTTGAACAAGGAAAACTGACAAAAAGTACCTTGGGACAAGTTGGCCTGAAATATAAATTGTTTTTATGGGCATACACCAGTTTTATTTCCAGTCTTGAGCTGTCATGTTGTATTATTTTCACCATAGCTGCTGGAGGAGGTCTGCTGAAAAGCAAGCAAGTAAGAATGAATGAAGCAGAGAACGAGAGTGGCAGGGTAAGTCCCTGGACAGCTCAGAGCCAGCCACACACAGGAAAGCACTTCCCAGTTCCCCTCCAAACCCACATGCCACACACACAGGCACACAGACACACAGATAGACACACATACACACACACACTACATTTGCTCAAAATTCTCATTTCCTTCCCTTGAATATCCAAAATGATTGAAACAAATTCGGGAAGTTTGCTCAAGTTCTCAGCGGTGAGCAAAGAAAGAAATCAAAATATTTTCTCCACAGTTTTAGCGTCTGAGTTAAAAGAGATGGATGCTTTTCAGCTCTCTGCCTAAGTATCACCAACTCGCCTCATCCCCATTTTCACTCTCAACCTATCGGTCATCATTAATGTGCTTTACCTTTGACTGCAGGGCAGAGTGGTGGCAAACCTGCCCCATTAATCAAGCAACATATGGAGAATTAAGGCCCATGAAGCTGGAAAACTGGGATCCTTTCTTTCTATCCCCAGAGATCTGAGTGCATTACCCAGAGGCTAAGCTCATTGAGAGATAATCATGTACTAATCTGCTTTACAAATGGCGGCTCTTCTGATGTGCACACACATCTGTGTGTGTGTGTGTGTGTGCGCGCGTGTGTGCGCGCATGTGTGTACTTTGGTGTGTTTAAACAGCTGAGCTGAGTATTGACTTTGTGCTTTCCAAAGTACTTTTCCAAACATACCTTAAGTATAAGCTTTGTTAAATATAGCGGTGTCTTCGAATGTCAGTGTTTAGTGAGCACTCTATCCCCTCATGTGTTTTTGAAGTTAAGTGCCTCAACTGGGATAGCCTTTTCGTATTTATGGAGACACACAACGTGATACATGCTGAATGGGGCTGATGGGAGTAAATGTGCAAGGATGGCTTAATTTTGTTTAATTGTGCGGAAGCAGGAGTGGGAAGTGTGCCTCCTTAGCTGGGAGCAGCCCTCATGCAGGTATTATTCTATAAAGACAGTTGACCTACTTCTCCAGAGAAACTGGACCAATAGGATGTGTGTATATTTAGAAAAAGAGACCTATTTTAAGGAATTGGCTCACATGATTACAGACTCTGGCAAGTCCGAAATCTATAGGGTAGGCTGATGGGCTGAAGATCCATAAAAAAAAGCCAATGTCACAATTTAGGTTCAAAGTCCTTCGCCTATAGAATTCCCTCCTGCTTGGGGGAGTCAGTCTTTTGTTCTAGTCAGACATTCAACTGATTGGGTACTATCCATTCACATTAGGGAGAACAGTCTGCTTTAAACAAGATTCACCGGTTTAAATATTAATCTCATTCCAGAACAGCTTCCCAGAAAAATCCATATTTGACCATATACCTGGGCACTAGGGTGGAGCCAAGGTGACTCATACAATTAACCATCAGATTTAGTCTGAGCAGACTGATTGAGAGGGCAGTGCGATCCACCAAAGTCAGGTGTCCCTCTTTCTTTTTAAATGCACAGATGTGTGGTTTTTATGTGCAGATATGTACACCTGTGTAACCACACCTAGGTCAGGACATGGTGAGTATTCATTTCCTCCTAAAGCTCTTATGCCCCTTTCCAGTTGATCCTTCCCACCCCAAACCTAACTCCTTCTAAATCCCATCTCTAAGCATTAGTTTTGTCTATTCATGAATTTTATAGAAATAGAATTGTTCAGCCTTTACTTATTTATTTCCACTTTCTTTCACATAACATGTTTTGGATTTATCCACAGGGTTTTCATAACATATATTTTAATATCTCAAAACATCAGAATATGAGAATTGCTTCATCCTGGTTCCTACCAGTTCCTCTTTCATTGCTTATTTTGTTTCTGATGATTCACGAGTCTTCTTCCCTTTCTGTGCTTTCTTTTTGGTCCCATGCCCTTTTGCATTCTATCCCTTATTTCCTTATTGCTAATTGCAGAAAAATCTCACATTTTATGGTCTGCAATTGTTTGAGTCATGCTGTAAGTGTGGAGTCCTCATTGGCTGTTGCATGTAGTTGAAAAACGGAAGTACCTACCCCAACCCCTATCCAGCTTTTAATCACCAGCTCTCAGTTCCTGGGAATGTCCTCTTTTTTTGGTGCCCCCTTGTCCTGGTGTCTCTCTGTTGTACAGAACAAGAGTGGGTGTAATTATATAGGTTGCCACTGTGTTTGCCTGGAGGAAATGACTTCCAGGTTGATCGCTACCTAAAAAGCATCTCCACTCCTGTGCAGAAGTCATTTTAAAAGAAGTCTTCTCAGAATGCACTAAAATCCAACATTCTTTCTATCAGTTTTAGCATTTGACTTTGCTGTCCAACCCATTCGGGGGGTAACACATGCTTAACTGATTTGGTTATCCCTTGGCTAAGCTACAGCTGTGCTGGAGGAGTAGCCTTGTAATTAGGTCACTGGGTCATGAGCTGATACTTTGCTGTTCATATCAAGGTTGGTCAGTTTCTGGGCTCACACCAGCACATCTGTGCAGAATGCAATTTGCACTGACTCCGTTCCCTGGGAACTCCCTCCTGGGCTTGGTGAGTATTCTAAAAAAAATGCTCTGGCCTTTGGAATCATCCTGAATTCTAGAACTGTGTTTTATCCACAGGGCTTGACAAGAATGCTTCAAGGCTCATGAACTTATATCTCATTGTGTATCACTGCTTTGGTAACTAGACAAGGAGCAAAAAAAAAATTCAGCAGAAGTCTCAGAATGATAATAAAAACTCATGTTTATTCAGATGCTGAAAGCCTGCATGGGCCATTTTATCCAGTATACCCTTGACTTTCTATTTCCATACACATGCTCTCGTTTATGTTATTGGAATTTCCCTGGGCTGAACTGTCAAGATCAATTCAGCAGAAAGACCAGCATTATATCTTTAAAATCAGGAAGGAACACGTTTTAAGCTTTAAAGATAAAGAATTTAATGTGCTAACAGAAAGTAAAGGTGATGACACATGTGATACAAACATGGTGTAAACACAGCTTCTCATCCCCACCTCCTGAAATAAAGTGGCTTGGATTCCAGAGAAACTGACAGCATATTTGTGGTGTAAACATCCTAACTGTTCAAAAGCCTTTCAAGAAGTGCAGAGTGTGATCCCCAACTGTGGGAAATTCTGCTCTCTAAACATAATCTCTGCTTCTTTTTGTTCTTCCTTCCCTCTTTTTTCCCCCCTTCTCTCTGCCTCTTACATTCTCATTCTCTCTCTCTTCAATATGTACTTGGGTAGACCTACTATGCACCAAGTATTCCTTCTAGCCTTTGACAAGAATCATAGTAGATAAGGACCCAGCCTCACAGAACATTTTATCCTCCTCTTCCTTCTCCTCCTCCTTCTGATTGATTTCATACCACAACATTGGGTTAACACTAGAATAATCTCATCACAAGAAAGCAGTGCCACTCACTTTGAGCTGGCAGCCCCAGGAAAACCTTGTGAGAGGAAGCACGCTGCTCCACAGGCCTCCCTGAGCCTGGGCAGGGAGCTACGGACAAAGGGTTATGGGAGGCCCCTTGTATACAACTAACTGTGTTTGTTAGTGACAGAGAACAATGTCACTGGTTCTGCACCTCTGCCAGGTCCCCATCTGTCATCAAGACCCTTGTTAGCTGTTGATTAGGCTTCCTGGATGTCAGTGATTGTGTTGCTAAAGTGCTAGCCTAGTCTCATCCCAGGGTGGCCAGAGCATATCAACATAAAAGAGTAGTTGAGCAGCCCTTATGAGAAAGCAAAGCTTCCTGGCTCACTCATGGACCTCCTTTGTGGTTTTTAATTACTTGATCTTCTCCTTTGCTTCCTGGAGATTTGAAAACACCAAGTCAATCTCACCTCATTTTAATGAATCTGAACTGCAACCCTCCCTGTTCCTTGAGGACTTGGCTGAGCGGAGTTTCCATGATGCTCCCAGCATAACAGTCTGAGACTTGAAACTAGTGGAATATTACTTTCACTGTGAACATTTCAATTTAAAGTGATAAAAGTAAACACTTGACTTGGATTTATATATTATTTACACTGAATCTCACTTCTCTTGTCTTGCTAATACATGGTCCAGGTGTTGTACATGGTAGGTGCTTGCCCAGTAATTGTCACATTAATTAAAATTGGAATGCTATTACACATTCAAAGTTTAATCCTTCTGTCATTGCTTCCTCATTCAGTTTAACATGAAAAAAATCACAAATGAATGAGATCTTTCTCACTGGAAAAAAAAAGGGAATCTGGTGAAGCCATATGTATATTTTTTTTTACTAAGTAAGGTTCTATAGACTTAGGGCCTACCACGTTTAGGATACACGAAGTTCCTTATGCAGTTTCTATCAGAGACTATTAATATATTTGGAAAGATGTCACTTTCTTGGCACTTCCAGGAATATTTAAGATATAGAACACTCTTACTAGTAATATTAATACGTTTGAGTCATTAAATATAGCTATGTTAATGGTTTATGTAGGAGTTGTTAAAACTCCATGCCTCCTCTCCTCTGCCTCTAAATTTCTGATTCTGGGGGTGTCACTTGCCTCATTCACAAGAGGTGAAGATATGGTGAAATTTTCCACTTGGGAATCCTCATTGTTGAAGAATATTTTTCTGATATCTACCCTCTAACTATTATGGAAAAAGCAACTGGAGCTTGATGTCTTGCCATTCCAGGACTCAAGGACAGCTCAGTACCTGCTGACCATCCCTAGATTGTATCGATGAACTATCCAAGAAAGCAGAGTTAAACAGACAAGGAGGACTTTATTCAAGACTTTTGTAATAGGGGAAGATTGAACTGAACTTACTGTGTAATCAGACAAATGGGAGGGTTATTCAGTGCTGGAGTGAACTGATGCAAAAGTCTGGGAGGACGTTAGTGGGGAGGCTGGTCAACATGACCAGACCATCCCTGTTGGCTAATTCACATGTACTGAAGTTAGGCTTCCCCCTTCCATGGAGGTGGAATATAGGGGCTCTATCTTTCCTAATACCTACATTTCAATGGTATCTCACCCAGGTCCTTGAGGAAGACATTCCTGGGTTTCAAAACTGGCTAACAGGCTGGAGAAGATTTATCTGCATTTCAAAGGAACAGAGACATGATTGCAATTACAAGTTTTGTAAAACAAATGCTCTGAGATAGGGAGGGCAGGGTCATAGAGTGAGGAAGAAACCCACCATGTTTAGTGAAGTCAGTGGGAAAGGTAGGCTCATCCACTTTCTTAGAGCTCTTGGTCTCCTTCGTGAAATACATGTTGGTTGTGCGAGGAAGGAATATAATTCTAGTTTCTCCTTTCTCATTCTCCTCTCTGCTCACAACTTTCTGCTTACTTACTCAGTGCACCTTCAATTTTCCTGGGACCTTCTTCACCCCCCTCTCTAATGATATGTTTATTTATGAGCTCATACCTCACTTCCCTTCTAAAAGAATGTAAATAGGATCAATCTCATTACCTCTAGACTTTATGGTCTCAATTTAGCTTCTGGGTTCCTAAAGGACAAACACCATATCATGATTGAGTTCTAAATTAAACACATCAATGGGTCAGTAAGCATTGCTTTGCCCCCAGAAAAGAAGAGCTCATTCTGTGATTCAGCTATAAAGGCAGTAGACAATGAAAACCAAAGAACACATGGATCTTTGTGCCAGTTAAGTCTAGATGCTCTACTCATTGTTGCATATGTTAAATGGCAAGTATAATTTATTCAACATTTCAGATTTTAAAAAAAAAGCAAGGAAGCAAATAGGGGTATTTACAATGAGGGAGGCAGCCTGCAAAAGTGAGAAAACACTGGGTGATTTCAAGTCTGAGCAAACCAGGAGTGTCAATTGTGTAAGTAAAGACAAGCAGGTTCAAATAAACATAAACCAAACTGAGAAGAATGTGTGAAGAACCTAATAGCAAAGGATTCTGAAATGGCTAAGAATTGAAGACTGCAGAAATAGAGTTCTGTTTGACTCTCCAGAGCAAGCATGTCAAACTCAAAGACTAACATGGGCCAAAAAAACAAAGTTTAAGTTTCTGTGATCCACACAAAAAAATAAAAGCTTCAATTTTTATAGAAACATAAGCTTATTTATTTTTAATTTTTAAAATATATTTTATTTATTTTTTTTACAGAGAGGAAGGGAGAGGAATAGAGAGAGTCAGAAACATTGATGAAAGAGAAACATTCATCAGCTGCCTCCTGCACACCACATATTGGGGATGTGCACACAACCAAGGTACATGTCCTTAACCAGAATCAAACCTGGGATCCTTCAGTCTGCAGGCTGATGCTCTATCCACTGAGGCAAACAAGTTAGGGCATAAGTTTATTTTGATAGATAAATGTTGAATATAAGGCTGAAATAAATGAGTAATCATTAAAATAAAATAATAGAACATTTTAATACAAATTAATATTTTTTTCTTGAACTTACCAGACACTGAATAACCGCACAAATTAATAAGTGTAATTAATGCAAATAAGCCTATTTGTTCTCTGTAAGTAAAATATTTCCTGTTGCACACACCAAACAAGTCAGTCCAAGATCAATGATGTGGCAATCAGCTGCTAAAATATTCTCTGCTAGTATTAGTGGAGAGAAATGATGTGCCTGCGTGTAAGGAGCATAAGGGAAATGAATGCAGCACAAGTATCGTAATCAGTCATTAGAGAGCATTGTAGTTCATTATTAATAAGTATGTATAACAGGGTGTTATAAAAAGTAAGTTATGCAATTTTTGTTAAAAAATTTCTTACATACCATTATATTGGCTGGGCCACAAATATATTTGTTGTGGGCGATATGTGGCCTGCAGGCTGCAAGTTTGACATGCTTGCTTTAAACCTGTGGCTTTCATCACAGAGGAAAACAGAAGTCAGCATCATTTTGCTGCTCTAAGGAGCAGTCACTTGTTTAATTGAGAGGTTAAATAGAGGAAAAACAATTGATTGAAGCTCGTGGAGAAAGTACTAATAGAAGATTTGGATAGTACTCAAGAGAGAAAGAGAGCAGAAAAGAATTGCTTGCAGCACACAGCTCGGTTGACCTTATTTAGTAGGAGTCCTGAGTTCCCAGGTAGGAGTTCAATGTCTCAATGGTAGGGTTAATGGAGGGTGCCAGAAGCCAATTCTAGCATGTCAGCAGGGCTGAATCATCTGGGAATGGCTAAAGGCACTTTTCTAAACCTGAAAAAAATACATAAATTGATTGCTTGGTACCAGACAGCTGAGGGCATCTCAATCTACATGTCATTGCCTTCTGCTGGCCAAACACCTGAACAGTCTAAGGCAATTCCCCAATATGACAATGGATTCTGTACCTAACCCTACCCTTCGATGTGTATATCTCCACCTTGCCTTAGGACAAATTGTGTTAATCAATAGCAAGGGGTCCTGAGACAAAGAGAACTTAGTTACTTTAGGTAAGTCTTCTCTGACTCCCTAAAATCCCTTTCAAAATTATGTTTCATCTCTGGACTCTTGATTAATTTATTCACAGTGCCTTCTCCAGATTGTTGAACCCTTCTAGATGCTGGATCAAGACCACTGGCATTAGGGGGGAGCATGTTGATTTATAGTGTAGGTGTTTTGCAAAAATAGGGTAACTGTTGACCACTTGATTTAGTCAGTGTGGCTGATTTAACAAAATACCATAGACTGAGTGGTTTAATTTATTTTAATTTTAGTAATGTAATGTTCTGGAAGCTGGGAAGTGTGAGATAAGCATTCCAGTATGGTTTATTGGTGAGCGCCCTCTTCCAGATTTGTAGGTGGCTACCATCTTGATGTGTTCTCATATGGTGCCTAGAGAGATCATCTCTTTAGTGTTTCTTCTTCCTAGGATGCTTATCCCATTCATGAGGGCTCAACCCCCATGACCTAATCACCTTCAAAAGATTCAACCTCCAAATACTATCATATTATAGATTAGGGCTACATCATATGAATTTGAGGGTTGGAACAAACATTCAGACCATAGCACCTCTAATAAACACAATGAACTAATCTATTGACTTGAGTATATATTTGAACATCAGGGCCCAGAGATTTCTACTCTTAGACATCTTGCTCTCAGTAATAATAGAGATAGTTACTATTTAATCCATGCTTTCTTCTTGCCCATTATGAATGAGAAAGGTTTGGGGTAGCACAGTTCAGCTCATCACACATGAATAACCAAGGAACTAAAAGGCATCAAGGAATTTTGAGGGCATCATATGATTAGATACCCAACTGCTCTCATCATGTTATCAATAATGGAATGGGGACCAAGAAAGGTTAAGAGATTCTTCTAAAGTCAATTAGCAAGTGCTTCCATCCTTCAAAAGATTCACCTTCAAAAGATTCTAATCCCAGGATTAGAATTTCATTTATATATTTCATTTCATTTATATATTTATATTGGATTTCATTTCATTTATATATTTATATTGATTTCAGAAAGAAAGGAAAAGAAAAGGGAATGAAAGAAACATCAATGATGAGAGAGAATCTTCAATTGGCTGCATCCTGCATATCCCCTACTGGGGAGTGAGCCCACAACCTGGGCATGTGTCCTGAATAAAAATTGAACCATGACCTCCTGGTTAATAGGCCAACACTCAACCACTCATCCTCACCAGTTAAGTAGAATTGAGAACTTTTGATGCAGATTTCCAATGTGGTTTGTTTGTTTTTGTTTATTTCATAGCTAGCTAGTTAGCTAGCTAGATATCCCTACCTATATTAATTTGCTATATTCAGGAAGTTTAGATTTTTCTACTTTAATGACAATCTATGTTTACAAGGTTATAACTGTGGTATGTGTAAGGGCTACTATAAGAATTTTATACTAATGGAAACATTATTGCTATAAATAAATATTTTACTTTAAATCTTGCTGGTTTAAAGCATTACTACCTGAATACTCTATGATTATGTTTGGCAACCTGGACGAATTTCAAACTGGACTTGGAGGTGTATAGATATGAACATTTCATATTTTTCTGCAAGAGATTGATTGACAGCTCCTAAAAATAAAATACTAGGAGAGAAAATGTCAGAAGCCATCTAGAGTAGTCCCCTGCTTCCAAGGACTTACATTTAGACCAATTGCAATCAAAAGTTTTTTGCTTTGTTAATTCCTGTATAATGGAGACCCCACACTTTCTTCTGTGTTGGTTCTCCCAAGCATGTCCTCTGACACCTCATGTAAATCTCCCCTTCTGGATGTAAACTCATTTTTGAGGCTGTATCTTACCGTTTCTACTGCTGCAGCTTTTTACTTTCCCTCTATATTTGATTTCAGTGGTGGATAAAAGTAATCATCTGAATTCCCCTTAGACCTAATAGTGTGTCCAGAGGCCTCAGGCAAACTGTATCTTTTGCAGACAGCTTCTAAACCCTACGGAAATGAAGGGAGGGTGACAGAAGGCTGATAGAGGCTGACTCTCCCTACTTCCTTCAGACCCAGAGCAGGAACAGGGAAAGCCTCTTAAGCAGGGAAAGGAGAGAGAACAAAAAGGCAGAAAGGGCAAAAAAGGAGAAAGAAACCGAGGGGGTAAAAACCCAGGGAAGCTGGCCTTCCCACAGTAAGACTGACATTCCCCCCCATCAGCCCCTCACTGCCTACCCCTTCATACCTGAATAGGTGATGTTACCACTGAACATCTTTTCCCAAAAGTGAGAAGAGGAGGAGATATGCAATTGCAGGTAGCCATCTATTGCCCCTTTTCACTGTCAGTGTGTCTGGGCAATGCATATTTCATGTGTGATTGAAGAGGATAAAGGAAAACACAGAGAGGATGAAAACTGTGTCCCATGCATCATGTGCAGAGGCAAGCTGAGTACGTGAGGGGAGCTACAGGAATAAAATTTATAATATAGGGGTCCAAATGAGAAGAGCTTTGATATGGGATTATGAGTAAGGTGCATTTTAAATCTAGAGATTTAATTTTTCTTTTGTTGCCTTTCCTAGTTTTGATCATTTAAAAAAGGGTCATTAGATCAAAATGAAGATGGCGGTGTAGGTAAACACTCCTAAACTGCTGCTGTGCACAAGTTAAAAAACAAACAAACAAAACTATAAAACAAATGTCTATCTCCCCAAAACCAAACCTGGCTGAGAGAAAGTCCTACAACTAGACTGAAAGAGAGAGAGAAGAATCCAGGTCACAAGCACTGAAAAACTGAGGTAGGGGGACAAGGATGTAATAACGGCTGGTGGCGGTGGATTCAGGCTGGCAAAGGGCGGTGCTTTCTTCAACTTGAAGAAAGAAAAGTGCTCAATCTCTCTAAAATCCAATTTTTGGGGAGAGGCTAAACTGTCAGCCATCGGGTCAGAAAGTGAGGCTGGCTGGCTTGCAGAGCTGAGATTGCTTGCTGTGCTGTGGTGCGAGAGGAGGAGACATGGGGACACCATCAGAGAGGCGGCAGATGGGCAGCCATCACTGTTGGCCACACCCCAGCCTAGTGATGCCCTGAGACTCCACCCCTCACAACACATCCTCGCTCCAAGCAGGGGACTTTGCATATGAATGGCCCTCTCTGTTGCAGTTTAGCAAAATTGCAACCTGGGGCAAACAGATTCAAGAAGGACAGGACTGTGGATCACGTTGTAGTTTCTGCGACAGTACTGGCCTCAGACAGTAGCTGATCTGTACCTCACTGAAACTCAGAAACCAGAGTTCTAATGCTCAGTTTCAATCCCTCACACTCATAAGTGACACATTCGGGAGATGGTCTCAGTGAGCACCAAAGCCCCACTGAAACAAGGCATGTCTTCAATGCAGCAGTTCTTCCTTTATATACATAGTAGGTCCTCACAATTGGCCTGGAGGTCAATTCCTCCCAGTGTATTCACAGCAATCAAGACTTTGCACTAAGCCCACAAAGGGATATAGCAAAAGTGAATACCTCAGGTGATTGGGGAAGCTGAGCTACTGGCCCCTATAAGTCACCGACCACACAAAGCTACTTCATCAACACAGGGAGGCAGCCAAAATGAGGATTCACAGAAGCATGACACGAATGGGAGAGATGGAGGAGAGTAAATTACTGGATGGCACACAGTTCAGAATCACATTTATAAGATTACTCAAGAATCTTCTAAAAATCGTTGAGAAACTTGATGAGACCTCCAAGAAGCTTTGTGAGACCTTCAAGGACCTTAACGAGAATACCAAAAATATGGAAAAGAACCAGCCAGAAATTAAGCATACAAAGTCTGAAATAAAGAATGTACAGAAACTCAACTATAGATCAACATGCCCCAAGAATAAAATCAAAGATCTGGATTATAAGAAAGCAAAAATCACCCAACCAGAGAGGCAAAAAGAAAGAAGAATCCAAAAGTGTGAGGATAGTGTAAGGTCCCTCCAAAATGGCTGAAAGTGTACCAACATCTGGATTTTTGGGGTGCCAGAAGAAGAGAGTGAGCAGAATATTGAAGGCTAAATGGAAGAAATAATGACAGAAAACTTTCCCTACCTGGTGAAAGAAATAGACCTACAAGTTCAGGAAGTGCACAGGACCCCAAAAATGAGGAATCCAAAGAGGAACACAGCAAGACACATCATAATTAAAATGCCAAGAGCAAAAAACTAAGAGAAAATCTTACAAGCAGCAAGAGAAAAACAACTAGTTACCTACAAGGCAATACCCATACGACTGTCAGCTGATTTCTCAACAGAAACTATGCAGGCCAAAAGGGAGTGGCAAGAAATATTCAAAATGAACAACAAGAACCTACAACCAAGATTACTCTACCCAGCAAAGTTATCATTCAGAATTGAAGGTCAGATAAAGAGCTTCACAGACAAGAAAAAGTTAAAGGAATTCATCAACATCAAACCAGGATTACATTAAATGTTGAAGGGTATTCTTTAAGAAGAGGAAGAAGAAGAAAAAGGTAAAGGTAAAAATTTATGAACAACAAAAAGGCATCAAATACATACCTACCAACAAGCGAATCTAAAAATCAAGAGAATAAAAAAAAATCTGAAGAACAAAATGGACTGGTGAATATAATAGAATCAGGGACATAGAAGGGGATTGGACTAACAATTTACAGGGGGAAAGGGGCCTAATGGGTGTGGGAAGAGATTGGACAAAAATCTTACACCTATGGATGAAGACAGTGGTGGGGGTAAGGGTGTGGGGCGGGGTTGGGAAATCAGGTGGAGGGGAGTTGGAGGGGAGAGGAACACCTGTAATAATCTGAACAATAAAGATTTATTAATAAATAAATAAATGGTCATTAATGCTCTTATATTGAATTGATAGAAAGTTTTAATGTATTTTGAGTATCTTTATACAATGATCTACACTGTTTTTGACAAGCTAAGAAGTATTTATGTCAGCCCCACATGGAAGTGTGATTATAGTATTGCTTTTCAAATATTCACATGTTCTTTTCTTTCTTTCCTTTTCTTTCTTTTGTGCCTGTGTGGCTTTCCTTCTTCCCATGTCAATGCCTTGATGGAAGGGAAGCTGAGGGTTAAGAATGAATGACCATTTTTTTTCAGCATTTAATAGTTTAAAATCATGTATAACTAATTAAATGTTTAATCCAGAATACTCTCCCCAAAGTTGTAATTTTATACCAAAAAAGTGTGGGGTTTTTTGTAATAAAGGTAAAAGAGGCTGAAGTAAGGAACCCCTAGTGTGTTAAATTTTTATTAATTCCAGACAAGTCAAAATTACAACTCCTATTTCTCTTTCACTTGGGAGAATTTAAGACCTCTATACCTACATTTTTAAAAGGTTAGGGAGAACTGTACACAGCTGACATTTCAGTGTATTATCAAAGTGTTCTTCAATCTTAACTATATGCTTTAAATGTGTCAGACACACCATCACCTGCTCACCATAGCACATAAACGTCCCCACATGCCACATGACATTACCTGACCAAGTGAGTTCATTGTCCAGTGTGTCCTACATTCTGCCCATTGAGCCATTTTACTTGGCATTATGTCTGCTGAAGAGGATGTACCTCATACTGGTAACATTGTGTTGACACTTATCTTTCAAATGCCCCCATAATTTTTAGATATTTTCAGTGAACGTTATTACCCTCTCGTTGGTAGCTGAAAAAGAGCAAAAATTCAAATTTTGTGACATTTTGTGTCATATTGTATCTGATCTGATTGTGTTTTGAAATTCTGAGAATTCACTGTAATGTTCAAATTACTAACATTGTGTTTTCATTCCAAAATCAAGATGCCAAAGTCAACAAGAGGTTTCTGAAAGACATAAAGGGATGCTCTTGGGAAAGCTCACAAAGTCATGCATGTTTTTAAAACTATACTTAGCCTGCTCATTGTGGATAAATGCACTAGTATTTCCTTTTGAATTTAAATCTCAAAACAATCTGATGAGCTGAGACGGCTTGAGATTAGATATTCAGTGAGCCAACAAGATGTACTGAGTGTTTTTAAATATATTAACTTCTTTCCTTTGCTGAAATGATGATTTTTCCGAGAAAATACATTTTCTTGAGAAAATTTAGGCTCACCTCTGTTGAGTATTTCTTGCTTTTCAGTTTGGGGTCATTTTGCTTACATTATGTATGAATTGTTGAACATTATTTCAATAGACTCTCTCTTATTTTATTGTAAATCAAATTATACCTTTCTTCCAGGTGACAGACAGCAGCACAATGGAGAAGTCACCATGAAAGAAAACTCACAGTTTGCTGGAAAGAACTGCTAAGGGATTGAGTGGAAATCAAGAACCCAGAGAAGCACATCAAAGCTGGTCAGTGTGCATGTGCCATGGGCAGGCACTACAAGGCTGTAAAAGGCCTTGCTTCTGTTTTTCTTTTTCCTCCGTCCTCACGTGGAAACCTAATGTTCAACTAGAAAGATGTTCAATTGAAGAAAATGGAAATTCAATTTAACACATATTTAAGAGTCTGCCTTGTGAAAGCACAGTTACAATCACTGTGAGGCAAAAGAAGGTTTACTGAGCTGTAGGCATTATCTACAGAACTTAAATAGAAGCTGAGAGGCAGAGCCCAGTTACATGACAGGGGTTTTTGCAAGGTGCTGCTGCTTGTCTTGAGCCTGGGGGCACCCAGGATAATGGGACTTATCTCTTTAAGGAATATGCTACTGAGCCAGTGATGCTGTCTCAGAGACAAGTACTGAGAACATAACATGGGGAAATCTAGAAATGAGCCGACTGTGGCTCTCAGAGAAGCATTGCTAGAAACCAGGTGGCAGGAAGGTGAGCAATCTTAAAGATGTATTCTCCCCACTCCCCCTGCTTCCTTCTCCAGCCTTCCAGTCCCCCTTGGGCCACCTTTTGGGATTCACCCCCAGAAAATGAATAGGTTTTTCAGAGTCTCAATCCCAGAATCAAAAAGCAAAATTCGGAAGGCAGAGTTTTGAGCTGAGAGATGATAGTTTAATAACAAACACGGCTGACAAAATAGTGAATAAGGATAAGACCACGCAAATCACAGTCTGCCCACTTCTCAGAAATCCAGATTCCAACTCCTCGAGTATTCTATAAACTGGATTTATATAAAGGATTTCCTGGCTCTGAAATGGGCGAGTGCCCTCATTCATTCATTCATTCATTCACTCTTTCATTAACTTGTTCCTTCTTTCTAAATAGTTATTGTACCCTTGCTGCATGTTACACACCATAGCTGCCTTGTCCTCAAGACTTCATGACGCGAATACTCCATTTAGTTAACCCAAAACAGCCCAAGAGTTAGAAGAAGAGGGCAAAGAAAGTAACAAGGTAGGCCAAGGATATGGGTTTCAATGAGGAAAAGCTTTTTTCAATAGTTTCAAATACTAAAGAGAGCTATAAATAGATGAGTTAAATGAGTACAATGGTGGTTGCTCAAATTAAATGTTTCTAGTTAGAGAAAACATTTTACTGTTATCAAGGTTATAAGACTTTTGGAAGCATTATTAGTTTATAGTTTGTCACATAAGAAGGAAGTAACTTTTTAAGCAGATACAGTCTGCTAAAGAAATAAAGCTATTTAGAGAAGAAATCAGGAAATCTTACTGGGAAGTCTACATGAAACATACTGTGCATTGATGAAGAAATAAATGTTAAGTAGTATGTAAATACAGTTGAAAGATGAATGCCTCCCATTTGCTCCTAATTTAGTCCTGGGACTCCCACGAGGCATTACTTTGCTTACATGGTGCTTTGTTTCCTGTGTTTTGTTTGACTTATTGTTAATTTTTGATTGATTTTTTTACAATTGTCTTAATTAAAACATCTTTTATTTACCCCTTAGGATAGAAGCAGAGTGTAATTTGTAAAAACAAATCGTTAAGCCTGTGCACCATTGTGGAGACTGGAATCATGGTGAGAAGCCGGATGGATTCTACTGATGTGGAAAGAGTGGCCTGGGGGAGGCCCGAGGGTGATTCAGTCTGAGCATGGGCTCTGGGGAAGGCCTCTCATCGGAGGAGGCCCTGGAGGATGGCTTCTATTTTACATGAAACAGACTCACACATTTGGCTTCTCCACAGCTGATGGGGAGAGCTCTATTCCAGGGGCCTCTGTGCAGTGACCACTCTATTAGCCATCTTGGATGCAAGTCCATTTTCATGAAGTCCAGGCAGGAGAATGTGTCTTTACTTAGCAAAAGAGGCATCCAAAATAAGCTCTTCTCAGATTGACTCTTCACCCCCAGGGTGACTGCAAATTTGGGTGTAATGGATCACCTGTGTAGTGGACCTGATACCATTCACACCCTGAAATGTTACAGACTTTTCTGTATCTGATTTCCAACATATAGGCGGCACAATAAAGCAAAAGAAGTTATAATGCTTCATCTTAAAGAAGAGTATAAGATAAAGATTTCTTATTTTCCTCTGTTAACCTGAAAGCTAGGCATGTTTTCCCCCAGTGAATTACTACATTATTATTTTTTTTTGGGAGGGGGGTTTCCTACATCATTATTTTTAAAAAATATATTTTATTGATTTTTTACAGAGAGGAAGAGAGAGGGATAGAGAGTTAGAAACATTGATGAGAGAGAAACATAGATCAGCTGCCTCCTGTACACCCCCTACTGGGGATGTGACCACAACCAAGGTACATATCCTTGATTGGAATTGAACCTGGGACTCTTCAGTCCACAGGCTGATGCTCTATGCACTGAGCCAAACCAGTTAGGACTAAATTATTATTTTTTAATGTTGCTAAAAGAAATGTCAAGTTCAACATCACACAGTAGTGAATTCTTTGCTTATAGTGATCACTTATAATAAGAACCATGTAGGCTGAAACCGGTTTGGCTCAGTGGA
This sequence comes from Vespertilio murinus, assembly GCA_963924515.1. Classification (NCBI taxonomy): domain Eukaryota; kingdom Metazoa; phylum Chordata; class Mammalia; order Chiroptera; family Vespertilionidae; genus Vespertilio; species Vespertilio murinus. Next base: position 46,057,765 of record OZ004709.1, on the reverse strand, counting down.
TGGAGCATCGGCCTGAGGACTGAAAGGTCCCAGGTTCGATTCCTGTCGGGGGCATGTACCTTGGTTGCAGGCACATCCCCAGTAGGGGGTGTGCAAGAGGCAGTTGATTGATGATTCTCTCTCATTGATGTTTCTGGATCTCTGTCCCTCTCTCTTCCTCTGTGTGAAAAATCAATAAAATATATATTAAAATAAAATAAGAACCATGTAGAAAAGTTTAAGCCTTTGATGTTGATATGCTTTTTAATAGTAGTAGATAATGGTTCTAAAACCATTAAATAATGAATTATGGGGCAAAAACCAATTTTCTTTGTAGAATTTTACAGATAGGCAGTTATAAAAGTAGATTTCATGAAAAAAGTACCTTTTAGCATATAAAAGGCTAATATGCTAAATGTCTGACCATTCCACTGTTCTACTATTTGATCATTTGACTGGAGGCTATGATGTGCACTGACCACCAGGAGCAGACACTCAATGCACAGGCATGGAAACATGGAACAGACTGTTGGATCTCAGAGGAAAGAGGGGAGAAGAAAGGGTGGGAAGAGATTAACCAAAGATCTCATATGCACTCTAGAGGCCCAGTACACGGATTTGTGCATTAGTGGGATCCCTCGGCCTTGCCTGCAGGGATTGGGCTGAATCTGTGCACTGGGCCTCTGACATACCCTGAGGGGTCCCAGATTGCAAAAGGGCACAGGACAGGCTGAGGGACCCCATAGGGGCTTCTAATAACATATAAATGTAGAAAAACCTAAAGGACAAGCCAAATCTTTCAGGGATCACTTATTCTGTTATTCAGTGAACATACAATTGTACAATTTTAAGACTACAATTTTAGACAACACTTTTAGGTGTATTAAGCCCACCCCTTAATTTAAGCCAGGCCATATTGTAACTTTCTCAGCTTTTTAAAGAAAACATCACTTCTCAGAACCAGCCCCACTCCAATAGCATTCAGTGACTCTGAGGCTAGGGGCTCTCCCGATCCTTCAGAAATCCATATAAAGTAGGTTTAGACAACAGGTCCAGGTTTGTGACATCTTAGTCCTCTCCACTATTTCTGCAGTTTCTCAAAGAGCTCCTTTCTTTCTTTTTTTAAAACATATATTTTATTGATATTTTACAGAGAGGAAGAGAGAGAGATAAAGAGCTAGAAACGTCGATGAGAGAGAAACACTGACCAGCTGCCTCCTGCACACCCCCTATCGGGGATGTGCCCACAACCAAGGTACATGCCCCTGACCGGAATCGAACCCGGGACCTTTCAGTCCACAGACTGATGCTCTACCACTGAGCCAAACCGGTTTCGGCTAGAGCTCCTTTCTTAAGATTATCTATCACCACTGAGCATGCATATGTTATCTACTTTTCCATGTCCCCATGAGGTGACACTCAGTCTCATCACTTCTTTCCACTCTCACATACCGTAAACGCTCTCAGACACCAGGTGTTTGTTAGATTTCACCCTTCCTTGAGGATAAGAGGTATCTTGGGAATTCAGGCCACTTACTTTCTCCTCTGTCTTCCTCTCTTATCTTCATCTCCCTTTTTATATATTCTTCTCTCTTTCAAAAGGATGAAAAAAAATTACATTTACCTGGGATCCACTGAGGCTTTCTCCAAAGACCTGGAGTTTTATCCAGACCTTCCCTCAGCAAAGGAGTTCTCTCTAGAAGAAGTCTTCTACCTGCCATGCTCTCTCCATTTCATTACATCTCAAAAGTTTCTACAAATATGGTTTATTTAGTCCTGCACAATCACGTTAGAAGATGGCAAATGGGGAGATTTCACTTCTGAGATGGGAAACAATGGCCCAGAGAGGGAAGACAAGACTTCTTATCTCTACGAGAAGAGAAAAACCACTGAGAGTAAATGACTATCCTTTTCCCCTCCAGTTATACCCTGGAATGCTTACGAACAAAATAACCTCCTCAGTGGAGAAACCTTCCACTTCATACCACAGACTGTGATGGATACAGCCATTTCCGTCACCCCAGGTCCTTCCCAGCCTGAAGAAGATGCCATCATTTCAGCAGATACAGATTTGAGTGATTTCACAATGATGGTGACATATACGTAACACTCCTCTTCTCTGGAGTTACTGGGTGGGGAGAGGGAGGATGCCTGCTGCTCTCAACCTGCTCCTCCTTTATTAGTAACACATTTGGACTAGGTATTCCATGGAAGTTTCTCAGGGGCTAGTGGGACTGTGGCTTAATTTTAAATTCCTGCTCCCTAGAGATAACTCTGGGTGGATTTCTTTTCTTCCCTTCCACTGAAACATGGAATCCCCTGCCATTATCTCTGCTATATACATTCAAGACTGTTTTAATGTATATGTAGTATATTTATAAATGGATAGATGTTTTGTACTCTTTTTTAATTCAAATTCTTTATCATTTAAAGTATTACACATGTTTTCTTTTCCCCCCTATTGACCTCTCCCCAGCCACTCCCACCCCACAGTACATGCCCTCATCCCCCTACTGTCTGTGTCCATTGGTTTTGCTTATATACATGCATACAAGTCCTTTGGCTGATCTCTTATTCCCCCTCCTATTCTCCCCTGCCTTCCCTCTGAGTTTTTAAAAAATATATATTTTATTGATTTTTTACAGAGAGGAAGAGAGAGGGATAGAGAGCTAGAAACATTGAAGAGAGAGAATCATCGATCAGCTGCCTCTTGCACACCCCCTACTGAGGATGTGCCCACAACCAAGGTACATGCCCTTGACCGGAATGGAACCTGGGACCTTTCAGTCCTCAGGCTGACGCTCTATCCACTGAGCCAAACCAGTTTAGGCCCCTCTGAATCTTGACGGTCTATTCAATGCTTCTTTGTCTCTGGATCTATTTTTGTTCATTATATTCCACAAATGAGAGAGATTATGTGATATTTATCTTTCTCTGACTGGCTTATTTTGCTTAGCATAATGCTTTCCAGGTCCATCCATGCTGCTGCGAATGGTAAGAGGTTTTTTCTTCTTCTTTTTTACAGCAGCGTAGTATTCCATTGTGTAGATGTACCACTGTTTTCTTATCCACTCATCTGCTGATGGACACTTAGGCTGTTTCCAAATCCTAGCTATTGTAAATTGTGCTGCTATGAACATGGGGGTGTATATATCCTTTCTGATTGGTGTTTCTTGGGGTATATTCCTAGAAGTGGGATTGCAGGGTCAAATGGGAGTTCCATTTTTAGTTTCTTGAGGAAACTTCATACTCTTCTCCACAGTGTCTGCACCAGTCTGCATTCCCACCAGCAGTGCATGAGGATAATTTTTTCTCTGCATCCTCACCAGCACCTATAATTTGTGGATGTGTTGATGACAGCCATTCCGACAGGTGTGAGATGACAGGTGTCATTTTGATTTGCATCTCTTGAATTATTATTGACTTTGAGCATGTTTTCATATGTCTCCTAACCTTCTATATGTCCTCTTTTGAAAAGTGTCTATTTAGCCGAAACCGGTTTGGCTCAGTGGATAGAGCATCGGCCTGCAGACTGAAGGGTCCCAGGTTCGATTATGGTCAAGGGCATGTATCTTGGTTGCGGGCAGATCCTCAGCAGGGGGTGTGCAAGAGGCAGCTGAACGATGATTCTCTCTCATCGATGTTTCTAACTCTCTATCCCTCTCTCTTCCTCTCTGTAAAAAAATCAATAAAATATATTTAAAAAGAAAAAAAAGAAAAGTGTCTATTTAGGTCCTTTGCCTATTTTATTTATTTATTTATTTTTTTACTGGATGTTGTTTTATCTTCTTTTTGTTAAGTTATATCTATCTTAACATGCAGGAAAACTTCCATATTACCAGGATTTCCAGTGCTTAAATGATCTATTTCTAAATTAACCTAGAAAATCTCTAAACGAGGCACTTATATCTTCAGTCTATTATTGCAAAATAATGAATTGTTTACCAGCAAATGATATTGTGCATTCCTGACTTATCAGTTTGCCAGTTGTAGAATTTTAGTCAGACATTTTATCTTATGAAAATGAGAAAACTCATAATATATATATATCCAAGGGTAATTTAGTTGACATAATTTCTTTAAAAATATTGTAAAGTCTGACCAATATAAAATGCAACTGTAGAAAATGCTTGTGAAAAAAGGACATCATTTTACCTAACATAGTGTATAATTCAGGACCTTTGTTAACCCTCTTTGAATAGATGTATTACTACTCTAACAAATGTATAAGAAGAACTTTGTTAATTCATGCCATTTCCCCAAGCCCTTGAGGAGTGAACATTTCTTAAATTTTTGGCAAAATTATCTGCTTGGTGGTTAATATATATATATATATATATATATATATATATACTCATTGCAGTAAATAATTTTAGATATTTAGTGCAATAAATTTTAGAGTCACTGTATTACAATTCACCAAAGATTTGTAGAAAGCTTATTTTGTGACAAACACTGGAGAATCTATAATAATAAAATTGTAAAATGCAATATGCAAATTGACCAAATGACTCCAGATTTTTTTTTTGAACAACCTTCAGTTGACCTTCCTGATGAAGCCGAGGTAGCAGCTATGGGATTGAGGCAGCCATGGAGGCTGTGACGGCCTACTTTTGCACAAATTTCATGCATCGGGCCTCTAGTGTATCATCAGAGCTATTGTTTTGTGAACACTTAAAATGCTCTGGCAATTGTTTCTATATCCTTCATCTGTATTTTTCATATTTGATTTGAACCTCTGAAGGACATAATGTCCCTCTTTTGTAGATAAAGAAACCACAGGATCAAAATTAGGCAAAATCATTTTGCTAGTAAGTGGCAGAAATAGTACTTGAACCTAAAGACTCATAAATTGCATTCCGATCTATAGCAAGAGCTGGAATGATTGATTCTGAATAGGAGCCTGGGTCGCAGGGTGTGATACTACTCAGTAAGAATATTTGACCAATGCTTTAAAGAATGAGAACTATCTTATCCAATAATAAAGGGAGAAGACATTCTGGAGACAGACAAGCAGGAGCAGAAGCACAGAAGTGTAGAAGTGCTTGAAATATTCAAGATTCAGCAGATAATTCAAGAGTTGTGTGGTTGACAGAAAAAAAGTGGAAACAGCTTTTGTGATTTCTAGAGGTGTTTGTTTTTTTCTTGGCCAAAAAATGGTGTGATTTTCAAAGTCTACTGATCCTGTAGAGTCTAACACATTGACTTTTTAAAATATTCATCATAAATATTCATACTGAGTAGTATCACATCCCATGCTACACCAATTCCCCAAATTTGCCATTCTGTACTATGAAATGAATGGATGCACGTGTGTAAATGGATACAGATTGTTCGTATACATGATCAGCTTTGCTAAATAAAGTATTATTTTTCTCTAGACGCATATGACTAAGTTGAAAATACTAGCTTAGATAATGAGCAAACAGGCTAATGTACAATGAAATAATTTTCATCTTCAGTAAGCCCAGCTTCTTCACTTCATTAGTTTTTAATTAAACCTCTGTCTGATTAAGTTCTCCGTCTCTTTTTCCACAACCTTTGCTTATAAAATTTCCTTCATTTGGTCTATAGCAGCCTCCAAGCAAGGTGAAAAGCAATATTGTTTGATTACTCTCCGGTATCTTCCTTGTGCACAGTATCTGTGGTTTTAGTTTAAAATGTAATGTAAAAAATATCAGAAAAGCGCCGAAACCGGTTTGGCTCAGTGGATAGAGTGTGGGTCTGTGGACTGAAAGGTCCTGGGTTTGATTCCGGTCAAGGGCATGTACCTTGGTTGCAGGCACATCCCCAGTAGGGGGTGTGCAAGAGGCAGCTGATCAATGATTCTCTCTCATCGATGTTTCTGACTCTCTATCCCTCCCTCTTCCTCTCTGTAAAAAATCAATAAAATATATTTTTTTAAAATATCAGAAAAGCAATTCAATAGGATGAGAATAGAACATATAGACTAAAGTATAGAATGTATGAAAATGGGCCCTCCCTCAGCACCCTGTGTTCTTTAAAACACATGTCCTGGCTGTGGAGGACAAAGAAGCATTCTGAACCTGAATCTGCTATCTCTTTAGGACAACCAAAGGGGAGTATTGATTTTCTCAACTAACAATTCCAAAAGATGGAGAGCCCTAACCAGTTTCACTCAGTGGATAGAGCGTCGGCCTGTGGACTGAAAAGTCCTAGGTTCAATTCCTGTCAAGGGCATGTACGTTGCTTGTTGGCACATCCCCAGTGGGGAGAGTGCAGAATGCAGCTGATTCAATGTTTCTAACTCTCCATCCTCCCTTCTTCTCGGTAAAAAACCAATTATATATATATATATATATATATATATATATATATATATATATGAAGTTGGAGAGCAGTCCCCAAACCAGAAACCCTGCTGTGCCCCTGCCCTGGGTGGGGCATGTTGGGGATCACTTTTCTGTCTCTCTTCCTCTTTTAGATCATGCTCCAGACCTCCAAATTCTGGCTCCAAAGTCCTCAAGTTGGCTTCCAAAGTCCTCAAGGTGGTTCAAGCCTCTCCCCAGCTTATCCCTGAGCCAGTGGACTCAGCTGCTGTTTTCCCACCTCTTAACCAGGGGGGAGCCTGGGGACAGCTGTCAGTGAGGGTGAGGGCTATAGGAACTTGGAATTTGCAGTTGGACATCCTATGGTCCTCTGGCCCGCATGCCAGGCCTCTCTTGGTGCAGGGATGATCTGGCAATGAGAAGAGAAGACAGAAGATCTATGGGTCTAAGGCTTTTGTTTGCACCCTTGCCTCAGGTTCTGCAAATGGCAAAGGTGGGTATTAGTAACACAGAGCACGCAAAGCTTAATGACAGAACGTTTGTGGTGTATATCCCGGTCCCCCACATTTTCTTCAGGATCTGAATTTAATTTTTCACTCACTCATTCTATCCTTTATTTCTTATTTATGGAGCAAATATTTATTCAGAACCACTGTGAGCTTCTGTGAGCTGCAATGGAGAGATAATGCCCAGAACTAAAGGAGCAACGCAGAGATGATCAACAGGAAGTCTCCGTGTGAAGGCTGAGAGTGCTCAGAGGCTCCTGGGAGGAAGGTCAGAGACCTTCCTGGGGAGGTTCCAGGGGAATGGCAGAGGCAGACATGAAGTCAGAGTGGACAGAAAAGTGAATGGGGAACAAGGTCCTAGATGGTGGGTAAAGGTTATTTCTGAGGGATTTGTTCTGTGGAGGGTTACAGAAAAACAATGCAGTGTCTTGGGAGGGAGGTGGATTAAGGCGGAGGGGTTTTTAAAATGAAGGAGATTACCTTTGTTCAAAAGGAGCCCAGCTCCCAGGGGCTTGGGGAGCCCTGTGGAACAGCGCATTGATGTAACACTTGCCTTTGTGTGGGGCTTGTACAACAAGTTTTATTTCAGTAACAACATGTCTGGCTTCAGGTTTAGCAGGAGGGCAATTTCTAGACAGCTAATCAATACGACTGTTTCTTCCCCTCCCCTCCTAATTTTGTAATTATCCACAGAGCTATTCCCAGACCAAGCAGGCTGAGCTCTTTCCTTCCCGCATTCAGCTGGGAGAGTTCTGTTCTCTGAATAGACTCCTCTTGCTCCCTAAATTTTAATTTATTAACTGTTTCACCTGAAAGCAATCACCTGGCAGTCAATTCCCTGAATAAAACATCTGCCTTCTCAATTCAGACAGCTACACGCGAAGAAACTCACCAGGGGAACAGAATTATGTTCTTTTAGAGAGTAGAGATGTTCACAAAGCTGCTTCTTACACTAGCACCTGGTCTGCATCACAGATGAGCTGGGGTTCACCTGCTTCAGCCTGGGTTCCCTCCGCTCTCTTTCATCCTTTCGCCTTCTGTTAACAGACCCGTTACAGGGGCTACTTGAGGATCTGCAAGCTCTGAGATCATTTCTTCTCACCACCCTCTGCTTGGTTTTTCTCTGGATCTATTTGTACGCCATTTGTGGTTTTTAACTTCTTTAAAATCATTTTTCTTCTGAGGCCTTAAGGTGCCATTTGCAAATCTTTTAAGACGCCTTCAGAAGAAAATGATGCGCAAAATTTTCCTCAAGCCTTAGTACCAAAGTCTAGGGGCAAAAGGTTCTGCAAGATAGTATTTTAATCCCTCATAAGATGGGTGGGTGAGGCAGACTCTGAGGAAAATATACTAATGATATACTGCTTTTCTTTCTCCCTCCCTGCCATCCCCTGCCCAGAATATCTGAGTCATTTGCAGGTTTGGTTTTTAATCGGTGCTGGCAAACGAAGCTGGCCGAGACCCTGGGTATTTGAAACAACATAGTTCCGTAGGTCCTTCCTGGTTACAACTCTCTCCCACTTCCAACTCAGCCCAGAGCACTGTGGGCTATTTGCCGTTTTTTACCCCTGATGGGAGAGGTGCACACAGAGGGCTTGTGGCTTCCTGGTCAGACTTCTGTCTCTCTCTCTTTCTGCCATGTTCATATCTATGCTTCTCTTGTCAGAGAAGTGAGCAGGGACCAAAATAAGCCTCTGAAAGGCTGTCTTCATTTTTGCAAGGGAACAAAAAGGAGTCCTACAATGACTTACTACCCAAGCAGCCACGTGCAGGGCAAAGGAGAATGGAACAATTTGTGGAGTGGAGGTGTTTCAGGGAGCAATGGGCAGAAGAGAGCAGGACAAAGAATCTGTGCTAAGATTTTTTTCTAGATGAGGCTCAATTAACCTTCACATTAAGTTGTATTGCTTTGGGAAGTCATCCCAGGACTTCGGAGGGTAGGATCCTGCAGGATTGGTTGCAGCATTCTTTGCAGGGAGTCAAGGCATTTGTTAGTAAGTTATATAATGTCTAATCACTCAGACACATAAAATGAATATAATATTGTATGTCAACTGTAATTGAAAACATTTTTTAAATGGTTAAAAAGCAAAATATATATAAATAAAAGACACTCATTTTTGACAAAATTACTTAACTAACTGCACAGGAAACCAAGAAAGCAGACTGCAATCTCATATACTACAAGGAAGTTGTACTAGTATGATAAGTAGAACGAGGGAGCTTGTTCCAGATGGGATAAGGTAAAGGGGAGAAAAAAACAAATGATTCTGCAGGTTGATTCACTCAGTAATTGATGGACCACAGGAGCATTTGAAAACCATCGCCAACCTCCACCATAGACAGGTTTTGTGACTGTAATTATCAGAGTTTTCACAATTTCTATGTAAACTTTAATAAGAATATTAAAGTTTCACAACATTTTATGTCTGTCTATAGATGGCATTTAAATAGTTGCTTATTATACAGCAACAGAGAAGTGCTCTGAAACAAAGGCCCTCACCTCCTTCCATTGCATTCGAGAAACTCAACTGAGGTCTTGTAACTTGTGATAAATGACAGAACACCCTCAGATGTAATCTTATTTGTTATCTTTCCCTCAAATTGATTAGTCAAGGAATGGGCAATTTGTTTAGTTCCTTGGGTTATAAATATTCTATCTTCCAGCTTTCTCATCAGCACAGAGAAGATAATTTATAAAGCATTACCCAAATAAACCCAAGTATTTTAGACCCAAGTGATTTCTCCTTTATAGCTTCTGCTATAGAATAATTATTTCCTCCCAACTTTCAAATGTGAAACCTAATCTCCAATGTGATGATTTTGGAGGAAGGGCCTCTGGCAGGTGATTAATTAGTTCATGAGAGTGGAGACCTTGTGAATGGGATTAATGAATGGTCTTAGAAATGAGACCCAGAGTGATTCCTCTTTATCCCTGGGAGGACAGCATGAGAAGAAGACCATCTCATCTATGAATCAGGGGAGTGGATCCCCCCACCAAACACTGAGTCTCCCAGCGCCTTAATCTTGGATTTTTCAGCCTCCAGAAATGTAATAAATATATTTCTGTCATTGATAAGTCACCAGTGTGGTAATTTTTTATAGCAGCACAAACTAAGACAGTTTCCTTTTAATTAAATATAATATTCTTCTTAAGAGAAGACTTATGCTTCTGAGCTTTTATTTATTTATTTATTTATTTATTTATTTATTTATTTTGTCTCAGAGAGGTGGCTTGTAATATTCTATTTCCATACTAGCCAATGATTGCTTACGTTGCACCCCCATTCAGAGTTTAAGGGTGGCTTCCTCGGAATCTTGGAATGCACCCCTACCTTCAATTATCCTTCACTCTCACCTCCACATTAAGAAACAGTAGATGCAAATAGCTGCTTAAAGGATAAGGAATTGGTTGAGCTCTTTGAAGGAATTCTGGAGTACAAATTCAAGACAAGTTACAAGCATGGAATATAGGCCTGAAATATAGAAATCTGTGGCTGGCTTCTAGAAAAATCTTAGTTGCATATCCACTTCCATTTTCTTTTGCCTCCAAGCAGGGCAGAGTCCTTTTGCCGTATCATTCTATGCTAGCATTGATAACACTCCGTTTACTTAGGCTAGCATTGGTAACACTGCATGTTTACTTTTGACCCCTTCTAGATTTCAAGTTACATCGAAGGCATGAGGTGATTTTGTTCTTGTTTGTTTTGTAATCCTCAGTGCCTAATAATGTATCTAACACCTTTCCAAGTGGTCGATAAATACTTTGCTGAACCCTATTGAAGTAAGGGCTCTTCTGAAATTATATCTATTGTTTTTTTCCTAGACTAGTAAACCTGTGAGTCTTTATTTTTTTTAAAATATATTTTATTGATATTTCACAGAGAGGAAGGGAGAGAGATAGAGAGCTAGAAACGTCGATGAGAGAGAAACATCGACCAGCTGCCTCTTGCACACCCCCTACCGGAGATGTGCCCGCAACCAATGTACATGCCCTTGCCCGCAACCAATGTACATGCCCTTGACCGGGATCGAACCTGGGACCTTTCAGTCTGCAGACCGACGCTCTACCACTGAGCTAAACCAGTTTCGGCAAACCTGTGAGTCTTTAAAAAAACCTACTCATTAGGCTGTTTTAAAGCCTTTGCATGCAAATCCCAATATTTCTTTCATCTTAATCTGGTTTGTTTCTATTGCCATTCCTCCCTCCCAACCCACAAATTACATTGTTTTGCTTTTTTTACTTCTTTGTAATTTTTTATTGTATGCTCCATTCTATAGCCTCTTCTGGATTTTGTTTTCTTCTTCTGAAGAGTGTTGAGTTTTGTTCTTGTGGAAAGATCAGCTAAGTTTGAGGGGGGAAGGGGGGCTGTTGTTAGATTTTGTTAAGATCAGTCTAGGATAGTCTTCCTCTATGACCACAGAAGCCCTGCCTCTTCGGTGTTTAGTGAAATACCTGAAGTGTTCAGCAAAGTGTTTGCACTCAGGAACAATTCACTTAACTTTTCAGCATCCGCACCCCCTCCCCTCTGAAACTCCACCAGCATCGCTTTATTCCTCTGAAATGTTATTTTCAGAATAATAGCTTCAAATGGATAGAAAGCTTTTAAAACACCCGGCTTCTATTTAAATGCACGTTTCAAACCGGGCTCCTAAATGTCCAGTGATTCAGAAACACCTTTAGGGAATATCCTCAAAGTAAATCCCAGCCATTGACGGACAGAAATGAACTCCTATGGTGTTGAAATAATCATCTACCCTTTTTTGCCACATCCACTCAAGCACTTTGCAATGTGGAGTCAAATCTCTTAGAATCGCCCTTTGGACACTTTTGTCTTGTTGGATTCAGGATGTATTCATTTCTGGCTGCCACGGGTGCCGTTTGCTTCTCTTTAGGGTGCTCAGTTTGACATCTGTTACAGATACTGCCTGACTAACAAAGCCTCTTTATTTTCTTAAAACATGACATGACCCAGGGCAGCCCAGGCATGAAAAAAAAAGGAAGAAAAACAAAACAAGAAAGACCAAGATTTCACTCCACAATAAATTTTTGAAGGAAAGCAAGATGCATTATTTCCATTGGAGTTTAGGAATGTGAAGCACAGACACTGTCTTCCATTTACCCTGCAATCTGGGTTTCTGCAGGGTCTGCCTCCTATGACCCCATCGGGAGCCTTGCCTGGTCTTGGGCACTTTGCCTCATCTAACAGGGAAGCTCAGGGGCATTTTATGAATTTCCCCTGAGGGAGAAAGTGGCTAGTTATGCAGAATAAAATTAAACAGCCTGGGAAATAAGAATGGCTATCACTGATGTGATGATTTGATTCAGTGTGGCAAACTGGATTTCTGAAGCAGAAGAGATGTAAAAAGTCAAAGGTTAATCTCTCTCAACACACCAAGGGGGCTAGTGATTGGCTGGGATGATAGGAACAACTCAGAAACAGGCAGTGGGTGATGCCTAGTTCCTGAACTCTAGTTTTTAGCCTCATTTCAAACATGTAGGGCCCAGGTAGACCCATCATTCCAGATAGAAAATGCCAGTGAGTGAAAAATAAAAAATAGTAGTGAATGTCTGGAGATTTAAAAGTTGATGACAGGAGTCCTCATTGGAAGTTGTACACAGTAGTCTAGTCCTTAAATTGTGTAACGTGTGTTCACATGTCATCCTCATGTATGGCTCTTGGAGAGGATGCAGTGGGCCCTGCTGTGAAGATTAGGAAACTGGGGACTAGGAACTTTCAGGAACTTTTTTGAGATCACTAAGGTAATAAATGGAAGAGGCTTAAAATGTTGAACTCTGTATCTTTGCCTCACCTGCTACAAAATAATATTGTCACCATAAAACACTGGGGGGGGCGGGGAGATGTCTTTTATTGCCTCCTGCAATATTTCTCTGCTATATAGAAAAGTACAACAAAATGTCAATTTTGTCTTTTTTACTCAGTGCATTTTCCTTAGTGACATATTGTAGGTCAGGTGGAACTGAAAAGTATATTAAGATATAATGTTATCACCCTCACCCAGCCATTGAAACAGAAATATATATATATATGAAAATTTCCAAGATGTCAATTTAAATCCCCAAAGGCAGGGACTTGGACTTGTTTACATTGTATTTCTGACTTAATAATAAGCCAATGGGAAAATCGCAGGTCTTTCCAAACCATAGGGGGCACAAAATTCATTGGACGATCTACAAATGCTTAAAATGCAATATTAAATTTTCCAAGGAAATGCCACGTTGGAATAAATGCTAATGTGAAGGGGAACTCTCACAGGATGTATGTTTGGAAACGGACATTATTTGTACCTGGATTCCAAACATTCTGTCTCAGCAAATTGGGTTCACAGATGTGTCCCAATAAAGAGTAAAGACTCAACTGGTCACCCAACAAATCTCTGCTTAATTTAAACCCAAAAGAAGTCTCAGGTTGGGGTAACCCATGTTGGAAAAGGGTTCCCTAAGAGGAAAAGGAACTAGAAAGTGTAGCTCAGTCACATGCAAAGCATCAACTGCACACTTGATCTTTTAATTATTTATCCATACAGAGAATGATGGCTCTCAGTACTTGCACTTTAAATGCATAGAATCCAAAACAAGGTCATGAGGTGTTAGATAGTGAGAATAAAATACTGCCTCCGGCTTCCCTTTGACCAATATGCAAAATGATCAGCAACAATGAGGCTTTATTGTTATTAATTGAGGTAGAAATAGTGCTATTTATATCCCAAAGAACAATGAACTCTACATGGTTGGGTTAAAATGGTTTTATTAAGAAGGTAATTTGTGACTTGGAGTGTGAGGAGGGATATTTTTTTGGCAAAAGAAAAAATGTAGAAAATATTCTGAAGGTCATTCCAGAGAGAAAGTAGAGAGTGTGAAAATATTAAAGAGATGACAGGAAACAGCACATTTGTCCCATTTGCGAATCTGTTTAAAAAATAGGGACCTCTCCCCAGAAAAATGGGCAAATATTTGCACACAAACCAAAGATTACTGTATGATTTCAGGGGTGTTGTCATCTTCTCTAAAATTAGATTTACCACTTTGATCAGGATCACATCTGCATGTTGAATTCACCCTTCTGACCCTAGCACTTACTATCCTGTCCTTAGATGTGGACATAATTATTTTTGTTTTTAGGTTCTTATCTCACCATCAGGTGCATTTATATTTAGCTTACTGCACAGTGGACCTAAATTGAGAGCCTACATCCTAGAGATCATTTTTCAAATTCAGTGCAGGGTTTCTCTTAATGAGGTAATTTTATGGGCCTTTTTTTATTCCTCTCTATTCACTTTGGGGATAATTGTTTGCATTTGTAATGTGTGGAAGGACAACATCTGCCTCCAAGTGAGTTCCTGTGCTCACTATTCACTGAAGCAGTGAGGCATGAGGAATGCGGGAACATTTCTCCAAACGCTGCTGCTAGTTAATAACGCTTCATGCTCGGGATGTTGCATCTCTTGCACCCAGAGTCTATTAATCTTGAAAACAACACCAGTTGCAGGGTTCTCACTGAGTGCCTTTAAAGGACACCACAGGAAGGTGGGGCGAGGGCAGAAGGAATTTCAGGCAAGGGCTTCTCATTGGAATCTTTCAATACAACATTTATGGAAGTGGATCTTACTTAAATAAAGGAATAAATTATTTTTCTTAAAGAAAAAAAAATATTTTTTGGATTAAACACCTAGGTTTCCAATCTCTGGAATAAGATAATATTATGAAAAAAGCAATAAGGTTATCAATCTAGTAGAAAAATGAAGTTGGCCCTTATCCACATGAAAATATATCAACCCCACCAATAAATTGAAAATAATAAAACATATAAAAAATAAAAAGCCATTTTTTCCCCACTTTGAATCCAAACACAAGAAATGAAGGATAATTCCTAGCACTTGTTAGAGAGGATAAACAAAGAGTATAAATTGGTATAAGTTTTCTGGAGGACGATTTGGCAAATTATGCCAAAATTTTAAGAAAAAAATGTATCATTGACTTAGCAATTCCTCTTCTTATAATTCACACCAAGAAGTATTATACATTTATAAGTAAGTTTGAAAAATTGTAAAAATGTAAAAATGTTTAACACATTAAAAATTGGAAGTTCACTAAATTTCCTATAATAATGGAATGATCTACTTACTAAATATGCTACATGGGTCCATACATAAAAGACCCTTTGATCTGTAATTATGAAATGTGTGTGTATACTTACTATAATAGAAAGGTGTTTATAATAGTAAGTGGGGGAAAATAAATTGTCAATTGAAAAATATTTGCTACACAAATGATAAATGTAATCATTTTTAAAAATTATGTATATTTTACAGGAAATATTTGGAAGCATATACAGCAGAATGTCAGGAGTTGTTTCTCTAGGTAAGGGGATTTTGTTTTATTTCATTATCTGCAGTTTTCTCAGCTTTTTCAATTAACATGTTATTTCTGATGAAGAATATGGGAAGTGCATATCATGCCAACAAAAGAAAAAACATAGTTCATTTACTATTATATTACATAACTTGGATATAGATACAATTTAACTGTGAATATTTTAAAATTCTTTTTTCTTCTTTTTTTCCTGCAACATTCACTTCCCCCACTGTGTGTAAGAGACATTCTATACTAGGTTAAGAAAACCAAGTGAGCAGATGTGGATGGAAAGTCTATCATAAATTCCATGTACAGAAGCTATGCAGCAAATCTATAATAGCATATTGGCCAATTCAAGATGCAATTAACAGAAAATGTGCAATCTGGTCAAAATAAATGTTCAAATAAGATGGTCATATGCTTCAAACTGCCTCATAACTAAAAATTAAATTTCCTAAAAGAGATGAGTAGAATGAATATTTTTAAATTTCAACTTTTCTTCCAACTCTCAGTGGGGCCAGAGAATAGTTTTAATGATGGGACACAGTTGATATTTCACATAGAAAATGAACCATGCCCCCAACTCTATCAGGAAACAAAACAGTGCCCACTGTGGCCCTGCATCCAGGGAGCTGATGGAAATCCGCTCACTCATTGCTAGTCATTCACCAAGCATGCATTGAATGTCTCTGATGGGCACAGAACTGTTTTAGACCCTGGAAGAGGATAAATGTCATGATCTTGGTCCTTGTCATCGAGGAGTTTGGAAGCAGTTTGCAACTAAGATTCACACATGAAACAGTTAAACTAGCAATTAAGAGGTATATGTTCTCACGCATCAACCACTGGGCCAGGCACTTACCAAGTGACTAAGAAGCTATGCAGGGAGAAGAAGCTCTACTGAGTCAGCACTCAAATGACAAAGTGGATTTTGACAGAGAATACAGACCAAAAGGCCTGTCCGAAAAGAGGAAGGGATATAGTCATCTGAGGAGCATACAATTTTCTTTCTTTTTCTTTTTCTAAAAAAAAAATTCTATTGATATTTTACAGAGAGGAAGGGAGAGAGATAGAGAGCTACCGTGTTTTCCCGAAAATAAGACATCCTCCAAAAATAAGACCTACTTCATGGAAACAATACATCCCCTGAAAATAAGACCTAGCGCATCTTTGGGAGCGAATTTAATATAAGACACTGTCTTATTTTCGGGGAAACAGGGTAGAAACATCAATGAGAGAGAAACATCGACCAGCTGCCTCCTGCACATCCCCTACAGGGGATGTGGCCACAACCAATGTACATGCCCTTGACCGGAATCAAACCCTGGAGCTTTCAGTCTGCACACCGACGCTCTACCACTGAGCCAAACCGGTTTCGGTCCATTTTCTTTTTAAATTATTTCTTAGTGTAGTTTTGTGGAAATGCATGTGTGGGAGCTCCAAATTTAATGTAGATGAAGTTGAATCTTCATTTGGGCCATTGAATCCAGGGGTAGTAAAAAAGGCATGCAGGCATAAAAAGGAATATAAGTAGTTGGCTCTGATATACAATATCTACTGTTATATTTTATTTATTCATTAAGCATACTTACTGAATGCCTGCCATGCCCCAGGAATTGCTCTATGCACTGGCCCTACCAGTAGTTCTCAATTTCTATAAAACTATTAAGAATGTGGTTATAATAAAACTTTTATGATCACATTAATTTTTCACTTTGTGTACAGATAAAATGCAGCATATTATTAGCACATGGGTCCACTAAATTAAAATAAAATCAAAGTAAAAGTATTATTTATATTGTAATGACTTTCAAATGAGTTCATTATAGAAACAATAAATACTGCTGTGGATTCTTCACATGAGTCTTTCTTTTCGGCCACATACTGTGGTATGATGGCTTTCAACTTCTTAATAGTAAGAAATATATTTTATATCAAATCTCAGCATACATATGCAAACACAAAACAAAAGTTTCTTGAAAATAAAAGATAAAAGAGTAGAATTTAAAAGTTTGGGGAGAAAATGGGCTATGTAATAAATGGTATTGGGACAACTTGTGCATACACAAAAGAATAAATTTGTCCTTACTTCACACTATTTATAGAAATAAAATGTAATAAAATCAAATGTTCATAGACCACTGGAGAAAGAAGCACATACTACTTTTGATCATTTAGTTCCTTTTTTAAATTATTGAATTGTATTGCTGGTAAGAGGAGGATGTACTGGGATACTATCCAAGGAAGCCCTCGTTACCTGTTAGCTTATTACCTTTTAAGGGTTTGCCAAAAATTATGCTGTTTTTTTTATGGGGGGCTGTTTCTGTGACCCACCCGGAAAATGACAGGTTCCTGAGTGGAGGAGCCCGTGATTAAGAAATTAAAGAAAGAAGAAAAAAATGAGACCCAGAGGCAGAAATAGATTCAAGCAAAGATCCAGGTGAGGGGTTGCCACTCTGATGGAGAGACAGTCAACCACCCACCACAGACAACACAGCGCCTTTATTGATTTTCAGAGGGGGGTTTAATGTCAAAGAAGTTTTGGGTGTTCCCAGGTCCTATTCATTCCCTCATTCCTGGGATTTAGCATATCAAGACTGGGTAAGTCAAGGTCCTATTGGTTCCTCATTCCAAGCATGTGGATAAAGATAAGAAATCTGTACCTACTGCTAACAGTCTCCAACATTTTGGGAGGCTGTTTCCAGGGGACAGCTGTGCCAGTCACCTTGGACTCAGCTGACATTAATTTAAAGGTCATCCATGTGCATTCCCAACGGGCCCTCTACAGTTTTTGTTTGTTTGTTTGTTTGTTTTGACAAAATAGCCTTCCTTTTTAAAAAAAAAATGGATTTATTAAGGTGACATTGGCTACTAAAATTACATGTTTTTCAAGTGTACAATTGTATCATACATTATCTGCATCTTGTAGTGTAAGTTCACCACGCTAAGTCAAGTCTCCTTCCATCATCATTTACCCCCTCTTTACCCTCTTCTGTATACATGCTACCACCCATTCTCTCAGGTTATCACCATGCTGCTGTCTGTGTCTATGAGTTTTTGTTTTTTTTTTTTAGTTTTTTTATTGTTGTTTTGTTTTTGCTTAACACCTTCACCTTTTTCATCCAGTTTATTTCTTAAACTCAATCTCTACAAAAATGTATTGCCTCTATTTTTGACTTGTTTTTCTTTCACTTTATACATTTTTACCTGATTTTTATCCTTCAATTTGGGGTTTGACTTCTCTGGCCACACAAAAATGGTCCTTTCTTACATTAAATCTTGGTGATAGGAATCCAATTTAACAAATCCATTTCCAAAGCAGATCAGGAGGGGCACATGAATCAAAATAAGCAGCTGAGTTTGAACCACTGACTCATAAATTGCTTTAGATTCAGAGGTGGTACAGAAAATAAAAGCCCAAGCCCTTGGTGTCAAAATTGGTATGAGAAGGAATTCGCTGCAATAAAAGTGCCCCAGTGAGTAGGTACATGGGGTTTGCCCATTACTGTGCTAAAAGGAAACCTTACTTTGCATTCTAGCAAACACACAGAAGTTTCACAAAGGGAGCAAACCTCATCTTCTGCCAGCCCACTCTCAATGGAAGAAAGAAAGCAAGTTGAAAATTGGAAGAAGAGTTGATTTCGATACATGTTTATGTTAATCGGGTATTTGACTTTTGAATGCCTCATAAACCTTGTTATGCTCTGTGCTATTTGAGGAAGTAAAACAGCTGGAACTCTGCCAGGAGCCTTAATTGGAATCAGCTTAGCAGGGCCTGACAAGGTTTCCTAGTGTTTAGTTTCAAACTTATTATAAACATGCAACATTATGTGCCATTTCTTTTCTGCTCCTCTTTGGTTTATGCCTGTAAAGGTAAGACTTAGCTACATTAGGAAATAAACTCATTTTTCTCCTGTCTGCCCCAGGCTAGTGTTCTGAATCCAGAAGCTTGGGTATTGTCTCTTCTAATGAGCTGTGGCCTCACTTCTGATGCAACAGAGAATGTCATGGAGATCCATCCCTAATGCGTTTTGATTATTGGCTAAATGATCACATGAATGGCCAACCCATGGTCCAGTTACTGAGCTGTTTGGTCAATCTGTCAGTAATGTGGTGAGCAAGGCCATCAAAATATACTAAAAAATAGCCCTGGAGGACTTTCAGATTTCTCCTCTAAAAGGTCACAGTTGCTATTGATCAAATATCACAAGCAGCCTCTGTTTTATTTCAAACCATGAGAAGTAGATGAGTTTCATGCTTTCTGCCAAATTTTAGGAAATTAAGTGATTTACATTTTGTTTTTTAGTTGGGCTTTTCAGCTTCAGTTGATTCTTGTGTTTCAGCCTATCTGTACTGCTTATTATAATGTTGCTTGCCATTGAAAAACATTCAGTTCCTTAAAAAACATTAAGTGCCCACTATGTGCTTGGCAATGTGTTGGGTGCTAATGACACCAACACATTCATTAAACATAATTGCTGTCACAGTCCAGAGGCAAGGCTCATTAAAAAACTGAGACCTGCTGAAACCGATTTGGCTCAGTAGATAGAGCGTCAGCCTGCGGACTGAAAGGTCCCAGGTTCGATTCTGGTCAAAGTCATGTACCTTGGTTGCGGGCACATCCCCAGGGGAGGGGAGTGCAGGAGGCAGCTGATCAATGATTCTTTCTCATCGATGTTTCTAACTCTTTATCCCTCTCTCTTCCTCTCTGTAAAAAATCAATAAAATATATTAAAAACAAAACAAAACAAAAAAACAACTGAGACCTAGTCATACCATTATAGAACTTCCCTCCCCTAAACCTCACCACCACATTACTAAAGGACTAGTAATACCAGTACATAATATCCAGCTATTGAATACACATTGCAAGGCTGCTAAAGGGAAAAGCAAATCTTGAAGACAAAGAGCAAACATCAGAGTCATGCATGACAGGGATGTTGGAATAATCTGATAGGAAATTTAAAACAACTAGTATTAATATGATAAGGGCTTAAATGACTAAAGTACACAGTATGGCAGAATAGATAGACAATGTAAGGAAAAAGATAGAAACCCTAAGAAAGAATAAAAAATAAATGAAAAATATAAAAAGCACTATTTAAAAGAAATGAAAATGCTTTTGATAGGCTTATCAAAATCTGGCTTTTGCTCAACAATGTACAGCACACTGCTCTCATCGGGGAACACATAACTTTGCGTTGTTAAATTCAATGGCCTATTCTTGCTTTTCATCTTGCCTGGTGCATCAGCAATACTTCATACCTATGTTCATTTCTTCTTTCCTGACCCACATTCCTCATTTGCCTTTCAGGACACTGGGCTCTCTTCCTATCTCACCATTACCTTCTCATTCTTCTTTCTGGTTCCTACAACATTTTCCTATCTCCCAATATTGGTATGGCCCAGAATCCCTGGTCCTCATTCTCTACTATCTACATTTATTATCCCTAAGTTTATCCAGTTTCGTGGCTTAAGCTGCCATTTATATTGTGAAAATGTCTCCAAAGTTTATATCCCAACCTATCATCTTATTGCCCTCCAGCCTCATCTATCTAATTTATGTCAGTGATGGAAGGATTGGAATGGATCATCTATGTTTCGTATAGTTATTCAAAGATCCTGGCTGATGGAAGCTCTACCATCCTCAAATTTGGAAGGAAGCCAGAGGGTCAGGGGCCATATCTTATGATTCAGTCTGAAAGTCACATGTAACATGAACAATCATGTGGCACCACATAAGTGCAATGAGGTGGGGAAAACCCATGAATATTTAGTGAGCATCTGACAATTTGCCACATTAGAGTTGAGATGGTACTCTGTTCCTAAGAAAGGTAGTTTGCCTGTATATCAGGATCTGTATTTATAGACATCATACCTGGCAACAGAACTATGTTTTAATGTATGCTTTGTCTTTTCCTGAATTTCCTATTTTTCACAATGAACATTTAATAATAAAAGTTAATTATAATAATAAAAATATATTAATTTGATTCTATAGCTAAAAGCAAATGTTGTTGAGGCCAGAGCATGGCAGTCCTCTGTACAACATATGGGCTTAATGCAAAGGACAAGGAAGAGGATGGTGTGAAAGAGATTGAAATACAATGGACTTAGAATAGAGGAGATTTATCAGAGAGGGAAATGTGAAAGCCATTTGTGAAGAAAAGTTTGAGAGAAAGGAACTAATTTGCAGAAGAATTCCTAAGTATTATGGAGGGAAATTGGGCGGCAGATTTGGGGTCAGTTGTATCAGGTCAGTGTGGCTGAACTCCTATGAGAGGTCAACAATGGCAAATGGAAAGAAGTGGTTCATAGAAATGAAGAAGCAGAGATAAAAAGCAAATGGTGACCATAAAAATGAGGCTGCAGAGATGGACAGAAAATGTTTTATGTAGTCGATAAAATATACTGAGCTGTTGTCCTAAAAAAATAAGCTTGTAAGGTAAGCTAAACTTGAATGTAATCAGCATTGTGAAAGAACATACTGGTCGGGGCAGAGGTAAGTTTACAGTTGTTCATATGGAAAGTAATACAGTAATTAATAAATACTAATATAAGAATAAACTCTAGGTTTCACACACTCTCAACTCTTTTCCCTACCTTGTATATATGTATCATGCATGTTCTGCTCTTAAGAGATAAGTAGTGCAATTCTATAAAGTACTATATATTTTAAGAGAAAAGTACTTAAGCAGTGTGGAAGATGGATTGGCCTTAGGATGGTGATATCTGCGTATGAAATAGGGAAATGTAAATGTCATTTGAATTTACAATGCCAGATTTGAAATTGATCCTTTTCTTAGTGGCAGGAAAGGGGGCGCTTTCTGACATATCCAAGGTAGGAGCTGTGTACTGATATTGATAGCATGAAGCTGAGGTGAATTCCATGCCTTGAGGCAAAGTAGATGGACTACATTGTCCAAATCAGGGTCACATCTGTTTGCTCTGAAGTGGGCACCAGTGGATTCTTGAATAAACATATTCACGTTGTTTGCATTTTTTACTATCAGCATATACTTAAATAATCCAATAAATAGATCTTGACAATTATGACCTGAAAATGCCCTTTGCATATGGGAATTTAGAGACAATTGGTCACTGTTGCTAGAGAAGTTTCAAAAGATTGATGGGATGAAAGCCACTGAGATGGGTTGGCTAAGGAGTAAATAGGAGGGGATGATATGACAGATAGTATTCAAAGCTCTTTTAAGAGACTTGACTTCAAAGGGAATATGGGAGGTCTGCTCATTAATGAAATGTGAAAGTGTGTGATTTGTATAGACACAGAGATAGTCAAAAGGCTTTCATGCAGTCTGGCCGGTGTGGCTTGGTGGTTGAACATTTACCCATGAACCAGGAGATCATGGCTCAATTCCCAGTCATGATACATGCCCAGGTTGTGGGCTTGATCCCCAGGGGAGATATGCAAGAGGCAGGTGATTCTCTCTCTTCATCTATGTTTCAATCTTCCTCTCTTTCCTTTTTTTTATTTCAGAAATCAATAAAAATATATTTTAAAAATGTTTCTATGTAAGATACATATTTCTTACTTTTTCTTTAAATAAAATAATATCTATGGTCTTAGGCTATACAGCAGCAGTTCTCTAAGCAGGGTCACCTAAGACCACCAGAAAACACGGATATTTACCTTATGATTCATAATAGTAGCAAAATTACAGTTATGAAGTAGTAATGAAAATAATTTTATGGTCGGGGTCATCACAACATGAGGAACTGTATTAAAGGGTCTGGCACTAGGAAGGTTGAGAATCACTGCTTCAGACCTTCCTTAGAAGAGAGTTTACTGACTCTCAATTGTAACTTGAGCATGGACTTTTAGGATTTTGCCTTCACCCCAAGTGCCTACCTGGGCAAAAATAGAGTCATGGCCCTTAGACAGACCCTGTTAAATACATTTTCCCCACCTCATTATACTTCCTGTGAGTTTTAGCTCCCTTATAGATTAGTTTTCTGAATATCTGAAAAAGTCCTGCCCCCAAAAAAGTAGTTTTGTTTATGATACCCAGCCTTGCAATGAGTAGATTTGGTTGATTCACTCTTCGTTATGCACACACTCCTTTATTCATATTGCTCTGTTATCGTGTCCTCTATTTTCATATTTTGCAGGAAATTCTGAGATCAGATGATAAGCTGACTGAGTGTGATACATGGCTAGGCAATAATAAAATGCAAGATCTACTGATTTCAGCCGCTATGCTTATAGTCCATACAACCAGACTATAGATGAAGGATCACGCTACATCAACAGTCCATGAAAAAACTCTATGGCAAATACATGAAATAATTCAATTGTCGAGTACTGATAGTAATGGGGTGGGGACAGGGAGAGATGGGGAGAACTCATCACAATTATTCTGACCTTAGAAATCAAGAAAAGGTAGCAAAACCCAGAATTTAAAAAAGGATAGAAATTAGATTATTTTTTCTCCCTCTGGAAAAAAAAAAATCGTTGTTTTGACCTTTCAAAGAGCATAAACTAAAGGCCTCCTTACCAAGATCTTTGTCTGACATTGCCATTAAAGAAATGGATTATAAAAGCTCAGGAAACGCCATCCCTGAAGGTTCTGGGAAAATACTGGTCATGGGGAATAGGAATTGGAAAAAGCAGAGACCTTTCGTGCTGAATTTATCTTCTCTCGTGCAAAGGCTCTTTGCCTCCCCTCCCCTTCAAGCCCAAGGGTGGAAGCAATGAACTTCACTGACATAACTGGGCCAGTTGCTTTTTATTTCAAGTACGCTGTGAGAAATACTTGAAAGCAATCATCTGTGCTCAGTAATTGGCTGATAAAGCTCAATATCCTCAGCAATTACAGTCACTGTTCATTCAGGAAATCCTCCATACATCATTTGAAAGCAGGGCAAAATTGTAAATTATAATAATACTAACCTG
Organism: Vespertilio murinus; assembly: GCA_963924515.1. Lineage (NCBI taxonomy): Eukaryota > Metazoa > Chordata > Mammalia > Chiroptera > Vespertilionidae > Vespertilio > Vespertilio murinus. The sequence continues at coordinate 46,033,699 of OZ004709.1, read as the reverse complement.
TGTAACACTAGTCTAACATACTGTTCTATGGCAAGGAACAATGATTTAGACACCACATGAAAATTCTATTCAGAGGAAACACAGTCCCTGCAGCGTCAAGGGGAATTGAGAAGGACAGAGGCCTGAGGAGGAGGGACAGGCACGGGATGACCTTGGGATATCCCCAAAACATATTTGCTCGCAGGAGAAGTCATCCAAGAATGAGATTTTAGAGTTGGTAATGATATTTATGAAAAGAAAAAACTACTGGTCTGAGAGTAAGGCAGTAGAAAAGTATCACCTGAATGTGCCCATTGGGTTCAGGACTACAGAAGGAGAGAAGACAGCTAGTGATTGGCAAACAAGCACACCATTAAATGATTCCATGCCTTCTAAGAAGGGGTAACTGAGCGTGCGCGCGTGCGCACGTGTGTGTGTGTGTGTGTGTGTGTGTGTGTGTGTGTGTGTGACATTAGAATGAGAACACAATACCTACATACAAAACAGAATGTTTAGAACTGTGTAGCATCTAGTCAAACTCTCATGTTTCAATTTATAAGTTAAATGTCTAAGTTTTGTTCAAGGTAATATCTCCATTTGGTGGCAGAGCTGAAATTAAAACTTTGGTCTCTTAATCTAAAATTCAGTTATCTTTTCATTAAAACATATGACAATTGGTCTCATTGCTTTCCTTCTAACCTAGTGCAGAATATTATTCAGCAAATATTTACTCATTCAGATTTATGGTGACTAGACCTGTTTTATAAGTCAATAATTTAGTCGGTTTTTCATCTACTTCATTTTTTAGGAATCTCTGATGAGTTAGTTGTCATCAAATATCCCTACATATTAAGATAAGAGTATTATTTTTGTCCCTGATGCACTCAAAAATGGGTGCAATCTTTAAATAAGTGTTGCCATTTGGTCTTGCTATTCTGGGCATACATCTCACTAGTGGAATTACTCTGAGCCTAACTCTCACCGTGTAGAGAGCGCCTGGGAAGGTACATGGGCATTTCTTTAATTATTGTCAGCTGAATCCAGTGGCCTTGGCAAAGCCACCTCCTGGAAACATGCTTTGCCAAAAGGCAGGAGTGTTGTCAGCTTGACCTTCAGTTCAGGTGCCAGGGGGTGGGTTTTGTTATTTAAATCCAGCCAACCACCAAGAATGCAAATAATCTCCTTTGTCTTGACTTTTAGTAAAACTTCCTGTTTTTTGCTGTATATAATAAACATGCTGTATTGGGTTGGGGTCACTGTCCCAGTCCCTTTCCCTGTCAGAGGACAGTGGTTCCACCCAGCCCCAGCTTTTCCCTTCTATCCCTGTGTCTGTCTCTTTCTTTCATCTTCTCAATCCCCAGCCACCCGAATTCAGGAAAGGGGCCACTCTCTAGCTGGGCTGGAAGTGGAGAAGAGAGAAATATTTACACACCATCTTATGTGGCTTTAAGAGGTCACTAAGCTTTGCAGATATATTTACATTTCCTTACTAATGTGTTTTTTAATGCCTTAATAGAGGAAGTGTACTTTGGGTCTGTGTGTGTGTGTGTGTGTGTGTGTGTGTGTGTGTGTGTGTGTAGGGGTGATTTAGTATGATATCTATATACTCTCATACATTTCTTAAACCTTTGGGTTTCCTTCTGTATGTATATTTTGCCAGCATCTCAACTTCATCAAATTAAGTTACTGATAAAATCAAGTTTTAGTCAGCCAGCCAAGAAATTTGTCACAACCAGCTCCAGAGGCCAACACATTAAATCCAAGACTCCTAATAAGTGTTCACATGTCAAAAAATTTAATAAATAAATATACTGTCCTCCTAACTCTAATTCTCTTAGAATCTATTCCCACACATATTTCTGGGTTTATGCCAGGATTAATTAATACAACTAATTTATAAAACAAATTAACAAAATCTTGCATTTTTCTTTGTGTGTAACCTATTGCTTTCCAGATTGATTTTGAACTTCTCACCCTGAAGCATACAAATACCTGACCCTGCTTGTGGGTGTGTTGGTAAGATGAGGTGATTAGGTGAGACTTAAGAAAAGTAAGCATCCACTTAAAGACAACTGCCCCAAAGTGGAGACCAATATGCTCTAAGAATAGAGCCCACTGCCAAAGGAAGCCCAAAGAGCCCATATTCTCAGCTTTCTTCAAGCCACTCATATATCACTTCTTTTTTCTCATTTTTAGAGTCAAGGGTCTTTGTGAGGATCAAATAAGTGTATTTTTTTATGTACTCATTTATCTCCCCTACCAAATTAAGCTTTTGCATGCTGGGATTACATATAATTCAATTGTGAATCAGTGTCAGGCATATAGAAGGCACGGAATAAATGTTGATTGAATTATGAAATTGAAGAAGTCTATTGGCTTCTAAGTGATTTGGCAAGTAGCCTTATTATTCTGAGAATGTATACATGTCTTCCTTTCTACAGCCTGTTGTAGCTCTCACTAATATCTCTCTCTCTCTCTCTCTCTCTCTCTCTCTCTCTCTCTCTCTCTCTCTTTCATTGGTCACTGATCTTTGGTGTGGTGCACAGATATATTCCAACTGTGATTGGAAAAAGATGGCTCCCAGAATGAGTTTCAATTTTGAGAAAAAAGATGTTCCCAAATGGGAAGAAGTTATTGACCATTAATTTCTATTTTGCTGTGTCAGGCCATATGCTGGTTTCAGCACCATGAGTTGTGCCTGTGGGCACTCCCATGAGGCCAGTGCTGTAGTGACCTAGTTCATGGTCAGCTTGAATGGACATGACTCTCTTTGAATTTCAAGATGGAGCTCAAGGGGCTTCTTTTCACAATTCCACCAGGGACTTTTATAAGGAATAAATATTGAATGCTATAGGAATTCGATTTTGATGAGCACCTCTAAGCCTTCTATGAAGGGTTCCTGAAAAAAACCTGCCTGGGAACCTGTTGTCCTCAAATGGCCTCACTGATAGGTAGTACTAGAGTCTATCAAAAAGGGAATAATTTTAGCAAATTACACTGAGACACTGTCTTGGGAAGTATAAGGGGTGAGACAGAAATAAGAAAAAGAGGAAATGAATGGCAAACCTCAACACCATTTTTAGCCATGATCTAGCTTGCCCATCTGACAAAATGAAACTGGGGACAAAATAAAGAAAAGATACTTTCATATCCCTTGTATAAGGTGGTTGTCATAAGATGATTTTCTGACCAAAGAGTTGTAAGAAGAGGATGTTTGGGGGAAATTTTCTAGGAAATATTTATTTTCTCTCTGACCAAAAGCAAAAAAGCTATGATCTTGAAGCTCTCCAGCCATCCTCCTTTCCCAATTCTTTCTCTATTTCCTGCCTTCAGATGTAGTCATGGTGCTGGGAGTTGCAGCAGTCACTTTCAGATCTGAGGTAACAAGTTTAAGAGAGGAAATGTGACAATGACAGATCAGGAGGATGTAAAGAAACCTAGATCATTAACATCAGAAACTACTATTTCTGATGATAATTATTTATCTACACCTATACGAAGTCTGTCTTTATAAAAAAATAAAAAGGAAAAAAATCCATAACTGTGGTATGCTATATATTTTACCTTCAGGATCTTGACAAAACATTTAACTTCCTTAGACCTTGGTTTCTCTATAAAATGGAAATAACACATTCTTTGCAAATACATATCAAGTAAGATGTGCAGGTAAAAATGCTAGATGAATATGAACTATATTTCCAAGAGGATTAAATGTTTTTTGCATGAATATGCCAATTTTGGAACATGAGCTTTCCTTATTAATTATGAGAGAGTGGCATTCACATTTAGAAAGCAGGGGCTCGTGAGACAGTAGTTATTATACCAATTCTCTCACAGGCACACTTTGTAATCTTCAGCAAATTATTTAACCTTCTTGACCTCTGTCTCCTCACCAGTAAAATTAGAAATGTAATGCATTTCTTACCTGTGTAATGGCGTTTGTTGTTCTGAAGATTGAAGAGAATAAAACATTCAAAATACTTTAAAAAATACACTGTGACATGTAAATGTATAATATTAATTCATCATTTAGAGACAATTGTATATGAGACTAGAATGTTCCCACTTATGTCTAGTATGGTGTTTAAACACTGAACAATTAATTATCAACATCCTCTCCCTTTAAAAGAAACTCTTGTTTATTAGAGATTTATTTTTATTTGTGTATTTTTAAATATTTTTTCTCAGGCATATGAGGGAGTCAGATTATTTTAAATGTCAAGATATTCTAGGATTTTTACTTTAAAAATGTATTTATTATTATGTTTTTAATAAGTATAATTATTGTTTTAAAATTACCACCCAGTGATAGAATGCTATAGGCAGGCCTTAGGAAAATTTGAAAGAATATATAAATATAAAAATCTAGGAAGATACTTAACAGAGTAAAACACAACAGCAATTTTTAAAAAGAGGCTAGATTTATTTCTCCTGGAAGAAAATAATGTTTTAATTACTGTATTAAGAAACTGTCTAAAGTGTTATTTTATGTGGGAAAGTTAATAGTCATCCCTGTTTTCCTGAGGGTAGAGCAAAAAAAGATTATTTTACATGTAAAATAGAGATGATTATTAACTTTCCCACATAAAGTAACACTGCAATGAAGTGGATTGCATCACTTGATTTTCAAACATTTGGTTGGTTTAGAAGTTAAAGTGACCTTCTCAAGTAATGTATGACCATTTCATAGAGCATTATAGTATAGCATGAATCCTGGGTCATGTTAGATTGAAGTGCTTGGGGCTTGCAGTCCTTTAATATAATTAGTGTGATTCTCAGTATGGGCTGACAACGCTCCACAGAGAACTGAAGCTCCCTTCTCTGGCTCATCTTCCCCCAAGCACTGGCCTTTCCACATAGAGATGTCTTTCCAGGTTGAGCTGCCCTTTCTTCTAACAGAGCTGACATAAGTGTTATTTTTAAACCTCCCCTTGCTTACTGTTACAAGTTTTGATAAGGTCCTGACCACTGGTACAATTACTAGATGCCGCTGCCTGACTATAATCTTATCAGAATGTTTCAAATAAAGTTTATACTCTTCTCATTATTTTTTCCCGTCTACCTGACTATTGGACAGCTTTGTCGTGGTTAGGGACAAGAAGTTAGATTAGAGAGAAAACACTTATCCTTTCAAAAAATGAATCAAATTCAATTCGTAAACTGTGATTATTGCCATTGTTAGAAGGACAGCTGGAAAATCACTGAAAAATAAAATTTAGAATTCAGACTTTCTGCTTGATACCATTTAGCTCCTGGTAGTAGACTCTTGTCTTCCTGGTGAGGAAAACATATCAGGGAGGAGAGTCTGGCTACCTTCCTGTGTGATCTGCGTCATTAGGCCAAGACACTATCATTCACTCTTCTTTACCAGTCTCATTGATTTTGATGCCTGTACTCAAGCTTCCTGGCTTTCCATTCCAATTCGATTCCAACCCCTAAATAGATCAATTCATAACTTCAACACAGGCACAATTAACAATCATCAAGCACTCTCACAACTCAAGCAGAAGGCATCCTTTCTTAGTCCTAACTTTGTAGCCTTCCCCCAAAAGTAGATGTAAAGGTCAAGTAGTGTGGCAACTGCATGGAATAATTTGCTGCTCTGTTTTAAGACCTACGTTCTTTAAATGGGGAAATGTTGCCTGGAAACTCCATTCTTGTACATTTTCTAACTCTCCTTCCCTTTATTTATCATGCCCATCTACTTCAGTCACAAGATGTCTTGACCTGATGAACTGGGATGAGTATTGCAGATTAGAGGCTGATGTTCGAAAGCCTGTCCCACTCTCGGCCAGTGTGATTATCCTGGATGACTCCCACAAATGCTACAGGGAATTATGCCTGTACAGCCCATCAGTGTTAATGGCTGAATAAACCTTATAGTTTGTTAAGTAATGTAGAATCTATTAGAGAAGGGTGAATTGGCTAATGTCTGTGTTAGGTTCTAAATTTGCCTGAATCAAACCTTTTAGTGGACTATTATTTTATACTTTGTGCCAATGAATAATTAAGTCTCACTGTAATCACCATTAAACAAGGCAAATTACTTACGGTGGTGTTTAGGAATTGACATAAAATATTCTGCCCAACCTCAGAAGTATCTCCTTCAAAAAAATCCCAAGTAAGAGTGGTAGAATTCCAAGTAAGAGTGTTAGAATTCTCTTTATTAATAGAATTGAGATGTCAACTAGGAAAAAAGCCAAGTTGAGATGTGCTGTATTAATTTTACAACAGAGGGCAATTTGTATCAGAAACAACTAAGAGGCCACATATTAGTGATTATTATTTCTAATTTGTGTTTTATGGAGCTTAGTTTCAAAGTTTACATTCTATCCAATGAAGCATATTAAATATTTATAAAAGTTACTTCACATGAGACTTATTAATTATCATTCCGTAGGGAGTAAGGTACTCATATTCCCAAAAAATTTATGGTAAAAATTTCTAAATACTAAGAAAAAATATTTTTATTTTCTCCATCTGTGGCACCAGAAGGTAAATTTCTGTAATGCATATGCAACTAAATTTCCCACTTCAGTGCAATGTGCCTTGATTATACTATACTTATTTGGGAATGTTGGCTATTTTTCCATGCCTACTTGTGAAAGAATATAACATGATTGAGACAACTTTCATTTGAGGAAATTAACTATATTTGGATAAAATCTGCTGCTGCCATTTGTAATACAAGCTTTCTTAAGAGCTTTGGATACTATAGCTGAGATTAAAATTTAATAAAAGGAAGTTGTTTCAGAGTGGATATCATTTTCTCAGTAGATATCATAATTTCTCAATATCTCCAGTAAGGTGGACAGAAAACAAATACAACATTTCTTTTTAAAAATATATATTATATTGATTTTTACAGAGAGGAAGAGAGAGGGACAGAGAGTCAGAAACATTGACGAAAGAGAAACATAGATCAACCACCTCCTGCACAACTCCTACTGGGGATGTGCCCGCAACCAAGGTACATGCCTTTGACCAGAATCGAACCTGGGATCTTTCAGTCCACAGGCTGAAACTCTATCAACTGAGCCAAACCAGTTAGGGCAGCATTTCTTTTTATTTGATAAATGGATCTTGGTTTAAGCATTGTTTCTATTAGCCAAAAGGATCCCTAAGGTAAGAGGAATGGAATTTCTTGCTTCTCCCTTCTGCTCTTGAAAGTCACCCAGGAAAAATGAAGACAAAAAAAAAAAAATAAAAATAAAAAAATAAATAAATAAATAAATAAAACAAAAACTTCATATTATTTGAAACTTGGAGACATCTGTAACTCTAATTCACGTTATGTGGAAAGAGAGAATTGAAACAGTAAATGATTTAATAGGAAGTAGGAAGGTCAAACTGAAATGTTTACAGAGAGAGAGAACAATGGGCAACAAGTCAATTTACCCTGCAGAATGTTGAAAGGCTCAGGAATTCGATATATATACCTTTACTTTGAGGAAGAACTATGAATTGGATTCAGGAATGGGGATAAAGTGGCATGGCATCTGTTAGCTGGCACTGCACTTGGCTGGGGTTGAGTTTGAGGAAGATAGGATTGGAGGACCACAGTGACATTTGTTAATAAACCAAGTAGCTCATGCCCTCGTGAGCGATTCCAATCCGCTGTCCCATCAGGATTATGCCTCCAGCTGGGAATCCCTATATCTCCTTTGTAGCTAACAGTTGAGGAATTTTTCTCTAGAAAAATTTTCAACCCTCACTTCTCTCCTTCCTTTTCAATCTCATCTAGTCTCACAGCTTTAGGTTTAACCTCTCCTCTGCTGACTCTCAAGTTCTACCTCTTTCCCTTCCTTTCCCCTCAGGCTCTAACTGGTTTGCCCCACACCCACGGACAGCTCCTAAGTGATTTAAGGAAGCCACTTCCTTCCTGTATCACTCCAATTATTGCTTGATCTCCTCATTTTTGTGCCAATACACTCTTTTCCTCTAGTATTTGACCCTGGTTCTCTTTCACATTGTGGATTCTGCTTGATTTGTGTTCGTATTGGTTTATTTTCTCAGCCTTCTCAGCACTACCCTGTTTCTTCCTACTAAACACTCTTGCTCCAGGACTTACCACATTCTTAATTTTTGTCACACCCCAACTAGAATGTGACCTTCAAAACCCATTTGAAATTGCTCTAGCTCCCACCAATATCTCTGATGTCTAAAATACTACCACATTTTCTGTGTGTACTGTCTTTGTAGGACTTGAAAAGTATGTGTTTTTTCCCCCACCTTGTTATTCAGCTTTTGGGTATAGGAGCATCTCATCCTTAATAACTGCAGGGCTATCATTTATTTGGTGGTATCTCTGGGACCTAACACTTAAAAGATGCCTACTAAGAGTTGAAGACCTTGCATGCTGGTGAGCAGCTTCAGACACAGTACACTGTAGCAGGATGGGTTGGCCAGCAAAGCTATTCTCTTTATTTTTCTTTCTCAGCTTGGACAGACTATCCTACGCCTTATATTTCTTGTGTGTCTTCAGTGTTCCAGCGTGCTGCCTGGAATATAGCAAGGAGTCAATAATACTCATTGAATTTAACTCAATTAAGGACACTTTTGTGGAGAAGGTGAATTTCCAGAGCCGCCTGAACAATACAAAAGAAGACTTGACAGGCTCTTAGAAAAAGGATGATGCGTGAGCACATTACTCTTTTCTAGTCCATTTTGAAAAGGGGAACCAAGGTGGAAGGAAAGTGTCTGCATGAAAAACAAAATAACAGATTTCAAGTTGCCTTATAGAGAATTATAAGAACTCTCCATTTCTGGAATAATTTAGTCACATTATTTTGATTTTGCCTTTAAGACAATCTTGCCAGATGCCGCAATTTATGTTTTCATTTCAAGGAAGTTCAAATGGAAACGTTGTATCCTATGAGCTCAGAGATAAAAATTCAAGAATACATCTTAAAGAAAATGCATTATTTTATTCACATAAGTAGAAATCACAGTTTTTTAAAGATAGCATCTATCCTGCAATATAAGAATGCAGTAAAAACCAAATAAGGTTTCTAGCGTTATACATATTTTTTACCAAAAGCAGTCTTATAATTATTCTGCCAGGTTTTATGTAGTAAAAGAGAAAAGCAATTATTTTCAAAGGGCATTTGTTTTTTCAGAAAAGTTATCGGGAAACAAACAGTAGTGGAGGCATAATTTTACTGAGATTGAAAATACAGTCAGAATATAATTGCTCAAATGCAGTTTGAGGAAGTTTTGAATTGAACAGGACACATAAGCAAAACAAGATGAGGAAAAACATTAAAGAGAGTTAGGGCTGGAACCAAAAAAAAAAAAAAAAAGGAGTTCAGAACTTTTTTATTTCGAGTTCAAAACCATAAAGTTAAGTTTTTATAATGCCTGATAATGAATGCAAAGAGGTAATAATTTGCTTTCTCTTTCTACATCTCCACCCACTAAACATTAAGTTCAAAGAAAAGCATATCAGTTGGATTTAATAGTCATTGATTCATTGACTGAATAGCCATATATATATATATATATATATATATATATATATATATATATATATAAACTGTTACAGGTTGAATTGTATCCCTCCCAAATATTGGGAAATAGAATTGCTGTAGCTGCAATTAGTTAAGATGAGGTCATGTGAAGATAGATAGATACGCGGAGGGAAGACCTTGTGAAAATGGAGGCAAAGACTGGGGCAGCATGTCCACACACCAGGAGCGTCTTGAAGTTGGAAGAGGCAGGAAGGATCCTCCTCTGGAGGCTTTGGAGGGAGCAGGGCCCTGCCATCCCCTTGATTTCGGACTTTCAGCCTCCAGAACTCTGACAGAATAAACCTCTGTTGCCTTATGCCATCTAGTTTGTAGCACTTTGTAGCAGCAGCCCGGGGAAACCAGCACACAGACTTAATCCTCACTCCAGCACATGTGGTTCCCAGCACTCTTAGTTACCTACATAACTGGAAGGGAAACTGAGTCCCCAAAGCTAAGCAACCTACTCAGAGTCAGAGTGGCAGAGCCAGGAGTCAATGGCAGGCTGTCTGACTCCAGAATTTATGCTCCTGACACTATGTTACATAAGATATTACAACATGTTGCTGGTTAGGTGAATTAGTGCTGGACATTTAGGACTGCTCTATAGTGCATGGGCGCATACAAAATCATTGCTTCTCAATATGCTGTGCTAAGCTATATTTTAAATTTAAAAACAAAACTGTTTGCAATGGATATTATGACCATTGCCCCCATGCACCCAAATTTTACCAATGATTCCTTAGTCAGCTGATCAGCTTTCATACGATGGTAATGGAATGCCTTTGTATCTAATTATTATTTTTTAAATATTTATGTTTAGCAAAAACAAAAAAAGTAATTTTTAGAGTTTTGAGTAGCTGTGTACCTCTGCAAAAGGTTATTTCCTTTTCTCTTAAGAACTCGCTGAAGTACTCTAACAAGGCAAAGGCAGCTGTTTGCAACTGAGTGGCTAAGTTTCCTTTTTGGACATAATAAATATGTGAATGGGCTCTAGCAGAATTCTCTGTCTTTGGACAAATTGTCTCTTCCCGAGCATCCCAGTTTGGGAAACTGGTTCAACCACTTTGCTAGGAATCCTTACCTACCACCCCACGTTCTAAATTCAAAATGCGCCAGTGATTTAGAAATTATAGGACATCGTCTGTCTAATCACTCCCTCTAGACCCAGGGAAAAGGTCTGCATTGCCAGAGAACGAGTTTCTGAATTGAGGTCCCCAGGTCAGGGCAGACTGGGTGGGAGGAAAGCAGCACCACAATAATGCCTACTGGTACAGTGGTCCCCTGTCACTACCCAACAGAGTGGAGAGATGCTCTGATGCACTGGCCTCCTGCTGTGTGAGCAGTCCGGAGCATGACCAGAACTCCTTTAAAAACATCAATGAGTAGCTATCGCAGGAACCTGTCGTTCCCATTGCCCATATTCAAGCATTTCAAAACCTCACTACTCTCAAGGCCTTAAGAGTCTTAAACCTTCAAATGAAAAGTTCTTCCCAGTGCAGAGGAAAGGCCTCTCACGGAAAGGCTGAAATAGAGAGTTAAGCTCCACTTTACAAAGGTCAAGGCACTTAAAGCTTTGTCAGGTGCACGGGGGCCCTGTCCTCTCTTTCCCAAGGCCTTGCAGGAGTGAAGTCAGGCCCGTGTGTTTTATCCAAGCAGGGGCCTGATTGTTTCACTTCCTCCCGGGAGTGGGAAGACTGCTGACAAAGTCTTATGTGTAAACACAGAGAGTGAGGTCAGCAGGTGGGGCTTAATCATTAGAGAAACTATAAGCTGACGCAGAGACCCAGAACTGGGCTGCAGGTGTTAAATGCCAGAGTGATTATTCCATAGGGAGTGGAAGCCTCATTTTGGAATTTTACTGGCTGGCTGGAGACCTTCAGCAACTCTACTGACTTCTCTGGGGCTTATTTTTCTCATCATGTGAAATGAGGAAGTGGTACCTTTAGGTTCCTGACAGTCTGTGAAACTGATACAAAATTGAAGGCCACACAGCAAAGAGGGAGGGACCAGTCATTGGGCAAATGTCCTGTCAGCCAATCTCAGTGCGCTGGTTAACCCAGTGACATTGGACAAGACATTGAAACTTCAGCACCCCATTTTCTCATTTGTAAAACAAAGATGTTCATACTGACCTGCAGGTCTGTTATGTCAATTAACAGAAATAACAAACATAGCACATTTCAACATGCCTATTGATAAATAGTGACTTTTATCACGTTCTCTTTCTCTGTCTCATCACTTTGTTTAGACCCAGAGAGATGATCCTTGAGCGAGAAGAACCAGTTTCTGAGTGGTGATCCTCAGGTCACAAGAAAATCTTGATTCTTTGCCTGCAGTTTTGAGTACCATCTAACATAATGTTTTACTAACTATTGGTTTCCACAAAACAAGTGGCTGTTGAACGTACACTTGATTAAGGGAATGAATGAACAATAACTATACACATGGCCTTCCAGCACCTCACTCTGTCTGAGGCTGATCATTCCCCTCAGATCTTCCCAGCAGTCACCATACTCTAAGATGAATACAACCTAATCATTCATTAAAATCTTTAAAAATTAAGTTATTCTTCAACCAGGTACATTTTACATTTAGATATTCTATTAGTACACTCTATCTAATGTATTCCTCATAAAAAACCCTGTAATATACAAATTCTTACCCTATTATACAGTTATGCAAAGTAAGACAGTATAAGGTGCTCATAAACTAGTAGAAGAATGAAGACATTTACACATGTAACTGTATATAAGAGTAAAAAGTAAACCTAAGTACTATGAGATTACAGAGGACAGGAGGCTCCTACCAGGCACCAGGTAGACAAGATGGCCTTTATGCATTTGCTGATCTTTGGGCTTGCCTTTGAGCAATAGGTAACTTTTTGACAAGGGAGAAAGAGAAGGGAAGGGAAGGGTATTTTAGGCAAATAAAATGTAAGAATTGGCATGAATAATCACATATGTTAATGTAATACCCAGTAATTGATTTTGATTGGAGCACAGCGGATGATGTGGGGGATAGCTGTTGAGAAGGCTGGAAAGGAAAATTATGGAGTCCTAAAATTCAGATCAAAGAGTTTTGATTTAATTCAAAGTAAAGAGAAGTGCTGTTTGTGAGTTTCATCCAGTGCATGATATAGTCAGAGTTGGCTAGGGTATGAAGGGTACAAGGCGGAGAGGAGACACTGGTTTTAAAGAGCCAAGTTAAGAAGGAGTTGTAACTCTAGCTGGTTTGGCTCAGTGGATGGAGTGTTGGCCTGCAGATGGAAGGGTCCCAGGTTGGATTTCAGCAAAGGGCACATGCCAAGGCTGTGGGCTCTATCCCCCAAGTAGAGGGAATTCAGGAGGCAATCAATGATTCTCTCTCATTGATGTTTCTATCTATCCCTCTCCCTTCCTTTCTGAAATCAACTAAAATTAAATTAAATTTAAAAAGACTTAAAAAAAAGGAGTTGTAGTGATTCTGATGAAGGGAAAGAGAAAATTTTGTTAAGCACCTGTTAGGGAAATATTCTAGACATTTTACTCACATCACATTTTTAGTCCTAATAATAATCTAATGAGAACATATTGACCCAGGGTTACAGATGAGGGACTGAGCCTTAGGGATGGAATGGTCAAATGTTCAGGAACAAAAATAGTACTAGGCTCTCTGACTCCAAAGATCACTAGATTAAGTAAGACTTGATTACTAGTAACTTGATGGCAGAACAAATCCTCAGAAAGAACCAGGCTGCAGTGGAGTTAGGGACCTCTATAACCAGTGGCTTGAAGACTATCAAGTGGTTTGTTCTCCTTTCTATACCCTGGAGCCATTCCGTCCCCTTAAAGACCCACTTTTTCAGATACCTGCTAATCATAGCCACCCAAAGTTTACACTTTACTAGAGAAAATACTTAGCATATCTCATAACTCCAAATGTCTTGAGAGAAGAAATAGTAGTCACCTAGCTGAGGTGGAGTATTCATCTCTAGACCAATGAACTCTAGGCAAGGTCTGATTTGAGTGGAACACCCTGGTCAGATTCACCTCTGTGTTTGGAGGTCATGGTCACAATGAATTAATATGGAATATCCCTCAATAAATATGTAAATGGAGAGAGGCCAGTTTCTATTTTTAAAAAAATAGGTGGTAAAGGAGGCAAAGTATTCTATTGGTAGCCACAACATGCATTACTTTTCTGATAAAATCCTTTGCAATCTGAGTCACAGACCTCACATAAACATTTCCTAATGGTCTTTTTTATTAAAAGGTTGCCCAAATAAGATCTACTATTAAAATGGGCTTTGGAACTGCACTGAAATCCTTGCTTTTATCTTATGTCTTGACATTATCTTAATACTAGAGGCCCAGTGCTCAGATTCATGCACTGGTGGGATCCCTTCACCTGGCCTGTGGGGATTGGGCTAAAACTGGCTCTCCAATATCCCCCAAGGGATCCCAGATTGCAAGAGGGCACAGGCCAAGCTGAGGGACCCCAATGCATGATCAGGGTCCGGGAGGGACCGCAGAAGGACTCCAGGGTGGGTCCAGCCCTTCTCACCCAGTCCAGCCAAAACCCAGTAGCAAGCTAACCTACCATTTGGAGCATCTGCCCCCTTGTGGTCAGAGTATGTCATAGTAACTGACTGAACAGTCTAATGGTCAGACACTTAGCGTATTAGGCTTTTATTATATAAGATTATTATATAGGATAAGCAATAGGCATAAAACTAGTGAATTTTTTTAATATGATGGTGATTGACTATCCATGTGTCATTATCCCATAAAAAATAATAGCAAGCATTGTATCCTTTCTTTCAGAAATTGGGATTTTTCCAGAGTTTTTTTTTTTTTTTTTTTTTTTTTTTTTTTTTTTTTTTAACAAAAGCAGCATACTTTCCCCCTTTGTTCTTAAGTAATGAGGATAAGTTTATAAGGGATGATACAATCAAAATACTAAAACCTATCTATGGGGATAAAATGTGTTACCAGGCAACCTAAGAACACATTCAAGATGTGTTTTTGCAAAGAAGTTAAAACATTTAATTGTTAGGCTACATAAAAACCTTTCCATCCTGTTTAGTGGGTTCTTTAATAATTATCTAATATGTTTACCTTCTTTTACAGTGTGTTGTATTTTCCCAATACCTTTTGAAATTCACAGCAACTTTTGGAGATAGTTAAGGAGAGCACTGTTCTGGTCTTACAGGTGATGAAATTGAGGTTCTAATCAACTGATTTTCCAATTTTCACAGTGTATGAATCTTTATTCTTAAAAAAAATAAGAACTCCTTGTTGCTATTAGGAAGGAAAGGAATGTATTAAAGGACATCTAGTAATTCATATAAAACTCAGGTTTGATGGGTAGAAAGTCAAAACACTGCCGAAGTTATACTGCTGAACCACTCAGTGAAGATGAAAGCATGATTATTACTTCTGGGTACAGACATCACTTCTCCTGCTTGTGACATTGGTGATGGGGACAATGCTCCTGGAGGTCTGATCAATGTTGCCTTGGGGGATCTGAATGTTTTCAACATCATCCCTACCAGATTCTGTGCCTGCATGAATAGTCAGGTCCACCCTCTCCAAATTCATATGCTGAAATCCTGTGTTAAGGTAATGGTGTCAGGAAGTGGAACCTTCAGAGGGTGATTAGGTCTTGAGGGTAAAGCCCTCAGAATGAGATTAATGCCCTCAAAAAAGAGACCCCAGAGAGCGTCATTTCCCTTTCACCATGTGAGAACGCAGCAAGAAGACAGACAGCATCTATGAATCAGGCAGATGCCAAACTTGTTGGCACCATGATCTTGGACTTCCCAGCCTCCAGAATTGAGAGCAATATATTTTGTGTGTGTGTGTGTGTGTGTGTGTGTGTGTGTGTGTGTGTGTGTCTATAAGCCACCAGTTTATGTTATTCTGTTATAGCAGACAGACTAAAACAGTGACTCACCAGCTGCCATAAATCAGTCCCTATTGAATCAGGGTCCCATGAGTATGTTTAGTGACAGAAGCTAGTACAGAGATTTTTAACACCCTCCTCCAGAGTGGCATATTTGTCACATTAGAGGAACCTGCATTCATGCATCATATCACCAGAGTCTATAGTTTGCGTTAGGGTTCACTCTTGATAATGTGTGTTCTATGGGTTTTGCTAAATATATTCACCATTACAGCACACAGAGTATTTTCACACTATCTTGTGCTCACTCTAGTCATCCTTCCTTCCTCTTCCTTCCCAATTCCCAGTGACCATTGTTCTTTTTACTGTATCCATACTTTTGCCTTTTCCCGTGGAATCATACAATATGTAGCCTTTTCAAATTGGCTTCTTTCACCTAGTGATATGCATTAAAGTTTCCTTTCTGGCATGACAGGTCATTTCTTTGTAGTGCTGAATAATATTCCATTGTCTGGATATACCACAACTATTTACCCACTCACCTACCAAGGGACATCTCAGTTGCTTCCAAGTTTGGGTAATTATGCATAAGGCTGCTATCAATACCCATGTGCAGAATTTTCGTGAGGAGATAGTTTTAATTCCTTTGGGTAATTGACAAGGAGTGTGCTTGCTAATTGGTAATGCTACGAATCAGTTTAGTTTTGTAAGAAACCACCACGCTGTTTTCAAAAGTGGCTGGACTTATTTGCATTCCCACCAGCAACGAGTGATTTATATTTTGTATACCTTTAATTTGTTCATTCCCCTGGGTCTTTCTTCAGTATAAAAACGTCAAGATGCCTCATCCTGCTTCCATCCCATATCAAGGGAAAATCAAACCTGCATTTCATTTCTTTCTATCACTGCCAAACTGCTTTAAAGAAAAACCTGCATATGCTTTCTCCCTTGCTGCTCATTAATACATATATGAAATATTGCTTATTTTATCTTTTGAATATTTGTTTGAGTAAATAATACAACATAAATTAACTCAATATATTAAAGATAGGTTTTAAACTTTCTATTTAAAGTAACATGAAGACAATGGCTGGAGATAAATATCCTTTACTACATGAGACAAGTAAACTTGCCCCAACTAAGAAAATCCATCACTTAGATTAGAGCACATGATTAAAATTTACATTGTGTTACATTTAGAATGAAATAATTTTTTTTCTTAAATAACATCCTTTGTTTGTTTGGGGGGGATTTACTTTAAAAATTCTAATATAATAATCAGAAAATATTATCCTTCTCTAATGAGGCATGGTAACCTGTATAAGAAACATTTAAGGAATGGTTTTCTCAGTGGTTTTTGGTCTGTAATCTTTCTCCTCTATTCACTTTCCTGTGTATTTGTGTGTGATTGTATTTTGTAAAGTTCCAAATATATAGTGGTAGCCAAGAATTTTAGAGAAATTTCAAAAATTATTTAAAAATGTATATGTAAACCCTGATTTCTAAAACTGTATTAGAAATGTAAGTATTAACTCCTAATACATGTTTTTATTTTAAAAAGTATTTCCTAGCTCACTCACTGGAAAGGTCTGGAAACGATGACCAGTCCAGCAGCAATCAGCATCCCATTGTCTAGACTGTGGTTTAAATTCTCTGGAAAATGGACTATTTTTTAGATATTCTAAAAGAAAAAGACCAGATGAACCTATACCATCTTATTGTGCACCCAAATTAAGAAAGTTATTAAAGACAAATCTAAAATAGTCCAGAGCAAGCCGAAACCAGTTTGGCTCAGTGGTAGAGCGTCGGTCTGCGGACTGAAAGATCCCGGTTCGATTCTGGTCAAGGGCATGTACATTGGTTGCGGGCACATCCTCGGTAGCGGGTGTGCAAGAGGCAGCTGGTCGATGTTTCTCTCTCATCGACGTTTCTAGCTCTCTATCTCTCTTCCTTCCTCTCTGTAAAAAAATCAATAAAATATATTTTTAAAAAATATTTGAAATAGTCCAGAGCGAATGGATTGAAACACACCAGCAAGGTTATTATTCTATGGTCAAATGGATTGATAAATGCTTCCAAATAAATCTTTGGTGGCCCATAAAGGATCCCAGAAAACCAACTTATTATTTTGAAAACTCTTAAATAAAGGGACATAATGAAGAAATAACTTGATTTTACTGTATATACTATATTTCAGAGTGATGAAAAAATTTTGATGAAAATAAACTCTTTTTAATAGAAAGACCAGCTTTTAAAATATTAATGAAAAAATGGATCCAAGCAATGATCAACAACCTAAAAAGCCATAGGGATTTTTATAGTGCATAAATCAAGCTGACAATTCCCAAACCAGCTGATTAATCAGCAAAAGACAGCCAGGCACTATATACCTCTTGATGTGATTCAATGGAAAGTACACACCGCCATCCATGGGATGTTCTTTCTAAAACACGCAAGCTAACCTGAAATAACATCAATCAAATGCAGTCAGGAAAATCTAGACTGATAGAATGCTCAAGGACAAACATCCCCCGTTTTTTCAACAAACAAATTTTGAGAAACAGAAGAATGGAAGAAACCATAGATTAAACCCTTGAGAGGAGTATCAATCAAATGCATTTTGGTGCAGTCCAACCAACTCTAAGCAAAAATAAAACCAAACAAAATTATGAGATAGTTGGGAAACTCTGATAATTGATTGATAAGATTAAGAAATAATGGCTAATTTTTTATTGTATTTTATGATGCTAATGTGGGCATTTTTAAAGTCTTAAGTTTCTAGAGATACATACTAAAGCATTTATGGAATACAGTTAAAGAGTATCTGAGATTTTCCTCCAAATAAACTGGAGTTGGAGAAAGTGAGTGGAGTTTTGGAAGAAGCAAGATTTATTATGCGTTGATTATTGTTGAAACTTGGTAATGGTTTTATGGGGGTTCGATTATACTATTCTCTCTACTTTGGATAATGTTTGTGACTTTCTGCAATTATGAAACTCAGGAATACAAGCAGGTATAAATAATCATTTAAAGATCAACCCTGTACATATTAGATAGTTTAATAATGAGCAAATAGAAGCTCAAATCTCCTGGTGTGCAATGCAATGTAGTTAAAAGAGGTTTTATGTAGGTATGGCTGTGCTTTCTGGATTCTCAGTTCTAGCGTATGGTCTCCCTTTGCTGGTGCATGGATTTTCTTTGTCACTCTGCTCGTCCCTGAAATATTAGCTTTCAATTCTTCAGGCTTTTTAATACATGCGTGTAAGTCACCAAATTGCAAGGTTGCAAGGTTTTACCCTGGCCCCTGCATGACCTTGCGAACATGCTTCCTTGAGGGGTAAACGGGGAGCTGATTCAGCCTTATCTATTTTTGGCCCTTGTGGATCACCCTCAATTTCTTGCAAGCTTGGCATTTCAGAGAAAGTTTGTTATATTTTATTCAACATGTTTAGGGATTTTGGGGTACAAAAGCTTGCAGAAGATCTAATGTGTAATATTTCTAGAAAGAGGAGACTGTTTCATATTTTATACAACTTCTAGATCAATCTTCTTGGAACACAGGCCTGTACAAAATTATGTATTATTAAACTATCACTTGTTTCTTATTTGCTAGCAAATAAAAAAATATAAAAACTAATCTAGCTTAGCTTTCAAATACAATATGTACAATTCCCCCATCTGTCTGTGACTTTATTTTCCACCCATTTCTTGCATTAAGCTGATTTTGTCTGTTTTTCATACGTGTCCATTTCATTTGTTCCAACCCATCCATCTGCTTGGGATGTCCAACCCTTCATCTCTATGTGACCCAATATTGCTATCTTCAAACTCATCACCTCTATCCCCAAATCTCTCAGACAACAATCTTTTTTTCTCCCTTCAGAACTCTCTCCTCTCATCTTTTTTTTTTTTTAATGGCTTTCAATTTTTTCTGGTATTTTGTCTAATTTTATATTTCTTCCCAGAGGCCCAGTGCATAAATTCAGTCCTGCCCCCAATTTGGGGGCGGGGGGTTATGGGGGCCAGGTCAGCTGGGGGGAGGGGTCATGGGACATTGGCCAATCCAGGTAGGTGGAGTCAATTGGGAATGGGCCAGCCAGGGGGAGGGGATACAGAAGGTTAGGGGGTGCCAATTGGGTCCCCAATTGGGCTGGTTGGCCACCAGAGTGCATGTCATAGTGACCAGTCATTCTGGTCATTCAGTCATGTAATTCCAGTCACTATATACATATATATATATATATATATATATATATATATATATATATATATATTACTTAACCTCTTCAATATTAAGACATTTTATTTATCTGGGTAGTCTCTAAATTGTTGACCACAATGATATTTATATAGTGGGACATAATAATAATTTTTTAAGGCATGAATAAATATGTTAACAAAAAATGTCTATTTTTTTAAACAACTGTACGTTTGAAAGCCAAAAGATACCTGTGACTTAAAACACCTATGCTACTATAAAGTATATGAGGCTGTAGAACAGCTAGAGTAATATGACTTTATTGTTTATTCCAGGAAACTTCTGCCAGGGAAAGAGAAGGCTATAAAACAACAAATCTCTTCAGTGTGATCTATTTATTGGAGACAATACTCTTCACCTGGACAAATGACATGTCTATCAAATGGTTTCTTTATCAGCACTTGCTTCCTCAGTCTTGTATCAGTCTTGATGTAATATTTCTTTCTTATATCAGAAATTTTGCCCATTTTCTATCATTTCCTTGCTTTGCAAGAGCTGCCATAAAATGACTGAAGCCAGATATGGAAGCCCAGAAACTATTTCATTTCTAAATTTTCTTATTTGAGACACTCCTAGTAAGGTCAATGGTGTGTTTTTCACTCCTCACTTAAGGCTGTCTGGTGGTCTTTGGGGGAGTTTAACATACCCTATAAATGTTTCAGTCAACCTATGTTATTAAAAAATCAAATAACAATATACCCTAAGTTTCTCAAAATCTAAGATAATGCCATTTTAAAGTTGATATTCATGGCACTGACCTCAGTGCTTATAAAACAGAAACTATTTTTTTCTTGAAAAACTACATTCAATAAAGATCTTACATAGGATTGGCATATATAAAAGTCTTTCACATAAAATTCAGCTGTTTTGAATTGATGGAGAGCACCAATCTCTTTTCTCTCTCACTTCACCTAATGGAGAACTATTGATTTGATGGTTGTTCCTGGTTCACAGAGTCACTGTTAAGTGGGAATGCTTACCGTATTTGCCGGCGTATAAGACGATTTTTTGGCCCTGAAAAATACGTATTTGCCGGCGTATAAGACGACCCCCTAACATTTCCACTAAAAATACAGAGTTTGTTATATACTCGCCGTATAAGACTACCCCCCACTTGGAGGCATATTTTTTCAGGGCCAAAGGGTCGTCTTATACGCCGGCAAATACGGTAGTTTTGTTCATTTCAGGTCTACTTGCATAGGAAATCTGCATGAAGCACTCTTGTTATTTTAAACTCCCTTATGAAATACAGAACAATGTTCACTGAACTCCAGTTAGAAAAGAAACAAAGCAAGGCCATGATTTCTATTAGCTGTGACTCTTGGAATTCTGAACTGAACCGTGAAAGGGTTTTTAGAAAATTTTAAAGCACTCTACAAATGTCATTTTTGGATTTCAGAATGGAGCACAGTGAGTGACACTTAGGATGAATGTAATGATGTTTATTGAGGGCATGACAGCTTTTAGTCTATAATTAGAGGGCTTTTAAAATGTCTCTGAATAATATCACATCAGCTTATATTTTCACAGTAGTACAATTGCTAATATTAGATCCTTCTTCAAGACCAGGAGTCATGGAAAGCTAGGGAAAGAGAGCAGCGAGAGGTGTGGGGTATGAGACATCCCATGTGGAGCCAAAGGATGGGAAGGGGAGGCTGGGCTGGCAGTGCTCCCATGGACTGTGGTGTACTTGCCTGTCTATGTGAAAGGGGTCCCAGGGTCATTCAGTGACTGATGTCACAGAAACCAACACTTCTGCATTTCAGAAGTGAGCTGGTCAGTAGTGAATAAACAGCTACGAAATTATATTCAAACTTGGGTTTGCTCAAACTTGCCGAGTTCTGGGGTAGCAGGGTGGACAAGCTTGCTCACTGAGCTCCTTCTGCCCACCCAGCAGGTCCCTGGAGTGTGCAGAGGCCTGAGTGGCTGATGCTCTGGACAGGAGTCAACATGCTGGTGGAATCCTCAAAGAGCCCATCCACACGGATTCCAGTCAGCGGTGCAAAGCAACAGAGACAATTGTTTGTCTGCGAGGGAGGAATACCCAGAGAAGATTAACTGTGAAAGAAAAAATGATCTGTCTTTCACATCAATGACTTCAATTATGAAGAACAAAAGAAGAGAAATAGAAAGTGCTGTTTATTGTAAGATTTCCCCCCCAAATGGAACATTTTTTTCTGGTATCTTTTGTCCTTGTTTCTCAAGCTCTTTGTTAACCGATAATTGCATATGAAATCTTGGTCCTGTGCAAGAAGGTCTCTCTCTCTCTCTCTCTCTCTCTCTCTCTCTCTCTCTCTCACACACACACACACACACACACACACACACACACACACACACACAGCCTGGACACCAACTTGCAGCACAATAATGTCCCCTCTCACTTAAGGGAAGACATTACATCATGGAAAAGATGGGGAAATAACTTCAGTTCTTTGGCATAACAAAACATTGCCTTTTGGTTTGAAGAGGGAAAGACAGATTGCCAAAAACATGTTTTAATATCAGCAGATGAATCTGTAGAAAGGCGTGGACGGCACAGATGGTGGTGAAAGTCTCAACAGAGCAGCCGGTGCCCTTGGGCTCTCTGGAAAAAGTTGCTGAAGTTCCTACCACTTAAGCGTAGAAGCAGGAGGGGGTGTCCTCTGCCAGCACAAGTATTCATCTTCTTTAAAACAGAGGCTGACATGTTGTTATAACTTGGGGACAGACCCTTCATGATACAGATGACAAGTGACAGCAGGACACTATGAAACCATGTATGGAATCACGTGAGGTATTCTCTGCTCGGAATGTCTCCTCCAGAGTGTTTCCTCTTGCCTTCCACACCCACTGAATGTCAGAACAGCTCTCCATGGATTAGATTTAATTTGGAGAGACCTTCCTGAGACCATGGTATTATGCAAACATTTCCGTTGCTCCGGAGTGCACAGGACTTTATGGGAATGAGATCTAAAGCAGTTAGTATTAATTATCCAAACATTCTAAACTGTATCTTGTAGCTTAAATGGAACTTAAAGTCTAATTAATTTACTGGTCCTTTTTATGTCTTCGCTCTCTCAGAAGAGCACCACATGTTAAATAAACAGCACACGGCTGAGAAAAAGAAAAGTGTGCAGCTCCTGAGACAAGGCATGATCTGAAGAAGCAGGGTGATTATGGAGGTGCTGTGTGTGGGAGGCTGAGGTGGCAGGAAGCATGCGAAATATAACAGTTTCATCTTGGTCCTTTGGGACACTCCTTGTGTCACACTCCATGGAAAGAACCAGAATGTCTGTGCTTTGGACTTTGTAGGTCCTCCTAACAGCAATTGACACTTAAGTGTTGGGCAACGTTCTTATAGTAACACCTTCAATCCTATGAGGAAGAGAAGTGCTATTATTATACCCATTTTAAAGATGAAGAAACTGAGGCCTAGAGAGTCCAAATATCTTGTCCAACATCACAGGCCTAATAATTAGCAGAATCAGGGCTTGGGTCCTGGAGTCCAGCTGCAAGGTATGGGCTCCCTCACACACACGGTGCTGCTGAAACTGGGGCCACATGGCTCAAAATGGAAGGTTCCCAATCCCTGTTCTAGTTGGGTGAACTTTAAGAGAATCTGGAGCTTGGACGATGCCAAATGCTAATCTCAAATTAGTACCTAGAGCTTTTGTGGAGATGAATAAACTATCATCTGCATGACAACCCAGGCATCCACTGTTACTGTCCCTGCCCTGTCCTCAAATGAATACCCATAAAAGCTGCCCTCTACTTTCCTCACCCATATTCCCCCAGCTCCCAGCAGAGCCCTGCCTCATGTAGGCTCCTGGTCAATATTTGTAGATGAATGGAGGGCATCATTACCTACTGTTGACTGTTGAATTCCCCTAGTGAAGGGTTTTGTATCTTAAATGTCTAGAGAAAATCTAATTTTGGACCTCTACTTTAAACAGCCTGTTTTTTGAAGTTCCTTGTTGAAATGGGGCTCGGTTTCCAGCTCATTTCCAGCAGAGAAGAGAAAACCGCGAAGACAAAAATTATGTTCACATTTGACTGACATTCCCTGCTCACAATGCTAATAAGACGGCAAGAGACTCCAGTCCTCCAAACACTTCCTGACTTAGTTTAAAAAGGAGTGGACTGACCCTTGTAAATGAGTTTAACTTGATTTTTCACATGGATAGAAACTGTCAGTTTTCTGCCTTCTAAGCTGCCCCCACTAGCTCTTCATCTTCTGTGTGTCAGTGACACAGTTTCTTTCTTCTTCTTCTTTTATTGTTTATTTATTTATTTTTGGCCCGGTTTCATACAACCTCCGGAAGGACCTTTCTTTCCTTAGAAATGTGCCGCTGTGATGGACACCAAACCAAGCTCCCTTTTCCTCTCCTGATCTTTTGCTCATTGCCAAGGTCCTTGTGTTTTCTTGGCTTCATTTTAAATGTCTTTAATTTCATTGAGAAAGGGGAAGGCTGAGCCTGCTTCCTCATCTGCATTTGTCATTGTTCAGAGTGTAGCTACACTCCAGAGTGCTCAGGAGAGGTGACCTGGATTGGAGGGACAATAACATTTTTAGATCTGCTGGGAAACTGCATTGCAACACCTCCACGCAGGCATGACATCCTCTAAAACAGGTTACAACTCCAAGGTCACAGGCTGCCATCAGGTGGTGATGCTTATGTCCTCTGCTGTCCTTCCTCCCCTTGTCTCAGTGTGATGGGCAGTTTCTTCTCCCTAAGGCTCAGGCCTGATTCTGGAGAAGGTGCCAGAAGTTTATTTATGGAGATATTAGCTCTTGATGCCCAGAATCACAGGTCAAGGCTCATAGGTTTCCCACTGCCCTGATTACTAACAAAGAACTCTCCTCTTTTTTTTTAACAAAAACACTTTTTATTGGATTTATTGGGGTGACATTGGTTAATAAAATTATGTAGGTTTCAAGTGTACAATTCTACAATATATCATCTGTATATTGCATTGTGTGTTTACCACACAAAGTCAAATAATCTTTCTGTCTCCATTTATTCCCCCCTCCCTTTACCCTCTTCTACTCCCCCCCCCTTTTTCTCTGGTAATCACCATACTATTGTCTGTACATATGAGTTTTTGTTTTGCTTAATCTCTTCACTTTTTTTTCACCCAGTCCCCCCAACCCCCTCCCTTCTTACAGCTGCCAATATGTTTTCTATATCTGTGAGTTTGTTTGTATTTTGTTTTTTGATTTTGTTCAGTATATTCCACATATGAGTGAAATCATATGGTGCATGTCTTTCTCTGACAAGCTTATTTTCTTTAGCATTGTAATCTCTAGGTCCATCCATGCTGTCGCAAAAGGTGGGATTTTTATTTTATTTTATGGTTCCATAGTATTCTATTGTTGAAATGTACCACAGCTTTTTTTTATCTACCCACCCACTGATGGAAACTTGGGTTGCTTCCAAATCTTAGGTATTGTAAATAATGTTGCAATGAACACAGGGATGCATATACCAATCTTTTGAATTAGTGTTTTGGAGTTCTTCGGATATATTTCTGGAAGTGGAATCACTAGGTCATAGGCAATTCTATTTTTAATTTTTTGAGGAAACTCCATAGTGTTTTCCACAATGGCGGCACCGATCTGCATTCCCACTAGTAATGCTCAAGAGTTCACTTTTCTCTCTTTAACACATTGTACACATCTCACATATAAAGAGATCATGCAATTTTAGGCAAGAAAAAGAATTGATATTTTCAAGCACAAGGGCCAATAATTGCAGTGATTTTCTATTAATGGATCTCTGATTGCCAGTATCTTTGATGGTTTCAAATGTCAGTTTATAGTTTCAGATACAGCTTCACGGATGCTTTTTGAACATTCCAGGAAATATTGACAATTTGTCTTTGAATGGATGGCAGTGTTATGGTTTTATTCAAATGGCAGTAGACAAGAGCCATTTCACACTGGCTTTGTAGAAAGAGATGAATATTTCAGGTCAACAGTTATAGTTACAGTGAGATGTGTCCTGGAGAGATGCTCTTGCCACTGAGGACCAAATACAAACAGCAGCGCCATTCCCTCAGAAGGACTCCTACAAAAAGGTACAAATGAACCGATATGATGCAGGCATGGATGGATCTTTACAAACTTAATGGGAAACAGAGAAGGCATCACTGTTAAGAAAACTATCAAAGAAAAGCAACTCCAAGTGCTATATGCTGCCCTCAGTCTCTTCAAGGACTTCTCTGTGACCTCCAGTGAGGATTGAGGGCACTTGAGGTTTACTATTTGCAGACCCTCTTGCGTGATTGTTCTTACTTCATTCACTGGCCAGTCCCATTCTCCACGTGCTTCCCACCAAAGCCTATCTGGTTGGTTGGTGTGATTAGTAGAGTGAAAAAATCCTTTCCTTCTTTATTTTCCCCAGTGGAGTTACAACTTGAAACCTATATAAAAAATGCACTTTAATTATTTTCCGAGTTGTTGTCTGACCTTGCCAATGACTTTTTCAGATAACATTGTTAAAAGACAGTGACAATTTTGATGCTAATGTCAACTGACTTTCTTTTGGTAAATTATTTTGGGAAAAAGAATTGCTAGCATTCTTGTGCATTAGGTTCAATTACTTTGATTTTTTCTTTATATCTTCACTTATATTTAGAGCTCTGAATTTAAAGACACTCAAGCTCTCTGCACTGATGTATGGGATATTTTTATTTTAACCCCTGAGGTGGGAGTGCATGGCAAAATGATTTCTCACCAATAAATGCTAATGATTTTCCAGTGTAGAAAAGTTTAGCAATTATGTTTTGATTTTTCTCATTTCTCTCCCATCTCCTCCCTTAGCAATTTTCTCTTTGTCACTTAGGTGCATTTACTGCTACCACAATCTATGTATTAAGAGGTCATCTGCTCCTGCTGCTTATTTTTTACCTAGAAAAATTCTAATCCTCTGTCAGTGACAACATAATTCTTTTTGCAGCAGCAACCACTTGTGAAGAAATAAAAGGCATGCCATTTACATGCAAATCTTAAAGGTGGAGAAGGGGAGAGGAGAGGCACTGGGAAGAAAGCAATGAATAATAAAGAAACAGCATTGTTTTCAATAGGTCTGACACTTTTGTTTTCTTCTTTTTGGAAGTTCATTGGGCTTTCTGATGCAGCAGCAGATTAATTTAGTTTGTTTTGCTTCATTCATTCATTCATTCATTCATTCCTTTCTGGTTTCATTGGACTGGAATTTGGACACCAAGTTTGGTGATATCAGTGTCCTGTTGAATATACACAGTAAAGAGCAAGAGAGGACCGTTTTTGTTTGTTTGTTTGTTTGTTTGTTTTTTAATGGATTTTCTAACTTCCATCCTGAATGTGGGGACAGAACAATTACAATGAGCTTCTGGGTCTCTCTGCTTGAACTCAGGGAAGCAGGACATAAATAGCATCATAAGGTTTCACAGATTGTGAAAATACTATGATGGATTTCCAGGCTTCCAGGAATTCAGAGGTATTTTTTTTTAAATTAAGGTATTATTTATGTACATATCTTATCATTGTGTCCTCCCTCCCCCCCCCCCCCCCGCATCCCACCCCACTCCCATACATATCATTGTGATTCTCTGGTCACTTTAAGACTTCATCATTCAATTCTAGTGATTTATTTATTTATTTATTTAATGAGCAAAACTAACTTACAATCTTTCCAGATTTTTCTGAATTAAAAAGTCAAACCTATCACTGATTTCACATATTTTGTAAATGTTAAAGCAGCAAGAAAACCATGCAAACAAGTTAATCTAGAAGCTGTGGCAAAGAAAATTGCACTGGATGGAGTTACACAGGCAAAGAAGACCTTATTCAAGGCTATTGCAGCAGTGGAGAGAGACTGAACTCAGCTCCCTTGAAACAGCTGATGAGAGGGCTTTTTAGTGCCCAGTGAGCTGGTGAAACAGTACTGGAAGATTGCAATGTGATTCGACCATCTGTGTTTGCTAATTGTCCTTTATTGAAGTTAGACTCCTACCCCTCCTACAGACATTGAGAGACAGGGGTGGCTGTCTCCTTCAATAATTACATTTCAAAAGGATAACTCACAACATCTTGAGAAAGATATTTTTGGGTTGCAAAACTGACAAGAGGCTAGAAGAATATTTACAGACATTTTAAAGGAGTAGAGAAAGAATTTAGAATTATAATTACAAGTTTTCTAAAGTAAATGCAAAAGGGGGTTCAAACCTTAAGTTAGGAATAACCCTGTCTAAAGCTTAGTCAAGCTAATTAACCAAGCTAATTAACCAAGGTCAATTGTAGGAGTTAAAACTCCCACCTTCTTCTTCTACCAGAACAGAGGATTTCCAATTTTATCTGTTTTGCATATAGAATTTGCATGCAAGTTTTTCATAAAAAAGAATTTGTTTTTCTCAGACTGGCTATTTCACTTAGCATAATAGTCTCCAGATCCATCCAGGCTGCCTCAAAGGGTAAGAGTTCCTTCCTTTTTTAGAGCTGCATAGTATTCCGTTGTGTAAATGCACCACAGCTTTTTTATCCACTCAACTACTGATGTGCACTTAGGTTGTGAACTCACTAATATATAGAATCTAATGAACAAAATAATCTGAAGATCAAAGCAGGACCATAGACATGGAAGCATGGAATGGATTGACATATCCTAGAGGGAATGTGGGAGGGAGGGCTAGAAGAGTTTAATTAAAGTATTTATATGCATACTAAGGGCCCAGTCATGAATTTGTGCACCTTGAAAGGAACTGTGGGTCGTGAGGCTGTGTAGGCAGAAGGGTGGGTCTCAGCTCCTCCCACCATGGTTCCTGGTGCCCTGTCTGCTGGCAGCCCTGCTCCCAACTGTCACTCCCATGCTCTGATGACACCAGCCCCATTAACACTTGCTGAAGGTGCAGAGCAATTAGGGCCAGGGCCAGCAGCAGGTGTGAGTGGTAGCTGCTGCCCCAATCACCCCTCAGGAACAGGGAGAGGTGGAGAAAACTTCAGGGGTGATCAGGCCAGCAGCAGCCACTCGCACCTGCTGATGGCACAAGGTAATTGGGACCAACGCTGGACAATGGCAGTGGGTGCTAGTGGTGGCTCTGGTGCTGGCTGTAGGTGTGAGTGGGGCTGGCACTGGCAGTGATTGTTAGCAGTGGCTCCAGGACTGGCAGCAGGTGTGAGTGGGGCTGTCACCAGCACCGGGTGTGAGAGGTGGCTGCTGGCCCTGATCTCCCCTCAGGAGCAGGGGGAGGTGGAGAAGCCCTGATTGCCCCTCAGGGGAGATCAGTTCCCGAAGCCACCACTCACACCCACTGACAGTGCCAAGTGATCAGGGCTAACGCCGGGCTCTGGCAACAGGTGCAAGTGCCGGGTGGGACCGCACTGTTCAGGAGCAAAGAATGTTCAGTAACCACCAGAGGCTCGACCCGATGTCAGCTCCAGGTGCCTTGGTCTGGCACCCCTGTTCATCTGCTCCACCATCTCTCTGGAGCTTATGCCATCCATGTTCTGTGCATGCCCCCTGGTGGTCAGCACACATTATAGTGATTGATTGTTCGTTTGTTCCACTGGCTATTCAGTCTGTTTGCATATTCCCCTTTTATTATATAGGATGTTCATAGCCCATGCAGACAGACAATAGAAAGGGAAGGGACTGGTGTGGGGCAAAAGCCTAGTGGAGAGGGACAGAGAGGGGGAAAATTGGGACATCTGTAATACTCTCAGCAATAAAAAAAAATTTTTTTTTAATAAATTAAATGTCATGCAACTTAAAAAAAAAGACTTTGTTAACTATCAGTCAGGTACACTTTTTTTTTTGCAGATTAATAAAATAAAGTTGAGAGGAAATAAAGACAATGTTAAACTTTGCCCAAGTCCTAAACAAATAAAGCTTTATATTCAGGAATAGACATAGTGCAAGAAACAACCCTTAACGTATGACTTAGATAAGACTTTCAGACACCACCCTTGTTTACCTATGAGAGGAGGAGTTATTTGCAAGTATATTTCCACATTTTCCCCAAGGAATACCAGTAGTCCCTATTACATTGGTGATATTCATTATGGAGTCAAGTTCTTTATCAGAAGTGGTTTTAAAAAGTTTCCAATCATTTAAAAAATATTTCTGATGTATTTTATCTTCCAAAGTTGTTTAAAGGAAATGTATCTAAGTAGTCAAAATACTTCATACATTAAAACCTAAAAGAAAAGGGAAGATATTCCCCTCTCTATAGACTTAAATACCAGTCCACATATTTGATCTCAGTTCTGCTTCAATGAACTGAAAATAGCAACTACTATGTTTAATTGCATTCAAAGGTTTGAATTATTAAAAAAACACACACATCAATACATCTTCAAAGAAACTGACATAGGAAAAATCAGACGTGAAAAAGTCATTGAATTTCAGTGAGCAATTCATTGCACCATTTCAAATGTGGAAGAAATTACCTTTAAGTTTTCTTGGAATTGGGTTTTATCATAGAAACACAAGTGACTAAAAACAGTTATATAAAAAAAAAACACCTCATCTTTTGTCAGAAACACTCCCATTTAGTTATGATTCCACCCATTGTTGCAGACACATATTCTTTTACTAGTTGATTTTGCTTCTTAATTCTTTAAAGAATAAAAGTGTGATTTATTCTTAATATTTTAAAGAAAAATTGTGATTAATATTTTTAAATTCATTTCAATGACATTCCTACAAATCCAATAACTACCTTCATTCAATCTTTGTGACCACCCTATTTGTGTAGATTCTGTGAGGAATTGTTGAAAAAGATGAAGAATCTGAGCTAGGAATGAACAAAGGTAGTTTTAAAATATATTTCATTGATTTTTTTTTTACAGAGAGGAAGGGAAAGGGACAGAGAGTTAGAAACATGGATGAGAGAGAATCATTGATCAGCTGCCTCTTGCACACCCCCCACTGGGGATGTACCCACAACCAAGGCACATGCCCCTGACAGGAATTGAACCTGGGACCATTCAGTCTGGAGGCCAACGCTCTATCCACCTAGCCAAATCGACTAGGGCAATAAAGGTAGTTTTAAGTAGAAACCCACACTCTTTAGCCCATACATAAAAATTAGTTTGCAAATTTTGAGAGCAGCTGCATAGCTTTGAAATGACCTTTGGCAGAAAAAGTAAGTGATAGTTGAAAATAAGGCAAGACAGATGGGTGGCATGTACTTGAAATGCCCCATGGAGGTGGAGGGGACTGTCTGGACAGTTTAACCAGGTGTTTACTCTTGACAAAGAGCCCAGACTTAGTACAGCTAAAGGTTAAGTTATAAAATATTGTCAAGTAGAGATATAAATAATTTGTCTCTGATTGAACAGATCAGCCCAAAATTTTATTGCCTTGTGGGACACGTACTAGTTTTGCATCTAATCTGGGAATTTTACCAGCCCATAAATATCCCAGCTTCTAAAATGTTCTTTGAAAGAGTCATAACATTTCACTGGCTCTCTATTAATTAATGAGTGAAGTAAAATCTTTTTAAGTGTGATCATTTTATATTTGTGCAGGAGACAGGATTTTATCTTTCTGAAAATTATACTTTTACTCTCCCCAGAACAATCAAGATCAATGATAAAGATAAGACAAGATAATGACCCAAATAAAAGTCTCTATAAAAAAAGGAAGGTTTATGATTGGATGGAAATTAAGGGGAATAAAAGGCCATTCCATGAACAGGTGGGATATTAACAGGGAAGCAAGAGAATTGGTTTGATCTGAACTTTACCACTAATGAAAATTTTAAGTTTTCACCCTTAGTACTTTTAACTGTACTAACTCATTCAGTTACTACAGAATGTCTCATTTCTTTAAAAGAGGGGATATCTAATACATAAAACTCTGTATTTCAAGGAAAGTAGAGAGAATGAAAATGCCTTCTTCATAATAATGGAAAAAAATAGAATAATGAAAAGTGGGTTTAATTGGCAATAAACAAAATACAGAAACGTAAAGGATCAACAGTGTTTCAAAGCTGGTACTCATTTGTTGGGTGCTGTCTTTAAATGTTGAAACATGCAAAACCAAACTCAAAAGAAGAAAACACAATAAATATAACTCTTGATAATTACCTCTTATTTTAAGAGAATTCAATTTAACTTTCAAATGACAAAAAAATATGTTTCCCAGAAAATAATTTGGCTTTTAAACAGAAATTTTCAGCAGTAAGTCCAAGAAAGAGGCTTTTGTATCAGACAGAAAATTAATTTTATCCCCCAAGCATTTTGGGCAAGGAACTGGTGCTTTATTATGTATGGGCATTATTATCATATGTATATTTTATTATGTATGATAAAAATATGAGATTAGACTGCCTTGAACTCGTAAGATGGTTCACACCCGGAACCACAGTCCACAGAGTGGATTGTAGATGGTGGGAAACCGCAGACACTCAGAAATGCATATCTAGGGTCTCAACAGAGAATGTGTCTTCCTGTGAAGCATGAGGAACATGGAGCATGTGCGATTTATATTTTTTAAAATGCTAAGGGAAATTAAATAATAAAAGCATAGATAAATATAATTTGAAAAACAGAGTAGTAATATCTCCATGAATTTGTATCAAGAAAGTTGTTTCAACAAAGATGTTTGTTCTATCCTTAAGTGCCTGACAATGCTTCTCTGTTATCTTCATATATGAAATATCATCTGTATGAGCGTAGGATTCTTTACCTCTAAATTGAACATGTGGCTTGATGGCCTGCTATCATTAATGTTATAAAGGAGAAAGAAAGAAACAACAAATGTTTTTAAAAAACAAACTTTTCCTGTGGCAGCACTACTGATTTAAATGTAGGAAATTTAGAATCTAGGTGATTTTCAATGAATTCTTTGACTTAAAAAAAATAGGTTTGTTATTTGTTGGATGAAACAACTGAGCTAAATGACTTCTCTGGAATACTTTAATATCAAACTTTATCTATTATGAACATGTTTTAAAATTACTCCATAATGCATTGCACATAATTGGTTTTAAATAAATGTTTAATGAATAATCTATGGATATTAATCAGAAATTCCTCCTTAAAAAGAGCTGCATTGCCATGCCCACTTGAATGTGTGGCAGATTTTGATTCCTTGAAATTATAAAGAACATCAAACTGTAATATAAGAAATGCCCACTGATGTTAAATATAGACCAATGCATTTCAATGTTTGGGAAGACTTTTGAAAAATTCTTGTCAATATTCAGAACTTTAGATTTTAGTAAGATATAGATTAGACTAAAAAAGATAAAGCAAAAAAAAAAAAAAACCAACAACAAAAACACTTGTGTTTTCTTTTCTCCAAGCTCACTACTTTCTGGATCAAGGCTTATACACCAGACTGACAACATGAACACCAATTCTGCCACTGACCAGCAAGCAGGTCTATTAAACTTCTCTGAATCTCTATCTTTTCCTTTCTGATATAGAGATCACAAAACCTAACTTGGATTAATATGTATTTAAATGAACATAAAGAAGTTTCTGGTTCATAGTAGGAATAGAAACAGTGCTTAATAGATTAGTTGTTCAAATTCTCTAAGGCAATATTGTGCGCATTATCACCAACATATAATAGATAACAAAATGGGGACCTTGGGTGGTTTTGAGATTTTTCAAAAGAAACATTAAGATGCTATAAAGCCTACAATGATCGAATCAAAGGCTTCTTGACTCTGGGGTTTCGGTGCTTCATTTTTCTAATGTGTATGCGAGGTTATTTTTGAGCATACACTTGTATTTCACCCATTATTTGTTCAAGTGTGTCAGAATGTCATAAGAGTAATTTGACTATCAAATTGAAGTGAAAGTTCAATACTTTTATCATTATAATTGCACTTTACTCTGGATAGTGCAAAACATACAATCAGAAATAGAATAATAACACATTTGTTTGAACTCATAAAAAGAAGAGTCAGAGCATAATATTAGGTATTTTGAGTCAACTATTAACAACATCTCTAAAACTATAAAAAATGAGAAATATTCAAAAAAACAAATATAATTTTTTCACGAATATAACTTCTCTGTAGAGAATTAATGTGATAGCATAAATTTTAGATGCTTAATAAAAAGTAAGCATACATGGAAATATGTTAAAGCTTACATATTTTAAAAATAAAAAGGACATCTAAAATATAAATAAAATATACAACAAAAAGAAACAAAGTAAAAAAATGTACCAAAGTGGCCCAATATGCTTTTTCTAATAATAAAATGTTTTATTTTTATTTAAAAAAATATATATATATATTATTGATTTTTTTACAGAGAGGAAGGGAGAGAAATAGAGAGTTAGAAACATGGATAAGAGAGAAACATAGATCAACTGCCTCCTGCACATCCCCTACTGGGGATATGCCTGAAACCAAGGAAACAAACTTGGGACCCATCAGTCTGCAGGCTGACGCACTATCCACTGAGCCAAACCGTTAAGGACTAAAATATTTTATTCATAAAAATATAAAAATATGCTATACCTTTTTTTTGGGGGGGGTATGGTTTCTGGGATTTTTTTTATATGCACTTTGTTACTAGCCCCAACTCCACCAAACATCATCATTATCATAATCATAAAATACCTTGATGGAAATCAAAGTATATATTGCAAATTTTTAAAGGTATGCACCTCCAATATATTTCCTTGAGGGTAGATATTAGTTTATATTGCCTTTTTGTCAAGCTGGCTGAAGTGAAGGAACCAGACTGTCTCCAAGATCACAAATAAAACTCGAACAGTGGGAGGTCTCAGAGCTATTTAAAGAGCTTCTTCAGCTTTGAAAGTCATTCCACATGGATCATGGTGTGTTGTGTCCCAAACACTCTGAATTATTTTCTAAATGTTGACAGTTCCAAAAATGTTTTAGCAACAAAACGTACTTTAAATCTATGTTACTTTGTAGAACAGCAACAGAAAAAATTTTCTTCCAAATGTCCATAAATATTGAAACTCATTGCCAATTAAAGGGAGAAAAAGTGCTGGAACTTTCTTGTAGAGTTGAGTGTTTGCTGACATTGTCAATAGAAGAGAGTTACAAGTGATTAATTTATGTCATTTTGGAAAGACCATATGCTAAAGCTATGTGAAATCTGCCACCTGGTCATGGTGTGGAGGGTAAACAGAATTCTAGGTGAGGAACCAGAAGATGCAGGTTCAAATCTGCCTTGACAATGCCCTTCCCATATAACCATTAACTGGCCAGTTCATCTGGGCACTTGATGGTTATCAAGGGCATTGTGTTACTTCCCTGAAGGGCGACTCATCAGAGGATCCTGTGGTGCCTTTGCTGTTCAGCTGTGAGTCTATCTTTTTGCTCTAATTTTCCTAAGCTGAAAGACTAGAAACTTCCTGATTTTGAAGACATGGAACACTTGTTGTACACTTTCCCTTTAGTGTCAGAGGACAAACCAATATGTTTTATATGTGGAAGATAGATATTTCTGCCTCCTTTTGATTCCCAGAGAATTCCTAAGGAACTAGACACTGGAAGAGAAAAAAATAACTTAAAAAGCTATTTTGCAATACAGTGAGAATTCTTACTTCTATTGTGGGTTTATGAGATGCCAGTCTGAACTCTGTAAACAAGGGAAGAAGTGGAAGGAAGCCTTAAAGATGGATTCCACCAAGAATATGAAGCTGCCTTTAGAAAGCAAAGGATACTCTCTGAAGCAAGTCGAATATTCATAAGTTAGATGGAAACCAACTCTTCTTTGGTCTTATGAAGACACATAGTATTAAAGCTCTGATTTATAAATTATCATATTTGTAAATAAAGTGTAATATTTTTGTTCTCCCAAGATATAGTGTAAATTTCTGGTAAATGTTTTTTAAAAATGTGTTTTTATTGACAGACAGAGCCAGAGAGAGAGAGGGAGAGAGAGAGAGAAAAAGAGGGAGAGAGAGAGAGAAAGAGAGGGAGAGAGAGAGAGAGAGAGAGAGAGAGAGAGAGAGAGAGAGAAAGAGAGGGAGAGAGAGAGAGAGAGAGAGAGAGAGAGAGAGAGAGAGAGAGATTGATGAGAGATAGAAACATTGATTGAATGCCTCCTGTACTCCCCCTACTGGGAGTGATCCCACAGCCTGGTCATGTACCTTGATTAAGAATTGGACCAACAACCTCTCGGTGCTAGAGATGATGTTCAAGCAACTGAGTCACATTGGCTAGGGCTAAATGTTTTATTTAAACTATGTAAATATGATATTTTTTTTCAAAACATTGTAGATGACAAACATAAGTCTAAATTTCTTAACTAGTTAAACCATTGAATCTCTGAACTGGATAAAAATGTTAATCAAAGCATTATGAAGAAGTTGAGAAGTGTTAAAGCTTATCTAGGTTATGGTAATCATCTTATTTCAAAATTTTCTTCATACTCTCACTTTTGCCACTACTAAGGAAAATTCCAGACTTCTGCCTAACAAAATATTCCTTACCTATTTTTCTGCTACTGGGATCAAATTTTATATGACCTAGTATAATTATTTCCTTAGATTTTTATTTTAATAATTTGAAGATATAGTTGACATATTCTGTGGAAGAAACCTTTATAAATTTGAAGACTATACTAAAAATATTGTGCTTTAATGCATTTCTTACACCTAACTGAGCATATTTTCTCATTACTATACCTAGGTAGCTATTAAAGAAGGAAATCTTGCAGCAAAGGGTGAGAGAAGAATAATAGTTCTGAAGGCTGACTCACATAAAAATGCAGCTATGGCTTATCATAGATAAATATTAGAAAACCAAAGCCACATGTTCTCTGTGAAACATAAGAGGGATTGAATAATAATGACATGGAAGTATGTTAAAGTTAAGTGAAATCAATTATTGATTAGGAACTGAGTTCTGATGTTAGGCTGTTTTGGTTCAAATCCTGCCTCCACTATTTGGCAAAATAATACTAATTTGGCAAAAGAATACAAATTTTAATTATGCATATAAGTAGAGATGATTATATTTATCTTATAAATGAGATAAATATAAATTGTGAATTGCTTAATGCAGTACAGGGCATATCATAAAAGCTCAATAAATTTAATTTAGCCATGACAATTCTAAGTCCTTTGCCTCAGGAAGTAATCACAACAATATATTGAAGTAGTTGTCATTGTCATTCCCCCATATTGTCAGTGAGAAAACTGGGCCAGAGAGAGATTAAGTACTTGCCCAAGGTCACAAAATAGCACTTGTGATTCCAGTTTAGAATCCTCTACATCCTGTATAATAAAAGCCTAATATGCTAAATGTCTGGTCTTCCCATCAACCATTCAACCAATCAAAGCGTAATATGCTAATTATATGTTAAA
Source organism: Vespertilio murinus (assembly GCA_963924515.1). Taxonomy (NCBI): domain Eukaryota; kingdom Metazoa; phylum Chordata; class Mammalia; order Chiroptera; family Vespertilionidae; genus Vespertilio; species Vespertilio murinus. Next base: position 45,996,794 of record OZ004709.1, on the reverse strand, counting down.
GCCGCTCAACTGCTCGCTATGGATGTGCACTGACCACCAGGGGGCAGATGCTCCAACTGGTAGATTATCTTGCTGCTGGGGTCTGGCCTATCAGAACTGAACAAGATGGACCAGATAAGCCCTGGAGTCCTCCTGCAGTCCCTCCCCTGCTGGCCAACCTGCCATGTCCCTCCCCAGCCCCAATCATGCACCAGTGGGGTCCCTTGGGCTGGCCTGTACCTTCTCACAATTCAGGACCCCTCAGGGAATGCTGGAGAGCCAATTTCAGCCCCATCCCACAGGCCAGGTTGAGGGACCCCATGGGTGCACAAATTTATGAACCAGACAACTAGTATGATGATAAAAATCATAGATTTAAATGCCCGCAAGAGAAGACTGAAAACAAAAGTTCTGGATTCTCAACTTTGCTCTTCTTCAGTCATGTTGTGAATTAGGACATGTTTCTTAACATCTTTGGTCTATTTATTCACCTATAGCAAGAATGGTCAGGATGGAATAGTCACCAAATTTTCTGCAATTCTCAAATTCCCATATATCTGTGATTTTACCTTAGTCTTATTTTCCCCCTTCATCAAAATTTATGTCACTATCCCAAGTAGCTTTTTGGCTACTTTGGTATAAAATAAGGTGTAAAAGTTAGAGGAAAATAAAAATAAAAATTTAGAGGAAATAACTTGGGTAGTGATATTTTATCAACCAAGTTCCAGTACATTTTGGAATACAACCACCTTGTTATGTTTATCATATTTGTGCTAATTTATTTAGAACATTCTAGTTAAATAGTATGATGCTTAAATGTACTGTAAAGGTTAACTGTATGTGTATTAACAATATCAAGTGACTATTTACCTATTAATTAATGAATTAGTGATGTTTAAGGACAAGATGATGTGATCTATTAAGAGTTAAGCAACAGCTAAAACCGGTTTGGCTCAGTGGTAGAGCGTTGGTCTGCAGACTGAAAGGTCCTGGGTTTGATTCCGGTCAAGGGCATGTACATTGGTTGCGGGCACATCCCCAGTAGGGGGTGTGCAAGAGGCAGCTGGTCGATGTTTCTCTCTCATCTACATTTCTAGCTCTCTATCTCTCTCCCTTCCTCTCTGTAAAATATCAATAAAAATATATGTTAAAAAAAAGAGTTAAGCAACAGACCTACGGCCCTTGAATGAATACTATATAAATATCAGCAAGCTCAATAGTCTTTATTCTGGTTAGTTCAGATCCTGTGGTCAACAGCTTGGTGCTATATAAGTCCCCTCCCAGAGAACTCTGATTTCCTATCCAACAACAAGGCTTGCTCATCTTTAAAAAAAAAAATTAAAAAAAAAATATTTTTTTTTCCAGAAAGGAAGGGAGAGGAATAGAGAGATAGAAACATCAATGATGAGAATCCCCGATTGGCTACCTCCTGATGCCCCCCAGTGGGGATTGAGCCTGTAACCCAGGCATGTGACCTTGACCGCAATCAAACTTGGGACCCTATAATCAAGGTCAATGCTTTGTCCACTGAGCCAAACCTGCTAGGGTGAGGCTTGCTCATCTTGCCTAATAGCATGTCAGTGGCCCCTTTTGAACCAGTCATCCTACAAGGTACTAGGTAATGTGACAGAGAGCAATGAATAAGACCTCTTCTGAACTGCAAAGAGGTTGTAGGACTGTGCTTTCTCACTATTAAAAGTCTTTTTATTGGTGTTATTATGTAATTATGTAGCACGAGTCTTATTTTCATTGCAAAACACCATCTGGTAGCAATGACGTGAAAAGGGGGTATTTTGTTATGAATTACTTTATCCACTTAAGGCTGCTGTTATATACCAAAGGTTCAGATCAAATTGGGTTTAAGTCAGATTAAGACTGTGACAAAGGCAAATAAATTATCTGGAGAAATTAGAGGTGTATATTATCACTTGAGATTAAAATAATGACAAATAGAGGTTAGCTATTTACTTGGTATATAAATAGGATAAACAGGTTCCTGTGATACCAATCAAGAAGATAAAGATATGGTAATGCTGGGGTTCTTGATCCAGCATCTAGAAGGGTTCAGGAAACTGGAGAAGTTCTGTGTGTAAATTAAATAAGAGTCCAGAGACAAAACATAATTTTGGAAGGCATTCTGGGGAGCCAGAGAAGACTTAGCTAAAGGAACTAAAGTTCTTCCTTGTCTCAGGACCTTTTGCTATTTATTAACACAATTTGTCCTAAGGCAAGGTAGATACACACTTCAAAGGCCAATTTTTGGAGTACAGAATCCATTGTCAGATTGGAAGAATTACCTCTGAATGTTCAGGTGTTTGGCTAGGAGGAGGCAATAACATGTAGATTAAGATGCCCTTAGCTGTCTGGCAGCAAGCAATCAATTTTTGCATCTCTTTCAGGTTTGGGGAAATGCCCTCAGCCATCTCCAGATGATTTAGCCTGCTAACATGCTGAAATTGGCTCCTGTCATAATGGAGTTAAGGAATATGTGTGAACAACTCTTCCTGATCTTCTCTTATTCAGAATAGGATGAAACCAAATTAAATTGTTTGGCTAACTGAAATAGAGTTTGTGGTCTTCTGTGCTATTCTCAATTATTATTTTTAAATCTTTATTGTTGAAAGTATTACATGTCTCTCTTTTTCCCCCATTAACCTCCTTCTAGCCCACCCTCAACCTCTACCCCAGACCTTCAGCACCCTATTGTCTGTGTCCATATATGCATACCAATGATATGGTGTTTGAAAAGTTAAGCTCTCAATCCATTGGTTCATTTAATATATGTGTATAGACTTATTTTTCTAGAGTTACAGCAGAGAATGAATAGACATAAAGTACTGACCTCATGAGCCTTATATATGTTAGATGGTGATAAGTCCTACAGAGAAAAATAAAGCAAAGAAGATGTTAGGAAGCACTGGGGAGGAGTAAACACATGCAGGGAAGACTGAAGTGCTACACTGACATTTGAGCAAAGACCCCCAAGAAGGTGAGAAAGCAAGCCTTGTAAATGAGAGAGTCTGAAGCAGAGAAAATGGGCAACATAAAATGAAGGCTCTGGGAGGAATGTTCAATTACAAGAATTCCATTGTTGGTGGAGTTGAAGGATGAGTGGAAGATTATGTTGGAATGGGAACCAAATTGTGCAGGATCTTATAGGCTCCTCAGATGACTTGGTTTTATTTTGCATGAAAATGGAACCCCCTGGTCCATCCTTACAATTTCTCTTTCATGTTCTCTCTTGCTCTCAATCCTGATAAAAATGCAGCCATCCACTTTCTTCCTACTGTTTTATATTTGGCACACAGAATATGCCCTGGCAATATAAATATTTGATGATGGAAGAGTGATGGATGCCTTATGGGTTGAATTATACAATTGTGTAAGGCTTATCTTGAATCTTTAATTTCCTCTTGGATGTCCAGAATCACTAGGGATGATATGGGAGTGACCAGAGAACACTAGTCAGTACTTCCTTGATAAGATGATTTTTATGCATCCTCCGACTGCAACTGCCTCCAGAAAGGCTCCTGCCAATGGTTCAGAAGCCACTTACTAGAAGCTTTAGTAAACCCCTGCCCCTTGGCAGTTGCTCTGTAACCCCTGAGCAGGGGATGGATACTCTGAGCAGTTCTTCTCACTTCTATTGGCAGAAGCTTCCTGGAGAATCTTGGGCTGATGGTGACAGTTCCAAGACATTTCTAGTAAAAACCTATGGTGTTTCTGATGTCCATCCAGGAATACGACTCGTGACAAAGCTTGTGGCTACATTAAATCAGCACAGTTCAGTATTCCTTTAGGGAAGCTCTGGCTTTTTCCAAGGTAAGTAATTTTTTTCAATAGCTTGCCTTCCAAGAAATTTCTTCAAGTTCCCAAAAGTACTGTAGGGAAAGCAATGAGTATAATAGCACAACTCAGAGCCACATTCCAATCTGTCTCCTCTGTTCAATTTGATAGAGGGTGACCTTTCATGCTTTCGAGGGGGCTCTTTACAGATCATAATATGTGGAGCCCATCACTCCTTTCTGGTTTCATCTAAACTCAGAATAGGCTAACTGAAATAGAGGTAGGTATCAGGAGAAGCTCCTCTGTTTTGTCCTATGTTTCTGTCCACAGAACTCAGGAACTGAAGTTTCAGCAATAGTCCTAGATAAATCATTCCTCTTTCAAAATCTCCCTTCCATTAAGTTATAAATGAAAACAGAACTATATTTGTTAGCTCTATGTTAGTTAATATATATATTTTTTTCTTGAATCTTTATAATATTTTTATAAAGATTATAATATAATAATCTTTATGAATATTATATAAATATATATTATATGTATTATATATAAGTATATATAAACATATATATATACATATTTTCAAAGTTGTTCATTAGAGATAAAACGATTGAGCAGACCTTCTTCTTTTAGATTAGAGCAGTTTCCCAAATTTGTCTGATTAAACAATCACTTTAGATACTTGTTAAAGATCTAAACAAACTAAAACAAAACACAGAAGTTCAGAATTATCCCCTTTTTGTTATTTTAGTTTATTTTGAGGGGAAGGGGAGCTGGGAGTCAGCTATCTTAACAATAGTCACAAGTGATCCAAATAGCCAGGCATGTTTGAGAAGTTCTGGATCAGAGAATAGGAAAGGTGTCATTTTGATCACTCCTTCTATCTAGAGAATGGAAAAGCCCTCCCTTCTTTCCTTCCCTATTTTTCTGTCCTGGATTCAGAATGGGGTTGAAAAGCATGTAAAAATGAATGACCAGAGAAGAAAATGACAGTTAATGGTTAAAACATTTCAGTTTAAAGCCTAGATAAATGTTAACTCATTGCTGCCTTTATCACTTAGGCTGCTATGGCAAAAACACCAGTCTGGGTGTGTTATGAACAACATAAATTTTTGTGTTTTGTTTTATTAATCCTCACCCGGGGATATTTTTCCATTGATTTTTTTAGAGAGAGTGAAAGAGAGAGGGAGAGACAAAGAGAAATATAGATGTGAGAGAGACACATTGATTAGTTGCTTCCTGCATGCATCCCAACCAGGGCCAGGGAACCTGAAATGGAGGTACATGACCCTGACTGGAATCGTACCCAGAACCCTTCATTGTGAGGGCTGACAGTCTAGCCACCAAGTCAAACTGGCTAGGGAAACAGCATGCATTTCTCTCTTACAGTTTGGAGGCTGAAAGTCCAAGATCAAGGTGCCAGCAGATTTGGGTCTGGGATGAACCTCCTTCTTGGTGCATAGGTGGCATTTTTTGCTGTGTCCTCACCTATGGGAAGGGGAGAAGGATCTCTCCTGTAAGAGCACAGATCCCCCTCAAGGGAGCTCCACTCTCATGACCGAATCACCTCCCTCCTAATGTCATCTCACTGGGATTAAGATTTCAATATATGAATTCGGGGAGACACAGACATTCAGTCTACGGCACTCATTTGTGAGATATACTAGGATTTGCATAAATAATTCCAGACTCTGAATGAAGAAAAAAAATAAAGTGGATTGTTTGGGAGTATCAAGAGAACTACTCCCTGTGGGGGAAGAAGGGTGAAGTTATCTCTTCTACTATGGAAGGAAGGGTTCGTCATGGGGATCGTCAGTCCAGCTTTGAAAACTAGACCCCCTCTTACAGTTGTACTTTGCACAATAAGAGATTTCAGAGAAAAATAGATTTTGGACTATATCAAAGCAGGAAACAGTGTAAACAGTTCTGAGACGGGAGGCTACCGCAAGCCTTGGAAACAGCCTGCTCTCCTTTGGCCTGGAGGGCTAATGAGCGGTGGAAAGAGCAATGACCAAAGACAGCGGCCAATCAGCAGGGTCAGCTGAGAACACAGACCTTTGCTGGCTCTGAGATCTTTTCATTTTCTTCACTTACCGCTTCCTCCTCAGTAATGGAGAGTCCATTAGCGGGGCACTCACACTCCTGGCAGCGATTATTTTGTGGCAGTGAATTTGCTTTTGTTGTATATGTTGTATAATGTGTGATGGAGATGTAAGTAATCAATATGCACATAGGATCGAAAAATAGTCACACCCATCACAGATAGTATTAAAGTAATAATTACTTGTGTATATTGTTTTCACAGAGCTTTCTACCTATATTGCTTCATTTTATAAAATCCCTTGTAAGACCCTTTGGAGGTAGGAATTATAATTATGTTCGTTTTCAGAGGTGAAACCTGAGGCTTACTGAGCTGTGCAAAGGGGACACATCCTGGTACGTGGCTCAGCCAGGACTCAAAGTCTCACGTTCTGAGCTTGAAATCTGTGCTCATTCCTCGGTAACAAGCTGCTAATCTTTCATTATCTAATTTTGTCTTAGGGGCAGTCACAAGGAAACTTTTAACAGGAATCGTAATAATGTCTGCTTCACATAACTTAGCATGGAAGTCAGTAACAATATGGTGAAATCCTCCACTTCACACATACATTTTGGAGGTGCCAGTGTTTTCAGACTATAATTTCAGGGCAAGTATGATTAACACCACACATTATCTTTGCTCTCCTTAATGAAGGGGGTGATATCAGCTTGTTTTAGTATCAGCTTCCTGCAGGCTAACAAGGAAATCAAAAGATTAAATTATGTAAACTAATTTAGACTCTTATGCATATTTAGGTATGTGTTTACTGATTAATAAATTAGACACAAGTTTGTTTAAATCAAGCAAATTGCTCACATATTCATTACATTTTTAAAATCCTAACCACCTCTCTGTTTTTAAGGCAGTGATATAAAGAATAAGGCATAGATAAATAGAGGACTAGAAGAATAGTAGAAGAGAGGCGGATAATGCAAAGAATAAATCCAGAAAATTCCTTGAAATAGACATATTTAAAAAATTCTATATATGTGACTGTTAGATCTATTTGCTGTAAACAATTTTAAACAAATTATTTAACTTTATTATATTTCCAGTTCAGTTATCAGATATAATATCTCATGAGGCTAAGCTAATGAAACTTTATTTTCAATTTTACCAGGCTGGCCTCTCAGTAAGAGATAATATACCTCAGAGACACATTCTGACTTTTGAGGGCCCTTGACATTTCCACCTTTGTGGGTATCTTCCTCCAAATAATATTGAAAATATTATTATGTTTATCATTGTAAAGACAAATGTGTTAAGTTATATATTAAAATATTTTCACTGATCTAAACATTTAATTGTTTCCTTCGGGGAAAAAGGCAGGCCTCTTAATACAAGATGGTACAAGCAAATACCACCAAGATGTGTCATGCACTCCTGGGTTTGCTCCTGCAATTAATAATAATAATCTATCTACATAAAGAGAGGATATGCAAATAGACTGCCACACTGTCACAAAGATGGTGGTTCCCACAGTGGAGGCGAAGTTTCTATAACACAAGCTGGCTTAGCCCATGGCGGGGGCCAAATTCCTGTAACGAGCCTTAATGTGCAATCAGCAGCTGGGCTGGGTCAGGGTATCTGAGGCTGCACCCCCTCACCCAGTGGGGCTTGACAGGGACCTCATGCTGTGCCCTTGCATGGCTCCAGGCCAGGGAACCTTAGGCCATGTCTCCATGTCTCTCTCCTTCCTCCTCCCTCACCCCCCGCCCAGCAGGGCTTGATGGAGGACCTCAAGGTGCGCCCCCCACCCACTTCTGGGGAACATCAGGTTGCAATCCCCACCCCAGTGCTGGGAGACCTGAGACTGCACCCTTAGCCCAGTGGGTTTGTCGGGGACCCTCAGGCTGCACCCCTAACACCCAGGAGGGCTTGGCTGTGGACCTCAGGCTGTGCCCCCTATCTGGCAGTGCTTAACAAGGCTGGGGCCAACTGGGTCTGGGTCTTATGTGATTTCGAGGTACACGTGGGTGGGTGGGGATTTGACTCTGATTCCCATGACACACCCCAAACTCTGACAGGAAGAAAATTTTCATATACATTTTACTAATTTTCTTTCATCTTTGACACTTCTATTATAGAGAAAGTGCAAATAGCAATATTAAAAATATTTCCTCCAATTAATTCCCTTTTAATGTGCATAAATTTTGTGCACCAGGCCACTTATCCTATCTAATAAAGGAATATGTTAATTGACCCTCACACCATCACAGAGATGGCAGCACCCACAGCCACAAGATGGTAATGCCCAGTCCCTTTAACCCTACCAGAGCAGCAGGCATGGGCCATTCCACTCACCTGCCTCCAGAGTCCCCCAGTCCCCTTAGACTCCCAGCTGCCCAGGACTGGCTTGAGCAGCAAGCAAGCCTAGGATGGTGGCTGCCCAGGCGCACAGGGCTTCCTGAGTCTTAGGTAACCAGGGCCGGCCAAGGCTTACGCTGCTGGCAGTGGCAGCAGCAGAGATGTGATGGGGCATCACCTTTCCCTGATTGCCAGGTCACCTCCTGCCCCTGAGGGATTCATGACTATGAGAGGGGGCAGGCCTGGCTGAGGGACCCCTCTTCCAGTGCATGAATTTTCATGCACAGGGCCCCTAGCAATAATAATAATTTACTTCTACATTATCACAGAGATAATTATGTATGTTCTGTATTAAATGTTTTCATAAATCTAAAAATTCTTTTGCTTTCTTCTGATTTTCAAATAAATGAAATTTATGGTCTCTAAAAGGATCCTTGGCTCATGGCTCTTGATCCAGGCCTGACGGGAAAGATGTCTGCAGGCAATAGGATTTCTTCTGGGTCTCTTGAACATGCACTATTCTCTTACTAATCTATTTTTTTTAACCCTTTAAAGTTTTGCTCCCTCCTCATGGTGGCAAATTCCTACCTGACCATGAATACTCACCTCAAATTTTATTTCTTTGGTGAAGGTTATGTTGAATCCTTAGGCACACCAAGATATGGTTAGGACTTTGTATGTAACCTTAAAGAACTAAGGAGAAATGCAGAATCTTTATTTTTGTGAATACCTCATACTATCTCTTACCACATTTAAAAATATATATATTTTATTGGTTTTTTACAGAGAGGAAGAGAGAAGGACAGAGAGTTAGAAACATTGATGAGAGAGAAACATTGATCAGCTGCCTCCTGCATGCCCCCTACTGGGGATGTGCCACAACCAAGGTACATGCCCTTGACCGGAATCGACCTGGGACCTTTCAGTCTGCAGGCCGATGCTCTATCCAAGCAAAACCGGTTTGGGCCACATTTGTTTTTTGATAAACATTTTGTTTTAGAATAATTTTCAATATCCTGAAAAATTTCAAGGACACAGCATTCCCACATACCCCTGGCTGTTTTTAGGGACTACTAACATTATCATTGTTGTGCATCTGTCAAATCCAAGAAATCATAATTAGTACTTTACTATTAACTAAACTTTAGACTTTATTCTGATTTCATCAGGTGATATCTTTTGAATTCCATTTGTTTCAGGACTCTATACAGGAATTAATATTGCATTTAGTTATTATGTCTTATTCATTTGTACCTCTCTCCCCTCTGTAACGAGAGAGTGGTGCTTGGTATAATGAAATGTTAACTAAAAGTTTTGAAATTCATGCTCTCTTTCTTTCTCTTTTTTGTATCCATTTTCAAAGGCCTGCCATGTTTAATATGTTCACACAAAGCAAGTAGTTGGCAAGTCACAGACTCTTTTACTTAAACTAATAAATGGTTATTCTCTGTGGTAAGTTCCAGCGAGACTCAAATTAATGAGCTTTTCTGTTTACAGACTAGTCCATCTTGATCTTTATAGAACACAGACTTCCTGAAGTTGTTATTGAAACCCTGCCTCTTAATGGTGCCCTCGGGGTCTGAACTGGGATTTCATATTCATCAGATGTTAATTTCTTCACTCTGAGTGTTCTGGGCTTATGTTGATCCTGGTCTAGCAATTTATGACATTGGGGAACTAATATCATAGATAAAAGAGAAAGATGGTGCCACAGACCAATGGTATGCCAAAGCAATGTACCAACCTCCCTCTCACTGCTCTCCTTAAGTGCTGTCTCCTGGCATCTTTGCTACCATAATTGCTCCAATGTTTTCATTGATGAAGCCTATCCATCTTTGTTTTACACTCTGTTCAAAAGCAATATGCTTGTGCTTCTAACCTGTGCTTTCTGAAGATTTAGGTGCCTTGTCAAGAATTAGGTGCTATAGGTCCTTCAGTTTCTAGAAACGGTTCTTCAGATCCTAAGATTAGGCCCGTGTTCATATGGAATATGTGATGTGATGGTCTAAACCACTTTCCTTAAGTTTTGTTCAAAATAACTTGATCTTCAGGCTTTGTTCTCATTTCAAGCTGGTATGTTTCTGTCCTTTCCACTGGCATTTGAGTTATTTTGCTAAATGCCTCTCAGTCATGCATGGAACTAGATGCCTGGGGGAACTGCCCTCTCATCTTCAAGTTATGCCTGGGCATCCACAGACATTGGAATGTCCTGCAGAATTACTTTATGACTCATTTTAAGATTCTATTCTGACTGATGGCTTATACATCTTTCTATTTTGCTACTATATAAGGTCCTTGAGTTGGGGGGATAGTTTCTGCATCTACTCAGTGTCTGTGTCAAGCTTTGCACAAAGTAACAGCCGAATAAGTCACTTTTGAATGGATGTAACTGGGCTATTTATAATATGGAGCCATTTCCCCCCATGCAGTGAGTGAAAGGGTAAATTTCATCATTGGAAGAGCTAGAGCAAGCACACACACAAAAAAGCACACATTAAATGCAGAATGCCAGCAGATTCTGGAGCTCCATCACAATGTTTTAGGATATTTATTCAAATCTGCCCTTTTCTCCATGCATACACAGGCACACTTAGGGTTGATGTGCCCTGGGAGAACGGGCATTTGTCAAGGTTTCTAAGCCATTACTTTTCCTATGGACTCTAGCTGATGCTTCCTCCAAAAATTGTGGAAGGCCTGCTAATTTCTTCTACTTGAAGGAACAAATAGAGGCACAGCAGTTAAAACCTGAATGGTCATTCTGTGAACCATATAAGGTGGAAGGCATTACCCCCAAAATAAATAAACAAATCAACCAGATCACCAGTGTTCTTTAAATAATCCTTAATAAACATGTTGAACATAAAATTTAAAATTTGGTATTTGTCTATTTTGAATTATTACCATTTCCATGCTTTTACAAAACATCATTGATAAGGATAATGAATATAGGTTATGGAAAATTCTTTTCTATATTGTTATTGAACCTCCTGAGTATGATTAGGAACTGAGGAACGCCTAGAGGCCAGAAGTTTAATACCAAGGTGTTGTCAAGGTCATGCTCCCTCTGAAAGCTCTAGGAAAAATCCTTCTTTGTTTGTGTTAGCATCTGGTGGTCCCCAGCAATCCCTGCCATTCCTTGGTCTATAGATGCAATGTCTCTGCCCCCCATTTCACATGACATTTTTCCTTCTATATGTCCTCTCCTTTTAGAAGGACAACAGCGATTGGATTTAGGGCTTACCCTAATCCAGATCTGAACTTATTACTTCTTCAAAGTCTCTATTTCCAAATAAGGTCACATTCTGAATTTTTGCTTAGATATGAATTTTGAGGATACACTATTGAAACCACTACAGAGTCCTATGGCCAAAGTTGTGATCTAGAATCCAGCCACACCACTTCAATAAGCCCAGTGCCAACATCAAAATGGGTTATAAACATTCCACTAGTAGTCCAAAGGGCTTCTTGGTGAGCAAGTAAAATCTCCCTCTCTCACAACACTTGCCTGCTGTCTGCAGGGAAGCATATAAATCTAGGATGACTACACATTGGAATGGCTTCCCTAGAGGTGAGCAGTACACATTCTCTAAAAACATCTGTGTCTTCAACACATTTAGTTACTTTTCTGGACCCCTCCCTGGGAATCCATAGCAACATTTGGGAAGAGAAAATGTGCAAAAGACTGAATATCACATGAGGCAGGTGGGGGTGCAGACAGCAAGCTAGGGGGAATTGCAGAATATGCGACCACTCCAAGACTCTCAACTCTAAGACAAGAAGTGAAGAATCTGTGACATATACATTTTTTGAGAAATTTACCTTTTATTTAAAAAATTCCCATCAAAACAACAATGTGGTACCATCTCACACCAATCAGAATGGCCAACATTAACAAATCAATAAATGACAAGTGTTGGCGAGGTTGTGGAGAAAAAGGAACCCTCGTGCATTGCTGGTGGGAATGCAGACTGGTACAACCACTGTGGAGAATAGTATGGAGTTTTCTCAAAAAACTGAAAATGGAACCCCCATTTGACCCAGTAATCCCACTCCTAGGACTATATCCCAAGAAAATAGGAACACCAATCAGAAAGGGTATATGCACCCTTATGTTCATAGCAGCACAATTTACAATAGCTAGGATTTGGAAACAGCCTAGGTGTCCATCAGCAGATGATTGGATCAAAAAAACTATGGTACAGCTACACAATGGAATACTATGCTGCCATAAAAAAGAAGGAATTCTTATCATTTGCAGCAACCTGGATGGAATTGGAGAACATCATCCTGAGTGAAATAAGCCAGTCAATGAAAGAGAAACACCACATGACCTCACTCATTTATGGATAATAAAGAACATTATAAACTGATGAACCATAAGATAGATATAGTGATAGTAAAGCAACAAGCAGACTGTCAAATTACAGCGGGGAGGGTAGGGAGATATGGGGGAAATAAGAGATCAACTGAAGGACTTGTATTCATGCATATAAGCATAACCAATGGACAAAAAACTCTGGGGAGGAAGGGCATGTTTTGGGGGGGGCAGTGGTAATATATGTAAACAGATAATAATTTAATAAAAAAATAAAAATAAATAAAAAATTCCCAGCCATGTTCAAAGCAATCTCACTTTGTAAATAATTAACATGGACAACTTAGGCAGAGGTGGGGGGGTACCTGAATTGTAAGGAAAATGACCTTATTTCTCCTCTTAGTCTTGTGGCAGGAACTTTTAAAACTAGTTTGATCCTGGAAGCCTCTCAATTTCTCAGTGTTTCTTTTATTCAGCTACTCAAGGAAGACTTAGGGAGGCTCAGGAAGCAGGTGGTTGGAGATAAAGACATTAAATTTTGTTGGTTCTAATTATTTCCTTCCAAAATGTGGGGAGAGAGACTCAGTTAGGTAGGTCGGATACTGATCATCGACACCTTTATAGATTCAGACTTACACTTGGATCCTGATGGGACACAAACAGGACGCTATTTGTTTAAGGGATCCTAACATCTTAACTGCCACCACATTTGGCCCCTTCTAAAATGAAAAGCAAGAGCTGTTTAATTGCCCACAGCATCTCTAAACAACAATTAGAGAACACGAATTGAAAAGCACTGAATCTAATTCCAAATGCAAAGGCAATAATTAATGAGAATAAAAGACACTGCTTATTATAGTTTCATTTAGTTCTGATGAGTGACATTGATTGGATAATTACTGTGGATTTCATAATTTATTTCGACATAAAGTTTTGGCACATTAAATGTGTAGTATGAGCTTTGTAAAATTATATGCAGTAGATAACATCATAGAATGACTGGCTTATAACAGTAAGTTTTTGTTTCCTAGAAATATTTTACCAGATTAAGTAGAAATAATATATTTGAAAAAAAATACATAATTGGTGAACAGGGGCATGCTGGCTGAGAATTTTGGGGTACTTTTTAAAAATATATATATTATTGATTTTTTTTTTTACAGAGAGAAAGGGGGAAGGATAGAGAGCTAGAAACATCAGTGAGAGAGAAACATCGACCAGCTGCCTCTTGCATGCCCCCTACTGGGGATATGCCCACAACCAATGTACATGCCCTTGACCAGAACCTTGGACCTTTCAGTCCGCAGACCTACGCTCTATCCACTTAGCCAAGCCAGTTTCTGCTGGGGTATTTTTTTTAAAATATATTTTATTGATATTTTACAGAGAGGAAGGGAGAGAGATAGAGAGCTAGAAACGTTGATGAGAGAGAAACATCAACCAGCTGCCTCTTGCACATCCCCCACCGGGGATGCGCCCACAACCAAAGTACATGCCCTTGACCGGAATCGAACCCGGGACCTTTCAGTCCGCAGACCGACGCTCTACCACTGAGCCAAACCGGTTTCGGCTCTGCTGGGGTATTTTTAATCACTGGTATTTGAAGTGCTTTCTGCACAGGGAAGTTGTACTTGAATTTGCACACCTTGGGCCAAATATGCTCGGTCCAGTAGTACAGGACTCTTCACTATGGATATTGTCTATTAGTTCAGACTTTGTCAGGTCCTGGTACATCACTGATAACCTGTTTGCTTATGTAGACTTGGCCAGGGTTCTGCTACCAGAAAATTGACCTATGGTAACCAGTTAAGTACTGTTAGATATACTAGAAGCATATATAAACCATGGCCATCCATCTCACATAACAAGGTAGAGCCTACTTTGTGGATTATCTATGGAAGATTTTTAAAATTATAGACTAATTGTTCCTACCTCCCAATAGGCTTTTGGGCTGCGGATTCAGCTATCATTCGGAGTATTCAGGGGATGCAGACCAATATGGATTTTAACCCAAAGAGATGGGGACAGTTGGAATGATAAATGTTTTTTCAAACCCAGGCATAAATTGGTTGTATAGCTGAAGTGGATGCTGTGGGTACCAGATGATATCCTCTTGGTCTTCTCAGTTCCTAGCACCTATAACTTTCTGTCTTGCTTTGGTGACAGAACATGCACAGCCCCTGCATGTGGTAGATCATGGCACTGGGAAATGGATCCCCTCCTCCAAGCCAGTGGCTGAAGCAGCTGGGGGATTCACTCCCTGCAGTCCTGCATCCGGGAATACCCTTGAGGTTCACATCTGCACATGTTCTGAGCTCTGTGGTGGGTTTAAGCTTAAGTTCCCACAGTGGCAATTTAGTTGATGATACAAACTTTGATGTTGATCTTGCTTCTCCTGTCTTCCTTCCCTGCTCCCACATCTCCTTGGCATTACCTCCCAAATCTCTGATTTCAACTTAAATGTGGTCTCAGTCTACACTTTTTAAGAGAGCAGTCATCATCTTCCACTTGTTATTATCTCACCAGATTTAAAAAGCCTATTGAGCATGTATGGGAACAGTTCTCCTTCTTATGTTCTAGAAGGCAGCTCTGCACCCAGACTGTGTTGCTTGCAGCACACACACTGTTACTGATCCTCATAGGTCTTCTATGATGAGGCTCAGTCACCTAACTAAGTCAACTTCTCCACCAGAATCCTAATCCTATCTCCTTGCATGTCACACACTTCAGTTAAATACTTTCATGAGGTGCATTTTGACAAACAACAAATAGCATGAATGCACCCTTAGCAGGACTTTCTTCTGTGCCCGAATGTCTGTGCCCAGGCAGAAGTGAGCTGCCTTATGAAAGTCTCATTTGGGGCCTCTAGTCATTCACTAAAGAGGCAGTTAGGAATCAGAGAGCACAGAAAACCTCAGGCAAGGCTGGTTCATTAGTGCCTCAGCTGATTAATCAAGACCTGGCTGCCACTCTGTTAAATGCCTCGAGGTGGAGTTGGAGGCAATCAGCCCGGTGGAAACGGCTTGATTGCTTCTCAAAGTGGCAGTTCACTTTTGGACACTGTACTTGTTCCTGTCAGATGTGTATTGTGACCTTCAATAAGGACGATGACCCTGCCTCCAAGTGCAGCTCGGTGAGCACACTATCTTGGGATCTGTTGTACGAAGACAGTTACATATGAAGAACCAGCTGCAAAGTCCCCGAATGCAATTATATTTTGGTTTCCTGAATGCAGCTCAATTATTGCATTTGTCTTCCTTTTGTATTTAGCTTGGAACAGGCACTCCCACTCAATGTGCCAAACGCTTTATTTTTGTCTCCATTTTTAAAGTGTACATCGGGAAAATGAAGTGCTCTCTCCCCCCCCTCCCACAGTAAACAGTCGCATAACTGTAATAAGAAGCTTTCTGAATAATTTATAATTTGCAAACAAAAATTCATCTGATTATGCTGAGATGACAGACACTCTGCATAACAATGCCTATTATCAAAGAGGGTTTTTCCTTTTCTTCCAGGCTGGTTACTGATTATTTACACAAATTGAAGAGAAATAACTATGTACACTATTACCTTTAAATTATTTTTTAATCTACCTTTTAATCTCTCAAAAGTCTACAGGAACAATGTAATTATTTTCTGCCAGTCACTGATGATGATGTATTCAAAAGCGTTTTCCTATGCAGATGAACAAAACACACGTTCAAGATAATATGCAGTTCAATACTTCTTTCTCCTGGGGAATGGCTGTTTTCAGGGTTATATATCAGCAGCAACTCAAGCCTTTGTTATGCTTAATTTTCCTTTGTTACTGGAAAAACCATAGCATGAATACATACATTTTTTTCTCCAAGATCACACAACCCTTTCTTATCTCCTCTTGACTTTGTGTCAAATGTGAAAAAAGATGATGCTCTTATTTATTTCCAGGTGAAAGTCATTCATTAAAACTTGGGGTCTAACCTGCTGGTTTGGTTGGAGCCATTTTGGGTACCAGTCAGGAGATGCAGAGAGCAGAAGTAATGTTGTTCTTCAAAACACTGGGGGAGATAACATGGCTAAAGTTATGACAGTATTCACAAATGAGCTCTGAGGGGCTCTTCATTCATGTTTAAATTACAGAATCTCAAATCGCATGACTGCTATGAAGGTAGAAGTCACAGATGGGCTATATTCTATGGTTCTCTTGTGTTTCACTGGACTGTTATTTTTCGTGAGTGAGTTAATTTGTTTTCTCAAATTATCCACAAGAGCAACCTGCGTTCCCATCTTATTGATTATTACCTAATTTTATGTCAGGTTGGTTTTGATACATTTCACCATAATTTGCCAAACTTAGTCATTGAGTTAAATAAACACACATCACATGAATTCATGTGTCAGACACTTATTTTCCCAGAACACTACCAATTATTGGGAGGGTAGCTGCTAAAAAATGTTCAATATATGACCTTGATATCTACCCTCTTGAGAAATCATTTGTAAGCCACACAAAATTACAGCCAATTAGGACATAGATTCCTACAATTTTCAACAAGTGGACTTACTTTGAATATCCTCAGTTGGGTAGTTTCCATAGAAATGGGGGCTCATGCTAAAGCTGTAATGCTCATTAGACTAGACAACTACAGGGAACTGTCCATAGAGCTTTGCAAGTTTAAGGGTCATCTGGAACCAGACTCTTGAGAGAAATCCTGCCAAACCTTTAGAATCAAGCATTGATCTGGAAATCATTTGTGAGCCCAGAGATTCTGAAGTCAGTGTAGCCTGCCTTCCCTTGGAAGTACATCTGAGTTACACCAGAGGCCAGCTGGAAAAGCTGCACTGCACTGGGCCTCACCTCTGCTTCTCTCTCATGTCAAGTCCATACGGAGTGTGGTTAGAGGGGGCGCATGGGCTGGCGGCAGGGTTAGTACCTCTTCTTTACAACCTGGAAGCATGCTGCCAATTGAGCACATTGGTATTTACCAGTGCCTGCAGTGTGCTGGGCCTGGGATTAAAAGGGTAACCTTGCGGTGGCACTGGGGTCTGATTTGATTGACAGCACACATAGGCTCCCATTATTTCATCTTCAGGGACCTGCACTCTTGGCCTGAGACCATTTTGCGCCAACATTGTCTTTAGAAATTCCATTAGGCTGACATTTCTCTGTATATATTTTCACTAATATTTTAGTTGGAAAGAAGCCACTAGCTCTTCCTAAACTCCTTAGCAGTTGTCAGAGATGAAACTTTTCATTTCATAAGAGCCTGGTGTGGATTTAAACCATGCCACATTTTCTCCTTTCAGAATCATCCCATCGCCCCCATAATAGCACATTTCTTCCTGGCTAGGAGTAGGCAGACAGCCCACTGAGAAAGCTCTGAGTAAGAATGACAAGAAAGAAGACACTGATACACTGAGCGATGGCTGGTATTATCTCCCTCACTGTGAGGAATTTGGTTTCATAACAAGGAGAGAATGCTCTTGCATTGGTGAAATAGTTCAAATAATAAATTCATATATTTTATTTGCCTTTATCTGTCAGAGGTTTCAATTTCGATGGAAAGGAATATTTTCCCAGGCCTATCTCATATGATGAAACATGTCAAGAGATTCAGAATTATTCAAATCTACAAGGAAAGTGCTAAGGAAGCTGGACTCAGGGCCAGAAGACTGTCCCTTGTCTTTTGGAGCTGGGCATGCCTACAAGGATCTCTGGAAGAAGACTGACATTGGCCCAATGTCAATTCTCCAGGGAAATATATGCTTCTCAAAAGAATGGTGTGCTGATGATATTATGGTTTAGTTGTGTGTTTGGTATGAACATAAGCATTCTTGTGAAAGCCAACAGTAAGCAAGATGGGATTGGGTCAGACACTGTCATAGTAAGACCGCTAAAGTCAGACATTTCATTCCATAAATGAACCCTGAATATGCAACTCCACTTTAGTTATATCATCACTGACTCCATATACACAGACGTTAACTAATCAAATGTTTTCTTGATTATTTTATTCACAACATTCAAGTGGTGCTGGGAGATCTAATGAAGCTTTAGGTCTTGAACTTTCATTAATTTATAAGATTCTCATTTCTATCAACCAACAACAAAAGTCACACATCAAACAGTGGCAGAACTAGCAGGAATCTCTTCTCTCTTCAATAATTTATTTGGATTTGACCTGCACTAAAAGGGAACAGGAAAACATGTGTTTTGTGAGGAGAGTGATAAATAGGAAAGAAAAATGTTTTTACAGTTATGGAAATAGATGTTTATAAGTTAGTTCATATTTAGTTTTCAGTTTTCATATTTGAAGCTTATGAATCTTTTTTTCCACAAAAGAATAAAAAACCAATAGGTGTAGTTCCTGATCACATAAAGGGGTTGAAGGTATGGATAGGGACATGTCTTAGCTAGAAAAGAAGCCTGGAAGAGGTAGGACATTCAGAGGGCCAGATCATTTTTGTGAGAACAAAATAAGTTTTCATGTGAATGGCCCCTAAGCAAAGCACCTGGCACATTGTAAAAATGAAGTGATGTTTCTTTTTTCTACAAGAAGAGAATAAAGTAGCCTTCTGGATGAGAGAAGCTCTCTTCCTCCTTATGGAGGATAGAGAAAAAGATTGTTTTCTCCAATAATTTAATCTTTGTCTTTCCTGACCTGGGCAAAGTTCTTTGTGATCAGAGAAGTCTCTGATAGTGTCTGTTGCCATTTCAAAGCGTAAATGTTTTGGAACAGAGTTTTGTCATTGACCTTTTCCCATTTTCTTCAGATAATGACAATGATGGATAGGAGGTTAGAGAGGACAAAGATAAGGTGAGAGCAAAGTAGACTCATATTCATTCAATAATGATAGCATTATTGAATATGCCTCTGACTGAGCTTCTCTAATACACAAAAGGTATCATTCACAGCATAGTACTTCTCAAAACAACACTGCAAAGCTGTTATTTTTGTCCTTATTTACATATAAGTAAGACTGGGCCCCAGAAAAATGATCAAGGTAATACAACCTACAAGAAGCAGGGAGGATGTGAACTGAGGTCTGTTGGACCTCAAGTCAGTATTATTTCCTATTTCAGTACTGAATCTTTTCTGCACAGAAAAGCATCTCTAGCCATCCCATTCAAGTGGGACCAGGGTTTTCCTCTCACATGGTTGCCACCCTGAAAACCTACATCTGCTGGGTGTCAGTCTCTAAGAATGTGGCTCTTATGACTGAGCAGTGACTTGTTGAGAGAATAACAAGAACAACGAGGAAGAGGTAACAACAGGTACCAGAAAAGAACTGAAGAGTATAGGGAGGCTTGAACTGCCATCAATGGCAGGAAGTTTTGGGTGATACTTCCTAGACTAAAATCCCTCCTAGTTGTCCCCTTCATTGTTATCAAAGAATCACAAGGAGCCCTGACCTGTTTGGCTCACTGGAGAGAGCATCAGCCTGCAGACTGAAGGGTCCTGGGTTCAATTCTGGTCAAGGGCATGTACCTTGGTTGCGGCACATCCCCAGTAAGGGATGTGCAGGAGGCAGCTGATCAATATTTCTCTATCATTGATCTTTCTAGCTCTCTATCCCTCTCCCTTCATCTCTGTAAAAAAGCAATAAAATATATATTTAAAAAAAGAATCACAAGGATTCGTCTGCCACATTTCAATCTGTGTGTGTGTGTGTGTGTGTGTGTGTGTGTGTGTGCGCGCGCGCCACCTTTTGCTACTTAAAGATATTGCACGTTTTGTGAGTGGAGATAGAACAGAATCTAACCACTTTATTATTAAAAACTAGGGGCTCAGTACATGAATTCATGCACCTTGAAAGGAACTGTGGGCCGTGAGGCTGCGTGGGCACGGGGGTGTCTTGGTCCATCCTCTGTGTCCCCACCAGGCCCTTCACACTACATCCCTCGGTCTCCTGTCTACTTCCACTGCTGCAGCTCCTATGTACTGAGGGTGCCAGCCCCACTCGTACCCTCTGATGGAACAGAGTGATCGGTACCAGTGTCAGCAGTTGGTTCCAGGGGTAGCTCCAGCACTGGCTGCGGTTGTGAGGGGGGCTGGCACTGGCAGTGGGTGTGAGAGGCAGTGCTGGCCCTGATCACCCCTCAGGAGCAGGGGAAGATGGAGAAGCCCTGAGGTGTGATCAAGGCTGGTAGCCTGCACTCTCACCTAGCAATCTTGGCTGGCACCTGGCACCAGCAATGGGTATGAGTGGCAGCTCCGGTGCTGGCAGTGAGTGTAAGCAGGGCTGGCACTGGCAGCAGGTATGAGTGCCAGGTGGGATCATAGCACATGGAAGCAAAACATTTTTAGTAACCACCAGAGGCTTGCTCCATGACAGCAACTGGTGCCCTGCCTTAGTCTGGCACCCCTGCTCACCTGTTCCACCATCCTACTGCTGCCAATGCCCACCATGTTCCACACACTGTCCCTGGTGGTCAGTGCACATCATAGTGACCAGTTGTTCAGTTGTTTGGTTGTTCAGCCATTCAGTCTATTTGTATATTAGCCTTTTATTATATAAGCCAGTGTTTCCCAAACTTTTGACATATGTGTACCCCTTCTATAATTTTCGTAACGCTGAGTACCCCTCATCAAAAAAAAGGATGTATTTTAATAACAATCAAAATATATTTCTTTTTTCTTTTTTTGGTACATACAAAAAATAAACAAAAATTAAAATTATTCATAATAAAATAGAAATAAAAGTTGTATTTTAAATAACATTTATTTGCACACCAGACCATCTCACGCCTCACAACTGTCTTGACTTGATTCATGAGAACGTAGAATTAGGTGCAGCAAAGCACGGTGCAGTGCATATCCCCACCAAACTCCAGTGCAATGCGT
This sequence comes from Vespertilio murinus, assembly GCA_963924515.1. NCBI lineage: Eukaryota > Metazoa > Chordata > Mammalia > Chiroptera > Vespertilionidae > Vespertilio > Vespertilio murinus. The sequence continues at coordinate 45,975,502 of OZ004709.1, read as the reverse complement.
ACCCCCACCAAACTCTTCCCGTACCACTGGGAGTACACATACCACACTTTGGAAAACACTGATATAGGCTATTTCTTCAGAGTTATATGTGTACCCAGTCCCTTGAAGTTTTATACGTTCTTGTTCTGCACCTCAATAATACTGGGAAAGGACTTGAAACAGTGTGCTGCGGGGGAGGGCTTGGATCAGAGGAAAGTAAGGACATTAGCACTGTCAGTCAACGAAGGCAGAAAAATACACAGGTGGACTTCTTACACAAAGAATTAAAGTCTCATTCATGCACTAGCCTGCTCAGACCCTCCCATTCAGGTGTTCTGTGGTTCTGAATAAGGTCTCTGTGGTTGTCCCAACGAGTTTCCCTGGAGTATTGTCTGTGCTTTCAAACAGCTGGTTTCTTGAGGCTGACTCAGTGAATAAGAGGAGGCTACAGAAAGAGGTGCAAAAAGCTGTGGCTGGGGACATACCTTCTTGGCCTTGGTTAACACTGTGAATCAATGTGCTTGAGAAAGGAGAAAGGGCAGCAAGTGTTTGATCAGCACTCCAGAAAAACTTGTGGAGGAGGAAGAAAGGGGAGGCGATGTCAAGGGGCAGCTGCTGAAGGAATGTTCCTTCTACCTTAATCAAAGGTGCATCACCAAGGGATCATGGTGCCAGCTGCTTCCCACTGTTGTTTACATGGGACCTACTTCAAAGAAACATACAATCTAAGTCAAAGTTCACTGCTAAGCAAATGTGGCTCTAGGTCAAATCTGTAAAGTCATCATTCCAACCAGTTGGAGCTCGGCCATAAAGAAATTCTGACATAGCCACTGGTGTTGACATAAAGAACGGATTAAGTTTGACAAGAGAGTCATTGATTGGGCATCTATATTTATAATTTTATTCATAGATAGACAATGCACAATGTACAAATATATACTCAGACCCCCACTATCAATCTGTCCTTGAACAAAAAAAATTCTCAAGCTCTGTTTCTGAAAATACAATCATATTTAATTTAACACTGTATTGAAGGCAAATAAACCATTTTTAAATTTTGCTATTCTAAATCACTTTTTACCTCAACTTATTTGGGGATTGGAAGTTTGATTTATATTACCTAATATGAGCATTGAGTTTCAGAATACAGCAATGACTGGTGTAGGAAACATAATCATTTGATTTCAGCTCTAAAATGGCATATTGTAGGGATCATGGAAAGAGGATGTATTTCCGTAAACTGTATTTCCGTAAACTGCAACTTGTAAAAGAATCATAAAAACAAAAGGAGAGCTGCCTCCAAAAATGGAAAGGAAAGGAGCTGAAGAAAAGATGACAAGGCATTTAGGAAGTTTTAGAAGCCACCAGAAGAGCACATGGCACAGATATGGCCTGTTCTCTGTGCACACACACCCCTGGTAGTCCTCTTCTTATGAAGACACTGTTCTATTAAATTAGGGTCCCACCCTTATGACTTCAGTTAACCTTAATTACCTCCTTAAAGGTCCTATCTCCAAACATACTCACAGTGAGGGTTAGGGCTTCAATCTATGAATTTTAGGGGGTGGGGGTCACAGTTCATCCCATAACAGACTGCAAAGAGTCCATGCACAGGTGATTGACAGGTAATTGTAGCTATAACATTTTTAGGATTGACTCTTTAATGCAAGCATTTCTCTGATGTACCTCTGGAGCAGAATTTGGAGATTGAAATGATCATAGAGGATCAAGGCCATCTCAACATTTGTTGCTACCACTCATCTCATCATGAACCATATCTTCATATTCCTGCCTTTTATAATTACTCACCAGGCATGAGACAGTCAAATAGCCACAGACCATAATCACTTCTTTGCGTTTATCAATATCTTTCTTGCCTCTGACTGGTGAGTTTCCAATTCCTCAGGGTCTTTACCACATGGCAGGGAAGCCACATATGGGAAGGTGGTTTTGATACACTCAAAATGTGAGTCTGCGAGATGCTACCCCTAAGAAAGGCTAATAGTATGAACAACTTGCAAGCTATTTTCAGATAAGCATGAGTGAAACTCCATAACTAAACAGCAATACTGTGAAAACCCCTACTGTGAGTTATACTTTTGAAAAACCTATTAACATGCCATCATCTACCAGGGCTCACTGAGATTCCCGTGCCTTCTGGATGAAGCTGAATCCCACAAGCAGGTTAAATGCAGGCCTTGCAATTGCCGTTCGGAGTGCTTTCTGTCTTTGTACCAGCTCATATCAGAAATTGTGGCATGCAGCATTCCAGCTTCCTGCTCCTGACACATGTGTATTATATGGAAGGTATGCTAAATATTGCTGACAACATGTAACCTAGGAATCTAGAAGTAGTCATAAATATCACTCCTCAGGTATTGTATGTTTCCTGATGCACATTGACTCCTCAAAGAAATGTCATGTTACACACTCTGCATACAACTTTTGAGAAAAAAATAAAAGGAAAAGTTGTGCCACATTTGTTCTGAAATTTAAACAACAGTGTGAATTTCCCTTAAAAGAAGATTAGAATACTTTTTAAAAAAATATACTCTCTGTTCACGAAATTGAATGATTACAGTACAGTATCTTTTGCTTTAGTTCCCATTTTTACTTCTGATACACTGGCATCTACTCTATTCCAGGGTTTTGGGAAATTGTTTCTAAATCTAATTTTAGCATATCTACTGCATAAACATCTGAGCCCATCTTTTGAAAATGTAAGTAGCTTTAAAATGCATGCAGGTAAATAAAGGAGCTGGAGGAAATAAAGAATATATAAGCAAATACAGAAATATAAAAGAAAGGTACTAATTTGCATTAAGTAGCATGAAATAATTTTTTATTGCAAGCACACCTTCTATTCTAAGTAGCTTCCTTAAACACCCCAGTGCATTGAAATATTAATTTAATGTTTCCAATTTTCCATTTTGAAGGGCAAAAAAGTGAAGAAAAGTAAAGGGATCATCTTTATAAGAACAATAGCAACAATAACAAACTCCACATTTAATTCAATTTATTTTAATACATTTCTTTTTTTCCATTTCATAATTAAGGTATTATATGTGTACATATCTTACCATTGCCTCCCCCCCCACTCCCATATATGTCCTCCCTCCCCAGACTTTTTGTCCATTGGTTATGCTTATATGCATGAATACAAGTCCTTCGGTTGATCTCTTATTTCCCCCATATCTCCCTACCCTCTCCACTGTAATTTGACAGTCTGCTTGTTGCTTTACTGTCTCTATATCTATCTTTTTGTTCATCAGTTTATAATGTTCTTTATTATCCATAAATGAGTGAGGTCATGTGGTGTTTCTCTTTCATTATCTGGCTTATTTCACTCAGCAAAATGTTCCCCAATCCGTTTCTGCAAATGATGAGAATTCCTTCTTTTTTGTGGCAGCATAGTATTCCATTGTGCAGATGTACCATAGCTTTTGATCTAGTCATCTACTGACGGGCACCTAGGCTGTTTCCAAATCTTAGCTATTGTCAATTGTGCTGCTATGAAAATAGGGGTGCATTGGTGTTTCTAGTTTCTTAGGATATATTCCTAGGAATGGGATTACTGGGTCAAATGGGAGTTCCATTTTTAGTTTTTTAAGGAAACTGCATACTGTTCTCCACAGTGGTTGCACCAGTCTGCATTCCCACTAGCAGAACACTAGGGTTCCTTTTTCTCCACAATCTCACCAACATTTGTCGTTTGTTGATTTGTTGATGTTGGCCATTCTGACAGGTGTGAGATGGTACCGCATTGTTTTGATTTGCATCTCTCAGATAATTAGTGACTTTGAGCATGTTTTCATGTGCCTCTTCGCCATCCTTCTGTCTTCTTTTCAAAATATTCTATTTAGGTCTATTGCCCATTTTTTAATTGAATCATTTATGTTCCTTTTAATTAGTTGTATAAGCTGTCTGTAGATGTTGGAGATTAAACCTTTATCAGTGATAACATTTGCAAATATATTCTCCCATGCAGTGGGCTTTCTTGTTTTGGTCATGGTTTCTTTTGCTATAAAAAGCTTTTTATTTTGATGTAGTCCCATTTGTTTATTTTCTATTTAATTGCCCTAGGGTTAGTATCAGTGAAGAAGTTCTTTTGGCATATGTCAGAGATTTTGCTGCTTGTGGATGCCTCTAGTATTTTTATGTTTTCCCATCTTATGTTTAAGTCCTGTCTGTATCCATTTTGAGTTTATTTTTGCATATGGTATAAGTTGGTGATCTAGTTTCATTTTTTTTGCACGTATCTGTCCAATTTTCCTAACACCATTTATTGAAGAGACTATCTTGACTCCATTGTATATTTGTGCCTCCTTTGTCAAATATTAATTGAGCATAGTGATTTGGGTCGATATCTGGATTCTCTTTTCTATTCTATTGATCTATATGTCTGTTCTTGTGCCAGTCCCAGGCTGTTTTGAGAACAGTGGCCTTATAATACAGCTTGAAATGTGTTATTGAGATCCCTCCTACTTTATTCTTCCTTCCCAGGCTTGCTGTATTTATTGGGAGTCTTTTTTTTTTGTTCTAGATGAATTTTTGGAGGGTTCTTTATAGGTCTGTGAAGTATGCCATTGGTATGTTAATGGTGAGTGCATTGAACCTATAAATTGCTTTTGAAAGTATGGACATTTTGATAGTGTTGATTCTACCAATCCATGAACATGGTATGTTCTTCCATCTGTTTACATCTTCCTCTATCTCTTTTTTAAGTGTCGTGTAGTTTTCCACATATAGGTCTTTTCCTGCTTAGTTAAGTCCATTCCTAGGTGTCATAGTTTTTTTGGTGCAATGGTAAATGGGATTGTCTTTTTAGTCTCTGTTTCTGTAAGTTCACTATTGGCATATAGAAATGCCATAGATTCATTGGTATTAATTTTGTATCCTGCTACATTGCCAAATTCATTTATCAAGTCTATTAGTTTTTGATGGAGTATTTTTTTTTTTTATGTACAATATCATGTCATCTGCAAATGACACTTTTACTTCTTTTTTTCCAATTGGGATACCTTTTATTTCTTCTTCTTGTCTAATTGCAATGGCTAGTATTTCCAGTACAATGTCAAACAGGAATGGTGAGAGTGGACATCCCTGTCTTGTTCCTGTTTTTAGAGGGAATGGTTTTAGTTTTTGCCCATTGAATATGATGTTGGCTGTGGGTTTATCATATATAGCTTTTATTATGTTGAGGTATAATCCTTGTACTCCCATCATGTTGAGAGTTTTTATCAGGAAAGGGTGTTGGATTTTATCAAATGCTTTTTCTGCATCAATTGATATGACTATATGATTTTTATCTCTCAATTTGTTTATGTGATGTATCACATTTATTGATTTGCGGATATTGTACCATTCTTGCATTCCCGAAATAAAACCTAGTTGGTCATGGTGTATGATTTTTCTGATGTGCTGCTGGAGCCGATTTGCTAGAATTTTGTTGAGAATTTTGGCATCTATGTTCATGAGGGATATTGGCCTGTAATTCTCTTTCATTGTGTTGTCTTTATCTGGTTTTGGTATTAGGGTGATGCTGGCTTCATAGAAGGAGCTTGGAAGTGTTCCTTCCTCTTGAATTTTGTGGAGTAGCTTGAGGAGGATAGGTTTTAGTTCTTCCTTGAATGTTTGGTAAAACTCTCATGTGAAGCCATCTGTTCCTGGGCTTTTGTTTGCTGGAAACTTTTTGATGACTGTTTCAATTTCATCCAAAGTCACTGGTCTATTGAGCTTTTAGATTCTTCCTGATTAAGTTTTGTAGGTTATATTTTTCTAGGAATATGTCCATTTTCTCAAGGCTGTCCAGTTTGTTGGAATAGAGTTGTTCGTAGTATTTTGTAACAATCCTTTGTATTTTGGCGGGGTCTGTTGTTATTTCACCTCTTTCATTTTTTATTTTGTTTATTTGGGTCCTCTCTCTTTGTTTCTTGGTTAGCCTGGCTAGAGGTTCATCAATCTTGTTTATTCTTTCAAAGAACCAGCTCTTGGTTTTGTTGATCTTATGTATTGTTTCTTTGGTCTCTATGTCATTTATCTCCACTCTGTTTTTTGTTATTTCCTTCCTTCTGCTTACACTGGGCTTTTCTTGTTGCTCTTTTTCTAACTCTTTGAGTTTTAGAGTTAGATAATTTGTTACAATTTTTTCTTGTTTTTTACAATAGGCTTGTAGAGATATGAACTTCCCTCTCAAAACTGCTTTTGTTGTGTCCCATAGATTTTGGATTGTTGTGTTTTCATTGTCATTTGTTGCCATGTTGTTTTTTTATTTCTTCCTTGATTTCTCTGGTAAACCAGTCCTTGTTCAATAGCATGCTATTCAGTCTCCATGTGTTTGATTTCTTTGGATTATTTTTATTGCAGTTGATTTCCAATTTTATGCCACTATGATCTGAGAAGATGCTTGATATGATTTCTATCTTCTTGAATTTGAAGAGACTTTGCCTATGTCCCAACATGTGGTCTATCTTTGAAAATGATCCATGTGCACTTGAGAAGAATGTGTATTCTGTGGCTTTGGGGTGAAATGTTCTAAAGATGTCGATTAATTTTATCTGGTCTAGTGTGTCATTTAGGGTTGATGTTTCTTCGCTAATTTTTTGTTTAGATGATTTGTCCAAAGGTGACAGAGGGGTATTAAAATTTCCTACTATGATTGTATTGCTATTAATCTCTCCTTAATGTCCTCCAGCAGTTTTTTTTAATGTATTTGGGTGCACCTGTATTGGGTGCATATATGTTAACCAGGGTTATTTCTACTTATTGGATTGCTCTCTTTAGTATTATGAAGTGGCCTTCCTTATCTCTTGTTATGTCCTTCACTTTGAGATCTAATTTGTCAGATATAAGTATTGCTACCCCAGCTTTTGTTTTTTTATCCAATCTGTTACCCTATGTCTTTTGATTGGACCATTTAATCCATTTAAATTTACAGTTATTATTGATAGGTACTTATTTGATGCCATTTTAATTATGTACCCCTATGTTCCTTCTTCACTTCCTATTTCTTTATGTTTACAGTAGACCCTTTAGCATTTCTTGCATTGCTGGTTTGGTGGAGATGAATTCCTTTAGTCTATTTTTTGTCTGTGAAACTCCTGATTTCTCCTTCAATTTTGATTAATAGCCTTGCTAGGTACAGTATTCTTGGTTTCAGACCCTTTCTTTGCATGACTTTGTATATTTCATCCCATTCCCTTCTGGCCTGATGAGTTTCTGTGGAGAAATCAGTTGCTAGTGTGATGGGGGTTCCTTTATATGTAACTTTCTGTCTCTCTCTGGCTGCTTTTAAGATTCTAACTTTATTGTTGGTGTTTGCCAATGCCTTGGCGTTGGTTTTTTGGGATTCCTTTTAGTTGGGACTCTGTGAGCATCTTGTATTTGTGTGGGTTTCTTCTCTAACTTAGGAAAGTTTTCTGTTATTATTTCTTGAAATACATTTTCCATGTCTTCTTCAGTTTCCTTTCCTTCTGGAACCCCTATTATTCTAATATTGTTTTGTTTTGCATTGTCCCAAAGATCCCGTAGGCTCTCCTCCTGCTTTTTAATTTTTCTTTCTATAAGCTGCTCTAATTGGGTATTTTTTTCCATCTTGTCTTCTAGCTCACTGATGCGGTCCTCTGCTTCTTCTAGTCTACTCTTGATGCTTTCTATTGAGTTATTCATAGTAGCCATGTCATTTTTCATTTCTTCATGGGTCATCTTCATTTCTTCTTGGTTCTTCTTCATTTCCTCTTAGTTCTTACTCATATTGTCAAATTTGTCTTCCATTCTTTTCAGCCATCTTATAATCATTATTCTGATTTCTTGCTCTGGTAGGTTGCTTGTCTCTAAGTCATTTACTTTCTTTTCTGGTGATGCCTGCTTTTCTTTCATGTGTGGGCTATTTCTTTGTCTCCCCATGTTCTCTCTTTGCAGGATGTCTGGTATGTAGTTCTCTTTCTCCTTTCCATGGGTGACTGAAGAACTTCCTTGAATCCACGTGTCTGTGCTGTTTGGGGCCTCACAACTGCCCGGTGGACTCCCCCATTGTAGGTCCCCCTTCTAGTCTACTCTTGATGATTTTTATTGAGTTCTTCATAGTAGCCACGTCATTTTTCATTTCTTCTTGGTTTATCTTCATTTTGTCTTGGTTCTTACTCATATTGTCAAATTTGTCTTCTATTCTTTTTAGCCATCTTATGATCATTTCTCTGAATTCTTGCTCTGATAGGTTGTTTTTCTCTAATTCGTTTACTTCCTTTTCTGGTGATGCCTGCTTTTCTTTCATGTGCGGGCTATTTCTTTGTCTCCCCCATGGTCTCTCTTTTCAGGATGTCTGGTTATGTAGTATTCTCTATCTTTTCCATGAGTGATTAAAGAACCCTCTTGAATCCACGTGTTTGCGCAGATTGGGGCATCACAGCTATTCAGTGGTCTCCACTATAATGGGGTTTTCAGGGCTAAGATAAGATCCACTTTTCCTTGCAAAATGGAGTAGTTTTCCCTCTGAGCCCATAGCTCTGAGAGAGGTCTCTCCCGCAGTGGGGGCTGCTTGGTCAGGGAACCCTGTCCAGCAGTCCTTCACCTTCTCTTAGAGTTCTGCTACCCGTTAGCGTGCCAAATAACACTCCCCGAGTGACTCTCAGGCACTCTTTCTGTCTGCTCTGGGACTAGGCTCAGAAAAGGTCCATCTATTCTGCAGCCATTCCCCCCCCCCTATTTTAATACATTTCAACACATATTTGTGGGAGAAATTTTGGTTGTGGCTTGAGTTTCACAAAAATAGCCCCTTATCAGAAAGTGTCCTCTTCCCTCCCAGTAAAGATTAGGCAAATATGTATTGTTTATAAAAAAAAAATGCCAGTCTCACCTTAACTAGCATATTTTTCCTTGGAACTCTGCTGGCAGCCAAGTATCTGCAGTTGTCAAATATCTCTTAAGACTCCAATTTCCCCTTCTCTTGACATAAAAGAAGCCTGAACTCTGTACTTCTGTAAGATGGATTTGAGGATTAGATCTCCCAACTTCTAAGTTGGTACCATCTCTATCAATAAACCTTTTCTTTTTCCAAACCCTGATGTTTTCAGCTTTTGCCTTTCTGTGCATTAGGCCCACAGGCTTTGGACCAGTAATAGAATGCTTATCTAGGACTTCTCATCCTCCTCCTACTTCTGAGATACTCCTGGGCCCAAAGAGAGTACTTATCTTAAACCCCTTGCAGTACCTATCTTAACAAAGATTTACTCAGGTAAATTACTGACTATCCATACTGGTACTAAGCCCTCTATGTGTTTCCTGATGAAGCTTTACTGGTTCCAGGAATAGTGGTTAGCAGGTCTTTTTTTTTTTGGTGTATGTCTTCTTCCTGTCTCTTAAACTCCAGATTGGCAAGTTCTCATATTTTAGTATGAAGCAGATACACAGAATAGTCTGTTTGCCTCAGATGATTTTTGTGTCAGATGATACTATTGTTGCTTATGAGCCCATGGAGCATATTTGTCTGAGATTCCCATTTCTCACCCATTGGCCACACCCTGAGTAATAATAAGGTTGGTAATATTTGCCAAATGGGCTGCTTAATTCTAAGGGGGAAATCCAAAAACAGTGAACGTGATGATTATCTTTGTTATATGACTAGAAGTACAATGCCACTCTCCTCATCCTATTGCATCTTCCTTCATTGTATTCATCACTCTTTGATATCACATTATGTACTTACTTACACATTATGTACTTACAGATACTTTTGTCTGTCTCTGACTAGAATAACTTCCAGGAGGTCAGGAATTTTGTTCACTGTTGTGTTTCCAGAAACAAAAGCGTTCCCCAAGTCCATTGTCAATAAGTATTTTCTTTAATGTCCCATGAGCATGCAGGCTGTCTATATTTTTCCTCAAATATGCAAAGATTCTCAACATGCAGCACAAGATCTAATTCCTAAGATGTAAATGTCAATTTAAGGCAATTTTCAGATTTAAAAGGAATTGGTTCTTTCTTTCCCCAAAGTTTCACTGTATATAGATATGTCATGATTATTATTAAGGGACATTTTATTGGACCTATGAAGAGTGCTTTCCCCAGATGAGATGGAATCAAGGAGGAATTTCAAGTTCTAAGACATAAAATAACTTCTTAGAAATTTTGCTCCACAGGCTTTGACTAACACCAGAACATTCTCTTGGCCCTATTCCAATACTGAAGAGACTCCTAAGGTGGATTAAACCTTCCCTACATTGATGTCATTCCTGGATCACTCTACAGGGTACAGTTCTTAGTAAGGACATTTCAAAGAAAAATACTAATTTTATCACCTGGCTCACCATTTCTCTAACTTTCTCTTGGGAAAAATAGAATATAGTTATGGTGAACACTAATATAAAAGAATGTATTCAATTTAATTCCACATGTGTAGCATCTTTATTTATCTTACTTTCATTCTTTTTAAGGAAAAGACTGTCTCTAAAATGTGTCATTTACTTCTACTTGGAAACATTGAACTCAATTTTTTTAAAATCCACCCAACTCCTTGAAGGCAACAGCTTGTACAAAATCCACCTGTTAGAGGATGCCTCTTTGAATCTTCCCAATGGTGCACTTAGCAAGCTAAGGATCCTGACAGTTTTCCCTAGAGCTAAACGAGCAGCTTTGCTACAGAAAACTGCTAAGCAGTTTCACAAAGGCTATGGTTCTGTGACTTTAGAATAGTTTGGAATCACCTAGAGGGCTTGTTAAACACAGATTGCTAGGCCTTATCTCCAGCACTTAAATTTGATAGGTGCTAGGGCCTGCAGCCAGTTCTGAAGTGATGCTAACATTACTTATTGAGAGACACAATTTGAGAACCACTGCCCCACGCTACCTGGAAGGCCTAATTTGCATTGTAACTATTACAATTGGCAATAAATTCTCTTTTAATTTCCCTGTGTACTCTCAGAGTTACTCATCAAAAGCTCAAAGCCAGCTTTGCCAGCTCATGATCTGGAATAGTGAGTAAAATGTGTCCAAAGGAAGCGTGTACTTTCTTGGTCTGATAACCTTAGCTTTGATTCTGAAATATAAGCCTACTCCTTTATGAGTAACCTACTATGAAAGGAGGCAGTTTTGTTTTTTTTATACAAATGTTGACTATCCTGAAACTATTCTAATAGTGGTCTAAAAACTAGAGATTGCTGCTTTTCCTCAGTGTGCCCATTTTATGAGGTGGGAAATGGTAGGGAAATACAGACTTCCAACAGCACAAAGGAGCTACTAATTACTTTCTATTGCTCTGGGAGTGTGGGAAGTCACCCACCATGACATCTCTCTTTTTAGGGAGTAGTCCAAGAAGGGGATTTGGGGCCCATGTATGATATAACAGACCTTTCCAGCTCACTTGGGTACACTAAGGCACTGAGTCATAAAGAAATGGTTGGAAAGTGGGTCGAGCTTCCACCTCTCTAACTGGGATGCCATCTTGCTGTGTAACGCCTGGGAAGGAGTGTACTTAAATGGGAACCTAATCAGCCTTCGCATAAGCTACCCTGAGCTTAGTGGGGGAGAAATTTAGGCCAAGCCTACCTTGGGGAGAAATCAAGATTCCAATAACACAACGTTTATTCCAAGTATGTGAGTTAAATGAATCTCTCTTGCAAGGCAGGAGTGAATTGAAGGTAGAAAGTAGAATTGCATTCAGTAGAATTTGAAGTGTAGAGGCAGCCTTTCTAAGGCCAATGAAAGATACAGCAGTAGCACCTACTGTATTTTACATAAGAGGAGTGATGGCAGAGAGCAGAGCCTTGCTTCTGTGTAGGTAAGTTGCAAGCAAGCAAGTCAGGCACTTCTGTGTTAAAACTTTAGACCTATAGAACATTATTTAATCAAGTACATAATCCAAGCAACCGAATCATCAAACTCAATGATTCACAAGGAGGGGGATGGTGCTTAAAGTTAATGCAGTTTCTAAACCTGCTCATCTAGATTTTTCTGCACAAAAAAATCAGTTAGTCAATCAATCAAGCGGTTATTTACCATCATGGCAGAGACTCCAGACTTTCATTTACTAATTGCAGCACCTAAATCGGGCCATTCCCTACTATAGAGACATTGCACATGTTGGATTCATTTTGAGGCAAATGCAATCATTGTGAATGGCCTTGTTTTTAAAGTAAAAATGTTTTCACATTACAAAACCGCTGTAGCAAAGCGTTTCTATTAAAATAGCCCTTATGCTCATGTTTAGTGCTTTCGGGAGGCTGTGTGGCTGGGGGAGGGGGGGAGTGGAAAGCACATAAAGGCATTAGAGTAACCATCAAAGATCAAGGGCTTTCCAATTATCAAGTCACACTTAGTAGACAATAGGCTGAGATAAATGAAGCATGGCTTTGCAATTTCATAGTCTGAATCGAGGATTTTTCAGAAGAACAAGAAAAAGAAGCCTCCCCTCTGAAATACACAGGCATTTGTCAATTCATTTGAGAAAAATGCTCATCACAATCCTCCAGCAACTCCCTTAAGTGTTTCCAAATTTTTAACAGTGAATAGAAAATGGTTATATTATATGTCTCCCTCTGATAAAGAATTTGGGGGTACATTTGCAAGACCAATTCCCACATTCTCATCCGAAATCTGTTATTCCAAAATAAGGTACCTTATGCTGCCCATCAATGGGAACTCAAGAGAGCTTTAATTAAGTAAGAAGCAGTTTCTTCTGTGCTTAATTTTAGTAAAACAAAAAAAAAAGAAAAGAAAAAAGAAAGAAAGAAAGAACAAAAGAAGTTCACAAGAAAATAAACTGTAAGGAAGAATTTTTTTTTCAAAAGAGTAACTTTCAAGGTATATTCTGAGATCAAACAGACACAGACCAATCTTCTTTACCCTTTATATTTACAACTATAACACTGTACCACGGTTCTGGAGATTCCAAATGATCCCCACAAGGCAGTGTATGATGCTCACTCATCATAGAAAGATTCAATTATATTTGCTGGACAACATCAGCTAAGGCAGGAAAGGGGATTGCTGTGTTTTAGGAAGACTTTCAACAGCATGAGAGAAAGAAAGCAAAAATGGAAGGGTAGACTCACAGTTACAAAATAGTGAGCATAGTTCATTGCAAAGAATGCAAAGCTCTCAGTAATGTTTCTCTAATATTATTTAAAATAAAATATTGGTTAGTATTAGTTAATTGGGGGTTAGTTAGAGCATCAAGATTGCTCTGTGCTCTGTCTTGCATCCTATGGTGGTGCTGCCTAACTTTGCAAGGCCTGGGCATACTCCATGTATGAGTGGGAGATCTTGTTTCCCAAACTCTGGAGGTATTTTGAATTCTTTTTTTATTTTTATTTATTTATTATTATTTTTAAAAATACATTTTATTGATATTTCACAGAGAGGAAGGGAGAGAGAGAGCTAGAAACGTGGATGAGAGAGGAACATCAACCAGCCACCTCATGCACACCCCCTACCAGGGATGTGCCCGCAACCAATTTACATGCTCTTGACCAGAATCGAACCCAGGACATTTCAGTCTGCAGACCGACGCTCTACCACTGAGCCAAACGGGATTCGGCAGTATTTTGAATTCTTATCTAGGTTTCTGGTTCTTCCATTCAACAAGCTCTTCAGACACTGGTCTTAAAAAATCCTCATCCTTGCCAACATACTCAGAAACAACAGACATTTATTGTATTACTATTACGTGTGTGCACTAAGAATATTCATATGTGTTGATTAACTTAATCATCACAAAAATTATGTAAAAAATTGTTAGCATTTATACATCAGAAAAATGAGTCTTTGAGAGGAAAATTATATGCCCCAAACTACTTATAAATTAATTTAGGAAAAGAGAATTTAAAGCAGATTTTAAATATATATATATTAGAGGTCTGATGCACAAAATTTGTGCAAGAGTAGGTCCTTGTGGCCCTGGCTTCCTTGAGCCCCCCACTCATTGGTCATTCAAGGAAGTTATTCCGGAAGGTCTTTCTGGAAGGTCATTCTGTCGTCTGATCTAATTACCATATTAGCTCTTTATTACATAGGATATATAGTAGGTGTACCACTTAATAAGGTGGATTTTTCCAATAGATGGAGTTACACATATGTTGATATATATGCAATTTTATATGTATGCTATTTTGTTGTATTGACAGCAAGTTTCAAAACTTCATATGTCAAAATTTGCTGAAGGTGTTAATATCATAGATATTTTTACTCTTAAAAATGTCAAATTTAATGCCAAAAAAATAGCATTTGTGCGAAATTTTAACTCATTATTTTATTTTGAAGAAAACATTGTCATATACTTCAGGAAGCTTATGATGAACATGCTCTATCTCAAGATACTTGTGAATGCTCGTTTAAATGCTATAAAAGTGATGTTTCCATGTGAAAGACAAAGAATGTCCAGGTCAACCGAAAAAGTTTGAAGACAAATAACTATAAGCATTATTGGATGCAGATGTGTGTCAAATTCAAAAACAACTTGCAGAAAGATTAAACATTTCTCAGCAAACAATATCTGATCATTTACAAGCAATGGGAAAGATTTTAAAGGAAAGAAAATGGTTGCCACATCAACCGAACAAAAGACAAATGGAAACCAAAAAGTCATCTGTAAAATGTTACTTCAACAACACAAAAGAAAGGTTTTTTTTGTATTAAATTGTGACTGGTAATGAAAAGTGGATTTATTTTGAGAATCCCGAATGCACAAAATCATGGGTTGATCCAAGTCAACCATCAACATTGACTGAAAGGCCAAATCACTTCAGAAAGAAGATGTACTCTGTGATTGGTGGGATCAGGAAGGTGTGGCATATCACAAGCTTCTAAAATCAGGTGAAACCCTTAATACTGATCACTACTGACAACAAATACTTACTTTTAACCATGCTTTGATCGTGAAATGACCAGAATGTGTCAGAAGAGATGGCAAGGTAATTTTGCTTCATGATAGCACACCATCACATACTTCCAAACCAGTTAAAGACACGTTAAACGATCTTGCCTGTGAAGTATTAACCCATCTTTCATATTTATCAGAACTTCCTCCTTCAGATTACTACTTGTTCTAATCGATGGCACATGCACTTTCTGAGCAGCCTTCAAAATCTATGAAGAAGTGGAAAACTGAGTCTCTGAATGGTTTGCCTCAAAAAACCAAAAAACAAAAAACGTTTTATTGGGACAGTATCCACAAATTACCTTCAAGATGGGGAAAATGTGTAGCGAGTGATGGATGTTAATTTGAATAAAGCACTTTTGATGTTTCTCTTGAAATTATTGTGCTTTCTTTGATTACAAAATCTGCCATTATTAACCGGTACACCTAGTATCACTACAATGTGATGTAGGTTTCTCTATGCCGCTCTCTCCAATACAGTGAAGTGGATTTGGGATCAAAGCTCCTCTGCTGCCAAAACCAATTTGGCTCAGTGGCTAGAGTGTTGGCCCGTGGACTGAAAGGTCCCCGGTTCGATTCCGGTCAAGGGCACATACTTTGGTTGTGGGCACATCCCCAGGGTGTGTGTGTGTGTATGTGCAAGAGGCAGCTGGTTGATGTTTCTCTCATCGATGTTTCTAACTCTCTGTCCCTCTCAATTCCTCTCTGTGTAAAAAAATCAATAAAATATATTTAAAAAAAAGCTCCTCTGCTAAAAAACGAAACAAAAAAACAGTCCCTCCCACCTCTTTGAGTATTCTAGACATTTCTCACTTTCAAAGACTAAGGGCTTCTCTCCCACTCAGCCCAGAGAGTCAGTGTTGAATAGCTCTTCCCTGTCTTCATAATCACATCCATCATACATTGAGGTTTCCTATGATGCTTCTTCCATGGTCACTCCAGAAGCAAAATAATCTTGCTTTAGCCCTTGAATGCCTGTTAAAATGTGCCACTATCAGGCCTCTGCTCATTGCTCTGATGAGAATATAGTGCCAATCAGCTCTTTCAAACAGCACCCTTGGGAAACCCTTCATTTGCCTTGGCTTAGGATACATTCTCATAGCTTGACTCAGTATTACTGAGAATCTTTTGTAAGATACACGAGTTCTGGGACATGCTGATATGGAAACGAATAAGACACTGTTGTTAATTCTCATGAACTCATGGAATACAAACTAACAACCAATAACCTCAACCTGCTAAGTGCTTTAATCAAGGCAGGTGTGGAATGCTATAAGAAGACCTATTATGATGTGACTAATTCTGGTTAGGGAATTTCAGAGAGAACTTCAGAGAAAAAAGTGACATTTCATTTGAGCTATGAAGGATTAGTCAGTTTTGCCAAGCAGAAAACAAGGAACATAGTTATGTAAGAAGAAGAAATAATATCAGCAAATTTGGGAGGCCTAAGAGGATGAGTAGGGTGTTCCCATGGACTAATTTACAGGATGGATCATGTTTCTTTATTTGGATCACAGTCATTAAGAGATTTATTTGGAGACTCCAAGAGCCTCTCTTTGGACTCTAGGGCACTTATAAAAATAGTGTCCTTGGCACAGCTGGACATTGGACATCTGCATATAGGCCATGGCCATGTCTGTCTTGTTGACTCTTTATATGCAGTGTCACACAATGCTTGTCATGGGATAACAACAAATGGACATTTATTAAAGTAATTACTATGCAAATAAAGCTAACTTGCATTAAAATCTTAGGAAAAACTATTCTTTTCATCATTTTGCATACTAGTATATTCCAGATGCTGACAGTTAAATTCTGGTGGGTTTCTGTTTCTGTTGCTTTGTATACTAATCACTTAAGAACAGTTTTGGATAGTTTATGTACAATCTTTTCTTTGAATTTCACATTGGACCTATCATCCATATACTGGTATCCAAGTCTGTTAAAAACTCAACTTAACCTTATAATTTATCTCTTTCTTTGAGGGACCAAGGAGCTCCATCATTATCTGCTAAATGTAAACTGTTTGCTTTGACTTTAATTTTGTCTTTTTTTTTGCCCATGGCAAAAGTAATGCAGACTTAATTATTGATTTTAGATTATTTATTTCTTGTCTCATATATTAATTTAGTGCTATTAAATTTCCCTCTAAGCACTGCTTTCACTGGTACTTATTCCACCAGATACTTATTCCATCCATATACTAGGGGCTTGGTGCACAAAATTTGTGCACTGGAGGGGGGTGGTTCCTCTGACCAGCCTGCCCCTCTTACAGACTGGTAGCCCTCAGGGGATGGCCTACTGATGGCTTAGGCTCGCTCCTCTGCAGAAGGTGATCAGGCTGATCAGGGAAAGGCACCAGCCCCAACACTCTGCTGCTGCAGCCACTGCCAGCCACTGCAGGTTTTCATCAACACTGACTCCTGTCTCTTCACCATGAAAAAATGACAACTTTCTTTAGGCATTTTCAAGATGTGTCTTTCATAGGATATGACATTGCTTCCTTTCTTTCTTTTTTTATTTTTTTATTCTCACCTGAGAATATTTTTCCATTGATTTTTAGAGAGTGTGGAAGAGACAGGGAAAGACAGAAACATTGATGTGAGAGATACACTTTGATTGGTTTCCTCTTGCATGAACCCTGACCTAGGTACATACCCTTGATCAGAATTGAACCAGGACCTTGCAGTCCACAGTCTGAGGCATTATCCACTGAGCCAAACTCGCTAAGGCAGGATATGAAATTTCTTAGCCCTCCAGCAGCAGACCTTCGTTTTTTACTCCAGGTGTTTTGTGGAAAAACCATAGATCACCTTCTTGGATTCTTATTACCCAAGTTACCAAGAACACTGCAAGTGGCAGTGTACAGGGAGCTTAGCCAATAAGTGGTCATAAAAGGGTATTTCCTCAGCAGCTCACATGCAAAGGCAGGACTGCTGGCAAGTCAAGGCTAACCTCCCCCTCTCCTCCCCCCTCCCCCCCCCCCCGTCTCTGGGCTTGCTCCAGTCTCCACCATGGCTTGGGTAGGCCCCCCCCCCCAGCTATGCTCAGACTCCGATCAAGCCTCTGCCACCCTTGGCTGCTTGGCTCCAAGGCCCACAGGCCAGGAGTGGCTGGGGGATTCTGGGACCCCACCAGCTCAGGTCCTACAGGCTCAGAATGATCTAGGTCCTAAGCTTCTCAGTGCCTGCGTGTGCAAATTAAACTACCATCTTTGCTGGGTTAATTTGTATACTCACTCCTGATTGGCTTGTGGGTGTCACAAAGGTATGGTGAATTTGCATATTTTTCTTTTATTTGTGTACATTTATATATTTGCATACATTGTTGCTATTATTTTGAAAAAAAATATCTCTTAGATCAGTGTTCAGCAAACTGCAGCTCTCTAGCCACATGCAGCTCTTTGGCCCCTTGAGTGTGGCTCTTCCACAAAATACCACAGCCTGGGCTAGTCTATTTTGAAGAAGTGGTGATAGAAGAAGTTTAAGTTTAAAAAATTTGGTTCTCAAAATAAATTTCAATCATTGTACTATTGATATTTGGCTCTGTTGACTAATGAGTTTGCCAACCACTGTCTTAGATCATTTAAGAATAAGAAAATGAACTGTCCCCTAACCGGTTTGGCTCAGTGGATAGAGCATTGGCCTGTGGACTGAAAGGTCCCAGGTCCCATTCCGGTCAAGGGCATGTACCTTGGTTGTGAGCACATCTCCAGTAAGAGGTGTGCAGGAGGCAGATGATTGATGTTTCTCATAAATGTTTCTAGCTCTCTATCCCTCTCTCTCTGTAAAAATCCAATAAAATGTATTTAAAAAGAAAAAAGAAAATGAAAAATTTTTTTTTTACTAATTTCTTCTCTGATGTTCTTCATTTCTTTATGTAGATATGAGTTTCTATCTTATATTATTTTCCTCCTTTTTAATAAAGTTTTAAAATATTTATTTATTGGACTCTGGAACCAAGATGGCAGCCTAGGCAGTCTCCTAAGTTGCCACCTCATCACCAATTTAATAAAAAAAACAACTAAAATCAAAAAGGACTTCACCAAAACCTCAGGAAAGCTGGCGGAGTGGAATAGCTACAAATAGAAAGAAAGAGAGATGCTCACGGATCAGACTGGGAGCCGCAAAGCACTGAGGTAGGGAGACACTCGCAGGCAGAGAGGAAGTGCGGCCTCCAAATGCCTGCCTGGCAGGAGGGGAGGAATTCCCCTATTACACGGAACCCTTTCCGACTGTACTGAACCCCAACCCCTGCTGAAATTCCGTGGTCCCGGGCTCATATGGGTGGAGTCTGGACTGTAGAGAAAGGCACCCAGAGACTCAGAGACTGGGAGACCGGGGACCCGGGAGCCACAGCCAGCAGGGTCTACTGTCACGCGCGCGAATGAGAACGCGCTGAGGTCTGACCGCTGCTTCTCCGCTTCTCCATATCAGAAGGAGTCAGAAGCTCCAGGTCTGACCACGGAGGCTGCCGCTGCCTCTCTGTACAAGGTGGCGGCCTCTCTGTAGCAGAAGGAGTCAGAAGCCCCAGACTACAGAGACCAGCCCAAGTCCGGGCGAGCCCCTGGGGCACCCATGCTCTTGCTTGGGGAAACTGGGACGGTCAGGCAGAAACTCAGGCGAGTGCACAAGGGCAGGGCGGAAGCCAAGACTGTCAGTTCAGCCCTGAGACTCCGCCCCATCCAAGCTGAGCAGAGGCTTCTGCAGTTTTTCAAGTCTGATCCTATAAGACTGTCTCCAATACAGAATTTATTCCAGAGTAGACACAGCTGATACCCACATCCAATTGGCCTGAAGGTCAATTCACAACAATAAAGACTTAGCTACAACAAGGCTGTGCATGCAGTCCACAAAGGGGATCACCAAGAGTGTCTACCTCAGGTAACTGAGGAGGCTGACCCACTGTGCTATATAGGACACCAAACACACAAAGCCATCCTACCAACTCTGAAAAATAGTATTAATGCCGAGACAAGGAAATAGATCTCAAACAAAAGAGATGGAGGATATAGAGTTCAGAACTACGGTTCTAAGGTTATGCAAGAATATCCTAGAAAAGCTTGATAAACTTCATGAGACCCAACTAAAAAGTATACATAAACTGACTAAATTGGAAAATATTATCCAGAGATCCAACAGCAGAATGGAAGAACACAAGAATCAGGTCAAAGAGCCAAAAGACACTCCGCTGGAGAAGGAAGAAGAAAAGAGGATCCAGAAAGTTGAAGATAGTATAAGGAGCCTCTGGGACAACTGCAAGCGCACCAACATCAGAATTATGGGGGTGCCAGAAGAAGCAGGAGTGCAAAATACTGAAAACATATTTGAAGAAATAATATCAGAAAACTTCCCTCACTTGGTGAAAGAAATAGACTTACAAGTACAGGAAGCCTACAGAACCCCAAACAAGAGGAATCCAAAGAAAAATTCCTCGAGACACATCATCATCAATATGCCAAGGGTAAAAGACAAAAAGAAGATCTTACAAGCAGCAAGAGAAAAGCAGTTGGTTACCTATAAGGGAGCACCCATAAGACTATCAGCTGATTTCTCAACAGAAACCATGCAGGCCAGAAGGGAGTGGCAAGAAATATTCAAAGTGATGAATAGGGAGAACCTACAACCAAGATTACTGTATCCAGCAAAGTTATCATTCAGAATTGAAGGGCAGATAAAGAGCTTCACAGATAAGAAAAAGCTAAAGGAGTTCATCACTACCAAACCAGTATTATATGAAATGCTGAAAGGTATTACTTAAGAAGAGGAAGAAGATCAAGTGAATTAAAAATCTGAGGAATAGAATAAACTGGTGAATATGATAGAATTAGGGGCAAAGAAAGGGAGTGGATAGATAATTATCAGGGTGAAAGGGGTGTGGGGTGCAGAAAGAGACTGGATTAAAATTATATAACCTATGGATGAGGACAATAGTGGGGGGAGGGGGTAAGGGCAGAGGGTGGGGTGGGAATAAGGTGGAAGGGAGCTATGGGGGAGAAAAAGGAGAAACAATTGTAATAATCTGAGCAATAAAGATATATTAAAAAATAAAATATTTATTTATTTATTTATTTATTTATTTATTTATTTATTTTTGAGAGGGGGGGAGGGAGAGGGAGAGGGAGAGGATGGAGGGATAGAAACATAGTTGTACAAGGGCTCTTAATGATATGGTCCCTGCCTTTTTCTATAGCTTTACTATCATATCCTGCTAAGCACATTGCTTGAGACATAATAGATATATAATAAATATTCTAATTAAGTAAAGAAGTCAATATCCTCAGTGAGGTCCATTTTCAAAGCTGGACCATTACATATATAATAGAAGGGGAAAATAAGCCCTAACATTCCAAAAAGTTTGCTTTGGAAAAGAGGAAATACTTTTCCTATTTCCTCTGACCAGGTCATTCTCCTTATATTTAGAGAACTGCTGGTAATGGCTCATAGTCCCATATTCCCACTGCCTGATCCTCAATTCATCCTAAAACAGGTAAAACCTGTTTCAAGGACTCTGTTGTTCCTTTTTCATATGATACTTGAACGCCTGAATTCACTTTTCTACAGAAATTTTAATTTGAAGAAAATACATAAATGGGCCTGAGATCTGAGCAGGGTAATACAAAACTTTTATGAAAATTAATGTAAAAGTACTGTTTTCTTTGAATTTGAATATGGAGATTACATATATACCGTATTTGCCAGCGTATAAGAGACTGGGCGTATAAGAAGACCCCCTAACATTTCCACTCAAAATACAGAGTTTGTTATATACTCGCCGTATAAGACTACCCCCCACTTGGAGGCATATTTTTCAGGGCCAAAAAATCGTCTTATACGCCGGCAAATACGGTAAATAAATAATATGCTTTGAAATTATTTTGTTTAGAAATCAAATCTAAAAGTGAACCCCCAATCTCAATCCTTGTGCTAAATTTTGTTTTTTTGAGCTTTCAGAATGACCTAAAAAGGAAGACTGTTATACAACACCTTTGACAACATATATAAGTCACAGAACATGGAGTTACGCCTCAAGGTTATAATACCAAATATGGGAGACAGAGACAAGTGCTGCTTATCCGTAAGTGCTGTCTTGGGGCACACAGCAGGCAGCCAGCTGACATAGCCTCTGGGGTGTCTCTGTCCCCTTGGGACTCTGTCTTCATATTCTTATGAGAACTCGCTCTAGCCAAAGCTCTAGCACAAGATTTGAGAAGCAGCTGTATGCTGGCCTGGCAGCTTTGATCAGGGCAGTGTTTTTTTTTTTCTAGCAAGCCCAAAGTTCATGACATTTTTCAGGATGACCTATTGAGATGATGACTGATGGTCAGTCACTTTTGTAATGGAAACTGGGTCCCCTGTGCACCAGGTTACTACCATTAACATTTCTCAGCCCTCTGTGGGATAGATTACTGACACTTTTCGTGAGCTTTCTGACCTTGTCTTAAGCTTTACAATCCATGGTGATGAATTTATAGAGTGATTGTGACTATGTATGAATCCTGTAACAGAGATAAATGGGCATTAGATGTTGACAAAGCAGAGAAAATAATATTGTTCTCGACACCTTTTGTTAGCAAATGCATGATTCACATGATAACTCTTCTTTAGTGACTTATCTATAAATCTCCTTTCTTCACTTAATAAAATGCCACCCATTGCTTCTCCTAAGCCGACACCATGTTTTTGCAACATATTATTAAAGCTGTGTCAGGCTCAAGATGCATGGTGCTTGGGGCTTCACTGCAATATTATTTTCCCTTCCACTCCTAAAAAATGCTCAGAGGGTTCCAAGGACATATTAGTTCTCCTTCTGCATTGTTTCAGACAACTTACTTGTGTACAACTAGTGCTACCTAAACCTTTGGAGGTGAACATTGTTCTTTCACAAAGTTCTCATTCATTTTCAACAAAGTTTGGGGAAAACTATAAAAAATAAACTGCAAGACTTGAGAAAAATAAATTCAAGGGAATCATTTATACAGATTCCTGGACCTAAAAAAAGATTTCATGTTACCATTTTTTATAGCTCTTTTGCCAGCTGGTTTTAAAGAGCCATGTTCTCTATTTTATTTTATTTTTACACTCTAAAAAGAAATATTACTTTTTTCTAGTAATTTTCTTCTGAGACCAAGACAAAAAAGTCTTGGTTTCCATTGAATTTGTCTGCTATAAATGGACTCTCTGGGCTATAGTTAAGATCAACATGGTTGTCATCCCTCTTCAGGTTCATTGCCTAATTTACATTGAGCCTGCTTTCTATGTCCATGACCACTCCCATGTATTCTAGGTTGAAGGTCAGAACCAAATCACCATCATCAGCATTGGGATGAGGACTTTATTATATATCCAGTCAAGGCATCTATATCTATATCTATATCTATATCTATATCTATATCTATATCTATATCTATATCTATATCTATATCTATATCTATCTATCTACCATATTTGCCGGCGTATAAGACGACTTTTTGGCCCTGAAAAATATGCCTCCAAGTGGGGGGTAGTCTTATACGGCGAGTATATAACAAACTCTGTATTTTTTAGTGGAAATGTTAGGGGGTCGTCTTATACGCCCAGTCTCTTATACGCCGGCAAATACGGTATATCTAATCTCTCTCTCTCTCTATATATATATATAGATAGATAGATAGATAGATAGATAGATATCCTATATAATAAAGAGGTAATATGCAAATTGACCCTCATTCCCTTACAAGATGGCTGCCTGTGACCAGGATGGCAGGGGGTTAGTAAGGAACAACAAAATGACTGAACAAGCAGGCTGCATGGGGTGACCAGGCCTGAAGGGGGGTTAGTGAAGGATTACCAAATGACTGAATAGCAGTCTGTGTGGGGCAATCAGGTATGCAGGGGCAGGGGGCAGTTTGAGGGTGGGGAGGTAAGAGGTGACCAGGATGGCAGGGATGACAGTTAGGGGTGACCGGGCTGGTCGGAAGGGTGTAGTTGGGGCATCCAGGTCGGCAGGGGTGATCAGTTAGGGGCAATCAGGCCGGCACGCATAGGCAGTGAGGAGCTATCAGACCAGCAGGAGAAAGCAGTTAGGGGTTACCAGGCAGACAGGCAGGTGAGCAATTAGGAGCCAGTGGTCCAGGATTGTGAGAGGGATGTCCAACTGCTGGTTTAAGCCGGATCCCCAGGATCGGGCCTAAACTGGTAGTTGGACATTCCCCAAGGGGTCTCAGATTGAAGAGGGTGCAGGCTGGGCTCAGGGGACCTTCCCCACCCCATGCACATATTTCATGCACCAGGCCCCTAGTTCTACCTAATAAAAAATAACATGCAAATTAACCATCACTCCACTACACCCACCAGCCATGCCAACCAGCCAACAGGAGTGAGTATGCAAATTAACCCAACCAAGATGGCTGCAGCCACAGTGCAAGCAGGAGGCTTGGGTTTTCCTGGTAATAAAAGAAGCCAAGCTTTCCGCACACCCTGGCTAGCCTAGGCCTCCACTAAAGGCTATAAAGTTTCAAAGTTTATCTTCAGTATAGAAGATAAATAAATTCCAACAAAAATGGCAGCAGCCACAGAGCTGGAGAGAGCAGGAGGCTTGAGTTGCCTTTGGCGATGGAGGAAGCCAAGCTTTCTGCACACCCTGGCTGGCCTAGGCCTCCACTCCAGGCTACAAAGTTTTAATTATAGAAGATTAATAAATTCTAACAAAATGGCTTAAGCCACTGAGCAAGCAGGAGGCTTGGCTCTGTTCAAGGCTACAAAGTTTCAATTATAGAAGATAAATAAATCCCAGATACTAGGGCCTCTGCTTGGGTTGCCAGGGGCTATGGCCAGCCTGAAAACTACCACAGGCCCCTTGCCCAGGCCACAGCATTCCCTGAGGGAATCCTCACCCTGATCTGGGACACCCTTCAGGGCAAACAAGCTGGCCCCACCCATGCATCAGGCGTCTATTCTATCTAATAAAAGAATAATATGCAAATTGACCATCATTCCAACATATATGATGGCTGACCCCATGTGGTCAAAGATGGCTGCCCCAGGGGGACTCAAAATGGCCACCATAAGATGGCCAGCAGGGGAGGGCAGTTGGGAGAGACCAGGCCCAAGAGAAGGCAGTTGTGGGCAATCAGGCCAGCGGGAGAGGGCAGTTGGGAGGGACCAGGCCTTCAAGGCAGGGCAGTTGGAGGTAATCAAGCCTGCAGGGGAGGGCAGTTAGGGGTGACCAGGCTGGCAGAGGAGGGAAGTTAGGAATGACCAGGCCTGCAGAGGAGGGAAGTTAGGAGTGAACAGGCTGGCAGGGTGGCAGTTAGGCATCAATCAGGCTGGCAGGGGAGTGGTTAGAGGGTGATCAGGCTGGCAGGCAGAAGTAGTTAGGGGCAATCAGGAAGGCAGACAGGCAAGTGATTGGGAGCCAGCAGTCCTGGATTGTGAGAGGGATGTCTGACTTCCTGTTTAGGCCCGACCCTACCGAAACGGGCCATCAGACATCCCTCAAGGAATCCCAGATTGGAGAGGGTGCAGGCTGGGCTGAGGGACACATACCACCGTGAATGAATTCCATGCACCAGGCCTCTAGTTTATAATAATAAAAGGGTAATATGCTAATTAGATCAGACATCATTCCAGACCTTTTTCCTGACAAAGTTGGGGCCTGGATGAAAGCCAGCCTGGGTCAAGGGTGCCTGCTGGTGGCCAGAGAAGGGAAGCTGGGTCCTTGGTGCTGGAGGGAAGCTGGTGTTGGCCAGGGGAAGGCAGGCCTGCTCTTGCACACATTTTCATGCATCGAGTCTCTAGTATATGCATAAAATATCCAAAGGTTTCTTATACATAGCTATTTGGATCATTGAACAAGGCCTTGAAAGAAGCATACATTTGTGGCTTTGGATGTGTGGAGAAATAACAATGTAAGAAGGAGGGTGACAGAAACTGTCTTGAGTTCTAATAGAACTTGGCCTATAATGTGTTAAGATGATCAGTAGAAAACAAGGATGAAAAAGAGTTTGAAGTCAGATAAGGTGTATCTAAAGGCTTTACTAACCACTGTGATTTTTTCTTTCTTTCTATAAGCAGAAGAGACTTTACGTGATTTTACATTGGGTAGGTGACTTAATTAGAGCTGTTCCTCCGGAAGATGAATTTGGCAGTAATGAGTTAGTTGGATGGATCAGGGAGAAAATAGGTTGGAAGGAGGGCTATCAGCTGGGAGACTTAAAAAGCTCAGGGAAGTGGTGATAAGGACCTGACCCCAGAAAATAATGATTTCATTAGAGAGAAGGAGGCAGAAACAGGAGACCTTCTGGTAAACCCGATAGAAGAATGCTAGGTAAGTTCAAAACTGCCATGCAGAAAATAAGGAAGGAAATCAAACAGCTCTGCATGCAATGTAAACATGTCACTCGCTCAAAGCCTGTTATGCTAATATTACACGACAGTGTCCCCTGGGTCGTTTTTCCATTACAAGAAGTTGCAGGAGCTGATAAGCCTGTGACTAATTTAAAATGCAAGTGTTGCTCTGTCTTCCCTTGACATAGTTTGTGTTTCATTTCCTTTAAGTAAACAGTATAAAGAATTACAGTCAAGCTCAATAGTAGAAGCCTGACTCTCAGAAATGGAAAAGGGCTTCAGCGAGGGCTCTAGCTGAAAAGCAAATGCGACACTCAGATTCTCATGTGCCACCGGCGGTGGCACGCTGTCCCTGTGGATGAGCCCTGTCCCAGGTTCTGTGTTCCTAAATTGAGTGGGGTTTTCTGATACTGATACCAGTGAGGGACATAAACTTGACAAAAAAGATATGTGTCACCGAAGGGAATGCCGGGTTAATAGATCATGAAAATTTCATTTGGGGGAGAGATTTCACAAATCATTGAGTGTTAGCACTGACAGGGATGATAGAGCCCACCTAGTTAAGGGTAGGAGTTTTAGGATCAGGCCAAATTGGCTACAAATTCCCAGCTCTCAAATTTAGTACCAGATGTGTGGCCTTTAGTTTTATCTGTGGGTCAGTTTCTCCCTCTGTAAGATGAGGACATAGCTATCTCATTACAGAGACTAAAAAAGTTTGTAAAGGGAAAGCACTTAACCCAGTACATGGCAAACACTCAACAATCAACTATGATTGGAAATAAAACCAGGGCTAGGACTCGGGTTTCCCAAACAGAAGCTGGGGCTCCCACCACAGTGCCATCCCACCTCCACTGACTTTTTCACTCGAAACTAATTATTCCAGAACATTCCCTCCAATCATACTGACATCACTTTCTACATCGGATTGTTTCCGTCATTCATAAGAGCCTATTAAAGTCAACTCTACCCAATCCATCACTTAAAAAAAATATACTGAGTACCTACTCCATGAAGGGAACATTCTTTTTATGACAAACGACATGCCATCATTAAAAACTTAATTGTTACCTATTACTCCACAAAATATTCATCATCCTTATTGTTTCTAACCAGCATTAAGAAACACTGTTCTGTAATAAAGTGCTCTGGTTTTGATGCGGGGGAGAAATCAGCCCCTCGGGCAGGGGCACCAGTCATTGCTGTTGGGATCCAGCTGCAGGTTGAAGGGACACATTCTGGTTATTCAGAACAGGTCTTCAGAAGCATGCAATTTATTCCACTCTCTGAAACTGTTATCCCATTAAATAAAAGAATCAGTCATATGTGGTAAGGAAAAAAATACAATGTCCAAGCAAAACAAGAATTATAAGGGGAGAGAAGGGGAGGGAGTAACCTCAGAAAGGCAGCCACCCTGGGCCAGACTCTTGGTAGAGGCCACTGCCTCTCCTCCTGAGGACTATTCCAGAGGACGCTCAGTGTTATTCACAGGTTATTAAGGAGGAAACACGTTATTAAGGCTTATTAAGAAATGAACTTGCCAGTGTCACAGATGGTAAGTGGTGAGCCAGAATTAGAACTCAGATCGATTTGTTCATGAAATGTGTTGTTTCTCTTAGAAATCTTTTTTTTTTTTGTATAAAAATAAAACACAGGAAACCACATAGCTGGATGAATTTTTATAAGGCAAACAATTTTGTAACTACTATCCAGGTGAAGACATAGGTTTGCTACCTGCTCCAAGGGTAAGTAGTAGCTTTGACTTCGGCAGTAATCACTTATTTATGATTCTATTAGCCAAAATGTGCACCCCTATAGTATAGTTCAATTGAACACATCTCTCAAAACTGAATATGTCTTTGACATTTCATTTAATATACATAATCCCTTTTATTTTCTTTAAAATTTACCCTCTAAATAACCGAGGCAGTTTCCAGCCATCTGCATTTAGATGCTTGCATGTGCATGGTGATGTTTTTCTCATTTCTTTCTCACTTACTTACTGAAATAACTTTAACAGAAGAAGCCTACTCACCTAGTATTTGGTTACTCAGTAACACAGTTCACACAGGAAAGGAAGAGTACATGATGGTCCTTTTCTTTTATTTACTAAGTTTTAAAATATATGTGGGGTGTTTAGATCCACTGTAAGTCTCATTCCTCTTAAAGCTCAAATATTTCAATCCTTGACCTTAGTCCTTTTCCCATGACACTGGAAGTTTCTGAAAACTTGCTAGCTACCTGATATGACAAAATGTTTCAGACTTTTCTTGCATATTTCTGCCTAAATACCTGGAATCAGCCATTTCTACGAGAAGCCTTATTTCTTTTTATTGAAAGTGGTATTTTAAGATCAGAATCTGAGCCTAGAGATGGATGCTAATTACTACTGGCTTGGTAATTGTTTCTGTGTTTTTAATGCACAGAGGTAGGAGATATTTAAACTACTTGTGAATTGATAATGATATTGCCAATTCAAATTTAAAGGATTTTTACCTGCCTTTTTCTATATTACATTTGAATTTATTCAATAGTGAGAATCTTAATTTTTTAGAGGATATGAGGCAAAGAATTAAAATGTGCCATAAATATTCATTTACTTTTTTCCCCATATTACATGAACACAGGTTTCAAAATAATACTATTATACCATCACCAGTTATAATTACTCAAAACACCTGCACATTTTTTTCATATGCAATTCCATTTCTCCTTCCCTATTACATTTTAATGATTATGTTTTATCTATACTATCAGATAACTAACACCACTATAATATAAAAACCCTTACATTTAACTTTCACTTTGTCTTAATTCTATAAATAATTATAGATACCACTGGTCTGTATATTGCTGTTTCTCTTGTAATTTTGTTTGTCTGAAGCTTGCTCTATAGTACATTCATTAGAAAGTGCTCTCAGGGAAATATCCATCCTGGATCACTGTATTTTGTATGTCTCCTTTACAATTGAAGGTCAGTATTTCTGGGTAAAAAACTAGTGGTTTACATTTTTCTTTCTTGAGTATCTTAATTATTCTATTCCATTTTCTTCTAGAATAACATATTGGAGTAAAAAATCTGAGTATGAAACAATTATTTGTCCTTTATAGGTAAGTTACTGCTCTTTTTTTTTCTTTCTAGATTCTGAAAGGGTTTTTCAATTTTTTAATCTCCAACAATATTTATTGACAAATCAGAGATTCTGCTATTCTTTGTTCCATCTGGTGCCAAGCTATTTCTCTCTGCTTTCCCTAATTCAGATGTTGCTGAATTTTATGGCTCACTTCTAATCACTTGTCTTCTGTGACTCCTGGATATCTTTTCAAATAGTTTTCATGTAAATGTTGGTGATGGATGGATTACTTTGCTACCTAGTCACAATTCTTTCTTTCTTTCTTTCTTTCTTTCTTTCTTTCTTTCTTTCTTTCTTCCTTCCTTCCTTCCTTCCTTCCTTCCTTCCTTCCTTCCTTCCTTCCTTTTTTCCTTCCTTCCTTCCTTCCTTCCTTCCTTCCTTCCTTCCTTCCTTCCTTCCTTCCTTCCTTCCTTCCTTCCTTTCTTTCTTTCTTTCTTTCTTTCTTTCTTTCTTTCTTTCTTTCTTTCTTTCTTTTTAATTGGGGGGTTTAGAAAAATCTAGAACCTATGTTTTTAATGCTACCACCATATTACTAGAAATCAATTTTTCAAAAATGCTACTTCACATGAAGATCACATTATTATATACATAACTGACCTGGAATATGAAAAATATTTAGGAAGTGAGATCTCTGAATAAATTCCAATCAGACTCTAAATACATACTGATCTTTTCTGCTGTAAACTTTCAGACGATCTACACATTTTTACTGGGTGAGGGAAATACTTCTTCATAGGGGAAGTGGGGGACACAATATAGTCTAATGTCAATAGTGTGAATTTAGAAACCAAAGGGACTGAAGTTTATCTCCTTAATCTATCATTTAATGGATATGAAAACGCAAGCAAGCTATTTATGCTTTAAAAGTACAAATTTCCTAATTTGTGAAATATTCATAACTATATCAGCCTGCTCACATATGGCACATTTTGAATAAATTTTAGCTTCCTTCTCCAAATCTTAGAATCTCCAAAACTGTGTAAAGATTAAAAGTTTTTAGGAGTCTTCTTACTTATTTGCATCCTCAATTAGACACAGGTACCTTGCTCAGATGTATAACAAATTGTCCACCTTTCCCTAAAGAATATTTGCTTTTTTATTGTTATTTATGTATTTATTTTGGTATCAATTTTGATTTGTCCCAACCTACTTTATGTAGAGAAATATGGGAAGAAAAGAAGAAAGTAATGCAGAATTTAAAAAGCTATTGAATCACTTTAAGCATACTTTATAGAACTCTATTTATAGTCCTTGGCAAACCCAGAAGAAATATTTTTTTTCTTATTTTTCCTTCATGTAGATTGTCACATTGTGAATTCCAAGCAGAATTCATCTTCTGCGGACTGCTTGAACTGGGAGGATGGGGAGAAGGAGATCAGAAGTAGACAACCATGATTAAAAGGCTTTGTGGAACACTAACTTTGAACATGCTGTGGTTTGATTTTTAAATGTACTATGAGTAGAAAACAGCATTTTCTCACTCCGTAAAATCACACCTCTCATTGTCAATGAAATAGTTGATAAGTCAGTGAAAACAAAATTAAATGTAAATTGAGCTTTCCATCTGGCCACAGTGACACCCTCTAATTCAAGCTAAACAACTTGTCTTTGAGGAACTCTCTTCTGAAGTGCACTGGATTGACAGTGCTTTAAAGGGATTCTTCCATATTTCAGGACATTTTTTTAAAAAAATCCTGAACCAGACAGGAGAAGAATATAAAAGGGGGAATATCTAGTTAGTTATGTTTACTCTGAGACAGAACATGTGCTTGTATTCAAAGAATGTGAATAATTCTCTGTTTGTCACCCACAAAATGTTTTTGCAGTGTGCTTATTTTCCTCACACACAGGCTTTATGTGCTTTCTTACTCTCCTATTGATTTCAAAGAGCTCAAGGAAGAGGAGAAGGAGGATCTGAAGGAAAAGGAAACCAAGAGCAAATTCAAGAACTCAAGAGAGAAGTGATCAAGGGATTCAACTGGGAGTCCACCAGACCAGTACCTTAAGCCCAGTTGGGCCATTTATTAGCTGGAGAACCCTGAACCAGTTTCCTAACCCTTCTAGGCTCCAGAAACAGATACCATAATGTGGATAAACTACTTGTCACATAGCAAGCACTCACTAAAAATTAACCATTTTATTTTATTCTTGTTTAAATTTGCATTTCCCTAATGACATATGATGGGTAGTGAGGGCTTCCATTTTACTACTTTAAATAGGTATCATATTGGGTAAGTTTCTTCATCATCCCAGAGCTACATTTTATAAGCTAAAAACAATAAATAAAAAATAGTTAAACTAGATCTCATGATTTTTTTTAATTAGCTATGATTCCTAAATAAATTGTGTCGGTGATACCCAGGTATGATTTTAGCCTATTGCATGTTTTGCTTTTTTTAAAGGCCCTTTATGTTTAAATTGTTAGAACAACCAAAAAATTAGGAACAAACAAATAGACCAGTTCAGTTTCCTGGGAACAGATACAGAAGTTTATAAAGGAGAACATCCTTTAAATTTGTTTCTCCCTTCCACCCCAGTCCTTTACTGTCATGAGAACAAAGTTCTTACAAGAGTTAGATAATGTGGTTGAAATCCAAAGCAACAATAAAAAAGGACATTAAATAATGCCCATAGACATCCATCATGAAATTAGTCAGATTAGTTTCTTATTTTAGACCTAACCTCCAGGTGTTTCTAACTGAATATTGAATAAAAGAATCCCCCTGAGAATTTATGGTTACCATTTCTTTTACAACAAATCATGTGAGTTTGTTATAACCCAACCTTGTACTGTGTTTTTCCTTTAAAATTCTAGCAGCACCTTTAGAATCAAATTCTCCTTATTCTCTCCCCTTCACAAGTGACTATCATTTTTCTGAATTCCTCAAATTCCTTATGACCTTTACCCCATATTTCAGTGTCATTCCTCTCCCAAATGTGATTAGGATATTTTCTTCTAGCACATTTTGATGGACAAGGTAATCCATTTTGTTGTCTAACCTCTACATCTAAGTGACAGAAGATTCAGTGGCTTAACAGCTAGAGAAATTTTCATTACATGAATGAGCTTTAGATAACATTTCTATTAACAGAACTTAAGATCAATGTCCTATTCTCAAATTAAGAGTTTGTGTGTGTTTTAATACTTTAGAGTCACAAAAGTTTTCTTATCCAAATTGTATAACACAATTTGAAGCTAAAATTATTTAAATAAATGTTCAGGTAATTTATTACCAACCCCTAGCAAACAGTTGAAGATGACCCCCCTCACCACCAAAATAAAAAATAATAATAAATAAAAAATTATATATAATAAAAGCTTAGGTGGCATCATGCCCTCATGTGATGCCCTTGCATGATGTTGTCACAAGATGGCTGCCCTCATATGATCACAAAATGGCCACCACAAGTTGGCCTCCACAAGTTGACTGGCAGGGATGGGAAGTTGTGGGCGATCAGGCTGACTGGTAGAGCAGTTGGGGGGTGATCAGGCTGGCAGGGGAATGCAGTTAAGGGAGACCAGACCAGCAAGGGAGGGCAGTTAGGGCCAACCAGGCTGTCAGGGGAGGGTAGTTGGGGGAAATCAGGCAAGCAGGGGAGCAGTTAGGAAGCGATCAGGCAATCAGGCAGGCAAGCTGTTAGAGCCAGCAGTCGCTGATTGTGAGAGGGATGTCCCAGATGCACAAATTTCATGCACTGGGCCTCTAGTAAAATAATAAAATACACACAAAAAATCTTCCAAGGGTCCTATTTGCAGCCACGTGGTGCCTATGGGATCTACTTTAGCTTGGGAAAATGAAGGGTACAATTCAGTGGTCAGCAAACTTGTTAGTCACAGAGCCAAATATCAACAGAACAACAATTGAAATTTCTTTTAAGAGCCAACATTTTTAAATTTAAATTTCTTCTAATGCCACTTCTTCAAAATAGACTCACCCAGGCCATGGTATTTTGTGAAAGAGCCACACTCAAGGGGCCAAAGAGCGTCATGTGGCTTGCAAGCTGCAGTTTGTCTACCACAGGTACAATTGAATGATTCTCAGTCACTCAGTCTACCAGTTTAATTCCTCTGCTCACCTACCTTCTTCTTCTTCTTCTTCTTCTTCTTCTTCTTCTTCTTCTTCTTCTTCTTCTTCTTCTTCTTCTTCTAAATATATATTTTTATTGATATTTTACAGAGAGGAAGGGAGAGAGATAGAGAGCTAGAAACGTCGATGAGAGAGAAACATCGATCAGCTGCCTCTTGCACACCCCTTAACGGGGATGTGCCCGCAGCCAAGGTACATGCCCTTGACCAGAATCAAACCTGGGACCTTTCAGTCCGCAGACCGATACTCTACCACTGAGCCAAACCGGTTTCGGCTTTTTTTTTTTTTTTAATGATTTTAGAGGGAGGAAGGGGGAAGGATAGAGGAATAGAAACATCAATGATGAGAGAGAATCATTGATCACCTGCCTCCTACAAACCCCTACAAGGGATAAAACCCCCAACCTGAGCATGTGCCCTGACCTGGGATCCAACTCTGACCTTCTGATTCATGGATCAACTCTCAACTACTGAGCAACACTGGCTGGGTCCACTGACCACTCTTTCGAATAAAAAGAAAGTAAACCAGAACTAAGACCCTACTTTAAATTCTATTTTTGACATTGCTCTTAAAAAACACATCCACTGAATAAAAGAAATTCCTTTGATTTAACCATTAATATTTCTGCAAATATACTGCAAATCAGTAGCAGGCTCAAAAAATATCATATTCCTTTGTACCTGTCTAGACTCTTGCATAAAATAGCAGGAACTTCTTGCACATTGATAAAATTGTTAAAATGAAAG
Source organism: Vespertilio murinus (assembly GCA_963924515.1). Lineage (NCBI taxonomy): Eukaryota > Metazoa > Chordata > Mammalia > Chiroptera > Vespertilionidae > Vespertilio > Vespertilio murinus. The sequence continues at coordinate 45,941,362 of OZ004709.1, read as the reverse complement.
TAAATTCAGCAATGCTTTAATAATTCAACATAGAAAGGACTGACGAATGTACACAAAGTCTGATTAAGAAATAACTTCATGCATTTGTTAGGAAAATACCTGGCACTTAACCACCTGAACTAACAAAGGTTAATTATTAGGTAAAAAGCACAATTTTCAACTTTGTATAACAGTGATAGTATTCCTGAATTATTTACCAAGTTGTTTTTTGCTTTTGAAATGGATAGTTTAAGATACACACTGATTTTTATTTAAAGTAATTGCTTGAGTAATCTGTATGCCAACATATATTTTTGCTATCATTGATTCATTTTTTATATAAAACAAAAATAAAGGAACTGACAGTTAAGTCCAGTCTCAAGGAATATTAAGACCAGTGGCTGCTAATATTATAGAAATATTTTTAAAGAAATATACAATAGTGATTTTCAAATGGTATGCCACAAGAATTTTTAAAACATGCAATACCTGACTATTTAGTCAGGAGCACTGACCTCTTTACTCTTAGATTGTTAAATGAAAACATAATAATAGCTAACATTATTATAACCATTCTGTATCAATGAATCAAAATGATAACTATATTTATTATCAGATTGGCAAAAAAAATTTGGTGTGCCACAGAATTTTAGCAATTAGTTTATGTATGCTATGAGATGAAAAAGGTGAAAGCTGCTGATCTATATCTATTCAACACAATATGCTCCCATGAAATCTATGCAGTACTTTCGTGAGATCCCAGAAAAGCAACATTTCTTGAATTTCCAACATCTTCCTGTCTTCAGCCCCAAAACTCGGCACAGTAGTAGTGACTGATGGATTTGGAGTTTACTCCCCTGATCATATAGGTAAATAAGGCACTGGCAACCCTTAAAATAGAGTGAGAAATATCAGTGATTTGGTATAGTGAGAAAACCTCATGGGATCCAAAAAGAGAAGTAGAGAGGGGTTATTAGAGAAGTGTGCTCTTGTGTGTTCTGTTAATAGGGGAGGATCAATTTCTGGGAGTGTTAGGGGGAAGGATGTATCTCTAATTTTATTGATTTGGTTGTCAAAATAGATAATCTAATCTTCATAACACAAATTTTGTTGACTGAAATCTCAGGTACAATGTCGGAAAAAATGAAGATGGTTATATTCCCACACATTCCTACTATTTTATAGTAAAACCTATCTGTTAGTTTTAGTGAATGGTCAATATGCATTCTCATGCATAATGTTTAATAGAGGGTGGAGAGAAATTGATCCCTCTTTTATTAATTCACATGATTAACTCTCTGACAACTATATGAAGTTGTTTCTTAATCTTAACACTGCCACCACTCTGTGTAGCTTTGTTATGCTTTCCTAGGTTGGATAATTAAACAATTGTAGATTTATTTGATGGAGACAGTCAAGCGAAGAAAATCAAATGCAATCATTGAGATTTGCCCATGATTTTGTTACTTTTCAACTTCACCGAGACAACTTTGTCATGTAATTTTGATTACAAATAGCAATGGACATTTCCTGTTTTACTATTGCACCTGAGCAAAAAATATTGGATGGTGGCTATTTCAACTTTTCCACTTGTGTTGTGGAGATACATTTAGCATTAATTTCAGTTTTCACCTTCCCTTCCCTTGAAAAATGAATTTTCAGACAGCCATTATGCACAGAAGTGAATCTGATCAACTACTTTCATCTGTATTACTGAAAAGTTACCTGAAAACTATGGAGTCTCAAAAGTCTAGACTTCTCATTTTATGTACTATCTAAAATATTAAATTCATATCAAATACTATGTTTTAATTTTGACTAATGAGTTTGAAACACTCTTAGTGTCTGTCTAAGTAAATGATGCTAGCAAAGGAATTCAATTCTTCAAGTTACATGAAACTGATGTTAAATTAGTCTAGTGATTCTGCAGTTCTGGTTTTCCACTTATCTGTGAGATGTAAGACCTAACCTCTTTCCTAACATCTCTTTAGTAGGAGCTGAAAAGAGCAACATTAGTTTAGGCCAATAATAGCGATAATTCAGAAAGCTGATTTAAACTCTGAAAACTGTATTTTATTTTTCTAAAATATATATTTTATTGATCTGTTTACAGAGAGGAAGGGAGAGATATAGAGAGTTAGAAACATCGATCAGCTGCCTCTTGCACACTCCCTACAGGGTATGTGCCCGCAACCAAGGTACATGCCCTTGACCAGAATCAAACCTGGGACTCTTGAGTCCATAAGCCTATGGTCTATCCACTGAGCCAAACCAGTCAGGGCTGAAAACTGTATTTTAAAGAAAGAAAGAAGGAAAGAAAACTGGATGAAAACCATTTCCAATTTGCTTTGGTAATAGACAAATAGACTGATGTTTCTTTCCTATCACTCCTTAGAAAGGGCAAAACTTAATACCATTACCAGTGATTTAGATCTCCGAGTAGGCAACAGTGTAACAGGAGTTAATTCCTCTCTTTTAAAAAAAGCAAAAAAAAAAAAATTAAGAGGGAAGCATATGTTTTTGTGTTTTTGGCACAGAGAGGTGATGCTGGAAAGCTCTGGTTTCAGTCATTTTCCAAGTGACTTCTGTGCTGTTCCCAATCTGCATGTTTTCACTGTGTGCATCTCCCTGGTGTGAAACTGATTAGTAGCAGCGTGAATCTGTCACCAAGAGCTGCAGTGGCTGGGATTTAGAGGGACTTCAGCCTATTTTTGTGGATGCTGTACTGTGCCCACGCACCCCTTCAAATGTGACCTAAGTCTGGAAATGATGGGGTTTGATGTGTCAAGGTCCTCAGGGACACAGCTTTCTTTTCGGGAAAATATAAAAACAATTTCCACCCCTTAGTTGTCCTCAAACAAAGAATGAGCAGGACAAGGAGATTAAAATGCCTCTCAATATGATACTGACTATCCACAGAGCTGTATCTGAGGAAATAACAGAAAATGGTAAGAACTTGCCCAGCAACAGCTTAAATGGTCTCAGCTGTGTCTTTTATTTACATAATCCCAAATCCTTTTAAAATATATAATACTTCTAATTTGAATTCAGAGGCCTTTATATGTTTACATTTGAATTTTGAACCTAGAGGCCTTTATATGCTGTTTCTATCTTTATATAACTATTTATTTGCAAAATTATATGATGCTTTATACTAAGGGAAGAGTTAGCTTAGATTACAATAGCATTGACATCTAGTGTTTAAAATTCCTAGATTATTATTCGTAGATTAATAGTGTGTTCTTGTAACTAAGCAAAAAATTCAATTTTCCAAATAATCTTGTAGTCAATATAAATTAAATTTGTTTGATTTGGTTAAATAAAATTACTGGATTTTTAAAATATTACAATTAAATTTGCTGAAATTTTAATATACATGGTTGCTTGTTTGCCTAAATCAATGTATTTGCTTTGCTCTATAATTGGGATTTTTCTTTCTGAATAAATAGTGAGGGAAGGGAGAGAGCTGTATTTCTTAGCAAAGAAACAACTTAATTCCTGAAAATGTTTTTATAAAAACTCACTACGCTCTCATTTTTCTTTTCTTTTTGCCCTTATAGGTATAGTAGTATGGTCAATTTCAGCTAGTGGTTCAAAGAATAGAGCAGTTATTTGTGATGTGGAATAGCCAAAAATATGACATATTTTGTTTTGAAAATAAATACTTTCATCTTATTTGAAAGTAATAAATATATAACAGTTTCAATTCAAATCTATTGTATATGAGTGATTCTGTGCATAGCAAGCCCATTGAATCTGAGGCTGAAGTTTTAGGTGTTAGTATCTTTCAATAACTCCAACCAGGATTGAGAGCCACAGGCTTAGCTCAAATATTACTTGCCTTTTAGGGGGCCTCTGTTTTGCATTCTCTCTTTTTTTTGCATTTTTAAAAATTTATTAAGGTATTATATGTGTACATAGCTTACCATTACCCCCCCCCTCCCATTCATGCCCTCCCTCCCCAGAGTTTTGTGTCCATTGGTTGTACTTATATGTATGCATACCAGTCCTTCGGTTGATCTCTTATCTCCCCCAGATCTCTCTACCCCCACCCCCACTGTCATTTGACAGTCTGCTTGTTGTTTTACTGTCTCTATATCTATCTTTCTGTTCGTTAGTTTATAATGTTCTTTAATATCCATAAATGAGTGAAGTCATGTGGTGTTTCTCTTTCATTGACTGGCTTATTTCACTCAGCATGATGCTCTCCAATTCCACCAGGGTTACTGCAAATGATGAGAATTCCTTCCTTCTTATGGAAGCATAGTATCCTATTGTGTAGATATACCATAGTTTTCTGATCCATTCATCTGTTGATGGGCACCTAGGCTGTTTCCAAATCCTAGCTATTGTAAATTGTGCTGCTATGAACATAGGGGTGCATATATCCTTTCTGATTGGTGTTTCTAGTTTCTTGGGGTATATTCCTAGGAGTGGGATTACTGGGTCAAATGGGAGTTCTATTTTCAGTTTTTTGAGAAAGCTCCATACTGTTCTCCACAGTGGTTGCACCAACCTGCATTCCCACCAGCAGTGCACGAGGGTTCCTTTTTTCTCCACAACCTCGCCAACATTTGTCATTTGTTGTTTTGTTGATGTTGGCCATTCTGACAGGTGTGAGATGGTACTGCATTCTCCATCAACTCCCTAGCTGACATAATTTTAACTGCTTCTTTCTTATAATAGCATTTTGCAGAAAACTCTTTTTTGTGTTACTTATCATATCTACACTGTGTTAGAATTGTTTATGCACATGTCATATTTGCCTTACTATACTCTAAGATCATTTAGGTCACCAAAAGTCAGTGTTTGTATCTTACATGATATGTTGCAAATACAAAAATTTAAGTAGATAGATGAATAATCGTATATCTTAAAATTTAAGAAAATATTGGTATGTGCTTTGGACAACTGAGATGATTTTTATAGGGTTCAGGGCCAGCCACCCCACAATATGCCACTTGACATATTGATTATTTTTAATTAAAGTTACTTAAGAAACAGCTGGTACAAGGAGGACACTCTGACTTCCTTTGTTTCCCTGAAGGCCGCAAATAAATCTCTCAGGTGAAGGATACCTATTCTAAATCTAGAGAATAGAAGGCATCCTACGGCCAGAGATATGGAATTCAGGGCCAAAAAGGCTATAATAGAAACAAACCTTGTTACTTCTTAACTAATTTACTGCTTCAAACCCCTTTGTTTTGTCAAGTCTTCACAAATTTATTGTTTCTTTGTCTAAAAGGTATAAAACTTGCCTGCTTTGCTCACTTCTTCAAGTCTCATATTTTTAGGAGCACATGTACACACAAAATTAAATTGGCTTTCACCTGTTAATCTTTCTTATGTCAATTTAATTATTAGGCTAAAGAACCCAGAAGAGAAGAAGAGAGGTTTTCCTCCTCTATAATTTGAATTAATTAGATCCAAATACATATTTGTAGACTATGAGGAAAATAAAGATGGGACTGGGGCCCACATCATGGCATGACTTCATGTACAAACATAAGCACTATCCATTGAGGGGTTTCTTGTAGACCAGGTGGGTTTCTGATCATAAGAGGCTGGTGCCCATGAAGAGGATGCCAGCCAGGACTTGGTGGTGCTTAGCTTTGCTCCCTTCTGTCAGATTTGTCTCAAAGATTATGGTTCTAAAGGTCATGCAAAACTCCATGTGCATGTATTAATCCTCAGTATTCAGTATAAACAGGATGACATTTGGATGTTTAGGTGTCCTTTGCAAGACTAGAGTACGTTACTGCTGTCTAATTTCTCTCTTACCTTCAAAGAAGTGTGAGGTTGGAATAGAGTCAAGTTAAGGAGGGAAAAGCAATAAATAGGAACAAAGATTGAGTAACCAAGAATCTCAAGGTGTTGACAGGTAAAACTCCAAAAGCTGCCGTTACTTATCATCCCATCTTGAAATCTCTGCTCCACTCCATAAACCTATACAAAACAACACCAATATAATCCCAACTTCTATTGCTTGTAGTTCAGATTAAAGGGCAATGCCTCTAAGGAGGTGAATGTATTTGTGATTACATCATGGTTCTTGGTGAGGGAAGGAAGACACCACACCCTGGAGCCAATTTTCAAGTTGGCCATCCTCTATGGTCATTTCCACAGTGGTTGTAATGGCTGCCAGCCACAGAGCCATCAAACACCACGTTAAGTGTACTGGGCCCGGAGGCTCTTCCCAGTGAGCCACATTGGAAGTGGGACTTGGAGGTAGTGACTTGGGTGGAGCCGTCAAGTCTTTTGGAATTGGATCAGGTCAGGAAATTTGTCAAACAGTGTGCTGCTGAGTCATGTCCTACATTATCTCTTTATCTGTCTTTTTAATGAGATGTTCCCTCCAGTTTTCTTCAGGTGCCTCTTTACATCATGCTTGAGTTTCTGGCTTTTTATCCAGCTATGAAATTCTCTGCCTTCAGCAGAGAATAATGCTGATCTTGCTAATATCACACAGACCTCTAAATCATATGTGCTTTGCGATGAAAGGGCAACATAGAGCTCATAAAATTCTTATCTTCATAAGGAAGAACAAAAGCATGGGATGTAACACATTTTTCCCTTGCCCTGTCTACTATTGATAATGAAGCTTTAATATGCAGCATTGTAAACATGACACCACCCCCCACTCAGTGCCTGGTTGTAATTTACTATTTATGTGGTCTTGAAGATGTAGGGGGTAGTCATTCAAATACAACAAATCCTTCCAAATGAGTTAAAGAAGCTAATGCTTTAACCAGAATTTGAAGAAAGAGATTGACACTGAAGGACCAGAGGATGCTGCCAATGATTTTATAAAGAAATATAGAATAGGAACATTAACAGAAGTGGTTTTATGTTAGGCAAAATTTCCTTCAATTTACCATTTAGTCTATAAATGATATATTTTATGAAGGTGAAAATCCTTTAAGTGCAATTCTAAGCTTCTTCATTCTCATATTTAGTACAAAAGAAAAAAATATCTATTAAGAGCAAAAGTGAGTTTTCATAACATGAATGTTTTAAATAATTTATAAGACTAGTACATGGTTAATAATTTACTGTAATTATATGGCTTTGGTTTCTAAATCCTGCTTCTCTTTCATCATTTCAGTAAAAAGAAGCATTTGTCACAAGGGAAAAACATGGTTTTCTGCATTTTCATAGCCAATATCTTCTATTATCCAAAACCTAGCTTTTATGGCCCAGAGCAATAATTTTTATCTACCAGGAAAGCTTTAACTATGGATTGCTATTGACTTTCTTTTCCTTTAGCTCAACTTCTATAGACCCAAAAAATAAAACATCAGGGATCACATTCATCTATTCTAACTTTTAGAGTTTATGTATATTATGATTATAATTCAGACAGTTATATTACCAGAAACTGACTATAAAATCAAATCAATTAAATGTTCTATTTTTTTTCAGATTCAAATTCTATGAATTCTTTTCCACCTTTGTGCCTTACCAATAATTTGGATCTCACTTTTTAAATTATTACATTTCTCTGATTTCTTTTTTTCCCCTTCCTCACCCTCTCAATTGTCTGAAAGTCCAACTGTGTTCCAAATGTACCAAAGCGAATTATTGAACGAATGCCTGGCCAATCTTTTCCCTTTCCTCTAATTTGATAAAATTGAATTTGCTGGTGCACTCTTGTGGAGTAGCTGTGTTCTCCCTGCTAGCTCACCTGCTCTTACTCTAACTTCACACTATCTCTAATTCTCTTCTTCCTCCAGCACAGTAAGTAGCCAAGCTTTCAGGCTCCAGACATCCAGTTAGCTTCAGAAACTATTCAAAATGGAGCTTGCTCTCTGTAGTCAGTATATTTCTTTGCGTCCTTTCTCAACACATTTAGTTTTGCCTCTGTCACTTTTCTTCAGCAGTTAAAGATTAATTATTATGGAATGGTGTTGAAGAACTCCAGATAAAGAAACAAAAAAAAAATTATTTCTTTAAATAGCACATCCTTGCTACTTATTTATCTTGAATCAACTCTCTAATGGCTATGATAAGGGAGCAGACCATAAATCATAAGGTATATCTTCCTGGAATATTTGAGCTGGCTAGGGAGGATACAACGGTCCGTCCTCTGAGGATGAAGGTGACATCTCAGGTTCCCATTATGCACAAGCTCCTCCAGCCAGGCAGCCGGGAAGGGTAGAGAAGTGCCTACAGTTTTCTCTCGTCACTGGTCCCCTGCCAGGGGAGAGGAAAGATAATCGGAAAATAGGAGGATGCTCTACCTGGAAAGAGGCCATGTAAATAGTAAAATAAAGAAGGTCATTACTTCCCAAGGCTTTGCATTCAGCTCACCATTCTCCTTGATTGTTCACATTCCTTCCATGCTTACTTTCTCCATCTCTGCCTCAGATCAGTTAATGAGCTACCATTTTTACTGACCAGGTCTTTGGCTCAACTGTGACAGTTTTGCTTATTTTCTATTTATATTTTCTGGCCATTATTTACCATTCTTTTTTAAAAAAATATATTTTATTGATATTTTACAGAGAGGAAGAGAGAGAGATAGAGAACTAGAAACGATGATGAGAGAGAAACATCGACCAGCTGCCTCTTGCATACCCCCTACTGGAGATGTGCCCGCAACCAATGTACATGCCCTTGACTGGAATCGAACCTGGGACCTTTCAGTCTGCAGACCAACACTCTACCACTGAGCCAAACCGGTTTCGGCCATTTTTTACCATTCTTAATGCCTTTGTCATCACTTTACCATGAGAAACACTTGTGTTCCATGAGCAACACTTGTGTATACATGCTTTTGTTTATTATAGTCTACAAGTTATAGACATGAATTTGCTTTATTCAAATAGCTTTCCATTTCCTTTCTTATTTGTTTATTCACTATGAATATGGTGGTTTTGGGAAAGATAAATTTCACTATTTTTTTAAAATTTAAAATGCTATTTCAGATATTAGATTAAAAAATCAAGTTGTTGTTGTTTTGTTTTGATATTCCAGGCATTTTATTTGAAAAGATGGCTTTTAGGGAGAACATGACAATAAGTGGAACTATGAATAAATTCTCATTAAATGTGTTTGAAATTGGTGCTCAGTGGATGCTCCAGGAGGAAAAATCAAAACAAAACATGTAGCATGAAGACTAAGTTTCCCTCCCAAAAGGGAAAATTACTAGTTATCACTGTGCTCTAGTCTAGCGATTGGACCATTTAAAGGTTCTTCTTCAGAATGAGAATGTTAATTCAGCCTCTTTATTCTGCATGAAAATGCAGTGGGGACATTATCATTGCAGATGTTGATTTCCTTCCAGTATTTGATATGTGCTAGTACAGAGAAAGATATAAATGTGGACTACCAAATAATTGATGTTTTCAAAAACAGATTAAATTGTGTCCTAAGGGCACCAATGCACATCTGTACATGGAACATGGGGCTATGACTAATATTTTTGAGAATTTCTCCTAAATGGCCAGGTAACAAAAATATTTCTATTGCCCCCTTTTTATGCTCTTCTCTTGCATACTTTTAATTCCAGACTGTTTTATGGACAATGGCTCAGATCCTGGACCTGCCCAGATTGTAGATTTTGGCATCTCTTCATTGTGGTATGAGACCCTGAATGCATCCTGGCTTTGCTCTGACACTATCAACTGGGCACTGGTATCCCAAAAGCATTTGACCTTTAATATTTTCTTGCATTATAATTTATATCATTTGTGAAGAGGTTCAACTACACAGAGAAATAAATAAAAATAATAATCAAGGTTTTATTTCATGAATGAAGTCTGGAATAGGCAATTCTGGGTTGGCATGGGGGCTTTATGGATTTGTCAGAGACAAGGCTCATTTAGTTTCTGCTCTGCTATCCTCAGCACATCCTCAAGGTTACTGCATGTTCCAAGATAGCTGCTTGAACACCATTCATTACATCAGCCTTCCAGGGAGCAGGTAAGTGGCACTAGGGGAGGCAAAGGTTGCTCCTGTCAGCTAAATCAGGTCTTTCTGACCAACCTGCCTGAAGTTCTGTCACACATCTATATACATCTTCTTGTCTGAAAGGCTGGACAATGTCTCCTTCTGGATACAGTATGTTTCTATTTCTTTATTAAGGGGGAAAGAAAGAGTAGGTAATAGATGGCGATAAGAATTCCCTGACATATAAGAACATTTTTATTTCAGGGATGCCACAAAAAAGTGAATGAATGGGACTAGGTAAGTGAAAGATCAAAAGTTATGAGTCTAGCTGAAGCCGGTTTGGCTCAGTGGATAGAGCTTCGGCCTGCGGACTAAAAGGTCCCGGGTTCGATTCCGGTCAAGGGCATGTACCTTGGTTGCGGGCATATCCCCAGTAGGGGGTGTACAAGAGGCAGCTGATCGATTATTCTCTCTCATTGGTGTTTCTAACTCTCTATCTCTCTCTTCCTCTCTGTAAAAAAAATCAATAAAATATATATTTAAAAAAAGTTATGATTCTAAATATCCTTACTAACAAAGAAGATGGGACAGGGAGATGAACCTGCTCTAGCTAGCACGATGCAAGCTGTCTTGCACATACTTCCCTACTAATGTGAGAAATAGGCTTATTTGTTTTAATTACCGTTTGATACCAAAATTAATCCCACAAAGCATATATTCAGAGAGTAAATACTTTTTGAAATACAGCTTAATTTTATACAAAAGCTTTCATTTATATTGCTTTTTTTTTGTTTCCTCCCATTTTCTTTTAAAAACAGAGTCTCTGAATTTTCTTTTATTTCTTTCTAATGACTTTCAACCTCACTCCTATATCTTCTATTGATGGGGCTGACACAAGTCCAGATCAGTCTGAGGGTGTGGGTTCTATGGTTTCAAGCCTATGCCCCAGGTTGAGAACTCCTCTACTGAAGTCTTGATGTGATATGAAGTCTCTAGTAGCTGCCCACCCCGCCTCCAGTGTCTTAAATAAGACTTCCTGTAAGCCACACAGGAGGAATGAAAACTCCATTTCATCTGTAGAAGCTCTGCATGCAGGTGACAGGCTTCCCTGTAAGACTTGCTACTTGTGCTCTGAACAGTCCTCAAGGTTCCGAGGGGCACACGTCAGACTCTAAACACTTCCTGCTCCCATTGGAGACTGCTGCCCTGAAGTTGGCTCTGTTGCTGAAAGTTACTCAGAAAAGTCTCTTAGATGCCATGACTACTTATTCTAAGCTTGGTCTTTACCACTGTCTGACATTTCCCTGCCCTCTTTCTTGGAGAGCTCGCTCTAATGTAGAAGTGAGAAGGGCACCTAGAACATTTTTCTCTCTAGGACAGGCTCTACTATTCAAGATGGTCTGATAGTGTACTCTCTCTGTATCAGTGGTGCTTCACTCTACCTGAACATCTCACTTGCCCTGGGGAAAGTTCTAGAAATGCCATATTTCACACCCCTTCCCAGAGCCCACATCCAGTCTGATATTACAGGTTTACCAAGAAAACCTTGTGATTCAACTACAAGGAACCCAAATCTTTAGAGGGTGAGATGTGTTGGCAAACACCGATATTTTCAAAAAAAATCCTCCCAGAAGCTCCATCTAGGTAATAAGGTATCCATTACTACCTTTTAAGATTCTTAATCCTACAACAAATTCTAGGCTGGTATTTCAGAATGTTGCTCTCAATCTAAGAGTCCTCTGTCCATATGAATATTTATTTGTGTAAAGATACTTCTCACCTCTTCAAGTGCATTTTCCCCCTCCCAGAAGGATGTATTTAGTTCAACACATGCTTTATTTCCCTTGAAGCATGGTGTCCCAACATAATGGTGGGTCACAGTCCATGACAAAGAACATGTTACAAATAGCAGCAAAATACCAAGGCTTATAAATAATTTTCTTCAAAAAAATTAGTAAGATAAAATCAAATTTAACAGTATGGCTCCCAGTGCTTCCAGTTTTAGTCAAGATACAATAAGAAGAGCTAGATTCATCCAGTACCTGAAACAACTATTAGATAGTACAAAATATATGAATCAGTGATTCTCAAGAAGTTGGCCTTCAAGCTTAAATGGACAGTGAGCATTTAGAGAAGCAGATGATGTGAGCTCTTGGGGTGCTCGGCCTACTGTCTGGGAAGTTTCTATGCTTCTGTATAGGGAGGAACTCCCAGATAGTGCCTGTTCTCAACAGCCAGACTGGAAAACCTCATAATTCATGGGACATTGGGTAAAACCTCATAATTCATGGGACATTGGGTAAAGAACTAAAGAACTTGCCTCAGTAATGGCTAATTTGACACTAAACCAAATGCTGTTTGGATCCCCACTGGCTTTATCTTAAAAGCAAGACCTGAAAGGATCAAACTGTTTTCAAGTAACGTAGAAGAAAGTACAGGAATATTTTTAGCAATATAAAAATATTTAGCCCCCCACCTCAACAAGGTAAAATGCACAAAGTCATGCACCCAATTACAAATTATCAGGCATAAACTGAGTAATAAATAAGACTATGCTTAATGAAGATAAAAAATCCATAAAAAAATCACCCAGAAATGACCCATGGCAGTTATGTAAACAGTAATTATGAATGTATTCTCTATGTTCAAGAAAGATTGAAGAAAGATTGACCATGTTAACAAGAGATGTATGTAAATTCTTAAAGGATTCAAATACAATTTGTAAATATGAAAATGGTTATGTCAAAGATGAAAAACATACTGGTGGCTACATTGGTGGATATATCAGATTATAAGAAGAAAAATAAGTAAACTTTAGGAGATATAGCAGCCAATATCACCTAAAGTGAAAACACACAGAGAAAAGACTAAAAATACTTAACAAAGCATCACCGAGTAGAGAGACAACTTAAGAGGTCAAATGTGTGTGTAATTGGAGGAAAAGGAAAAACATCAAATAAAGTGTTCAAGTATAATTAAAACTACAAACCCACAGATCAGTGCCCATTAAAATCAAATTTCTTAAAACATGTGAAAAAGAAAAAAAAAATCTTAAAAGCAGCTGGAGTGCAAGGAGAGCACATTCAACACAAAGGAACAGAAACAAGGATGATAGGAGGTTTCTTATTTGAAACAATGCAAGTGGGAAGAGTGCAGCCACACCTTTAACTAAGGAAAGTTTTTTAAAAAAAGCCTGTTTATCCAGAATTTATTATCCAGTGATAGAAGATGGAAACTTGGATGTATAGGAAGGTATGAAGACTAATGGAAACTATAATTATATGGGAAATATTAAATTTTTTTCTTGTAACTTTTAAAAACTATTTCTATTGAATTTTTATTTTAGCATATGTAAAAAAAAAGTAAGACCACAATAGCACAAAGGCTAGAAGAAGCAAAATGGAACTTTATTGTTGTCAATTTCATTTCACTATTTGCAGATGTGTCCATGCTTTCTTAGATCCAGCTTTGTGGATGTCAATCTTGAATTGAGTTCTCCTTGTAAACTTACTGTTGTCAGTTTCTTATACTATACATGACACTGTGTGATATCACCTGGTGGTAGGTTGTGATAACTTCTAAATGTATACAAACCCTAAATTAACCACTAAAAAAGCACCACAAAGAATTATGCTGATAGGTGAACCAAAAAAGGCAATGGAATGTTTTAAAAGTCTATCATTAAATTAAAAAAAAACACATAGCAGGTCACAGTTGGATCTCAGGGCACAGTGGACAGGCTTATGAAGTTTCTGGGACCACATTCATTACTTGTCATGGAATCTACCTGGGCAATAATAACCTACATGGGTTCTACAGGCATGGCTTATGCCACTGACTTCAGGAAAACTCTTTAAAAAATATATTTTATTGATATTTTATAGAGAGGAAGGGAGAGAGATAGAGAGCTAGAAATGTCAATGAGAGAGAAACATCGACCAGTTGCCTCTTGCATACTCCCTACTGGGGATGTGCCCGCAACCAATGTACATGCCCCTGACCGGAATCGAACCCGGGACCTTTCAGTCCGCAGACCGATGCTCTACCACTGAGCCAAACCGGTTTCAGCAGGAAAACTCTTACATTCACTATTCATCACGTAATCTTTTTGCAAAACTGTAAAAACTGTCACTAATAAGATTATTATCATTTACTCTAATTTTCATTGAAATCTTTCTGCCAATTCCCTTTCTAGACAGTTGTTTCACCTGATCTGACTGTGTCTTTTAGTTCCGGAAGCCTATCATTGGTGCCCACTATGCTATTTTCTCTCCTCTGCCCACCCCTTCATTTATCTGTCCCTTTTTCTGCCTTAAATTTCTTTTTCCTCTTTCCCATGGAATATCATATCTAATCTGTTATTTATGTTGGCAATAGCTTCTTTCTATCTTTATTGCTATGTCCTCCATGAACTTTCCTCTAAAAGTATACTTGATAAAAATCACCCAGAGTATGTTCTTGTCTGTAGTTTTTCCACATCAGTGCTCTGCTTCTAAATTTGTGCCAATGAATAATCTCTTTTTTATTTTATGCTCTGTTCAAAATATTACCACTGTTTAAAATATATATACTTTCAATCAAGCAAATACTTTATATATACACTAGAGGCTTGGTGCACAAAATTGTGCATGCATGGGGTACCTCCGCATGGCCTGTGGGGATTTGGCCAAAACTGGCAGTCCAATACCACCTGATGCTCCTGCCTGCTGCTCCCACTCATCCCGGCTTCGCTGCACCTGCTGCAGGCTTGTGCCCAGTCAGTCCTGATTGGGAGAGGCTTGCACCATTGTAGTGGTGCTTGCCATCCTTGAGCCCTGCATCTGACACCCATCCTGAGAACAGGGATTGGGACATGATTGGCCCTCCAGGTGGGCAGTGGGACACCCTCGTCAGCCTGAGATTTAGATATGTCCTGCTAACGTTTGCACTGGTGTCAGGAGCTACCTGGAAGCCACTTTTACATAGTTTCTTCCTTGCAGAGCATCTAGGGAGAGAAAGTGGCCATGGTGCCTGAGGCCAACTTCCAGGAGGCTGGCACCAGTCCATTGGTGCCTGGCCTGTTCTCTAGAGATTGCTAAAGTCTTATAGTTGCCATTAGTTAAAGGAGTGGCTTCAGAAGTACTGAGGGAGTGAGTGCTCATACCCACTGGTCACTTAGGCTTTTATATTTATAGATATGCACTTGTAAAATAGAGACAACTAAGCAATAAGTAGGCACTTCTTCTTTTGTTAAATGTTTATTTACAGTCCCTCTGCCACAATCATTTCATATTTAAATTATTGGTGACATCATACTGAGCATGCTGTATCTTCTTTAATGACATAAAATTGCAATGTTATTATCTCCATTATATCAATATACATACTAGGGACATATTCATGCTTATGGCTTAACTCATACTCTATTGGTCAGGATTCTCCAGAAAAACAGAACTAATAGAAAATAAAGATAATTATTTTATTACTAGAGGCCCATGCAAAAAGCCTACCTTCCCCTGGCTGTCAGCACCAGTTTTCCTCTGGCACCCAGGGCCAAGGCTGCAGCAGAGCCTTCAGTCTTCACTTGGGGGGGAGCTTTCAGTCTTCACTCCATGCCTTTTTATGCAGATTAACCCACCATTTTGTTTGGTTAATTTGCACACTCACTCCTGATTGGCTGGTGGGTGTCATGGAGGTATGGTCAATTTTCATCTTCTCTTTTATTAGTGTAGATATTGGCTCCTACTACTATTGAAGCTGAGAAGTTGCACAGTCTGTCATCAGCAAGCTGCAGGCCCAGGCACATTACCAATTCTAACTCCTGAGCCAGAGATCTAAGAGTGTAGATTGCGGTCTGAGTATGGAGGTCTGAGAACCAGGAAAGGCAGGTTGGAAGACTGATGTTCCAGATAAACTAGAAGGCAGAGAGAACTCACTTTCCTCTCCATTTTTGTTCAATTTGGGCTGTTAGTGGAATGGATGAGTCCCATCCATACTGGGGAGGACAATCCCGGTTTAGTTGGTCCACCAATTCTCACCCTAGTTTCTTTTGTAAATACCCTCACACACCCCTTAAGAAATGCTGCTCTACCAGATACTTGGGTAAGCTGTGATACACAAATATCACATGTAAAACTCTCACACATATTATTTATACTTTACATACAAATTACTGCAAAAATGTCTCCATGTGTTATTGTAACAAATTGCATCATTACAATTCTCAAAAAGAATGTCTAACATGAATATGTTGCCTTAAGCCTAAAATTTGGCCCTCATGTTACATCAGTTTTGACTTATCTTATGATATGTGTGCTATTTCCCCCCTCACATATTGATTCGTTCTTCTTAAAAATTAAAAAAAGAATTAATAGGATCAATTATATAAAACATATACCTTGTATATTTCTGTAAACCAGAAGTTCCCTTTGAATAAGTCTTTTGACAGATCCTCAAATATTTGTTTTTGTTCTTGTTACTAGGGATATTTTCCATTATGGTTAGTTATGGTAATACCTGCAGATATTTTTTGAAATTTAGATGCCTGGTGATTCTTTAGAAATTAGGAGATTAATATTTATCTTTATAAAAGAACATTTTCATGAGAAAGAGACTTGCTGTGTAAATACCAATGGCAACTATAAGACAGGTACATATTATGAAAATACCTGAAAGGAAAAAATATAGAAGAGAAAGTTTCTACCCTTTGTATATTAAAAAAGTGATATTTCAGATTTGAAAAAATTAATGAAAAATTTCAGTGTCTAATATCACTAAAGTTCATGGGATGCTAATTAGGTTGGCTCAGTAAATGATGAATCTGATGATTCATTCTATTTCTGCAGAAAAAGAAGAGCCAAAAGAACTTGAGAAGAGGACACTACAATTATCAATAGCCTCAGGCAGCCATATTTTGTGGTCTTTGATAACTAACAAGCATAGCTTTATTGAAGATCCAGATAGGGACGGAAATACAAATAGGACAACAGAACATTTAATTTGCAATAATATATTCTAATACAGAAATCTCTAAACTGTGGGTGATGTCCACATGTGGTTGAGATAAGTCTCCATTCTATTGCTTATATGAATTTGGGCAACTTTTATGGAATTTCTCCTACCCACAAATTGTGTGTGTGTGTGTGTGTGTGTGTGTGTGTGTGTGTGTGTGTGTGTATCTTTCAATCAGATTAAAGGAAATCTTTATAGATTAAAACTGTTTGAAACTTTGGTAGAAATGAAGAAGTTTAAAATGTTTTTTATCAGTCAAGCTTAACCTCTGTGTCCTTTGTATGTTTTTCAAGAAAATCATTCAGTTAATAAAACATTTTTTTTTGAATTGCTTACAATATACCTGGCATTGAGGACACAGTTATAAACATCACAGCCTTTGTGGTTTTCACATGCTCCTTCTTTGTTGCCCTGTTACTAAAGATACAGACCTACAGATAGATACTCTTGGAACTGTCCTATTCATTCTAGCATCCTGTTTTCTAGCACACAATAGATACTCCCTAACTTACAATGGCTCCATTTATGATTTTTTATATGATGATGGTGCAAAAGCAATACACATAATAAATTACATGAAAATTGTATTGTTTCATTACAAAATAGGCTTTATATTAAATAATTTTGCCCAATAGTAGGCTTATATTCTAAGCACATTTAAGGTACACTAGGATAACCTATGACATTTGATAGAATAAGCTATGATATTTGATAGCATAGTGCATTAAATGCATTTATATGATATTTACTAGTTATGATGGGTTTGTCCTATATAATAAAGAGGTAATATGCAAATTGACCATCACTCCAAACATAAGATGGTTGTCCCAGTGTGGACACAAGGGACAGTGCTACAAAATGGCCTACAGGGAAAGACAGTTGAGAGAGACCAGGCCTGCAAGGAATTGCAGTTGGGGGCAATCATGCCTGCAGGGTAGGGCAGCTAGGAGTGACCGAGCTGGCAAGGGAGGCCAGTAAGGGGTGACAAGGCCAGCAGAGGAGGGCAGTTGGGGGTGACAAGGCCTCAGGGGAGAACACTGAAGAGCAACCAGGCCAGCAGAGGAGGGAAGTTAGGGGCAATCAGGCCAACAGGGGAGCAGTTGGGAGTTGATCAGGCTAGAGTGGTTAGGGGGTGATCAGGCTGGCAGGCAGAAGCAGTTAGGAGCAATCAGGCAGGCAGGTAGGCAAGTGGATGGAAGCCAGCAATACTGGATTGTGAGAGGAATCACAGATTGGAGAGGGTGATGGCTGGGCTGAGGGACACTTCCTCCTTCCATGCACAAATTTTGTGCACAAGGCCTCTAGTTGATACATAGCACCATTGTAAGTTGAGTAGCAACAGTACATTGAAAATATTCACAAAGGGAATGAATTAATAAAGGAACAGAAATGCAGACAATAGAGCATTCTCCCCCCACATCCTGACTCTTGAAGTCTTTGAATCAATGTGTGTTTCTCTTTTCCATTAACTACTTCTATTCTTCCATTTTCTATTATGCTCCCTGGACTCAGGCATACATATCTATGTTTTAGGAGGATCTGTTGCTTTAAAAAGCAAGAACAAAATTATTTTACCCCAAAGTTGTGTAGCCCCTCAACTCTATGTGACTCTTATTTCCCTAGCCAGGAATAGTAATTGGTTTTTCCATGGTTTTTAATATATTTGTCCAAATCCCTGAAGCACTATGAGAATTACCATCTTTTATGTCAGATTCTGTAAAAGGCACCTTCAAGGTCCAAGGAGGAAAGGTGCTGTTCTTAATATAAGTAATCTCATGACAATGCATCACAGGAATATTGCAATAAGTAATTGAATGCTACCTGTAAAATATGGTGAGTTCATCGGAGGACATCTATAACTTCAATTTTCTTCTGTGTAACATAGCTTTTTGGCTTATGAACAAAAAGTGTGTATCTCTTTTCATACAGCCATTTTAAAAATTATTTTTTTATTGATTGCAGAGAGGAAGGAAGAAGGAAAGAAAGAAACATCAATGATTAGAGACAATTATTGATTGGTTGCCTTGTGCATGTCCTTCACTGGGGATTGAGCTCGCAACCTGGGCATGTGACCTGACTGGGAATCAAACCACAACCTCCTGGTTCATAGGTCAATGCTCAACCATTGAACCACACTGCCTGGGTGGTATACAGCCATTTAAAAAATATGCAAATGTTATGCCTCTGGGTGTTGAGAGATGTCTGCAATAAGGATAAAAATAGAAAAACTAATTTAAATGGTAGTTGAGCAAATTAAATTCTTCTTATTTTATTTTTTAATTAAAGCTTGCATTCAATGCTATTTTGTATTAGTTTCAGGTGTCCAGCACAGCAAATAGACATTCATATAGATTACAAAGTGTTTTCTCTAATAATTCAAGTATTCATCTGGGACCATAGGTAGTTATTACATTATTGTTGACTATATTTCCTATATTGTACTTTGCTTCCCATGCCTATTTTTGACTACCTATTAATTTCTTAATTCCTTCATTTTCTCCCACTCCATCCTTTACACCCTTATCTCTCACATCTATCAGTATGTTCTCTGTATCTATAGGTCTGTTTCTATTTTTGTTTGTTTATTATGTTATTTATATTACACATAGAAGTATACAAGACAAATATGATAATTAAACAAATTTGTCTGGCTTATTTCAGTTAGCAAATATCTAACAGTGTTGCAAATAGTAATATTTCATTTTTTACGGCTGAGTAATATAGAAATCTCTAAACTGTGGGTGATGTCCACATGTGGTTGTGTATATATGTACCATGGCTTTTGTATATATGTATCATGGCTTTTTTATCCATTCATCTATTGATGGGCACTTGGGTTACTTCCATATGTTGGCTATTGTAAATAATGCTGCGATGAACATGGAGACAAGTGAATTTTGTTGTTGAGTTTTACAACAGAGAGTGCACCAATGTAGAAATTAGTAGGCATGGATTCTAATTTTCCTTTTGTTCCTGGATTACCGTATGACTTCTGAAGAATGGCACAGCTATATGTACTACATTTTGTGTGAAGCCAAAGATAGAGACAGTGAACTTCCAGGTCCTTTCCTAAATGTTCTGATTCTTAGACTCAAGGAATCTACAGTTCATTGGGGACAGAAACCATGAATCTTTTAAAATAAATGTTATTCCTAGTCATAAGCTATGGTCCCAGGCAAATGATAGAGACTCAGTAAATATTTGTTGAATGAATGTCTTACAAAGTATAATTGAGGATAGATATTTGTGTAGCATTATTCTGATCCAGCAATTTCAGAGCTTGACATTAGAGACAGCACTTATTTGTTCAAAAGGTGACAGAGAAATTGACACCATTAAGACATTCATTTTGGGAAAGCAATATAAACTGTCAGACTATGTCATGTGGACCAGCTTTGAACAGACGCTGTGCTGAGGGATCTGGGATAGAACCCCATGAATTACATTCTAAAATTAACTGTGTGAAATTTTATGTATTTCTGACTGTCAAGTGGAAATGGGTTTGTATGGTTGGTCCCACTGATGTGTTTGAATCAATCCAATTGGAAGAATTCTGAGTCATCGCTGTGCATAATGTTAAAGAGAGCTTTAATTACAACCACGTTCAGCAGTAATTTAGAGTAATACAATTTTAAAATCTTCCACAGAATATTGTTGAAACTAAAGGATGAGGAAAGCATGCACCATTATGTTTAGAGATCCTCAGAGGAGACCAAAAAGTTCTGCATTCATTATAGCTAACTTTCGGGCCTAGAGTATATAGGTTTTTGTCTTCTGGGTATAAAATATAAGAAAGTAAAAACAATAGCAAGAAAGCAGGCATATTTCATAGTTGAGAGTCCATATGCCTTTATTTTCCATTTATTTCTTATTTCTAAATTTTCTTTATCTCTAAAGTTCTCTAAGGTAAATCATCACTACTGTGATTGGAAGAAAGATTTATCTTGAGAACTTTTTAAAAATATGCTTTTACTTATTTCAGAGAGAGGAAGGGAGAGGGTAAGGGATAGAAACATCAATGAAGACAGAGAATCATTGATCAACTGCCTCCTGCATGCACTCTTCTACTGGGGATTGAGCCTACAACAGAGGCATGTGCACTTACAGGGAGTCGAACCCTGATCTCCTGATTCATGAATTGATTCTCAACCACTAAGCCATACCAGCCCGGCTTATCTTGAGAATATTTACAGGAAAATCAAAAAGTCTTGGGTATTAGGATATCCAAAAAATAGACTATTCTAGACATAGAGCAAAGCATTGATAATAAGAAAATATTCAGAAAAATAAAGCATTAAAATCTATTTGACAACCCGTTGTTGTTGTTGTTTGTTTGTTTTAAGGGAGGGATTTGACTTGAAAAGACTAACGGAATCATTTGGGAACATGCTCTGAAGGATATACTCCTGAACACCATTACAAAATATTCTGAAATAGAAAACCTGTATTTTGTTTGCCCTTTAAACTGTGTGTTAATATAAATGGCTGCCATGACTATGTCATGTCTTCAAATTACTCTGAGGAGCTTCTCAGGTGAAGACAAATCTTACTTGGCTTACACACTTCAAGCAGCCTGACCCTTCCTCACTCCTTTCTGGAATGTTGCCTTGTTTAGAGGTGTGAATAAAGAGAATGGAGGCTGCTCACAGCTAATTTGTATGCTTCAATGCAACCTATTGTTTCTGGTCTATTTCATAAATTCTGGCCCTATTATAACTAATTTCTCTGTCTCTAAAATCCCTCAATTGTGAAGGTAGGTCCTTCTGGATATTTCTTTTATTTGAAAATAACCATGCTCATGTAATGATTTTGGAGTAAATCTTACTAGAACCCGAGAGATTATTTTTTCCTTTGTTAAAGAGCATACCAATACTTTAATTTAAGAATTAATATAAGCGAAATTTTTAGGACTCATAGATGCAGGAAGTGCTGGTGTGTTTTTTTTATTGCAGTCACAGAATAAACTTAATCAGAGAAATGATTCTAATGAATAAAGAGAAATGAAGCAAAATATCAACTATTGATGCCAGGTAAATGAGAGTCGAGGGTAGATGATATTTGATGACTATATTTAGTATTGCAAGAGCATAACATTTGCCCCTGGTTTGTCTTTAAAACACTTCATAAGAGTCCCTATATATCAATGGAGCCTACAGCATAATATAGCTGCATAAAACCTATACTCACGTCAAGATGCTAAAGAGAATCATTTGTTTTCCTAATAGCTCTATTTCAGCAGACCATGGCCTTCCCAAGAAATGCCCTGTTAGCAAAGCTGTCATTCTAGGATGATCTCGGAAAGAAAAAAAAGCTATGATAGAGCACAGACTTCTGCATTTATTGGAGAATAGAATTTTTCCTTTATTTTTGAAAAAAATTCATAATTTGTATTCCATTTTCTTTTGGCTATAATGGACTGAGGTTTGAGTCAAGATAAAAACTCATCCAAGTAGGGAATTATACACTGGAGAAATATTTACAAGATGCACTGTAATCTTTCTGGCTAGAGTATATTAGATTTTCTTCTCATATCCAGGCACTTGAAATTGATACACTGAATATTTCCTTTTCCCCAGGTCACAGTATAAGAATAATATCATATAGTTTACAAATTATACCTTGGGAGTCAAACTTTATGTGGTATAAAACTAAAGATGGGTTGATGCTGTTGGGCAATTTACAGACCAAACATCTTCAACGCCCTTGGGCCTGTAGGAATAATGAGGACGATATGATTAAATGCCAGTCCCCTGATTGAAATTCCTCCACAGCTTCCCTTCACCTTGGATGTAATTCAAATCCTCACCTTGGCCTACAAGGCTTTACTGGATTTTGGCCTAGACTTTCTCAGACTTTGTCTCATAGCTGGCTTCCTTTTTATTGCTTTATAGGTATACTTGCCTTCTGTTTTTAAATATATTGTCATTGATTTTAGAGAAGAAGGGGAAGAGATAGAAACATCAATGATGAGAGAGAATCATTGATCAGCTTCCTCTTGCATTCCCCCTACTGGGGATTGAGACTGTAGCCTAGGGCATGTGCCCTGACCAGGAATCAAATCATGACCTCCTGGTTCATAGGTTGACTTTCAGCCGCTGAGCCATGCCAGACCAGCAATACTTACTTTTTTAAAAAAAATTCTTTATTGATTAAGGTATTACATATGTGTCCTTAATGTCCTTTACACTCATCAACCTTGTTTTTTTTCCTTGTGGAATTTGCCCTTGCAATTTTTCTCTCTGAAATGCACTCTGCATAAACTTGGTTTGTTCCTTTTTTGTTAGACAGGTATCATTTTATTTTTATTTATTTATTTATTTATTTATTTATTTATTTATTTAGAAAAATGCCTCTTAACCATCGGTACTCATTCTTTTTCTTGGTACCTTTGTATGGAGTGAATTTTGCTGAAAACAATTTCTATCATTCCAAGACCTCACAATGCAGAGAACTTTCTTTTTTTTTCTTTCTTTTTTTTTAAATAAATCTTTATTGCTCAGATTATTAGAATTGTTTCTCCTTTTTCTCCCCCATAGCTCGCTTCCACCTATTCCCACCACACCCTCTGCCCTTACCCCCTCCCCCCACTATTGTCCTCATCCATAGGTTATACAATTTTAATCCAGTCTCTTTCTGCACCCCACACCCCTTTCACCCTGATAATTATCTATCCACTCCCTTTCTTTGCCCCTAATTCTATTATATTCACCAGTTTATTCTATTCCTGAGATTTTTAATTCACTTGACCTTCTTCCTCTTCTTAAGTAATACCTTTCAGCATTTCATATAATACTGGTTTGGTGGTGATGAACTCCTTTAGCTTTTTCTTATCTGTGAAGCTCTTTATCTGCCCTTCAATTCTGAATGATAACTTTGCTGGATACAGTAATCTTGGCTGTAGGTTCTCGCTATTCATCACTTTGAATATTTCTTGCCACTCCCTTCTGGCCTGCATGGTTTCGGTTGAGAAATCGGCTGATAGTCGTATGGGTGCTCCCTTATAGGTAACCAACTGCTTTTCTCTTGCTGCTTGTAAGATCCTCTTTTTGTCTTTTACCCTTGGCATATTGATGATGATGTGTCTCCAAGAATTTTTCTTTGGATTCCTCTTGTTTGGGGTTCTGTAGGCTTCCTGTACTTGTAAGTCTATTTCTTTCACCAGGTGAGGGAAGTTTTCTGATATTATTTCTTCAAATATGTTTTCAGTATTTTGCACTCCCTCTTCTTCTGGCACCCCCATAATTCTGATGTTGGTACGCTTGCAGTTGTCCCAGAGGCTCCTTACACTATCTTCAACTTTCTGGATCCTCTTTTCTTCTTCCTTCTCCAGCGGAGTGTCTTTTGGCTCTTTGACCTGGTTTTTGTGTTCTTCCATTCTGCTGTTGGATCTCTGCATAATATTTTCCAATTTAGTCAGTTTATGTATACTTTTTAGTTGGGTCTCATGAAATTTATCGAGCTTTTCTAGGATATTGTTGCATAACCTTAGAACCGTAGTTCTGAACTCTATATCCTCCATCTCTTTTGTTTGAGATCTATTTCCTTGTCTCAGCATTATCACTCTTTTTCAGAGTTGGTAGGATGGCTTTGTGTGTTTGGTGTCCTATATAGCACAGTGGGTCAGCCTCCTCAGTTACCTGAGGTAGACACTCTTGGTGATCCCCTTTGTGGACTGCGTGCACAGCCTTGTTGTAGCTAAGTCTCTATTGTTGTGAATTGACCTTCAGGCCAATTGGATGTGGGTATCAGCTGTGTCTACTCTGGGATAACTTCTGTATTGGAGACAGTCTTATAGGATCAGACTTGAAAAACTGTAGAAGCCTCTGCTCAGCTTGGATGGGGCGGAGTCTCAGGGCTGAACTGACAGTCTTGGCTTCTGCCCTGCCCTTGGGCACTCGCCTGAGTTTCCGCCTGACCGGCCCAGTTTCCCCAAGCAGGAGCGTGGGTGCCGCAGGGGCTCACCCGGACTTGGGCTGGTCTCTGTAGTCTAGAGCTTCTGTCTCCTTTCGCTACAGAGAGGCCGCCACCTTGTACATAGAGGCAGCGGCAGCCTCCGCAGTCAGACCTGGAGCTTCTGGCTCCTTCCGCTACAGAGGGGGAGGGGCGGCGGTCAGACCTCAGCACGTACTTGCTCGCACGTTCAAGTCTGTAGACCCTGCAGACTGCGACTGTGGCTCCGGTCCCCGGTCTCCCAGTCTCTGAGTCTCTGAGTCTCTGGGTGCCTTTCTCTACAGTCCAGACGCCACCCGTATGAGCCTGGGACCACGGAATTTCAGCCGGGGTTGGGTTCAGTACAGTCGGAAAGGGTTCCGTGCAATCGGGGATTCCTCCCCTCCCGCCAGGCAGGTATTTGGCGGCCGCTTGCGCGAGCGTTTCCCTACCTCAGTGCTTTTCGGCTCCCAGTCCGATCCTTGAGCCTCTCTCTTTCTTTCTAGTTGTAGCTATTCCACTCTGCCAGCTTTCCTGACGTTTTGGTGAAGTCCTTTTTGATTTTAGTTGTTTTTTTAATTAAATTGTTGATGAGGCGGCAGCTTAGGAGACTGCCTAGGCCGCCATCTTGGATGTTCTTAGACAGGTATCATTTTAAATGTCTCCTAGGTGAGAGGCTTTTTAAAAAATTAAATATATTTTTATTGATTTCAAAGAGGAAGGTAGGGGGAGAGAGAGATAGAAATATCAATGATGAGAGAGAATCATTGATGGGGTGCCTTCTACATGCCCCCTTCTAGGGATGAAGCCCGCAACCCAGGCATGTGTCCTTGACTGGAATAGATCTCAGAACCCTTCACTCCATAGACTGATACACTATCCACTGAGCCAAACCCACTAGGACAAGAGAAGCTTTTTGACTACCCATTTCAAAGTAGTTTTCCAGACACTTTATTATTTTGTCTCGCTCTTTAAATTTAAAAAAAAGTTATAATTATTTTTACATTGTTTATTATTACTTACCTCCTCACTGGAAGGTAAACTCCGTGAGATCAGGTTCTCTTTCTGTTTCATTTCTATGCCTGACGCAGTACCCGGTGATGACTGGCACTTACTTCTTGTTGAATGAAGCATTGAATGAATTAATTAAGTGGAGTTTCAATCAAAGGACAGAATGAAGCAAGTGAAAGTCAGTTCTGTATACTTTTTCCCCTTTCTCTTAATACAGGCATTCTCTAACTTCACATTTATATTCCATGAAAGGCAATAGCACAGAAGAGTTTCAATTTGCTTCAAACAAGATAGAAAAGGCAGAATATGGAGTTTGTTTGTTTTTTTTCTACAATCCTGGAGCCAACACTTTGGGACTTGGCCTTGTTTGAAGCAACGATTGATTATGTTTCCAGTTTGGCATTTAACATGAGCTTTCATGTTGGTTCTACAAATCTCTTGACCTAGAGAGGTCTTTTAAATTCCTCACGGACACTTCTGGAATATTGTGATGTCAAATAGATGAAGTGAATATAAGTGACCCAAGGAGAGTGATGCAGTAAAGGTGCCAAAGGGATTCTCTGCCATTGCATGTTTTGTTCTTAATTTTTTTTCTAAACTGTTATTTTAAAGACTCAAAGTTTTTCAAATTCTTCTAATTAGTATATTTGTCCTAATTTGTAATCAATAAAACCTTGACCCCATCATAATATAATTCACAAAGTGAGATGAAAATAAAGCAATAAAAATAATAAAAGATGCTGATGGAAAAAAATCTTTTGATGTTGGAAAATATGTTGAGATATGGTATTTCCTTCTATACAATTATATCTCTAGCCATACATACTTGTTATTTCAACATTATATTTAATTTAAGGCTAGGAGATTTTATTCTATTTTTTATTAAAACACAGCTGGGACATTTGTGATAGTTAAAAACCAAGAAAAACAAAAATTCAGCACTTCTGTCTAACCCGGTGATTTTCCTATATCTGAAACAGTCACTTGTGGTTAACCCTTACCAACATTCTCAAACCTCTGTCCTACAATGGTTCTTTCCAAGTGTATCTGATTCTGGATCATATAAGAATACTGAAAATTAAAATAGGGACAATAACTGCCAACATCATAGAGCTTAAGAAAATACTAAAAATATAATTAAATACTTATGACAATAAGTTTGAATATTTAGGCAACATGGAGAACTCAAATTAAAAAAAAATGCTTTACTATGTTTTACTGAAAATGTTTCTGAAATCTTTCATAATAATGAAGTGTTTTATTTAATTAAATAGGACCACTCCATTCAAAGTTCATACTTCTGAAAAATTTAAGTCTATTAATATCTTCTGGCTCACCTTCAAGAAGGGATGCAGGAGCATTATGCTACATAATTTGTTTCAGGTGACTGAATGATCCTTTTGCTAAAGACATCTATGTTATTTTGCCTGTCATAAATAAATTGTCATATCAAAAATCACTTTATTGGGATTAGTAAATTGGTTAAAATGCAGGAATTCAGTGAAAATTTTCTCAGCATGCAGATTTTCTGTTAGTGATGGGTTGTAAATTTAGCTAACTAAAAAGGAATTTGAAGGTAGCCAAAGAAAATGGTAAGGAGTGAGAACACCCATTGTGTCCTGCAAAGTGAGACTTGGACATGAGAAGAACTGGGATGAAAGACAAAATGAACAAAAAAGCATTTGAGCATATTTAGTGCCTGGAAGTTTTGGGGGAGAGGGATAAGAAAATGGGAAAGAGCTAAAACCAGTTTGGTTCAGTGGATAGAGCGTTGGTCTGTGGACTGAAAGGTTCCAGGTTCGATTCTGGTCCAGGGCATGTACCTTGGCTGCAGGCACATCCCCAGTAGGGGATGAGGCAGCTAGTTGATGTTTCTCTCTCGTCAATGTTTCTAGCTCTCTGTCCCTCTACCTTCTTCTCTGTAAAAAAATCAATGAAACATATTTTAAAAAAATTAAATGGGAAAGAGATACAAAGATATTGAAAAAAGAGCAAAGAAAAACACATTACCTCTAAATCTTGTCTAGGGGCAGATATGATACAGCATGCTTTCTTGGAAGACCTGGAATAGAGATTCAAAACCTGGTTGGTTCTTATTGCCTATAGGATCTGCATAAGACATTTGATCTCTCCATAAAGATAAAGATGTTTATATGTGAAGCCCGAGGTTGCCTTTCTGTTCTGACATTCTGTTTCTATACCTTTTTATATCACTCACCTAGCTGTACATTAATCTTCTGATTTCCAGTTACCTGTTTTTCTAATACAAAGACTTCAAACTTCCAGGAACCCATATGTCTATTACTTCATTGTTTTTGAAGTTACACAATCTTCTGCCCTTAAATGAAAGAGCTAAAGAATATTAACTCATCATTATTTCTATTCTTATGCTGCCTTTTTGAATTATTAGTTAGCATTTCTGTGTTATCACAAACACTTTAAAGTCAGAAATTAATCCTCATAACAGCTCTTCTAGGGATGCACTCAAAAGATTTTATAAATACTAATGAAATTCATCACACACCTCCTTGGGAAGGTATGCAAATGATTTCCCTACTGTATGACTAGGATTCTATATCATGTTTCAACTTCATAAACAGAGAACAGTCGATAGCTCATGTACTAATTAAGCTTCTGTTCCTTAGTTTCATTATGATGTGTAATTGTTTATTAGCCTCTATAAGATGCTTTGCCTGGATGAGAATTGTCAATTTTATAAAATTTATTAACCGAGACTTAGACCTGGATGAAGAAAGTGCGAGTGAAAGAGAATTGACAGATATTTGTGAAATGCAAGTACATTATCTCTTACTTTCAGGCATTCATGGAGGTAATAAATTAAGTTAAATTCAGCGCAACAAAAGGAGCTCTCACCTGATGATAACAGGAACAAATAACCCAAATGGATAAATAGGTGAATTCTTAGCTAAAATTCCACCTTTGATGGATGCTACTTGAATTTAGATCCTGGAAAAATGTTTGCAAGCTGACCCATTTTCTATAGAGAATTCTAAGTGCAACAACACCATGCAGTTTTTAAAGACCTCCCACAAAGATATTGCAAAATATTTCTTATTAATTTTTTGTGAGTGGATTTTTAAAATCTGATTCTTCTGAGTCCCTCACGCATACGGTTTTCTCTGGCAGGACACTGCAGGGCAGTAGAAACTATGAGGGAGTACACTGTGAAGAAGTCATGGGGCCCCAAAATTAAAAAGGAAACAGACAACTGCATCCACTTCCCAGTTCTGTGTGCCTTTGCCTGCTCTGCGAATGGTACTGTGGCCTGGACTAGGCTGCTTAGCCATGCATGGCCTTCACCTTGAACCTACTTCTTAGCCTGGGATATTGTAATAAAGTAAGAGCAGCCCTATCACTGAATATCTTAGTTTACTCAGGCTTATCTAACAGAATTCCATAGACTGAGTGACTGATAGATAACAGACATTTATTTCTTACAGTTTAGAAGCTGGAAGTGTAAGATCCAGGAGCCCACAGTTTTGGTATCAGGTGAGAGCCACTTCCTCAAAGATGGCTATTTTTTAAAAGAAAATTAATTTCAGATAAGAGAAGAAGAAAAAGGGAGAGAAAGATAGAAACGTTAATGATGAGAGAGTATCATTGATTGGCTGCCTTCTGCACACCCCTTACTTGGGATTGAGCCCGCAGTCCATGAATGTGCTCTTCCCCAGAATTAAATCCCGGACCCCTCAGTCTGTGGGCTACGCTCTTTCCACTGAGCCAAACCAGCTGGGACAGTAGCTGTCCTCTTGCTACATCCTCACAGGGAAGAAGTGGGAGGAAGTTCTGTGAGGTCTCTAATGTGATGGCCCAAATCCCATTCAAGAAGGCTCCAGCCTCATGATGTAATCACCTCCCAGCTGCCCCACTTCCTGACATCATCACATTGGGGGTTAGGTTTCAACATATGCATTTTAGTGGCAATAATAACATTTTGTCTGTAGCAATGGATTAGTGTAATAATCCCAGGCAATGCATGGAAGGTGCATTATCAAGTTGTAAGGAGCTACATATGAAATATTTATTATACCTGTTGAAATGGCCAGAGCTCAAGACTGGTATTAGCATTTCTTGGAAACTTCAGAAACTGCCAAATTTGAAAGGTAATAATCAAAATTCTAAGGAAATTTCTGAGTGATTGAGTGGTTTTAATGTTTGGTACACATGTATGGCCATATCTACACCCCCCCCCCCCCACACACACACACTCCTGCATCCTGACTCTTAGTAATATACTATAGTAGATTTTATAACTTACTACAAATGCAGTGACTTATTATTTATAGATGTCAGGTGTCATGGAGGTGAGATGGAAAAAAAGGCTTCTCAGATGGGCCAGCTGACACTGGGGTTGTACATGGGCAGCTGACTCAGAGTGCTGTGAATCAGCATGTTCTGTCTGCAGAATCGTATTCAGTCTCAGCCAGTATTGTATCCCTAAACCCAATGTAGACTGTAAAGTCTGCATTGTGCTTTCTGTCCTGAGAGCAGGACATGCAATATATCAGTACAGGCAAAGGAAAGCAGTCTGACTTAGTGCTAAATTCATTTTTTTCTATAGTCCCATAATTATGTACCAAATAAATATTTATCTTATTTCACCCCACATAAGGCTAACTGGCTAACACTGAGAAAAATAGAGTGAAATTATTATAAAAATAAATTATTTAAAAGAATGAATCTTGCTTCTTATCTTGGGCCTTCAGATAAACAAATCTCTCTTTTACCTATTTAATTCACATCCTTGAGCTGAAAACTCTTTTCTCCAAATGAGCTCACATAGAAATATGTCATAAGATTAGGATTTAATGCAAGTCCAAACAGAGATGATTGGAAGCAAAAAAATAATTTTTCAAGTCTGCAAGCATATACAGAATTCTATGCAAGTGAGGTGCATAATATCCAAATACTGAGGAAACCCACAATGGACTGTGGAGATAAGTTTAGATAGAACAAGTCTAACTTTTCAGAGAGATATAATATAAGTCATATGGTTCTATTGCTGTCTGGAGGGTTGTGTAACTATGTCCATAGAACTGTCTGCGACTCAGATTTAAGGAAAATAACCCATGTTCATATGAATGTGTAGGTGTTACGATTTCATTCTGGGTAGTGAAAGTTCCTTTATGTCTTTTATTGTCAACAGAAGTTCCTGTGTTTTATTATATATCATTGTAGAAAGGCATCTTATTCCAGATTGTTTTGTGTTCAAATAGCAATATTTCTGGCCCTCTAGGAATGACATGCTATTTGGATTACTGAGCTCCAGAGAAGTCTCTCGACTTGGGTAGAGGATTGAGTTTTAACAGGCAATATATATATGCCAAGCTTCTTGAAAATTGAAATGTCATTTTTGAACTTTATCAAAGGGAATGTTAGATCCTTGAGATAAACATTATAAAATTAATGAACATATGGTTATACCGCATTTGTCTGTCTTCTACTAAATTAGTAGTAAGCTAGTGATCCAGTTTTAAGAAAATACTGTTGATCTCAGATGACCTTTTTTGGCTTAATGGTATCATTTACATAGGTAATAATAAATATTTAACCAGCTGAATGTTCACATTCAATTATACACACACACAGTAGTTACCATAGTAATGCTTATTTGTGGTAATTAAGCTACCTTACATTGATTAAAGTTGTTAGTGGCTTTCAAGAATGAAAAGTGGACTGGATTTGTTTTGTACGTCACAGTCTATCTCGGTGTGCACACAGAATTTGAACCTGTTGTACGCAGACATTTACTTAGAGTGCTGTGTTAACAAGATTATTGATCTATTTTCATGCAGGGCAATTAGCTTCATTCTGCTCAAAGGCCACAGACTGCACCCATGATTATGATCACTTATCTTGTAAATGTTTGTCATGCATCTTGGGAAGAGTTTGGAGACAAAAGGAAGCTGGGCCAACACTATTTCCTGATAGGAAAAATAACTCAAGGATACCACTATTCATAGTAGGTGGGAAGACTCAGGGTGTGAGAGCCAGAAGGGATATAAGAGATCATCGTCTCCAGCCTCTCAAATATCTTTCAAATTAAGAACAGCCTATATTGCATAGCACAGAACATGCAGAAGCAATCCTATGATAACTACATAATAGATCTGATGTCTTGAAGTCTAATGCACTACAGATACTGACATTTATTGGAGGACGGCAACCTCAAGTTAGCATAGATTCAGAAAGCATTTGCAGTTTTATATTTTCAGTGAAGCTATTATTAGCACCACATCAAGTAAATACAATATCTTTTAGAAAATATGTACATGTTAAATGCTGTGAAATCTTATGATTTTATTTTTTAAGATAGGCATCTCTGTATTGTGGCAAATTTGTTATCATTTCTTCTCATTTTCTCCAAAAGCTGTGTTGGTGTCCAAAGTAGAATTAAATCAAGTCAAAAGACTGAATTATTCTGAGGTGTCATACTCTAGACAAAGTGGAACCATAGATCACTTACTTCAAATGCTTTTATTTAACAGCTTTGCTGTGTAATTAATATGTTTAATATTGTGTAAGATACTGAAAATCAAAGGTAGATTTTGTTAATTCATGAAGTTTACAAAGAAGTAAAATCTGTACACCTCACACAATCTGGTTATTAGAAGAAAATGAAAAAGATTTAAGATCTCTCTTCTGTAGTATACTGAATGATGGCCCCTCGAAGGATATGTCCACATCCCTGGAACCAGTGCACATGAAAAAAATTGTAAAAAGAATTTTACAGATGTAATTAAGGTGATGATCTTGAGATGAGATCATCCTACATCCGCTGGGTGAGCTCCAAGTCCAATGACAACTGTCCTCATAAGAGGTAGAAGAGGAGATACAGACAGAGGAGATGGCCATGTGACCACAGAGATTAGAGCTAGGCAGCTACACGCCACCGAGCATGTGGAGCCACCAGAGGCTGTAGAACCAAAATGATTTCTCTCTACAGCCTGAGGAGGAGGTGCAGACCTACCCAAACCTTGATTTAGAGCTTCTGACTTCCATAGGTATGAGAAAATAAACTTGTTTAAGCCACCAAGTGGTATTTGTTATGGAGGTCATAAGAAAATAATAAACCCCTTCTCTTATTTTCATTCTAATTAACCTCTTTTGACATCTGAAAGTCATTGAAATTCAAAGGTAAAGGACCTTTTAGTAGTTGAATTTCAGAGTTTACAATGTGGTTCTATTTATGTTCCTCTGGCATATAGGTACTAATGTGTGTTTTTTTAGAAATTATGATAAAGTAAAAGTCCAGAAATGAAGACATTGAGACTATAGCTAAACCTCAGGGATAACATTTTCATAAGTAATGCTATCAGAAAATGGGATTTTTTTATAATATAGTGGGCAGACAATAGCTGCAAGGGTTCCAATAAGGACTATAGCATGTTTTTGTAAAGAAAATTCTTCTATTTAGGTGGAAAATTAGCAAGGCAACTTTTGAAGTCCTTTTCATGTATAATATTATTTGATTGTAAAATGGAGATCCTCGCTAACTGAGGCTGTATTTTGCATCTATTAGTCACTGATATCACTGTGAGATTGAATTTAACAGATTCTTAGCATCATCAAAAGAACCAGCTTATTCAGGAGTTGATAGACAACTCAGTGGAGCTGGGAGAATTAGCTGGGAGAGTCACTAGAATGAAGGGCATAGAACAGAAGCAGGCCCTTTGCTCCTTGGAGAGGCAGTGGTTAAAGTTGCTAACAGTGACTTTGCCTATTTTCATTTGCTTGGCTGAGCCTTTGCTTTGTCCTGGTTATAGTTCATTTGCGTATCTAATTAGCAGTGGTCCTTGAAACTGACAGGCAAACATTGTCTATATAGATATAATTTTCTCCTCTGCTGAAAGAGAATTTGCTGCTTTAGCAGTTTGGTGATATCATAAAATTTGAAAATGTCCTGGAACCTTTGAAACCTGTCATCTAGATTTAGAAGGTGTGAGGGGAATAGGAGGTTCAGTTCTAGGGTCAGTACCCTTTATGGTGATTCTTGTTTTGAAGCAGCCATGATGGCTCTCTATGGAGCCCTGATGAGACCTGGTTCAATGAAAGCCACCTAAGTCCATCAGAACTCCTAGGAAGCCTCCTACATAAAACTCTGTGAAACTAGGACTCATCCAGAATATTTCTCATCTTGTTAGAAGAAGACTGTGGTACAGGTAACATAATTTGTGGTACCCTCTAGTCACTCTAAAACATACATACATTTACACTGCATCATTGTCACAGTGTCTTCAATCCTACACATTGGAAACTTTGCTCTGTGTGTTCAATTTTAAAAGGCTCATAAAACCCTACGAGAGAGTGTGTGGCATTCACACATAAAATGCAAATTTACTAAATCAAATTAGTTTGTCAGCTAGCCTGATCCATGGACATAAAGGGCACATTCTTTGACTAGTTATAGTTAGAAGACATGGGAGAAGGAATATTTGTGTGATAGCAGGAAAACATTGGTTAATTACATATTAGGGAAGAAAGGAACAGAAAAGGCAGGCATTGGGAGATACACCATTTCCATTTGCCATGATTTTTCATGTAATGACATGTGGCTGGGCTAATAACAGTCATCTTTATCTTTTTACTTTCCCCAGCAGCTGCCAAACTGACCTGATATGAGAGTATCTGTACGAATTTGCTGGCAGCAAAAGTCCATGGTCAGTTAGCGGTGGACACACTTCAAATATCTAAAGCCTGAAAGTGAGTACTGGGCCTATTATTGAGCACCTAGTATAATTTTACTAAAGGTCTGATGCACAAGATTTGTGCACTGGAGATAGGGGGGCATCCATCAGCCCGGCCTGCACCCCCTCACAGTTTGGGAGCCCTCAGGGGATGTCTGACTGATGGCTTAGGCCCTCTACCTGCTGGAAAGAGGCCTAAGGCATCAGTCAGACATCCTTAGTGCTGTAATAGAGGCA
Source organism: Vespertilio murinus (assembly GCA_963924515.1). NCBI lineage: Eukaryota > Metazoa > Chordata > Mammalia > Chiroptera > Vespertilionidae > Vespertilio > Vespertilio murinus. The sequence goes on along the minus strand of OZ004709.1, from coordinate 45,906,617 downwards.
GGACAGGCTCTGGCCACCACCGCTGCACTCATCAGCTGTGAGCCCAGCTTCTGGCTGAGTAGTGCTCCCCCTGTGGGAGCACACTGACCACCAGGAGTCAGCTTCCACATTGAGCGTCTGCCCCCTGATGGTCAGAGCACCTCATAATGATGGTCATTCCACTGTTCAGTCAATTTGCATATTAGCCTTTTATTATATAGGATGTGTTAGTAAAAAAGGGTGCTTTGTTGTGGACTTTGTTGTGAAAACTCCAATTTAATTTATTTTATTTATAATTGTAGTAAACTTATATGATATAAAGCCATCTTAGCCATATTTAAGTGTAGAATTAAGCAGTGTTAGTTCACATTATTTTGCAACTAATCACCATAACTCTTTCATCTTCAAAAATGAATATTCTATACCCATTAAACATAACATCCCATTCTCTGCTCTCCCTTCCAGCCCCTGGCCACCACCACTTCATGCTCAGTCTCTATGAACTTGACTATTTTAGGTACTTCATATAAGTGGGATCATACAATATATAACTTTTTTGTCTGGCTTAATTCACGTAGCATAATGTCTTCAAGTTTCATCTATGTTGTGACATGTGTCAGAATATCTTTAGTTTTTAAAGCTGAATAATAATCCACTGTATGTATAAATCACATTTTGTTTATCCTTTTATTTATCCATGGACACTTTTTAAAATCCTCACCTGAATGTATGTTAATTGATTTTAGAGAGAGAGGAAGGGAGAAAGAGAGAAACATTGATCAGTTGAATCCCATATGCATCCAAATAGGGGATCAAACTCATATGCTACAGTATATGCCTTGATGGGACACTGAACACACAACTTTTTGGTGTACTGGATGAAGCTCCAACCAACCAAGCCACCCAGCCAGGGTTGTCTATGGACATTCTTATTTCCACCTTTGTTTGTTGTGAATAATGCTGCTATGAACATGGGTATGTAAATATCTCTTTGAGACTCTGCTTTCAATTTTTTTGGATGGGTAGATGCCCAGAAATGGAATTGCTGGAGATAGTTCTGTCTTGTAACAGGATCTAATAAGAGGACGGAGACATGCTGTACTGGATAAGGAAGTAAAGTTGAGGGAGTAATGAGGTAGGACTCAGGGGCAGGCTCCAGGTGAAGATGAAAATGCTTGCTGTACACTTTCACCAAAATGCCTACTAAAAACACCACAGACAGGCAATTAGCCTGTTTCTCATTTAATCCAATCCCCTTTGCAGCCTTAAGAGGTAGAATATTATAGTCACATGAGAGGGAGCACCTGTGTGTGTGTGTTTGGGAGGAGTGATTAACAGTATCCTGAGCAACATTGCCTGAATTTCTAGCCCATTTCTGCGACTTACCATCTGTGTGACCATAGGAAAATGACTAACTTCTGCATCTCAGCTTTCTCATGAGAATGATCATTGTTTGAGTTCTAATCAGCTAATGCATGAGAAGATTTTAGAAGTGCCTGTAGGAAGAACTTAATCAATATTCATAGCTATAAACTTCCTTCCTTCCTTCCTTCCTTCCTTCCTTCCTTCCTTCCTTCCTTCCTTCCTTCCTTCCTTCTGCCTTCTTTTTATCTTTCTGTCTATTTTTCTTTCTTTTCTAATCACTTAACCTGACAGAACCAACATTTATAACTCTAATGAAAAAAAAATTATTGCTTCTTCTCTATGTTAATAAATAATGAATCTTACTTTAAATCAAAATTACATTTGTGTGGACTTAATTGACATTTTATTTAGTAAATGTTTATTGAGATCTACTATGTGTCAAACAGAAAGCTAGAAATAGGAAATAAATATTGTTGTAGCCTAAGGAAGACAAGGCAATGTATTAAATAATGGGATGTAGTAAAGAAAATTTTGTCCAATAAGAATCAATTTCAGAAGAGATTTAGAAGGGTGAAAAGCATCTTATTTGCAGGGAAGCCTGACTTGGACTTTTAGATAGTTATTAGAGTTGTTTTATCTGACATCATACAAACACATCTGTGTATTTTGATCTTGTTTCTATTTCTACCACCTCTGCCCTTGAACTCAACACCACTTCAATGTTTGAAAGAAAATAATTTGCACAATCATTGCCTCTGGTTGCTCAGAGCATTGCCTCATGGCAGGAGGCATTAAGTGGAGAAAAGAGAGAGAAAAACAGCTCTTTACTAAATAAACTCTGCCCCTTCCTTAACCCTTCTAAGGCATGACACTGCTTAATTAACCAATTAGCCCTTACCAGGCCACTAGAAGTGTCTTGGGGCTGATCACCTAAGCCTGCTTTATTTGTATTTTCTTTGCTAAGCAATAAGCTTGCCTGCTGGAGGTGTCTGTGTGATATGTAAATGATGCCCTGAATCCATTTTACATTTAAATTGGTTTCAGTGCTCTTGTCTCTGCTGAAAGATATCAAATCTTGTATGTCAAGGAAGATTCTGAGTTCTATTCAGAAAAGCTGGGTACTTGCTTTCTGGCTCTGCCAAGTCCCATCAGTTTGCTTGATGTGTCCTGATGATGTAGAGGCTGTTCTGGTCAGGTTCCTTAGCTCTGGAGGGTGAAAGTATTTGAAGATTTTGTTCAGGGTGCAGTTGGAGCAGTAGCATCTCAGGCACACAGAACATGAATGTAGCAAAAGTGTGTAATGGGGACTTGGGGTTGCGGGGAGGGCATGCCTGAGAAGAGAAGGAGCAAGATACATTCCATCTTTCATTTTAATGAAGTCTACAGGGAGTCTACAAAGGATCATAAGTTAAAAGAGACTCCATTTGTAAAGAAGGATAGATACCCCAATCTGGAGATGGCCCCTGGAATTGCCCTGTCCATGTGAGTCCTGAGCAGCCTTATGCTGGTTCCCATGCCCAGGTCCCATGCGCGTCTGTCTGCCCTTTTTTGACTGTGGCGTCCCATACTTTTTAAGAAGCTGGGTTTGTGCCAAAACCGGTTTGGCTCAATGGTAGAGCATCGGTCTGCAGACTGAAGGGTCCCGGGTTCGATTCCAGCCAAGGGCATGTACATTGGTTGCAGGCACATCCCCAGTAGGGGGTGTGCAAGAGGCAGCTGGTCGATGTTTCTCTCTCATGGACATTTCTAGCTCTCTATCTCTCTCCCTTCCTCTCTGTAAAATATCAATAAAATATATATTTTTAAAAGAAGCTGGGTTTGGGGAAGGTGGGCCCCTTAATCTTCCTGTTGCAGGAAGGCTGTAACAACTCTCTGCTCTCTCTTGAAACTCCCTCCGTGGTTAGAGATGGCGCCTCATGCAATACAGGAACTTTAGTAACAATCTTTTATCATGATTTCTATATATGTAGGCTAATATTTCCAACCAGACACAAAAATTCATGAGAATACCGTATTTGCCGGCGTATAAGATGATTTTTTTGCCCTGAAAAATATGCCTCCAAGTGGGGGGTCGTCTTATACGCCGGCAAATACAGTATATGTTTGATTACATACAGCCTTGTGACAGTTTTCCTGCATGTCATAAGCATTTGAATATAAATTAAAATGTTGAAATCAAATCTGATATTGTTTTACCTTTTATTTGGTGTGTGGAAGGTGTGCGGAAGAGGGGGTAGTCTTATACGGCGAGTATATAACAAACTCTGTATTTTGAGTGGAAATGTTAGGGGGTCGTCATATACGCCCAGTCGTCTTATATGCCGGCAAATACGGTACTTCCCTTTCCAAAGAACACTTCCTTTTCCAAATTATGAACACAGAGTACATACCCAGTGGACTCTCAATTCTTGATAAACTGGGCTTAGACTATTGTGACTTTCACCAGGTCCATGTCGCCCTCCTTCTCTCCACACAACGCTGGCCTCTGCATTTGCACTAATCATAAGGACTTGTGTTACTTTAACTCTGAGGTGACCATCACCGTTCTCTTCAGAGGTTTTCTGAATGAACAGTTCCTCAGAGGCAGGCATGACAGTCTCTTCTAGTAAAGCATTCTAATCTGTTATACTTATTGGGGAATGTAGGAATTCCTCAACAGTCATCCCGTAGAGCAAGGGCCTAACTGTGAAGAGAGTCTAAATCTATTGGAATTATTGGGGTGATATTAGTTAATAAAATTATATAGGTTTCAGGTGTACAATATATCATTCATAATCTGTATATTGTATTGTGTGTTCACCACCCCACGTCAAGTCTCCTTCCTTCATCATTTATCCATCCTTTATCTTCTTCTATTTCCCTCCACCCCCCCCCCCCCAACACCTTTCCCTCTGGTAATCACCATGCTGTTGCTATATCTATGAGGGTTTTTGTTTATTTTTGCTTAACGCCTTCACTTTTTTACCCACCCTCCTCCCCTCAGACCTCTTCCCCTCTGGCAGTTGTCAGTCTATTCTCTGTGTCTATGAGTTTGTTTGTTTCTCTCTCTCTCTCTCTGTCTCTCTCTCTGTCTCTGTCTCTCTCTCTCTCTCTCTCTCTCTCTCTCTCTCTCTCTTTTTAGTTTATTTTGTTCATTAGATTCCACATGCAAGTAAAAATCATATGGTACTTGCCTTTCTCTGTCTTATTTCACTTAGCATAATACTCTCTAGGTCTATCCATGCTGTTTCAAAAGGTAAGGGTTCCTTCTTTTTTACAACTGAGTAGTATTCCATTTTGCAAATATACCACAGCTTTTTGTATCCACTTATTTATCGATCATAGATCGGAATTTGGGCTATTCCCCAACGAAGACAGTATAAATAAAAATAAATAAAACAAGTTATAAATCTGTTGGAATTAATAGAGATGTCCTTCTCCTGTGATGCCTAGAGAGTTGTAAATGGAGAAGAGAAATTTTGATCACGCGCCATTAAGGAGATAAGAATATAAGATATGTGTGTGTGTTTCTCTCATGGAAAGGTTTCTGATAGCTGAAAGGGTGTTAACATCTGGGGTTCCTGATGTAGTCCTTGCTTACCTCTAATTGTGTGAAGAGAGCTGGTGAAATCTTTCCTCAGAGCTCTTTGTAATATTGCAAGATTGCTTGGGAATATTACAGCAGAAACTTTCACCATGGCAACTCTGTCCAGGGGTGGCCTTGTACTTGGACAGAAAGGAAACATGGGCTCTTAGACAAACACACTCAACCATTTATCTCTAAAAAAATATAAAGGGTTATTTTTCATCTCTGTTATATAATTAGATGAGGACTCGGAGCACATGGCTACAAAGAGATTAGACAGACTTTTACTTTTGATACTGAGAAGGTCCTTGAAATAAAAACTAGCAAGACTAATATAATTCCGAAGCCTACATAATTTAAAAACTTTAGTAATTGAACAATTTCTTACCAAATATTTTCTATATTCTTCACAATGGAGAGTGTTGGCCCAGCATTGTTGAGGAACACTGGCTAGGGAAACACACTTCTTCGCCTTCTGTAGGAAGTTAAGATTTAGATTTAAATTTAGATGTGTGCATGGAGAGTGTTAAGTGGGCTGTTTTAAAATCAGGAACAAAGGCTAGGTGGGAGTAGGATTCATTTTAATTCATGTAGATGTGCCATAGAATTGATGGTGACTGCTATGTACTCTGGTCTCCTTGCATGACTATAGTCATGGACATATAAAAATACAGCCCTTATCTTCACCCTGAAAAAACAGAAGGCTTGTCGGACTCAGAGAGCCTGCAGGTATTGAGATTTTAGCCTCAGATTCAAAGTTAATACACAATCCTTTGACAGGAAGAATTGCTGTGTCATGCTCAGCTGCACTGTTAGCTGGCCTCTCCTGCTTGTTGTTTCCAAAAAGTCAGCAGTGATGCTGTTTTGAGATGGTGCTTCAAGAAATCATGAATTATTTCTCCTCTTCCCTGCTGGTGGAGGTGGTGTGCATGTCTAGCAGGCCCCTTCTGGACCGTGGGGGTTGGTTGTACTGTGAATTGTTACTGGACTTTCACACCAGACTGGACTGGGGCTGGTCATCGGGAACCACTATCCAGTGGCTAGTTCCATTTGTAGACAACACCGGGAAATGAAGAAGTCATAGCCTTCCCTTATAGGAATTTATCTTCCGTTATTTAATTAAATCATATATATATATATATATATATATATATATATATATATATATATATATATATTGTTTTCCTATAGGTATTCTTCAGTGTGACAATGCCCATTGAAAATTATAGAAACCAAAATTGGACAGGTTGCTTTATCAGGTGTCTGGCCAATGGCCAATACTTTCTTAAAGCAACACTTCTGTCATTGAACTAGGTCACCTCTTTGTCTTAAATATACCTGCACTACATTCCTGATTCATGTCAATCTGGGATTCCTTATGAGTCTAGGTTTTATAAATATACTAGAGGCCTGGTGCATGAAATTCATGCATGGGAGGGGTGGGGGGTGTTCCCCAACCCAGCCTGCACCCTCTCCAATCTGGGACCCCTCAGGGTATGTCCGACTGCTGGTTTAGGCCTGATCCTCATGGGACTACTGGCTCCTAACCACTAGCCTGCCTGCTAGCCTCTGCCTGCCTTCCTGATCACCCTTAACTGCTCCCCTACTAGCCTGATCACTCCCACCTGCCCACCCCTGCCAGTCTGATCGTCCCTGATTGCCCTCCCCTGCCAGCCTGATTGCTCCCAACTGCCCGCCCCCAACTGCCCTCCCCTGCTGGCCTGATCATTTCCTAACTGCTCTCTCCTGCCGGCCTGACCTCGCCCCTAACTGCTTGATCCCCTGTGGGCCTGATTGCCCCTAACTGCCTCTGCCTTGGTCCCTGCCACCATGGCTTTTTCCAGAAGGAAGTTGGATGTCCAGTTGATCCAGTCTCATTAGCATATTATCCTTTTATTAGTATAGATTATTAGTATAGATGTCTAATTTTACTTCCTACCTGGGAATCTGGTAGAGATCACTATTCTCTTTTTGACAAATACTTTAATAGGCTGTTTGTCTATGCTTACTTTGGATGAAAAAGGCCAAGATGAAGTTTACATACTAAAAGAACACCATTTTATCTTTTAAAAATTATGAAATAATATATACATATAGAAAAGTACATAAAATATACTATTTTACCTTTTTGTTATTATATGTTTATTTCTAGTCTTCAGTTGCAAGATTTTTTAAAGGAAAGAAATGGGGGAAAATAGTTATAGAGATAAAGAACCATTGAACAGACTATCAAACTACAGTGGGAAGGAGGTTGCGGGGGGAGGGGAGAAGGGGAACTGTAAGAGATCAACTGAAGGACTTGTATGTATGCATATAAACATAACCAATGGATACAAAATACAGGGGGGGGAGGGGAAGGGCAGGTGAAGGCATATGCTGGGGGGTAGGGAAGGCTGGGGGGAGGTCAAGGGGGAGAAAGGAGACATGTACTACTATTTCTAATGCTTCAAACAATAAAAAATAAATAAAATAAATAAAAACATACTATTATATAATATAATCTACAGAGAGTTTGAGGAACAAGGCATTATCAAATAACATCCCCAAATCATCTTTTGTTTCTTTCATATGACAATCTCTCTTTTTACCTCAGTGTTAAACATTGTCCTTAATTTTTATTTCTACACAGCATTCTATCATATAAATGTACCAATATTTATCATTATGCTAGAAATGGACATTGGGTAGAGCGTGTATGCTTTATTTTATTCATACTATTGATACAAGCATACTAATATGGAGGATATATATATATATATATATATATATATATATATATATATATGAATATCAGTAAAATTCTTTAGGGTATATTTGTTGGATGCAAATTTGTTGGACTACAGAGTAAGTTTAGTTTCACTTTTGGAAGATAGTGTAAACTCTGGTTTCCAAAGTGGATGTATGTAACAATTTATTCTCCTTACCTATAGAGTAAGGGATTATAGTTACAGTCTTGCTTTAGTATTATCAGACATTTCATTTTTTACTCTTTTGATGGGTCTGCAATTATTAGGGTTTATAGATAAAATATAAAATGCACAGTTACATTTGAATTTTGGATAAAAAGAATAATTGTGTAGTATAAGGATATGCCAGATATTACACAGGACATACATACACTAAAAATTATTAAATCATCTGAAATTCAAATTTAATAGAGCATTCTATATTTTTATTGGCTAACATAGCAACCCTATATGTAATGCTGTCCTATTGTAGTGGAAATTCATATGAAAGTTGAAAGCTTTATTGGCTATTTAGATTTATTTTCTGTGAAATATTATTAGGACAATTATTTTCCCATTTTCCATTGTTTTCCTAGTCTATTTATATACATGTATGAATGTCTCTATTACATGCCTTTTTCAGTTTCTATCATATATCTGTCATATATATTCTATGTATATTTTGAAAAAAACTCTTATCATATAGAGGGGCAAAATTAGGTTTATAGTTATTCATATGGAAAATACAATGATTAAAAAACAACTAACAATACAATAATAAATTTTGTTTCATATACTCACAATTGTAAACCTACTTTTACCCATCCTGTATTTTTTCTTTGGCTTATTTTCCACCCTCTTTATGTTGTCATTAAAAAATAACTTACCCATTTTAATGCTGCTGCATTTTATTCATCTTTTCCATTATGATTAATACTTTCTGTGTCTGGAATCTACCCAAGGTTTCAAGTTCTCCTATATAGTTATATAAAAACTTTATAGATACATCATCTACCTGCAGTTGATTTTTACCTGAGCTGAAAGCTAGGAGTTCAGTCCCTTTTATTTTTTATGGATAAACAATTACCCCTGTAGCATCTATTGAAAAAATATATACATATTTCCCCCCTACAGTTTTTGGACTGCAAGGGACATTTAGATTTCACTTGAAAATGAGGAAAGAGAGCAATGTTGAGATGGAGAAGGCAGGCAGGCATAAGCCTATAGCATAGCAGCAGGTTGATGCATGAGAAGCCAGCCTGGTGTCTAAGTGTGAGCTATTTGTTGTTATTTCCCTAATTCACTATCAAGCCGTCAGCAAACTTTGTCAGACACCACCATTAAGAGTTAGCTTCATGCTATTCCTTACCTATAAAAACAAAGGGAGAACTAAGCCCATTTCTTCTGGAAAAGGCTACCAGAAACAGCTGTAGAAACTCAGTGAGAGTGCCAAAAACTAGTTTGGCTCAGTGGATAGAGCGTTGGCTTGCAGACTGAAAGGTCCCAGGTTCGATTCTGGTCAAGGGCATATACCTTGGTTAAGGGCACATCCCCGGTGGGGGGTGTGCAAGAGGCAGCTGATCCATGATTCTTTCTCATTGATGTTTCTCTCTGTCCCTCTCTCTTCCTCTCTGTAAAAAACTCAATACATTATATTTTTAAAAAACCCAAAAAAACTCAGAGAGCTCATGACAAGAAGATCCCCCAGTGTTGATAAGAGGAAACAGGAGTTTTGAGCAAGTGTGATAGAAAAAAATTCAACAAGCTCTGACCTACCCACATCACCTTTGTGAAAACCCAGATCCTTTCCAAAAGTTTGCAACTGAATTTATTATTGTACAACTAGAATATGGCTTGAATAATTGTATTTACAAATTAAAGAAAAGAATGATGCTGGAAAGCTGTAGACTTTGTTGAAGATATTGGGGTTATAAAAACGGGAGGCAGCATGGCTAGAATAGAACCCTGGGCACTCATTTCATTTCTCTTAATAATATGGGGCCAGTGAATTGGCAGGGAAGGGAAGCAATGCTTACAACAGGTGTTAAGAAAACCTCAAACACCTACAGAAGCCAGCAGGTACCTTGAAGGAGGAAATGGAATCAGGTGTAAGGAAAGCAAGAGCAGAGGCTTGATGATGGATGGCTCAGGCGGCAGCACAGTGGAGCGAGCTAGAAGTCAGTGTTGATGTGAGCTGCCTGGTGCACAGGGACCCAGTCAAAGGGACAACTGCCGCTCTTCTCCAACAGAGTGCCCCATGTGAGACTGGAGGTCTGACATGGCAGGCTTCTCAAGTGGAGCCAGGAATCTAGATTTTCATGTGAACTATCTCAATCACCAATGTTAGTAAGTGATTCGTTTAAAAAAAAATAGTAGAAAGAAAAAAAAGAGAGAGGGGAAAAAGAACTATGAGGAAAGTTTTTATGCCCATCCACATCCTCCCCCCTCAAACAAAGTTTCTATCAGCTGGACTTCACCTCCAGGATCTCCAATGGTGAGCTCTGGACCAAAGCAAGCACAGTTAATCATACAGGCCCAGGAAAGTGGGTGGGAAGTGCCCCAAAGCCAGAAAATATTAAGAAGTGACTGACGTTTGGAAGAGAATGAATGGGCATTGAAAATGAACAAAGCTCCTATACAATTTTCCTTTAGACTTCCTGTTTTGTGTGAGCCTGAATGGCTATAGATTATCGTGGAAATAAACAAAATAAACCATGAAATTCAATCACTCATAACGATCCAGAGTGCCACTCAGACAAATGCTCCCGGAGAAAACAAATAGTGACCTGAAAGGAGGGTTAATGATCACTTACCAGATATGAACACCTTCCTAGAATTCCCTCTATCAAAGTATTTGTCTAGCAATAAACAAAATGCCTTTCTAGCTGGGGTTCAACAGGCTGCCAGATTTACCGTCCACTATCAATAAAATTATTTCTCCCTGAACAGCATCCAAAGTACCTTTCAATTTAACTTCTCTCCCTTGTATCTCATTTTTCTCTCCAACTCTTTCACACTAAAAAGCAAGTTTGAACTAGATCAGCCAGGCACTTTATCAGGAGAAAGTATACTCTTTCCTTAGGGGCTAAAACTCACTCTGCACAGATACCCATATGCACACACTCACACTTACACACAGATTCCTCCAAGCAAGGCTGCCTTATGTAATTAAATGTGGAATGTGTCAAGTGTTATTTACAACATTACTGTGTTTCTCTGAGTGATGTGCAATTATCAGGCAAGCAACACAAATATCATTATGCCACAAGGCTGCTCTTTCCACCATGAGTCTTAACAATTTATTTCTGGGCCTTCGGTTGTCTATTAATTATGCATGCATCTATATACATTTGCTATATGTCTGAATGACTGGATGTGTGCCATATCATGAAGGTTATGGAACTGGGGATTTGAAAGTCAAAGGAACCCGGTCCCATGCTTTGCTCAGAGCTATATGCTCTTTCCCATCTACAATTACATTAGTACACACAATATTGCAGGAAAAAGCTTGCGCTCCAGTCACTCTGAATAGCCACAGTGCAAAAAACACATCACTTTACTTATAAGTGTTTTTACCATGGAGCATAAGAAACTATCCATGCCATAAATCAGGAGTTTATAATTTCAGATTTGAAATAAATCAGAAGGCTGGAAAAATGCAATTAAAATTAGAAGGAAATATAAATTAATGACACTTTGAGCCCTACATTTTTTACCATCCTGTGTTTTGTTATTGTTCCAGGAGTTAGAACAGTGACACCTGAAAAAACGGTTGGTGAGTCTAATGGTATTCACAGTACTTCTGCATTGCTGTATGACCTTTGACTCTGCAAACTCACTCAACACAAAACAGATTCAGATTCCTGGTCTATATCTAACCTTTCAGGGATGTTTCATAACGAAGTATGAACAATTAGGCATGTTTGGAATAATTAGATAAAAGAAAATCTTATCTTAGTATCTAGGATATAACATATAACAGCAGTAATAATAAAAAATAGGAATATTAGAGTTTTTAAATGGTTCTTCAAGAAATTTCCTATCTTGTCTGTATTACCTCTTTCCTTCCATTTCTTTGTTCTATTTTCCCTTCTTTTCATCTCTCCTACCTTCCCATTTTTCCTATTCATTCTTAATGCAGTCTACTTTTATATTATATTTTAGTTTATTACTTGAATGTGTATAAAACAGATATCTAGACCACATAATTTTACATATTTTTTTAATTATTTGAGGTTTGACACTTAGGAGTCTAAATACCTATGTTATCCTGTGTATAGTCCAAGAAACCTCTATTCGGTAGCTAAACTGCTTCCTTTACATTTATTGCTTCAAAAATTTTTTTCTCTAAACTTAAGTAAAATAGTGAAGAAGGACCCTCAGTGAACTGTCAAACACAGACTAACTAACCTACTGACATTTTCTTTTCCTTTTGTGGGGTAGAATATGAAAAGTAACTATTGCTAAAGTGAACTAATGAGTCTATTAATATTTATAAGGTGATCATTAAAGCACTAACTCTAATTTGAATGATAATGCTATGGGCAGAATCACCACTGTATTCATTTCCCTGCTCAGTCTTGATCTCCATGAAAAACATTGCCCAAACCAGCTCTCTCTTCATCTGAACACGATGAGAAAAGGTACCTTGCTAGTCACTAATGGAACACATTCTTGACTTGATTGCACTGTGGGAAGATAATCTTTCTTTATATATATTACCATCATTTGCTTTTGCTTAACATTCAGGTCAGAGAAAAATAGGATTAGAGAAATATGCACTGCATTTTCACTGTAACATGCTTATTGGAAATGCTCATTTCAGAAAATGTTTTAAATAATGAAGAAAAGTGGGGCTTTGATGATATAAGGTAATTCATTTAAGAAATACATGACAGAAGTGTTGAAATAACTTGAAGGGTTATTTAATTATTGGTCCACTTAAATTATGTATTACAATAATAGCTGTTGCATGTAGCATCATTACTTTAAATTACTGGTGGCATAAACACATTTTTATGAACCTATAAGGAAGTAAATTCCTTGTACCATGGGTTATTAAAACTAGTACTGGTCTTCTTATATTTTGGTCTTCTTATATAGTTTTGAACTGCATCAGAAAGCAATTGCAGTTGTCCATTTAGTCAAAGTAGCATCTCCAATTTTTTTGTGTTTTTTTACATTATAAATAATTTATTAGCCACTTATTTTGATAAGAATCCTGAGATTCAGCATCTGAGATCCAGCATATTTATCCTTTAATACCTATCAGTCAGCATTAAAATCAAAATGATGATTTGTGACTTGTAGTTGTAAAAAAGTAAATGCATGTAATTACATAAAGTCTAACAGTGCTTAGAGCAAGAAAATTGTTAGCAAATATTGCCTATCATTATTATTAGGAGTATTAGCAGCATTTTTTCATGCCTCTATTTGTTAAACTTTTTTCTCTATTGAGTGTGCAAGTGCATTTCATTCAAAGCTACTTAAGGCAGAGATCGTCTGTTTTGTATTTAACCTGGTAACTAGGTCTGCGCTGAGCACACTGAAAGCTATCAGTTTAACTCGGTTCATCAGACATTGGTAAAACAGAAGATTTAACCTCTGTGTGCTAAAAACAAAGCCTAAGCTCCATTCGGCAGCCCTAGGCTTCACAGCAAATTCTCTTCTGTTTAGCCAACCTGATCGCTGATGCAAGTGGGCTGAGTAGAAAGCATGGGAAAAGCCACTTCAGCTGTGACCTTTCTTACATTTTTGTTTCCCTTCCGACTTAACCTTTCTCTCAGTTTGACTGTCTCATGGCCCCAAGGCTCTGTTCCTCTTCCCAGACTGCAATCAAGTTCTGGAAATTTGTTCATGTTCCCACTTTCTAAGTTAAATTCAGCTTCACTGGTCACTGTAACAGTAACAAAATGGCTTCTTCTCCATCACCCTTTTCCTTCAGGGTTCAGGAAGATACAAGGTATAATGAATGAATGCAGACAGATATCCACAGAATATTAATGAAGGCAATGGGAATGTTGTGTAGAGTGAGTGCTACAATAATAGTGATAATAATGTCTATTAATTATTAATCATTTGCCAGGAATTTTAAGATATATTATACATATTATCTCATTCATTCTCATTATAACACCTGGTAAAATGGATGTTAATCAGCTCAGAGAGGTTAAATCACTTGCCCAGAGTCATATGACTAATTAAGAGGCAGAGTTAAGTATTAGAGCACAAGTCATTTTAATTTAAAAGTTCATTTTCCTTCCATTCTGCAGCATTACACATCTAGTTTGGGTTGTTGTTTTAATACTGTCACTTTTGTATGTCTTTAATTTTCTAACTTTAATTGCAATTCTAATCACATACTTGGCTGCTGATTTTAACTTCATTTTTAAAATTTAGACCATATTTTTAGAGTAGTTTAAGGTTCACAGCAAAACTATTGGGAAGGTATAGAGATTTCCCATATACCCCATGATTCCAAACATGACCTCCTTTATGATCAACCATCCCTACCAGTGTAGTATATCTGTTACAGTTGGTGTATCTATCATATGGACACATCATTATCATCCAAAGTCTATTTTCTTTATTTTGAAATTCAGAAGAATCAAATGTGGTTATCTTTATCATCTATCTATCTATCTATCTATCATCTATCTATCACCCATCTATCACCCATCTATTTATTATCTTTCCTCCTCCCTCCCTCCCTTCCTTCCTTCCTTCCTTCCTTCCTTCCTTCCTTCCTTCCTTCCTTCCTTCCTTCTTTCCTTCCTCTTCTTCCTTTTCTTCTTCATCATCATCATCATCATCATCATCATCATCAATCTACAATTTCCTTTATGTTGTCTTCTAAAAATGAACACTCCTCTTCATTTCTAAAGCAATGTCTTTTGTTTTCACTCTCATCTATATCTGGCTTCCACCAACTTCTGGACTTTGTTCTCTAAAAACAAAAGCTTTCTTCATCGATGTACCTCTCTTCTATATTAATGAATGACACACCTGTTCTCCCTTGAGTAAGAGAGGTCTTGAATGTTATCCTCAATTTTAACCTAGGTTTGATTGTTCTTTTGAAATTCAACTGTGTCTGAGAAAAGGCCTCAGGCCATGCCTTATTCTCTGAACTCTATTTAAAACTTTCTACAAGGCACCTCCAGCCAAATGTCCCAAATTCAACTTGTACTAGCATTATTTTTCCCATTTCCTGAATCAGGTGATATCACTCTTCTCAGTAACTTTTGAGTCACCTTGGCCTTTCTTTCTTCCTCTGATGTCCTATTTGATCTGCCACTCAACTCAGATAATTTTGCTCTTAAAGTATTTCTATCTCTTCCTCTAAATCTCCACAATTATTTATCTAACTCGGAATTTTATCATAATTTGAAAAAAAATTCTTTTCAGCCTTCAAAGTGATTTCTCTGCCCTTTGTTCACATTTGAGCCATGACTGACTCCTTCTGCTGCTTACATTCTGCTCCAGCTCCTTGTTCCCTTCATCTCTTGACCTCTTAATTCCCTACCTACCTTGCTCTTTCTACATGATATTTGGCTCAGAAAATACCTTGACCAGTTAAGCTCATATTTTTACTTTCTTGTTGTGATATTCATCTTCTTTCTGAATCTGTTGAAATTGTCATTCTTCAGCATTTATGTCAAATATTGCCTCTGAAAATTATTTTTGGATCCCCCAAGTAGAATTCAAATACCTCTCCAGCATGATTCTTAATAATTTGCACACAGACTCTAATATTATAGCAATGTTCTGTTGCTACTTTATATGCAAACTTAGAATGAAAGCTCTACAGTCTAAAAATAGAAAAGTCTTCTTATTTTCTTTTCCAAGAACATAAGCATGGGTTAAAGTATATACTTGATACTCAGTAAGTGTTGTTAATGAAAAGCCCCAAACCTGGGAGTCAATATGTTATATATAAATTTTTGCTATAAACATTTTTGTAGCGATATTTACTTGCTGCCTCCTCTTTCTCACTTCCTACTCTGATGCACACATAGGATAAACCACAGGCTTGAAATACATTTAAATTCCACCTGTATGATGTAACATTAGTGATGTTGGCTCATAATTATTTAACTCCTTTCAAGTGGTGATTTCTTTACCCAAAAGCTGGATGTTTGAGGGTTAAATGTGATAATATATGGAACCTATCTTAAAGTAACTGACACATATGTGATGGTTTGTAATCATAATATTTCTTTATCTCTGGGCCCCATATTCATTCAAAATCTGGTTACCTATCACTATTCCATATTCAAGTTTTTCTTATATTCTTTCAGTCAGAAGTTCTAATTTTCTGTCTTTATTTTCCAATTTGTTATAGTTGATCCTTGAAAATTTGATTCTTGTCCCCTATTCCACCTTTTCCACATGTTACATTTGTATAGCAATGTGACTAGCACTCTATATATACCAGTAATCAATAACATTTTCATGATTCATCAGCATTACTGGAAGACAGTATCATATGCTGGCTTTCTCTGGGCAGAACAGAAAAAAACTACAGTTCGAAACCTGAGTCTCTATTTCCTTATAGTGCCTTCCATACCCAGCATCCAAAGTTCACACTTCTGGCCAGTTTAGAGAAATAGAGAAGAAAGCAATGGACTGGAGAAAATCACATTTGTTTAAAATTTTCATCCTTTTATCAACATGTATTACACACTTATTTTTTAAAATATATTTTATTGATTTTACACAGAGAGGAGTTGAGAGGTATAGATAGTTAGAAACGTCGATGAGAGAGAAACATCAACCAGCTGCCTCTTGCACACTCCTTAATGGGGATGTGCCTGCAACCAAAGTACATGCCCTTGTCTGGAATCGAACCTGGGACCTTTCAGTCTGCAGGCCGATGCTCAATCCACTGAGCCAAACCGGTTTCTGCTACACACTTATTTTTAGAAAATGTATTGAAAACATAAGAATTTTCTCTATTTTTAACAAAATACATTGTATTTCATTTTGAAATATTTATATCAACCCCAAATTCACACAGAAAATAATACTTGTATTCAGTAGTGTACTTACAGAAAATAAATGAATTTATGCTCAATAATAATAGTGATAAGCAATTTTTGTTCCTCCCTGTATGCTTGTTGAATAAATAAACTTTCAGTTATAAGAAGAATATATTCTGGTGCATCTAATATATAGTACCTACTATTAACATTGTGTTTTATACTTTAAAGTTACTAAGAGAGTAGATCTTAAATGTTCTCACTTAACCACCACCAACAAAACGCTAATTATGTGGGGTGATGAAGGTATCAACTAAGCTTATTCTAGTAATTTTTTCACAAAAATACCCCATATCAAATCATTGCATTGTACACTTTGAAATTACAAAATGTTGGAAGTAATCTTAGGGGTAAAATAGGCAGTTTTAGGGAATCTTAAGAATAAGAGAGTCCATGGTGAAGGAATGCATAGGTTGAGGGCTTGGAGCTGCCAAAAGGTATACATTCCTAGAGAGTAAAGAAAAGTCACAAAGTATGGGGAAGAAGGAAATAAACTTTCACAGAGTATAGAGCAATATTGTCAGATGGCAGAAAGAGGGAAACAGATTTTCACAGGCGATAGAGGAATATTACAAAATAGGGGAGGGGAAAGAAGAGAGGGCACCATGTGGGTTTTGGACTTTGAAGTTTATATTCTGCAAAAAAAATGACCAATCACAAGACCATAGAATCATAAAATGGGGAAGGGGTCCAATTAGAAGAGAGCATGAAGAGAAAAAGAACTACAGCCTTTATAAAACTTAGGAAAAAGGGACTTAATGGGTTATCTCCATGTGGCCCCCTCCCTATTTGGGAGTCTGTATTTGCTTCTAATAAATCTCCACCTTTTTACTAGCAAGTACTCTTAGTCCACAAATTTTATTCTTCAAACTTCATGAGTGAAGAACCCATAAGGGAGAGATCCACACTCTGCAACCGATGCTTCCACGTTATATGGCAACCCGATCTACATAAAGCTGGAAAAAGGAAATAAAAGCAAAAGCACTTGGAAGGAAAATATTTAAATCTAAGACAGGTACCAGAGTAGGTTGTTTATAAATAATAACAACATTGCAATGCATACATTTCAAGGAAAAATCAAGATAATATATTAGAATATAGTGGATCATTGTGCTTCCTGACTTGAGTCAGATTTTTAAGTATTATCTTTCATGATAATGCTAGCTGTAGTTTATTAAGTGCTCACCACTTGTTTTAATTCATTTCCTCATTTAGTCATAATAAAAATCCTCTAGATAGGTGTTGTCATTATCCTCCTTTTATGGACAAGGATTATTCAGTGTACATAAATTGCTCCAAATCACCTAAGAGCTATAAGTGAAGATACAGGACCTTGAACTCACAAGACATGCTCATAGCATCAATGTCAGAGAGTCCTTACTCTGACATTGTATGGAGCAAAAATTGTCAAACACTATCATGAAAGTGCAACAAGAAACTCATAAGGCTGATGAACCTTCAGCTCTAACAAGGGCTAAAGTTATGCACCATGGTAGTGGTGGCTCAAAGCAATTTCCGAACCTAATAGTCTCAAAGTAAATCTTTACTAATATTTGCTGACTTTCAAGATAATCTCAGATTGCCATGCCTAAACTGAGGACAAGATGTGTATCTAAAATTGAATAAAAGCTAACAGGTCTAGGGCTTCAGGAAGCTTCTCCTTTAAAGAGAAGTTTCCACCTTGCTTCCCATGATTTCTAAATTCACATTTCTTGTCTAGTGCTTTCATTTGTGTTTCAGCTCCTTCTCCAGATCCTGAACCCTTACTGCAAAAGGTTGTGGCATGACATAAATTGTTTCTACCTGAGAGTGCTTAGTAGCTTTCTGACCTTCCTATCTATACCTCACTCACCTTAGTTTTATATAATACATAGAAACTTAAAAGCAAAAAACAAACAAAAAAATAGATCTCAATAACTGCCACTTTTGTAAACTGGCTCCTTTATCAAGTATAGCCAATTAGACTTTCACAGAATGAAAATTGAAACAGTGTTGGCAATGATAGTTAGGCTCTCAGTTTATCCCACCATCTAATTCATAATGCAGTAGAAATGGCACCACAGATCTCTGAGGCCAATGGAGCCATAGATAGAATCCAACCCTTCATTTTATAGACGAAAAAATTGAGGCCCACAGAGGTTAAATGACTTGCCTAAATGACTTGAAATGAACATTAGCAAGAAAAATTACTATTGAAAATACGTAATATTTCAGATTTATTATACGTTTTTGTGGGAGTATAACTATTGTTTATGTCATTGCTTTTTCAGGAAAGAATGTGGTAAGAAGTTCAAAACACCCACTACAACCTCATCTACTGAGGGAATAAATTAAGAACTAAGGAGTTGAGGTGAGATTAGAAGGGCATGCAGAAAAGAAAAAGGGAGGTTCAGGAATAAATGATCACAATGAATGAGTAAAGTGCCACAGCTGGTAAAATACATTAGTATTTTTCAGTGACTAAATGAATTTTTTTTTAATGGCCTGAACTTCTTGGGAAAACAATTGTCCATTGTTAAAAACAACAACAAACAAACATGTATTTTTAGATTTCCTGTGGACATTCTAGACTTCTCACAGTAAGAGAGAACGTTAGCCCAAATTAATTTATTAACTCATATTTAAATACTAGTGACCAGGTGTATGAAATTCATGCACGGTGGGGGTTCCCTCAGCACAGCCTGCCCCCTCTCATAGACTGGGAGCCCTCAGGAGATATCCTACTGATGGCTTAGGGGAGCAGGCTAATCAAGGAAAGGCGCCAGCCCCATTACCCTGCTGCTACAGCCACTGCCAGCCAACGTGTTTTCATCAACACAGACTCTAGTCCCTCCACAGTGAAAAAATAACAACTTTCTCTAGGCATTTTCAAAATGTGTCTTTCATCGAATATGACATTTCTTTCTCTCTTTTTTGTTTAACCTCACCTGATGCTATGTTTCCATTGATTTTTAGAGAATATGGAAGAGAGACGGAGGGAACCCTGACCTTGGCCATGGCCAGAGAGGAGCCTGTAACCTAGGTACATGCCCTTTATCAGATCAAACCCAGTCCTTGCGGTCAGCAGGCAGCAGCTCTATCCACTGAGTCAAACCAGCTAGGGTAGGATATAACATTTCTTAGCTCCTCCAGCATCAGACCTTCGTTTTTTCCTCCAGGAGTATAGTGGAAAAACCGTAAATCACCTTCTTGGATTCTTATAACCCAAGTTACAAAGAACACTGCAAATGGCAGCATACAAGAAGCTTAACCAATGAGTGGTCAGAAAAGGTATTTATTCTTGAACTGGTTTGGCTCAATGGATATATTTTGGGCCTGAAGACTGAAGGGTCCCAGGTTTTATTCCTGTTAAGGGCATGCACCTTGGTTGGAGGCACATCCCCAGTGGGGAGTGTGCAAGAGGCAGCTAATCGATGTTTCTCTTTCATTGATGTGTCCAACTGTCTATCCCTCTCCCCTCTTCTCTGTAAAAAAAAATTAATAAAATATATATTGTTTCCTCTGCAGCTCATGCGGCCCCTATGTTGTATCCACTGGGCTAGGGGGATATCCCTACCATCTGGTGGTGGCTGCTGGGGTCTCTGCACACCCCAGAGACTGGCAGCCAGCCTCCTGTCATTCACCTCCCTGGGCTGGGGGTGTGGATCCAAACCGCTGCTTGGTGTTGGAGCATGCAAGTATCTGGGGGCAGTGTGGGAACATCCCTGTCTCCAAATGCCCCTGAGGCCAGCAGCCAGCCTTCTGTCATGGGCTCTGGGCTGGGGGTGTGGACATGAACTGCTGCTTGGCACCAGAGCACACACAAGTGGCTGCACCCATAATCCTGGAGTGAATGGGAGTGTTCTGGGACTCCTGCTGCTCAGGGCCATAGTCCCAGAGTGGCTGAGGATGTGTCTGGGACCCAGGCTGCTCAGTTCCTGTGTATGCAAACCAGCAGCCATCTTTGTTGAGTTAATTTGCATGCTTGCTCCTGATTGGCTGGTGGGTGTGGCTGGTGGGCATACTGGAGGTGTGATCAATTTGCATGTTTCTCTGTTATTAGATAGGATAACTTATAGTGTACACCTCCCATGAACAGGGCACATCAAGGTTCATGTGCATTTAGATGTACAGCATAGCGTGGAGTCTAATTTGGATTTGAAAGCTTTTATACATTGTCCTATTAATTAAAACATTATTTATGATTTTATATGCATTTTCCCCCGAACGAGTGTATTTTTAGCTAAGGAAGAAGGAACTTAATTGTTTAGGCACTTTCTAGTCCTAGCACTTAGGCCATTAATGGGAGGAAAGAGAGAACCACAGAGGGAAACCACCAGGGCAAAACCAAGAGTGTATGTTGGTGTGGTGAGTGCACATGATCAAAAAAGGGATGTGAATAGCCCAAAGGAGCCTGTGGGGCCCTGACCTCTCCTCCCACAGAACCAGAAGCAGGAAATGCTCTGTTACAGCTTTTTGGGATCCTTAATGACTCTTTGCCTGCTCCCTGCTGCAGGTAATGGCTCACCCATGCAATTACCTTCTTTTGTCTTCGGAGAGTTCAAGGTAAATGATTTCAACTTCTTTGCAGGGGATATTTGAAGTCAAAGTTATTTTTAGAGAGAAATTTTTTTTTCCATGTAAGATGCAGAACTTGTTGCTCTTCCAGCAGCTGAGAGAAAATGAAAGGCACTTCAAGTCTTTTTAAAAGGCAGATTCTGATGTTTAGCTTGAGATCAAAGAAAAACAAATGCAGGGAAGGAGGGGGAAGTAGAGGAGAGACCAGAATATGCAGCACTGTGGCCTTTGAAGGCACTGCCTTACATTTCTGATCTTTGAACTCAGCAAATTACTTCATAAGAAGGAGCTGAATCCTGGCAACCAGGAAGCTAATAAGCGGGAAGCTGGAATGGTCTGTACCAACCTTCAAAACAAGAAAGAAGGCTGCATCCTTGAACGTGATAAATGCAGACACACTTTTGCTTATCCCTGTAAACACACTGAAACAGATTAAAACACATTCTGGTACTTACAGTGTCAAAATCACAGCTTTCAGGGGAACATCCTGCAATTCTTCCAGCTTCCAAAGTCTTTTCGGTACAGCATTATCTTAATCACTCGGTGCTGGAAGCCTTCTGCCTGGGTTTCATTTCCAGTATCTCTACTTATTAGCTGTGAAAGGTTGGACAGTTCATATAAGTTCTCTGGATGAAATTTACTCATGGATATAAAAAAAAGGTGAATAGGATTAGGACTGATTCTAAAAGGTTGCTGTGAGGATTAAATAAGTGCCTTCTATATTGTAAGTTCTCAATAAATATTAGGTATTATTCGTCACATTCGGTGGCAAGGTGATTTTCTTTCTAAACGACTCTATTTTTCAGTAGTGTTACAGACAAATCTATCCAACACTTACTTCATTACCCAAAGGTACTCAGCTGAACATACGGCTTAAACTATCATTCTGCACTGAATTACTTACAAGCAATCTAACAGAGATTCTTGTAGCTGAGAGTCTTGACATGCTAC
The DNA here is from genome assembly GCA_963924515.1 of Vespertilio murinus. NCBI lineage: Eukaryota > Metazoa > Chordata > Mammalia > Chiroptera > Vespertilionidae > Vespertilio > Vespertilio murinus. Next base: position 45,884,436 of record OZ004709.1, on the reverse strand, counting down.
AGATGAATTTTGTCACTGACTCCTTCCCTCCAAGGGAACACACACACACACACACACACACACACACACACACACACACACACCAGCAGTTTTGGTATAGAGGGTTCACCCATGGGCTCACCCTTATTCCCCATCCATCAGTGAGATCACTGTATAGTTTGTCAGCATATGGTATTGATCTCAATTACATCCCAATTGTTTCCTAAATTTATCCTACCTGAAGCCATAGAGACTGGACATCCATCACGTTATATTGCCTTGACCATGAAGACACCCACAAGGTACAATTTCAAAGCAATGTACACGATGTTAGAGATTTCATAATGCAATTTTATTCCATGGGGAAAGAAATGACTGTGAGAACAAGTACATATTTTAATCCTTCTCATCTCCATCCTCGCTTTTGCTTTGGTCAATAGTATGTATTTATCATCAGCTCATGTGTTTAAGATTATGTTTTGTTTTCTTTATTTTCTTTATTTAAGTGGCTCTGCTGATGCAATAGACTCTGATGAGTTTCTTAAAACTTGTGGTAAGTTTTAAAGGAAAAGGAAGGATTCAGGACTCTGGTATTAACTAAGTATCATTGTGTTTTTAAGCATTTGAATACATTTTTATTAAAACCTATAATTTTGGGGTAATAATATAACTTACCCAATTTGTGTGGAACCTACTAAACATACTTTGGCAAAAAACCAAAGTTCTCATTTCTTTACAACATTCAATATTGTATTGAATTTTGGACTTTAATCTGGATGCAAGTTGAAACTTGATATATCATTTTAATAACTGTCCTTTAAAGAGTCTCAGATATATACATTCAAATGATATTACCTATAAAATAATTCTTTTAGGATTATTGTATAATACATTCTGTTCCATGCCCTTTACATTTTGTATCAAATGGTTTTATAAACCATGTTAAGACCATTATTATTTTTAGTGAACTTGATTTGACTACAATTTATACTATTCATTTAGATTCTAACTACTTTTTAAAATAACATTTGATTTCTTTATTGTGTTTAAAAATCACATTCAATCTCAGATGACAAAGGATATTCTACGATCATAAAGCATGGGACAGAGTGCAGAATCTCAGAGGGAAGGTAAATAAGGGTGTGAGGATGGATGAGTGGGTGGGAAGTAATCTACCAAAGACCTTATATGCATATATACATAATCCATGGACATAGACAATAAGATGCTGAAGGCCTGGAGAAGAAGGGTAGGGAGGGGGACAGGGATGGGCTGGAGAGGGTCAATGAGAGAAAAAGGGAAATATATAATACTTTCAACAACAAATGATTATTTTTAAAAAATATTTTATATCATTATAGACACACAAAATATTGTGCTATGGAGTCTGCAAGCAATTCTAGGAGAGGCAGGCAGTCTAGTAATATTTTGGTCAACAATAACATTACTGAAATAACAGAAAAGCTTCTAAAGGTGTCTATTGTGTCAAAGGGGAAAAAGTCACTTGAGCAGATACAGTTTGGAAAGTGTATAAAAATATCAGTGTCAGTGCACCCAGACCTCTTGAGCTCCCTTTAAAGCATAATCTCTTTCTAAGGTGGGAGAGATCTCTGAGTTTGAACAAAAAGTAAACTTTTATTGTGTAGCCACTAAATTGCTAGTGAAAATAGGATTACCGTTAACAGTCCAAAATGTGAAACTTTTCTTTGAGATTTTAGTGCCAGACACAAAGTTTGCTGTATGTCAAAATACAAAAGACACTCATTCTCTTAGGCACTTCTTTAGGTAAGAAGAGACATCAGATCTTTTGGGAAAGCAATTTTGATTTTCAAAACTTACTTCCTCTTTCCTTAAACTGGAATTGCACCCTACATAAACCTCTGTTCTGCCATTTACCTCAAAGTATTTAAATGATATGTTTAGGTTTCTGCCCCTCCCACTTGATCCTGGAGCCTACTAGAAGATGAATTTGTCTTATTTATTGTGCTTCCTGCAGGGTACCACTGCCCATCATATATCTGCTCAGATTATAGTATATTCTTTATAAATATTTGATGAATAAGTGAAGGGCAATCTATTTCAGCCAATTTATTGTAACCTTCAAGAGATGAATATAATAAAAACACCTAACAGATGTAATATGGAATACAGAACACTAGTATTTTCTTAGTCACAAATGTATATGTCATTAAGTTCTTTGAAACTAAAAGATCCGCATCTGTGATTTAAAAAAAAAAAACACAATAGCCTGTCCTCTCTGAGATGAAATAATTAGACTTATAGCTCACAGGAACTTTCAGAGGAAAAATGACATTATGAACTTTGAGTACTCCTGATCTTGGTTTTGACATATAAAAAGTCAGAATGGGGGCTGGGGGAACACAGACCCTACTTATAGCAGATCAACTCTAAGAATCAGAAGACATCTTATCAGAAACAATACAAATAAAAAAATGAAGTGAAATATTTAGAGGGTGGAGCAAAATAAATACCTACAATTATTTATTTGTCAAACGTTAAAGAGAAATAAAGACTTCTCAGAAAAACCAATTCTGAGAGACTTCATCACTGGCGGACCAGCTTGGCAAAAAAAAATGTTAACAAATTTCTGAGGGAGTAGAAAAATGATATAGACAGAAACTCAGACAAAAAAGGAAGAGTGTCAAAGAAAAAATACATGATAGCATAAATAAACATAATTTATTTTCATTTCATAATTGACATAAAGAATACCTGTTTAAAGTAATAATAGTAATAATATATTGGGATATAAAAACACATGGAGCCCTAGCTAGTTTGGCTCAGTGGATAGAGAATTGGCCTATGGAAGGGTCCTGGGTTCAATTCCAGTCAAGGGCACATGCCCAGGTTGTGGGCTCAATCCCCAGTTGGGGATATGCAAGCAGCAGCCAACCAATGATTCTCTTTTATCATTGATGTTTCTATCTCTCTATCCCTCTCCCTTCCTCTCTGAAATCAATAAAAGTATATATTTTTTAAAAAACATATGGATAGGTTAAATGAATAACAGTAATGTCATAAGGAATAGAAGGGAAAGATAGGGCATATTTTGTTACAGGGTATCTGCATTACCCATTATCATAGAACCATAGAAGTGAGCAGGATTTTTTCCTGAGTAGGATGCCAGGGTGTTCCCCTTCCCCTACCGCCCCTCCCCCCACTTAGGTTCTTCTCCAGGTGGATTTGAAGACTGAAGGACAAAAGGTGGTAGATGAAAAAGGGTGGAAATGTATTGAAAAAAAAGTACAGACTCCCAGGTGGAAAGGAGGTCCCCAAAGAGGAAGTGCACTAAGCCCCTTTTTCTAAGGTTTATAAAGACTACAGTTCTTTGTTTCTTGATATTCCCTTCTGATTGGTTACTATATCAGCTTCAAAGCTTACCCCCCTGCCCCCCACTTTTTCAGTGGTAGGATTCTCTATCTTCTGTGAAAATCTTTCTCCCATTTGTCAGTCGAAATGATATGGTACCATATGAAAGTAGATGTATTTTAGTGAAAAATATATATTGGAAACTCTAGGGGTGACAATTAGGAAATTTTTTTTAAAGTATAAGTGATATGATAAAAGAGCAATTAAAATCTCTCTATATAAAGGCCTAAGTGATCATCTGACTGTTGACCATTTGACAGGCAGTTAATGATTTGTACTGACCACAGGGGGCAGATGCTCAATGTAGGAACTGCCAAGCTGTGGTGACTTGGTAGCCGCAGTGCTGGAGTAACATGCCCAGAACCAAAGAGAGGGAGCCAGATTCCAGGTGTGTCACATGAGAACCACCCTCTCAAAATCTGGGACCCCTCAGGGGATGCCTGAGAGCTGGTTTTGGCCTGATCCCTGAAGGCCAGGCTGAGGGACACAACAGTGCAGGAATCTGTGCACAAGGCCTCTAGTGGAAATATAAAATGCTGAACTAAGACCACAGTAAGCAGAAAAAAGGGGAAAAGAAAGAATAAATGCAATAAATAAAAACTGCTATATATATAATTTATGCTAGCCCAACTATCTCAATAACCATTTTAAATATGAATTGAATAAATACATGAATTAAAAGACATAGATTATTAGAGATGATAAAAATGAAAGAAAACATAATAGAACAAGACCCAATATATTCTCTACAAAAATATGTTTTTAATATAAAATTCAAGTAAATAAAAGTATGGAAGAATGCATACAACCTTTACAAAAATTCAAAGAAAACTGGAGTACCTATATTAAATTAACACAAAGTAGACTTCAGAACAAGGGAAGTTATCAGGGATGAAAGGGACATTAGCTAACAATAAAGAAGTCAAAATACTAAAATGGCAAAATAATCTTAAATGCATATGCACTTAACAGCAGTACCAAAGTTCATTAAAATATAGTAAGACTTAAAGAAGAAATAGAAAAATCCACTTTTTTTAAATTGGAAACTTTAACATGCCTCTCTCAGGATTCAGTATTAAGTAGGCAGAAAAATCAGCAATAAAGTTGATTTAAAGATCATTATCCATCATCTTGATCTAGTTAACATAAACTATTCTACCAAAATGGAAGAGAATAAATATTCTTTTCAAGATCACAAGGAGCATGCATCAAGATAGGCTGCATAAAACACACCTTAATAAATTAAAAATTAAAAATTATAGGAAGTAGGTTCTCAAAGCACAGTGTAGCTCAGTGTTTTCCAAAGTGTGGTACGTGTACCCCCAGGGGTACGGGAAGAGTTTGGTGGGGGTACGCGTTGCACTGGAGTTTGGTGGGGATATGCACTGCACCGTGCTTAGCTGCGCCTAATTCTATGTTCTCATGAGTCAAGTCAAGACAGTCTTGTGAGGCGTGAGATGGTCTGGTGTGCAAATAAATGTTATTGATAATATAACTTTTATTTATATTTCATTATGAATAATTTTATTTTTGTTTATTATTATTTTGTGTATGTACCAATATATATATATTTTTGATTGTTATTAAAACACATCAATTTTTTATGAGGGTTACTCAGCATTATGAAAATTATAGAAGGGGTACACATATGTCAAAAGTTTGGGAAACACTGGTGTAGCTCAATGAGAAATCCATAAAAAAAAGTTAGTTGGAAAATTCCCTAATTGCAGGAAATTAAATAATACACTTCTAATTAACATGTGGGTCAAAGGGGAAATCTTGGAGAAATTAAAAAATGATTTGAACCAAATAAAAATTAAAATTCAACTCTGAGTTTTGAGATGCTGTTAAAGCAGAGCTTAGAGAGAAATTCATAGTGTTAAATGTTTGTATTGGAAAAGAATGAAAATCTAAGATCTACAGCCTAAGTAAGCTTTTACTTTGAGGGACTAGATAAAGAAGAGAAATTTAAGTATTAATAAACAGAAAAGAAATAGACTAGAGCAAAAATAATGAAAATAGGAAAAGAGAGAAAATCAATGAAACCCAAGTTGCTTTTTTAAAAAGGATCAATAAAATTAATAAATTTCTAGTCATAAAGAAATAAAGAAATAAGATGCCAATTACCAGTATCAGAAACAAAAATAGGCCAGTAGTACTGATCCTATGGGCATTAAAGAAATAATACTTCCACAAATTTAATAACTTAGAAGAAATTGAAAAATTCTTTGAAAGACACTAACTACCAAAAGTCACACAAGGAAAAATAAATAGTCTCAGTAAGCCTATGTCTACTGAAGGAATTGAATCAAGAATGCCCTCTGTAAAAGCAACCTTATTGTGTCTGAGAAGCAGCAGGAGGCCAGTGAGGCTGGAGTGGAGTGAGCAAGGGCAGAGTTATATAAAGTGAAATAAATGGAATTCCCAGGGACAAGATCACACGCAACATCTTTTAAATCATAGCAGGTATTTATTCCTATTGAGATGGAAAGCCACGGGGGATGTGATCAGAGTGACAGGATCTGACTTATAATTCTCACAGCTGTGGTGGAAAACAGGCTGTGGGGACAGGGAGGGAGGGCTAGCAAGAGAGGAAGAAGGGAAACTCATTAGGAAGTTACTGCACTTTGGGTGGAAAATAATGGCTATTTGGGTTGCAATGTTATTGTTGGAGGAAGTAAAAAGTGTTTATATCAAGATATCTTTTGGAAGTAAAGATGACTATGTCTGTTGATGGATAAGATATGGGATGTGTAATAAAAAAAAGGAATCAAGGATGATTCAAGGATTTATATATTGATGTATATTTGAATATATATGATTTTGCTATACATATCACTAAATCTAAATATTTAATCTCTATTGCAGCAGTGATAAATGCATAGATGATTATAAATAATTTAACCTAGCTATCTCTTTAAAAGCTCTGACTCCAAATATAGTCACATTAGAGATTACAGTTTCAACCTATGAATTTGGGGGGGGGGGGAGCACAATTACATCCATAATACCAGCCACAGGAAATGGCAAAGGTCCTATTATACTATACATGTTCTCGTAAATTATGGTTGTTGCCAGGGCTCTTCAGATTCATGTGTTCAGACAACTACAGGCAAGAAGAGGAAGTAACTGTTCCAATCTGACGGAAGTAACTGATTCCAATCAACCAGAGGAGGAAAGGCTTAAGTTTGGAATACAAGTTGAATCCAGGTGCCCCTTGGCTCCTACTAGTTTGCCCTTTGCCCCGCCATGACTATGAAAACATCTCATAGATAAAGTGAACATTCACTTGAGATGCCAAATATTATAAGCCAGACCTATGTGCAAAACTTAAAATTCTCATATATACAAGGACGTTCATTGCAGCATCATTTCTGTGTCAAGAAGGAGGAAGCAACTTGGGATAATATCTGCACTAAGAGAAGAGAGAGAGGAAACATTTGTTGGGTGGACACCACGGAGCAATACGCAACACAAAGTAACATGGGTAAACCTTAAAAAGACAGTGTTTATTGGAAACAAAAGGTAAAGACAATAGTAAGATATTCAATATTATCTTAATACTGAAAACTAAAAATGTTTGCTTACAAAAGACAATGCACATTTTAGAACACACACACACTCCACATCAGAATGGTTTGGGAATTAGGAGTGACACAAGTATACGTTTAGAGATAAAAATGAAATGAGTTTTTAGGGGTAAAATAGGCAGGTTTAGGGAGTTTTAGGAGTTAAGGAGTCCATGCAGGAGAAAGACATGGTTGGGGACTTGGAGCTGCCAAAAGGCAAACATTCACAAAGAGAAATAAAAGTGCCACCAGATAAGGGGAGAGGAAGACATCCATTTACAGAAGATAGGGAAAAGCCACCACTGGGTATGGGAGGAAGAGGAAACAAATATTCACAGGGGATAGAGAAATGCTGAAAAATGGTAGAAAGAGGAAAACAGATTTTCACAGGAGTTAGAGAATTCTATCACTGAAGAGGGAGAAAAAAGGGGGGAAGGGCATGTGAGGTTTGAGTTTTGAAGCTGCTATAGTAATCAGTCAGAAGGGAATATCAAGAAAGAAATAACTTCAGCCTTTATAAACCTTAGAGAAAGGGACTTGGTGGTCTATTCCCTTTGGGACCTCCTCCAGATGTGTGAGTCTGTACTTGTTTCCAATAAGTTTCCACCTTTTCATATACCACCTTTTGTCCGTGGTTTCATTCTTCAAATCCATCTGGACAAGAACACAGGAAAGAAATTAACCTTTCATCCTGCTAAGAAAAATACAAAACAAACCAAAACAAAACACTCAACTCAGATGGAAGAAAACAAAGGAATGAGACAGGGAAACTAAAAAAAGTACATTCATGCCCACCAACTGTGTTCTAGCAATGACATCTTTATGTATCCAACACTCCTCTTTACCTCAATAAATGCTGCTTCTCAAGCATCCTTTATTCCAACACATGCAACATTTACGTTCATGATAGATTGAGATGCCTGGCAGTGCCAGACATCTCAACACATTTTCCGGACGAGTAACTGGATTGAGGCAATGGCTCTCTACATCCTGCTCCACCAACTGCCTACCAACCACTTTACACTGCTTTTGCACAGATTGTTGACCTGTCACTTGGCTTTGGTTTTCTGTTCACAGCTCTTTAATTCCCTCAATCTTTCCCAGAAACTTTTCCAGTTCTTGGGTTGTTGTAAAGAATGTATAATTTCTATGTAATGCAAAAAAAAGTCACTTTTTCAAAAGGGTTTCCTGATCCGTGGCCAGGTGGCTCAGTTGGTTAAGGCTAGAGCATCACCCCTCTCAATATGCCAGGGCTGTGAGCTTGATCCCAGGATGGGCCAATGAATCAATAAGTAGAGCAAATCTCTCTCTCTTTCTCTCTCTCTCTCTCTCTCTCTCTCTCTCTCTCTCTCTCTCTCTCTCTCTCATCTTTATCTCTCTTTGAATCTCTTCCTCTCTCTCCCCCTAAAATCAATGAATAAAAAAGTAAAATAAAATGGCTTTCTGAAAATTATCACCATCATTACTATCATGTAGTTTAGTCAAAGATTTAAGCTATAGGCAATTATGTAAAAAGTAAAACATTAAAAGAAAGCAATACTGATGTTCTGTAAACACTATCACATAAATTACTATCACATAAATGTTGATCTCAAATAATTAATTTTGCCCAATTATGAACATCTAGCCCCCACTGTAAACACCCCATAGGACCCAGGGCTGTTTTATCAGGGTTTCATTATAGGGCAAAAGGGGCTTTTGTTACCCACTATAACCTGGACACATTTTAGGTGTGAGATTCTCCTGTTTATAAATTGTTCATTTGAAAAAAAATTGCAATCTCTCTGAGAATGTATCCTTAAGGGTAAAATGAGTTTAATACTCAACTTCTAAGTAATTTATAGTGACTTGAAATGCTTTTTTTTGTATGAACATAATAATTCGCATTCTTCTCTGAGTCAAAGTTTTTAAAAATCAAATGCATTTAATGATAAAAAGCACTAGAGCAATTATATAACTCTTGGACCATGTTTGTAGGAAAAATGGAGAGAGTCCAAGGGAATAAAGCAAAAGCAGGAAAAACAAAATAAGAATATCTGATGAGAAATATTTCCTCAGAATTAAACATGGTAATGAGGAGAGTAAGTGTTCTTTTCTCTAAGCTCATGCAACTTTTCAGTTAGGTGAATTTAGCTCTACTCAGTGTCTTCTAATGAAAATAAAAAGTTAATTTGGACTTGGGTAGATGAAAATTCAGTTCCATGAAAAAAAGGGTCAAACCTGAAAGGAGTTGATCCCTTTTCTCCTGAGATCATCTTTTTTATTTTTATTTTTTGAATTAGACTTTTACTAAGTTCTATTCTGCTGAAGTTTCCAATTTTTTTACAAGGCCTTTAGAAATATTCAGGTTGCAATAAGTTAATTCAGTAGTTAAAAATAATGAAAAGAAATATTTTCCATCCTCATGTGAAATGGCTTCACAGCAGACAGAACAGCATGGGCCAATGAACAATGGATTGATAATTGGGAAATTTTAGTTCTAAATTCAGCTTTGCCTATAATTATTAATGTGTGACCATGGGTAACCTCTAACTCTCTGAGTCTCAGTTTCCACATTTGTTAAGTAATCATGTTGGACTAAATCAGAGGTTTCTAACCTGAGGTATACAGTCCCTAAGGTACCTGTCTGTGGATAGATTTGGGGGGTAAAGAGAAGGAGCATGTGATCTCAAACAAAAAACTACAACTACTGAATTTTAATGAAATTCCAACTGAAATTCAGTATTTCTTTCCATTTTTGTTGTAGACAATGAAACACAAAGATATTAATAATGCCTGTGATTTTATAAGTAATAAAAATAAAAAAAAATAATTTTTGTCACATTAAGATATCCTAGATATTTCAAAAAATCATTTAAGCTCATTACAACTCTAAAATTACAGTGTTTATTAGACCTACTGGTATATCTTGTCATTTATGCACTAGATAAATTATGGTCTATTTTAATATGTTTAAAAAATAATTCCACTTATGTTGTGCATTTAAGAAGTCTATAAACATCATACTGAAAAGGAGGTCGATGGTACAGAAAATAGGAAATTCTAGTCTTGCTGATGTCACCAATCCCTTTCACTTCTAGCATCGCATATACTTTTAAGTCTCAGCAAAGGATACATTGTCTTCCCAAAGACTAATTTAAAGATAACTAAAAATTATTCATATATTTTATAGATTTTCTTATGGGAACTCCTTAGGGCAGGTGGCTAATTCTTCCCTTAATCCAGTCCTGTTTTCTGTTCTGGCACTTTATAATATAATACATAGTAATATATATGTCAGCAGGTAAATCAAATTGTAGGCATCATGGGAATGGCTCAATAAGGAAATATCTATATCCAAAAGAAGACATCTCTTGTATAAACATTTACTCAAAGAGAGTGTCTCAGTTGGGCCTCCTTCTGGTCTTTTCCCACCATACCAAACATTGGAAGAATAGAGATAGTGGTGGTTTCTTTGTGCTTTCCACCCCCAAATCAGGAGAATTCTTCCCTTTTGACCCCAGGAAGTAAAAGATAAGACCAGGCACCATGTTCCACCTATTTATGCAACATCTCCAAGTCTCAGTTTCTTTATTTGTTAAAGGGATATATGGATGCCTGCTTCAGGGGATTTTTATAAGTATTAAACCAATTAAAGCATGTTTAGAGCATAGCCGAATGATTGGATGTCAACAAAATTGCAATGATGGCATTATTTTCACTATTAAATTAAATAATAAACCGACTGTAAGAATTGGTTGGTACTTTATTTTTGTTGGGTTTTGCTCTTCCTTTTTCTGATGGTATGAGAAACATTCTATTTTAACTCACTTCTGCTTATTTATCCTTAGCCAACTAACCAAGAATTGGACTTGCTCACATCAACCTGATCCATGGACTCCTAATTTCACTCAAGTAACAGAATGGATACTGTATTTTTTTTTTAATGAAATGGCACTGTGTTCTGAGAAGAGCGGAAGACAAAATATCCAATATCTAAGGGGGACAGTTGGAATAGTAACATACATTTCTGTAATATGACCTGTCTGGTGGAGGAGATAGATAGCAAACTGTTAGCTGCCTTCCTAATGCCCAAACCTCTTCCTTCTTCAGCCTGAATCTATCATCAATAAATAGTCTCATCATTTTCAACTAATGGCCTAAGAATGAAAGGGAACATATTTTCAAGGTTTTCTAACTGTTGAAATAAAAACATGGAGATCATGGGGATTAAAATGGCTACATTTGCAAGAATGGCTTATCTGATGGATTAAACAAACTGGGAGGTGTTTGTCTAGAAAATGAAGCTACTGATTCAAGAAGAGGTCCTTGGCAATCTGTCTTCAGCCAGTTTTGCTCTGAGTTAACGCTCTCTGCTTATTCTCTGATCTCTGCTGACTGAGAAAAGTCTAGCTTTTCCTAGACCCAAAGCCTCTTTCTGATGTTCAAAGTGGTAAACTCTTCCTAAAAAAGCAATAAATAACAACATATAACAACCCACTTCTTCATTTGGACCTGTTAAAGGGGCTTTAAAATTCTATAATCATTCTCATCCTAAGCCAAAATAGGTTCCTAAAATAGATATAAATTATACAGCATATTTAGGGATAAGAGGACCCAGATAACTTGGTGGTTATAAGATCCCCAGAAAACAAAATTTTATGAAAGGAATGTGAATATTGCTTCAGAGTTCAAAAACCACACGTTCCCCAGCAACATCATTTCATGTTTCTGGGATTAATCGTGGGTATTCTGTCTTCACTGCCATAAATGAAATTTTGAATAAATCCATCTGGAAATTTCAATGTGGAGATTTGTTCTGATAAAAATCTAAGCATCTGAAGGAGAGCTCTGGGAGTGTCCTTCATGCTGTGCCTGCTGCGGGGCCATGTGTGTGCTCGAGAGCGTGTGACTCTGTGTTTGCTGCAGACAGATTGCGACAGGCTGACTCTGAGGGTGCCTACAGCAGGGCCATTGTTTTTGATGTAGATTGGTAATTGCTCAGCATGCTGTCTTGAATTCTGTCTCAAACTGTTTATATTTCTTTTTTACTAATTCCACCCAATCCTTTTATACCTTCAATTGAATTAACAATGGAAAGGCAGTTAGAAGGCTGAAACATATTTTAGGGTGTTACATTGATTCATATCTTCATATTTCTTTTTTCTTTTAAATATATTTTATTGGTTTTTACAGAGAGGAAGAGAGAGGGATAGAGAGTTAGAAACATTGATGAGAGAGAATCATCGATCAGCTGCCTCTTGCACACCTCCTACTGGAGATGTGCCCGCAACCGAGGTACATGCCCTTGACCGGAATCAAACCCGGGACCTTTCAGTCCGCAGACCGATGCTCTATCCACTGAGCCAAACCGGTTTCGGCAATATCTTCATATTTGTTAATAATTATTAAAGCTAGAGAGAAGAAATTCCAAATAATGGATTAGAATAGGTTTTTGTGCCCAAAAGGAAAGGTTCACAGCTGAAGTCAATTTAAGGTAACTTTTATAGGTACTATTGATTCTATTTTAGGTTATTCCCATTTATTCACTCACTTAATTATTCAAGTAGAGATTTGTTAGTATGTTTTGTGAACCAGCCTTGGGAGATTTCAGCCATGGGACAGAAAAATTCAATGAGTATGATATCTCTTGTTAAGGAAATTTTGATATTCTGAGGGAAATATCCAGAGCAAGTGGAATTTGGTGTGATGAGTTATGTAGAGAAGCACATAAGAATGACGATAGAACAAAGGCCTTTATCTCATATGGGACTAATCAGTCACTGGCTATCTTGTAATCTCTGGTCAAAGTGAGTGAACTTGATGTGTTATCTATAGTATAACTTGAGTGTTTTATCACTGCAGCTTTAGAAAGGGCAGTGTGTCTATATTAATAGTTTGCAGAGTGTCTGTCTACCATAAATTGTCAAGTACTTCAAAACCAGAATGATGACTTTTCTCCTTACAAAATGTAGTACTCAACATAATGCCTATCATCTATTATGCAATAAATGAATAATTTTGGAAAAAACTGATAGGCTTCATTCTTCATGCTTCTGTACTTATGCTAAGCCCCATTCTTTTGAGTGTTCCATCATATTACAGAGCTAGAAGTCTATCTTAGCTAGAGCAAGAAGTCAGGTTTTTTAAAAATATATTTTTATTGATTTTTTTATGGAGAAGAAGGGAGAAAGATAGAATTAGAAATATCGATCAGCTATCTCCTCCATACCTCCTACTAGGAATCCAGCCTGCAGCCAAGGTTCATGCCCTTTATTGGAGGCCTGATACTCTATCCACTGAGTCAAACCCATTAGGGTGCCAGAAGTCAGTAACAAATTAACAGAGCCCGGATCACTTAAGTAAAAAAAAATAAAAAACAATTAAAAAAAAAAAAATATATATATATATATATATATATATATATATATATATATATATATATATATATAATTTCACAGTTCTGGAGCCTGGGAAGTCCTAGATTAGTGGGAAATCATAGATTAGGGTATCAACATCGCTAGGTTTTATGAGGATCCTCTCCCTCATTTGCAGATTATAATGTTCTTGTGTTCTCACATGAGTGAGAGATAAGAGAGAGAGAGGAAGAGACAGAGAGAGAGAAAGAGAGCCATTATAAGGACACTAATCCCATTATGAGAGCTTCACTCATGTGACCTAGTTTCATCCCAAAGACCCTGTGCCCAAATACCATCATTGGAAATTAAGGTGTCAACATGTGATCGGGGGAGATACAAACATTCAATTCATAGCACTGTCTATTTATAAGAAAAAACAAACAAACAAAAAAACTATACAACTCAATTTCCCCTTAGTAGAACCTGACAAATTATAATAGGAATCTTTTTTAAAAAATCTTTTATGCACAGCCATTTTCAGAAGAGCTATTGCTAAATTACAATTTCTACTTTCAAACACTAATAAACATGATTATATCTAAATGAAGGCTAGCAGAATCATCCTATAATTTTCTTTAGCAGGATTGTGCTAGCCAACCTGGATATCATCAATTAAATTATTCTAAGTTATATTTACAAGAATTGACATCCACTGCAGCCTGCAAATGTTATGTTTTCTCTTCTGGCTTTGCTTTTTAAACTAATAGCTGAAATCTGCATTTGTTCACTTAACTACTATACATTTAAAATGACAGTAATTTCATTTGGGAAGTTAAATCTTAATATTCCAGGAATCTTAGCATTTTTATTATTAGAGCAAGACTTTTTATCTTAATAAAAGGGTAATTAGGAATGGACATATTGGCTCTGACTTTTGCTGATAAGCTCAATTCTATACTACCTAGATCCAAAGACCTGATGTACTTTACATGACAGATGAGCTGGGTTGCATAATTAAATTAAAATAAAAGGATAAAAAATTAATGTTTTGTTAAAATGCATGAATAAATAAGCTAAATGGCTAATATGGATTGTGTAATTATGTAATATTTTTTACACAATTGATATGTATAATTTAAAAAAAGTTTCTTTCATTCGGCTATATAGTTTGAATGTTTGTGTCAGTTTTAAGCTCGCAATGGTATGGTTTTAGGAGATGGGCTTTGGGAAGTACTTAAGTCTTGAGGTTGGAATCCTGGTGAGCAGTCTTAGTAACTCAGAAAAGAGGATCCGGAGATCCACGGCCCCATGACCTTAGGGTGACTCAGTGAGGAGGGGCCAGGCACTGGCTGTGAACCAGGAAGAGGGTCCTCACCAGCACTCACCACGCTGGTGCCTTGAACTTGGACTTCCCAGACTCCAAATGTATGAGAAATAAATGTATGTTGGTTATTAAATGAGTTATGGGTGGGAGATCACATTCTAGGTACAAAGAAATGAATGCTGTGAAGGAAGTAAAAGGACCCAGTATGTTTGTTATATACAAGGTAAGCATATTTGAAAAGGCCAAAGAGGTACACAGGGGCAAAGGTGTGGAAGGCCTTGTGTTCCATGTCAGGGGCTTCTCCTGAGCCAAGAGTCCAGTGCCACTATGCCTCCCCCTCTTCCCTCTAGCCATGGTTCTTTCTTTCATCTCTGTCTCTCCTCCTAACCACCCACAAATGCTTAGAGAGTATGTATACGGTTTGTACTAGTATATGCATTTCCTTCTAATGTAGTGCAGCAGGTTTTTATTTAAATAATATATCCATTATTGCTTTTCCACTGAGGGGAGAGGAGAAACAGAAAAGCAAACAAAACAAAACAAAACAAAACAAAATCCACCAGAAAAAAACAACAACACCCCCCCCAAAAAAAAAAAAAAAAAAAACAACAACAACAACACACAAACAAACCCAGAAAGCAGTTGAATCTGTTGCTCATAAATGCCAAGGGAGAGACAATGGCATGCTAGAGGACAGGATACCCAAGAAAGGACTTGATTAAAGGCTATGTCCTTGCTCAGAGCACTGACCTGCAGCCTGGCTGGCCCGCAGCCTGGTGGGGCCCAGGTGCAGAACAGGTGTGAGGAATGTTATCTATTATGAACTCTGGTTAGAGATAAAAGATAAGAAGAAAACATTTAGCAAACTTGTATGCACTTCCTTGAGCTGTATAAAATAATTACAAGCATACATGAAAATGCTTTCTTATTCTTATTTTTTTTAATATAATGAATTTATAAAACATAGAAATAGGTGATATATTTGGAGTTACATTAGGAAAACCCTCTCCTACATGAAGAGTTTAGTAGATGCTAGAAATTGATCATGTTATAAGGAATTTACTACTGGACTAGGGTATCAGCCAAGTATAATGGGCAATTTGGGTTTCATTCTGAGGATTTATGACTACTTGGTTATTATAAAAATATCTTAGGCAGATATTGTATTGTCTTTAAAAAAGACTATACACTAAAAGAGGAAGATGCTCAGTATAGGGAATGGGCTGAGAAAGAGAACATGTCAATATATATATTAGCTAGTTGGGGGGAAAATCACTGAATTGGGTAAATGTTAATACTTTGGTTCCCTGAGAGGAGCTGGTTATTATTTAAAATGGATGAGATACTTAGCTCCCTACCTTTCTCTCTCATTTTATTAAGGCTGTTTGTATTGAAAGATTATTTTAGTGTTTATATATTACTTCTTAAATATGTTTTACTTTCTACTCTGAACTTGAAACAGTAAGAGGACCCATTAGTTGTGAAGTAATCTTCAGATCAAAGTACCCTCCCTCGCAATAATAAAGCAAAATTCATTTTGACATAAAAGCACTGGATAAATAATTTTATAATGTCTTAATTCAGCAATGATTGCTTGGATGTTGCCATTCTCTAACTTAAAATCTGTTTTGAATATAAAAGCACCTTAAAAGGCATTCTTTAACTTTAAATTAATTTTAAACATAACGGCCTTCTTACAAAATCTACTATTGAATGAGTCTATTTTGTTGAAGTGCAAAAATTAAAAAGGTTTCTATTTAGATTTTGATTTATACAGCATCCTTTCATAGTCCACTCTACATATATATTTACATGTTGTTTTGTCATCATCAATAATATATGTTGGAGGAAGAAGGCATAACAGTAGAAAAAGGAAAAGGGTACCAGGAGTTTTAAAATGTTGTACTGTAGTATAATATACTAATAGAGAAGTACACAAATTATAACTATTTAGCAAAGACTTTTCAAAAACAAATATATATATATATATATATATATATATATATTTGTAAATATATATATTTGTAAATATATATATTTGTAAATATATATATATATATATATATATATATATATATATATATCCCCTACATAAAGAAAAACCTGTCCTCTCTCAGTTCTTCTCAAAGCAATGGTTATTCTGACTTCTAGCACAATAAAATAGTTTACACTGTGTTTAAACTTTATGGGAATGTAGAGATATAATATATATTCATGCCTCCTTCTAAGAGCAAGCTTTATTCTAATTAATACTATTGATTAATTTTGTCTACTTTTGAACTTTATAGAAATGGAATCACATGATATGCATTCATGAGTTTCTGTTTCCTTTCACTAAATAATATTTTATGAGAACAGACTTATGCTTATAAAAAGTAATATTTATGAAACTAGGTTATTGTATGCACTCATTCTTGCATGAACATAAAATATATATCTCCTACTTTATTGTTAAATTTTTTAGTTTTGACTATGCTATTAGTGCATCTGTAAACATTCTTCTTCATATCTTATAGTTACTTCATGAACAGATAAGTGATAAGATAGTATTTTGTAATAATTTAACAAGTAATATATTGCTTAATAGTACAGAATATAGGGATTTATTTTAAGATTGATGATATCATGGATTCAATGAAATATGGCATAACTAAACACACTTGCCCTTAAAATAACTCATAAGGAAGCTATATGCATAAAAGAGGGTATGATAAATTATTGATATATATGTATGCACATATATATCTATGGAAGTAATATTTAAAAATATATAGTCACCATTTATCATCAAATAATTAGTATGACTATTATTTTAAAAACAAGACAACAGGAAAAGCTTGGATCATTGTAATTTTAGAAGGCAGTATTTGAATATGCTTTATTTTAAAATATACTTTTATTATCTTCCATTTGTTTTAGGGGCACATTAGAAGAGAATCATATCTGGAGAAAAATATAAATCTTGTAAACATTTCATTTTATATAGATATGTTAAATATTTTATCCTGTCTTGCATCTGCCAGCAGTAGATGCAAGTAATGCTAACAAAAGAAGATTTAAATAAATCTCTCCTCATTAGGTTAAGCTCCACAAAGCTCTGAAAGAAAAATCTCCGTTTCTTATGAGTTTTTATGACCCTTGCAGTGCAATAAGATGCTCGTTTCTAAGCAGCAGTGTTCAACAAAATAAAAGTGATTATTATTGACACATAATGTAATTACCAATAATGCACTGGGTCCCAATGAAGAAAAGCACTTTAGTCTTCGCATGTAGGGATTGATGTGTTTAGCTCCCATTTGTATTAATGGCAAGTGGTCCCATGAATCTCAGTGTCAACAAAAGAGCAATATGCTCCATAGAATCCTCATCAGAAATTCAAGCTGCTTTATTAGCAGAAAGCAGAGCCTTGCTCCCTGAGAAAAATCTATTTTTTAAATAAAAAGTGATTTCTACTCCATAGAGCATAACCAAAGACTTCCTGCCCTCCCAAACATTCCCCGTGCACTGCTCTCCCCTACAGAGGACCCGGTTCCTGTCAGGCTTCCTTTTATATGAAGTGAAACTGCTCTCTGAGGAAATAAATAATTTGAATCACTGCCCCAAAAATGTGCTTGTTGAAGATTCCACACACAAAAAATGGAAACATCTACTTATAAAACTTGATATATGGATCGAGAATTATCACTAGATCCAAGGAAACAGTCTCTTTCCCGTCTATGTTTGTTTTCTGCCAGAAGTGAAAGAATAATTATCTCCCCAATTTTCACAAAGAATATGAGAACATGACAGCAGAATAAAAATGTAGCTTTCCAGATATCCACCTTGGCTGGTGTAGTTTTCAGTAAAGCAAAGTTTCAGTCAAGTTATTTTCTGTCTTCAGAGCACTACAACATCAACCATTTTCACAGCCACATCCAAACTGACATGGTGACTTATTAAAGCAGATATTTAAAGTAAAAATGCTTGATTCATTTTAATTATTTGTTGGCAGTTTGAAAATCTTCAAGTATAAAAACACTGCCATAAAGCTTTCCTATTTTGAGATTCTTCAGGGAATCATATTATGAATAGGTTAAAATGATTTGTAATGAACATATTTGTTTAGAAGTAAAACAGTACTTCTAAAGCCTTTCATAAAATTTGATAAAATAAAATTGTGGCATATTTAAGCAATGAAATACTGAAGAGCATGCTGTAACAGAGTATTCAATATCTTAGGAAAATATACCCTTCATTAAATAAGAGTAGCTGAGTACAAATTAATATGTAAAAAATAGGGTTTCAAATACACAGCATCAAGTATTCATATTTACAAAATAACATATCATTCAGAAAGGGGGAGAAATTTGAAATACATCAAACTATTAAAACTGCATATGGTGGAATGGTAGGAATACAAGTGTTTTCTATTTATATCTGCATGCTTTTCTGTATTGTGCAAACCTTATACAGTTAATTGTAATAATCAAAAGAGGGCTTTAAAACTGATTTTTAACCATTTTCATCTCATGGCATACATAAACTAATTAATAAATTCTGTGGCACACCAAATTATATATTACACATCTTGCCAACCTGACACACAAAAATAGGTATATTGATTCATTCACACCAGACAGTTATTGTGGGGGCTGTTGTCATTTTTAAAAAATTTTTACAATCTAAAGGAAAAAGAGGTCAGTAACTCTGACTAAGTAGTCAGGTATTGCATTTTTAAAATACATTTTTTATTGATTTCAGAGAGGAAGGGAGAGGGAGAGAGATAAAAACACCAATGATGAGAGGATGATTGTTGTACTGCCTTCTGCATGCTATCTAGTGGGGATCAAGCTTGCACTCTGAGCATGTGCCCTTGACCAGATCAAACATGGGACCCTTCAGCCTGCAGGCTGATGCTCTATCCACAGAACCAAACTGGCTAGGGCAGGTATTGAATTTGTTAAAAATTCTAGCAGCACACTGGTTGAAAATCGCTGCCTTAAGCTGGTATAGATGAATTGCACTCTTTGTAGTATTATTTCATACACTAATGACATAGTGCACAAATTTCATGCACATTAAAAGGGGATTAATTAGAGGAAATAAGTTAATATTGCTATTTGCCCTTTATCTATAATAGAAGTGTCAGAGATGAATGAAAATTAGTAAAATGTATATGAAAACCTTCCTCCTGTCAGGAGTCTGGGGCTCACCACAGGACCCAGAGTCAAGTCCCCGCCCACCCACATAAAACTCAAAATCGCATGAGACTCAGACCTGGCTGCCCCCCGCCCCCTTCCAAGTTGGGCTAGATTCAGACCCTTCCAGTCCCACCCTTGTCAAGCCCTGCCAGGCAGGGGGCATAGCCTCAGGTCCGCTGGCCCGGTGCCAGAATGGGGGGCCGGGTGTGTGTGGCCTGAGGTCCCCCAGCCTAGACCAGGGCCAGGTGTGTGCCTTGAGGTCCCCCATCAAGCCCCGCCAGGTAGAGGATATGGCCTGAGATCACCCGTCAAACTCTACCAGGCAGGGGGGTGCAGCCTCAGGTCCCCCAGCCCAGCACCAGGAGTGGGGCGCAGCCTTTGGTTCCCCTGTCAAGCCCCACTTGCATGGGGGTGCAGCCTCAGGGCCCCTGTCAAGCCCCACTGGGCGGGGGTGTGGCCTGAGTTCCCCTGACCCAGCACTGGAGGTATACCTTGAGGTACCCCATCGAGCCCAGCTTGGTGGGGGGACACAGCCTGAGGTCACCTGTCAAATCCAGTCACGCAGGGGGCGCAGCCTCGGGTCCTCTGGTCCAGTTCTGGGGCAGAGAACATGGCCGGAGGTCCCCTGTCAAGCCCTGCCAGGTTCCCGGTCAAGGCCTGCCAGGTCAGGGGCACAACCTGAAGTCCCCTATCAAACCCCACCTGGTTGGGGGGGTGCAGCCTGAGGTCCCCCGGCCTGGCTCTGGGCTGGGGGAGCAGCCTGAAGTCCCCTAGCCAAGCATCAGGATGGGAAGTGCACCTTGAAGTCCTCTGTCAAGTCTGCTGGGTGGGAAACATTGACCTGAGGTCCCCTGTCAAGCCCCGTGGGCGTGAGGGAGAGCATTGCTCCAGGTCTCTGCTGATTGCTCCTTAAGGCTCCTTATGGGAACTTGGCCTCAGATGTGGGTGCAGCCATATTTGTGATGGAGTGATGGTCAATTAACATATTCCCTCTTTATTAGATAGGATAATACAGTATATTAATATAATTTTTTCAGATATAGCCAAAATGAATTTTTATATATAATAATCCCTACCCATATGGTCATGTTTCAATTAACAACCCTGAAATAATATTGCAATATTATTGCTTTTTTTCCAGTTAAGATAATTGTCATATTTAATATTAGGTATAAGAATATCCAAATATTTTGAGAGAAAAAATAACCATAATCATTTAAACTTTATGAAGTAAGCCACTGCTCACCTATTTATTAAGCAGTGCAAATGGAAGAACAGAGATTACCTGATTTCCTGGAAGATTAGATAGTAAATTTATTTGCAAGGATATCTTGTTTTCCTTCACTTTGAGAAATGTTGCAAGCTGATTAGTGAAATTGCAGCATCAATATAACAGCTTCTGTTAGAAAGCTTGCTGAATCCTATTTTTAAAGATTCAAGCTTCGTATCTATTAACTCTGGCAGTCTATTCTGAAAGCATAAACTAGAGGAGACAGAACAGTAAAATAAGTAGGAGATACTTAACCTTGGGTTGGCCACAATGCTTTCTTATTTAGTATATGAAATATTACTCTCCCAATAAAGTGTTAAACATTTCTTTGGAAGACATGGGAAAGTGAACATATCAACTTATGCTTGTAGTGTCTACCAGCCAGTGGCAAATCATCTCACCTAAGAATAAAGAAAGATTGAGGATTGAGAGGGTAAAGTTACATCTCAATGTGATTACCTGAAATCAAAAAGAAAAGTGGGGCCATAAATTTTTTAAATGGTTCTCATAATGCTATCTGAACAACATTTTACTGAAACCTGTTTCTCCAAAGGAACAACTGATCTTAGATGATGTGAGGGTGTGATGAGAAGGATTGTACACAAAGCCAAATTCATGAATCATAATGTTGCGAGAAAAGCAGAGTTGTGTAGGAAACATTTTTATAAAACTACTAGTAGCCCTGCACACGAATCCATGCTCCAGTAGGTCCCTGCCGCCCTCCTGTAGCTCCTCCCACTCTCCCCTTCATAGCTTGCTGCCCTGTTGCCCCCATGCAGGGAAGCATAGAATTTCCTTCAAGATAGGTGTGGTCTCATATCACTTAATAAAAAGTTATATATACATTTTGCCACAATTCCAAAAGGCCAGAAAATTATTGAACAATGAAAAAGAGGAAGAGGGCACAGTTTTAACATTTATAGCAATAGGAAATACTATTTTTCCATAAAATATCTATTAATTTGATCAAGACTACCATGAGTTCTGTACATTTCAGGTCATGCGTTTGTTGCTTTTTATGAACCACATGATATGCTAGGCATTGCAGACAAACCACTGACTTTTATAGTGGAAGAGCACACTATAAAAAGTGTGAATGTGTGCATTTCCTTCTCCTCTCTATCAAAACAAAATACCTTCCTTGACAAAGAAAATGGGTTGAAAGCAATAGTGCAGGACACATGGGAACATGCTGTACAGGTAGAAGTCAGATAGAGGAGAGTAACTGACTGTGTGCAGAAGACACAATGTCCATGACTGCAGAGAATCAGCAACTTTCAGGGTTGAGGCTCCAGGCACAGTGGATGACAGGGATGAGCTCCAATAATGGAAACAGTAGGATTCAGAGAAAGTCCGCACATTAGCTAGTCAAGCGCCTCTACATCCTGAACTTGCTGAAATCCAGGGAGATACCACACATCCTTACAAACACGCTACAGAGGGGGAATATTCTCCTTACTCCCCAAATAAAAGACTTTCTTGGACTGGCAGTATATCTCCAATCACCTTAGGTGAAAGTGGCCAGACTGATCCCCATATAAACCCTCAATTTGCTTTTTAAGGGTCTTGTTCTTATTTATACATAGACAGTTGCCAAGACCTACTGATTTTCACTTTTAAATATATGTTCAATGGATCTGTCTTTCTTATATAAGCTAGTCTCACCTTATTTTGAGCGTGGCCAAATATAAATACGAAATGTTTTATTTAATGTAAAAATACAGACCAGAATTGGAGTAACAGGAAGGAAAGTGATTAGTTCATTTGAATGAGAGAGGGCAGTGAACAAGCCATGGAATCACTACTAAGGAGAGCACACCCAATTTTACACTAATTCTGAAGCAATTATGTTTTTCAGAAGAATTCCTTACATGTATTTTTTAAGTTGTTTGCAAGAAAATGCAACGTGCCAAAACCGGTTTGGCTCAGTGGTAGAGCGTCGGTCTGCGGACTGAAAGGTCCCGGGTTCGATTCCGGTCACGGGCATGTACATTGGTTGCGGGCACGTCCCCAGTAGGGGGTGTGCAAGAGGCAGCTGGTCGATGTTTCTCTCTCATCGACGTTTCTAGCTATCTATCTCTCTCCCTTCATCTCTGTAAAATATCAATAAAATATTTTTTTAAAAAAAGAAAATGCAACGTGTATCCTCAAACGAATATTCCATCTATATATATATATATGTATAAAACCCTAATATGCAAATAGACCAGATGGTGGAACAACAGAACAATCAGTCACTATGATGTACGCTGACCACCAGGGGGCACATGCAGAACATGACAGGTGTTGGCAGCAGACAGCAGAGCACGTTACATGGCAAGTGGTGGCTGCGGTGAGTTGGTGGAACAGGTGAGCAGGGGCAGGGGCCTCATCAGACCAAGGCAGGGCGCCAGTCACTGTCATCAGGGCTAGCCTCTGGTGGTTACTGAAAATTCTTTGCTCCCATGCGCCACGATCCTCCCTGGCACTCGCACCAGCAGCTGGCACTGGAGCCACTGCTTGCACTCACTGCTGGTGCCCATTGCCAGTCTCCATCACTCAGTGCCATCAATTGTAGGAGTGGTGGCTGCAGGCCCTGATTGCCCCTGAGGGCTTCTCCACCTCGCCCTGCTCCTGAGGGGAAATTGGGGTAGCAACTGCTGCTTGCACCCACTGACAGTGCTGGCCCCTCTCACACTTGCAGCTGGTGCTGGCCCCCATTACTCACAGCATCAGTGTGTGGGAGAAGCTGTGGAGGGAGTGGGGATGCTGGTAGACAGGGGACAGGGGGCTGTAGTGGGAGTGGCCAAGTGGGGTTATGGAGGATGGGCTCAGACCTGCCTCTGTGCCTATCGCAGCCTAGTGGCCCACAGTTCCTTTCACAGTGCACGAATTTGTGCACTGGGCACCTATATTATTATAATTATTTATAATTTACTGAAAGTAGTTGTAATAGGACAAGGTATCATATAATTAGAAGTATATATATATATATATATATATATATATATATAATTATATTATATTATAATTAATATAATATAATATAATATAATATAATATAATATAATATAATAAATATAATATAATATAATATAATATAATATAATATAATATAATATATATAATATATATAATATATAATATATATAATATAATAATATATATTACTTTTTTAAAGATGATGATATAAAATAAAATATAATACCCAATTTCTTAAATTTTAAAATGTTTTTCATTTAGCTCATGCCTACATGTAGAAGGAAAATAGCTTTCAAAAGCCAAATTTTGTCATTCCTCAGACACATTTTTTAAGGTGGGAGACTCTTCTTTGCAATACAGAAATTCAGTGCTCCAGGCCCAACTGCCAGAGGGTCTCATTTTCATGGGGACTCCTAAAGAAAGAAAGATTTTCAACATAGCCTGTTCAGTGTATTTAACTTGTAAGAAGTTAAAATGTGATGGAACAGAAGAACTAAAGTTCTTGGGAAGCTTGTCACTTTCACTATCTTCTCTTGCACAAATCTACTCCCTAACAACTGAGAAGCAGAATTCATAGTAGTAGCAGGATGAAAAGACAGTTCAAAGAAGTGTGTGTGTGTGTGGGGGGGGGGTGTGGAATCAATGGAAAAAAAATCAATGTGAAAGTTGTAAAAGCTATACCAATTAGCTCTCTAATATATGGCCTTTTGAAGTGCCAAAGAGCATTTTTAAGTGCTACTTTTTATTTTTATTCGAATAGACTCACTGCTAATGGTACGGAAGCAATCATGTAAAACCAAAAAGACTAAACCCGAGAAAGAGCTTTCAGAAGCTAAAGGAGTATTTATAGTCTATATGATGGGTGCTTTATATTCACACCCAGTTTTCCTGTAGGCCAACTTTCAATGAGATTGTGAGACTGAGTATATGTTTTAATCTCTTAAATAGGACAAAATATTCCATAATGTGTCCATTTTTCTGATATTTTGAAATACATTCATATTCTCTTACTCAAATTCATTATCATTAAGAAGCTTAAATTCCAAAAGAGTACTTTGGGTCATAAAAATATTAAGAATGCCCGAAACCGGTTTGGCTCAGTGGTAGAGCATTGGTCTGCGGACTGAAAGGTCCCGGGATCGATTCCGGTTAAGGGCATGTACATTGGTTGTGGGCACATCCCCAGGTAGGGGGTGTGCAAGAGGCAGCTGGTCGCTGTTTCTCTCTCATCGACATTTCTAGCTCTCTATCTTCTCTCTCCCTTCCTCTCTGTAAAATATCAATAAAATATATTAAAAATGAAAAAAATATTAAGAATGAGTACTTTCCTATTGTTTTCCAATCCCATTTCAGTTCTTTGATTTCTGTTGGAGACTATAATGAAAAAATTGAAGGAAATCGTGTTCCTTATTCACTGTAAACAACCCATTCCTCCAATTTTTCATATTCTAAATTGATCTAAAAGGTGTCTGCTTGCTCATAGTAATGATAAAAATATATTAGATGATTAATTTGTATGGATAATTGAAATATAAAAAGTGATGGTAAGAAGGGTGGAAGAATTTTGGATTCTCTATTATTAGGTGCATCAACTACAATTGAAAAAACATAGTATTGTTTGAAGGCAGACTCATCTAATGAGGCCAGCATTATCCTAATATCAAAGATAGAGAAAAACTTTACTAGAAAGGAAATCTATAGGTCAATCTCTCTCATAACATTGTTACAAAAAATCCTCACCAAAAGATTATTAAAATGAATTTAACAAAATATGAGAAGAATTATACATTGTGATCAAGTGGGATTTATTCCAGGTATGCAAGATTAGATCGACATTCAAAAACAAGTGTTAATAACTACATCTACGGGTAACCAAGAACTACCTTGTGTGATTATATCAACTGACCCTAAAGAAGCATTTAATAAAATTAATGCATTTATAATAAAAATTTCAAGAAACTAAGCATAGAGGGGAGTTTTCTCAACTGAATGAGAATTATCTGTGAAATAACTATAGCTAAGACATTTAATGGTGATTAAAGCAAAATTACAGAATAAAAGGTCAATATATAAAAGCCAATTGTTTTCCTTGACCATTTACATCAGCATCAAAAATATAACAATTTAAAATAAAAGGAAAGAAATGCTTATGCATAAATCTAACAAAATATATGCAGGTTCTCTTTGTAAAGATCTACAAAGCACTTATGAAATAAATCAAATACCTAAGTAAATGTGGAGCTATTACATTCTCTTCTATTGGAATATATTATTGCAGTGTCAATTCTTATGAATTTGATGTATAGGTGCAAAATAATATCAATGAAAATCCCAATGAACTCTTAGTTCTGATTCTAAAGTTTATATGGAAATGTAAACAGTATAGAATATCCAACATGATATTGAAGATAACAACAAAGTTGGAAGATTCATACTATGTGAATGGAAGGCACACACTCCAGCTATCAAATGTCAATTGATGAAATAAATCACCAAATGTAAAGGGGGAGAGGTAGAAGAGGTAAAATGGAGATAAATGGTGAGGGAAGGAGACTGGACTTTGGGTAGTGAACACACAATACAGTATACAGATGATTTATTATAAGCTTATATATCTGAAACTTACATAATTTTATTAACCAATGAAATTTCAATTAATAAAGGATAGATCCATGTGATAGTGCATGAGAGTTGGAGACATCCATTTGAATTCATGTTTAGCTTACATAGATACAAATGGTTAGATATAGAAATACTTATAGATATGTGTATATTTACAGTTAGTATACACGCCTATATTTCCTTCATCTACCAGCTTTGAGGGCCTAAAAGAAATGACTATCCCATAGCAATGAGAACACCTAATGCTTCAATTATGGTTTTTATTATCACTTCAATTAAAAGAAACCTGGACTTCTTGGAGAAATGGTTGATTGTAGGACCTGGTAGAGCACTTGGGACTTGGGATAAGCCTGGAGAATCTTGTAGTACCAGAAAATATGAAATTGCTAAAAGTAAACAAACAAAATTATGGGGACATGTTAAAGGGACACAGAAGACAATGAAAAAGCTCCCCCAATGGTCAAAGCTGGAACAATTTGAGCAACAGCAACAAAATAACATTGGATTATAAACCAAAGTATTTTTTAAAATCCATGAGTACACAGCGATATAAATGATTAAATAAATAAGTAAATGAGGAAAATAGACAAATATCCTATGCATGTGAATTCCAAATAAATTATACATTCTCAACAGTGAGCATAATTATTCATTTCTTAATTGTGGGCTATGTTTTATGACTTTCTTTTATTTTTTCTTTTATTTATTTTTTAAAATATATTTTTATTGATTTCAGAGAGGAAGGAAGAGGGAGAGAGTGAGAAAAATATCAATTATGAGAGAGAATTCTTGATTGGCTGCCTTTGGCGTTCCCCACACTGGGAATTGAGTCTGAAACCCAGGCATGTGCCCTGATGGGGAATCAAACCATGACCTCCTAGTTCATAGGTCAACACTCAACCACTGAGCCATGCCAGCCAGGCTCGTGACTTCCTTTTAAAGAGTTCAGTATGAAAAGGTGAGTTAAGAACAGAAACTTTACATTGGAGAGAAATCTGACAAATTCTACCTTGGAGCATTAGCATTAACAGTGATATGACACATTGATTGTATGCACCTTAGATTTGATGGAATAAGAATATCATGTTAACTCTGTGGTCTTTCTCCCCAAAATCCACAAGTCCAAGCTAATCTTGGGGAAAACATCAGGCAGTAGTAATTGAGAGAGATTCTACATAATTTGTTAAAATTGTGCAGGATATCAAAACCAAGAATTTTTTTAGAAACTGTTATAGCCAAGAGGGGACTAAGAAAATGAATAAATGTAATGTGGTGTCTTCCATGGGACCTTGTTAAAATCTAACATAATAAAATATTAAGTATAGACTTTAGTTAATAATAGTGTATCAGATTAGTTCATTAATTTTGAGAAATGTATCACTATCACTGTAATGTAAGTTTTTTAACAATAGGAAAAACAGTCTGGAGTATATGGGAACTCTGTACTATTATCACTCCCCCCCCTAAATTTAAAGCTATTCTAAAATATTTAAATTATTATTAAAGAAAATGAGGAGAAATTATATTACATTGTATTAGAGACTATATCTTTAAAAATGAACATGTATGAATGTTTTAATAAGAAAAATCCATTTAAGAAAACAAATTACCTGAAAAGAGAGCATATTATGTGTAGACTCACAGTTACATCCATGCCACTTTTGGCTCTTAACTACGTTATTTGCTTAAAAAGGACCATTCAATAATATATTAGTTGAGATAATTAAAAATTAATACTATTTCTAAAAGAAATAAAACTAGTTACATAACTATTCCTGAGACCATCTAAATGAGATTCTCAGGTCTCTATTGACCCCCAACCTGGATCTCAACACTTGTTTCCTTATGAATTCTCTAGATTGTACAATAGAAATAACCAACTTAATCAAGATCACATCACCACTTTTTTTTTTACTATTTCCTTGTCAATCCCTTTAATAAGGCTGTCTTAGAGTCACAGTTTCATTTTGATGAGCCTATGAAAAGATAAGAAGGAATTTGACACAGATAGCATTAGATTTAATAAATAATAAGAGAATAATTAGTAGCAGCCAGTTCTATATTTTATAATTTCATACGCCTGGGAAATCAAGTTTTTCCAACTCTGCAGCACATTATTGGTTCCTTACATTTACTCTTTCACAATATACATGTCATTATCCAGATAGCTGGTTCTCACAGCAAAAGGGACAAAAACACATTAACAACAAAAATCAGAAAGTAACAAGGAACAATGCCCATCTTAAGTGTCCCATGTAATGGTAATTCTAACTTTTCCTCTTTATAAGTCTCTGTATGAAAAGTTATTAAATGCATATTTTTTGTATAATAACAGAATGTACAAATTACTATATCTGCTCATTTCTAGCATGTAACTCTGATTTCTATATTATCTCATTGCTTTTGAAATATACTATAAATCATTACATAATATTATAAAACTAGAGATCTCTTTAATAGCTCTAATTTTGATGAATTTATCTTATTATTTCCTATATATTTGATGGTTTTTCATTTTGAAATAGGCAATAGGCATTTTTTATTCTGCTAAAATTATTATTATACATTTAGTTTTATATAATTTTAAAAATCAAGACTAGTTAATTAGTATCTCCTATCAATTTGCTTTCCTCTCCATTTTTAAAAATTTCTTTATTGATTAAGGTGTTAAATATGTGTCCTTATTCCCCCATTACCACCCCTCATCCTCCCCACTCATGCCCTCACCTCCCTGTTGTCTGTGTCTATTGATTAGGCTTATATACATGCATACAAGTCCTTTGGTTGATATTTTCCCCTTACCATCCCCTCCCCTACCTTCCCTCTGAGGTTTGATAGTCTGATCAATGTTTCCCTGACTCTGGGTCTCTTTTTGAAAATCCTCAACTCTGAGTGTACTAGTATTACTGTTGTTCCAATTTTGGATTTATAGAAAAAGGAGCTCTTTTCTTTTTCCTTTCCCTTCCTTTCCTTTCCTTGCCTTTTTTCCAATATATTTTTATTGATTTCAGAGAGAAAGGGAGAGGAAGAGATAGAAATATCAATGATGAGAGAGAATCATTGATTGGCTGCCTTCTGTAAGCCCCTCACTGGGGATCAAGCCTGCAACCCAGGCATGTGCCCTTGGACCAGAATTGAACCCAGGTCCCAGGTTTGATTCCAGCCAATGGCATGTACCGTGGTTGCAGACACATACCCAGTAGGGAGTGTGCAGGAGGCAGCTGATCGATCTTTCTCTCTCATCAATGTTTCTAGTTCTCCATCCCTCTCCCTTTCTCTCTGTAAAAAAGTCAATAAAATATATTTTAAAATTTATCTTTATTGTTGAAGATATTATAGCTATCCCTCCTTTCTTCCCCTATTAACCACCTTGTTTCCAGGCCTTCACTGTACTATTGTCTGTGACCATAGGCCATGCCTGTATACATGTAAATTCTTTGGTTAATCTATTCTCGCTCCACCCACCTTAACATTAGTCAGTCTATTGCATGATCTCTTTTCCACAAATGTCCAAGCACTACTACTACCCACTAGAATCAAAACCAACTCAGTGCACTTCCAATATCAGCAATTTCTGCTTCCTTTGATTCTATATTAATCAGGGTAGATTAATATATTACCCAGGAACAATACTGCATGTGACATTATTGATATTATGAAGGAGCGATTTTTATTGAGAACATTGGGATGACATCTGATAACCCACAAAACTCTTGCTGGTACAGGATAGGGGGAAATAACAAATGCTGAACCATTTTTTCCCCCTTGCTGGCAAAATACTTTTTGTTTACCCTGATGTTAATAATTCTACTGTATAAAAAAAACATGTTTTTGAGGAAAACGAAAAGATAATGAATCTCCAGGTTTGGGTTTGAAGGCTATTCTTTACATTATTTCTTGTTTTGAATGTAGTATTCTTATGTTTTAAATATTTATGATAAAATTTTCATTTAGAAGACTTCATTGTTAGCAAACCTAAGGCATATAGTGAAGCTGTCCTTATATAGTTTGAACAATGTAGAATGTGACCATTTAAGATTCTGGTTTACACCCTTTCGAGGTAACTAACATCCAATATGGCATTTGTTTTAAAAGGGTAATTACTAGATGATAAGCTTTTAGCTGGTAAAGAATTAAGCAATCTACATTTTTTTCTTTTAAAAAAATATATTTTATTGATATTTTACAGAGAGGAAGGGAGAGAGATATAGAGCTAGAAATGTCGATGAGAGAGAAACATCGACCAGCTGCCTCTTGCCTCTTGCACACCCCTTACCGGGGATGTGCCTTTAACCAATGTACATGCCCTTGACCGGAATCGAACCCGGGACCTTTCAGTCTGCAGACCGACGCTCTACCGCTGAGCCAAACCGGTTTTGACTACATTTTTTTTCATTTCTAACATAATTCTTTCCATTTTCTAGAAATCCAATTATAATTATTGGCTTTTTGCTCCTTCTTTTGCTTAACACTAATGTATTCTAGAGCCCATAAAGTTTAAAAAAATAAACCATTTTTAACTGATATTTGACCTATATTTTGGGTGTTCTAGAAGTTTCTGGTGCCCTTTATTGCAGATCAGCAATAAATAGAATTTCTTTGTAAACTGAAATGTTGATAGGTTTAATGTTAATATTTTGTTGAGTTTATTGTTATTTTGTTACTTGAAGTGCCTGGTATATAGTAACACTTTTTTAAAAATAAAATGATGGGTGTGTTTATCTCAGAGAACAAGATATCCTTAGAAGATTTTTGCCTTGCCACAGATCCCTTCTGAGATGAAAAGCCAAGGTTGCTGATAGTTCAGCAAGATAATGCCTCTTTGTCTTACCGAGGCAGCTGAGAGAGCCGACAAGCCACTGAGTGCCTAGGGTTTTAAAAGCAGGATGCAGCCCTAGCTGGTTTGGTTCAGTGCATAGAGCATTGGCCTGCAGACTGAAGGGTCCCAGCTTCATTCGGGTCAAGGGCACATGCCCAGGTTTCAGGCTTAAACCCCAGGAGGCAGTCAATCAGTGATTCTCATCATTGATGTTTCTAGCTCTCTCTTCCTCAACATTCCTCTGTGTAATAAATAAAAACACATTAAAAAATAAAAATAAAAGCAGGATACAGATGGATATTTTAGCTGCCTTTCTCTGAAGTTTGTAAGCTATGGGAAAGAATAAATAAGAATTTAGGTTTCTATTTCAAGCCCCACCCCCTCCCCCGCAGCTTATATCATGTGCAATGGGTTCTGGACATGGCCTGCAATAGCTTACCCTGCTGATCCACAGAGCTGCTGGGCATTGATATTATGGCAAAGAGAATTCCCACAGGGATCTCCCAACATGCAAAGGTGCTTTATCCGATAAAGTGTATACAACTACGTTTAGGCTTTACCATTTACCGTTTGAAGAGACATTGTCCCTTTCCTCATCATGCTTATAAAC
Source organism: Vespertilio murinus (assembly GCA_963924515.1). Taxonomy (NCBI): domain Eukaryota; kingdom Metazoa; phylum Chordata; class Mammalia; order Chiroptera; family Vespertilionidae; genus Vespertilio; species Vespertilio murinus. Next base: position 45,852,374 of record OZ004709.1, on the reverse strand, counting down.
TCTGGCCTCTTTTGTCTGTGATGGGTGAGTCCCTTGCAATGTAATTCCTGACCTAAAGGAAGCAATGTAAGAATTTCGGAGCTGAACTAAAATCCAGGGCTCTTTGATGTTAAGGCTGTGATGTTTCTATGGCTTTATCTTACATAAAAGAAACCACAATTGCATTCTACTTATTAATCTGAATAACTTTTGGAGAATTTTTTATTAGTGTTTTTTTTTTAACTGGGATTGCTAAAAGTATTTTTTTTTCTTTCTCATTTATTTAAACCACTTATGAGACTCTAATGAATGCGGGAATCAACACAAAGATATCCACAGAGTGGCAGAAAAAATGTGTAAATAGTGAAAAGTCCTGAGTATCTGTCAGTGGACTCTCAAGAGACAGCTCTCAGTGTGGCAATGGTCCAGAGTATCCCTGGTGCCTATTTCATCCTCCAGCAGGAGAATATGGCAAATGAGGTACTTTAGACCGTTAACTCTTTTAGCAAATACTGAAGTTATTAAAATTACAGTCTTTGTTAATATTGTTTTTTCTGTGATGATTATCATAGCTATAGTGCACTGAATGCCTAATGGACACTGACACTTTCCAAGACTCATAAAAACACAATCAGAAGTGGGTTTCCTCATCCTCAGAGTACTGACCAGGGAACGGAAGCTCAGAGAGGTCAAATCACGTTGCCATGCTACATTGCTAGCTCATGTTTTGACACAAATTAAAATCCAGATGTTTGTGGTCACAGCCCACACTCTTCCCACTCTGCTGCCTTTGGCATCAAAGAAATACAGTGCAGGCATCAGGAGAAGAAGCTAAGTATTGAGACAGCCATCTAATATGAATAGTTTTTATTTGCCTTTCAGTGTCGGGTATGCACAATCTCATTTAAATCACTAGTTTTACGAAAGCTAAGGCCAAGACCACAAGGAGGGAAAGTGGAAAAAAGCCCGAGTGAAAAGGAAGTGCCTGCGTTGTATGGAATCAGGGACGGAGAGAAAGGTCACGTTGCCAGCTGGTGCTATGCTGTCTGTCATCAGGTTTTATAATATGGTGTAAACACTAGGGTCTGTGACACTGAACAAGGAGCGAATAGCTTATTATCTCCAAAAATAGCACAAATGCCGAGCAAGTTTAACTGCCTTAGCCTCGGGAAATTTCTGCATTTTTCTAAGAATGTAAGGTCACATTAAATTATTTAGAAACTTAAGGCTTGAATGTATCAAAAGAGCTAAGTCTCTGTGCATTTATTTTGATGATGGTTGGGAAGACTTTCTCTGCTCTTTATTTTGTTATTGAATTTATTGGGCTGACATTGGTTAATAAGATTATATAGGTTTCAGGTGTACAATTCTATAATACATCACCTGTGCATTGTACTGTGTGTTCACCACCCAAGTCAAGTCTCCTTCCATTATCTTTCATTCCCCATTTACTCTCTTCTACCTCACCCACCCTCTTTCCCTCTGGTAATAATCTTACTATTGTCTATAGCTAAGATTTTTTTTTTTTGCTTAATCCCTTCAGCATTTTTACATAGCCTCCAAACTCACCTCCCTTCTAACGGTGGTCAGTCTGTTCTCTGTATTTATGAATTTGCTTCTATTTTGTTTGTTAGTTTATTTTGTTCATTAGATTCCACACATAAGTGAAATCATATGGTACTTGTCTTTCACTGACTGGCTTAATTCTCTCCAGGTCCATCCATGATATTAAAAAGGTGAGAAGGTTTTGTTTTTTTATGACTGAATAGTGTTCCATTGTGTAAATGGACCATAGCTTTTTAATCCATTCACCTACTGATAGAGAACATGTTCACCCATGATACATCTGGAATGAGGTTAATATCTAAAATTTATAAAGAAATGATACAGCCGAAACCGGTTTGGCTCAGTGGTAGAGCGTTGGTCTGTGGACTGAAAGGTCCCAGGTTCGATTCCGGTCAAGGCCATGTACATTGGTTGTGGGCACATCCCTGGTGGGGGGTGTGCAAAAGGCAGCTGGTCGATGTTTCTCTCTCATCGACGTTTCTAGCTCTCTAGCTCTCTCCCTTCCTCTCTGTGAAATATCAATAAAATATTTAAAAAAAAAGAAATGATACAAATCAACAATTAAAAAATGGGCAGAGGACCTGAATGGACATATGAATGACCAAAATACATATGAAAAGATGCTCAATATCACTAATAATCATAGAACTATAAATTAAATGTGATATCACCTCATGCCTATCAGACTATCTATTGTCAATATATCCACAAAATGACAAGTGCTGGCAAGGATATGGAGAAAAGGGAACCCTGTGTACTATTGATGGGAATGCAGATTGGTGCAGGCACTGAGAAAAACCATATGGAAGTACCTCAAAAATTTAAAATTTCACTTCTGGGAGTATATCCAAAAAACAACAACCAACAACCCTGAAGCATTATACACATCCCTATGTTCACTGCAGCATTATTTACAACTAGAGGCATGGAATACTAGTACAGGGGGTAGGGGGAGGTGGGGCAGGGTTTCCTCAGCCAGGCCTGCACTCTGTCCAACTAGGGACCCTTCAGGGGATGTCCAACTGACTCTCACAATCCAGGATCACTGGCTCCTAACCACTTGCTTGCCTGCCTAGGTGATCACCTCTAACCACTCTGCCTGATCACTTCTAATCACCTCTGCCTAATGGCCTCTAACCACCTCTGCCTACCTTCATGACCATCCCTAACTGCTCCCCTGTTGTTATGATCTCCCCTAAACACCTCTACCTCACCCTGCACCCAGGACTCAGGATTCCCTCCTCTGGCCAGTCACAGGCACCTGGGACCTGGGCTTCCCTCGCTCTGGCTACCTGCAGGCAACCAGGACCCAAGCCATCTTTGCCTGAGCTGGCTGAAGCCGCAGGGGACAGTGGGCAGGCAGCTTCCCCCGGGCCACAGCCTCAGGCACCCGGCACCAAGGGGAAGGTGGCTTGTCCCTTTCCCGGGCCACAGCCTGCCTGGTCTCCACTTTTCTCTTGTGAGCTCATTTGTGCCTGGCTGGTCCCCATTCTTCTCTCACCAGTGTTAAGTGTCCTAGCCATTACCACTGATGGAGTGGAGGTGTGATGGCCATTTGTATATTAGCGCTTTATTATATAGAACTAGAGGCCCCATGTACAAAATTTGTGCTGGGGGGTGTGTGTGTCCCTCAGTCCAGCCTTCACCATCTACAATCTGTGACCCCTCAAGAAATTTCAGACTGCCTGTTTAGGCCTGATCCCAGTCAGAAAACCCTCTCATAATCCAGGACTGCTGGCTCCCAACTGCTCACCTGCTTATCTGCCAGCCTGATTTCCCCTAACTCCCCTACCCTGGCAGCCTGGTCACCCCTAACTCCCCTCCCCTGCTGGCCTGGTCACCCCTAACTGCTCTCCCCTGCTGGCCTGGCTTCCCCCAACTGCCTCCCCCTGCAGGCCTAGTCCCCCCAAACTTCCCTCCCCTGGAGGCCTGGTCCCCCCTAACTGCTCTCCCCTGCTTTCCTGGTTCCCCCCAATAGCCCTCCCTTGTAGGCCTGGTCCTTCCCAACTGTCCTCCCTTCCTGGCCTGGTCTCCCCCAGCTGCCCTCCTCTGCTGGCCCAGTCACTCCTAACTGCCCTTCCCTGCTGGCCTAATCGCCTACAACTGCCATCCTCTATAGGCCATCTTGTGGTGGCCATTTTGTGCCCACATGGGGGCATCCATCTTTGACCACATTGAGGTGGCCATCTTGTGTGTTGAAGTGATGGTCAGTTTGCATATTACTATTTTATTATATAGGATAGCCAAGATTTTGAAGTCGCCCAACTGCCCATCAATAGATTTTCTGTGTTCTTGAGTTCAATTTTTATAGAGTTCTAATATTAAATCAGTTGCTGAATTAAAAAAAAAAAATGAATACAATATCCTACAAATGGAAAGATGAACTATACATGTATTAGTAAAAAACCTACTTGGCATATTCCTCTGAATTTAAAAATAAAGAAGCTATCTCCCAGGCAAAGGTTGTCTATGAAAGTTCTTTCCATAGGGAAGATCTGAAATGAAATTATAAATCCACAAACAAAGATTTTATTAGAGTGGAAATCCTGGTATGATCTTAACCACAGAAGCAGAATGCTGCAAAGGCTGGATGAACATAGCTCTATAAGAATCTTAAACAATTAATACAACAAAGGAAAGAAAACATTAAGGCTAATTTTATGTCTTTTTATATTGATTTCTCATTAAAATGATTATGTTTCCCCATTGCAAAATTAATCTTGATAATTTTCCTTGAGAACCTGTATATTTCAAAACAACTCTAAAGAAAGTTTCTGATTTGGGATAACTTTTCTATTTAAAATAAAGCCTATTTGGGTTTTGGTTTGTTTCCTTTGTGTGTGTGTTTTCAGGAAGAAAAAAATATTTCAAAACTCAGACTTGACAAATTCTGTGACATTTTCTTCAAAAAAACAAAAAAGGAGAAAGAGGTGTATAGGCAACACCCATTCCTCATTTTTTAGTTTCCATATGCCTCCTACCTAAAGTGACTGCAACTTATCAGTGCTTCTTGGAAGTGTTCTATAGCACTGAATGATGTGTACTCCTCTCTCATGTTAATGTCAATGGTACAAAGGGAATGATCACATTTGACGTAAAGGCGGAGCATCATTGAGTAAATATCTTAGTATAATTCTTTTAAACATGTTAGGCAATCTGTCTGTTCTTTCCAACTTCAGAATCACTGACTCAGAAAATGTCTTTAATTTCTGATTTTCAGCAAGATTGTATGCTTCTTTCTCTGTATCTATGAATAATTTAAAATCATATCTTAACTCATAAGATTACTCCATTACTTATTGAGACAATCTCTTTATGACAGTGTAAACTAATTATACTGCTACATGGGTTTGCCTTAAAAGTAGAATTGACCAATAAGAGATGGATGATACTGACAATCAGGTGGTTTTTTTTCCTGTTAGAACAAGTGGTTATTATATAGTAATCCAAATATAAGTTTGAGTTGATTTTTCTCAAAATCGAAATTATTTCATGACTCATTTTAGATACACATCCTCAATTTATCACTTTCTAAATTTTTAGTAATTGTTGTGGCTATTTCTGACCTATATCTATATCTATTTACTTTAAGTGGGCCTTAGGTGATTGATTTTAAAGATACTTTGTACTTAATTAGTATAAAGTGTGGTATAAAAAAGATACTTTGTACTTAATTAGTTATACAGCGTTTGCATCATAGAGGGGAAAATCTAAGTCTGTTTTTGCTTCTATTGAATTAGGTAAAATAATCCTTTTAAATGTGTTATTTTATATTTATTTCTGCTTTAATAAGTTTGGAAGATTAAGTCCATTGCTTCTTGAGCAAAGTTGGAAAGAATCAGATTATTTTCTAGTAAATGTTACAGATAGTGTTCTCCATAGTTCTCCAGGGGTGTCACACACTGCATTCTTCCATGCTTTTCATTTTTAAGCTAGCAGCCAGGTGCATGCATGGGTGTTCCTCAGCCTGGCCTGTGCCCTTTCACAGTCTGAGAGCCCTCAGAGGATGTTGGGCTGGGGCTTAGGCCAGCTCCTGCCACCACCCCCGCACTTGCAGCTGCCAGCCCAGCTTGTGGCTGAGCAGAGCTCCCCCTGTGGGAGCGCACTGACCACCAGGGGGCAGCTCCTGTGTTGAGTGTCTGCCCTCATCATAGCGACCTGTGGTTCCTGGTGGTTCAGCCTTTAGAGTCAATTTGCATATTACCCTTTTATTATATAGGATAAGAGGATGACATAAGTTACCAATCCATGTAAGTCTGCTAAATTGAATTTTAACCAATTTCTACAAAATATAATTAGGAAAGGCATCTAGAGATTATTTAGGCATATTGATTCTAATGAACAGCCATGTTTTACAGCTCCAGCATGCATCCTTCATGGAAGTCCCCAGTGGCACTAAAAGACCATAAACCTTACCCTTAATGATGACTCCTGTAGCTGTCATAAAGTGGTGCTGGGAATAGTTCAGGAAATATAGGAATTCCTCCTGCAATGTCCCTGAAAGGTGCTCACCCAGTTCTGCTTCCCCACTCAGGGCCTCTGCTCTTGTTTTCCTCTACTTATAATGACTGTGACCTTGGAACTTTGCATAGCTAGAGTTCCATCTTTAGGTCTTTGCTCAAATATTACTTCCTCAGAGACCTTCCCTGATAAGTGAAAGAATGGAAAAACAACAGAAATTTATTTTCTCACAGTTCTGAAGTCTAAAATATCAAGGTGTTGGCAGGTTTGCTTTCTCCTGAGGCCTTTCTCCTTGGCTTGCAGATGGCTTTCTTCTCACTGTGTCCTCTCACCTGGTCTTTGTTCTGTGCATATCCCTAGGGTCTCTTTGTGTGTCCAAATTTCATCTCTTTAAAAGGACAACAATCAGATTGGATTATGATCCATCCTAAAGATCTTATTTTGGCTTAATCACCTCTTCAGGGCTCTATCTCCAAATATAGTAACATTCTGAGAAAGTATGGGTTAAGACTTTAACATGATTTTTGGAGAGACACAGTTCAATTGATAATACAATTCCTTCCCAAAGGCTTATTTCTACTTTCTGGATTCCCACAGCCCAACATCTCCTTCTATCTCAAGACTTGTCTTCGCAGCATAATATTGTGCCCCTCACTACATTATATTTAATAGAACTTATTGAAAATGCATGCTAATTTACTGTGGCAGATGAGAAAATATGCCTCTCAGATTTCCTACTGCAGTAAGGATAACTGTGGTGCTCTAATTTCTTCCCTCCGTGAGTAGCAAGGTGACCTTCCCCTGGCTCTTCCCAGCCAATGACTGTGTGGAAAGGATACTACTATGGCAGATTCTTTGCTTCATGAGATACACTACTCCTCTGGCTGGAGACTTTGGCTAGAGGAACCCTGTCCCACCTTCCCTGCCCCCCTCCCCGTCAGTCTCATCAAATTGTCTTCAAACTACACTGAAGTCACACCTTCCCTTCTTTTCCTCTATTTCGCAGGTTGAGATCTGCACTTGAGGCTGATATCTCTCCATCTCCTCTGACCCCCTGCTCGGTTTTCCTCTATGGCATTTTCCCCCCCAATGACCTCTAGCATGTCTAGTCATCTTGACAGCTTCTTGCAGGACCTGGAAAAATTCAATCACATGCATGAATCATAGAGGTCTTCTCTTTTCTGACAATATGACAAACTGAAAGAGTGCATTGAAGAGTAGAAATTCCAGCAATCAATGGGAAATATACTAAGTATCCTGGAAATAATAAAGATATAACAAGTACAATACAGATTTAGGAAAAAGTATATTTCAGTGTTTTGAATAAATTAAGCATTTTAAAATATTTTATGTTCCACAAAATTTTAATCTGATCACAGGATATTTTGTTCATCTTTAGACTTAAACTAAACATAGTTTTTCCTATGAAAACAACAACAAATTGACAGGGGTCCAGAGGAATAAGACCATATGTTCAGGAAAAGAACCTTCCATTTGGGCCTCCATACCTCTATCAGCAGAAATAAAATGGGAACTATTCCAGATAGTCACAGCCTAATTACCACTGTCTACTTCAAGATTAGCCAGAACTAATCTCATTAAGCCCATTACCTGTTTATGTCAATCACCACAAGGAGTCCCAGACTTCTAACATTTCCCCACTGCACACATTTAAGTCACTATGCATCTCTGTATTTTCTCTCTTCTGTCCCTGTCTTCCATCTTCCCTAACTCCTAAAACCTCTCCAGTGAGCACTCTGGAATTTATGGTCCATCATAAATAAAGCTCCCATGTTCGCTTCTCCAAAAATTAGCTTTAAGTCATTCTAAATGAAACTGAAATCTCCCTTAAGGATGCTGCTTCTTCTGCAGGTACTCAGGTAGAAGCTGTTTTGTGTCCCTCAGCCCTCATTCCCCCTGGACCTGAATTGGGTAAATGTTGCCCTTGTTCTTCTTGTTCCATGTTTCTATGGTTCTAAAACTCTATAATATCGATTATAAGTCCATTATCACTTTGGCCCACTCACTAAGTTGGTTTTAACCATGTGGTTTCCTTAACTTTTCAAAGACTTACCAGAAAACTATATATATTCTCAGGGTCATTGTATTTTTTATTCCCTCCCCAATAACATGCTCTCAAATATTTGCCTAACTTGGCCTGCTCCCTCATCTTACTTAACTTTTCAAATCAAATTTCAAAGAAACATGCCCTGTCTATAATATTTAAAATTGCAACCACCATTCACTACATTTCTTATAATTCATTGCTTAATTTTTCTCTATGTACTTTTTTTTATCGGTGTCCCATATCAAAATTTAAACTTCAAAGACACAGATTATGGTATTCACTGTTTATAACCAGTGTATTCTCTAACCAGCATCTGCTATAGAACAGGTAGTCAACAGATATTTATTGAAGGAATACAGTAAGTTGAATTTATTGAAATTATAATATTTCTCCCCTCCAAAGAAAGATGGTTTAAATATTCTTTTAAAAATATATTTTATTGACTTTTGTACAGAGAGGAAGAGAGAGGGATAGTCAGAAACATCAATGAAAGAGAATCATCGATCAGCTGCCTCTTGCACATCCTAGGGGATGTGCCCGCAACCAATGTACATGCCCTTGACTGGAATTGAACCTGGGACCTTTTAGTCCACAGGCCGACGCTCTATCCACTGAGTCAAACCAGTTTCAGCTAAATATCCTTTTAGAAAAATAACATTACCTTTTGTATTATTCAACATCTTTCTATTGTATTTTCTTTTCTGTTATGCTCCTTATGTCCTAATATACACATAAATAAAATCCAATGTATTACCTTAAAGAATTCCATTTCTAGCTATGCAGACATAAGTATATGTAGATATCATCATCATAGGGATAAATATTTTTGCATATTTATGTTTTAATTTTCTCCAGCAACTCTATGGAAAATAGATTTGAGAGGGGCAAAACCAGACTGGGAAAAATCATATTTAAAAGAAAATACAAAACATATGTGGTAAAAAGATAACAAAGAAAGTCAGTTGAGAGGGAAAGATGAGAAATTAACATTTTATCTGATTAATTTTTGTGCCTATGCAAGACACTTGGTCTCAATATAAAGCTTGTTAGCAAAGTCTGGATGACAGACAGGGTGAAGAACTTCTGTGCTTCAGACACTTCTTGATAATTACTAGCACCATGGAAATTTCAAGGATTACAATCTTGACTGGAGAAGGGGACAGATTGCGTCACTAAGAAAGTACAAATGAAAGGAACTTCCACACACTGAGGTGGGCTGGGATTTTCATTAAATTAGGAAGTAAGTCTGTGCCCATTGACTCCATGGAGACCAACATTGACCTTCTAGGGGGTGATTAGGAATCAGGGAAGCAGGGGAAACAAGGGGAAGGTTAAGTGTGGAGAGTTGATGACAAACCATCTTTAAAAAACTGATTTGTTAAATGTCTGAAAGAAACATTGGAGATCTAGGCTAATTTCATTTTTTTTCAGGTTGGACAACATTCTTCCAACACAACCATCCCTCCCTAACCCCTACTCTCAGGGAAGAGGGACCATCAGCAGATACACAACTGTCCCCAAGAGACATAGGACTAGAACATGGGTCTCTGACACTCTGTCCAGGGACTTTCCCATCACACCAGGGAATCCAGGCTCCCTCAGCTTTAATGATAAAAGTGGACATAAGATGGTCATCAAGTGATCAAGAAACATCCATGTGGCAAAAGAAGTCTCTTCAGTCTAATCTAGTTGAACATCTGCTATGTGCCATGTCCTGGGTCAGAGTTTTCTTATGTAATCTCTCAACTGCCCTATTTGATGTCAATTAACCCCAATTTACAGATGGGAAAACTAAGGCTCAAACTGACAAAAATGCTTGGCCAAACCCTCCCTGCTGAGCATCCAAAGAGCTGGAATTTGAACACAGGATTCTCTAACTCCATAACCAACATTTCGTGTTGTTGGAGAGTCTATAGTTCTGATCAGATTCATCTCACAAGCCATGCTGGTTATATCTGCTTGACATGCATCCTCAAAAGGAGTCTTTGGCTGGGTTCAAAGTCAGAGAGGAGTGCTGTGATGGATTAGTGGCGTCTGCCACAGGAGTGCACAGATAGTATATGAGTGCCCTGCATTTGTCATTGTGCTGAAGCCCTCATATGCCAAGACTCACTGCATCACACCTTAGGATTTGTCCCTGAGCCTGCCTGCTTTTGCTGGTGATGGTCATGCAGTCTAATCCTACTATAAAAATTTAAAAAAAAATAATTAAAAAAGAGTGGGATGGAAAAATAAATGTGGCATTCTCAATGTGTCTGTGGTAGTTTAAACTATAAGAATAAATGAGACAGCCCATGATAATATACAGTCAGAATAGTGAAGCAAAGAATAACACTATGAGAACAAGAACTTGGAACACTTATAAAAAGGGGAATAATTTAATAAAGAAAAGAAAATGTCAGAAAGTCCATGTCTTGCCGAAACCGGTTTGGCTCAATGGATAGAGCGTGGGCCTGGGGACTGAAAGGTCCCTGGTTCGATTCTGGTCAAGTGCACGTACCTGGGTTGCGAGCACATCCCCAGTAGGGGGTGTGCAGGGGGCAGCTGGTCTATGTTTCTCTCTCATCAACGTTTCTACCTCTCTATCCCTCTCAATTCCTCTCTGTGTAAAATCAATAAAATACGTGAAAAAAAAAACCAAGAAAAAAGAAAGTCCATCTCCATAAAAGACAGCATAGTGCACAGTGTGGTCTAATGTAAACCAAGAGAATAGGGGGTGTCAAGAATGAAAAAGAAAGCAGCATTCCCAACCACGGGAGATAAGCTTAGTCTAGACAGCGACATTTCCATTGGACTCAGAATTAGGAAACTATCAATGACTACCTCAGCAGTTTCAGTGCCACGGAGGGAGAAGCCAGCCTGCAGGGCATTGGGTGTGGTTACAAAGCTTTATTTAATTACAAATGAAAATAAGATGGTAAGTGGATAAGCTTGAATACATTTAGATGCTAAGAGGAAGAAGTGCAAAGGAGAGTGTTACAGATGTAGTAGAGTAATGAACAGGGGTGGAGCATTGTGGAAATGTGGTAGTGAAATAAAGAGCTGAATTGAGGGGACTAAGAGGAATAGCAGTGACCTTAGGGGTGGTTGTAAATTCGCTTGTAGGAAGAACACTGGATAGCTGGTGTAAATTGACTCTGATAGTCTCATTTTTTAAATTTAATAAAGGAGATACGTTTGTTTTTTTTTGCCAATAATTGTAGGTAGAGGGTTTCATACTAAGCATCAGGCCTCTGTAATATGCTGGAATATTCATAGAAGGAAGTGGAAGTGGATGATAGCATAAAACAAGTAATAGGAATAAAGCCACCGATTTTTTGGGAATCCAAACTGCACAGTTGTATAATATTCTTTAATAAACCTCAGCTGTCCACATCTGCAAGGATAAGCCCAGCATTGTCAATTGAATCTGAATCAAATTTTTCCTAGGAAAGGGCAGTAAAATAAATATCACAAAGTAATTGAGAGACCTGAGGTGAAGGAAGTAGAATCAATGATCTAGGTGGACCAGGAAAGGAAGAGATGGCAGCAGGAGTTGATAGATTAGAAAATGACAAAGGAATTGGGAAATCTTCAGGCTTTCAAGCACAGAGTAAAAATAGCATGTGTTAAATTATGGGAGAATTGGAAGGATCTATCTATATCATAAAATGCTTGTGGCTATGATGTCATTATGGCATCATGATCAAAAGAGTAGTGGTTCTAGTGGCCGGCTGGGCAGGGGTGCCAGGTGCCAGCTACTAGCAGCAGAGAGCTATGAGCCCAGTAGAGGGTGGGATACGAGTTACAAGCAGTGATGGGTGGGGTGGCCAGCTGAGGCAAGCAGAAGAGTGTGCATTCTGGGCCTCTCTAGTGATGATATAAAATCAGAGAGAAGGTGTAGACTTTCTCAGGTAGATTTGTTCCAAATCATTTCACATTCAAGAAATTGGTAATGAAAGGGATACATTTTGTGAGACTTAAGGATCTCCATAAATAAAATTTGAGGATAAGTAAGATTTGGGAGAGAGAGAGAGAGGGAGAGGGAGAGGGAGAGGGAGAGGGAGAGGGAGAGAAAAGAGAAAACAACAACAATATAGAGATAACCTAGTTTAATTTCTAGATAAGAAATCTGAGAGAAATAACACATTTGAAGTTTCATAACTACTAATGGTAAAATCCTGAATAGATTAAAATCCTTTTGATGTCTAAAGTAAATTTTTAAAAATATTGCTACTAATGGTAGAATCCTGAATAGAGTAAAATCCTTTTGATGTCTAAAGTAAACTTTTAAAAATACTGTCTCTTGTTACCTGATATTGGCGAGTGTATTGATATCCTCTGATTATTTTTTTTTTCCTCTGAAATTTAGGAATCAAACACCTGAGGTAAGTTCTGGCATCTTTGTGAACAATACATCTTGAAAAAATGAAGCAATAGTAAAAACTTTAAAATATGCTTTTTCTTTGCTCCTGACTTCATTTCTGATTAATCACTCCCTTTACTATTTGCATATATACTTTATAAAAGAAGGGGCTGTTAAATGAGATATTTGGATGAAATTTATTATTGTCTTGCATTACTTTCAAGTACTAGTCAATGAGGAAATGTGATAAGTATATTACTTTAAAAAATCTTAAACTTGCATATTAAATTGTAAGTGTTTTTATAGTGTTGCAAATATTTTTCCACATTTTCTATGTGGATTTAAAGTTATTCTAGAACTTCAGAGTTGGTGTGTTATGTGCTGATTATCTACCTCTTGTAAAAAGAAAAGTACTTTAGCAGCAGTGTTAACAAGGGATGCTGTGTACAAATGTGCACGCGTTATCATCACTTTGACAGTAGGTGTCTTGTCTCTGTGGAGAGCACAGAACAGGTGTCACAACTTGCTGAGATGACTTTCACTGTATGTTTTTAGTTAGCTTCCAGGGGATGAATACAATTGCCTCCTTACCTCCCAAAGAAGGAATTTCATAAGCACATGGTAAATGACTATGACTAATCTTATAAAATCAATTGTCACATGATTTGAATTTAGCACATTTTGACCCTTTATAAGGAGGGAGATTCTCTTTTGCCGTGATAATAATAATGTAATGTAATCTACTGTGTATGTAATAAATTTTGGCTGATACATTTAAATTCTAACCCTTTTTATTAGATAACTACCATATCTTAATTAGTAAGTAACTTTAAGCCCCAATAATTGAAAACACAAGAGACAATAAATCTAAGGCATGGAAATATTAACAATTTTAAGGCAATACATTTATTAGGCATTTAAGGTATATTCATTTATGAAAGTATCTGAGGTAGGTAGGTGATGCTTAGCTTTCTATGAGACTTAGAATTTGGGAAGCAAACAGAAAAGCGCTTTTGAGAATAACAGCTAATTTTGAATTACTAGAACATAGAATGTGTACAAAATAGGAACAGAGGCAAAACTAGGACTAAACAGGATCTAACTGGGGCTAGATCCTGAAGCAATGATTGATTAGCTATAAAGCCACAATGTAATCCAATCAACAAGAAAAAGAAAACAGAAATAGCATTATGAATAAAAGTTGAAGCAAAAATTAAAATTTACCAATCACATATCATTAATATTTTTTTTAATTCTCATTGATTTCAGAGAGGAAGGGGGAGGGAGAGAGAAATAGAAGCATCAATGATTGTGGGGAAGCAGGGGACTTGGTTGGAAAGTCTGTAAGGAGGATTCTCCAAAAGGTTAGGGGCCTCTAGAGAGACCTTGCGAAAGGCAGCAGCCCCTGCCTTGACTTTTCCAAACAAGTCTGAGTCCCCAGGAGGTTTACTGGAATCTCTATGTTTAGTCTTTAGACACAACCTTGAAGAAGCATGTGCTTTCTCAAGGATACCCTGCTGGCGGGGTCCCTCTGCCTGGCCTGTGAGGATCAGGCTGAAACTGACAGTCCAGCATCCCTGGAGGGATTAAGCAGCAGGAGGCTGGGGAGGAGCCTGAGCCCAGGCCAGGTGCAGCACCCGTTTCGCTCATCCTGGCCCCGCTGCTCCTACTGCTGCCACTTGATAGGCTCTCTGCCTCTCCACTGCAGTGTTCATGTGCCCATCCTAGGGCAATGCCAGCTCTCCCATGAGCAAGAAGCGGCCATGGACACGCGCCTAGTCAGTTCTGAAGCTGGTCCCATTCCTGGTCCTTGCCCAGATGGGGGAAGGACACAGGGGGGAGTGTTTGCAGGAGAGGCTCAGGCCTCTGCAGCTGCACTCCCTAGTTGTGAGCCTGGCTTCTGGTCCCTATGGATCAGCTGAGTGGCGCTCTCGCTGTGGGAGCAAACTGGCCACCAGAAGGCAGCTCCTGCATTTAGTGTCTTCCTCCTGGTGGTCAGTGAGCATCATAGCGACCAGCTGAATGGTCAAATGGTCACTTAGGCTTTTAAATTTATACCAGAGGACTGGTGCATTAAATTTGCGCATGGAAGAGGGTGCCCTTTAGCCCCGCCTGCACCCTCTCCAATCTGGGACCCATTGGGGGATGTCTGACTGCCGGTTTAGGCCCAATCCCAGAGGGAATCGTGCTTAAACCGGCAGGCTCAAACTGACAGTTTTAAACCAGCAGTTAGACATCCCTCTCACAATCCAGGACTGCTGGCTCCTAACCACTCACCTGCCTGCTTGCCTGATTGCCACTCACTACATCTACCTGCCTTCCTGATCATCCCCTAAACACTCCCCTGCCAGCTTGATTGAAGCCTAACTGCTCCCCTGCCAGCCTGATTGCCCCCAACTGCCCTCCCCAGGTGGCCTGATCTAACTCCTAACTGCCCTTCCCTGCTGGCATGGTCACTCCACTCCCAACTGCCCTCCCTTCCAGGTCTGATTGCCCCTAACTGCCCTCCCCTGCAGGCCTGGTCGCTCCCATCTGCCCTTCCCTGTCAGCCTGATCTCGCCCCCAACTGTCCTCCCCTGCTGGCCATTTTGTGGTGGCCATCTTGAGATGACATCTTGCAAACGCCACTAGGCTTTTATTATATAGGATATATAGATAAACTACTCAGCACTCTATAATGTTGCTAATTATAAGTAAGGCAACAAACTTTTTAAAGCAGCAAGGGAACCTCAAGCTTATTCACAATTTATCCTTCATACAGGAGAGGCTCCTGAAAATGAAAAAGGTCAAGTTATTTGCCTAAATTGCAATAGAATTAGACAGAAGCCGAGGATTCCTGACTCACTATCCAAAGCTCTTTTCATTGTGAGTACATTTACTTTATGGCATTAGTGATAAAGTAAGCTAATAGCACTTAAATTTTTATATTTCCTGAATGGTGATTAAATTTTTACTGTGTTATGACTATACCACAAAAATCATGAAAAACCTTTGCAAGGATGTATGATTTAAACTGTGATTTTGTGATAGGGTGTTCTTTTCTTGATACTGACAGGGCTTACTCTAACCTTTTTGCAATAGAATTTCTGATCAGCCTGACAGATTTTATAAAGCAGTACATATAAAAAATTTGAGCAAATACTCCCTCAATTCCCAAGGCAACAACCTAAAAAAGGAAAACAATGGACACCACAGGAGGAGCCTGTGTGTGTGGCCTGGTGGAACTTTGCACTCTGACATCCTAGGAGGCAGGAAACCATTTATTTGTGTTACTGCCCCCGGGTACAACAGTCCCTGAGAGTCGCTTAGAGAGCTGCTGTGGATGTCACTCTGCACTCTTTGCAGCCCGAGGAGACTCCCTGGCGCACTTGCAGCAGTAACGGAAGGAATCAATTCACCTTTGGAGATAAGGAGGGGCATGGAAACATTTCGCTTCACATTGCTCAGATTTATTACTGTACTGTATGGAACGCTGCAGTGTTGGCTCGCCACGGCCCCCAGAACAAAGCTTCACAGACTGGTGGCTTAAACAAGACATGCTATTTCTTCAGACCGGGGCACCTGGACAGGCTCGCTGTGGAGAAGGATCAGAGACTGATGACTGCAGACTCCTCGCCTCAGCTTTGTGTACACAACCTTCTGCTTGCAGGCTCAGGGCCCACCCCTTCTTCCCAGCCCCTTCCCTGCTCCACAGAAGAATGGCAGGACAATGGCCACCGTGCAGACTGCTGGTCATTAAAACATATCAGGCAGGACTTGATGACTGTTCCTGCCAAATACTGGGCCTAAACATGGTGCAATTCTTCCCAATCCCTGCAGCTCAGTAATCCTGGGACGAGAAGAACTTTTCCTCTCCCCAGAGTCATCCATTTTCCTGCTTTGAGCATGAATGGTGGTTCTCGACAGGAAAGTAGTAGTTATGCTTTGTTATATGCTCTGGACAAAATCGTGAGGCAGGTGCCACTTCCGATAAAGCAAGGCCTAGCTGTGGAAGGGCCGTTCACCTCGGGCACCTCAAGGCAAGGCTGAAAAAGGGTGTACACAGAAAAATCCGTCTTGTTAAATAATGTTTGGGAAGAAAGCATAATACTATATACGATGTGCACACAGTCAGACAAAATCCTCCTGATTTTCAATCAGAGCTCCCCAAATCTGAGCCCATTTGCAAATAGATTAGCCAGCCTGCCAGTGAATCCTGGGAGTGCAGGGCAATGGCCAGGTCTGTGCTTGGATTATTCTCTCCGTAGATTGGATCAAATGGCATTAATGTGATTTGAACTCTGAAGTTCCAGCCAGAGCCTAAAACATCGTTTGTTCAATTCCCCTGCTACTCAACCGCACACGTTCTGATCCATTAAAGTTAACAACTTTCAGAGCCATTAGTGGTAACAACTTCCTCCGTCACAGTTTCTCATAGTAACTCCAGGTGAAGAATTTATGCAAAAAGTAGACCAAGGGAAGACAGACAAATTCAAATCTTTTATCACATGGACACGAGATAAAGACAAAGTGCATGGTCAAGGCTTGCATGCTGAGCAGGGTTCAACAGTGTCTCCATAGAAGGCTCTTCCCACCTCGTTTCCCTTACTTCAGGATGGAAATCTGTGCCTCAGGTAGCGAGGCAGGCTCTATACTCTGACCTTTGCCCCTCTGCTGTCCACAAACAACAGTAAGATGGACAGAGAGCCAAATGTGGGGGAGACCATAGGCCTTTGCTATAAAATCGATTCCTTCAAAGATAATCTCCCCTGCTTCTGCTAGTCACCACCTCAAAGGCCAGAAAACCCCATGGTGGCAGTGCTCCCACGGCTCCTCCTTCAGATGCTCTTTAGGCTGTGATGGGGTGATGGTGGAGCTGTCACCTCCTGGAATTTGCTTGTTTCAGGGTTTAATTATATCATATTTAGTTCTTTCCATTCTTCAGCAGTCAAGGGGCCACCGCGTCTACCCTCAGAAAATCCACCCTCTTACCATCTTTTACCACATTCACTGTTTTCCTGTCCATGACCCAATTATATATCTTTCAACAAGAAACCAGAATCCATAATATTGTACAACTGAAATCTTCCTTAGGTGCTCTACCAAACCTACAACACATTTTTTCTTTATGTTATTTTGGGAAAATCCTTGTAATTCCACAGGAACATGACAAGTGTTTTATTTTATGTTGTTTTATTTTTAAAATAATTCTTTATTGTTGAAAGTATTACACATATCCCCTTTTCCCTCATTGACCTTTTAGAGTAAAGGAGCATGCATGTTAATTCTACTTTGAATTATACAGTATACAGCATGCATGTTAATTCTACTTTGAATTATACAGTGGGCTATAGAGACAAAATAGTCCATGGACTCTGAAATTCTATTGCCTGAGTTCAAATCCTCAAATGCCTATGACTTAATTGCTGTGTGACTTTGGACAAATTGCTGACATCTCTGTGCTCAGTATCCCTGTCTGTAGAATGAGAATTGGAATACTAACTCCCTCATGGTAGCAAGTGGGAGGCTCTTAGCCTGACACAAAGTAAAAACTTGGCTACTTTTATTCTGATTCTTTACATTTTAATTAACCCATAGCATCGAAGCCAAATTGTACTCATGCGGATGAAACTAAAGGAAGAATCCTTACATCTCTCAGTTGGCTCATAGAGTGGCTAGAGGTTTGCTAATTACAGAAGCAGCTCACCTAGTCATTATGTTTATGGCCTGTTTGAGATCGTCTTAGAGTCCCTTTGGAATGAGAATCCAGAGCAAAGGGAATAGTGGCCAAGAGAAGAGAATTGAACACCTGAAACTTAGGAGGGGTTAGTCACAAAGAAGGCAACCAATATTTTTGAGTATGCAAACAGGAACTGGAGCAGAAGCAAATAAGGCGACCAGATCCAGCACAGACTTACTAGTCAAAGCGAGGTATAAATAAGAGATAAGAAAATGTGTTTCTCTGACAGAAACTCAGTTTAGGTTACTGGCCACAGCTGTGCCTCCCTGAGTTCTAGCTTGGGTGTTGGCTCATGGAGGGAAAAAGGTGCGTTGTCAAACAAACACATGGCTATGCTGTGTTCCAGAATATGAGTAACTTCATACGTCATTCTTTTGAGTGCAACATTTGTTTTAATATTTTGTATGAAATTATTTAGGTTTACTTGAGACTTGTAATTTTCATATATTATTCACCCAGCTTCCCCTAACACTACCAACATACATGGTACATGAACACAGCAAATTATTGAAGCCAATGAATTAATAATGCAATACTATTAACCCATCTAGCGTGCTCATTTGAATCTTGCCAGTTTCTCTATGATCAGCTTAGCAAACTCCAGGAAATTTGGCATGTTTTTTATTGTTTTTCTTTTTGGTGGTAGGGAGAGGGATAGTGAGATCTCTGATTTTGTTGTGGTTTTGCCTTTTCTCCCTCAGAACCACGCGTTTTGAAGACAGCCCTTTCAAACCATGTGAACCTTTAAATGCCTTCACTTTGATATTTCATTACACCTGGTCATTTGGTTTTGTGTTTTCAGACTCCGGGTGGAGGTGGTATTTCTGGCAGTGGTTTTAGATTACCGCTTGGCCCAGTCATTATCTTCCTTGTTCTCTTGTCCACAGAGGTTTTCTCCATTTGTTGTCACTCATAGCAAAGCCTGGCAGTGAGGTGAGGGTGACTCTGGAAGAGAGAGCATGGATTAAGATGTTTTATAAAAATGTATAGTTAGTTAAAGTCCAGGTATCTCCTGTCTTAAATTATGCCAAGGACCTGGCTATGTGTAGATAAATACTTCCATTCTTTTTAAAAATATATATTTTATTGATTTTTTTACAGAGAGGAAGAGAGAGGGATAGAGAGTTAGAAACATCGATGAGAGAGAATCATCGATCAGCTGCCTCATGCACACCCCCCACTGAGGATGTGCCTGCAACAAAGGTATATGCCCTTGACCAGAATAGAACCTGAGACCCTTCAGTCCGCAAGCCGACGCTCTATCCACTGAGCCAAACCGGTCTCGGCAATACTTCCATTCTTGTTGTCCTATGTTTTCTGATTACCTGGACATGCTCAGAATTTTTTTTTCTATCATAAAGACTCAGGTGGTGAATGACAAGAATCCTGAGGGGTGCTAGGGTCTTGTCTCCTATCATCATGCATTGTTGGCCCCTTTGAGTGCCATGGGATGTGGACTTAGGGAGAGAACTGCAAAGATTAACATTGTTTTTGTTAAATTAGAGGGAAGGGAAAGAATCTTATCAGAACTGTAGAGATGTAATAATTTTAATAAAGTTTTATTTTGAATTCTAATTATTTACTAGTTAAACAGAGTTTCACCTGAATAACGTAGATGATAGCTATTGGTATGGACCAAGAATGTATCCAATCAAACCCACAACGTGAATGTAACAGGAGCTACTGCTTTTGGGCGTTGGTCAGGTGATGGAGGTGAAGCCCTCACAAATGGGATTAGAGACTCCAGAGAGCTCTTTCCTTACTCCACAAGAGGATGCAAAGAGAGGCTGGCAGGTGGCAACCCAGGCAGAGGCCTTTCCAGAACCCAAACATGCTGGCACCCTGATCTCAGACTTCTAGCCTCCAGAAATATGAGAAGTAAATTTTTTGTTTGTTTATAAACCATCCAGTTTACGGTAATTTGCTATACAGCAGCCTGAACCAACTAAAACAGCCAGCTTGTCGCAAAAGCTTGATGGTCTTTGTTCAAAAATGCAACAAATTATTCTTTTTGTCATATTAAATTTAATGTGAGCCACAGGGACCAATAAGAGTTATGACTTCCCCCGTTTTTGCTAATAATTCAAGTAGTGTGCTAGGGAAACTTTTTTTGTAAGGGGATTGTACTAGTATACCTCCCTGACCTGGGGATGATTTTGACCATCAGCTCATTCAGTGGCATGGTTAATATGAATGTTGACACCATTGATTCTCAATTATATCTACTGCACCGTGAGAAGGATAAAAGCTTAAAGAATGTGGAGCCATACTGCACATGGCTTTAGGACCATAAACATGTCATGTTGGGGACTCTCTAGTCTGTTGAACATTGATGCTAGCAAAGATCTTAACATCCTCATGCCCAGCTATCCAACATGCACTAGAATGAAAAGGATCACAAGATCTTACATTAAGTGCATTATTGCACATCTTGATCTTAACCACTTTATAGATTTCTTTTTTGTTCCCAGTATTCCCAACTTTGTCTTTTCAATGAAAAGCTTCTACTCATGTTCTCCATAAGACTTTTCCTCTTTCTACTTTTAGATCAGTGGAAGAGGTTCTCAATAAGTCCCTATGCCTCTTTTAACATATAATATTTTAAAGAAGCCATTTTCTTTTAGCTCTTTAGACTGAAGATGGAATGATATCAATTGTTGGCCTATGAACCTTCCCTTATATATCTGGGGAGTTTTGATGTAAGAACAAAATGAAGGCTCAGAATTTCAAAAGTTCTCCTTGTGGTTTAGCTTCTATTCTCCAGATCCTTGATTTTCAGTGTTTTATATAATAACCTTTTTGGTGGTTTGCATTAGTTTTTACTCATTACCGTGCCCCTCGCCCTTCACCTTTCAGTCTTGGATTCACATTTTCTATTTTATATTCCTGATGCCCTATTGATATTTTGGCTTGTTTCTTGAGAATCCTTAACTGTTTTTGAGTTGAAGTTTTAGCCAAGAGTTCTATATGGCCTAGCAATAACTTATAGATTATTCATTTGTCAAGACAAGTTAACTAATTAAACTTGATGGGAGACCTACTCTAATAGGATTATGAGGATGCATTCATAATCTCTGTTCTGAAAAACTCAATTTAGTGGAGTCGACAAAAATATTACAATACATTGTGGAAAGTGGTAGGATTGAGGTGTGAACTAGGTGATATGTGACCCCAGGGAAGGCACAGCAACAAGAGAAGAACCTAAGATAGCCAGGGTTGGAGTTGGGGAGCAAGGAAAATGCCTAAAAAGTAGGTATCTTGTGATCTGAGTTATAAAAAAATTAGTACAGTAATAAGGTCCTCTCTCCCTCTGCTCTTTACTTCTGACAAATAACTCTGATTTCCAAATCTCATTTTTTATCCCTTATGTCTTTTCTTCTGTTACCACCCTATTTCACTTTTTCTCATCAGGACTCACCTTCTTGGAAAAATGGTTTATATCTGCTCTATTTTCTTAACAACCGCTACTCATCCATCACAGCTATCCAGCTTGTGCTTCAGCCATTGCACAAAAACTATCTGTCAATTCTCATAGGTGACATCCTAATTGCCAAACTCAATAGCAATGTTTCTTTCCTATTTTATTTGACCTTTCTGAATCATTTGGCCCAGGTTATCACTTCCTTCTTGAAACTCTGTCATCTACTGACTCTCTGGCTATCACTTTCTCTAAATTTTCCTCATTTTTGCTGGTCATATGAAAGTTTCCTTAGGTAATTTCTCTTCCTCTTCACATTTCTTAAAAATTGTAATGGAATATAGAGCTTCAGGGTTCGCTTATTTCATTTGATACTTTATTTAATAATAGATAAGTTATTACAAGATCTATGGAGCTGAGGATTATATCTGAGTTTCTCTAGTCTAGATAGCCTCTGTGCAGAAGCATTTTTATTTAGACATGGGCTGATATGTCTGTAGTGTTTATAAGGATCTACTCTACATAAGATTCAAAGGATAAAGGAAATGTGTACATAACTAGTTAAATTACATATGCCAATGTCAATTTCACATTATATTTGTTTTTCTTCTTCTATTAATATTGGATTCCTTATGAGTTTGACAAAGAAAACCTTATTTTGGCTTATATTTCCACCCGTTTTTCTTAAATCTATTGGTTTATGGCTCTGTTCTACTTTCAATATTTCCAGCAGTAACTGAAAAGTCACTTCTTACACAATATTCAATCGTGTAATATTACTCTCCCCCTCTATGCAATTAGGAATAATGTTGAATTGGAACTGGACAAAAATCCACCCTCATTGGACACTTCTTCCCCCCGGGATGGAGAGCTACTTATTCAGTCTCTGTGACCAAGATCCTCTGCATACATTTCATCAATAACCACTTTAATCAGCTGCCATTGTTTCTTCACTAGAAGCCTGGTGCATGAAAATTCATGTACTGGAGTGGGGTTCCCTTAGTCTAGCCTGTCCTCTCTCATAGTCTGGGAGCCCTCAGGGGCAGGAGGCAACCCATTGGTCAGGGGAAGGCAACACCTCCATCACACCTCTGCTGCCGCCACTGCTGGCAGTGCAAGCCTTGGCTGGCCCTAGTTACCTGAGCCTTGGGTGTTCCTGGGCAGCTGGGCAGCCACCATCCAAGTGTTGCTTGTGTAGCAGCCATCTGAGGCTTGCCTGCACCCCGGGCTGGCTCTGGGCAGGTCTGGCTGCACCATATGCCTTCCATCCTCCACCCCTGCTGGGCTTAAAGGACTGGGGGACTCAGACAGGGCTGAGGGAACTGGGCGCCACTATCTTGTGGCTATGGGTGCCACCATCTTTGTGACAGTATAATGGTCAATTTGCATATTCCCTCTTTATTAGATAGGATTTCCCTTTTTCCCCATTTTTCTCTTTAAATAATAGAACCCATTATCAATGGCTCATTGAGTTTTATGTCCCTCTCTATGTGTCAACAGGCTTTTATTTTTCTCTGCCCTCATCTTTTTTTTCCCTCTTTCAACATCAAAAACCTGTACTTGCAATTAAGTTGGTTGCCTAATCCCTTTGCCAAACTTCCTCAAAGTTTCCTTTCTTCAGATTCTGTTTTTCACTTTAAAAAATATTTTTTATTGATTTCAGAAAGGAAGAAAGAGGGAGAAAGAGATAGAAAAATCAATGATGAGAGAGAATGATTGATTAGCTGCCTCTTGCATGCCCCACACTGGGGTCACGCCCACAACCCAGGCATATGCCTTGGCCGGGAGTAGAACCATGACCTCCTTGTTCACAGGTCCATGCTTAACCACTGAACGATGACAGCAGGGCTGTTTTTCACTTTTTAACAGAATTTGTGTGCTTATATATCTTATAAGTTCCATAGCAGACAGTAAACAAGAATAAGGTAAGGAAAAGTATATTATCCATTGTTTATAAAGTGAATGTTTTATAAATTATACCTTTTTTGAGGTGATCATGGGTGACAATCAGAATAATAATTTATTAAACTATTCCTACATGTTGTTCAGCCTTTGGCCACTCTTATTTAGAAATCTGAGAAAACTACTGTGACATGGAATGGACTGGAGGAACTGAGAGTCTTCATTTATGAGAGCTACGTTTTAAGAACTTTGCTTTTGCTTTTCCTCTTACTGTTGTAATGAATATTGTAGCCATTGACTGTTATATACTTAAGCTTTTCAGAAAACATTATCCACAGAACCAACTCCATCTGGTGAGTTTTGAACCTTATAAAATATTCCATTTGTGTATTAAAGATTACTTTAGAAAGCTCTGATAGATTATAAAATGAATAAGTATATCAATAAAAATAATTCAACTGGCTGATAAATGAAAATTCTATTCTACTTTGTATAAAGTAAGAATAAAAACTTAGATGCTTGATAAAATAACTATCACAATCCAACACCCTATAAGAATTACTAGATGTATAAAGAAACAGTTAAGTCTTGGCATAACTTGGAGAAAATATATAGATAAAAATAGGTTCATAAATGACAGTGATGAAATTAACAAAGATAAAACTATGACAATCTCAAGGGCCATTGTAGCTTGAGTTCCCTATGGGATCAGCCAAAGCTATCATTCTACCTTCATGATAACTTTCCTTCTTCTATTCAAAAATGCTCCTTTATCCTCTTTACCAAAGATGTAGATCCTGAAAATTTAACATTGGTAACCAATGCCTATTGAAACGGTCTGTTCCTTTGTATTTGAAGTCAACACATTATTCTGATTTTTTTCACAGTTTCGTATTTCTTCACCCAGTTCTTAAATACTAGAGGCCCAGTGCATGAAGAGGATGCAGGCCAGACCAAGGGTCCCCACTGGTGCATGATCAGGTTCAGGGAGGAATGCAGGAGGTTGGCCAGAGTGGGAGGGGCTGCAGGAGGGCTCCAGGGCATGTTCAGCTCATCTCACTCAATCTGATGGGCCAGACCCCAGCAGCAAGTGGACCTGCTGGTCAGAGGGTCTGTCCCCTGGTGGTCACTGCACATCATAGTGACTGGTTAACCAGTTGACTGCCTGCACTAGTGGCCAGTGCATGTTATAGTGAGCAGTTGAGCAGCCTTAGCATATTATTAGCATATTATGCTTTGATTGGTCAAACTGCCAACCGGATGACCAGACACTTAGCATATTAAGCTTTTATTATATAGGATTAGGCTTTGTTTGGAACCTTATTTACACATGTTTTCTCTAAGCATGAAAGAATGAATCTATTCTTTTTCCTGGTTTCATTTACCATCCACATGCTGATAAGTGATAAATCACAGAACCACATATTTAAGTCAACATTTTCTTCTAAAATCAACATCTATAAATGGATCTTTTTACTAATATTATAACTGAATGCCACAGAGAGGTCATTTATGTCCCCAACAACCAATGAATCATTAAATCTTGTTGCTTCTATTTCAAAAATATTTTTGTATTCTGATATCTTTTTCTGGAGGTAGGGTGGGTGGGTGGGGAGAGGTGAGAATCATCTTTATTGCTCTCATTCAGGCTATCATTTTATTGTACTCCTGGTAGTGTCTCCATTTTTACTCATCTATACTCTTTTCCATATATTTAGACTAGGGTGAGCAAACTTTTTCTGTTAAGGGACAGATAGAAACTATTTTAGCTTTTGGGAGTCATACAATAATTGTGGCAACTATTCAATTGTGCTATTGTTGCATGAAAGCAACCATAAACAAATGGAAATGGTCATCAATGTCTCTCAATAGAAATCTATTTATAAAAATAAACAAAGCATAGTGAAGATTATTTGCCAATGTCTGAGCTAAGTCATTACTTTTCCCCAACCTTTTACTTAATGTCTACTATTTGTTTCCTGATCTCTACTTAGATATTACCTCACTCTGGCAAGCTCACTCTTCCCTTTTGTATCTGCTCCCAGCACTTTATTCCCCCTTTATTTCTTAATTATGTATTTA
This sequence comes from Vespertilio murinus, assembly GCA_963924515.1. Taxonomy (NCBI): domain Eukaryota; kingdom Metazoa; phylum Chordata; class Mammalia; order Chiroptera; family Vespertilionidae; genus Vespertilio; species Vespertilio murinus. The sequence goes on along the minus strand of OZ004709.1, from coordinate 45,826,834 downwards.
ATTGCCTGTTTCCCATTAGCTTATAAATTCCAGTAGAGTCCCAATCAAATCTGTCCTGATCATCTCTATCCCCATAATTTATGCAATGTTTGGCTCAAGGTGGGCACTAACAAGTTTAGTATTTGAATTAATGAAAATATACTCACAAGTATGGATTTTGGAATAAACTAAATGTATTTAGGGGGAACAAAAATGGCTTAAAAGGCTATGGGTATGAGTAGCAATTTGGCATGAGATATGATCATACTTTCCTAGGACCTATACAGATTCAAAAAGTTGGCTTGAAAGCATTTGGTTTTCTAAAATTCAAAGACTTAAAATGTTTGAAACAACACAGGAATTATATACTCCAGTAGTGGAATGAACTTTATTTTGCTTCACATGATTCAAATGTAAAATGCCCTTCCACCAGTATAGCAGAGCTGGTGCATTTTCAGTGTAGGTTGGAAGGGGATTGGTGAGTGTAAAGAAATTGGACCCTGGGCCTGGCTGCCTGCCCAATTTGGACTCGATCTTTTCTCATACATATTTTCTCACAGTCAAGCTCATTTAAATTACTCTCACAGGTAATATTTTTCCTGCTTCAGAATCTTTTTTCATCTGTTCTTATTTCTGCCTCCCTCTGATCTTCATTTGGCTTCTTACTTCTCAGCCTTCAAGTCCGGAGGGTCTTCCTCTGGTTAACTAATTACACATATACTGAACACCCCAACGTATAATTCCCTTTCACTACACTGGATTCATTTACTTTTTGGAACAAATTTTAGGCTGCTAACTACGTATGTTTTTATTTACTAATTGAAAGGTACTCTTAATTTGAATCCCAATTCACCAGCTACTGGAAATTGGCAATGCCCCTGGAAATTTGTGTGCCCCAGGTTTTCTGTGAGGGAAAAATAATGATGGTACTTACCACACTGGTGTATGTGAGAATTAGATGAATTAAAAAGTATTTTGAACATTTTCTGGTAAATAATTCAATGCAGCTTAGTTATATAAAATGATAATAAAGTATCAATATTAATTGCATTATTAATGGTCATTCTATACATTATAAATACTTAACAAATATTGACTATTATAAATTATTATTTATCTCCCTCACTAGACTATTTTATCTAATAAAGAGGGAATATGCAAATTAACCATCATGCTGTCACAAAGATGGCAGCATCCATAGCCACAAGATGGTGGTGCCCAGTCCCCTCAGCCCTACTGTAGTTGTCCTTCTAGCCCCCAACATGGTGAAGGGCAAGCAGGTCCCTGCAGAGAGTAGACAGCAGGGCCTGCAGCAGCGACGAGCAGTCAGATCCACAGAGAGCAGAGAACCTTGGGGAGCGAGCCTAAACCCATCAGTATGACATCCCCCTAGGGCTCCCAGATTGGAGAGGTTGCAGGCTGGACTGAGGGATCTGCACGAATTTCATGCACGGGGCCTCTGGTCTATATTATAAAAACCCAGTGGCCCTAACACTGTAACTACCAAAGACTGGCGCAGGTGGGTGGGGCCACACTATTTCACGCACTGGGCTTCTAGTAGGATATATTATACAAGAGCTGTACGTGATTTTATTCAAAACTATATGCCTACTGCCTATTATAGTGACTGTCACTGCAGTGATTGGTGAACAAATGAGACATTCCTGGTGGCCTTCTCTCCCCTGCTTGTGGTGAAAACCCTTGAATTAGGCAGTGTCCAGGGAAAGACCAAGGAGCAGAGGGTTACAAGAGGGCCTTTCACCTAATCAGCAGGAACGGAGTAGAGAACTGAATTTGAGATACTGATCTTGTCCTGGCCAGCCCTGTACTATGTTTTATTTCATCAACTGCTAAATATTTACAAGGTTTTGTCTACCACACAAGACTTCCCATTTCTGTTTCCCATAGGCAAAGCAGCTGCACATACTAAGTCTTCATTTCACATATTGGTTCCACTCCAAAGTTTGTTTCCACAACCATATTTGTAAGTACAAAAGTGGCCTTAGGTTAGCCACTTTTGTAGTTAAAACTAACAGTGAGGAAGAAACCAGGGACAACGTGTCTTGGGAAACAGGAACTGCATAGTTCTCATAAAACTAATAAAAGTATTTCTAGTACTAGAGGATGAATATTCCTAACTACATAGCCTATATCTGAATGATGAACACAAATTTAAAATATTTTACTGATGCTGAAACAGGTACTTATGTCCTGAGAAAATTTCTTGGAAAATATCACATAGATACCAGATGAAAAGTAGTTTATCTGTTTTGGAAAATAAGGCTATTACATTTACTTTCAAGTAGCCCAGTAAACAAACATTCAAGGTTACACCTTACAATGTATTTTTACAGTAACAATATTTCCCATTAAGCACAACACAATAAATCTTTTAAAGGCTTTTTTTGGATGTATTTTTCTCTGAGCTGTATTTAGCCTTGAGCAGGCATCCTGATGAAAAAACTTCCTAGAAACCGAGGTTGAAAAACAAGAGCTTATGAAATCCCATTTTATCTACAAAGAGACAGCAATGAAACAGAAAAAAAACCCCACAAAATTATAACAACCAATGAAAAATTGTAACTCCTTTGCTACTGAAAATTCCTTTTATTATATTAGCACATTGTCAGAACACATAAGCCTATTTCATATAGCAATCAATTTTAAAACAATTACAAAGCTTGCAACTTAGTTCTGGAAAAGATCTTTGAGTTCTCTTGGATGAAAAATTCTCTGAGAATAATAGATCTATATTTTTGAAGGGAGAAACCTAAAAGTTGTTTTTTACTATGCACAAGTATTAAAAATAAGTATTTGGGCCTTTTAGAAAGCAAACTAGGAAGCACTAATACACATAAAAGTTGATACATGTAAAGTAGTTTCAGAACTGCTAAACTCATACTCTTTTTGTCTGAAGCTTTAGGTCAGCCCTAATCCCAACTATCCTCATTGATGTCGTATCAGACATTTGTAATATGTTTAGATTTATATCCCACCATCTGTATTCCATGTTGGAATACCTTGACACTGTGTCTGATATTTTGAGTTTTGCATTCAGTAAAGGTCATTCTCTATGGATTGTGATAAATGCATAGAGTCATGTAACCAACACTCCAGCTTTACACAGAACAGTTCAACAACCCTAAAAATTCTTCTGGGTAGCCCCTCTGTAATCAACCACTTCTCTCCACCAAACCATCTGATAACTTAGAAAAAGCTGGTAACTTGCAATTTCTTCTAAGAGTAGGGACTGTACTCTGTAACTCTGCACATCTTCAACTTGATTTCAGAAGTCTGATTGTTGATAAAGGTTTCAAGGCAACTCAGTGGGAAAGTATAATAGTTTCAACTAATTGTGCTGGGTCAACAGGATATCAAATATATTTTTCAAACTGACCATTCCTTCACACCATATGTACATATTAACTCAAAATGAATCATAGATCAGAAACCATGACATTCTTGGAATAAAATTATTAAAGATTTGGCATAGACAATGTTTTCTTAGATAGAACACAAATAAAACAAACCATAATATGTATCTATAGATCTAGACAGGTAGGCAATTACATATCTATATCTATAAGTTTGAATTCATGAAAATAAAACCTTGTGGGTTTTGAAAGACAGTATCATGAAAATTAATTAGGTCACAGATTAGGAGAAAACATTTATAAGTCCTATATCAGACAAAGAACACACATGTGGACTATGTGAAGATCTCTTACATTTCAATAAGACCACACACCTGATTTTAAAACACCAACAAAACCTCAGGCACTTCACAAAAGATACATAAATGGCCAATCCACTCATGAAATAAATGCACTGCATTATTACTTACGAGAAATTAGCAATTAAAATCTTAGATAGCACTACAAACCAATTAGAATTACTAAAATAAATTTTAGAAGCTTTCCCATGTGTTTTGTTGTCACCGATATGGACCAGCCTTGAACTCTCTTATCCTGCTAGTGAAAAGCAAGTGGTTGAACACAATGGAGCCTGTTTGGTGGTTCCTTACAAAGTTAAACATATGCCTGCTGTGACTCTTTGGTACTTACCCAAAAGAAAAAAAATATGTGCAGAGATGTGTGCATGACCGTGCACACTGCCTAGTTCCCCACAGTCCCAAACCATAAGAACAGTGCCCCTCACGGCTGAACGGGTGGCCAGGCCGTGTATCCCCAACCAAATGAAAAGGGGCAGGGAGAAGTGGGGCAAACTCCTGATAAATATGGGTACATCTCACAATGATCGTTCTGAATTCTTTAAAGACAGAAAAAAAAACACCAAAAAACAAACAAAAATAACCAAAAACCAACCAAACAAAACTGATTCCATTTCCAAAACATTCCCGGAAATGCAAACAAATTTGTTGCCTGGGAGTATTAGTGGGAGAAGTGATATAAAGTAAAAAGAAAAGTTTGAAGGTGATAGAAATGATTGCCCACTTGATTGTAATGATTTTATACCTTTTACACACACATTCTGTTAAAATGCTGCACTTACTTGTACTTGACATGTAGTTTACAGAAGCTTATTCAACATGCACCAAGACAGGTAGGAAACCGAGGGGTGTGGTGGGGTCTCTAGATCCCAGCATTCCTTTGGTGCCGCCACCCAGCTGGCACTGCCGGGGGTTTGGTACCAGGGCCATCAGGAATCATAACCCCGCCCCCCCTCACTTCCCACCAGGGGCTGCGTGAGGCCCACTGGGGCGCTCTGCGGTGCGCGCTGGTGCAGAAGGCTTAGGGGGTATTCAAACAGGGAGTTCTTCCAGGAGAAGGAGACACAGGGGTACCTGTCTTCAGACTCTGTACTGAGCCTGTGCTTCCATCCCAATGCCCTTGCGGCATGGGGACAGGGAGGTACGTGGGCGGGGCCACGTGGTCAGGGAGCACGTGGGCTGGGGGGGGCACGTGTGATAGGGCACGTGCTCTGGCCTCAACGTGATCACATGGGTGGTGGGAGGTGCTCCGCGCACCTGGAGACACAGCTGTGAGAGGAGGATCTCGCAAGGCACAAGAGAAGCAAAGTGCGCTCCAAGGCTTCCAGCCCCCAGCTGATGGGTGTACCTGGGACAGCCTGATGGGTGACCTGGGCAGCCTCGCAGTGAGAGGCAGCTTGGCAACAAGAAGCAGCACCCGTGGAGGCCGTGGCGGCAGTGGCCATCACTACTGCCCCCTGACCACGCTGCTGAGCTGGCTGCAGAGCCCCGAGGGCGGGCATGGTGCTCCAGGTCTGTGACTTCCGCCACCTGTGCCATCATGATGGACATCGGGTCCAGCTGGGTGTCTGAGCTTCATCTTGCCAGGCTACCAGTTCATCCACTTATTGCCTGGAGAAGACGTCTTTGGAATCGCTGTACCTCTGATTACCAGGGTAACTGGAGGGGAAAGGGGAAAGTCCGCTGGCAGGGCAGGGTGAGCAAGCAGAGAGAAAACGTCGCCCGTAGGATTGTATGGAGTTGTCGGATGTCAGGTGACTCCTTAGAAGGTGCCTGAAGCTCGTCGCTTGTCGGCCCAGTCTAGCTGCAGGTCCGGAAGCCCGAGAGGTGGATTCCTCGGAGACGACTTGGTGCAGAGGTAACAAAGCTTGTTCATGGACAAGGGCTGGTTTCTGCTGAAAGGTGTGCTCAAGCCCTGTGTCCCAGTAACACGGATGCATTGCAGGTCATTGTGTGATCACCAGTTAAGAGTTGCTTAAAGAAGCTTCATTTTTCTAAATTAGTTATTGACCCTCTAGCAAGCATCCTAGATACATGAGGTCAAAGCAAATGTCATTCCAGATGGTCCCGGGGGCTCTGGATGAGAGCAGAAGGCAGTCATAAATAAATACACAGACAGGCAACGGATCCTGAAAGTGTTTTTAGTTGTTGGACAACATATTCTTAAGAATGGACTTGAATTAAAGTAGGAAAAAGTGAATTTCTACATTATAAAATGGCATCAGCTATGATGAAAAGTCCTTTTGGTTGTTCAAACAAACTCATGTGTCATTCGTTCTCAAAATATAAGAAAGACTGGCTCCAAATTTTGCACCTTTGTCTCTGCAATTCAGAACAAAGGATGGGGAATACTTTGGGCCTCCCGATGTGAGTAATCTCATTTTTTATGTAGGTTGGTTAATACTGTGTGTGTGTAATGATGGAATATTTTATTTCCTGATCTACAAAAATAAAAAAAGATGACTTCCTGAATTAATCTTTTTAAAAATCTTTTGCATAAGAAAACTAAATACTGTCTTTCCTACACTACCTTTATTGTCTTCTCCTTTGAAGATGAAAAGGGTTGTGTAAAGAGCTTTTTTACCTGAAGTATAAAATCCTCTGCCATATTCTAAAACCAGCAGTGCCTCTAGTCCTGGAAACTTGTAAATTTCTGATTTTTTGTTGTTGTTTAGCAAACAGATATGAGAGGAAGCCATAGTTAGCATTAGAAATTACAGTAGAAACAGTTTCCTTTTAAATGATGGAACAAAAGTAGGTACATACTCGAATTTTCAGAAAGTTTCTAACTTAGTTTTCCAGCCCTTTGCCTATGTTTTCCTACAATTAAATTTATTTACAACCTTAAAAAGAAGTGCCAAATGGAAATTTCCAAACTATTGAAGCCTTTTGATGAAATTAGTCATAACTAAAGGATCCAAGAATTTGAAGTACATTTATATAAGCTATTTAAACTACAGCATATAATGAAAACAAAACAAACAAACAAACAAACAAACAAAAAAACACAGTACGTAGTCTCAGCAGTGGGGTGCATTAAGCTAGCTAATGTAGATGTAATTGGAGTTTGAAAAGGAGAGGCGAAAAAAGAAACATTTTATGGATCAGAGGAAACCAAAATAATTACTTGTTACAGTTATTAAGTTTTACAAGCAGAGAACTTTCCAGTGTAATTAGTATTAGAAATTTTGTAATATTACTTAACTGTAGTGCTTTCCTACCACACCTAACTCCTCTCCTAATCTATGGCCCTGAAGTAATACCTGTTTGGTCTTCTGACCTCTGTGTATCCCGCAGACATCAATGCCTAGTTATTTTTTTGCATTTCTTAATTGTTGTTGTAATTTTACTGGAGGCCCTAAGCACCAAATTCATGCAAGGGGCTCGGCACTGGCAGGTTTTGCCTGGAAGGTTGTCGGAAGGTCATAATGCTGTTTGGTCTCATTAGCATATTAGCTTTTTATTTTATAGGATCACTGCACATTGAACAAATTATTTTATTTTATCTACATGTGCCTATTTCTGCCACTGTAAAACTAACTAGGACAAGGATGATATCTTATTGAAATTTACCTAGTACTATGAGGTTACTCTTCAATAATTATTCATCAAGTGAAAAGAATATAAAATGGAAGATTCAAAAAGATAAAACCCAAGGAAGGGAACTACGTAGAACTCATTACTATGAAACCTAAATGGATATGAAAAACTACTCTTTGAAGGAGAAGCAGAGAAATTGTTATGCACATTTGATAAATAGTTCCCATTGTCCCTTAAAACTGATTTAGGATACTACGGAAAACAGTTCACCATTTGAGCTGCGGAGGGCATGGTTTGTAAATCAAAACAAATGAGTAGCTTAGTGTTTGTGTCTAAAACATGTCTTTCTTTGGAGTTCATCTCCTTTTTCCTGTCTGCTAAGAAATTAAATTGGTTATCATAGGTTTTTCATCTATTCTGTTATCTTTAATCTCTTTTGGAGTTAACCTATTCCTCCTCATTTTAAAATAATGTAAAAACAATTGGCTCTAACATGCAGTGGGATCACACTGCTTCATTGCTGACTTGCAGAGATCATAGGGATCACCATGGGACATGGAAGGCTCATGGATGCAAAATGAGCTGAGAGTTTCATGGCTGATTGCTTTTTATTTTTATTTATTTTTTTGGAGTGTGTGTGTTTGGGAATTTCCATATCACCTGGTTAGAAAAGATTCATTACAAATGTGAGACTAGGGTCTTGGAGTAAGATCCCATCTCTTTGTTTGGAACATTGCTACCTGTGTCAGGTAAATCACTGTCACACTTCAAACATGGATGATTATCATACATGAGCTCTACAATAATGAAAGGGGGGGGGGGCGTAGAATGGCCTGTTGGTAGAGATGCTAAATGCCAGGTGGAGTGGACAACATGCCCGTTAATGCCCTCCCATGCCTAGGCCAGGAATTGGCAGGTTCTAAATGAAACATCGGACAATGTCATCAATAATTTTGATGGAACAATGATTTTTATCTAATATAATGGTGGCGTTAGTGACTAGCATCTTTAAAAACTCAATGTTTATAATACTTTTTCCCCCTTCAGCATGATGTTTGTGACATATATGCTTATTTCTGGAGTTTCTATGGAAATTTGGCACTGCAGTTGCTTCCCTATATAATTTTTTTCATTTTAATAATTTTAATTCTTCCAGTGAACAAATTTATTAGCGTTTTTCCAAAGTGTAATCCTTGGATTTGGAAATTGTCTCCTGTCTTGCCATCACCTGTTTGTCCAAGTACATTGAACACATCAGTCTCCTTACCAGTGTTACATGGATGTTGTGTGGAGGGATATGACTTATTAAATATTAAAGATTTTCTGGATACTTTATTGCTTTGAATCACAAAATATAAAAGCTGGAATGATTTATCTAATCATGTAATCTTATGCATTTGAGAGGTAGAGAACTGAGATGACTTGTGCTGAATGGAACAAGTTTGCAGCCATCCTAGGCTTAGCCAGTTCCTTCATCAGGTCTCTCCTGTCATCTCAGATAATTTTGGGTTTTCCCGGTAGCCTTTTGGATTGAAGAAGACACGGCCTCTCTTCCCCCGTTCCCAGAATTGCTCAAATGAAGTAAAAGGCTTCCTTGGCCAGGGGTGAAGTCAGGGTTCTTTGTAGCTGAGAAATTTGGTTTTGCAAATGGTGAATTACTATGCAGCAGCTGTTTGCACAGATAACACCTGGTCCTGTGTCTGTGCTTTGGCACCTTCTCCCCACCTCCAGTTGTAGTTCTAGTTGGAGGAACAATTTTTGACTTTTAGAGGACATTGTGGTTCTAACACTGTAACTTGTTTTTCTCTTGGTGAGAAGTCCCTTTTTGGATGCCCCAAGCCTTAGTGACATGTCAGCAACTGTTTCTATGTTCTCTTGTGTCCAGGAGTGACTGGAATCTAAAACATTACTCTTTCCTATAGTAAGCCCATCACCGTGGCGAAAACATCTGCAATTCATTTTTATCTCCCATTGAAAAGTATGTAGTAGCCATCAGGTATCTATTACAATCTCTCAACTGTGAGTTTCCAAACAGCCTCACTATGACATATACTATTTTGCTGTTGGACACTGTGTTATCTTCGTAATCACTGGTACTGTTATAGAAAGTGCATTAAATATAATGGAGCCCAAACAGAGTCCAGAGCTCCTGCCTTCTAAGAACTTGTATTTTAATGAATGTTGTTCTTTAACTGGAAGCATGTTGTGTCACAAGCTCTTCCAACTTTGCTGCAAAATAGGTTGGTGAAAATGTTATTTTTTATAACAAACTGAGGAAAACTGAACAAGCATAGAAATTGAGCAAGCTTCATTAGAAGGTCTAGTGTGGTTCATTTAAAGTATAGTTTATGGATTTTTTTTTTGTTTTCTTAAGGCAGAAATTAATAAAATGGTATTTCTCTAAATGAGATTGACAAATATAAAAAAAATTTTTGCTCAACATTTATTACTCTAAATGTATTTATATTCATTATTTTGCAAGCACAGAGGCAGATGCTCAATGAAGCAGTTCATATATACAGGTAGAGGTTTTTGAAGCAAGGTTGGGGTTTAAGTATGTTATGACATGTTAGATGGTGTTTGCCTAAAGAATGAATGAATTCTCAAGTCCTCTCCTGCCAATCCCCTTTCTGGCAATGTAATCGTCAAGGGAGTTTTATGAAAGGAATATGAGTGAATGATAATGGAGATGTCATTTTATTGTCAACTGGGTAGTACCACATTCTAGTATGTCTCTTCAGGCATATGCCTTAGTTTGGAGGCCTAGACAGGCCACTCTTTTTGTTAAAGTTTAAATCTTGGTTTTGAGAAAAGTACAGTCCTCTGGTTGCATTCACAATCTTGGAACCTGGAAGAACTGCCAGATGCCAGCATATTGAAGTATTCAGATGGAGAAAGACATATTTAAAGCATCTTAGGATGGTAGGCCTGGGTCTGTTTCTCCCTCCTTTTCCATGGGAGTGGAGAGGAAAGAACCAAGCTTTCCATAGTCATGCCTTCTTGGGTCTTTTCATGTAAAGTTAGATAGTTGCAGGCTCGTATCTTTGTAGGAAGCCAGTAAATCCAGATGGTTTCTAGACATATGCCTTCAAATATTCTATAATCTGAAAAATCAGGTTAAAGTTTCCCCCATTTTGAGAAAGTGAAGGGAAGGAGTGGGGAATGGCCGGAGCAGAGAGACATTGTTCCTTTTGCAGAGACAAACCCTCCCCAGATTAGATTGATGTTTGAAGAAAATACTTTATTATTCCTTCCTTAGCAGCATAGTACCGTAGTATAGTGATGCCTGGCATTTTGTACAATGTACTTTGCTCATTAATGGAAAGTAGTTTCTGAAGATTTCTAAAATTGCATTAATACTTGAGTTTTATGTTCTTAATAAATTTTTTAGAACTTATGTTTTTTTTCATCTTTCTTTTGCAGTTTACTTTCATTTTTAAGAAATGTCTATTGCTTCTGTATATCACTTAACAAACTAAAGTATTTGGAAGAAGTCAAAGTGAAGACTTCAAATCCACAATTCTAATTTTCATGCAAAGTACAACTTTCTTCTATTGTTTTATCCCAGTTTATACACAATCAAGATTGTGCAAGATCTCAGACTATAGGCAATGAGAAAGAACAAATTAGAAAGGGGAGACATATAAGCTACTCATTGCAAATAGCAATGAATAGCTTAATAGCCTGAAGATAAACCTATAAAAAGAAAATACAAGAATCTTAGAAAGTTCAGGGTTCAAATCAGCAGCTCTTGTAAGAATAAAGTAGCCTGAAGGGCATTTGACCCCAGACTATCAGGGTAAGTTCAATATTACTTGATCTTGCATTTTAAAGTATCTATATGATATGAAAAACAAATAAGTAATCATTTAATTTTATGCAAGTCTTGTTATAAATAATCATTTAATTTTATTTCTGTTTTATAAATCACAGGTATATGGAAACATATACAGATATCCTATATAATAAAAGCTTAATATGCTAAGTGTCCAGTTGACTGGTTGTCCATTCAACTAATTAAAGTGTAATCCTATATAATAAAGAGGTAATATGCAAATTGACCCTCATGCCCTCACAAGATAGCTGCCTACTAAGAGTTCGTCAGGGGGATTAGTGAGGGATGACCAAACAACTGAACAGCAGGCTGTGTGTAGTGACCAGGCAGGCAAGGGAGGACCATAAGGGGTGATCAGGCTGGCAGGGTGGGTGGGGGGCAGTTAGGGGTGACCAGGCTTGCAGAGGGGGGCAGTTGGGAATAACAAGCCTGGTGGGGGGGGGGCAGTTGGGGGCAGCCTGGTCAGCAGGGGGGGCAGTGAGGGGTGATTAGGCTGGCAAATAGGTGAGCAATTAGGAGCCAGCAGTCCTGGATTGTGAGAGTGATGTCCAACTGCTGGTTTAGATCTGATTCCCTGATCAGGCCTAAATCAGCAGTCAGACATCCCCTAAAGGGTCCCAGAGTGGAGAGGGTGCAGGCTGGGCTGAGGGGAACCTCCCTATTCACTAATTTTGTACACCAGGCTTCTAGTATGCTAATGATAGGCTAAGGCTGCTCAACCACTCACTGTGACATGCACTGACAATCAGGGAGCAGATACTCTGACCAGTAAGTTAGCTTGCTGCTGGGGTCCAGCAGGCCAGGCTGAGGGACCCCACTGGTGTATTAATTTGTGTACCAGGCCTCTAGTTAAAAATGAAAATTACTAATATATTACAAGTGTTTATTTCGTGATGTAAGGTTTAGTTATTTGGAATATGCTGGGTACTGTATTTTTCCATGTATAGGATGCTATGTTTTTCTAAAATTGTTAGACTGAAAATTGAGGGTGTTTTATACAAGGAAGTCAGCCAAGGAGGGAGCCCCATCCTACCTAATAAAAGAGTAATATGTAAATTAACCATCACTTCACTACACCCACAAGCCATGCCCACCAGCCACACCCACCAGCCAATCAGAGCAAGTATGATAATAAACCCAATCAAGGTGGCTACAGCCACAGAGAGCAATAGAAAGGCTTGGGTTTCTCAGGCAGTGGAGAAAGCCAAGCTTTCCGACTGCCCTTGCTGGCCTAAGCCTCCACTCAAGGCTACAAAGTTTCAATTATAGAAGGTAAACAAATCCAAATAGAAAAGGTGGCATCCATAGAGTTGGAAAGAGTGGGAGGATAGGGTTTCCCTGGCAATGGAGAAAGCCAAGATGTCCCCATGTATAAGACATCTCCCTCCTCCCCCACACATACTCTACTTTCCAACCCAAAATTAAGAAATAAATATTTTAAACATTTTTCTGGTTTTCCTCTTAAGGCCTTCTTCTTTTTGGGCACCTACAGGAGTTGTTTATTCTGTTTTCTTCATTGTTTGATCATAAATTCAGTGGGAGGAGGTCCAAATTGTCTCTCTGCAGCTCTATTACATGCTCTTTTGCATAGCTGATTATATTGTTTGAATTCTGCAGAGTAAGACAAATGCTTACCAGTATTTGACATCTTTATGGGATCAGAATGCTCCAGTCCCTGTTATATCTGTGCACTCTCCACCTACAATTATAGTAGTAGCTAAAATCAGGGACAATAAGGCTTGCAATTGGAGGAAGCCTGTTTGACAAGGTATGGCAACTATGTATCCACTAGAGGTTGGGTGCATGAAATTTGTGCATGGAGGGTGGGGAGGTATCTCTCAGCCCACCCTGTACCCTCTCCAATCTGGGACCCCTCAAGGGATGTCTGCCTGTTTAGGTCTGATCCACTGGGATCAGACCTAAATGGGCAGTCGGACATCCCTCTCACACCCAGGACTTCTGGTTCCCAACTGCTCGCCTGCCTGCCTTCCTGATTGCCCCTAACCACTTCTCTCTGCCAGCCTGATCACCCCCTAACCACTTCTCTGCCAACCTGATTAATACCTAATTGCTCCCCTGCTGGCCTGATTACCCCCAAATGCCCCCCTGCAAGCCTGATCCCCCCCCCAACTGCCCTTCCCTTCAGGCCTGGCCCCACCAACTGCCCTCCCCTGCTGGTCTGGTTGCCCCCAAACTACTCTCCCCTGCTGGCCTGGTTGCCCCCAACTGCCCTCCCTTGCTAATCTGATCTCACCCCCAGTGGCCCTTTTCTCTAGGCCTGATCTCGCCCCCAACTGCCCTCCTCTGCTGACCAATTTGGTTCTGATTAGTTGGTTTCTATGCCAGTTGGCATCAAAAGCTCTGCCTCTTAGGCAGCTATTGGCTCCTCACAGTTGACCCAGATTTGGTTCTGATTGGTCAGTTGCTATGCCAGTCAGCATTAAAAGCTCTGTCTCTTAGGCAACCATTATCTCCTCACACTTCATCCAGACTTGGTTCTGATTAGTCTGTTTCTATGCCAGTCAGCATCTCTGGACCAATCAATGGGGCCTGGTCAGAAAGGTGGGGCTGATCAGCATCCCCTGTGGAGGCCTGGAGAGAAATGGAGGCATGGCTGCTGGCCAGGCCTGGATAGAAAAAGAGAGGAAAGTGCTGATCAACAGCTGCCACAGAGGCTACAGATCAGACCCTGCTTCTCTCTTCAGGCCTATCAGTAGTCAGTGCTGGGTATGTGAGCTAGGACGGCTCCACCTCATGACCAAGATTAGTCTAGTTCTCTTAGTGCTTTCCACTAAGTGTGTAACCCAAAGTGGGCCAGCTTCTCCCAAGGCTGTTCCATCACATGTGATGTCTCAAAGGCTGGGTCACTAGAAACCAGAGTATTTTTTCTCCATTTAACTGCTTTTCTCTGCTTAATGCAGCAACATTAGAAACACCAAAAGTTAAGCTATTATTGCTTTCAGGTGATTCTCAGTAGTACCAGGTTGTTGGTGTTCATTTTTTATTTTTATTTTTTAGCTCAGGGTTCTTGCTTTCCATAAACACACTGGCACATATTCTTGGTATTTTTCATATATATTAAAGTGTGAAAATGGCAGGGAATTTTCTAAATTTGTGAAAGTGCAAATGTGATTATAAGATGATCCTATTTTAATGTAGTTTAATTTTTTCAAGCTTTGTAGGTGTTTTTATGGAATTTCTGTCTATCAAATATTCATGGAAATAAGGGAAAAATTTCATAGAGATATTTTATGTTTTTAATACAAGGGTTTTGCTTAACTTTCATGGTTAGCTCTACAATCTAGTTGTACTGAATTTTGTGTAAGATGTAATATATTACATTAATGCATATAATGTATATATTATATGTGTAGCATATATATATGTTTTCTGCCAAGTTTCCATTCTACTTCTATAGGTCCTCTTGTATATCACCATTACCATATGAACATTAACCTGGAAATTAGTGACCTTCTTATAAGACTGAGATTTCTTTATCACTATTGTTTAGAGCAGTTTCAGGGACTTGTTTTGAATTACCCATTCATTTGCTGCCAGTGTATGTTCCAAAGTGGAGAGATTGGGACCTGCCAGTGGCCATACTTTCCTCTATATTTAAGAGACTCTGAGGAGAAAATTAAGACAGATATAGAGATGAAGAGAGGGATGGATGGGGAGGGAGAAAGAGAATGCTTCCTAGAAACATTCTACAGTGTCTTATATTTCCAAAGCTATCATCTTGGTTTCTTCAGGCTGTATTCCTTAAGTAGGGTCCCAGTGCACATATCGGTGCACCTTGAAAGGAACTGTGGTGGGCACAGGGGCGGGTTTCAGCCCATCCTCTGCACCCCTGCCTGGCCCCTCCCACCATGGCCCTGCTCCCCTATCTACTGGCTGCCACCAGTCCCACTCACTGATGGCACCAACCCACTTGAATCCACTGTCAGTGCAGACCAATTGGAGCTGGGACAATCAAGAGGTGTGAGCGGTGGTTGCTGCCCCAATCACTCCTCAGGAGCAGGGGGAGGTTGAGAAGCCCTCAGGGGTGATTGGGACTTGCAGCTGCCCCTCACTCCCACTGATGTTGCTGAGTGATCAGGACTGGCACTGGGCATAGGCAGTATGTGCGACTACCGGGTGGGACCATGGTGTGGGAGCATAGAATTTTCAGTAACCACCAAAGGCTTGTCCGTATATCCCGCCTTGGTCTGGGACCCTAAATCACTTGCTTCTCCATTGCACCAGGGCCAATGCCCACCTTGTTCCGCACACGCCCCCTGGTGGTCAGTTCATGTCATAGTGACTGGTTTGTTTGTTTCGCTCTGTTTGATCTATTTGCATATTAGCCTTTTATGATATAGGATCTGATAAATCGGTGAATTTCCATCTTTATCTAGTCTGGAGTTAGAAATATCTCACAGAAGAAAAAAGAAAACTCTGTTTCTGTCTTTCTGTATTTGTTTCTGAATTTGTTTGATTTTGTATCTGCTTCTTTATTTCTACACATTGCTTATAACATCCATATTTTAAGTTTTGATTTTACATCTGCCTTCCAGAATGGCTTTAGTAATCTAATTTCAATCACTAATGTGTGGCTAACTTTTTTCCTTTTATAATTTTCAACCATACATATGATTAGCTCTTTTTATATTTTTCTAAATGTCTTAGTCCCCCTAATCTGCATGGTTTTTGTAACATTAGCTATTGAGTCTTAGAATAAAAGAAAGACAAATGCTTAGAATTGAATAATCGCCAGTTTAGGGGAGGTTTTTCCATTTCACAATTGTTTTAATTTTCTTCTCCAACTTAAACTTGGTACCTGGGGATTGACAGTCTGGGCCTACAAATGAGTGGAGGTGAATAATTAGAATTGGCTGGAGATTGACTGGTACAAATGTGTTGGCATTCAGTGCTCCTGGCAGCTCACAGAAGCATTGGGTATATTATACTCTTGTGGTTAAGAAGCAATGCTTAAGAGACATTGAAATTGGACAATACTTATTATCTCACATAGATAGTCATTTATAAATATGAAGCAATGTAGAATTAACAAATGATGTTTAATAGTTAATTAGAAGATGTTTCCTGATTTGGTATTCTGGAGCTCTAGATGATTAACAATTTCTGACAAGCAGTTCATCTAAACAATGCAATCCAATGACTGTTAATTGAATTATGTCTGTGTGTTTGTTACTTCCTTTTGTCTGCTGACATCAATTTAATTTCACAATAATAGTTACATTAAAAATGCTTACCACTCTATGTCTGCTGGTTAAAAGATTACCTCCAACAGGTTGAATGCAATTCAATTAGTGCTTTTTATCTGGTTGTGTGTGTAGACATTTTTGCTAGTGTTTATAATGAAATAAGATACTGCCCGTAGGTTTTAGATATGGTGATAGAGATCAGAACACCTGGGTCCAGTAGTTTTATTTATTTAAATTAATGATATTTCATTGAGGTATGCAATTATGTTATGGCAAACAATTAGAGTGATGAAAAAACCAACTTCTCCTCTCCCCAAAACTGGATGCAGCAGCCAGCTTCCAACAAACAGTATTCCTGTCTTTGTTTTGGTGAACTAAGAAGGAGCACAAACATTGGAGTTTGTCTTTGAGATCTAAGGATTCAAAATGGTTTGTTGTGGAATGGGAGGTATTCTACAAAGTTTTTCTAGACTCCAAAATTCTGGATAAGTGTGGGATGGATTTTACAGCTTTTTATTATTTACCAAGAATGAAAACACTCACTCTATATATTTTCCTCTCATTTGAAATATTGAGTAAATATCAGTAGAGGAAAGAAATCTCAGCAATGACTTGGTTTTCTTATTTCTTTAGAATGAATCTCTGGGTAGGCACAATAAATTGTTTCTCAGCATATTTCATTGGGGACACTTGGGTTTCAGTTTGTATTACATATTCATAGCTTTCTGTGGCAGCCAAAGGCCATGAGTCTTTGGCCTGACATGATGAGTCTACAGGGAAAAAAGAGGCAGTTTGTGTTACAGATGCCCTTAAGAGAAATCCCACCTGTGTACTCTGCTTTTAAAATTGATGCAAATTTAAACTTTCTGCATTATTACTGCTGTAATCAGTGAGGATTAGCATTTAGTGTACAGGTATTATAAGATGAAATGACTATTTAAACACACATAAGAGATATATGAAAAGATGAAGAATTGAGAAGATGAATGCAAAAAGTTTATATTTATACCATCTTTTTAAATATTTTAAGTAAATATTTTATTGAAATTTTACAGAGAGAAAGGGAGAGAGATAGAGAGCTAGAAATGTCATTGAGAGAGAAACATTGACCAGCTGCCTCTTGCACCCCCCTTACCGGGGATGTGCCCGCAGCCAAGGTACATGCCTTTGACCGGAATCGAACCTGGGACCTTTCAGTCTGCAGACCGATGCTCTACCACTGAGCCAAACTGGTTCCGGCTATACCATCTTTTTAATCTTTAAACATGTATATATAAACTTTTGAAGAAGAGAAACAAACTCTTACCTGAAGCAAGACTAAATGAGGGGAATAAATGCATTTTAGAAAAATAAAGTATTTTAAAACTTTGAAAATTTTATAGTCTTCCAAAGAAGTTAGATCCTATTCAGAAAAAAAAATTAACATAGAGAGAATCTTTCTCCAAAAGGTATGTTGTCAGGTTTAGAGAAAGCGATCTCCTGCATTGTTCCACCTCAGGGTGGGATTGATAGATGTTTCCTCATGGATTGCATCTACATATAGTGCTTAAGCGAGCTCCCTCTGTTGGAGGCCACACATCTGTACCAACTTTGAATATGACATTACTCTCATCGAAATCTCAGTCTTGCTGTGGCAGGCCCTCATCTAATTCTAGTTAGAGTTGTGATAAGAACAGTCAAAGGGAATATTCTGCTAATGAATTTCAATGGAATAAGAACAGGGAAGCAAAAACACTATTTAGTGTTAACTCATGTAATCTTAATCAACTCCAGTTTTTTGTTGTTTTGTTGTTGTTGTTGTTGTTGTTGTTGTTATGTGTGTGTTTAAAACCTTTGGCCAGAGAGGTGTGGGTGATGGGTAGGAAGCACCTTATGTGTCTTCCAAATAGATAGAATATAAGGGGATTTAGGTATTCTGTTATTACCGTTCTGTTTAAAACTACTTAATAGTATTTTATGTATATATGTTGAATTAACGTACATCTATGTTTACATCTATGCTATTTGTTACTGATTCTATTAGCTAACATTTGAGCTTGCAAGGATAAATAATGGAGACTATTCTCAACTTACAAACTAAAAGTAGAATGGGTTAGGCTCTCAAAATTATCAACACTGTAGCTTTCTTTTATCTCCCTAGTCAATGTAATTAGAAAACAATTCTCAGGAGGGCTTTCAACCACATGAAATATTAATGTGTGAAAAATGTCATCTTTAATACCAAAGGTGGAATCTCAACTGAATGAAACTAAAACATTTACATAAGAATTGGTACTGTTTTTTTCAAAATTTGACTTGTATTAATCTTCCAACTCATTAATTTCCAAACTCCTCTTAGCTTGTCATTTTGATATTTATGGAAATAACTTTTCATAGGTCTATTTGTAAGGAACTGTCTGATTTATAAGGAAGAGTAAGAAATCTATGAAAAATTTGATGGACTTAGCCTGTAAACAAGGCATATTTTGAGTGAATTATTCTTTGTAGATCATTAGAGATAGGAAGATGGAGAAACAATAGTTCAAAATGCACAGAATCTGAGTATAATTTAATTTAAAACTTTCTAAATCTATTTTCTTGTCTTGAAAATGATGAGAAAATGGTAAATGATTAAATAAAGAAATACAGGTTTTGAGAACATTGGAAAAATGAAGAATTTATTAAAACAATAAAATTTTCAGTGATTAATACTCAGGTAAAAACATTGTATTTTAAGGATTATGTTGACTATTACAATTCAGGATAAATTAAGCATTTGGATGAAAATATTCATAGGCACATTTCAGAAATATAAAGAAATTCTAAATTTAATTTCTTTGCTTGCATTTTATTATAATGTCTATCAATGTATTAATATCTGAGATATCATAGTATCATTTAGTTATTAGATAATATGGGCATTGTTAAGGACTCCAGAGTCATTTGAAAATATGAAGAAATATTTAAGTAAAATATTTTGTATTTATGGTTGTTTTTGTAGTTGTTCAAATAGACTATGATTTATTATATTTAATGTATACATAACTTATTATTTATTATATATGAAATATAAGTAAACAAATGACTCAGCTCAAATACAGCAAAGACGTATAGTTAGAAGCATAGGAACATAACATTGAATTTTGGACACAGCTAAAAGCCATGCTTATAACTCTAAAATCCATGCTTATAACTCTAAATCAACAATGTTAAAAACCATCCTTGTTTTTTTAAATTAGTATTTGAGTTGTGAACATTTGCTTCTAAATGAAAAATATATTTATACATAACATTAATGCCCATGACTTTACCCAAAACTACAATAATGACTATGTTATGGTAATTTAATTATGGTTGTTAGTTTATTTATAAAGGCAAAATTGAATAGATTAGGTATATCTATACATATAAAGAGGTAATATTCTAATTTGTCCATGAGGGTGCCCCCATAACGACCTATTTGCATATTGATGCTTGCACAGCAAGGGGCAGATGGCTGGAGCCAAGTTCCCAGGATTCTGTGATGACACTCTACCCCAGTGACCATACGCCCAGGGGAACGAATGGACACCCTACCCCAGCCCCTGCACCCTCAGGGTGACAGGGAGGCTGACTGGATGTGGAGAAGACCCAGCCTCAAGGGTAGCTGCAGCCAGCACCTCTGACTCCAGATCTCTTCCCCCACCACCCTCACCAGGGGCACCCACAACAATAGCACACTGGTGACCACCCATCAGCACCAGTCAGGCCCCCTCCACTAGGGCTGGGCATGCCTCTCCTCCCTACAACTCCAGACTTGGGTTGTAAGGAGGCAGGCCCTTCCCTCCTACATCAGCAGCGCCATCTCTTGCTACCTGCAAGAGTACCCATTGGTTTAAAAATAACAGTCCCTTCCAGTTTAGACATCACTTACTTAATGAAGCATTTCTAGATTTATTAGCTCAGAACCTCCTTATGACAACCCAGTGAGGTAGGCAGAGAAGAGATTACAATTATATATTTGTATGTGTGTATATGTGTGTATATACTCAGAGATGAAGCTCAGAGAGGAAGTGGCAAACCCACTGGTTCCCAAGGTGCAACACCCCCACCCCCACCCCCACAGGGGGGACAATTTGATTTTAAGTGGGGGCAATTGGAGAATGAGTTAACAGTGAATTTTTTGCATTTCTTATGGTTCTAGGGGGACTCATCTACAGCATATCCTACATAATAAAAAGCTAATAAACAAATGACCAAATGATGGAATGACCAGTCACTATGATGCACGCTGACCACCAGGGGACAGACACTCAACGCAGGAGCTGCCTCCTGATGGTCAGTGCACTCCCACAGGGGGGTGCCGCTCAGCTAGAAGCCAGAAGCCAGAACCTGGGGGCTCATGGCTGGCAAGCACAGTGGCAGGGGTGTGAACTTCTCCCACCTCCATGCAATGCTAAGGATGCCCGACTGGTGGCTTAAGCTGACTAAGCCATCAGTTGGACTTCCCCCGCAGGGCTCCTGGACTGCCAGAGGTCACAGGCCAGGCTGAGGGACTCTCCCCAAGTGCCTGAACTTCATGCACCAGGCCTCTAGTGTTCATCTATATTAATAAAAGCATAATATGCTAATTAGACTAGAGGACCTTCCAGACAAAATTGGGGCTGCAAGGGAAGCCCAGGTTCCGGGTGCCAGAGGGAAACCAGTGCTGACAGCAGGGGGAAGGAAGGCCTACTCTTGAATGAATTTCATGCATTGGGCCTCTAGCTTTTAAATAAAATTCCTTACAAAATGTTAAAAGAGTGGTTACAAATATCACCAAATTACAATATTAACCCTGGGATTTCTGAGGGGGAGGCATTTGTAAGCTGTTGATATGTGATGGTTGAAGATCACATTAGAGAGATGTGAGCCTAAATATTTACTGAGTATTCGAAATGAAACCATGTCTTTATTTTTTAATTTTTTTCCTCATTTTTTAATTAAGGTATTATATGTGTACATATGTTACCATTTCCCTCCCCCACTCCCATACACACCTTCCCTCTCCAGAGTTTTGTGTCCATTGGTTATGCTTATATGCATGCATACAAGTACTTCGGTTGATCTCTTATCTCCCCCATATCTCCCTAGCTTCCCCACTGTAATTTTTTTTTTTTTTTTGCTTGTCAGGCTACAAACCATTCTCAGTGCCCACTGCTCTGAGCGCTGAGAGTAGAAATAGTCCCTTCCTCTGCGCCATGGCATCACAGGTGCAGCACGGCAGCCATGTCTGTGGTGCTGGTGGGTCCAGCACCTGCAGGGCAGCTCCCCACTGTAATTTGACAATATGTTTGTTGCTTTATTGTCTCTGTATCTATCTTTTTGTTCATCAGTTTATAATGTTCTTTATTATCCATAAATGAGTGAGGTCATGTGATGTTTTTCTTTCATTGACTGGCTTATAGATTTGTACAATTACAGACACACCATCTGCTCAAACCCAGATAACCTATTGGCCATTTGTGCCCCAGAGCAGTGGATGCATGAGGAAATGTAGAGTTGCATGACCTGGTAAATTCTGGTGTGGAACTTCATCAGATGTGCATATAGTAATTGATTAGTCCTATGCTGCAGGTATAAAACGTATATGATATAGAAAGTGATTTACACTAATGTTTGTGGCAAACACCAAGCCAATTTTCATATAATCTGACACGTGACATCAGTTATTTCAGTGGTTTTGGAGCAGTATTTCAGCAGTTTCTGTTTTAGCCTGCTATTACAAAATACAATAGACATAGTATTAAAAACAGACATTTAGTTCTCATAGTTCTAGAGATGGGAAATCCAAGATCAAGGTGCCAGCAGATTTGATTATGGGTGAGGTCTCTCTTTCTGGTTTGCAGTCGGCTGCCTTCTCTCTGTAGTCACACATGGTGAAGAGTAACCTTTGGTATCTCTTTCCCTTCTTATAAGAACACTAATTCCCTCCTAGTGCCCTATCCTTATGACCCACCCCCCTTTTTTTAATCCTAACTAACTCCCAAATGCCCCACCTCCAAATATCCCACATTGGGGTTAGAGCTTCAACATATGAATTTTAGGGAAAATAAATATTACATATACAGCTTTTCCCCCCCTTAAGTATATTTTATTGATTTTTTACAGAGGAAGAGAGAGGGAGTTAGAAACATCAATGAGAGAGAAACATCAACCAGCTGCCTCCTGCTCAACCCCCCACTGGGGATGTGGCAGCAACTAAGGTACATTCCCTTGATCAGAATCAAACCTGGGACTCTTGAGTCCATAGGCCGACGTTGTTCTGTCCACTGAACCAAACCAGTTAGGGCTATATAACAGTTATCAGATGGTTACTTCAGCTGCATGACTAATTTCACAATACTTATTGTGGAGTAGCCACATTTGGGTAGGATTTAGAATTTCTGGTTTTGAGGCAACAAGAGTCTGGCCATTTGGTTTAAAACCGTGGTTCTCAACCTTTCTAATGCCGTGACCCTTTTAATACATTTCCTCATGTTGTGGTGACTCCCAACCAAACAATTATTTTCGTTGCTACTTAAATAACTGTAATTTTGCTACTGGTTTTGAGTCAATAAAAGAGACTGGCCATTTGGTTTTGAAGCAGTAAGAGAGACTGGCCATTTTCTCTAGATCAGCTGAACAAGATGAGATCAGTGTTCAGCTAATCTAGGAAAAAATCATGCTTGTGTTGTGTTTTGGGGCCAAATTGGGGAACCGTATTTTTTATTGGGTGAATCTTACATTGTCTCTTTACGTATCAAATATTGGTGACAGGTAAATAAGAAAAATATTCAGGACAACTAAGTAAATAACATACTTTATATAGAACGTAGAAATACGTTAGCAGATGAAAGAAATAGGAGGAAAGAGGATGTTCTTTATGGATGGATTTGATTTGGGGTTGTAATATGCACAAAGAAATGGAAGTGGAGAGAGCGAAAAAGAAAGAAAAGATTATGAAATTTCCATCTGCTGGATTAATACGGAATTCCATTCCTCATTGTCATTCTTAAATGACTAGTTTCCATCTTTACTTATTTGAGTTGTTAGATTAATGATTATTCAGCTATAATTCTGCAGTTAGATTAGCCTTCAAGATGCTTCAGCTTTATTCAGGTAACTTTTTTAAAAAAAAATCTTTATTGTTCATATTATTACAAATGTTCCTCATTTTCCCCCCATCCATTGCTCCCCTCCTATTTGGGTAACTTTTATTTTGTGGGTTTTCTCTTCCAAGTTTGGACCTGTAGCCATGTTACCTAAAGCACCTTGGAATCTCCCCCATTGGCAGAGACGGGGTTAAGGAGGGGTTCTTACACTGAGTAAGATAGAAAGATAATTAGACAGAATGAAAAGAAAAAAAGACAGAATGAAAAGAAAAAAAAAGAAAGAAAGAAAAGAACAAAAAAAGCCTTCGCCTCACTACCCTTATAAGAACTCTGGGTTTGAGCAGGAAGAAGAGATGATCTTTGGGATGGAAGGGGATGAGGTTGGTCTTTGAGACAGTAGCTTGCAATTCTCCCAGGTGCTCCTACATAAAACCTCTTTCTCTTCACACCAGTGCCTGCCTCTGGAGCTTGGCTCTCCTTGCAGCAGGGAGCCAAACCTCTATTTCTTGTTTGGTTGCAGTCAAATGTCCCTCTGCTCCTAAAATTATGATCCAAGGACACATTGTTACCATTATCATCTGCTAGTAGGTATTAGCTATTGTACCAAGATATTGAGGGTATTCAGACATGAAATGTGAGTTATTAAAACTAAAAAATAAAAACAGAGGAAAATAGAAATCTCTGAGATAAACATAATTTTTCAAACAATTCACTTTTTATCAGAAAGTACTCAACAGATAATTAAAATATGTCCCATTTGAGTTTATGAAAATGGGAGAAATTTAAGGAATGAATAAAATTGCAAACTAGACATTAGTTATTAACTGTGCCAATTTCTCAATCTATTTGAACCCTTTTTGGATAAATAGGGAATATGAAAACTTAAACTAGTTTAAAAAAATGAAGATTCCATATTCCCTAGGGACTTAGTTAATGCCATGTGACTAATCAAGTACATTTTGGAGTTATTTTTACTGGCTTAACCCAATAAAGACTTGGAGTTTCTGCCTTAGGTTTAATATAATAAAGAATTATAAATTATTTGAATTATAGTTTATAAATTGATTATTGGACTGCTCCTCTCCATCTTGGAATTATATCATTAGGAGCTTATGGTCTCCAACATCACAAAAGCAGAATGAATAAATAAAAAAGAGGGCTATAGGATCTTGATGGATGCTTTTTTAAAAAACACGTCTGCAGCCGAAACCGGTTTGGCTCAGTGGTAGAGCGTCAGTCTGTGGACCGAAGGGTCCCGGGTTCGGTTCTGGTCAGGGGCATGTACATTGGCTGTGGGCACATCCCCGGTGGGAGATGTTCAGGAGGCGGCTGGTTGATGTTTCTCTCTCATCGACATTTCTAGCTCTCTATCTCTCTCCCTTCCTCTCTGTAATAAAATCAATAAAATAAAAAACAAACAAACAAACAAACAAAAAAAAAACACACATCTGCAAATGTTTTAAATTACTTGTTTTCCCCTCAAATTCACTGGGCTGACGGAGATATATGGCCTAAACGTAACTAGAGGGAAATAGTCTAGGAAGAGGAGAATGGTATGGAAAAAACACACCTTAGATAGGAAGATGATAGCGGGAAATGAAGACCACAAAGAGAATAACTATTGATGGAGGGGAGAAAAGGACCAATGACCAAGATCTGGAGCCTTTTATTAAGAGGGTACAGAGCAGAAGAGAACCAAAAAGAAAAAAAAATAAAGACTGAGAGGTAATTGGCCAATGAAGTTTCCTCCTCTCTCTCTCTTTCTCTTTCACCACCACCTTCACTTTCTTTCTCTTTCCATTCAGTAGATAGATCTGATTATTGAATTATTACACTTTTCCATTCATGATATTTTTATTGGGTTGCTTCTTTTTATTTTTTAAATGTGCCTTTTTTAATGACATGGAGCTAAATATTCAAAATTATACTATCATGTTTTTTCAATATTCATAAATCAAGAGGAACACACCTGTGTGTTAGGTATTATTGTATTTGGCAAGTGAGATCCAGACACTATTGTTTCCCCATTTCCTTCTACATGACCTCTCCTTTTACTCTTTGGCCGCTTAATCATATGAAGTCTGGAGCCCTTGGGAATATTTCCTGGATTGCTGTCCCCATGCTACCATAATATTATTATATTCTAAACTATTTTTAAAGTTGAAAGATCTAGTTTTTCTAATATTTAGAGAGATTCTACCTTTATATTAGAAGATAAGTTGAACAACAAAAAAATTTTTTAACAGGAAATCTAAATGGAGTTATTTTGTTAAATTTTCAAAGACACAAATATTTCTAGAAACAGTATTTTCCCAGTGGCTCACTATCCTTCTCCTGGAAAGCTCCACATTATTCATTATTTGGGTTTTAAGGTAGTTAAGTTGCCTATGGAAATGCAAAGATTGATTGGAGGAGGAATCTATATGCTTTAAAAGCTTAACTCATATTTTGCCAATTAACTGTTTTAGTCGTAGACTATAGGAATGAAGTGTAGAGTGAGAATGGGCACAACTAAGAAAGACCTTGATAATAGAGTTCTCACAGCCTGCAGGATTCAGTTCTCAAAGTGACTTGAAACAAGGTCAGCACTACCAGTGCGGGGACATTGTGGGTGAAAGGAAGAAGGTGCATATAAGAAAGAAAGAGGTATAGTTTAAAGGGAATGGACCAAGGCCAAAGTCAAAACACTCAGCAAATTGAGATTCTGACCAGTAAAGGATAAAGATTACATGTACTAGTGTCGGTGGGGTTGGGTCTTCTGTCAGAGGACCACCGGGGACCTGGAGATACTCAGCCATCAGCTTGCTAAACAGAATGTCTCTCTTTCTATTTCCATGCACAAACTCAGGGCCATTCTGCTGTATACCATTGGGGAGAACAACACAGGAAGATTACTCATTTTTTTTTTCTCTCTCCCTCATTAAAATAAAATAAAATGAATAGAGAAATAGGTAAATGCATAGATGTCTAACTTCAGATACTGCTAGTTTCACTCTTAATGATTTTTTCCCCTCTGTGTTTATTTCTCCTGTCCTGACCTCCAAAACAGTGTCATACCTCAAAAAGTTAGATTTTCCTTCAGTGGTAAGTTGTCTGCTTTGGCAAGTTTTCTGAGTATCAATGCAGAGCATGTTACTGGATGCATGGCAGTAGCCTTGCACCGTTTACGGGGGCTCGTTTGTCAAAGTTCACAGCTTAGCAGCACGTACTGTTACTCTAACTTTCTCTGCAATGTTATGGTTGTAATTATTTGGTGTTATTCTGGGAGTTAATTGCCAGGAAACAAAATTAAGGGAGCATGTCTGATCCTTTCCCTCCTCTGAGACTACTGAAAAAAGAATTGAAAAGAGGTGAGCCTTAATATCTATCCAGCATGGACCATTTCTCTTGTCATTGGTCTCATTGAAGGAGCTCACTTCACGAAAGTCACAAAGAGGTCAGAAGATTTGAGAATGCCAACTTAGATGTGCATTGCAAATTCCAAGGACTTTTAACACTTTGGTATGGATATGCTGGAAATCTATCTAGTTTTTTGGCTTATCATTAGATTGCAGAATAAGGTACTGATTTTCATTCTCTAAGAACAGTTCTTAGAGAATAATTTTTTAAAAATATATTTTTATTGATTTTAGAGAAGAAGGGATAGGGAGATAGAAACATCAGTGATGAGGGAGAATCATTGATTGGCTATCTCCTACACACCCCACACTGGGGATTACACCCACACACAACATTTGGATGTGTACCCTGACCAGGAATCAAACCATCACCTCTTGGTTCATAGTTTGATGCTCAACCACTGAGCCATGCAGCCTGGGCTTAGAGAAAGATTAAAATGAGACATTTTAGTAGTGATTACCTTATAAAGCTATGATATATTACACTAGAGGACTGATGCACAAATTAATGCACAGGTGGGGTCCCTAGGGGTGGCCTGCAGGAATCTGACCCCAGCTCATGCCCCCAACCTTGCAGCCCGGCAGCCCCACCTGGCACCCTTTTGTGGATTGGCACCACCCCACCATCTGCTCTTACATCCCACCTGTGGGACCATTGATTGGGGCCGGGCCGCCCACCTGGCTCCCTCAGTACCTGGGAGTCAGGTGACAGCCCCACTCCCCGTTGCCACCACTGGTTACCACATGGGGGGCAATCAGCAGGGCAATGGGGCCCCTGCTTTCACTTACCTTGGCCTGGTGCCACCTGCTTACCTGCTCTACCATCCAGCTCTGGTCCCACTCTCATTGGGGCCCATCGGGGCTGGCAGCATCTCCACTTGCTGCCCACTGCCAGCGCTGCTTGCTGATGCCCACCATGTTCCATGCCACACCCTGTTGGTCAGTGCTTGTCATAGTGAACATTCGAACACGTGGTCAAGCAATTCGCATATTAGGCTTTTATTATATAGGATTATTAGAAAAAGATTTAAATCATTTGAGATAATTGAATGACATCATTGACAATATTTAATCAAATAGCGATTCAGAACGAAGGGAATGTGGAATGCATTTTTGGATCATTAAACCTGAGAGAGGATCAGCTCAAACAGGACACTTATTTCAGAAGGATTTATGTCATCGTGGGTATAGCCATCATCCTATGGTTACTCAGAGTTTACTGAGAAACAAGGAAAGATGTTATCAGCTCCTTTTCTTCATTAAGAGAGACAATTGCTTCCTTGCTGTGAAAGTAGCAACTGTGTGGAACAGTTTGGTTCTGTTCTGCCCGGACCCTGACTCAGTGTGAATGGCAGAGGGTGCTTGGTTCTAAGCAGCTCATAGCCTCGTGTGCTTACCCACGCTCAGCTTCTCCTGCCTCCTCTTTCAGCTTCAGATCTGTAATAGCCTGAGCTTCTCTTAATAACCCCAATGTTCATTTCACATTCAAATAATTAGAGAGGAAACTATTTGTCTTAATTGCTGAACTTGCAACAGATGTTTTGTTAATAGTGATAAGACATCCTCATCTAAACTATTGCTTTAAGCTGGGAAAACACTGCCTCGTGCTAACATTTCAATTGTTATAACTTTGAAAATGTTCACTTTCTACTTTCAAGGGCAAATACACCCAAACTTAAGGCATCGTTGTTTAATATAGTAATACCCCATAAACACAATTGATTTTTTTAAAAATATATTTTATTAATTTTTACAGAGAGGAAGGTAGAAGGATAGAGAGCTAGAAACATCAATGAGAGAGAAACATCGACCAGCTGAGCTGCCTCCTGCACACCCCCTACCGGGGATGTGCCCGCAACCAACGTACATGCCCTTGACCAGAATCGAACCTGGGACCTTTCAGTCCGCAGACCGACGCTCTACCACTGAGCCAAACCAGTTTCGGCAACACAATTGATTTTTAAATGCTTTGCACATTGGTAGAATTTATGCACATGTTGTACTACTGGGAAAAGTTCTGGTAAGACATTATGTAAAAATACTGACCTTGTTTTGGGGGAACAAAACCATGCCTTTATGAAATAAATAAGACTTTAGGACAGTTTTGAATTTCTTTAGCTAGTAAGGCATCCATCAGCCTATAATACTAATTTTAGAGATTACAACATTTTCATGGAATTCACTAGTTAAAAACATACTTTGCGCTTTCTTTTTTAGGTTAAACAGTGAAACTTCTATATATTGTCCTCCCATAAAAACATTTTAAGCTATTTTCCTTCTTTAACTACTTAGTAATTAAGATGGTTATATGGAAGCACAGACTTACCACATTCTTGGTCAAGAGGATACCTTTTAATTTCCAAATACTCAAAATTTTCTCTCCTCCATCTGAACAAGGACATAAGCCTAGCAATGTGAGACTTAGTATTTGGCTGAAACATTTTAAGTAAGCTTTTTTTTTTCTTTCTTAACACTACCTTTGCATTGAAGCTGTTAAATACATATTTATATATGTACATATATACATTATACATTATACACACACACACACACACACACACACACATATATAGCTATTTACCTTTAATGATTTTTTCACAAATGAAACTCATCACCTTTAATTTTGAACTATGCCTAGCTGCACATTTACTAACTCTCTCTACTCCATAAGCATCTATATACACAAGCAGCAGATCCGTCTTGGATGCATGGAAGAGTTAATTGGGTAATAGAAAGAATGATATACTAAATTATGTTTGCTCCTCCTTTCTCAAGGAAGTTATCTATAAATCTAGTGTCAACTTGATTGCTTCCATGAGAAAGAAGTAGGGGAAAGGTAGGACATCAGTCTTCTCTCTTGTATTTCAGTATAGCTTTGGCATTCAGTAGCTCTGCATTCTAGTTTCAGGCTTAGGTTATGATCTGATCTGATATAACAAATTATGCAACTCCTCTAAGATTAGAGTAATTCTAAGATTTATTTTCCTGATCTGTAATATTTATTGGGAATACTTACTTAACTTATGAACATGATTTCTAAGCTCTAAATTATTATATATATTATATAACTTTTACCTTTTATTTCTCCTAGAGCTACTATTACTGATTACTAATTGAAATATTGTGCCCTACTTTTGGCTTTCCCAAATACAGCTATTTGTGGCTTCTACTTTAATTGTTCCATTGTTGAGAGTCAATGGATCATTTTTAGTGTACTCCAATTACACTATAAGAACCCTCCCTCCCCCAGTGTACCAGTATGATAACTATTCTTTCTTTCTCATCATAAACTTGCCTAGAATAAGATATTTACTATGAAAGACAGACAAATTAAGCAGACCATGTGGTAGCATATGCCAGTAATGCAGGAATGCTGTTGAAAATATAGACTCTTTTTGAATCACTTGAGTTTTACTTACACTAATTTCTTTAATTCTTTGAAGTCTTGCCAAACAATAGTAGACATGTGCTATGCAAGAAAAATTTACTTTAGAGCAAGTTACTAGAGTCATAAGAGGGACATAAAACAATTATAAAATAAATACATAATAATTATAAATGTGTAGGACCAACAACACAGCCTAAAAAACCCATGAATAGAAAACACATAGATATCCACACAAATTTGCCTAATGGATTTTTTGACAAAGGTGAAAAAGCAATCAATATAAGAAGAATAGTCTTTTTAGTAAATGGTGCTCAATTAATTGGTCATCCATAGGCAAAAAAGAAAATCTCAACATAAATTTTAATGGGAAATAGATCATGGACTTTTATGTAATCTACAAAACTTAGGAAAAAAATTAGGAGAAAACATTCAAGACCAAAGACTATGCGAAGAGCTTTTAGACTTTATATTAAAACCTTGACTGCAAAAAGGAAAAAAAAATGATAAATTGAACCTCATCAACATTGAAAATATTGCTCTCAAAAAACCCAGTGAAGAGAATGAAAATACAAGTGGCAATGGGAGAAAATATTTGAGAGCCACATATCTGATGAAATGTTTGTATCTAGAATATAGAATATGTAAAAATCTCAGACTCAAGAGGAAAAAAATAACAAAAGAAACATTTCATTTAGAAAAGGGGCAAAAATCATGAATGCACATGTCACTGGAGATGATATACAGATGACAAGCATGTGAAACAGTGTTCAACATCATAATCTACTGGGGAAATTTAAAACCAGAATGATGCATCCTTACACAAGTATTATGTAAAATGGCTAAAATCAAAATAGCAACAATACCAAATGCTCACAAAGGCCTAGAGATACGTGTTGATGGTTGGGGGCATGAAAAGTCCATTGTTTCATAGATTTCATGATAAAATGTACAACATTATCACATTGCAGATGTTTTGCTATGCTAGAAACATGACACAAATTAAATTCATGGGCCACAACGGTGTGACCTGAGTTGGCTGATCAGACCAACTAGCAGTGCCACGACCTGCAAAAGTGTCAACTATGGTAAGACACTGCTGATAATACTGAGAGAAGGGTTAACGTGTGAGGCAGTAAATCTTCTAGGATCAGACAGGACCAGTGCCCCATGCCATGTGGCCACCCTCACTGCTAGACAAAGGGGTCAACCCTTTTCAGAAGTCAAGAGTCTGGCATGGAATAGTTATGTTTCCATCAGAAACAGTCTGTGATGGAGGAGGCGTTGCTGTGCTCAGAGAGAAAGGGTGGTATTTTATGGGACACAGGCTCAAACATCAGCTTGAATTCCGTTGGTCTCATCAGATAAAGGGCATTTAACTTAGGCATTTGCATGAAGGATCCAGATGGTTTGATCAGCAACTGTGATTAGTTTTTGCAGTTCATGGCCCCAAAGAGGAGAGTATTAATCTGCCACTCTGTAGTTTTCCAAGTGGCAAACCAAACACAGGGGCCGCTGGCAAGTGCCCAGACTTCAATGGAATTTTAACAAGTTTCGTCTAGGTGAATATTGGCCAGAGCTATGCAAATGCCTTGACTTCTGTCCACTGAGCTGAGTGACCGTATCTTTTTTATTCTTTGCTGCTAGCACTGAGGTGGAATAGATGTAGAGCCCAGTGAATGCCATCAGTTTTCACCTCAGCCAAACCATCAGTGAAGTAGGTAGGCCCAGATATTTAGGGGATCCCCACTGTGAATGAAGGGTCCAGCAACTTTCTTATAAGGCAGTGGTGTGGGGGGATGGAATTGCTCCCAAGGCTGTGATTGCCACGGCCAGGCACAGTGTCTTAACCATTTTTATTTGACAAGCGAGGCTAATTAGATCCTTCCTACCTTGTTAATTGTTAAGTCCAAGTTAACCCACACCGAAGTCAGGCATTTTGTTTCAATAAGAACCCAGTGGCAAGCTAATAACCACCTTTCAAAGTGAATAATCCTGGCAGGCCTGTCATGGAGAGAATGAGGCCAATACTGAGGGGTTGCCTCTGCATTGAGGCTGCCTCCCTTATACAAAGGGCCTGTTGGCAAAGTCATCCGTCATAGAGACTCACAGCTCAGAGAGATCATTAGTGCTGTGGAGGCACAAAGACAGACTGGATGGCTTCCCATGCCGACTTTTGTTTTGGATCTGCACAAAGGATGATAATTTGTGTATTGTTCAATAGGAAAGACCAGAGAGAATGGCCATTAATATTAAGTACATATTGTCTCTACTACTCAGGGTCTAAGAAGATCCTGGACCTCCTGTGTGGTGGTGGTAGGAGGCTGGGAGACAGTGGTTTTTCCTTGACTGCCAGATAGATTACGTGTTTTGAATCCATTCCCTTGGTCCCAAGACATTTAGGTTATCAGCATATTCCTGACATTTGTCAGGGTTGTTGAGACAGATGATTCTGACTCACCAACCAGTAAGATGTCATGTTTATGTAGTGGAGCTTTGAACAGTGGAGGATAGAGTTACTCATGCTAAATGCAGACCAACCATTGGTTGTAAATGAAAGGCCTGTTTAGGGAAGTGATCCACAGGTTGCATTTTCCTGGGCTTTCTCTGATTACTCTCATCACCTGTGTTATCTCCTCCCAGATTCTAGATTTCGGCAGTAGCTCAAATTGCAGCCTATTGGTTTCACAGTTCATTTTGTCTATGGCTTGCTGACCTTCATTGGGATCCTTACTCCAAAGGGCATTTTGGAGCTTGTAGTTTTCATAATTTTAGTTCAAATAGCCTCATATTTTTAAAGTTAAAATACAACATTTTAGAATTTTATATAGCAAAGACATGCTAGTCGTGCTCATTGATAACAATTTAGAAGCCGAGGGAACAGAATACTTGATTTATATGCAATAATAGTAAAAAAAAATGCTTTTAAAATACTGCCTAGCCCATAAAGTGGCATATACATGAAGATACTCTATTCCGACAGGATAATCAGATTGTCCCTGTGTACATCTGTGCTATAGAAATGATGACACATGACAGGAAATGTCTCTTTAAGATGCTTGTAATTAATATGACTCAGTGCCTTAAATTCTCCATTTGAAAGAGAACAGTATAGCAGGGCCTCATGCCCCATTTCCTTCTCCATTAATTTTTGCTAAGGGGGGTTTCTGACATGAAGGAGAGAAGTCCTAGGGCTGTGTACAATGCATTGCCCGTGTTGTAGCACCATGCTGCCAGATGCTTCCCCTCCTGCTCCTCCTCCGAGGAGGCAGATGAAGGTCAATGTAAAAGTGTGCGTGTGTGAAGCATCTGTACCGACTGCATTATACCTGCCATGTCAGCAGTACCCGCACTCACCTCTGAGGTTCAGCAGAGGGAGAATAAAAGAAAGGAGAATTTCAGGTGATAATTTAGTGGGAAAGAGCAGCACGCAGGGAATAATGGTAGTGACGAGAACTCTTTATGCCCTTATAAAAGATTACTGCATAGGGGTATCTGTATTGTTCTCGTTCTCTTTCTCTCTCTCTTAATATCCTTGCAGAAAGAGAAAAAGGTGTGTTTTAGTTGCAAGATACATTTTTTTCTCCTATTTATTGTTATTAACAGCTTTGAATATACGATTTCCTCTCTAGCATTTTCTGGAAACTGTTTCTTGGATGTTAAAGAAATATAGAGAATGCATGTATGTATTTGTGCGTTTGTGTGTGTGCATACACGTGTGCTTATGTTAGGTATTTGTGTGTGTACCTGTGATTAGAAAGCTTGGGAGCACTTGGGGAATTTGATTTGTCTGTATTTTCTGTTTATAGCGATAGAGTTCTAATAATTGTCTCATTCCTTCTTTTTGCCTCTTGGGCTCTGGAAAATCTCTGACCTTCACTACCCTGCTCTCTGTGGCTTTATGGCCTGGATTTAGCTGAGATTGAGAGACTGGACTCTAATTATGAAGCAGAGGATTGCTTGAAGCTAGAAAACCAATTAAAGTGAGTTTAGTAAGATTAACTGATTCTCAAGGTAGAGGAACATTTAATTAATAAATATATAAAATACTGCACATATTATATCTGATCTTTGTCGACTAAATTATTTCAGATGTTTTTCTATATATCAGTGTGACTGCAAATGGCATAATGAGAATAATAAATATTTTCATTAATATAAATGCTCACTGTCACTTCATGTGCACGACACAAATGCCAAATTACGGATGGCCACAGGACATACCCAACAGGAGTCTGAACCAGGACTGAACCCAAGACCTGAACAAAGGGTTAAGAAGGAGAAAAGGGTGAAGCAAAATCCAGAGATATAAGGTAGGTGAGAGAAATGTGCTTGGAAAATCAACATCAGACTGCCAAGTGGATTCTTGCCATCCAAAGAGAAATGGGTCAGGGCATAGGCACTGGACAGGGTTCACATTTCAGCTTTGTAAAAAAATAAAATAAAGGGCACCAAAGATTTTTTGTTTTGTTGTGGTTAAGGCCTAACTTTATTTACTTGCCAGGGAGGGAATCCATACCAGTGAAGAATTTCTCTAGTAGCACTTGAAAAAAATCAGAACTTTCAAAGTGTTACAAAGGGACCATTATAGTGTTGATGCTACTTAAGTTGTAAAACCTAGAAATCTAAAGATGAATTCACAACTAGTTAATGTTTATTATTGATGGGTAGTGAACATATTTTCAGTTAAGGTCTGATTATGCAGTGTGCTTGGTGACTTATGGGCTTCAAGTGTTAGAACCAGTTATGAAGAAACACAGCACTGAGCTTTGTTATTTGTCACTCAAACAGCTGTAAATGAAAAAAAGTAAAAAATAATCACAAGAACAATGAAGTAAAGTAGGAGGACTATTTAGACCATTTGTCAGTTGTGTTTTACAGAATCAGATACTTATTTTGTTAGTGTAAGCATTTGTTACAATTTACAAAACTGTGTACCTGAAATGGGAATTTTATGTAAGTTATACTTAAATAAAATTATTCAGCATAATCTTATATGACATTTTAACATATTTATTGAGATAATATTCATATATTATAATATCCATATAGTTAAAGTATACAATTAAATGGTTTTAAGTATATGATAGTGTTGAACAACCATAACCACAATCTAAGTATAGAATATGTTTCCCCATTAAACAAACCTTTGTATCTATTACTAGTTTTGTCTTTCACTTCTTTTTAACTTTCTTTTTCTCCATGTATACGATAAAATAAGCATTAAGTAAGTTTAGTTCATACTTAGATTATTTTGTAATGTAAACATTTACTTGTGCCATATAAATTATTGGTACATGAATGCTGTAAAATATTTAATTTTATGAATGTATCAATTTATTTACATAATATCCTATTATATGGTATGTAGATTATTTTATTGAAGGCTTTTGTGAAAAGCAAACTATAGATATAGAACATATTTATAGCTTTCTTTTATTTGAAATGAAGAAAATTCTATTATTTTGCCATTTTATTAATCTAGAAAAGTGATAACAAAGATTTATAATCCTATATAATAAAGAGCTAATATGCTAATTAGACCGAATAGCAGAATGACTGTCTGTACAACCTTCCAGACAAAGCCCGGGCTACAAGGGCTGGCCAAGGCTGCAAGGGGCCGTGAGGGCCTATGAAGGCTGACCAAGGCAGCTGGGGCTGCAAGAGCCGAGCCCTTTGCATGAATTTACTGCATCGGGCCTCTAGTGAATAATAATAAAGAATAACTATCGGTAAAGCTGGTTGAAAACAATTCTAATTTTAAACCAGTGTTGCAGTTAGCATTAAATAAGTGTTGTGAGTGGTAAGATTTGGGTGGCCTGGATCTCGGGGAAAGCTTTTTAAATTAAGTGGTCAGAGCAGAATATAAAATTCTTAATCATTAGTTTAAAGATTATTTTAAAGTAGAAAATATCAAGTCAGTAAAAGTTATCTCATTTTCCCTCTAAGGAATCAATTCATTCTTGTCACATATTTAATAACTAGTGACCTGGTGCACAGATTCATGCACGGTGAAAGGAGATTAATTAGAAGGTGGTCAATGGGGGCAGGACTTGGGCAAGATGGGCTATACATGCTGGAGCCAACCTCCTATGGTCCCTGGCAGGCAGCACCTGGGACAATGCTGTGGCTCCAAGGGCTTCTGTAGAGTGAGCAGGATCCCCCCAGCAGGTGGGGTCCCTTGGCCTGGCCTGCTGGGATCGGGCAGAAACCTGATCTCTGACCTCCCCTGAGGGGTCCAAGGGCCTAAGAGGGCACTCTGCAAAGTTGCTGTCATACAGGGTGTGGAATGCAAACCCAAGTGTGCAGTAAACCAGAGTCAAGGTTAACAGTGCCCCAGCAACAACATAACTGCAGCTAAAGGTGAATCATGCACATCCATGAGAAATCAGGTTCCCTCCTCTCTGGTTCCAGGGTGTATTATCCAAGAACCACTGCTGCCAAGTCACCTCAGCTCAGCAGCTCCTGTGTTGAGTGTCTTCCCCCTGGCAGTCAGTGCACATCACACCTACTGGACAGTTGGAGAGTCAGACAGTTGCTTAGATAGATAGATAGATAGATAGATAGATAGATAGATAGATAGATAGACAGATAGATGATAAGAAGAGATAAACGTAAAAAAGCACAGAAAACAAGATTTCTTCACCTCTTTACTTGTTTGACCTCCAGTATTTTAAGAGGAATACTAGATAAACTTGGGGGAGGAGAGTCATCTATAGTACCCTTCCCGTCACAAAGACAGGAAGTTCTAAATGTTGGGCTTTTGTCTCTCCAAGCTCTTGAAATTATCTTTAACAAAATGGTGTATTTTTATTTTTATTTTTATTTTTATTTTTATTTTTTTGCTTGAATGATCTGAATTGACTAGATTTTTTCACATGAACTTTTTTGGATTGTCAAGGGACTCTTTGCCTGCTGCTGCTGACACAACGCTATGTCATGGACAGTATGACCACAGTGAGCAATTGGTATTCTTCAAGGATGTGTGGATAAAAACGACTTCTGCAATCAAAAGGTTGAAGGCCTGGAAACCTCTTTTTACTCAGAGGGCTAGAAAGCCAGTCTTTAAGAAAGCAAATCAATTTTTTTTTCAAATAAATGCAAGATAAAGCTTGGCATTGTTATCCCAGTGGTAGAGACAGGTAGGATTTATTTGTCTGTTAATGCACAAAGGTGAGTCATCTCTGCCAGAATTCTCCCACTGGAGGTGTAAACATCCTTTGATTTGTAATATTATTTTAGATGTCAATTGGATCAGCCTTTTGCTTTATGTGTTAGTTTTATATGTAGCTTTAATATGCTTTTTTTGGTTGCTAGAGGAAGGAGAGTAGGTAATATATATAAAAACTATTGTTTGGTAATTAATACTCATTTCCTTGAAAAAAATCAACACCTACTTTGACAGGAACAATACAATCCTGTTTGATTATCTGTTACTGGTATGACCATCTCTCTCTCTCTCTCTCTCTCTCTCCCCCTCTCTCTCTCTTTATAGATATAGATATAGATATAGATATAGATATAGATATAGATATAGATATAGATATAGATATAGATATAGATATAGATATAGATATAGATATAGATATAGATATATAGATACATTCTATAACATATTTAAATCAAATATATATATATACATCCAATATATATATGCACATCCCTCCTCTCTCCAAAAAAGAACATAGTGCCCTCGTCTTCCCAACTCACATATGCCCACTCCTGGTCAGTGTTGGGGGAGTGGGCAGGTGTGGAAGTGCTCCATAGACACTCAGAGGGATCCAGGTTTAAGGACAATGATCACAACAGTCGCAGGTCCAAAGGGAAATCCCTACAGGTTCTTGTATTGAAAATTAAACATATTGGCCTTATTTACTTTATTTATATTTTGCATTTGATCCACAGTGATAAACTGCAAAAAGGAAAAAAAATACATCTTTATTGTAATAAGTTAATCTAGTACATAGGTCTGAGAAAGCCCAAACCAGTTGGTTACGGCAATAAGAGCTTCTACCATGCTGCCTATGTGT
Organism: Vespertilio murinus; assembly: GCA_963924515.1. NCBI lineage: Eukaryota > Metazoa > Chordata > Mammalia > Chiroptera > Vespertilionidae > Vespertilio > Vespertilio murinus. Next base: position 45,788,639 of record OZ004709.1, on the reverse strand, counting down.
TCCCTCAAGCTCCACCCTGTGGCCTTGCTCAGTAGTTGAGCATTAACCTATGAACCAGGAGGTCACGGTTCAATTCCCGGTCAGGGCATATGCCTAGGTTGAGGGTTCAATCCTCATGGAGGGTGTGTAGAGGCAGCTGATCAATGATCTTCTATCATTTGTGTTTGTATTCCTCTCCCTCTCCCTTTTTCTCTGAAATCAATAAAAACATTAAAAAATAGAAAATAAATGTATTGGCCTTAAAAAAAACAAAAAACTTTTACATCGCTACCAACTCATTGGACAGAAGAAACCACATGGCTCACCCTTCCAGAGGGGACCAGGAGATGGAGAGAGAGGAATATTTGGGAACTACACTGATATTTTAAGTCTCTAACAATGTTTTCTTTCAGAATTTCTTAGTCTCCAGGGAGCCACATCCCTTGCCAAGGCACAAGCAAATCCCATTTTTACTATTTCTCTCCTGCAAACCCTATGATGTCACTTCATTTACCCTCATGGATTTGCACTGGAATGTGGATACACCAGAACTAAAATTTAAGAAGTAAAAATATTCGAGGCATGCTGTTTTGTTCCTTGTGCTTCCTTTTTTTGAGGAGAAGGGTCTGAAAGGCATTGCTCATAACATGAGTTTTTAAATTATTCCTGGTCTTTATGACTGCTTATAAATATTTCAATTTTTATGTTACATAATTAAAAAATAGAACAAAATATATTTCTGGCTCTACTGAGGGCAGTGAAATTCCATCTGAGTCTTTGCAGTTTATCTTCTGATGTCTTAATTTGAACATAATGATTTGAAATAGATTTTTGCTTACATCTCACTCCAGATAATGAGGTATGGCTTTGAAGGGTTCAGTTTGGGACTGACATTATTATTGTCAATACTGATAATACTTTCTGCTAGTTGAGACCCTGATAGGAACAAAACAGAGTTAATTTTTAAAAAATGCATATCAAATTATATAACAGCATTTGACAGCTAAGCATAATGGTCAAAATATTTTTAATAAAATAAAATATTAAAAAATTACAAATGTTCCACACTTTGGTAAGAAAGTAAAGGACTACAAAGTTTGTAGTAAAGGAATAGGGAGTGTTGACGAAAGGTGCTCAGATATAATACTGATATATTCAGTATTTCTGTAGGTTTAGGCATTAATTAGGCACCCTTTCATTTCTTACTCCATTTAACCTCTCCCGGATGGAACAGCTGGTGGAGTAGGCATTCATTATCTCCAGTTTACAAGTGAGGACCTGGAGGCCGGGGAAGGGTTGTAGGGGGTTATGTAGTTATCCAGTGTCACAGATAATAAGAGCTAAGACTCAGACCCAGATGGACCAGATCCTCTGAGCTTTGTTTTTTCTATCCTATTATTCCCAGTATTGATATTTGCAGTGACTTTTAACTGGGAAATGCATTCCCTTTCTACTTGAAACCTCAGAGGGAGATAACAAACCTTACAAAGTGTTCTAGGAATGGATTGTAATGGGAAATGTCAAGGCTTTTATCATTGGGGCCTTTAGAGCTTTGAGTCTAAATCGCTCAAGCTGGACACTAACTAGACAGCTAGTCCAGTCATAGTGTCAGCACACCCTAAAGGAAAGATATAGCCACTGAGATACTGATGTTGCGTTCATGGCACAAAATGGGCCATTCAGAAGACCAACTCTACTCAGTGATGCCGATTATACGTACTTAGGTTATCATAGAGGCCTAAGAGATGCTCAGATTTGTTCTCAGGCACCAGGGTGACCAAAGAAAATATACAGTCTTGCACATTTGTGGAAATGATAGCATAGAATATCAGTGCCAGTTAAATGCTACCATAACATATGTCCAGGGGACAAAGAGAGGTCAATGCAGCAACAAGAGCAGTAGAAGGAGTCTTGGAATGCTCTTCTACATTTCAGAAGGGTCACAGGCAGGAAGTTCCAGGCAAGACTAAGGGAGCCCCTGTTACCTGCCTGGCAGGATGACTTGGAGGGTGTCAAGAGGCCCAGAATCATCCCTGAAATCTTGACTTTAGCCACACATGGCTACCAAAGTAGTAACTCCAGAGAACCACGACGTGAAGTTCAACCACACCATTGAAAATTGTATTTGGTCTTATGTAACCTTAGTGCTCTGTTTGATAAACGTGTGACAAGGGATTTGCTGTTTAGCAATATTACAGCTATTATGACCAGCCTGTGTTTGTGCCATGCTTATTTTTAGCTTCACCATCTCACAGGTGTAAGCATCTTTGAGGTGGTGGAAGGGGGTCTCTTCTCAGCAGATATAGCAAAGTCACAGACCCTGAGAAGACATTAAATTTGAGATTTTTGTTTTAAATTATGACGAGAGAAAATAAAACCCCTTTTTAGCTCCTGAGGAGGACCTGTTTCTTCTCAAAGTTGAAGAAGAGGGGTACTAGCTAGAAGCAAAGGCAAAGTGGTGATTATTTTGCTAAAGAAAACAGTTTTTTGGTCTCACAATATATCATGGGTAAGAATTTTGACTTTTTCCTAGAGCTCATCTTATATAATGCATAAGCTACATTTTTCTTATGTTATGAATATTTACTTTCTGTGCAGAAATAGCCACGTGAAATTCCTGTCACATAATATCTATTTTCTGAGGTTCTCAAATGCGAAGGCCTTGAAAGACCAAGTCAGATTATTCAAAGATGAAGATTCACTTTTATTCCTTTTCTTATATCTTTTTTTGCCTTATGTCCATTTCAATACTCATTAACACCTGTATATTAAAGGCTAGGAAGGCAAAGGGGATAAGAAGAATGTCTTCACTTTCAGATGTTATTAATCTTTCAAGGTATTAATCTTTCATTAATGGTAGCTCTGATCAAAACCAAGTGGAGCTGATGGATTTTTTCCCCTTTTGTCAGGCATATTTCTCTTCTAGAGTAACTTGAAGGTTGTTACTATATTACAGAATAAAGTTATTTTATAGACTCACATCGATGTATTGCTTATTTATATACATGTCAATTTAATTATTTGCAATTATTTATACTAATGTTTCATCTATATATTACTTTTATGTATGTTTCACTTGGTGACTATGAGATATCTGTATTAAACAAGTAGTGTCTTTTTTTCCTTTGGATTACATGAACTGAAATCTTTTTTAATAGTTACTAAAAGTATAGCACTATCAGTTATTGGAGAGTAAAACAATAGTAGAACTATATCATTTAATAGACAGATTTAGTAATCAACAAAGGGATATGTTTAAAGAACCTGGACCTGTAAGGAGGAGGTTCTTTTGGTTGTGCTTGTATTTCTAGGAACTAGGGGCTGCCTCTCACAGATGCTTCTGCCCTTCACCCAGTGTCCCCTGTAAAATGCACTATTCTCTCACTTCTGATGAAATAGCATGTAGTAGGTGTGGAATAAAATATGTTGCTGTTGATGATTGGGCAAAATCATTAATAATTATAATGATTAATTTTACTGCCAGTAGCAAACACTATGTAATTTGCAATGCATGCATTATGTAGTCCTCACAAGTGATATATGAGATTGATATCATTATTGTTTGCATTTATGGATGAGACATCTGAAGGTTAGGGAATTTAATTAATCAAGCTGGTGAGTGGTGCGATCAGAATTTAAACCGAGGCAATCAGATTTCTGAGCACATGCTCCTAATCACTGTGCCAAAGAGCCTGGGATGTTTACCAAAGATGGCCAAGGTGTCCTACCTGGAAGTAATGACCAGATGCAATAGAATGAGGTTAAGGTACTTTAATAACATTGTCTGAAAACTTTTGTAATATATACATAACTATCAGCATAGTGTCTAGGAAAAGGAAAGGCAAAGAGCAAGAATTTAGCAGTATTTAAAACAACACTTTAAAGAGATGATTTTCTGATCCCACATGACTGAAAGAAGCATAGGCTTGGTTAGACTAAATGTCCTTAGAGTTGAAAGTGAGCTTCCTTCAGTGTACCATGTAGTCATGGCCAGCCTGTCTACAGAGAAAAACCTCTTTGCCTGCTTGCCGAGCCACCTTTTATATGCAAGTTGGTCTCCAAAGTGGATATGCCTCAAAATAGGGTAACCGATTAGCTACTTTTGGATGAAAAGAAATGGACACACTGGCTTAGGCATGCCCCTAATGCATTTTTAGATTGCTGTAGTCACTCCAATGGAACGTATAAAATCAAGTGTTTGGATCTGATCAGAAGAGGCTAAGTTCTGTTGCCTGGTGATTCAGTTCCAGTCCCTTCCATTTGTGAGACTTTGATCATGGAGGAAGCATATCTCCTGGCTTTGATGTTCCTGAAGGTTGTAGGAACAATAGAATATGTTTCCAATCTTGTAAACAACAGTAACAATAATTGGCACTTGGATAATATGATTTTGGTTTAAGGAGCTTGTTCTGATCTTGAGTGGAATCATCCAATGTGCTCCCAAACCTGTTCTCTACCCACACAATTCAGTTCAATCCTTTTATTGAAATGCCATTTTCCACCTCACTTGGACAATCATTTTCATGAAAAAAAGCTGGCTACCAGAAGATATTTTGGCCTAGGACAGTTGTTTTCAGACTTTTCTGTATATTAAAATCACTCCAGTGGACTTTTAACAGTATTGATGCTCAAGTTCAATCTCCTACCAATTCATTCAGAATCCTTTGGGGACAGTACCCAATATTTTAAATATATTTTTATTGATTTCAGAGAGGAAGGGAGAGAGAGAGAGAGAGAGAGAGAGAGAGAGAGAGAGAGAGAGAGAGAAAGAAACAACAATGGGGATCAATCCTACAACCCGGGCATGTGCCCTGGCTGGGAATCAAAATGTGGCCTGCTGGTTCATAGGAGGATACTCAATCATTGAGCCACACCTTCTGGGCAGAACCCAGTATTTTTAGAATATCCTAAGTAATTCTAATATACAGCCAAGTGTGAGAAATATAAACCTTGAATCGATAGGACTGTATCTTAAGTTAAATAGTTATTAGTAACAGCTTTACCTGCTTATGTAGTAAAAAATTGAAACCAACCATCTTCATTATTTTTAATTTACTCTTAAAAAGAAGTTAAATTGTAAATTAATGTAATAAAAATTGAACTTCAGTCATATTTTCTAACCTTAAGTTTTCTAAAAAATGTTTATTATATTCATTTATAGATTTGTTTTTGGAAAACTAAGCGAAATGGACTTATTATAAAATAAGGACCTATATTCCTGTTGTAGTTCTAACATAGCCTTTCTTTATAGTTCTCAAAAAGCTTTAGTACTCTAATGCCAATTCATAACTACATTTTCATAACAATTTAATGAAGTGATAAAATGGTTTATGCATGCATGTTTATATACACACATTATGGTTCTTTATTAATTATTCTGATTCAGTTTCTCTATTTTTGCTGTTTGTAGTGGAATAATTAGGGAATCCAGTTTTCAAAATTTCAGGTAAATCATCGTTTAGGTGAATAATGCCTTTTAGAGTTATGTAAAAAGGAGGATTTCTAATTAATATGAAGATAAGTAATGATTATTTGGGTTTTGTTTGTGTTTTATTAGGGCTTAAGATCAGTCTTGAAAAAAAGTTTGGTGCACCTTTTTTTGTTGTTGTTTAGGTTTCTTTCTCCCTCTCAATTTAAAATAAAAATAGCACACATGCCTGGAGAACACACACATACATACACCTTCAGGGTGGTTGATTCGGAAGTCTGAGAATCACTAATAGTCAGTGTTGCCTTCAATTCACACTCCAGACTATCTTATTTTGGATTCAATACCCTAACTCTATGAAATATCCCCCTCAAGACCCATATGGACTCTTGATCAGCTTTGACTTACTCATTTTTATATTTCACTTCTTTAGAATATATGACAGAGTTGAACATCTCTTTCCTTAGTGCAACTTTTCTTATTCTCTTCTAATAATGCTGTCTTCTTGACTTTTTCTTCTTTCGTCTTCTTTGCTTGCTCCAGACACAGAATGTACCCTTCTTTCATGAAAGTTTTATTCACCAGGCTGAAAACAGAAAATTGCTATGTAGATGACTCTAAAGCCTCTTTTCTAACCCCAATCTTCCTCTGAAACTTTATACCTACATTTCCAACTATTTTCTGAAAACCGACAACTTAAACTTATCTGTCCTCTCTGCTCCTGAAAATAACCGAGGATCATTTATTTATTGAGTTGAGCATGAAGTACATGATATATATTGACTAATTACCTGTGTTTGGATGTTCATATGTATTTTCCAAAGTTTTTCCTCTATCAAGACTCAGTTAAAGAAGACTAAACCGAGAAATGTACCTACCGCATCTCAGTCACCTGTGTCCTGTGACTTGATACATGTCTGGCCTTTCTGAGTTTCATTTTTTGAATATAAAATCTATGGTTGATTGACAAAAGGAAGTCTGAATAGATAACTCTCATATTTGGAAAATTAGAGATTCTTCTCCTGTTTTGAATTAATTCTTGCATTATCCTTTCTGTTCTACTTAGACTTTTTTTTTGTCTGAGTAAACTAGTGGGCTCTTTGCAATCCTCATGTAAGTTAAGCTGCTTTTCAAACTTCTTTTAATGGAATTGACTGGATCTTGTGAAAAAAGACAAACTTATACCCCGTGAGTCTCTAGAAGCATTTGCTCATTTCCCTTACTTGGGAAGTGCTCATAGAATTGCCTTCTTCCTTAGCTTTTCCAGGAAGTGCCTCTCTTGATGTTTAGCCTGAGTTGGACTTCTGAGGCTTTAGTTAGTTGGCACTTCTAGAACTACAGCCTTTATGCCAGACTGTCTACTGCCTTTTCACACCTCTTTAATTTGCTAAAGTGGTAACAATTAGCACTGATTTGTTTAATGAAGTGCCAAACCAGCCACATCAACCTTTATAAAGAGAGAAACCAAAATGTAAGATCTTTGTATTTCAACTTTGTCTTCTTCTTTTGCAAAAATTGGCCACTGGGATTTCTGGCCAGAATCTTAAATTACACATGAAATAATGTAAATAATCAGATAACTAGGTAACATGGAAATTACATGTGCACCAGGAAGAAATAATGGATCTGAAAAATTGAACAGTTTTGCAATGACAGTGTTTCTCAAGTGCTTAAAAGAACAAAAATTATAATGTTATTACTCTGAAATGGCTACATTACAATATGCTTTTTATCATCAAATATTAAATTATTTCTGCCAGTCCTCTTAGGCAGGTGGTTATTGACTTCCTAATTGTGAATATATGTCTCCCTAATTAATAGCCAAACTGCCATATGATATTATTTTTTAGTTAATATTTATTTAGTGAGATCCCAAAGCATTATATTTCTAGGAAGTTCTCTGGGGATGTCCCTTTTATTGACTAATTCTTTTGCTTTATTAGTAGATATGCACAGATAAGTGGTCTTTAAAATAGATGGCCTATTTAGGGGACTCTGTATATTGAGGAGAGACTATTTTCTGTTTATCAATGGGTGGTTTGAAGAAGATGGTGTCATATACCAGGAGTGATGCATGGAGCTCAACTGTGTTGACCAGCCATGTCTTAGATGTTCTAGAGACAGACCTGATGATCCAGCAGGCAATCTGATTTTAATGACTAGAGGCCTGTTGCATGAAATTTGTGTACAGGGGAGAGGATTCCCCTCAGCCCAGCCTGCACCCTCTCCAATCTGGGACCCCTACAGGCATCAGGCCTAAATTGGCAGTTGGATATCCTTCTCTCAATCCAGGATCACTGGTTCCTAGTTTCTCACCTGCCTGCCTGCCTGGTCACCCCTAACTACCACCCCTGCCAGCCTAGTAGCCCCTAACTGCTCCCCCTGCTGGCCTGGCCACCCCTCATAGCCCCTCCACTGGCCTGGTAACCCCATGCAGCCTGCTTGTTCAGTTGTTTGGTTGTCCTTCACTAGCCCCCTGCCGACCTGGTCATAGGCAGCTATCTTATGAGGGTTAATTTGCATATTACCTCTTTATTATATAGGATTTTCATGAACAGGCCTATAAAACAATTACTAAATAAATAAAATAAAAATGTCCTGCCATTCAGTGGACTGACACTTAGTGTTTACTGTGGAGAGGGCATCATTGAACAAGATAGATTTGCTATTTTCAAACTCAGTACACAGAAAAAAATTCCAGACTGTTGTATGTTTTACTGAGATAAAATGTTTAGATCGGGAAGATTGGGTATTGGAGAAATACAGTAACTAAAATGTTATGATTATTTACAAAGGAATAGTGTAAAAATAATAAAATAAGCAAAATTATAAAGTCATCTTCATTTGTCTTTTTCTACTTTGTTATTTTTTAAAGCTTTTGAATAATATCTATGAAGTAGTCATTTTAAATATTTCTATTTTCTTGAGGAAAAATTATCTATATTGATTATGGGACTTCCAAGATTCCAATGGGAAGCTAAAATTTAACCATGGATAACCAAAGATAAATTATATTGCCGTCACATGAAGCCAAGAGTTCTCTGTGGAGGAGTGAGTGTAGAGTAATATCACTTTAGACATTTGACAATTTTTGGAAAGTATTTCAGTTGTCACAGCCTAGGGAATGGTTGATATTGGCATCTAATGGATAAAAGCCAGGGATGCTGCTAAACATCCTACAATGCATAGGCCAAATCTGTCTCACCTCGGACTATATTAAAAAAACAAAAACAAAGCAAATAAATAAACAAAAACTATACAGCTCAAATATCAACACTGCCAAGGTTGAGAGTCCCTGCATTAAGATGAACTCTGCTTAATAGTACCTGAAAAAAAATTTTTGTGTAAGTTGCCTTGCTTTCTTTGTCTTGTAACTTTAACACCTTTGTCAGTAGTTTATATTTTAACATTTTTCAATGTACTAATTCTTTCATTACTTAAATTGATTGTTTTTTGTTTTTATTTTTTTAATTCAAGTTTTATTTTCTATGCTACTTTTGTTTCTTTTTCTTAACTTTCAAGTTATATGTTTACTTAATGCATACTTATCAAATAAATGAAGTTATAATAGAGGAATATAAAGTATTTTGGCTACTGAAATTGAAAATGCCTTTGGTATTGGGAGTTGTACCAAAGGCTACTGTTCTGTAATTCGCTGCAGTAGGTACTATTTCTTTAGTGCAGGGCTCTCAGCTCCTTGATGTGATCTTTCAATTAAGCTCATCTCCTTCAGTGTTTAATCTCCAAAAGAATTGCTTTTGCCTTGTTCCCCTATAAAGAACATAGATTATTAAAAATGACTTCCAATCTAATTTATTTTTTCTCAGAGGGAGTTATCTTCTTGAATGAGGAAGTATAAACCTTTAGGAAAAAAATGCATTCCCCTGTGTGTTCTAACAGGAGAGAAGGATATTCTGAGCTGCGACTGTAATAAGCTAAAGCATAGATAGGTTTTAGGCAGAAGATGATAGAGAATTAGATAAGGGAGAATTGGATTTGAAAGGTGCTGGTTCAGTGACAACACAGAATAAGGAGATCCATCTTTAGAATGGCTATCTTGAGAGTGCTCTTTGCAAAATTCTTTTCAAGCTGAGAGGTTAGTCAAGTAGCAGTTATAGGTCTTCTACTGAAGGGTACCAAAAATGCATTTCAGGTTCTCATGCACAGAATATGAAAGTGAAGACCCTGCAGTGAGAAAGCACTTGATATGAGATTAAGGAGTACAAAGATGATTATTGGGACTGGAGCTTGGTAAAGGAGAAACATGAGACTAAGAAGAGGTAGGCATGACAGAAAGGGCAAGATCAAACACATGCCTTACATAGAGAAGATTCTTAAAATAAGAGTAATTGTAACAGCATTACGCATGCTTATGACATGAGGCTTTTTAAAAGATCACTTAGTGAATAATGGATTGAAGGGGAAGTAAAAGTGGGAGTAGGGATACAAGTAGCCATTGCTTCAGCCCAAGTGAGAGACAGTGGTGGTTTGTACCAGGTAAGTGGTAGTAGAGATGGTGATATGAGACAAATGGTGGACATTTTGACTTTACAGACCTTGGTTGATGGATTATTGTGATGGAAAAGAAAGAGAAATGCAGCAATAACTTCCAAAATATCAACTTCAGCAACTCAGTGGATAATGGAGCCACTTATTGCAATAGCAATGATTAGAGAGGGATTTTCCCAAGAAGATCAACTGGTCAGTTTGAGATATTCTGTTTTATTTGCCTATTTTTCTTTTTATTTTTCCTGATTTTCAATATCAAAGTAAATATTACAAATAGAAAGTTGAATACATGAGTCTGAAGTCCTGATGAGGCAATTGGACCACATATTAGGTTTTGAGTTCTTGACAAACAGGATTCTGTTATAGCCATGGGAAGGGATAACATTCTCTAGAAGTGAGCCCTACCCCCCAAGAAAGATTATAGCTCAGAATGGAGCCTTGAGGAAGAACTCTAATACTAAGAGGTCAAAGAGGGTCGGAAGGAGAAAGAGAATCAAGAGGATAACCAGAAAATGCTGTGCTATCACTGAAGCCAGTAGCAGACAGTGATGCCTAACTATAATAAGTTATAATATCACAAATCTTTATAATATAAATCTAGTCCTTCACATAAAGCAGCATACTCTCTATCGGTTAATCAATTTATTTTCTAGTTAAAAATATAATCTGATGATGCATTGGTTAGTAATCTTACCTAATAAAAGAGTAATATGCAAATTGATCGTACCTCCACTATACACAAGCCATGCCCAAGAGCCATTTAGGACCGAGTATGCAAATTAACCCAACCAAGATGGCTATAGCCACAGAGCAAGCAGAAGACTTGGGTTTACCAGGCAATGGAGGAAGCAAGCTTCCCGCACACCCTGGCTGGCCCTAGACTCCACTCAAGGCTACAAAGTTTCAATTATAGGAGATAAATAAATCCCAACAAAAATGGCAGCAGCCACAGAACTGGAGCCAGCCAGAGGCTTGGCTTTCCCTGACAATGGAGGAAACCAAGCTTCCTGGCCTGCCTTGGCCTGTGCTCAAGGCTACAAAGTTTCAATTATAGAACATAAATAAATCCCAGATACCAAGGCCACCATTTGGGCTGCCAGGGGGCATGGTCTGCCTCTAAACCACTACAGGCTCCTCGCCCAGGCCACCCCATGCCCCAAGGGACACCCTGATCCAGGACACCCTTCAGGGAAAACCAGCCATTCCCCACCTGTACATCAGGCCTCTATCCTATCTAATAAAAGAGTGATATGTAAATTGATCATCACTCCAACACACAAGATGGCTGCCCTCATGTGGACATAAGATGGCCACTACAAGATGGCCAGTAGGGGAGTGCAGTTGGGAGGGACCAGGCTGCAAGGGAGGACAGTTGGGGGAAATCATGCCTCCATGGGAGGGCAGTTATGGGTGACCAGACTAGCAGGGGAGTGCAGTTTGGGACAATTGGGCTGGCAGGGGAGGGCAGTTGGGGGCAATCAGGCCAGCAGGGGAGAAGTTAGGCATTGATCAGTTTGGCAGAAGAGCAGTTACGGGGCAATCAAGGTGGCAGGCAGAAGAGGTGAGGGGCAATAAGGGAGATAGGCAAGTGAGCAGTTAGGAGCCAGCAATCCCAAATTGTGAGAGGGATGTTGAACTACTGGTTTAGGTCCCATCCCTGTGTGATGGGGCCTAAACCAGCAGTCGGACATTCCCTGATAAGTCCCAGATTGGAGAGGGTGAAGGCCAGGCTGAGGGACACCTTACTATTACATGAATGTCATGTACTGGGTCTCTAGTAGAGTATAAAGAATAATTTTGTTTCCCAAACCAAAACTATGTAATTTTTTTCTTTCTTCTTTTTAATCTTTACCCAATGATATTTCTCCATTGATTTTTAGAAAGAGTAGATGATAAAGGGAAAAGTAGAGAGAAATATCTATGTGAGAGAAACACATTGATTGGTTGCCTCCTGCAAGAGCCCCGACTAGGTATGTGCCCTTGACCAGAATTGAAGCCTTCAGTGTACAGGTGAAATGGACCAGGGCCAAACTATGTAATTTTTAAAAATTAATATACTGTGAGTGAATCAAATAGTGTATTTTTTCCTATGCAGTAGGCAGAATAATCAGATAAATTATTTATTCATTCAGTCATCTTAATATACTCTCTTATATCAAGAACATCAATCATTATTATTTCTCTTATTAGAACCTTTTATGAGGTGACAGGAGATTTGACTTTGGGTAGTAGGCACATGGTCCTATATACAGATTTTTTAAATTAGTAATCCACACATGAAACCTGGATGTTCTTGTTGAGTAATGTCACCCTAATAAAATTAAAAAATAAAATGAGAAAAATAATTATTTTTAAAATTCATCTCTTGTGTGTTTGAAATAGTTTAATATATATATGGTCATAAAATTTCTCTAATTTAATCTCATGGTTGTTTAAAGTATATTTTTATTTTAACTTAACAGTATATTAATATCATTATAAATATATATATACCCTAAATACTAAAATTATTCTTAAAGAACATGAGATGGATACAGGTCTATACCAGCAACAGTAGTTGCCATACAGGATAAAGCTTAGAATGAAGCTGCCCACATAGATCTAAATGGCCCCCACCCATTTTATTTCTTAAGGTCAGAAAGCAATTAAAAAATAAGATAATTATGGTGAAAATGATATGGAATATGTTTGGATGTATATTCTTCTTCTGACAATAACATGGTTAGTTTATGTTGGTTCTTTATGTTTCCAGGTGCTGTTTCATCTCTGTCAAGATACCCACATTAAGATGACTATCACTTCCTTTTATACTGTTCATCACTAAATCTAGCAGAATTCACCTTGTTGGCTATACCAAGGAGATCAAATCTTTGAAGCATCATGTTACTGTTAGTCAAGCCTCCAAATTCATTATCAAGTTCACACATGCCTCTCAGATTTTCCACTTAGTGCAAGTGTGGACCTTGCCTCTGGACCCTTAAGGTCATTCCACAGAGCAAATGCTTCTATCTCTGACACACAGATGTTCACTTTCAAATGCAGACATCAGAGGAAAGTAGCCACACCCAATATCAGCAACATCTTCTCTTTCAGTATAGTTATGGCTCTAAAGAAATTGTGACTAATATTTGAAAAAAAGCTTTCTTTCTAGGATTTTTATGTACTTTGGAAAAATCCTCTGAATATATGTGGAATAAAATAAAATACTTTCTTGGTATACATACACATTTATGATATTTGTTTAATTGAAATACCCTAAAATTCAATAAACCAAAAAAAATGTTATGAAAATCATTGTTAGTGATTCTGTGATCCAAACTATTTTTTGTAAACAAGAGAACAATTAGGAACTAATTAAATGGAAGGGAAACTAAAACATTGAATGAAAGGGCATAACAGAGCATTGCTTTTGAAGAATAAAGTGCAAATATGCTTGGGACACTGCCAACCTCCCCCTTGAAGGTACAATTATTGATGCCAGATAAATGTCTAACTTTATCCCATGATGCTTTCCTTATGGGGGAATGACCTGACAGTGTGGATGTTTAAAATGGACTCTCTCACTTGACTGTTTTGTTTATGATGCTATAGAGTACACATCTTTAAATTTAATGTCTTCTGAGTCAAAACAACTAAGGCACATCTATAAAAAGAAAGTCTGCAGAAACCAGAGTCGTAAGTTAACGAGGTATTATTTTACCACTCCTTAGGAAGTGTGAACTATATTGACACTGTGGAGAAGAGTGAAAAGTAAAAAAAAGGCATTGAATCCAAAATGAACCAAACTGAATTTACCTCTTTCCCAGCCCCAGAGATAGTAACTACAAAATCACATTACTGACAAACATCTGGCCCTGAACTACTTCCCGGGCACCTGGAGTAGTAAAGATCTGGTGTCGGTTTTTGTCTTCAGTCAATTCATTAAGCTGCTAGGAGCCTGGGATATTAGATCACAATAATCTCATAAAATTGCCACCAGTGTTAAGCAATAAGTATGTTTGGATAGAGAAGCACAATTCTTTTCCCTTTTTTTTCTGCTAGAAAACAAAGCATTTTCCTTTTAGCGTGAGTCTTTATTCTTTAATAGAGTCAAGAAATGGGTTCTTTTTTCCAAGCTGTATTTTGAACAGGATTTAAAAATATAACAAAGTGCTTTATTTTTGAGTAATAAATTTGCTGATATAAGTCGGAAGGACATTAAGAGGATGAAAAGCTCTATAGCTCAGACAGAGATAATACTTTGGGGAGAGAGTATAGATTAAGAATCTTTGTTTGGGAAAATGAACTAACAACCTATTCCTGGCTATAGTGATAATTGGCTCATATGTAGAATATATGTAAAAAGAAAAGAGATACACTTTTTTAAAAAAAATGTACTATATTTTGCTTATGTGGCCCATGTTTTAAGAATCCTAAATCTGATATTTCCATTATAATGCTTCCTTCAATGCCAACAATTTGAATATGAACACATATTTTCTACTCTGTGGATATGAAGATAGACTTTGTTAGGGAGTAAATGATTAAGCTGCAGGTCTGTAACCCATTACCTCTTATCTAGCCCAATCTTACAGCAGATGGTTCCTGAGGTTAACACTCCAGGATTAAACTAAACAGGTTTACTGATTGCTTCAGCTGTACCTGTTATGATAGAGATTATATGGGATATATTTCTTAGAAGTATGAGATGCTATGACAGACCCACCAGTGAACTTAACTTAATTTCAATCAATCCCAGTATCTAAATTGACCTGGAACGATTTGCTTTCTCATGTGGTGGCATTCAGTAAATAATTGTTGTTTTGCCACATGGATATTTTAAGTCACTAGCTTATTAGTATATGTAATGATATGGCACTTGAACTTAAACTTTATGAGCAACTTAGTGAAATATATGATGATATTATGATAATTACTTTCTCAGAGGAAGAAGGGCAAAGGTAGTAAGGACATAGTCACCTATATGATGAAGAGAGACTGATGGATAAATACAGCTAAAATCTAAAACTGAGCTCTGTCTTAGACATTTCTCAGAATTATGTGGGCTGTTGTAATTGGGGACATTCCATAAAAGGTGAAAAATAAGTTGCTACTAACCTTGACAAAAAGAACAAGAGTCTCAGCAAATAGAAGGTCTTCTTCCTCATTTAGACACCCTTACTCTTTGCTGTGGCCTTGCTGATATTGTCAGGCAGATGAGCCCTAAATAACTAGACCATAAAGAGCACCCTTGAATGAGGCACTTTTTTATGGAAATCCCTTTGTGAATTTAGAGGAAGAATAAGATGGGTCACATACATGCTCACAAAAATATGCATAGCCAAAGGCTCTGGGGATCAGGATGCTAGGGCACATGCTTTAGTCAGATCCTCAGAGCCATTTACTTGATTTCTTGAAATGAGAAGGTTCCTGGGGGCTCAGCCATTCATTAATGAGTAAAGCCATAGCACATTTTCTGTTGTACCTGATGAAATGGCTGACGTAGTAAACTGAATCCAATGGCAATAGGAAAGACATCTCTTAGAAATGGCTGTAAGTGGAATTTCAAAGACAGGAGCCTGCACAGACTTTGCAGGGGGATTATATAGACCTTTCTCGGGGACCCCAGGCAGCTATAATGGTAGTTAACCAGGATTGAGATCCACTGTGCTCTCAGATTCCCTTACCCTGCAAAAGAAGGAGCTTTGATGAATACACGGATAAGTCTGGAACAGTGCATTCTCTATTATTCAGCCCATCTGGACATAATGATTATGATCAAGTCTAGCAGTTTACTGCTACTAACATGCAGAATATATAAGAAATATGCATGGCCACACCTCATTCCTTATCCCCCCATAAAAAAAAGATGGGCTTTATGGGGGGATAAGGAACACTTATTCAAAACATCAGGTACAAAGTTTTAAAGGAATGCCTTAATTGTTTACATTGACTATGAGAGGACTCTACTGGAAACTTTTCTAGGATCAGGAGATGGCAGGATTTAGGTGAGAACATGAATAAAACACTGTCTGTCTTTACCTACTTACACATTTTTTAATTCATTTTTCATGACCTGATGTCCTCAGGACATGAGATAAATTACACTGAGTGGCCAGATTATTATGCTCTTTGAACACATAATAATCTGGCCACTCAGGGTATATCCTATATAATAAAAGGATAATATGCAAATTTTCCCCTCAACCAGGAGTTTGACCCAGCAGGCAGGCTGGCCAACTATCCATATCCCTCCCCTTGCCAGGCTTGCTGGACCCCACCCATGCACCAGGCCTCTAATATATATATATATATATATATATATATATATATATATATATATATATATATATATATACTTGAGGCCTGTTGCATGAAATTCATGCACATGGGGGACAGGAGGGCGGGGTATATCCCTAATCCCAGCCTGGACCCTCTCCAATCTGGGACAACCCTCTCACAATCCAGGACTGCTGGCTCCCAAACTGCTGCCTTCCTGCCTGATTGTCCCAGACCGCTTCTGCCTGCCAGACTGATCACCCTCTAACCACTCCCTTGCCAGCCTGATCTATGCCTAACTGCTCCCCTGTCAGTTCAATTACCCCCAACACTCCTCCCCTGCTGGCCTGGTCCCCCCCAACTTCCCTCCCCTTCTGGCCTGATCGCCCGCAACTACTGTCTAATTTGGAAGGCAAAAATACCTTAAAACTATAGACTTGTATTATCATGTAATTTGGAAAGGATTGATCAGATTTTATTGTTCTAAGGCTCATATTATTAAAGGGCATATTTATGAAAATGTTGAATTAATTTTAAATTTAAAAAATAAATTTGAAAACAATAAAAGATATTATAAGTAACAAAAGAGTAAAGAAAAAGTAAAACGAAGTAGTAAAAGTAGAAAAAAACTACTGAAATTATTATATTGGTTATCTTTGGATGGTGTGATTAGGTGCAGTGGTTTTTAAACATCTTATCATTTTGATGTATGGTTCAAATTTTCTACATAGATTGTATTTCTTATGTAATAAAAATAATATAATTTATTAAAATAGTTATTGAGGGCTAGATTTTTTTCAAGATGGTGTGTAAAATTTGCTTCCGGCACATAAGATTTTGTCAGTTTATTAATTATATTTCCCCATTACAAAGAAACTACCTAATTTCAACTGTGATTAAAATATATTAAATATGTTCACATTTTTAAGAATCTGTGTTTTTAAATGAGCTGCATTTCTTTCCATTTAAACATTGAGCTCTGGTAGCAAAGAAGGTTTTCTACATAGTCTTAGAAAAACTGGATATCAACTCAAAAATTTTAGGTCTAACATCTTCAGTTCATATAGATAACTTTATTTCCTTTATTTTTATCAGTAAAAGACAAGGAATAGTGCTAAAATTATTGTTTCTGTTTTTGTTAAGACTGTGGGATGAATCAAGCTATTACTAATGGAATGGCATTTGGTGAGTTTCTATTTTTCTTAAACTATATTTCTCTGTCTAACTGTATTTTAATCTATTATATCTCAAATTCTTTGTTTAGAAAAGACAAGTCTATTTATGACTGCTGACAAGCAACTGATTCATTTTCCTGTTTCAATGTGTGTTTTCCCCCAAAATAATTTTGAAAACCTAATTTCTGTGTCCTATCCTGATTATTGATATCGCTTCTTGCCTGTGGCATTACCTGTGATCGGTGTCAGAGATCAACACTGGCTGTACAAACCTGTTCTAAGGGAGTTCTCTGGCTTTATTACAAGAGCGCTTCCTTTCATGTCAGTGAAATAGTACAGCTAATGCTGTGCTATTCTGTTATAGTCTACCCTTCTGATGTTTTAAAATGAAGGTTTTACGTTTTTACATTGGTTGTGGCTTTACTGATGGAATGAGTGTCCCATGGGCCTCAATCATTGGCATTGATTAAATATTTACTATATGTTCTATGTGGTCATGCTTATATTAATCAGTGGGGTTTTAATAGAGATGATAATTTAAAAAGACATAACTCTGACTAGTAAGGTGCCAATCATACATCAATAGTCGATTTATAGTGTGATGATTACTTTAGAATGTATGTCTTATATACTATACTGTAATGAGGATGTTTAGTTTGTTCATGATGCACTGATGGCTAAAATAAGTAGGACAGTCAACTGTACTGAGGTAGGATTTGTAGGAAAATGCTTTCCAAATCTTCTGGTATTTTCCCCTCTCAGTGTAGGCCATCACTTCCTGTAAGACACCAGACATCATATTTTCCGGGAAGCTTCCCTAACCTGTTAAGGTGTCCAACAGGCCCTTCATCAGAGCTATTGTTTTGCTCTCAGCATATTCCAGTTTATAACACATACGTTATATTGGAATCATTTGTCTTTGTGTTGCAACGGTTACCAGATAATTGGTTATTAAGGGCATGAACCTCACACTTCAACCATGTGCCCTATCATAAGGCCTGCCTGGGATAGTATAGGTGCTTAACACACTTTCTGAAATAAATTAATAAAATGCCTGAAAGGGTTGTGCAGAGTGTATTTGAGTTAACTAAGTAAATAAGAAAAAAGCTTGGAAGAGAGTTTTCCACATGGAGACCATGAAGGGCGCATGGAGAGAACTATATGTGGGCAGGTAAGTCATTCTTTATGACCGGAACACTGACTAAGAGTCACAGTAGAAGGAGAGAGTAAAGCCCAGTGGTGAAAGTTTTAGCTGCTTTATAAATTCCGAATTTCAGCCTGCATTTATTAGGGGGGTGATTAAAGGATTTGAACAAGAGATAACCTGTTCATTTAATTATTTCAATTATAGTAGTAATGAAATAAAATGGATTTTAGAAGAGCATTTTTTTTTGTAACCTGAACCAAATTATTCAGGAATATTAGTTGATGCATTACCTTTAGGCTATTTAGGGATTTTGAAATTCTATAAATTTCTTCTTACTGTATAATGCATTATATAATTTTATATTTTCATATGATCATCTTTATGAAAAAGAAAATGTTCCAGTTTCAAGATATTCTGTTTTGAAGAAAAATACAGTCAATATGTGGATAAACTAGAATATATGCAGTGATTAAATTATAAAATATTGCTTGGGCACTTACTGTATGACAGTCACTGCACTAACAACTCTTAATGATTTATCTTAATTTAATCTTGAATTTTCAGATGAGAAAAGTGAGATTGAGAGAGTGAAAAACAACAGGAACACAAATCCAAATATTTATAATTTAATAGCTCTCTTTCTTTATCATAAAAGTGCATTGGTATAGACTGAGAATTTACCCTCTCCATCTTTTCCAGTGTGAAGACTGCCATGTATTATTTCTTTATTTGACATCTTCTTTATCCACTTTGGTCAATCAAATTGCTCTTTGTTTTATCTTTGAAATAACAATAATATTTATAATAGCCTATGAATTTTCAAGGTGGCTTTATATATATCCTATATAATATTAGGATATTTTATTAATTTATTGTAAATACTATCCCTGATGAGTTTGTTTCCCATAAAATAATTTATGCTCTTATAGCAACTAAAGAAGTCTAAAATATTCATGGTCAGTTTGTTTCCCTCTAGTTCATTAAAAACATATCTCCTGAGAATTGACTAGGGATGTTTTAATATACTGTCTTGGCAAAATAGTCTAGATGATTGCAAATATGCTCTTCCATATGAGAGTTCTTTCTCAGCAGCAATAGGAGCAGTAACAGCAGGGGTAGTAATGAGCATTTCATAAAAAATGGTATATGGATGAATTTAGCATATTGTAGCCTACCTTTGCATAGGAGACATATTCTTAAATAAATGTTTACAGTCATTTTATACTGAGTGGCAAATTGAAACTAATTAGGCAGGATTAGAATAATATTGATGTTTGCATAAGTAATAAAGAAATAGCAACTAATGGCTAATTTTCATTGGCAGCATTTACTACATGTGAAAATAAAATAGATTTGGCATGAGAAAATAAATATCTGTCAGTTACCCAGTGTTTTACATATTTTTGGAGTGGCTTACCATGCTGAAAATTGACAAAATTGACAATACAACATGTGCTCAGAGAGAAATATCCTCCAATTTCTGACACAGTTGGATAGCCCATAGTGAATTAGATTATATAGTGAATAGGACTCAGTAATACAAAGGTAAGACATACTGCAAAAGGTAGTGATAATAAAGTTGTAAAAATAAAGATACATAATTTAAAAAAGGGCTCTGAATGATTTGGGTATAACTCTACAAAAAAAAAAAAACATGTTTCTTCTCACCATGTTATAGACAAGCTACATGATTTTAAGGTAAAATATGTAGATGTAATATATGTAACAAAATAAATACAAAAATGTGTAAGAGGGAATAAAGCTATATAGATATAAAATTTCTGTATCTTACTGGAATTTAATTAGTGTATTTTATTTAGATTCTATAAATTAAGATGAATATGGTAAGTCATAGAGCATCTATCAAGAAGTAATTAAAAACAAATGGGGTGAAAAAAACATCAAGAGAAGTAAAATGTTTTATAAGAAATAATACTTTTTACCCAAAAAAAGTAGCAAAGGAATAATAGAAGAACAAAACCTCATGAGAAAAATAGAAAACAAAGTATTAAATAGCAGACCTACTACAAACTATATCAATAATATTAAAAGTGCATGGGTTAAACACTTAGAAAATAGACAAAGATTGTCAGATGGGATAAAAAACTAAAACTCAACTGTGATCTGCAGGATATGCATTTAAGAGTCAAAAATACAAATAATTTGAAAGGTAAAGGATGGAGAAAACATATTAAGCATGAGTAAAATGTAACATTTTAAAACATATGTGTCCCTTAAAGGAGTCCCAAAATACATGAATTGAAAAAATGACATAATTAAAAGGAGAAATATACAATTGAATAATAGACTTAAGTACCATACTTTCAACAATGGATAGAACAATGACAGCAATCAATAAATACACAGAATATTTAAGCACACATATAGAAAATTGATCTAATAGACATCCAGTGAACATTCCAGCCAACAGTAGAATACTCATTCCCATGCAAACATGGAACATTGAGAGCTGCAGAGATGGCAGCGCTGGGGGGAGATTATCTACATTTCAAGGAAGAACAAGAAAATAAAGAGAATGTCAGAGCAGAGGTTTAGGGAATCTGCTGGTGACAAATAATATATCCCATAGGGCCTCTGGAATGGTTTGTGGAGGTCACAGAGGTATGGGAGACATGACCAATGTTGAGGGTGTACAGATGCATCTAGGGATAGCAATTTGGGTGATGATAGTTGGTCCAGGAACTTGAATTCCTATGGGTTGAGGTTAAACCAGAATACAAGGGATTTCCTAATCTATGCTAGGAGTGTTTTAGAGGAAAATGGGCAATCAGTTCTGATTATACTTTTCTTCTCAAGATTTGTATCTGGCATGGTGTTCAGCACTGAGGCTGCTGTAGGTACAATTGCTAGAGGAAAGGAGAATGGACCACTAAAGGGTTACTTTCCATAGGAGGGGACACTGTTGTTGTTGGGTTAAGAGCATTGATTGGCTGTCACCCAAAGAGTGTCACAGGCTGAGATTACTTGGTGAATCTGACAGTTTTACTAACCTTTACTTAGAAAGAAGACCATAGCACCCAGAAAGTGATAGCTTTCATTTAGTTGCCTAAAATAGAATGGCAGCTTTGATGTTTAATAAAGAATGATATCTATAGCTATCACACAGAACGGAACTCTCACACCAGCTGGCTCCATATTTTGGGAGAGATGACTCAAAAACTATATGCCCCATCAGCCTGGAATCAACAAAAGCCACATGAATTATGTCTTCATTACACCAGAGGAAGCATATTGCACATCAAGGATCAATGACCTTGCCAAAACTTTAGAATATCAAAGTCTGTGAATAAAAATATCTCCTCTGTGCAAGGTCCTCATGGCTCTGCCCATGTTGACCTTTTGAATCGCATTTTCTGTAATTTTATAGCTGACCACCCCCATTCACTTTGAATCATTCCTTAAAAGTGTAATACATTCAGACTAGAGGCCCAGTACACAAATTCCTGCAGGGCTAGGGAGGGACCACAGGAGGTTGGCTGTGGGAGTTCATTGACCACCAGGATATCAGCTTCTGGGTTGAACGTCTTTCCCCTGGTGGTCAGTACACATCATAGCGACCAGTCATTCTGGCCGTTCTGGTTGTTTAGTCATAATGGTCGCTTAGGCTTTAATATAGATAGGTAGATAGGGTACAGTCCACTCTGCATGCTTTGAAATTATTCTCTCATTTTATCATGAAGTTGCAACTCTTTATTTTTATTATATGTTAATTTTACCATTCATGAATCCTAAGTCGATTTTGCTCTTGTGATTCATTGCACTTAAGTGACTCCTCACTGTTGCGCTGTATGCTAACAACATGGCATAAGCCTCTGTCTTATTGATTTTCGTATGCACAGCATACAACATGGACCTGATGAAAATGTTGAAATAATGACTGTGAAGTGCTTGTTGAAGTGAGTGCTAGAGAGTCTTTAATACCATTTCTCTCCTTGATCTTTGACACATTATTTATGTCACATTGTTCCTTGTAGTTTAGTTCAAGATTTGGAAACACCCTGACCAGCCTGGATTTGAAACATAAAGGAATATTTTTGGAGCATTTCATAGTATCTATCTGTATCTATCTATACCTTATCCACATATTCAGTGCATGAGCACATTAAGCTCTGTATCAGTACGCATGTCTATATTTACATAACTGAAAATTTATTTTTCATCCTAAACTCTTCACATTCTTCAGAATTCCCCCAAAATGACAGGCTATATTCCTACTAATAAATAATTTTTTATTCTCTTTTCCAAATCAAATCAAGGCATGGAATAGTCACTGGCAAACTCCCTTTACCCCCCCCCCAAAAAAAAAAAAAGATTTAACCTGGTAATCAGCTATGCATCACTTCAAATCTCTGCGAAACAAAGTTCATAGAAGAGCATATTTAATTTAAGCACTTTTCCTAGATGGACCTACCTTCTCTGCTTTTAAATATCACTAGTTCCACCTCTTTTAAAATGAGTTTTTAAGTTAGGTTTACCAGAAGCAGATTTGGGACAAGGATTGATGAGCAGGTTGATCTCCTTAGAAAGATATTCATAGTACAAACAAACCAATAAGGAGTCGGGGAAGGCAAGGCAAGGGAGGGAAAGAGGCCAAGCATGGGTGACACTTCAGGCAAAGCCCATATCTGGTAGCTCTGGCTTAATTCCTCAAGGATACTTAGGAATATAATTGATTAACTTATAAGTCAGAGTTATTGTTCCCAGAAGCCATGGCTTAGGGCTTGCTCCTGCACCTGGCTTTTACTGGCTAAAAGCCCACAGTGTAAAGTGGGGGGAGGGGTAAATCCTAGGCATCTCTATTCTTCAAGCATGAACAGAGTGGATTAATTAACCCTAAAACTGTCTTCAAAAATGGTTTCAGGCTCAAGACGTTGGAAGCAGAAGCACACAGAAAATGGGAAGAGTTCACAAAGGAACAGGGCATGAGATTTGAGCAAAACCGGGCAGAGCACCAAGGGCAGTGGTTCTCAACCTTTCTAATGCCACGACCCTTTAATAAAGTTCCTCATGTTGTGGTGACCCCCGACCATAAAATTATTTTTATTGCTACTTCATAACTGTAATTTTGTTACTGTTATGAATCGTAATGTACCCTGTTTCCCAGAAAATAAGACAGTGTCTTATATTAATTTTTGCTCCCAAAGATACGCTAGGTCTTATTTTCAGGGGATGTCTTATTTTGACATCCCCATGAAGAAGAATATGGTACACATTTATTGTTAAATGAAAATAAAGGAAATTTATTACCTGTATATCGTACGGTAGTATGGTAGTTGTCAACACAAACTGTGAATCCTATAGTATCAAGAATTTACTCATTTATTCAATGACAATCATGTCATCATCTTCTGGAACATCATCATAACAATCCAATTCCTGAATTTTCTGGTGAATTTCTTGTGACTCCATTTCTTTCAGAATCAGTGGACCAAATCTCTCATGTTTGGCAATAGCACTGTCTGTAAATGAGTACTTCTTGTCAAGGTAGCCTGCTCGCAGTGCATTTGCAATGCAACTGTTGGTGATTTTCTCCCATAAATTCTTCACCCAAGTCACAACTTGTTGCAGTTTAGGTTTCACAAAGTTTCCACGCTGATTTCTCTCCATTCCCACAGCAGTGATGTCAGGACTCTGCGTAACATCACTGGTTGCTAGACGCCAGTTGGGGCGGCCCTAACGACCGGTTTACGGTAAATTAATTTTTATTCTTATTTTCAGGGGAATGCCTTATATTTCACTCAGAAGGAAACCTGGAAGTAGGTCTTATTTTCAGAGGATATCTTATTTTTGGGGAAACACGGTAAATATCTGTGTTTTCTGATAGTCTTAGGTTCTATAGCAGCAGTTCTCAACCTGTGGGCCATGGCCTCTAGGTTGATAACCACTAGCAGGATCGCCTAAGACCATTGGAAAACACAGATATTTATATTACAATTCATAACAGTAGCAAAATTAGTTATGAAGTAGCAATGAAAATAATTTTATGGTTGGGGGTCACCACAACATGAGGATCTGTATTAAAGGGTGGCAGCATTAGAAAGGTTGAGAACCACTGACCTAGGGCATCTTTAAAACTGCCCCTGAACTTCTTACATCAGACACTTCATTTTCTGATTTAACACTTATTTGACTATTATCTATGTGTCAGGCTAAGACTATGCTGACATTTCAGAGAGATGGTTAGGAACAAGTTTCTGGTAGGGACGGAAGAGGAGAAAAAGTGTTCAGAGTGACAAGCAGGGCAACAAGAGGCTATTGTTCAAGAGGCACAAATTGGGGTGCTAGGTGATTTCTCTGAAGAAGTAAGCCTTGATTTAGGCTTTAAAGTCTGAATAGGATTATGATAGTACTGTAGTTGCATTATTTTTCTCATTTTTTTTCTACTCCCAAATTTTTATACTCTCATGATTCTCCTAAAACCACTATTCCTAGTTAATTAATAAATGACCCAATAACCTTGTGCAGCTGTTTAAAAATATATACATTTCTCAGTAGCATTTTCTAAGTTTTGAATACGCTAATTATCACAAAAACCTCTAATTATTTTGGCCTGGCCCTGGCTTTCTTTTCTGTCATTTCCTAAGGTTAACTCCCTGCCCTCTGCTCTGCTTACTGGTGACTCTTGTTTGTTTTGTTTGTTTGTTTGTTTTCCCTTGAGCAGTCTTCCCTGTGTCATAGCTTCAGGGATCTTCATAGTGATATGTTCTCTTTCTCAGCATTCTTAATTTAGTTCCAGGCAATATACTTTAAAGAAAGACCCAGTGTTAAGATGGAAAGCACATCAAATGGCTTTTAACTTGGAGAAGAGAAAGTTCAATAGGACATGAAAAGGACCTTCAACTATTCCAATAGCTGTTTTGTGAAAGGAGAATTAATTTTATTTTGGGTTTCCATAGGAAACAACTAGCAGCAAAGCCTAGAATTTAGAGGAGGTGCAATTTTGGATTAGTAAAGAAGGGTAGGTTTAAAAGTTGAATGGCAAAAAACATTGAATTGATAAGAAGACAGAGCACTTCCCTGTCATTAAATATGTCAACCACATGAAGAATGACAATTGGTTAGGGATAATGATTAAAGGCACTGATGCCTCAGATGAGGATAGAGTCTTCTTTAAAAGTCCACTGCAACTCCTTATGCATTGATCCCTTGGATTTTTCCATTGTTCTTCCAAACCAACCACACCTCAAGCATAATTCATGATGTTCCTTTGTAAGATGGTTTTCTGGATGACTTCCTATCTGCTAGTAGAACCTTCTTCTCATAGGTAATCATGCACACTTGAAGCCTCAGCGCCATCCCTGGCTCATTTATCTCTTTTGTTTCCCATTTCTAACCAGTCTCCCAGTCAGTTGTCCCTTGGTGAGATGTATTTCATTTATCATTTCTTCTTCCCTTTGATAAGTGTTATAGTTGAGAACCTTATTCGGAACTCTGCATGGATAAAGTTAGCATTTTGGGGCACCAGAGAGTTGGTATCCACAATACATTGTGTAGACCACCCCAGATTAACTTTAAAAACTTCACTTTATATATCACTTCTATATATAAAGATGATGTCTATATATAACTATCCGAATAAAGCTATATTTCTTTAAATTGATTTAAGGAATTTAGATTGATTTTAGAGTTTTAGGAATTCGTCTCATCAACTTCAGCTGTTCCATTATGTTCACAGCATAAACCTTCTATTAACCATCGCTCCATATTTTGTAGAGTGAGCTGGCCTTTCTATTAAGAACTGTAAAAACCCTTTGTCTTTACTACATCTTTTTAATTCTTTTATCTCTGATTTTAGTTTGAATTCTTCTTATATCTCTTCCTCTCTTATAAAATTTTTCTCCCTATTCTTTCCAGGAAAATAACTCTCACTTGTGAATACCTTGTATGTATAATTCATTTGACACTTAACAATATATAACTCTATTTTTATGCAATTGTTGATTTATCCATTTAATATATGCTAAAAAATATCCTCTTGAGAGCAAAACTCTTGTAAACACAGTACCCAGTATTTCAAACTGTTATGTGTGTGTGTGTGTGTGTGTGTGTGTGTGTGTGTATATATATATATATATATATATATATATATATATATATTTCTGTGTTACAAATATAGATTTACTGTACTTTTCACATTGTTTTTAATTATTATTAAGTAAATCAGACACCAGCTTCCCAGTCTGTGTACTGTGACTTAAATCTGTGAATCAGAGATTGGGTGTGGCCAGAAAAGGTGAGCATGCTGTTGAAGTATCCCAATTGTATACTATATATTGCACTTATGGGGTATTTGTTTGGTTTAAATATGTTGGTGGTCCATTACATTTTAATCATAAGCATTATAGGAGGGTATAAAATATATACTCTCCTATATAGGAGAGCAAAAAATATAGGAGAGTATAAAATATATATACATGGACTGCTGTATAGGGAAACTCAAAAGCAGAATGAATGGGCGGTATCTATAATATGATAAAAATACCACAAAGACAATTTAATTGCCATCAATAAGAAACTTAAGTTGCTTTTAAAATCTAAATGCTGGCATTATCCACAAAATTTAAAATATTTACTTATAATTGTCACAATGTTGAATTGATCAGTGTTATTCCCTGAAACATTTGAGTTGCATTAGTTTTTTGCAGCTCCACATTTTTACTTTAAAATTACACATAGATTAAATGAAAAATATAATGTAATAGAGGCCTAATGCATGAAGATTCATGCAAGAATGGGCCTTTCTTAGAAGGTTTTGTTTTGATAATGAAATGATTCCATCATGGCATATCTTAAGTATCTTCTCTAGCTGGAGGTCTTTGGAATGATCATTACATGATTGGCATGGATAGCATGCAGGCTGGTGTCTTCAAAGAGTCCCACCAGCCAGGTTTCACTTGGCTCTTGCAAAGCATTACTAGCTCTGCTCTGGAAGCCCAGATCTCTTTTGAAGTCCTGAGAAATTTCCCCTGAGCCAAATTCCTGAGCAATTGCTAGAAGGGCAACCTACATTCCATGTTAAGGAGGTGCCTCAGCATTAGGCTGTGACATCTCCACTGCCCCATGGAGGGTTACTTTTGTAAGCCACTTCTGTATCTAGTCACTTCCTGGTTCCCAATTGTCAGTATTATAAATTTTCACAATTCCTTAATTACTCCCTTCTCTTTGTTTACAAATCATCTGGTGAGGTACTTCAAACTCTAGGGAACAAGAACAATACAATAAGTGGGACATGTTGCCTGGGAGGGAATGCTGCATGCAACCATTGGGCTACCTGGCCACATCAGGCATCCTGGAACCTGATTTGAATATCACTGACCTGGAATTATTTTTAAAAAATATTTTTATTGAGTTCAGATTGGCAGGGAGAGACAGATAGAAACATCA
This sequence comes from Vespertilio murinus, assembly GCA_963924515.1. Classification (NCBI taxonomy): domain Eukaryota; kingdom Metazoa; phylum Chordata; class Mammalia; order Chiroptera; family Vespertilionidae; genus Vespertilio; species Vespertilio murinus. The sequence continues at coordinate 45,760,738 of OZ004709.1, read as the reverse complement.
ATGATGAGATAGAATCATTGATTGGCTGCCTCCTGCATGTCCTCTACTGAGGATTGAGCCCACAGCCCCAGGCATATGCCCTTGAATGGAATCAAACCTAGGACTTTTCAGTCCACAGGCCAACACTCTAGCCTTTGAACCAAACCAACTAGGGCTGACCCAGAATTATTGCTTAAGAACAAGGAAACCAGTAGAATAGCTCTGTAACTGACCTTTCTATCCAATTTCTAAAATTTTGATTAAGCACATGTTCTTTAAACATGAGCACATGGAAATGAAAAATTCCAAGAGCTGTTGTCTGTAAGTAGACAGGCTGAGTTGTTCAGAGCTTCGGGTCCTCCACCTTTAAATAGGTCTGTTAAGGACCATGTTTGTTACTTCCTGTGGTAAACACAATGTGCATTAAATTGAGGAGAAGATTTAATCTTCAATTTTTGAAATAGTGTTAAATTGGAGAAAGTTATTTTTGTTAAAGATGTAAGGATGTAGATACATAGAAGGAGGATGCCTGTTTACTGCAGTTGGACTGAAATTTTAAAGCTGAATTAATAGCATGTTCTTCAACTCTTTAGAATGTCCTTTGAGTTATTCATAGTGTCCAACATACCTCCTAATTCCATATCACCAGGGCTGAGTAGAAAAATAATTGCTCCTTATCGGAAGAATGAATTAACTATGAATGGGAAGTGTTCTTTTAATTTAAATATGTTTTATTTTTCCCTTTATCATCCAGAAAGTGAGTGACAAAAAATTATGTCTTTTTTCTGTATAGTCATCATTTTCTTTTATCAGAAAGGTAGAAATATACACTGAGTGGCTAGATTATTATGACTACCTGACATTTGTAGGCAAATTAGGCATACACTGCATCGTATGGGATATGGAAGCCGAAGGCCTGTTCGAACACCTTTGCTGTCTGCAGTTACAAGATAAAAATGTGCCCTATTCACACAGGAACACAAGGATTGGATAGTTGAGCATTGGAAAAAAGTCATGTGGTTGAATAATCACATTTCCAGTTGCATCATGCAGATGGAAGAGTGAGAATTTCGTGGAAACAGCATGAAAGCATGTACCCCACATGCGAGTACAACCCTTCAAGCTAGTGAGTGTAGTGTTATGGTTTGGGGCATGTTTTCCTGGCATGATTTGGGCCCTTTAATTCATGTGGAACAACGTCTGAATAGCACAACATACCTAAGTATCATCGCTGATCAAGTTCATCCTATCATATTGATGGCATATCCCAATGGTGTTGGCTTCTTCCAACAAGACAACTACCCATACCACGGTGCTCGTATTGTACAGGAGTGGTTTCAAGAACATACAGGAGACTTTACCTTGCTTAGGCGACCCCCACAGTCACGAGATCTCAATCCAATTGAGCATTTGTGGGACAAAGTTAAAAGAGCCTTCAGGCAGCTGGTTCCACAACCATCAAATCTCACAGAACTGCACAGTGCTATTTATCAAGCATGGTGTCAGATTTCTTGCATCACCTTTCAACATCTCCTGAAATCAATGCCAAGAAGAATCGCTGCAGTATTGAAGGCAAAAGGTGGCCCAATGAAGCACTGATGGGGTGGTCATAATAATCTGGCCACTCAGTGTATATTCTGTGGGTGATTAATATATTGTAGAATGAAGGACTGCTTATCCCAAGTAATTTTTACTTGTCTTTGGTTTTATATTACTTTGGTATTTTTACCCTTAAGAGAATCCTATGTATGCAATCCAGAAAATTTTAATTTCTTCATTTTCACTGTGGTTCTTAAATGCTTGTGGTGTCCAGAGGGTTCTCCAAGGATATAGAGTTAAAAAGCTCCTTTCTTCACATTCTTTTTGCAAGTGTAAAGAAAAGGAGCCTTAGGGGGTTTTCATCTCCCTATTAAAAAATACTCAAAGTTCTTCATTTGATTGTATAATTGTGAAGATGATTAACTTCACAGTAACAGCAGAACTTTAATCCCAGCACATGAATAGTACACTTTGATGTTATTTATGACTATAACACACCACCAATTCATTTAAATATCATAGGAAAATCAATTAACTCAAGGGAACATGTGAGTTTCCTTCTTAATCTGATTTTAATAGGTATGATATGAAATTTAATGAGTTTAAAACATTAAGCATATTTACTTTATGTAAATATTTATTCCTATGTTCTCATGATACACGTAGATTTTATAGCATATACTTATGAAATATTTTACCCATTAACTTTTTATTTAGGAAAATCATATTATCATATTTATAGAGGTATGATAACACTAAGAAAAACCTCAGCTGCCAAACTGAATATTATAATCAATGTTTTCTGAAAAACTACTTTTTGTTCAACAGTCTATATCCCAATACCTTCTGTGGTCAAACTAAATGGATCACCATAAGGTCAGCATCTTATTTTTTAAAGAAGAAAAGGAAAAGATTACACTGGGCAGTAGGTTTTGGAGACTTGGGACCAGCAAATGTTAGAAGAGGCTGACTTGAAAAGGATTGCTCATGAAAATAAAAACATTGGTATCATATCAGTAATTTTAAGAAAAGATTAAAAATATTTTGCAAGATGCTACTCTTTTAATCATTGCAATATGTGGCAATGATGATGTTCTATTGGTATTATCTAGGAAGAGTAGATAGAATTAAGTACAGCCATAGAATTAAGTATAATCATAACCCACCTGTAAGATGCTTTAAAGACTATTCTTTAGAGAAGTCTTAAGAGCCACAGCAAAATGAATTGAAGAAGTCAGAGTTCCCCTCTCCTTGACCCCATACTTGCACAGTCCCCCCTCACTATCAACACTTCATCCACGGTAGCCGGGTTGGCCCTGTTCCAATATGCATTCCAGAAGTAAGGAATATTTATCTTTGAATCCTGAATCAGTAGGCTCTATTGTCGAAAGAGTAAAGTAAGATATAATCTTCTACAGCAGTGATGTTTCTGGCTTTTGTTATTTATTGGTAATGTCTGTGTAAAAGAGGCTGTTTGATATTTAAACAAAATCAAAACCCCATTTTTCCCATTGTGAACTATTTTCCGCATGAGGTTTGTTTTCAGACTATAAACCATGTTTTGATTTATTTGGGTGGTAAAAATATAAAACTCTGTTAATGTGGCTATGTTTTATTTCTGGTTTATTGAGGTTATATTGAGATGGCTAGTCACCTGGCTGTGGGCTAGCTAGCACATGGCTGCTTCTCACCACCTGGGGGTTTTCTGCTGGCTTTCAGGCATAAACAACACACACAGGGCCACAGAGAGGTTGCACAGAATAAAATACCAACATATAGGCTTTCCATCAAATGGGTATTTTATCAAGTACCTGAAGTTCTTGTTTCATAAACAGAGGTCAGTGTGTAATGTTAGCTTTGTTTTGTGAAAATTATGTAAGCATGATAGCACTCGTTTATTTAAATTTTGAGAGGATTTTGAAGAATTCAAACTTATTTGTGTTTTCAAGCAGGAAAACGTGTTTTAAAAATATTCACCTTTAAACTAATTGGAAATTAAGTGAGAAGTTACTATGAGTTTACTCACATGGAGTTGTAAGTTCTTAGAGATAGAAGTGGTCAAAGAGGGGTTAAATAGGGAAAGAAAGAGACTTGACTTCAAATGGAGAGTGCTTAATGCAATATGCAGGTGATGTTTTCTTGCGTTATATACTTTAAACCTGTATGTTTTCATCAACCAATGTCACCCCAATAAGTTCAACAACAAATTAAGAGTGCTTTTGTGTAGCACTGCTCTTGGTACTAAAGATAAAGTATCTTATTAGTTGAGCATATATGTAATAAGTTTTATTCTTTAACATATGTGCCTGACACTGTACTATGTGCTATTCATAGTGGACCAGAAAAATTCTTTTCTGATGAAGTTTACATTCTAGGGGTTAAAGGGGAACATGGAATAATCATATAAGGCACCAAGATAATTCAGAGAGTGATGAATACAATTAGAAACCTGTAACCAAGTTATGTGATGGAGAGGGGTAGGGAACATGTAGGGACTTCTTCTTCTGTAGAGTGAATGACCCACAGGGAAGATCCTAGGAAAAGAGAGTGCCTGGCAGACAGAGCAGAAACAGCCCAAGCCTGCAGGTGAGGACACAGCTGTGCTGTTAAAAAATCAGCAGAGGGCTGTGTGGTTGGAACCACAGGGCAAATTAGGTAGGATCAAAGTATGAGAGATTGTCAGAGTCCAGAGGAGGGACTGTGGACTCTACTCAAAGTATAAGGACAAGAACTGCACATGTTCAATTACAGAAGAGGAGAGATCCGATTTACATTTTAAAATGGCCACGAAAGCTTCTGCAGTTTGAATGGATCCCAAGGAGGGATTTTAAAGACTAGAAGCAGAAGTGAGCAGACAACTGCAGCTGTGCTGAAAGGACTAACGGGGCCTTGAACCTCTGGTCAGAGCAGTAGAAACCGAGAGAAGCGTAGATGCTGAAATTTGGAAGTCAACTTGACAGAGCATGGTGAGGGCGTGGAAGTAAGAAAGCAGAAAGAGGAAAGAGAAATAAAGAACAGCCCCTGGGGATTTGAAAACGGAAAAAGTGCTGGTTGCTTTTGCAGAACTGGCAGTGGCTGTGGGAACAGGATTGGATTTGGGAACCAGGAGTTCTGTTGTGAATATGAAAAACCAGGAGATTTTAAATTGGAAGTTGGTAAATGAATCTGGATTTCAGTAGACAGGATATAAGTTCACCCTTTAGATCAAGATTAAGATTTTGTGAATATATTTTAATAAATACTCACTTTTTAATGTTTTAGTATTATTTTTCTAGTTTTGTATTAAATAATTGTGGCCTTTGAAATAAAATGACTTAAAGAATTTAACAATAAAGAAGTCATTAGAGTTTATTCATGTCATAAATTCATGGTTAATGTACTAGTGGAGCAAGGCAGGCAAGAATGCATTCACTAGTAAAACACAAGACACTTCCTTAAGGAAAATAAATAATTAAAAGTAAATTATATATCTGTGTGTGAAAGAAGTTCTTTTGATCCTATTTGGATGGACTTGTTTTGAGCTGACAACGGGATTATTAAGTAGCACCTCTAGTTTACAAGAAAGTAAACCATGGGTCCTGCACATTGTCAAGAAAGCTTTTAAATTTGGACGTTATCGATTAATTGCCACTACTTGGTCAAGCCTGCATTAAGACAGATGCTTTCTTAAAATGGAATTCACTTTCTTAGAATTTTGTCAATTTTTAAAGCTTTGAAGAACTCAGTTTATAATGTATGGATTTAGAGTACAAAGCTTAAGGGGAAAGATTATATTTATTATAGGTTCAATTTCACTGAAAGAACTCCCCCCCAAAAAAAACACTCAAACAAACAAACAAAAACCAACCAACCAAACAGAAATGTGCAGCTTCTTTGAGTATATATATTATCTCCAGTTTAGAAAGCCTTACCCTTAAGGGCAGTGACCCAGTTCCATCCAGGACCACCTGAGTGTTACTATCAAATGAGTGAGGATGCATGAATTTTTATTTCATTTTCAGGTCATAGAAAATTACCAAATCCTCTGGAAACAGTCAGTCTTATCTTTGTGACTTGAATAATGTGCATTTGGCTTTCCCCCCTGCTCTGTGTTGTGCTAGACTTCTAAAAGATGCCAGGTGCAGAAAAGCCAACTGAGGTTTGCCACCTTCAACTTGAGCCTCCAGGGAGGTGTACTAGACTTTTAGGTTATTGGAAATCAATGTTAATTGGAATTCTGTTTGAAATATCAGGAACAACCTGGAGCAGCCTTGCAGACATAACTGGAGTTAAGTCTAACAGTCCCACTGCTGCATGAAATATTGTCTGGTGAGATGGGTTTTTGATCATGTTTATATTTCAAAGGAAGATTCTTATTTCTTGAATTTATATCATGTTTCTAAGATTCGAAGAACCAAGAGAGCTAATCATTCCTGGTTGATGGGACCCTGAAAGCAATCAGATTTGCTTCGGAGCAACATTCGGTTGCTGTCTTCAAAATCAGTGATGCTCAAATAACAATACCTGCTCAAAAGATTGCATGTGAATATGTGAAGCAGAGTTGACCTAGATTTCTACTAGCACAAATAGCAGAAAAACTCAAAATCTTTACTGGAAAGATGTATATTCGTGCACACATGCTTGCATGTATAGATACTTCAGCAACTGAGACTTGCCCACAGGACACTGTGCCATTCCAAATTCAGTAGTCCCTGAGAGTTAGGAGAAAGGAAATCAAAGCTGCCTGCTCAACTCCAAAACAGAGTTTGAAAATTAAAGATACATAAGTCCATGGCTTATAGAACAAACCCAAGTGCTTTAAACATTTTACTTATGGAATAATTTTATGATGCACAGAGTAGCTGCCTGTCTCTAGCCCAATGTATCATTTTTAAACATGCAAATTTCAAGGCTTCCAACAACAAAGTCCTGGAGGAAGCGAATCCTGATTAAATTTAAAGACATCATACAGTGGTATAATTACTATGAATTATAAAATGTGGTGGTTATGTTCCATTATTTATGTGTACCAGAGTAAAAATGCATTATAATACTTAGGGTTAATCAACTACTGTTGAGGTGATGTATTTATGTTGCTAAATTACACTTAAAGCCATAAATGGTCAGAGAAGTAACCAGAATGACTTCAAGGATAACATAATTATGAAAGTGCTTATAGAAGAAACAGTTTCTACTGACAAACTTATTTTTTATCACCACCTACTTTTACTTTTCCTAAGATTCATTTAAATCCTAAAATCCACTATAAAGGATTTTCTTAAAATTGTATTTTATATAAAGTGCCGACTTTAAAATAATTAGTCCAATATTAGCCTTTTAAGAAAAAAATATTGCATAAAGAGGGGAATTGTTGTGCTAAATTCAAGTAAGGTAAAGGATTATTCTGATTATTACATATTCTATCTCAGCCACGTAATTGGGCATACAATGAAATAAAGTAATAGTCCTACACTAATTCAAGGCAAATGTGCACTATATGTCTGAAAACATTACTGTTGTTATTCTTAAGTGGAGGTATCCTTCTTTGAGAATTAGAATGGTAATTATTCTATTACTAGAGGCCTGGTGCACGAAATTCATGCAAGAGTAGGCCTTCCTTCCACCGGCTTCCCTTTGGCATCCAGGACCCAGGCTTCCTTCCGTCCACCAGCAGGCACCTGGAATGTAGGGTTCCTTTGCAGCCCTAGCATCGTCCAGAAGGATATCCGGAATGATGTCCAGTTTAATTAGCATATTATGCTTTTATTATTTTAGGTTCTTAAAGCTTACCAGTTAAGACAGTGCATTGGAATACACATCAACTCCGAACCTGTCTTTACATAAACACCTGCATACCTGCCTTCTGATCTGCTGGAGTTATCTGATATACTGAGCTACACTCTCTCTATGCTGATTATACATAAAACATGGTCAATATATTCATATTCTTTTTTCTTCTTTATAATACAGAGATTACTTTCAACAATTGATTTCAAATTTTTGATTGACTAATAAATGTAAATTCAGTTAGAACTCATTTTAGCATAAAAAAGACTAGTCTTATAGTCTTTCTAGCTTAAAAAAACTTTATATTTGTGTAGGTACTGATCTGAATAAGTTGCTTTAGTCTCCATAGTTTTATCTCAAGATTTCATAGAACTTATAATTGCAATGGATAGTTTATAAGAGATATTTGTATTTATTTTTGTTTAGTTTCAACTAGTGGTAGAATATAACAAAACTAAAAACTTTATCAGAACTATCTAAAATATGAAAAAAAATATTTAGCTACTAGAGGCCTGGTGCATGAAAATTCATGCACTGGAGGGGGGTGTCCCTCAGCCTGGCCTGCCCCCTCTCACAGTCCGGGAGCCCTCGGGGGCAGGAGGCGACCAGGCAGATCAAGGGAAGTTGACAACTCCATCACACCTTTGCTGCTGCCACTGCCAGCAGTGCAAGCCTCAGTTGGTCCTGGTTACCTGAACATTCAGAGGGCTCTGGGAAACTGAGAAGCCACCATCTGGGACTTGCCTACACCTCAGGCCAGCCCTGGGCAGTTGGACAGCCACTATCCATGGCTTGCCTGTGCCCCAGCCAGCCCTGGTTGGCTGTAGGGCTGAGAGGCCTGGGAGACTCTGGAAGCAGGTGTGTGGAGCAGCTGGACCTATCTGGGGGTGGATTCCCTCCTTATTGGCTGTGGGTGCTGCCATCTCTGTGAAGGTGTGATGGTGAATTAGCATATTCCCTCTTTATTAGATAGTATCAGAGGAATTATTGATATAGATAGCTACCAAAGCGTGTCACAATAAATGCAAAGTAATACAACATGAGTGTGTGTGAGGATATTCCTGCAACCCTAATTCCATATGTCCATGAGTGAAATAACTGTACAAAAATATGCATGTCAAAGTCAGTACTTTACTTTTGTAGCTGGGATTTGTTAGTGCTGTGTGGTTTGGTTTGGTTCTCTATTTCACCTACCTATTTTATGATTTTCTTTTGCGGGGAAAGGAAATGTAAAAAAGTTCACACATATTCAGTTACATAATTGTATCTTGTTCTAAATGTGTAGTTCTTGTATTCCCTCTAACCTTTATGTTTGAAAAGCATTGTTGAAAACATCCTTTTTTCCTCCCTTGCCTAATAGGCTTGGGGATTAAAATCATGCTCCAAGTAAAGGAAAAGGAGAGAAATGAAGTATTTTTGAGCTGAAGGGTATTGGAGGGTAACATTAACTGAGAGACCACTGAGACTACAGCAGTTCAACAATGCCAAGTCAACTAAAAAAAGAAAAAAAAGAAACAATAACAATGTTCAGGTATTGTGAAAGGTCTCGGTCTTTACAGGAAAGATGAGCAAGGTCATAAAAATCCAGAAAAATGATGTAACTATTCTAGTTGATAGTACAAATCATGAATAAATCATACATAGCAAGTGAAGCATGAAAATAGATTGGTATCTAGGGGACTGGATGCTGAATTCTTAGGGAAAAAAACACCACAAAACAAGGATACACATATTGTCCTCTGTTTTTCCCACAGTAGGGAAAAGAGCAGTTGAAATTGTGGACTTCCTTAGGACGCCAATCAGTAAGCATGTTTCATGAAGGATAGATTACTTAGTCTTTTCATGTATCAGAAATCATGATTTCAGTGTTTTCTTTTAGTTCCAAAATGATTGTATAATAACCTTGGAACACCTTCAAATATATACACATGTATGTGTGGCTTTCACCAAAAAACTTGGTCTCAGTTAATTATTAAGATTATTAATATTAACATTCTCAATTTTCTAATTATTGCATAACCAATATTAATCACTAGTCTTAATGTCAGCTGAGTATAGTGAAAAAGTGTAGAACATCCTTAGGGCCCTCACTGATTTGGCTCAGTGGATGGAGCATTGGCCTGCACTGAGGATCCCAGGTTTGATTCCAGTCAAGGGGATGTACCTTAGTTACGGGCACATCCCCAGTAGGGAGTGTGCAGGAGGCAGTTGATCAATGTTTCTCTCTATCCATCTCCCTTCCTCTCTGTAAAAAAATCAATAAAATATATTTTTAAAAAAATCCTCAGCTAATTGGATATTTTCCCTGTCAAGTAGGGAGTAGGAGATAGGCTACAGTCTCACAGGAAAGTTAGGTATAAATGCTGAGTATTTATCCTATAGTCTGTAAATACAGAATCTTTTAATTTTATTTGTGATTAGATTATTTTCTATTATTTCATACACATTTTGGTACTTGTTCATACATTAATATATGAAAATTCAAATTATGAAATTCACATGCCATCCACATAAGTCTGTTTTGTTGAGTTCACTCCCATATCTTCACTATTAGCTTTAAAATTCTTTAATGTTCTCTAGACCCCATTTTTAAGTACATGTCACAACAATCAATTTTCAATAGACCCTGTTTCATGCTAAATGAAATGATGGTCAGAGCTGGAATTGTTTCCATGACTGTGAGAATTATAATAGAGCAGTGAAGATGGTTTTTGACATAAATAGATGCAAATTAAGTAAATGCCAAGGCTTGGTTTGAAGCCATACATTCTTTCATTATTTCATATTCTGGTAAAGGAAACTCCAAAAATTAGGCCTCTATGACTTGTTCTTAAACACTTGTAAATTCAGTGTTCTTAATTCAAAGACTAAATATGGTCCACATATCAACTAGATTTGTAGATTCTGTAGCTGTTAACTTGGAATCAAGGTAGAGATTATTTTGTAAGGAGAATATGACATCATCAATAACATTTTGAATTTTCTGAGTGGGAGAAGGGCACAATTCTCAGGCATCTCCAGGCTTTGCCCAATGGTACTCCTCAAAGGAAATGTACTGCTGTAAGCTGTTATAAGCAGTACCCACCATTCAAGTTGTGCATTCCATATTAAACAACTTAAATATAGACAAAATGTCTGAAACTATGTATTTAATACAGTGGACAACAGACTATGATTCCTGAGAGAAGAAAGGCCAATAAGGTGATCCCTACCTACATTTGTATCTTCTACTGTATGAAGACAGTTTCTAGTCAGAAGTTCAGAGAACAGGGGATCGAACAGAGCTCAGTGTTCTCTCACTGAAAGAGACCAAGGATGGAGTTTTAACACTATAGTCATGTTTAATATGTATGGAGCACGTATATATTGACTACCTCTTATATAGAGTTTTCTATGTGCTGCAAAAATCTAGAAGATATTTTCTAAAACACTTGTCTTGAGCCTTCCTTTTTTAAATTTTCAGTTTCCTACTAATTAACTTAAACATCTAGAAGAGAACTTAAACATCTACACACAAAAAAATCTCAGTCATTGTTAATATAAATGAGTGCTTTACAGTCAGATTAGTTTGATTAGATACTTGGTTTTATGTTTGTTTTCTTTGTAGAATACTTGTTGATATTCAATAGCAGCGACCTCTCTAATCTCCTTGCTTATCTCAGTCTTTTGACAGGAGCTTAGTAAAACCCGGAGTTATGGAGTATTGAAGGGCACAGGAAATAAAAGCTTCTTTCTTTTAAGTTAAATAGGGTCTTAGTTATTTCCTTCTTATATCTAGTATTGTCAAAGATGCAGTATCAATACAAAAAAAGTCCAGCATTTGGTGTATATGGTACACAAGTATATGGTAGAACGAGCAATGATACATTGATAGCAATGCAGGAGAATGTACAGTAATGTTTCAGCCTGGTCCATATCAAGGGCAAAGTTTGTATGTGGTTAATTGATGGGAGTTTGAAGAGATAACTCCTTAGGGGAGATATTGGCAAGAAGTAGCCCTTTGCGGTTACACACACACACACACACACACACACACACACACACACAGAACAAACAAAATACACCACCACAACAAAACTTAAATGTGAAAATATTGTGTGTGTAAAGAAAATTCTAAAAATTGCTTGAGGCATCAAGGAAAATTGTATTAAAGAAAAGGAAAGAATTTGTTGTAGGAAGGGGGGGAAGTTATTTCTTTTTTATGAGAGAATAATTATATGCTCCATTAATATAATTAAGTACAAAAATTGTGAATAGTTTCAGGACCCTTGCATCTTTACAAATCACATAAGTGACCTAACATTTCTAGGGGCTTCTGTAACATTAAACCATGAATTTGGAGTGATTATTTGTTTGAAAGGATTGATTTACATCTCCAAAATTTGGGAAACTATTGTTTTTCATTTATCAACTGCATCCATCAAAATCTACTCTGGCCTTTCAGAAACCCCTTCATAGTTTTGTCTTCTCTCCTGCTGATCTATGTTGCCTCACACTGAATTTAAGGAGACTCAAGACATTATTTAAATTAGCTGGGGCCCCTTGTGAAGCCACATTGAGGGCAATTTCATTTTTTCTGTTTAGCTGGTTGAGAAAAGGAATTCAGACACAACTGTATAACATACTGTTTTAATTAGATGTGAAGAGGAATGTAGCAGTAGCTTTGCTTTCTTCCTCAAGTTCTTTCAGTATGAAAATTAATTTTACACACTGTAGTAATTTGGTTTTGTGAAAGTGAAATGTTTGAGAAGTTATTTTGCACTGCCCATAAGGAAAATATCTTATAAATCAGATTTTGTTTGTTTCATTACTTTTGATCAGTAGGCAAAGTAGGCATAGGAAAACCAGGATGTTTTCAGGAACTTCTCCAATAAAAAATAAAATAAAATCAGAAATAAATTCATATTTCAGAATATTAAAATTAGAAGTAAATTCACATCTTGAACTGTTAAATTTTCCAAAGCAAGAAATGGGAAGCAGCCCATCGTTGTGTACCCAAGTGAATTTTTAAAGAAATAATGAGTTTATTTTTAGGGAAATATTATAGTTTGATCTATCTGCTTTCTAGTGAATAAAGAAAATTAAAGAATATTTATTTTTAATAAAGTAAAAGTATCAGTAAAATTAATATTTAACAAATACTTTGCAAAATATGAACATCTCTCATATCTCTATAGCAGTCTGAGGAAATTATCACAGAAATTGCCATTTCTCAATGAGATTGTTGAATGACGTCTATTCCTTGGAAGCTTGCAACTTCTTACACTAACCTAGGAGAGAAATATAGATCCATATACCTAATAAGTTGCAAAACTCTAGTTTTGTGATTTCAATGTACATCAAATATGATAACTAATGGATATGTGTGTGTGTGTGTGTGTGTGAGAGAGAGAGCGAGAGAGAGAGAGAGAGAGAGAGAGAGAGAGAGAGAGAATGAATTTTCAAAGCTAAGGGTAATCAGTGAATAAAGGAACTGAAAGTATCATATTAAAAGACAGACAGATATAAAATCATTGAATTGACCCCATGGATAAAATATTACTTGGATGTTTATTTGGTTCCCTGTTGGAGAATGAAAAATTATTATGAATACAGTTTGAAGAGGAATCTATAGCATACAATGGTAACCAAAATTTAAGTTTCTAGATTATCTTGTATGTTGTTGAAGAGGAGCAATGACCAAAAACATTGCTTAAAAGTGGTTTTATTAATCTTTTGCTGTTCTTTACATCTATGAAATATCCCCTAGGATTGAATGTATTATTTTACCTTTTGTTTTACACTTGCCTTGGTATGTCTGAAATTTTCTATCTCGTCTTTAAGCAGTGTGCTCTCAGTTTATTGCCTACTCCCCATGATCTCATGAGGGGTTTCACCCCAGTGACTTTAGAAAGTTGTGGAACTAAATTCAGGCAAGATGAGAAAGAGGCTCTATGAGCAAACATTGAATTCTAATGCTTCTTACACAAAATAACTTTCCAAGTATTCATTTTTATGATACTCTTCTCAATGCCTTGTCTATATATAAGTGATTCTCTGGTATCAAGGTCACTTAAAGCAATAATAATTTCTGATATATGTAGTGTATGTGTATATCTATATATGTATATTACAATGATTTATTTTTTATACAGGGTCGGGCAAAATAGGTTTACAGTTTTTCATATGGAAAATAATAAAATAATCTATACTAATAATAGAGGAATATGCAAATTGTCTGAGAAGCCATCACAGTAACAGTAATGACCAAACAGCAGGCTGCATGGGGTGACCAGGCAGGCAGAGGATTAGTGAGGAACAACAAAATAACTGAACAGCAGGCTGCATGGGGCAACCAGGCTGGCAGGGAGGGCAGTTGGGGGTGACCAGGCCAGCAGGAGGGGAGCAGTTAGGAACAACTAGGCTGGCAGGTAGACAGTTAGGGGCAATCAGGCCAGCAGGCAGAGGTGGTTAGGGGTGATCAGGATGTCAGGGAGGCAGTTAGGGGCAATCAGACAGGCAGGCAGGTGAGCAGATAGGAGTCAGCAGTCCCGGATTGTGAGAGGGATGTCTGACTGCCAGTTTAGGCTCATTCCTGGGGATCAGGCCTAAAATGGCAGTCAGACATCCCCAGTGAGGTCCCAGATTGGAAAGGGTGCAGGCTAGGCTGATGGGGAACCCCTCCCCCTCCATGCACAAATTTTGTTCACTGGGCCTTAATAAATAATAAATAGTGCATAATGCAAGAATAGTCTCTGTGTTTCAGATATTCATAACTGTAAACCTACTTTTGACACTCACTTTAAAATAAAGTTATATAAATTGCTGAATCTGAGACTTCCTGTCACATATATTCTATAATTTTCTTGTACCTTATACTTTTCTACTCATGTGAAAAAAATTTAGTTATAAATTGGATATCTAAACTTTTCTTAATCCTGAAGTGAGTGTTTATGTAAGTAGTATTTTTCTATGAAAAATATGCCTCCAAGTGGGGGGTAGTCTTATACGGCGAGTATATAACAAACTCTGTATTTTTTAGTGGAAATGTTAGGGGGTCGTCTTATACGCCCAGTCTCTTATACGCCGGCAAATACGTATTTTTCAGGGCCAAAAAATCGTCTTATACGCTGGCAAATACGGTATATATATATATATATATATATATATATATATATATATATATATATATCAATCCAGGTTGGGAAAGTAATGAGAAATTTTCACTCTAAAATAAGTCTGTCAAGTTATGATAAAGACATGTCAATATACCTACAGAAACTATTTTGGGCAATTGTTTGTAAGCATTTTTACAGAAAAAACAATTAATACCATTTATTTAGTGAAAAACATTTTGATCTATTATCATGAACTAGAGGACTAGTGCATGAAATTTGTGCATGGGGGGGCGGTGTTCCCTCAGCCCAGCCTGCACCTTCTCCGATCTGAGACATCCCTCTCACAATCCGGGACTGCTGACTCCTAACTGCTCACCTGCATGATGGCCTGATTGCCCCTAACTGCCCCCTCCCACCTGCTGGCCTGGTCTCCCCTAACTGTCCCCCTGCCAGCCTGGTCGCCCCTTACTGCCCCCCTCTGCCAGCCTAGTTGCCCTTAACTGCCCCTCCCCTGCTGGCCTGATCACCCCTGACTGCCCCTCCTGCCAGCCTGGTCACCCCCAAACCCCTCCCCCTTTGCTGGCCCGGTTGTCCACACAGTCTGCTGTTCAGTTGTTTGATCATCCCTCACTAACCTTCCTGCCGGCCTTGTTGCCCCACACAGCCTGCTGTTTTGGTCATCTGTTTGGTTGTTTCAGTTGTGACGGCCCCTGGCTTTTTATATATTAGGATTCCTACCCATTATTTTGCTTCATGTAGTAATAATTAGTGACATGAATATGAGACATGAATGTGATCTATTAAAATCATACTTATAATTTAGAGTTTTCTCTACAAAAAGGTGAATAGTGTATTTTGACATTTGCAAAAGTTCACTTTGGAACTAGCATTTTGTAAGTAAAGTTTTCAATTTAATCATTTTTGCTGAGCTATAATTGCATCTGAGATAAATATATAAATATGAAAAAATAAGGGAATTGCTATAGAGAGGCTAGAATTTCTGAACTACTACTCTTGGTTGTAAGCTTGAGCAAATAATGCTGCATTTGCACTACTCAGTCTGAAGGTATATGGATTGCTTTGAACCCATTTTTTATTCAAGTCTAGAAAGATTATATATAGTGAAGTGTATATTTTTACCTATTTTCCTTATGTTAAGTGTGTAATTGAGCAAATAGTCAGTGTGGGCTGTGATGTGCTCAACATTCATAATGCATTAGCATTAAATGCATTTTGAACTTTGTGAAAAAGATAGCTACACCTCTATATAGTATGTAACCATTTAATTTTTTATTCTAGACAAGACATGAAAATAAACAGTAGTATATTATTTATGCTTAAATGTTAATTACTTGGGTATATAAAATGTCATTATTTATTTTTGCACTAGCCAACTGAAGTGGAAAACAGAGATAATTCCCACAACAGAATTTATATTTGCCTCAATTTTGTATATTTCTCAGATGAAAATTTTATGCTATAATTATTATATCCTTCCACTTTACTCTATATCTTGACGTAAATTTAATATGGTAGTTCCAGTGCTGGGAACTGTTTTTCTCTCTTATAATATGATGTTCTTTATGAGAATGTATGTTTGATTTAAAATAAAGTCTGAAAATCTTAGGTATCAAAAGACACTGGAAAAAAATAGGATAGCAGTTTTAAAGTTATTGCAGAAGGTATAAACCAGTGGTGACATCCTATATAATAAAAGGGTAATATGCAAATTGACCTAATGGCAGAATGACTGGTTACTATGTTATGCACTGAACAGGGGGCAGACACTCAATGCAGGAGATGTCTCTTGGTGGTCAGTGCACTCCTTCAGGGGGAGTGCCATTCAGCTACAAACTGAGATCATGAATGGCAAGTGCAGTGGTGGTGGCTGGACATCCCCCAAGGGCTCCCGGACTATAAGAGGGTGCAGGCAAGGCTGAGGGACTCTCCCCAAAGAGCACGAATGCCGTGCATCGGGCATTGAGTCTATATATATATATATATATATATATATATATATATATATATAAGCCTAAGTGGCCATTACAACCATAAGACCAGACCAAGCAGTCACTGTGACGTGTACTGACCACTATAGGCTTCAGTCAGACATTCCTCGAGGGCTCCGGGACTCCTAAATGGTGCAGGCCAGGCTGAGAGATTCTCCCACACACACACCCCGAGTGCACAAATGTCATGCACCGGGCCTCTAGTATACAAATAGATATTTCAGAGATGATCTTTTTTAAAAATTATTTTAAAGGTCCTTATTTAAAGTGTCTAATACAACCAGATCGGATTTTTAAAGTAAATTTCAGCGGTTACTTGTCAGAACACATAAAATTTTTCATTTAAGGTTAAAAATTTCTCATTTAAGGCAGCAATATCACACATTACCAGGGCATAAATATAATGTAACACACTGTTATGTAAATCTTGATTTGTGACTGATGACAGCATCTAATCAGAAGAAATAAAAACAATGAGGTTTCCCTGGTGGTCTGTATGCTTAGTGCTAATTTTTTTGTGCATATAACTTTTTTCTTTTTTATCTTAGATCATAAGTTTTGCCTCCATTGTGTCCAATTTTCTCTGCATAATATTTCAAGGCATTAATATTTGAGAGATATTTTTCCTAATTCCCTTTTCAATGGTAGGGCCTATTTGGGATAGAGGATATATTTTCTCCCAAATCTTGGGTGATTAGTTTGATGTGCACTTGTTCTGATATAAAGTAAAATAAAATGTTCTTCTTCTGAATTTAGAACTTTAAAAATTGAAACACTGCTTAAAAACAAAATTGTCATAAATTTGATAATGATTTGAATGTATATATACTTGAATATTCAATATTCACTCAATAAGCATGCCTCCATTAATGACTTTGGTTTACAATAAATGTTAATATATCAATCAGGTCACCAAAGAGAATTGCATTATTAACATTCATTAACTTTGTAATAGATAACTTAATCGTACAAATAACCCAAAGCTATGTAATTAGGAAGTGATTATATTCCCATTTCTTTATGACAAAGTGAACTTATAGTTCAAGCAAGTGGTGCAAGCAAAAAGGAAAATGTGAAATGAGGTTATAAATCAACTATTAAACACTTATTCTCCTTTGCTACTAAGTATAAAGGAAAGTTTTAATTCTTTATGTTTTATAACAAATTACTATTAAGTGACTTTGTGGTTTGGAGGCCAGTAACAGTTCCCTCTTTCTTCATGTAGTCAAAATATCCTCTGTTTTCTCGTTTTTTGGGAAAGATGGTGCAGTTTTCTTGTTGGATTAGCTATTTTTATATCTATAAACATGAGATATGTCTATTTAAACATGAGAGTATATTGTATCTTTGTTTTTTTTTTTAATATATTGTGATTTCAGAGAAAGGAAGAGAGAGAGGGATAGAAACATCCTATATAATAAAAGCCTAATGTGCAAATCCACCCAACTGTGGAATGACTGGTGAAACTATCAGTTGCTAAGGTGTGTACTGACCACCAGGGGGAAGCCACTCAATGCAGGAGCTTCCCCTATCCCACAGGCCCCAGGTCAGCCAAGGTGGGTGCAAGAAGGCCCTACCCCCTGATTGCCCTGCTGGTTGCCCTGCAAAGGGAGGTGACCAGCACTGGCAGTGGGGGATGGGACCGGCTGGCAAGTAGGCCAGCGCAGCTCCCTGATCTCCCTACCTGTGGGAGGCAACCAGTGGCGGCAGAATGATCAGGGAGGGGGATGTGGGGATGGCTGGTGAATGGGCCAGTGCCACCCCCTGATTGCCCTGTAGGTTGTCTCCTAGGAAGGTGTCCGTGGGGGCCCCCAATTGCCCCACTGGTCTTCACCCCACAGATCAGCTCTGATTGCTGGCCAGGCCTCAGGACCTACCTGTGCTTGAATTTTGTGCACTGAGCCTGTGGTATTCCATAATAAGAGAGAAGAAATCATTGATTGGCTGTCTCCTGCATGCCTTTCACTGGGGACTGAGCCCACAACTGGCCCCGTGCCCTGGCCTGGAATCAAACCATGACCTCCTGATTGATAGGTGGATGCTCAATCACTGAGCCATGCAGGCCAGGCTGTTGTCTTTTTCTTTGAACTTTAATTATAAATGGGCCCAGGTTATGCTCTGTGATTGGACAGATATTCTAAAGTGGGTGGTTACATGAAGGCTACCACAGTGTCTGAAAACTCATGGAAATGTATATGGAAATAATTTTGGTAATGTAAAAACCATAAGGATGGCAGATTAAAAGAATACTTTAAAAGTTTCTTTCAGTAAATAGAGATTAACTGAGTATTTCAATGCCAAGCATTACTTCACTCATCCTTATGCCTAGTTCTCTTCTCTTCCATGGATCAACAGTGTGACCTCAAGATTGACCAAATATGCTGAAACTGGTTTGGCTCAGTGGATAGAGTGTCGGCCTGCGGACTGAAAGGTCCCAGGTTTGATTCTGGTCTAGGGCATGTACCTTGGTTGTGGGCACATCCCCAGTAGGGGGTGTGCAAGAGGCAGCTGATTGATGATTCTCTCTCATCGATGTTTCTAACTCTCTATCCCTATCTCTTCCTCTTTGTAAAAAAAAAAATCAATAAAATATTAAAAAAAAGATTGACCAAATACATTTTTCAATGAATGTACAGATAGAATCAAAATTATGAAAGGCTATCAAGTATTTATTCATTGATAATAAAGGTATAATGCACCTTTAAGTGGATTTTTTGCACTTGAGTGGTAATTAAAGACTACCACTTGGCACCTAAAAGGCAGGAGGCATAACAATTACTTTTTCTTCTGAATTCCACGATGTTTTAGTGTATATAGAGAGAATGAAACAAATAAACACAAAACATGTTCTTTTGGAATTGATTTGAATAAAATATCAAGATATTTGAAAGCTTCAGAATGGAGAAATGGTTTGAGGAGTTCACTCATTTCATAATAATAGATTTGTCTCATTGGGGGACTTTCTGCTTCTGGTGTGTATCTGTTGAGGACAACAACCCACCAGTTTTTCATTATGTCAAGTCCCTGGGAAAGAAAACCATTGTTGCTTCTTATATTTCTCATTTGCCGAATGACTTTTAACACATTCATGCGAAATAGAGCCTAACTGTTTTCAGAAAGAGTATTAATGTACAGTTGCACTTTAACTCAGAGCAAAAGAAGTATGCACTTAGAACTAAGTTACTGAATATAGTAGGACTACTTATAGAGGCTTTAAAAACACCTCCTTCTTTGCTCATGTTTCCAGACCATTATATTATTCCAGTTCCTTATTAGTTTTCACTTTGGCTTATTAGAATGCTTTACTACCTCAAACTCTGTTTCCAGTTTCTTCAGCTACTACTAGTAATCTGTTTCCTTCATTGCTTTCATATGGTTATATTGTGATTTGTCTATTTAGTTTGAACCACTGAGTGTGAGAGATGTGTCATAATTATGTGTGCATAAATAAGGTAATCCTAGTTGTCATGCACACCTGCAGTTACTTTATTAGAAGTTTAAATATTCTAAAATTTGTCCAGTTTGCTTTTAGAAGATATGGAAGTCACCAATGTCATCCTCAATGGGAGTAGCCCTTTAAATCTAGAGTACTATGATTTTGCCTATTTCCCCTTCACATAAACTTCCAATTGCACTATGAGTTCTATCAGCTCTGAGAGAAGAATTATTTCTCTGTTTGGAAGAAATTAATTTATGCAAGGTATTTTTCTGGAGTATTTGTTAGTAGAAATGGATTTTTTTAAATACCACCTGTCATTGAGAACAGGGATGGGGGCAAACATCAGCCTTGCCTTGTCATCAATGTCTTCACTTGCTTACAAATAGTTGAGACTATCAACAGTCTCAGAAACCTGACCTTTGTTGTATTATCATATTGGCTCAGATAAGCCAGCAACACGGGTTTGGCATCCTGATAAAAGCTTTGAACACACACTAATGACCTCAGAAAAATTAAAGACTCTCAGCCTGCATTCAAGAATCTTCCCAGTTCAGAGCCCATTCGATCTCATCTGTGGTCATTCCTTCTCAGATGCTGAGCTTCAGCCAAATAAACCCTCTCTGTATGAGTATCCTCCCTGTTCTTGTGCCTATAATTTTTTTAAACATATCTTTATTGATTTCAGAGAGGAAGGGAGAGGGAGAGAGATACAGAAACATCAATAATGAGAGAGAATTATTGATCAGCTGCCTCCTGTATGCCCTGTACTGGGGATTGAACCTACAGCCTGGGCATATGCCTGGCCTGGAATCAACCATGTCCTCTTGGTTCATAGGTTGATGCTGAACCACTGAGCCATGCCAGCTGGACAATGTCTAAATGTTTATTCCAATCTGATTTGGGCTTACAAATGTATTTCTTTTTACCACCATCACTTATCCAAATGTTGTCTCTTTCTAGCTTAGATGAACTAATACCTTCCTGTTGAATTTTGCATTGATCTTTCAATCTTCAATTACTATCCTCTTTGAATTCTTTGAGAACAAGTTTTCCCAACACCATATTTCTTTGTTCTCATAGAAGATTTATTACACAAGTCTTTACCATCAGCACACACCTTCTATAACCTTCAAGATGTATTATAGTTGATGGCATGTAGTAAAGTTTAATAAATGTTATAGTATATTGTTTCTTAATTTTTGTTTGTTTGTTTGTTTCACATTGTGACATCTTTCAAATATGGATCATTACTCCACAATCAGTGATGCCTTACAAACACAGTAGCTAAGGACGGGTGTGGGCCAGTTGTTCTTGCTTTGGCATGTGAGAACTTGGTCAAATCAGCTCATCTTTTCATCACTTTAATCAATTTGTGGGAATTGCTGCCTCCTTATGTGTTGATTTTACTTGTCATTTAAGTCTTCCAAAGATTACAAAATGTTTCAGCACTGAAATGAAAAGTTACTGTGGTCACAGAAAGAGAGCAGTGGGCATCACATTGATAATAGTGAAATAAATAGTCTTTGGGGGGGAAAATGACAGCTAGTCCATATTGCCTTGCAAAGCCAAATCCAAATGTTTTTGGCAACCAAGAAAGAAAAGTATCCTCAAGCATATAATGTTTTAATGTTGACATACATGTAAAATTATTGCCAGTCCCATTAAGGAAAAGGAAACTATGGATATAGTTTAAAATTGCAAAACTTCTTGCAATAGATGAAATAAACCTGAGTGTAATGAAGTGAATGTAACCAATTCATGATTTTCAGAATTATTAACTTATGCCATATTTGAATTCACAAATTTTTATTCTTTATTAGTGACTCACATAATAATGACATATCTTATTAATCTCAGTATAGAAGGAGTATATGCTAAACGATTGAGTGAAGAAATAACTGAGTAAATGACAAAATCTCTTCTTTTTATTCTTAAAATTTAATTTAATTTAAATATTTAATTTAGCCGAAACCGGTTTGGCTCAGTGGATAGAGAGTCGGCCTATGGACTGAAAGGTCCTAGGTTCTATTCTGGTCAAGGGCATGTACCTTGGTTGTGGGCAAATCCTTAGTAGGGAGGGGATGTGTAAGAGGCAGCTGATAGATGATTCTCTCTCATCGATGTTTCTAACTCTCTATCCCTCTCTCTTCCTCTCTGTAAAAATTTAATAAAATATATATTTTTTTAAAATATTCAATTTATTGGGTTGACATTGGTTAATAAAAATATACAAGTTTCAGGTATGCATTTCTGTATATTATATTGTGTGTTCACCATCGAAGTCAAGTCTTTTGTCATTGTTTATTCCCCCTTTACTCTTTAAACCTTCCCCCTCCCCCTTTTCTCTCTGGTAATCACCATACTTTTTTTCTGTGACAAAGGTGAGAGGATTAAGCAAAATCTCTTCTTGGTTATGCAATTCTGAAATTATGTTTATAACAACTGCAAATCTTCACTTTAGGACATGATTTTAATTATAATATCTCTGATTAGAAAAAAAATATAGGAAATTCAAACTATATTTGGACAAATAATTCTTAACCCCCCAAAAAAATAAATCCTTTTGAGATTTAGTCTGTACAATACCACACACACGCATGCGTGTGTGTGTGTGCACAAACACACACACACCCTTATATATAGACATTCACATGAAATGTGATTGTGTATATATTCTTCTATTATATCTATAATCGCATTTACTTTACAACATGAAGTGGAGATGAACCAATTTTCTCTTCAATGTGAACATTTAGAAGTTAGGACATATTCCTCTAAAATATACCTATTGTTGCCGAAACCAGTTTGGCTCAGTGGTTAGAGTGTCAGTCTGCAGAATGAAGGGTCCCAGGTTTGATTCTGGTCAAGGGCATGTACCTTGGTTGTGGCAAGATGCAGCTGATCGATGTAGGGGGTGTGCAAGATGCAGCTGATCGATGATTCTCTCTCATCGATGTTTCTAGCTTTCTATCCTTTTCTCTTCCTCTCTATAAAAAATCAATAAAGTATATTTAAAAAATATATATATATATAGTCATAATGGCTCAATACATAGAAAACAGTCACTTCCCCCAACCCCAATCCAAAGTGCTGTCTAAATACCAGATAAGTACAAGACTCTGCTGTAACACTCTCAGAACCACAGCTAACATACTCTGCATGAAGAGATGAGAAATTAAATTTACAAGTACATGCTTATTTGATCTGTTAAAAGGGATCATTTTACAATTGAACTAGGTATGTTTTTCCCCTAAATGTGCAGCCCCACTAAAGTTCTTGATTGTGTTTCTATTCCCACTTGCATTTTAGAGATGCGATGTTCTCTGTTTAGTGATAATCTTCATCAGTTTTCTTTCTCTAAATTTAGTGTTAACTGTACACCTTTGGGAAGTGATGACTTGTGTATCACTTTATACGTGCCAAAATCAAGAAAATATTAAGTATTTGTTAAAGTAACTTCTTAATAGTTCACTAAAATTCAGTTTAGTGATCGAGATTAAAAAAATAAAAAGCTAAAATATGAATAGTTGAAAAAGAGAAAAATACAGTTAAATTTCTCTGCAGTTCAAATTAAGAGAAACTTGAGAGAGAGAGAGAGAGAGAGAGAGAGAGAGAGAGAGAGAGAGAGAGAGGGCACGAGCAAGCGCAGGACTCTTGATGTGGGCCTTAAAGACACTTATGAACAATAAGAAGTTATGATTTTGCAAAACATCTCCTCTTCCCCTAAGTATTCATTCTTCCTTATCAGCCCCCAAACTTCCTCCCCTTACTTATGCCACACTCCATCCTATCTCAGTGATCTTCATTAAATATATTTGCAGAGAATTATCATGAAAGAAAACTGAAGGATTGTGTGTGTCTCTGGAAATGGAGAATTGTGACTAGGTTTCACATCTGGTTCGAAGATGAGAGACTTTACATGTGAGAGAACAATGCATAACATAAACTCATTCTGTAGCAGTAGAAGAAAAGTTACAGAAGTCATCATGAGATTGTGAGCTCATCTTCCAGAATCAAAGGGTAGGCACTGAAATTGTACTTGGTGTGAAATTCTAATGGTTCAAGATGGTTGAGGCCAACAGATTGGAGTTGAGCTTATTTGGGTCTTAAAAGATAAAGAAACCTCAAAAGACATATTGGTTATATTTGCAAGATAAGTA
The DNA here is from genome assembly GCA_963924515.1 of Vespertilio murinus. Classification (NCBI taxonomy): domain Eukaryota; kingdom Metazoa; phylum Chordata; class Mammalia; order Chiroptera; family Vespertilionidae; genus Vespertilio; species Vespertilio murinus. The sequence continues at coordinate 45,736,749 of OZ004709.1, read as the reverse complement.
TAAGAAATTGGGCTGAATTGACATAGCTAGACAGCTGATTTATCCTTGTGTATGTCAATCATCCTTAAATAGAAACTTGTTCTTGTAGAGATTAGTCAAGCCAATTACATAAATTGACCAAAATGATCATGACTTCTTTTGATAACTTACAGTAGAAGATGAACATTTGGATTATAGCAGATCTAAAATTATGATCCTTTATTTCTGAAAATCTCAACTATCTCTGTCTTGTTTTTAACTGATTTGGGTAGTACCTGAATTAGGACAGTAAGTATGCAATTTCAACTTTAAGGAGTGAGTACAATTACATTTAAACCCTTCCCATTTTGAATTATACAGTTTTTACAATCAAGTCACTTTCTGCTTTGCTCAAAACTTCAAATATTTAAAGGAATAAACTTTAAATTTATAAATTTTCAATGGTCTCAATTTTTAAATGTACATTAGAGAAACAGTCTTTACTTGGTCCTAATTAAACAAGTGTCAGTGCAAAGGCATTTTTAGGATGCAGTGGAAAATGTCCAGTGAGAGTGATGTGTTAGAATGAATGAATTTTCTCCATGGAGTATCTTAATTGATTTTAGATTGACTGACAGGATAGAGGAGCTTTGCTGGTGACTCTGAGGTTAATTTTAGAGTTTCATTATTCATGTAATCTCTCCACATCATCATGTAACTTTGTCATAATCCTAGTATTTGACTTCATATATGAAATTAGTGTCCTTGTTTGTAATGAAGCACAGATGATACATTTTCTATTGTCCCCACAGCCCTTTGGCTAATTTAGACTTAGTATGTCAGTAACTTATTTTATATTTTTTGGAAAATTGAAGTAATTGAGCAATTGGCCTTTTTCAGAATTCAGTGTTATTTTAAGTAACCTCTTTCTGAGTTTAATACCAAATTTGTATTCAAAATGAAAGGAGACCACTAGTTAAAGGAAACTATTAAGATTATTTGGAATGAAATTTAATGTCATAAGATTTCATTAAAAGTTTCTTTCAAATGCTACACAGTTACTCTTAAATGTACTTGCATATGTTTTTTTCAAAAATAATGTCTGACTCCTGCCAAGTGGCCATAAGTTAACCTGTTATAATTTACTTCTTTGAATTTATTATATACACTAGATGCCCAGTGCATGAAATACATGCACTCTGGGGGGTGGGGAGAGGCCCTCAGCCCAGGCTGCACCCTCTTACAGTCTGGGAGCCCTTGGGGGATCACAGTTCGGCATCCTTAGAACTGCAGCAGAGATGGGAGAGGCTCCCATGAGCCTGGCTTGTGGCTGATCGGCACTCCACCTGTGGAAGTGTACTGACCACCACAGCTCCTACATTGAGTGTCTGTCCCCTGGTGGTCAGTGCACATAATAGTGACTGGCCATTCTGACCTTCATTCAATTTGCATATTAGCCTTTTATTATATAGGATACTTGATTGTAGCTTACTCTACACTGTCATCCTGGTAAGTTTGTTGGAGTCCTACAATTTTTCTTTCTTTTCTCTGTAGGCAGGCTAGGATAATTATAGTTCAATCAAAGGGAGACACATATGAGAATTAGCAGTACCCTGACTACAACATGTAAATGTGCTATATGTTGGCACGTTTTGTTAGACCTTGAAATGAGCTATTCCTCTCAAGACACCAAAAGTATTAAATCATTTTTTTTCTCTTTGGAAGACTTAACAGGTAATTACCTAAATTAGTAGCAAATGTAATATTTCAATAGCTCTGCTGTCTCTTTTTCAGTTGATAGCATATCTATGTTGTCATAATTTAGGCTTGAAAATAAAGGGTAATGAAACTGCACATTGGAAATAGATGATAATTAATAAGGAGCTACTGAAAATGGGAGTATAATTACAGCCACATGTTATTACTGGGATATGACTCCATGGATTGAAAAATCAAAACAAAAAAGTCCAAAACTCAATACACATTAAAAAAAATAACTATGTTTGCATATTGACTTAAAAGGTGATAATGAACATGTTTGCATGGATATAGTGAGATAATAAATCAGACATAAACCATTATACTTAAAATAGTCCAGTTAATTTTCTTGTCCATTTTGAAAATTTATTATCATTTATGTAATTTGATATAGGAAAGGATTTTTTAAAATATATTTTTATTGATTTCAGAGAGGAAGGAAGAGGGAGAGAGATAGAAACATCGGGGATGAGAGAGAATCATTGATGGGCTGCCTCCTGCAAGCCCCTGTTGGGGACTGAGCCCACAACCCGGGCATGTGCCCTTGACTGGAATCAAACCAGGGACCCTACTAACAGTACATTTTAGGATTATTTGGAGATTAAAATATTTGCATTTTCACCATACAAAAATCTGTTGTGCCAAAACCGGTTTGGCTCGGGATAGAACGTCAGCCTGCGGACTGAAAGGTCCCAGGTTCAATTCCGGTCAAGGGCATGTACCTTGGTTGCGGGCACATCCCCAGAAGGGGGTGTGCAAGAGGCAGCTGATCGATGTTTCTCTCTCATCGATGTTTCTAACTCTCTGTCCCTCTACCTTCCTCTTTGTGAAAAATTAATAAGAAAATATTATGTAGTTCTCCTAGGTTTAAAAAAAATCTATTATAAGTTCACATCAGCCTTTCCAGAGTTATAAAATAGCCTTATCGATAGTAAGTCAACCAGAGGCTCAGCGCAGAACAGCACCTAAAGAAACGTCAGTAATCTCTTTTGTCTATTTTCATGTTTCTGTTTTTTTATACAGTAAAATGCTTCAATTAATAATTTGTAGCATTTGCTGTAAATAAAAAAAGAGAACTTTGAATAGAGTCAACATAATTCTCAAGAGTTGTTATTATGCTTTCCTAATATTTTCTCTATTTCATTTCTTAGGAAACAATATATTTTCTTTAAAGGCACATAATAAATAAAGTATATTTTATTGTCCTATCAAGAAACCTAAGGTATAATGTGTATGTTGATAGGACTTATGTAATATTGTTTGCATATATTTAGATGAAAAAAATTTCTTTATTGTACTTTATTTTTTATACAAATCTATTATTTATATTTTATTTCCTTTCTGCTAACTGCCTGAATATCTTAGATTAGCTAAGTTTCTCCCCCAATAAATATTTTAGTTACATTTGTCCATATCAATGTAAAATTCTGTTGTAAGTCATTTATAATAATGAAACTTAATATATATATATATATATATATATATATATATATATATATATATTATTGATTTCTTACAGAGAGGAAGAGGGAGGGATAGAGAGTGTGCCCGCAACCAAGGTACATGACCTTGACCAAAATTAAACCTGGGACCTTTCAGTTGGCAGGCCGATGCTCTATCCACAGAGCCAAACCAGTTTCGGTGAAAAAGCTTAATATATTAATTAGACCTGATGTCCTTTCAGACAAACAAAGCTGGCAGGAATGTGAGAGAAGCCTGGGTCCCAGGTGCCTGCTTGCAGTTGGAGGAGGGAAACCTGGGTCCTGGGTTACAGAGGGAAGCTGGTGGTGGTGGTGGGGATAAGGAAGGAAGGCCTACTCTAGCACAAATTTTGTGCATTGGGCCTTTAATTTAACATACGAATGTATGCTTCAATTGTCTGGAAGTCATCTGGATATAACATTTCAAAGGAAATAGTTATATGGTAAATTACTTTTTATCCGCAAATGAAATCAGTTTTTATAATAAGTGAAATTTCATTTCTTCCAATTGTCATATGCTTTATACTTCAAAAATACAATTATGCTTGAAGAGGCAATTTAAATTAATTTGTGTTTTGAAGTTAATTAAGTCAAAGTCTTGACCTCACATTATCTTTGAATACTTAATAAAGTTGCACAATATGTTCATTCACTTAACTAATGTTTATGTAACATGAGCTGTGTGCTAGGCATTTTTCTAAGCTGAGGTGTACTAGTAAACAAGAAAGACCCAAGATTTTTAGTGTGTGGAGACATATATCAATTAAGTAATAATTATACAGTATGTCAAATGGACTTAACTATAGAAAGGGTAAAAAGAATCTGGGGAAAATATTAGGAAATTCAGGGTAGGTCATTGTAATTTTACATAAGGATGGTCTTACTGAGGAGCAATGATACATAATAAAAATATATGTATTTGGTCATTTTCCCTTTCAGGCACAGAGCTCCTAAAACACTTGGAATTTTCTAAGTCTTAAGAACATAGGGGTGTTTTTTGTTATGTTAATGGGTGACTTTTGGAACTCACCTGAGATTGGGGGTTGGTTGCCAGTTGAACCAATCAAGTGATGAGAGAGTTGGAACTTTTAAGTTCCACTTCCTGCATCTCTGAGAAGGGGAGCTTGACTGGAGATTGAGTTCAATCACTCAGGGCCAATAATTTAATCAATAGTGCATGCATAATGAAACCTTGATAAGACCACAAAAGGATAGGGTTTGGAGAGCTCCTTCATGTGGAGATTGGGGAAGAATTGTATACCTGGAGAGGGCATGGAAGCTCTGTGCCCTTCTTCATACCTTGACCTATGTGTTTTTTTCCACTTGGTGTTTCCTGAGTTATATCCTTTTATAATAGACCAGTTATCTTCTAAGTAAAGTGTTTCTCTGAGTTCTATGAGCTGTTTTAGTAAATTGAATGGGCACAAGGCAAGGGTCATTGAAACCTCCAATCTATAGCCAGTTATTCAGAAGCACAGGTGATGACCTCAACTTGAAACCTGTGTATAAAGTTGCAGGAGGCAGTCCTGTGAGATTGAACCTTTAACCTGTAATCAGATGTTATCATTCTTTCTCTGGACAAATAGTGTCAAAATTGAGTTGAATTACAGGACACCCAGCTGAATGGTTTAATGTGGAGGAAACTCCCTTCTCACATATACACATGCTAGAATTTGGTGCTCAGAACTCTTTTGGAGGTAATCTTTCATTTAGAAAACAAAAACTACAAAACTGGAAGTAAGTGAAGGAATGAGCTATAAGAATATGCATAAATGTTTATAGGAAAGAGCCAATTCAAAAGCCATGATTTAGGAGCAGGCCTTGATGGCTGGTGAGTGGATAAATCAGGTCTTTGCCCCTAAGTGATTAGCATTTATTTCTTTAAACACAGGGCATTATCACTGAATTTTTGTGAAATAACACACTGGTGATAAGATAACTTAAGAAAAGAGGATTTGGATGTCATCATATGAAATATTTTATTCTTCTAGCCAGGAGCAATGCCAACCTTAGCTATAAGAGATGTTAAAGCCATCTCACACTCAACACATTATACAATTCCTGGAAATGACATTAATTCAGCTTTGTGAAAGTAAAGTCTAAATCTAACTAATTTATGCTAGGAATCACTACTTTTCTCCATTCTGAAGACCTCCAGGAGACCATCTGAGGTTAGAGAGGGATTCATACTCTTTGTATATAAAATGTATCATTTAGAATTTTACAACCTTTATAAAAATACACTATGCAGTTCTCAATTTAGAATTCTATTATCTTTACTCCGCTGTGCCAGACAAAAACATATTTATTTATATTACATTTTCATATATAAAAGTTAAAACAAGCCTTTAGGTTAACTTTGACTAAACCCAATAAATCTCTCTCAAAATTATCATCATAATAATAGGGCAGGAAGTATTATGACCAAAATGCCGAAACGATTGGTCATCAGGAGGTGCATAGAGGCGGGGCATGTGGCAGGAGGTGGGGTGCTTCACAAGTGGTGGGAGGTGAAAGGCGGGAGGCCGCCAGAGGCGGTCGCTATGAGGTGGGGGGTTGGTGAGGGGAACCAGCTGGCTGATAGAGGGGGCGGTGGGGCAGGACAAGAGCCTGCGAGGGGAACTGGGTTGCTGGCTTGTAGCAGTGGTGGACAGGGACTGGCAAGCAGATGGAAAATGGCCTGGATTGCAGGCTAGGCCTAGGGACCCTAACCATGTATGATTTTGTGTGTTGGGCCTCTATTTTTAATAAGAAAGGGCTTATTGTTATATTACTATTAATTTATTATTAGTATAACAGCTCTCCAAGTGCTTTCACATTTTTTGAAGTAAAATAAAAGGGATAAAAAGGATTTCAAGTCCCTTAATAAATACTTTTATTTACTAATCAACAAAAATGGACAGAAGTTAACATACTTCTCCCTGTAGCAAAATAAGAGCATAAAGGTGATCATCTTTGTCACTACATATAAAAGTAGGAAGAATAATAAAATAGTAAGGATTTCTTTATTCCCAAAAGCAAGAGACTTACTGACTTATAATACTGAGGTACACCTAAAGCCAAAGTTATATGTCTAAGTTTGTACATCCCTCATTGAATTACTTGCAGTTTATTATCTGACTAAAGGCCTGGTGCACGAATTTGTGCACAGGTGGGGTCCCTCAGCCAGGCTAGCAATCAGGGCCAACTTGGGGCCATCTCCTCCAGTCCTGATTGAGGCCAATTGGGGATGGCTGGCTGGGTGCAGGGATCACAGGGGGTTGGCTGTGAGAGCACACTGACCACCAGGGAGTAGCTCCTGCGTTCAGCATCTGCACCTTGGTGGTCAGTTTGCATCATAGCGACTGGTTGTTCAGTTGCTTAGGCTTTTATATATAGAAAGATTGAGCAAAGTTTTCATATTTGACTTGATTGATTATTTTAGAAGTGTGATATCTGGAAAAGGAATTTTATTTTAATTATGTCTTTTTAAAATTTTGGAATACTGTATGTAGAAAAGATGAGATGATGATTCTGTCCTGATCCAATCACAATCTCATTTTCACATAATGGCTTAATCATGTCTTATATAAAGTCATGAGGTAGTTATATAAACATTTAAGGCTATTGCAAGTAAACTGTTGGACAAATTCATTTTGAAAGTATGATGAGTATAATGAAAAAAATAACATTCTAGTCATATCTTTGCAAGTGTATTTTATTCAAAACAGATGCTTTTCTCTGATTTAAAATCAGTTTTTAAATTTTGTTAGCAGATATAGGAAAAATGCCATTTTGTCATTTACAACTATGCTTTTACAGACTAATATCAACAGCAAATAGTTTAATAGTTCTCAAAATGTAGCTTAATTGTGAGAGCTGGCCAAAATGCAAATATATCTAGAGTCTTGGATGTTGTTCTTAAGTTGATTCTCATGTATAAAATTTGAAGGCAACTGGTTAAAAATAGATTATTTATCCAGTGTAGTTACAAACTTTTGATCCCCTTTCAAATGGCTTTCTTTAACAAGGAGCTTCTAAACATTCCTCATATCATCGATTCATTCATTAATTTTTTTGGAAATAGCACATAAGCCAATCTTATAAGTAGAAATTGAAAGCTAGACAGGATCCTAAGGCTAACTTAGCTCCCATGTCAGAATATAAAAAGCTCTATGAACTACATACTCTTCTTGTCAGCCCATCCAGAGAGAAGATATGGGGTCTTGTATGGGTGTAAGTGGAAGGTGGAAAAACAGCCTGTTCTCTCCTAATATGCCCTGCAAAAATTGATCATCTTTGTCACTTCTTGCAGCACTCACTACCTGAACTAGGTACAACATGCCTAGAAGTAGAAGCACATATTCAGAAGAGAATCCAATATTACCTTTGCTACAGAGTGCTTTTGAACCTTTGTGAAATTCTGAATGACATTCATTAAAGATATTTGTAGAGTTTTTTAAAGGAAATTAAAATGTAACTTTTTAATAGAATTTTTGTTGTCTCTTCCCTTTTTATCTGAAATAAAAACATGCTTTATTACAGATTTGATAATTTTACAGAATATGGAAGTAGGATGCACAAATCTTAAAAATGCATTCGTGTAAAAATTGGTACAATCCATATAAAATTTCTAATTTGGTTAATGATATTAAACAAATTTGTATATATATATATATATATATATATATATATATATATATATATATGCCTAAGCAACAATTATGACTGGTTGACCAAATGACTGGTTGACCAAATGACCAAATGATCACTCTGATGCACCTGACCATCAGGGGGCAGACACTCAATATATAGGATCTACCCCCTGGTGGTCAGTGTGCTCCCATAGCCAACTTCCTGTGGCCTGCCAACCTCCCATAGTCCCTCACCCTGGCTGGCTAACCCTGATCAGCCCCATTAGGATTGGGTGAGATGGCCCTGATTGCTGGCCAGGCCAAGGGAAGGGACCCCACCCGTAAACAAATATCTGGTTTGACTCTGTGGATAGTCTTAAATAATAAAAGGCTAATATGCAAATTGACCAAACTGCAGAATGTCCAGTCACTATAGCATGCACTTACCACCAGGGGGCAGATGCCCAATGCAGGAGCCAGGCTCACGACTGGTGAGCACAGCTGCAGTGGCAGGAATCTCTCTTGCCTCCGAGGCAGCACTAAGGATATTTGAAGAGTGGGCCTAAGCCATCAGTTGGAAATCCCTTGAGGGCTCCCAGACTGTGAGAAGGCACAGGCCAAGCTGAAGGACACTGCCCCCCCCCCCACACTTCTGAGTGCACAAATCTTGTGCTCCGGGCCTCTAGTTGTTATATATGACATTAATATTAGGAAAGTTGATGAAGGTACATGGGAACTTAGCATATTATCTATGAAATTTCTTCTGAAAATCTAAATTATTTCAAAATAGAAAGGTTTAAAATGCATCATGTGACACTAAAGTAAATTTAATTGGGGAATCTTCTGATAATTTTCTTCAAAACAGGGGGAAATTTTTTCACAGCTGTCCTCCACTCCATTTTTGTCCCCCTTAGGACCCTTTAAATCAATGATTACCTCCCGGTCCTACAAATGCTCATGAAATGAAATAGCCTCTGGATAGGTGCTTGCTGAATGAATCAGTCCTTTTGATGTATTTAAAGAACCTTTTATTATTGGGATTTGTATGGCCATGAAAGGTTCTCCTAAAATTTTCTTTTGACTCACTTAAGTTGAATTGCCCCTGACTGGCCACATTGTGCGCTTTTTGGTTCTCTTCATGAAAGACATCCATGAGGATTTAGAAAAGGTACATACTACATTCACTTCTCTCCCCTTTCAGCTGTCCTAATGGATTCTTTGAACTTGGCAAGTTATCTGTCCCTAAGTGATTTTTATTTTACTAACTGGTCCTTGTTAAGAAATGATAAAAATAAGGTAATCGTTAAGTGAGTCTATATCAGAATAGAACAAAATAACATAAATTGGGTCACTGACTGGAAAAAAGAAAAGAAAAAAAGAATGGCCTTATCTTGAAACGCCTTTTGAAACTCTCCCTAGGTTTTCCTGAACTTTTTATTATCTAGGTGGGTGCTATATCGCATGTTTGCTTGGCATGTTTATAATTTCACATATTCTTCTTATATTACTGAAGTATCAGTCCTTCTGAAATCTCAGTGTAAACTTTCTGTGTGTTCTTAACCAATTCTCTTCCATGCTTTCTTTGCTCTCTAAATCCTTCCATTATTTTATCTTGTTATCAAGTCCAAAACAAATTATTTCCTTTCATTTTTTTTTCCATTTAGCCACTAAAATTACTCAGGTATTTCTAATTCTTGAAAACATACATCAGATTTTTTGGAAAGCAGTATATATTCACTATCTTGTATGCTACCAACTTTGCAACTAACAATTCTTTAATTTTATAGCATTCCCATCACTAATGTTCTACTGAGGCTATTCTTTGAAAAATTCCAATTACTTACTAGTAACCAGATTTCTCAGTGCTCATATTGACTAATGTCTCTTGATAAACAGACACCATGGAAACCCAGCTTCCGAGAAATTCTTCTCCACTGACTTTTATAACACTGTAATCCTCCTGAATTGTTTTGATCTCCTCAATTGCACTCTTGATTTCCTTTGGCTCTACTCTTTCATCCAAGTTTTCATGAGTTCAGACGTTTTCCTTCTTAATACTTCTTATCTGTATGCACTCTTGTCCTTGCCTAAAGCATTATGTATTTGGGGTTTACTAATTTATCTATATATAATGACTATGAATTTATTTCTATACTTGGCATTGTTCCTTAGTGGCAGTCTTACCACACTGAACATAGCTGATATATTTCTACCTGGATCTTCCATAAATATTGCAAACTCATACTGTATCAAAATTAAATTCATTGTTTTTATCCCATGAACTGATCCTCTCCCATGTACTTGTCAATGTCAATGATGCAAATATACTTCATTTTGGAGTTCAATCCTTCTCATTAACTTACCTTAAACAGTTGTGCTGTATTCAAGATCTTTAAATTTACCTGTAGCTGAAACTGGTTTGACTTAGTGGTAGAGCATCGGTCGGCAGACTGAAAGGTCCCAGGTTTGATTCTGGTCAAGGGCATGTACCTTGGTTGCAGACACATCCCCGGTAGTGGGTGTGCAAGAGGCAGCTGGTCGATGTTTCTCACTTATTGACATTTCTATCCTCTATCTCTCTCCCTTCCTCTCTGTAAAAATATCAATAAAATATATTTTTTAAATAATAAATTTACCTGTAATTTTGATGTCCTCTACATTTCCACTTTCACTAGCTATCCCCAAGTGTTTATTATATCTCCAAGAACGTGATAGTTATCACATTATAGGGTACTCTCTTTGGTAGATGGTTTTATTTGTAGAAATGCCATAGATTTAAAAGTAATTAGCTACAACCCTATCTTGTAACAATTACTGCTCTTATCCTGATGGTGATTTTGATTTTTCCATCAGGGTTTTAATGCCTCTATTGGAACCCACAGTATATACAGTTATGTTATTTCCTTTGGTTGAAAATAAAAGACACAAGAAGCACAGAATGTCTAACATTTTCATTCAAATTCAGTCCTATTTCTAAATTACTTTAGCTTCTGTGATAATGTTTCTGTCCCTTCACACATACTCTTGAACTTCCCACCAATGCAACCAGAGGAATCTTGACATGAGCCCCCACATACATCCCCAAGCTAGTTTGGTGGCTAAGGCCAGGCTATGTGTGTAATATCTTGAACAAACATGGTCTCAGGGATGAGAACATGGTATTGTGGGGTTGAGGAGACAAAGTTCATATTGTAAGAACAGATTGGAGTGTCAGGTTCAAAGAGAAAGTGCAAATTCATATAGAAAGGAAGAAGGCAGAAATTGAAAAGATTTGAACCAGCTTAAAAAATAAGTGGATAGAATAATTTAGTACCACTATTTAGGAGTCACAAAAAAATGCTTGTCTAGATATGTGGGACTACGAGATAAATTGGGTGAGAGGTGAACAGGATAAGAAACATCAAAGTTGGACCTGGGATGCAAGGATGGTACAATATCTGCAAATCAATAAATGTGATATATCACATAAACAAATTGAGAGATAAAAATCACGTAGGCATATCAATTGATGCAGAAAAAAAGCAATTGACAAAATCTAACACTCTTTCTTGATAAAAACGCTCAGCAAAATGGGAATAGAGAAATCATACATCAACATAATAAAAGCCTTATATTAAAAATCTACAGCCAACATCATAATAGGCAAAAACTAAAACCATTTTACCTAAGAACAGGAATAAGATACCCATTTTCACCATTCCTGTTCAGCCTAGTGCTGAAGTGCTAGCCATAGCAATTAGACAAGAAGAAAAAATAAAAGGCATCCAAGTTGGAAAAGAAGGCATAAAACTGTCGTTATTTGCAGATGACATTATAGTGTACATAGAAAACTTTAAGGACCCCATAAAAATTATTAGACTTAATGAATTCAGCAATGTAGCAGGATACAGAATTAATGCCAAGGTATCTATGGCACTTTTATACACCAATAGTGAACTTACATAAATAAAGATTTAAAAGATAATTCCATTTACCATCGTCCCCCCAAAATTAAGATACCTAGGAATAAACCTAACTAAGGAGGTAAAAGACCTGCACTTTGAAAACTATAAGACACTGAAAAAAAAGATAGGAGAAGACAAAAACAGATGGAAGAACATAACGTGTTCATGGATTGGTAGAAACAACATCATTAAAATGTCCATACTACTAAGCAATCTATAGTTTCAATGCACTCACCATTACAATACCAATAGCATATTTCACAGATCTAGAACGAACTCTCCAAAAATTAATCTGGAATAAAAAAAGACCCTGAATAGCTGCAGTAATCCTGAGAAAGAAGAAGAAATTAGGAGGGATCTTAATACCAGATATTAAGCTATATTACAAAGCCACTGTCACTGTCATAAGAACAGACATATAGACCAATGGAATAGAAAAGAGAACCCAGAAATTGACCAAAACAACTATGCTCAATTAATATTTGAGAAAGGAGGCAAGAACATACAATGGAGTCAAGACAGTCTCTTCAATAAATGGTATTGGGAAAATTGGACAGATACATGCAAGAAAATGAAACTACATCACCAACTTACACCATACACAAAAATAAACTCAAAATAGATAAGGGATTTAAATGTAAGATGGGGAACCATAAAAATCTTAGAGGAATTCACAGGTAGAAAAATTTAGACATATGCTGAAGCAATATCTTCACTGATACAGCTCCCAGGAAAATAAATACAGCTCCTAAACAGAAAATGAACAATTGGGACTACATCACAACAAACAGTTTCTGCACAGCAAAAGAAACCATCAACAAAACAATAAGAAAGCCAACTGCATGGGAGAACATATTTGCCAATGTTATCACTGATAAGGTTTTAATCTCAACATTTACAGGGAACTCATACTATTGGCAAAAGGAAGATAACCCAATTTAAAAAAAAAAATGGGCAATGGACCTAAGTAGATACTTTTTGAAAGAGGACATAAGGAAGGCCAAGAGACATATGAAAACATACAAAAAGTCACTAATACAAAAGATGCAAATCAAAACAACAGTGAGATATCATCTCACACCTGTCAGAATGTTTATAATCAACAAATCAACATATGACAAGTGCTGGTGAGGGTGCAGAGAAAAAGGAACCCTCATGCTTTGCTGGTGGGAATGCAGACTGTTGCAGCCATTGTGGAGAATAGAATCGAGTTTCCTCAAAAAACTAAAAATGGGAACTCCTATTTGAACCAGTAATCCCACTCCTAGGAATATACCCCAAGATACTAGAAATACCAATCAGAAAGGGTATATGCACCCTAATGTTCATAGCAGCACAATTTACAATAGCTAGGAGTTGGAAACAGCCTAGGTGCCCATCTACAGATGATTGGATCAAAAAACTATGGTACATCTACACAATGGAATACTATGCTGCCATAAAAAAGAAGGGATTTTTATCATTTGCATCAACCTGGATGAAATGGGAGAACATCATGCTGAGTGAAATAAGCCAGTCATTGAAAGAGAAATAGCACATGACCTCATTCATTTATGGATAACAAAGAATACATTATAAACTAATGAACCAAAAGATAGATATAGAGACAGTAAAGCAACAAGCAGACTGTCAGATTACAGCAGGGAGGGTAGGGAGATATGGGGAGATAAGAGATCAACCTAAGGACTTGTATGCATGCATATAAGTATAACCAATGGACACAAAATTCTGGGGAGGGAGGGCATGTATGGTAGTGAGGGGGCAATGGTAAGGTATGTACACATATAATAATTTAATAAAAATATGCATTAAAATAAAATAAAAATATAAAATGGCTCTCAAAAGAAATTAAAAAACACAAAAAACAGTAGTAAATCTACATAATGGAATACTACACTTTGGTAAAAAAGAAGGAATGCTTACTATTTGCAACAGCATGGATAGAACTGGAGAGCATTATGCTAAGCTCTCCAGTTCTATCCAATAAGCTAGTCATAGAAAGATAAACATCACATGACTCACTCATTTGTGGAATGTAATTAACAACATAAGCTGATGAGCAAAAACAGATCTAGAGATAGAGTAGCATCAATCAGACTGTCAAACCTCAGAGGGAAGGTAGGGGAGGGTGGGGGTAAGAGAGAGAGATCAACCAAAGAACTTGTATGCAATGGACACAGATACCAGGGGAGTGAGGGCATGAGTGGAGGGGTGGAGTGGCAATGGGGGAATAAGGACATATATCTAATCCTATCTAATAAAAGAGTAATATTCAAATTAACCATCACTCAGCTACACCCACAAGCCAAGCCCACAAGCCACACCCACCAGCCAATCAGGAGCGAATATGCAAATAAACCCAACCAATATGGCTACAGCCACAAATAACAGGAGGGAGGCTTGGGTTTCCTCTGCAATGAAGGAAGCCTAGCTTTCCCCCTGCCCTCGTTGGCCTAGGCCTCCACTCAAGGCCACAAAGTTTGAATGATAAAAGATACATAAATCCAAACAGAAATGGTGGCAGCCACGGAGTTGGAAAGAGCAGGAGCTATGGTTGCCCCTGTCACTGGAAGAAGCCAAGCTTTCTGCACACCCTGGTCAGCCCAGGCCTCCCCTTAAGACTACAAAGTTTCAATTATAGAGGATACATAAATCCTAACAGAAATTGCTGCCGCCATGGAGCAAGCAGAAGGCTTGGCTCTGCTCCAGGCTACAAAGTTTCAATTGTAGAAGATAAATAAATCCCAGATACCAGGGCCTTTGTTTGGGTTGCCAGGGAGTGTGGCCAACCTTCAAACCACCACAGGATCAAGGCCCCATGCCCAGGCTGCACCACGCCCTAAGCGAACACCCACCTTGATCTGGGCCATCCTTCAGGGCAAACCAGCCAACCCCTACCTGTGCACCAGGCCTCTATCCTATCTAATAAAAGAGTAATATGCAGATTGACCATCACTCCAACACACAAGGTGGCTGCTCCCGTGTGGACACATGATGGTTGCCACCAGAAGGCCAACATGGAAGGGCAGTTGAGAATGATCAAGCCTGAAGGGGAGGGCAGTTAGGGGTGACCAAAGTGACAGAGGAGGGAAGTTGGGGGCGATCAGGCCTGCAGGAAAGGGCAGTTGGAAGGGACCTAGGCCTGCAGGGGAGAGCAGCTGGGGGGACCAGGACTGCAGGGGAGGGCAGTTAGGGGTGACCAAGCCTACAGGGGAGGGCAGTTAGGGGAAAACAGGCTGGCAGGGGAGCAGTTAGGAGCAGTCAGGAAGGTAGGCAGGCTAGCAGTTAGGTGAGTGCCAGCATTCTTGGATTGTGAGAGTGATGTCTGACTGCCATCGAAGAGTCCCAGAGAGGGTGCAAGCTGGGCTGAGGGCGCCCCTCCCCCCATGCATGAATTTCGTTGCACCAGGCCTCTAGTATATATATTAAAGCCTAAGCTAACCTGGACAACTGGATGACCGGCTCGTAGCTATGACACACACTGACCACCAGGAGGCAGACTCTCAACATAGGAGCTGCCCCCTGGTGAACAGTGTACTCTCACAGTGGGAATGCCACTCAGCTGACTGACAGATGCCAGACACCAAGTTCACGGCGGGGAGCACAGCTGCTGAAATAGGGGCCTTTCCAATAGACCCTCCCCCCTCATATCCCTCCCCTATTTGGAACAGGCATTGGGAGTGACTGGGCATGAGTCCATGGCCACTTCTGGCATCATGCGAGGAGCAAGGCTGTCATGAAAAGCAGTGGCTGCATGGTCATGGGCGCACCCTAGGACAGGTGGGCAAAGACCACAGTGGAGCAGCAGTGAGCCTACCAAGCAGAGATGGCAGCAGGTGCAACAGGGCCAGGATGAACAGGTGCAGTACCTGGCCTGGGCTCAGGTTCCTCCACAGCCCCCTGCTGCTTTGTGCACTACTCCGTGCTGTGCGGGATCAACTTGGACAGCAGGCTGGAGCTGGTTGAGCTGGCGAGTAAGGCCAGACTGTGGTGGTGTGGAGGTCCATTGATCCCCACAGGCCAGGCCCAGGGACCCCACCGGTGCACGAATCCATGTACCAGGCCTCCAGTAGCTTAAAGTTGGATCTGGGTTTTCATATTCTTTGTATTTTTAATTGATGTACTTGATTAGTATTACATTTCCTGGGACCTAAATTGGGATTTATTATCAGTGAACTGATGGTCCCTGTTTAAACTGACCAGCCTTAAAACTCTGTCTTTAGATCCTAAAGTGGAGTTTAAATCCTTGTACCCTTTCTTACTTCCACATAAACTAATTAGTTGTCATACCCCCCTTCTTAAGTAGATTCTGTATTTTTTATGTCCAGGGGTAAACCAAATACCACTTCACTATAGGAATTTTTACCTTGATGGTCTATGGCTATAGCAGCCCTACAGACTCGGAAACTGCATGCATGTCTGCATGCTGTACATGTTTCTGGGTATCTGATTAAACATTTTTAATATGTCCCTAAAGACAAAGGAGTTCTGAAAAAGCCGCTGTCCCTGAGGTTTTTATGTGTGAATGGAATGCCAGACATCTTTTAAAACATAAAACTAATCATGCCACCCTCTGTTTTGTTCTTAGAATAAAGGCATTGTGACCTATAATGCTTGGGTGGTAAGTCCATTTTGAAATTTCTAGACTAGGTTGGCATAGCTTTTCCTCTGGACCCTGTGGCTTCAGAACAAGCTAGTTCATTTTAATTTGTTTAATAAGCTGGATACTTCTTATCTCGTGGGCTTGCATATTCTTATTTTGGGGGGAGGTACTGTCCCATCATCATTCTCCAATCTGCTTCTACCACCTTTCTCATAATTATCTTCTACCTTGCTGGTGGCTCAGTTCAAATGCTACTTTCTCAGTTAAGTCTTCCTTGGCTGTTCAGACAAACTCAGATTCTACTCTTTCATGTATTCATAACGACCCTCTTCTTGTATGTCAGGACATTGATTACAGTCCAGAATTATACATTTAAGTCACGGTTTTGTTAATATTTGTTTAGCCTCTTGTCAGCTAAGGAGAATGGGGATGATAATTATATTATTTGTAGCACATAAGACAGTCAGTACATGTCAGTACAGACTTGTTGAATGAATGCATGCTTTGACTTAATGTCTTGAAGCTCCTAATTTGAATGTTAGTTACATTCATATATCCCACATTATCCTCCACAGAATTTTAGTATATAGTCAATCATAATTTAATAATTATTAACTGAATGACAAGGTTTTTTTCATAACAAAGAAATGTTGCTTTCATGAAATTATTTGTCCTTGTGTCTTATTTAAATTTCCCATATTTAAACATATGAAATTATATAATTTCTAGGTCAGTTGTTTTAAAAAGTATTTCCAAAAGGATGAACACTAATAGTCCTACTTAAGGCTTTAGAAATTTCATACATTTTCCATATCTCCCTAAGGCATTTATACATAAACTAGAGGCCTGGTGCACAGAATTCATGCATGGGAGTCTGTGTCCATCAGCCCAGCCTGCATGCTTTCCAAACTGGGGCACCTCAAGGTATGTCCAATTGCCTGTTCAGGCCTGATCCTATTGGGCAGTTGGACATCCCTCTCACAATCCAGGACTGCTCCCCTGCCTTCTTTCCTGATTGTAACTAATTGCTTCTGCCTTGATCACCCCCTAACCACTCCCCTGCCAGCCTGATTGATGCTTAACTGCTCCCCTGCCAGCCTATTTGCCCCTAACTGCCCTCCCCTGCAGGCCTGGCCTCCCCCCAATTGCTCTCCCCTGTAGGCCTGGTCCCCCCCCCCAACTGCCCTTTTCTGCAGGCCTGGTCACCCCCAACTTCCTTCCTCTGCAAGCCTGGTCACCCTTAACTGCCCCCCCCCCCCTTGCAGGCTTGATTTCCCCAAGCTTCCCTCCCTTATAGCCTGGTTCATCCCAACTGACCTCTCCAACTGGCTTGATCACCCACAGATGCCATCCCTTACAGGCCTGGACCCTCCCAACTGCCCTTCCCTGCTGGCCATTTTGTGGTGCCCATCTTGTGTCCACATGGGAGCAGGATCTTTGACCACATGGGGAAGCCATATTGTGTGTTGGAGTAATGACCAATTTGCATATTAGTCTTTTATTAGATAGGATAGAGGTCTGGTGCATGGGTGCGGGCCAGCTGATTTGCCCTGAAGTGTGTCCTGGATCAGGTTGGGGGTTTCCTTGGAGTTGTGGCATCCTGGGTGAGGGGCCTGCGGTGGTTTGCAGGCTGGCCATGCCCCCAAAGCCACCCAAGCAGAAGCCCTAGTATCTGGGATTTATTTATCTTCTATAATTGAAACATTGTAGCCTTGAGTTGGAGGCCTCTGTTGACCAGGGTATGCAGGAAGCTTGGCTTCCTCCATTACCAGCAGAACTCAAGTCTCCTGCTCTCTCCATGGCCACAGCCAGCTTGGTTGGGTTAATTTGCATACTTGCTTCTGATTGGCTGGTGGGCATGGTTTGTGGGTATAGTGCAGGCACAGTCAATTTGCATATTGCTTTTTTATTAGATAGGATACCTGCAGAGCTTGTTATTTGGTTTTTCATATTTCTTAGCCAATGCTAATTGATATGCACAGTGTATAATAAAGCCACATACCTTTCTTTACATTTGAAAGAATTGTATGCATATGTTCCATTGTATGTTAAGTGAAATATGGAAGCAGTAAATACAGACAGAGGGTACTTCATTGATTAAAGCATTGTCCTGGCAGTGAGCCTTCCATAATTCTTGCTAATCTGTTTCTGATTACTTGTTGCCTGAGTGCCAATATCATAAGAATTTATGTGAATGTAAGCATCTGCTATACTTATGGTCATATGCTATTTTAAGTGCACTATAAACCAATAGGGTCATACTGCACATAAATAATAGAAAGTGACACTTACATATGGAGAAATACGTTTTCTCAGTTATGTTTCTCTAACTTTGTGATGCATACTATATTCAGTCAATAGTTGCCTTTCTGATAAGGCTAAACTTGTTTAGAGTACTCACAGTGTCACAATAGTTGAGGAATTATGTTTTGTGTCATAGAAATGACATTAAGAGAGGTACTGGCACATAAGGAATGCAATACATGCTGATAAATGAGAGAGAATATAAGAAATTAACTCACATGTGAGATATAAAACTGAAAGCAACAAATGAACAAAAAAGAAAAACAAGCAATTAAAAATTCAGACACAGATTAACCACATAGTGGTTACTAGAGGGAAGGGGTTTGGGGGATTAAAGAGTAAAGGGGGTCAGATATATATGTTTTTAGAAGATGATTTAACTTTGGGTGATGGCCATACACTATAATATGCATATCATGTATGTAGAAATGTGCACTTGAAACTCATATAATCTCATTCACCAAAATCACTCCAAATTTAATAAAAAATTAAAGCCTACAAAAATGTTTTATCTATATTTAAAAAGTTAGGTTGTACTTTGACAGTACTTATGGGCCAAACTTTGTGTCCTAGGATCTAATAAAATATATATGCAATGGAACTCTACCAGTGCACTGTCATGTTAAGACAGTTGTCAGAATGCTAGACTCTTGTTTTGATTATGGTTTGATGAAAGCTACTCTCAAGGGCATGTAGCTTTGTTGAAAAGCCCCTTATATGCAATGCCATTTAATTGAGCTAATAATCAAGCAGAATGATGCTTGGACTTTTAGAAATAAATTGATTTATTCTTGCCCAGCATCTTTGTGGCAATGGAGCTGGCCTTTATAATGGCGATGCATAACAACAATGAAAGATTGATTGTGAGTACTGAGAGAAAGGAGCTAGATATGCTTTTTCATAATAAGACTAGAGTCCCAGAGCACGGAATCACGTGAGACCCAGAGTCCTGCCTGCACCGCAGAACCCAGAGCAGAGCTCTGGTTGCTGGTGCCACGGGTCCCATCAGTGCAACTTCTGATGAGTCCAGGAGTTGGTTGTTGTAGCATATGGCCACAGCCTTTCTATATGTATAGATAGCAGCTAAATGTATGGAGAATTATGAGGGCCAGATTGCATTGTAGACTTTATATAGACCATCTTCACTAGTCATAACAAACCTATGGAATAGCCACATTATCTAAATGGGTAGAATGAAGCTCAGAAGAGATATACAACTGGTCCTGGGCCACACAGTTTGGTGGACCTTGGCCTGAAAATTTATCTCAAAATTAAAAGGCAAGGTTCCTAATCACATGGAAATGAGGTTAAATCAAGATAGTTGTTCATCCAGATAGTTACCACAGGCTATTTGGGAAAATGGTTTTTGAAACTAAATGGTCTAAACTAAAGTCGTTTTTTTTTTTTTTTAAATAGGTTTTAAACCCAGAGTTATTGAAGTTGGGGATTTGAGAATTAAGATAGAATAGGAGCCAGTAAATCTTCTTAGCATTCTTTCTGTCCCTCACTCCCATGTTCTCTCTTAACCATTCTAAAAACACAAAAATGAATGAACCAATCCTGTAAAAGCTATCCTTAATCTGTCCATCTTTTAGTGTGCTTATAAAAAAGGCCCAATAGCTTTCAGAGAAATATGATATGAACTGAAGCTGAGAGCTCTGCACAATTTTTAGAAGTTGGCTTTGCAAAATCTGTTCATTTTTTTCTTAGAAGCAGGAAATACATACAATGAAGTGGATTCATCCAGCACATAAACAATTTGCAGAGTGCAAGGTCTTCTGGGAAATTGATATCACCAATGGACCTTTATATAACTATTGTCAAATATTAGTGGTTTTCCCCCCCAGATTTACAGTATAATCAGTAATACCAGTGTCTGCATTTTTATACAACCATTTAAACAATAATTTAATAAAAAGGAAAATAAATAAATTTATTATTTATGAAAAGCAATAACTATTTCAACATATACCTTTTTATTTTATTAAATATGAAAGTGGTACACAATTGTTGTCTATTTTACATTTATCACATTTAGAAAAATCTGTTAAGTTTTATAGTTTGAAATGTACTATTGCAACCTAAAAGCTCAAATTTTTTACCTCTGTTTGAGAGTTGTTTCAGTATATGCTTCAAGTTTATAGAAAATTTCCTAATGCAGGAGTATGTTAAACATTCAGAGGTATCAAACAATGAATCATATCATAGACCCAATGCATTTGTGCCACCATCATATTCTCAGAAAAAACAAACTAACAAAAACATCACATCACAGTCTTTCCTTGATGTTTTTCTTCATCAAACTTGGACTTATCCTAATTTTAAAACTACATTTCTGGCAGATGTTACATACATACTGAAAATAGTGGTGGATATGAAAGCTATTGTTTCTTAGGCCTCATAGGATTTAGTATTCCTCTCAATAGCTCCTCCATGAACACTTAGAAAGCCAAAAGGAAACAAAAATAACTTTGATATACAAATGGCAAGTCACTCCATAATGCACTATTCATTTGCAAGTGAAATTTCTCCATTCCTCCATTTAATAAAAAGTATTAGAGAAAATAATAGAGTTTGTGGGATTAATTCAAAAGTGGGTGGCTAGCTGAATGAAAATATAGTAAAGCAACTTATTTGAAGAGGCTGATTTAAACAAACTAGTGCAGATTTGAAGAAAAACAAATAGCTTGGAAACCTTCCATTTAAAATGTATAATTTTAAGAATATATAACTACACATTCATTGCAAAAATACATATGTTTAGAATTCACAGAAATCTTACACAGGTGTGTATGTGTATGTGTATATCTTAAAGTGAAATTCAGAAATCTCAAACATTCAAATCTGGATGACAAAATTAGTGCAAATAAATATTTAGCAATATTCAACCAATTTGTAATGAGCTTAGTAGTTCTTCTAACTTTATAGGTTACGAGGCACCTATTACAGGAATATTCCTGCAAGACTTCTGGTGGGCTTCCTTCCTGCCACCCTCACCTCTCCCACTGTGGCAGGCAGGGCGGGGCAGGACGGGGTGGACTAGACAGGCTGGATGGGCAGGGTGGGCCCTCGCCACCACTGCCACCTTCTCCAAGGCTACACACTCTGCCGCCACTGCTGCGCATCTCACCCCACCTTGCCCTGCCCACGCTGCCAATGCTTTCCCTTCAGCAACCTCAGCCAACTTGCTTTCCACTTTCCCTCCCTCTTCCTTCTATGCTGTCTTCAGTCTTCACTCCTCCCTCCCTCTGCATATGCAAATTAACTTCCATCTTTGTTTGGCTGATTTGCATATTTACTCTGATGGGCTGGTGGGCATGGTTGGTGGGTGTGGTTTGTGTAGCAGAGTGGTGGTTAATTTGCATATTACCCTATTCTTAGGTTAGATGTTACGTTAAACATATGTATCCCAAAGAAAGACAGCTAGAAAAATGTATTAATTAATTGTAGTGCATGTCATATTATAAATCCATTTCTAGCTTATGCTTACCTAATGTCATGCTAGTAAGCTTCTGTGCTGAAGACAGCTGAATTTCAAGGTTCCTTCTAGGATCTGCACTGTCAATATAACTTGAAAATCCAAAATATACTTAACTACTCAAACTACTCAATGCTAATAATTAAAATGTGTATTGGAAAGCCTGGTGACTATAGTTAATAATACTATATGGCATATTTGAAGGTTATTAAGAGATTTGATCTTAAAGGTTTTAATCACAAGAAAAATAATTAAAAACTACATTGGTGGCAGATGTTAACTAGACTTATTATGGTGATAATTTCACAGTATATACAAATATCAAAATATTATGTTGTACACTTTAAGCTAATATATTATATTCAATTATTTCTCAATTGAAAAAAATGTATAAAGAAGAGTAATAAATACTTGAAACTTTGGTTTCTACATCTTAAATATTCCACCTCTTTGATACAAATGGGATATTAGGTACAAAAGCTTTATCCTTAAAAGCATAGTATACCTTTTGCTAATATTAATGTTAGCTAGATATTGGGTATCCCATTGAGTCATATTCTCAATACAATATTATTTTCAGAAAAATAATTACACTAAGGAAAATACATTTAATTTTTTCAAATGTGGACAGCAAACTAAATATCTGGTTTATTTTATATAAATGATTATAGATTAACCTCATTGATTCCATAAATTTCTTTAGAATGCCCAATAAATATAACTACACAGACAGGTTGATTTATTTAAAGTAATTTACAAGGTCTATTTTAATTTTAAAAAATTATTTGAACAGTAAGCAATAATAATGATACAAGGAAATGTAGTGCTGTTTCATTAAATTTTCCATGATTACTGAAAGAAAATATATTTCTGCATAGAGAAACTATAAACAAGTATTCAAAATAAGATATACTACAATCCTATTTCATTGATATATTGGGGCAAAAGTTTGCTAATGATAAACTTGTAGTAAAACCTGTGTTATAGCACACTGATTGAAAAAAGTGTTGGTAACATTTACACAGACAATAGGGTGGTGTAAGCCTGGTACAGGGTAGAGGGGAGTTGCCGGTGGGGGAGGGTTGGGCTTGAAGAGTTCAATAGGGGAAAAGGGGGTATATAATATATAACACTTTCAACAATAAAGATTAAAAAAGCAAAACAATGTTTTAAATAGTATAACCACATACATATTTTAAGAACATTAAGAGTGAAATATAAGTTTTCAGAACAGGTTTCTTGAATAAAAAAAATTTATACACTTATATACACACACATCTAGAAACTATATCCTAAATTGTTTTTATTCTCTCTGAGTACCTGCTTTGAAAGTAGAATAAAATTTAGCAATATGAGTTATATTCTATACACTAATTTAGCCAAATTTATCCTAAGTTGTTAGTTGGTATTGTTTTGAAAACACCATTTTGAATAGCCATGACTCCTTTTCATTATGTCCCGGCTTTGGTTGTGGTATGAGATCTTGTAATTGTGCATGTATATGCATTAAAGGGACAAGGCATGGGTTTTTTAGGTTTCACCTCTGACTATCACTATGGACCTCCCAAGGTGTAATTACCTTAGAAACTAGAGACTATAAGAGAAAGCATCTCCAGTAACAATAGGTTTGGGAAACAATGGCTTAAATAATATTAGCTGTGTAGCAAGATATTTCTTTTGAAGAAGCTAATATACATTGGGATATTCAAAATGTAGACAGTCCACAGTAGTAGACATAATATTTTAAAAATTACTCTTTTTTTCACTTAGCATTCCACAGAAAGCATTTTTTTGAATTCCTGTCTTAATGAATTTCCTAGGGTTCTGTTGGCACTCTGTCTTGATGCTTAGGGATTAAATTTTGTCATTAAGCACAAACTAGAGCCATCCTTCAGTAATAGATTTGCATTAACCAGTCTCATAAGACTGATCTATGAAATCAGAATGCCAACAATTTAATTAACAATGAGAAATTCAACTGCCAAGGAGACCACATGCAATCCTCTGAGTAGTGTTTTCTCACCCATAGGCATGTAGGATAGGAATATAAGTTATAATTAGAATAGTTGGTGGACATGGAGACAAACATGATCAGAAGATTAGGTTTTAAATGCGTAATGCCATTGCACTAAAATAACCTAATGCTTCCATCTCCTTTAAAAGCATATGCCTGTTATTAATACCATGCAAGTTTCATTTTAGTTGATGGCAGATTTCCCTTTGAACTCTGTTTTAATTGCATTTCCAAACTTCTGTCCGCCATTAACTTTTAACTCTCTTCCCTTTCAATGAAATTTTTGTTTTGCTGTGTTAATCTATTTGATTAGATAATGATCTGTGAATTTATTTTTTGTCTCTTTAAGGTTATTTTGTATTTATCTTTGCTCCAATATGGGAAGATATAGTAAGTTTGTTTTGGAAAACATTGAGTTAGTTATATTAGAAAGTCTGATTATGATTTTCCAAGAAGAAATGGAGAGTTGAAACTCAAGAAGTTGGAAACATTTATTTTGGAGTCTCCTGTATAATATGAAGTCATAAATATGGATGAGATTGTTTGTAGAAAGAATATAATAAAAATGTGCAAATGATAGAATATTGGAAAATCATTACATTTAATAAGTCAGATAGGACAGAAAACAATGGAGTATCCAGAAGTAGAAGTTTGAGAGACAATCATGTGGCATAATACTTGTTAAAGATGTACATCTACATATTTATATCTATGTATCTATGTATATATCTCTCTAAATATATATATAAGTATACTCTCTAAGTATATATATATATACTTGAGGCTCAATGCATGAAATTCATACAAGAGTAGGCCTTCCTTCCTCTGGCTGCTGGCACTGGTTTCTCTCTGGAACCCGGGACCCAGTCTTCCCTTTGGCCGCTGGGAGACACCCAGGAACAGGGCTTCTCTGGCAGACCCGGCTTTGTCCAGAAGGTTGCCTGAAAGTATGTCCGGTCTAATTAGCATATTATCTTTTGTAAAAATATATCTTATGGATTTCAGAAAGGAAAGGAAAGGGGGAGAGAGAGAGAGAAACATCAGTGATAAGA
The DNA here is from genome assembly GCA_963924515.1 of Vespertilio murinus. Lineage (NCBI taxonomy): Eukaryota > Metazoa > Chordata > Mammalia > Chiroptera > Vespertilionidae > Vespertilio > Vespertilio murinus. Next base: position 45,711,544 of record OZ004709.1, on the reverse strand, counting down.
GAGAATCGTTGATTGGCTACTGGGGATCTATCCTGAAACTCGTGTATGTGCCCTAACCAGGAATTGAATCATAACCTCCTGGTTCATAGTTTGACACTCAGCCACTGAGCCACACCAGTCAGGCAGTGTTCCCATCTATATTTATCTCTTTCCTTGCCTCTTTCTCTCCAGTTTCTTTTAAGTCCTCCATGATATAGAATGTCATCTTACAACAACATATTGGACTAGAAGGACCTTACTAATGTAGTGGGAAGAGGAGACACTTTGTTCTGCTTGGTGATTGGAAGTAAAGATAAATCCAGAATTATTCAAATTACTTCCCAGAGTATGGGCTTATTTTATGTTTGCAAATCCAAGTTGAGTAAACAGTCACTTATAATTGGATCTATGCTGGTCTAAGAGGTTTTTCTTCATAGCAACATATTTTGGGGAAATTGACCTAAGGAAGGAGGAACAGAAATCTGCATAGAAGCTGAGGAGGCTTCTGAAAGATTTAGGATTGAGATTGTCCCTTCTCTTTTGTAATTTAATAGTATTAACATCTCTCTGGGAGATTGACATGTTCCTGATGGAGGTTAGCTGGATGGAGAGTGTAATTTTGTGTTTTCAAAGGAAACACCAAATTTAACCTAAGAGCCTAGAGGTTCATGGGTTTCTTAGTTTGCACTTTAGGAACAATAGATGAGTATTGATGGATACTGGTAGAGGTTTAAACGGACAGTGAAAGGCTTAGGTTCAGAGGACCATCATGACTGAAGCATGGCACGGAGGCACTCTACTTCTGTCTGGTTGATATTTGAAAGCCAAGATAATAGCAGAGGTTTAGAGAGAGGCCTTTTTTTAAAAAAAATGTATATAATTTAATTGATTTCAGAAAGGAAGGGAAAGGTAAGGAGAGATAGAAACACCAATTATGAGAGAGAATCATTGAATCATTGAACATGATGGACATAGAAACAAATATGATGAGACTATCTAGGTTTCAAATGCGTAATGCCATTGCACTAAAACAACCTTATGCTGACATCTCCTTTAAAAGTATATGCCTGTTGCTGCTTCCTACATGCCCCCAAAGCTGCTTCCTACATGCCCCCAGCGGGGTATTGAGGCTGAAACCTGGGCATAAGCTCTGACCAGGAATCAAACTATGACTCTCTGGTTCATAGGTTGATGCTAAACCACTGAGCCATGCTGGCAGGTCTGGAGAAAGGCTTTCACCTCTACACAAGTGCGAATTAAGGAATTAACTTGGAGAAATGAGAGAAATATGTCTATATCTGTTTCATAAATGATTGCAGGTTCATTTATGTTATAATAGTGCTGTGTTGTAAAAGAAAAAGAATAGACACTTTAACAGGGAAAATATGTTCACTAAGATACCTTTTGTAGAACAGTTAAGAAAATGAGATCCGAAGGAAATATTAGCCCTTTGAACATTTAGAAGTCAATAGCATATTAAAATATGTATTAGGATGGTGGCAACAGGCTAACTAGATGCCAGAGATTAAGCAGTTAGGATTCAAGAAGAAGGAGGTATCTCTACACAGGCAGAGACCACTCATTGGGAAGTTTTTTTGGGTTAATTAGATATTTTAAAAAATCATTATTACCACTGAAAGTGGTTTGGCTCAGTGGATAGAGTGTCGGTCTGCAGAATGAAAGGTCCCAGGTTCGATTCCAGTCAAGGGCATGTACATTGATTGCGGGCATATCCCCAGTAGGGAGTGTGCAAGAGGCAGCTGGTCGATGTTTCTCTCTCATCAATGTTTCTAACTATGTATTCCTCTCCCTCTCTATAAAAATAAATAAAAAATATTTTTTTAAATCATTATTACTTTTTGAAATATGGAATAGTCAATGGAGAATAATAAGTGAATTCTGCCTGCAATTCTATTATTGAGCATCTAGTATGCATTTGGCACTGTGCTGTTTGTTAAATAGCAATGTGAAGTGAATGAACATGTATGAAAATGATGAACTCAATTTCTAAAAAGGATAGATAAGATGAAATCAAATTGACAGTAAAAGACATCCCAGATGGAAGGATAGTCCAGTTGAATTTAGAAAGAAGCATTTAGTCTCTTATGAACTCCTTGAATTAGATTATTCCTCTCTGCAACTCTTAAATGGAAAAAGTCACAGATGTGACTACATTGGTAATAGTAAAAGAACCTGATCCAGGTAAAACTGTATAAACAGCCCTCACATTGTATGACTTTGCAAGATGTATGGGAATGTATTTGGACATGTTTACAGTAAAATCTTTGTAAGAGGGAGTTCATTTAAAGTCGGACAGTCTATTAGAATTGACAGTTCAGTATTTCCTTGATTGAGTAATGATTTGACAATGTAAAATGGAAATATTCTACAGTACTTTTATGTTTATGTCCCTTCTCCATATATATATATATATATATATATATATATATATATATATATATAAATTATTATTCTTTCATAATTTTCACTTGAAGTGTTTACTGTAACACATACACACACACAAACACATACATATACACACACATATCCTATGTAATAAACAGGGAATATGCAAATTTACCACCACACCATCACAAATATGACAAAGATGACAGTGCCCACAGCGGGGCTGCACTTGTAGCAGAGGCCGAGTTCCCATAATGAACCTTAACAGGCAATAAGCAGGGACTTGAGGATGCTTGGCACTAGGCCGGGGCAGGAGACCTGAGGCTATGTTCTCCATCTCGAGGGCCTTGACGGGGGACCTGAGATTGCGCCTTCCTTCTGGTGCCGGGCCAGGGGACCTGAGTCTGAGTCCCCCACCTGGTGGAGCTTGATGGGGGATCTCAGGCTGCACCCCACACCCAGCAGGGCTTGATGGAGGATCTCAGGCCCTATACCCTGCCTGACGGGGCTTGACTGGGGACCTCAAGATGCACCCCCTGCCCTGGTGCTGGGCCGGAGAACTCAGGCTGCTCCCCCTGCCCAGAGCCAGGCCAGGAGACCTGAGCCTGCACCCCCTGCCTGGCACCAGGCCAAGGAACTGAAGTTGTGCCCCCCACTCTGCACCAGACCAGGGGACCTGAGGCTGCACCTCCTACCTGGTAGGGCTTGACAAGGGTGGGACCGGCTGGGTCTGTATCTCAACCAACGTGGATGGGACCAGCTGGGTCTGGGTCTCACGTGATTTGGGGGCACCATGGGTGGGCGGGGACTTGAATCTGGGTCCTGTAATGTTCCCCAGACTCTTGACAGGAGGAAGATTTTCATATACATTTTACTAATTTTCTTTCATCTCTGACACTTCTATTATAAAGGGCAAATAGCAATATTAAAATATTTCCTCTAATTAATTCCCTTTTAATTTTCACAAATTTTGTGCACTGGGCCACTAGTTTATATATATAAAAGGCTAAGCAACCATCCAACCATTCTACCAGTAGCTATGACACGCACTGACCCCCAGGGGGCAGATGCTCAATGCAGGAGTTGCTGAGCTACAGTGACATGGCAGTGGCAGTTCTTGGGTAACACACTTTGGAACCAGAGAGGAGGGAGCTTGATTATGGGATGCATCACCTAAGAACCAGCTTCTCACAATCCAGGATCCCTTAGGAGATATCATAGAGTTGGTTTTAGCCTGATCCCCCACAGGTCAGGCCAAAGTTACCCCACCTGCTGGAGGGACCCCACTCACTCCATAGATTCCCTTTGAGCTGCATCGCTGCCCCAGGTGTGGCAGGCCAGAGAGGGAATGAGAGGGACTGAGGGAGGTTGGCTCCAGGGCATGCCCAGCCTCTTTTGCCAGTCCCGCCCTGCTGGCCACCTTCTAATTAGCATCTTTTCAATGTGCATAAATTCATGCACCAGGGCACTAGTATGTAAGAGAAAATAATTTAGGTGCATATTTTATCAGAGAATTAAAACAATGCCACCATTTGTCTTTTGTCTGAAAGATGGCTATTGAATCGCTTTACCAATTCTAAATATATCAGGACCTTTTCAACATACAAACTAATATTTCTAATGAGGCTGTTGTCTGAGGCTGCATTTAAACTACTAAGAATGGAGAACTGTGAAGCCCAATTAAAAAAAATAAAAACCAAAACAGTTTTTAAAATCAGTTTTAATTGTTTAAACATATATTATCTCTATTGATTATTTCTTTGTAAAGTGCACTTGAAATAGGGCCACAAACTTAAATATAAAATTATGATAGCCTCTGAATATGTGCACATACATATTCTTCTGATATATATATATATATAAAATCATTTAATTTTAATAAGTTTGTGTGTGTTTGAGAAAGAGAGAGGAGGGGAAGAGAAAGAGACAGAGATAGGATATTTTTTTATAGGTACCTAGTGAAGATTGCATTAAATAAACTGTTCAAAATATAAAAATGAGTCTAACACAACACTAATTATAGTAATTTATGGCAACTTTTACCTATTTAATTTTTTTTTATAAATGGGGTCCTGTGGAAAAGATTGACTTGGAGTTAAAGAAGGAATCTGAATAAAATTTTCTTGACTCAAACACAGTAAGACTTAAGATTAAAGCATTCACTGAACACCTATCATGTAAAGCCTCCTTATTAAATAATTCATATATATTATGTCATTTAATTTTCACAATTTTATTAAATTGGCCTTATATCTACATTTGAAGGATAAGAACCTGAGAATTAGACATGTAAACCATCTTGCTTTGAGATGCCATAATGAGCGATGAAAAACAGGATCCAAGCCCATGTCTGTTTGACTAATAGGTTGGCTGTCATTCCACTTTAATACACTATATTTAAGCTATTTTATATGCTGAAACTTAGTGACTGAGTGTGGGGAGCTTATTTCCCTCTACTCTTTGGTTTTCATATGTCTATGATTAAATGTTTGCTTCATCATTTCTATAAACACTATAAAACTGTTTAAGACCTGAAACATAAACAATTTTTTTTTTTAAATTTTGGTTTGTGGGCAAATAGAGTACAGATATAATGTAAATGAATTCCAAAATGAATGGATATGAATGGGAATAGAGTAAAACAAGAACAATGCAAAGAGAATAGTGAAAAATCTCAAAGCAAATGGAGTATTTAAAGTAGCAAGGTTCACATATAAGACCCTCTTGCAAAAAGTTTAGGAGCATGGGACTGTGTTCTCAATTTCATCCACACAGGTCCCCTTCTATGAGGGTTCTGCAGTCTGAATGCTTGTGTCAGTTTACATAAATGTGCATCCCACCTGTCTTTGTTTGAACTGCACAAATGTAAAGAGGTATAACTTTTGTAGATAGACAAAGGAAGAAGAAAAACCCTATTAAATCCTGTACACTAGTGTGAAACTCAAGGCCTTTATAAAAGCTTCCTCACTCAAGCAACTATGCAACACTTGCACAGGGTGACAAAATATCGGGCAAAAATCACTGAAAAGGAAACCTATCAATCAAAAGAGATTTTAACTTAAAGTATATGAATAAGCACACTGTGAAACTCCCAATAAAGGAAAGGTGTCAGATAGTCACCTGAAAACTGTTCTTCTTTTCGTACTTTAGAGTCCTGTGCCATTTTTCAGGTGGTTGTGAAGTTTTTGTTCTTGATGACCGTTATTGCTCACCTTCCTAAAATTGGTCTTTAAAATGACTTTGTGCTTTAATGTAGATAGAAAAATTCTTCATCCTGGTGATCAGTTCCAAAGCCTCAGAAGCAGTATAATCCATCACAGGTGGGGCCTGATGGATGCGTCAGGTGATAAGCAGGCCTATAGCTGTTTCAAGGCCACTGACAAAGGAGTCTGACTCAACGCCTATGGCTTTGGGGTAAACCAAGGGTCAGTGAAAGTGTCCTCTTCCACATGAATTATTAGAAACACGAAACATCAAATTAGGAGGTTGAATACAGACATAGAATAACATCTTATTGGATTATTAATTATTTCAATTATTGCAATAACAAAAAAAAAGTTTACCTAATGTAAGCATTTTAACTTTTTTTTCAAAGATTTTTCAATGAAAAAAATTATCAACTTATATAAAATTAGCAAATGTCTTGAAAACTATAACCCTACTGTCATATAATTCAGTAGCCTTTTAAAGTATATATATTTTAATAAAATTACACATGTTGAGACATATGACATGACATAATTAATATACATATATAGTGAAATGATTCCTACAGTCAAGCTAATTGACATATGACATATCTCTTTATATAGTTAGCATCCATTTCTTTTGGTGATGAATGCATCTAAAAATCTACTCTTTTTGCATATTTCCAGTATTCAATGCAGTATTAACTGTCATCACCATGACTATACAATAGATCTCTACTAGTAAACTTATTTATCCTACAGAATTACAAGATTGTACCCTTTGATCAACATCTTTCCATTTCCCTTGCCTGGCCTCTCTTAACCACCATTGTACTCTGCTTCTGTAAGTTTGACTTTTTTTAAAAAAAGATTCCACATATAGCTCTTTCTTTGCCTAGCACAGCCATGGCTCGTGGTCCTAAGAGGCATCTGAAGCATGTAGCAGCTCCAAAGCATTGGATGCTGGATAAACTGACCAGTGTGTTTGCTCCTTGACCATCTACCAGTCTCCACAAGCTTAGAGAATGTCTACCTTTCATCATTTCATCATTTTCTTAAGGAACAGACTTAAGTATGCTCTAACAGAAGATGAAGTAAAGAAGATATGCATGCAGCAGTTTATTAAGATTGATGCTAAGGTACAAACCAATATAACCTATCCTGCTGGTTTTATGGATGTCATCAGCATTGACAAGACTGGAGAGTATTTCCACCTGATCTATGACACTAATAGCCTTTTGCTGTTCATCGTATTACACCCGAGGAGGCCAAGTACAAGTTGTGCAAAGTTAGGAAGATCTTTGTGGGCACAAAAAGAATCCCTCATTTGGTAATCCATGATGCTGGCACCATCCGCTACCCTGATCCCCTCATCAAGGTGAACAACACCATTCAGATCGATTTAGAAACTGGCAAAATTACTGATTTCATCAAGTTTGACACTGGTAACTTGTGCATGGTAACTGGAGTTGCTAACCTGGGAAGAATTGGCGTGATCACCAACAGGGAGAGGCACTCTGGTTCTTTTGATGTAGTTCATGCGAAAGATGCGAATGGCAACAGCTTTGCCACCTGGCTCTCCAACATTTTTGTAATTGGCAAAGGCAACAAACCATGGATTTCCCTACCCCGTGGAAAGGGTATCCGTCTCACCATTGCTGAAGAGAGAGAAAGAGACTGGTGGCCAAACAGAGCAGTGGGTGAAGTGAACTCTAGGCGACATGATTGGAAAAGTCTTTGTACTTAATGAAAGATAATACAGCATGATTAATTGCCTTTTTGGCATGAGAGGGTTGGGGGAAAGAAAATCAGTGCCTTGCCGAGACTGTTTTGGCTCAGTGGATAGAGCGTTGGCCTGCGGACTGAAGGGTTTTGGGTTTGATTCTGGTCAAGGGCATGTACCTTGGTTGCAGGCACATCTCCAGTAGGGGGTGTGCAAGAGGCAGCTAATCGATGTTTCTAACTCTCTATCCCTCTCTCTTCCTCTCTGTAGAAAATCAATAAAATATATTTTAAAAAAAGAAAAGAAAATCAGTGCCTTCCTTTATCTCTGTTCTTCCTGTCACTGCTATCAACTCTAACCTGAGAGGTCTCTGCAAAACAGTGTGTGGAAAATAAACTTGTTCCTACTTAAAAAAAAGAAAAAAATATTTCACATACAAATGAGATTAAATAGAATTTTATTTTCTTCTGTCTGGCTATTTCACTTAGAATAATGCCCTCTTGGTTCAGCCATGTTATCACAAATGGCAGGCTTTCATTTTTTAAATAAATCTCTTGAGTTTAAATATTCCATTTTCTTTATCCATTCATCCATTGAAGGACACTTGTGTTGCTTCCATGTCTCGGCTATTGTAAATAATTCTGCAGTGAACCTGGGAGAACAGATCTCTCTTTGAGAGGCTTATGTGATTGTTGTGGAAGAATTTATCACAAAGTATTTGTAAGAAGGATATTAGGCATATTTGATTTTAAAACGTAATTTATTACACTGAATTCTTTTTTAAAATATATTTTTTATTGATTTCAAAAGAAAGGGAGATGGAAAGAGAGATAGAGACATCAATGATGAGAGAGAATTATTGATGGACTGCCTCCTGCATGCCCCACACTGGGGATTAATCCCACAAATTTGAGAATGGGTCCTGACTGGAAACTGAACCATGACCTCTGGGTTCATAGCTCTATGCTCAACCCTTGAGCCATGCCGGCCAGGTCTACACTACATTCTTTGTTATTTATTTGAACAATGGCAGAAAAAATATTTACATTATTATTTATAGGCTTGGGTTTAGAGATTAATTAAGCCAAGATTAAACAAATGAAATGAACCAAAGAAAAAGCAACAACAAAATGTCTATGGAAACACCATTTTGATTTTTTTAAAAACCTAAAATATCAAGACTATTTATTATTTGAATTATTTATTTAATTTTAATTGTTTTTATAGACATAAAATTTTAAATCTCATTTTATAATGCATACTATAACTATTTCTATTGATTTACTTCTGTCATTAACTTGGCTTTCATTATTTCATTCAAAAATATTTATTTCATGCTTGCTATGCATCAGACACTCTGAAAAATTATATTTTAGCTTCTGTGGCTGAACGACCTAATATTAGAACTTGTCCTTATAAAATATTATTAGTGATAGTTCAATCAGAATTTAATTTTACGTACATAGTTTAACAAAATAATCTAGACACTAAGCACTATTGACCCCTTGTTATTCTATTAGTAAGTCCAGGTGAGTCAATATAAAGTTTTATATGTCAATTAAAAAAATCCACTCTGGATACTTAAAATAATACGTGTTTGTCATGTAGATAGTAACAGGCATGTAACTTCATTGTAAAATAAAAACAAGACAAATGAAGCTTAAAATACTAGAGATAAAGTTGAAAGTTATTTTTACTCCTTTCTGGAACAAAGTAGATTTTTCCTTAAATGGAGCAGCGTATAGCTTAAACACATAAATCATAAATTTTATTAAGTCATTTTAAAATAGAAGTCTTATATCCAGCTTAGACAAAGCAAGAATATTTAAATCAGTGCTCCAGGTGAAGAAATGGTGAGGTGCTCACTTTGGAGAGGTCAGAGCATCACCAGTTGTACAAAGGCCTGCCTCTGAAGCCATATTCATTAATGGCCTGTTGAAATAGTAATACAGAGCCAATCTACAATGCAGGAAAAGTAACTGGCTTATGGATATTTCCAACTATCCTGCTATTATAGAGAAATATACTCCTTTATGCATGATGGACATTTTGAATTCTGTTGTTGGTGAAAAAACACTTTATTCACAGGTCTCAGGTCTTCTGATTTTTTTCGGCAATTTAAGCAAAATGTCCCATGGAACAACCTTAGTGTTATCCAGGAAGATATTTTTTGCTGAACAAAACAGATCTTGGTTCTCCCACTTACAGGAGACCCTGTTCACAGAAGGATCTCATCTGTTTGTCTTCACCAGTGAAGTTGGCTAACAGAGCCTACCTCAGGTAGCTCTATTCCACTCTATGATCCCACAGCTCATTCCAACAACCCTTATGAGCCATTTGCAAATTAGGTAATCTAGTAAGAATTAGAAAAAATAACATTCTGTAACATTCCTGGAGCAAAGGACACTTTTAAAGCACACTCAACTTTAATGATGGCTGAATGCAAAACCCTTTATATTATCTTTATTATGATGTCTCTTGAGGACAAGCAAAGCTGTTTTGCTTCTGCATTCTGTCTTAAAGGACTTCTACTGCTCACATAGATATAAATTCTATTAGCTATGTAAGTTTTAATAATAATTTATTGTCCTTCAGTTGGGCATTTAGAAACAAAGTCTGCGCCTTACATGCAGGACCTCTAGTCTATTTCACTTTCCTATGTATCTTCCTCACGAATTTAGAGTTTTTAAGTGGCAGTGACCTCTCCACTTAGAAATCAGGTAACTGTTCCTTATCTGTTATCTGCTGTTCTCTCCACATCAATTTTCTAGTTGTGAATCACTTTATTTTGGTTATTAGTGCCTAGATCTATTTCACAAGCATTTATTAACCCATAGTTTATGATATGCATTCTACTATCATAAATCAGTACAAAGAACAGACTCACACAGTGCTTAAAAAATGCAAGGATGACATAAACTAGTGATTATTCTCCAATAGATTCTAAATTTGTACATAGGAGGTTATTAATGTGCCTTATGGTTTAGTGTATTAATGTTTTTCTGCACTGCCAAGAAGGATGACTTCCTGTAGATGACTTCCAGCTTAACATGTTTTCTTGGGTTTTCAGATTTGATGCATTTGGCCACCATCCAGCACCTTGATAGGTCATTGTGGCTTGTGTATAATGGGAATATTGAATGCAGCTAAAATGATTAACATTATCTTGCATGTTACTATTAACATTGATGTAGCCTCATATTAACATATTTCTTGTCATTCTTGACTTGCATTTTATAGCAATATCCTGCCATGATTTATTTTGCTTATTAACTATGCTATTTGTTGATTTTGATGAATGCTTAAATGAACTGATTAGAATAGGAATAAAATTAAATAATTGGAGAACCAACTGCAAGACTTCCTTTTGAATTTTACTAATTAGCAAAATTCTATATGCCTTACAATCAGTTGTGTTCCACAATGCAAAGTTGTGTTTGTCCAGGTATTTTTTTTAACAAGCAGACCATAATTACAAGAACATAAACCAGTAAAAATTAGGGATAATTTCTATAAGAATTTGTACTTCTTGACTTTTTTCATCTCTAATCAGTTAAATTCTAATTTGTTGAGTTGCATATTGTATTGAAAATGTTGGCATTTACTTAGATATTTTTATTTATTTTTAATAAATATTTTACTGTCTATATTTTTTATACTTTTTGTCTGTCTCTGACAGTGATACCTTGTGTTATTTAAAAATAACACATGTAAATCAGTGTGACTCTTCATGAAGTGATAATGTATCTATGCAAGTTACCAGTCAAGAAATAATCATGTTAGCTGGGAGAGACAAAGGGGAGTTATTAGTATGTATTTTGATACTTGAGCACAAAATATAATATCAGTGCAAAGAGACTTACATTATGTTATTCTCTACCTTTGGTATCTAATTTAAGTAATACTTACCTTTCCTAACTATTTTCCTATCTGCCCACCTATCTATCTACTTATCCACATACAAGAAAAGCCTGGCAAACACTGGCATCAAATTTGTTGCATACTATGTTTTCTATGATGAAAGCCATTTTCTTCTTTGTCCTTTGGAGTATATCAAAGTTCTCCACATTTTCTCTTAACTCATAATAAAATTGAAATTCTTACCACAGTCTCCAAGTCCTTATGAGATCTGACCTCTGACTACATCACCAAGTATATCTCTAAAACATCTCATCTCTCTTTTCCTTCTGCTTAGGGACCTCAATGCTCTTATTTAAACATGGTACATTCTTGCCCTAGCCTGGCACTCAGTGCCTCATCTGTCCACCTGCAGAAAACACTCTTTCCAACCATATCATCATGCTTTCCTCTTCTCTTTCATTCAACTGTAGTGTTTATATATATAAAAGTCTAAGTGACCATTATGACCAAACGACCAGATGATCAGAATGACTGGTCAACCAGTTGCTATGATGCATGCATTGATCACCAGGGGATAGATGCTCAATGCAGGAACTGGCCCCTGGTGGTCAGTGCTCTCTCACAGCCAACCTCCCATGGCCCCTCCCCATGGCTCACCCACCTCCTGTCCCCCCCCCCAGCCCTCCTCTCCTCCTGCTCCTCCCCCAGCTGGCCAGACTCCACATCAGCCCTAATCAGGGGGCCACCTAGCCAACCTCCTGTGGTCTCTCCCCATTGGGGCCCAAATATTAGGGTTGGCCAGCCAACCTATTGGGGTCCTTATCCTTGGTCAACCAGCCTGCCAGTAGGCCTTGAGCACCAGCCAGGCTGAGGGACCCCACCTGTGCACAAATTCGTGCACTGGGCCTCTAGTAGAATTATATATTCAGAAGTGGCACTTTTTTTTTTTTTTTTTACTACCTGGATTATAAATTCAGAAGAGGATTTTTTTACTACCCTGTCTAAAATAGCACACATCTGTCACTATGTATTCCTTGATTCTACTGAATTTCCCTTTATTGCACTGTTGCTGTTATCTTACTTTATGTTATTTATTATCTTTTGTTGTGGTTACTTATCCTCACAGTTATGTGACCTCCACACACGAGTGATTATGTCTGTTTTATTCTGTGTTGCATGTCCCAGGTTTAGGAAAGGGTCTGGCACACAGTGGGTTCTCAATGAACACCTGTGCACAATTTCTTAAGTAAAAGAAAAAAAATAAAGTAAATATCATTATTAAAATAATAAGTAAAAGGAAGTGGAGTTAGGCCCACTTGTAGACCCAGGATTATCCCCTGTCTTTCTTTCTGGGTTTCCCCCTTTCTCTGATCACATAGAATTTCATTTACAGCTCAGGCCTCTTGCTGTCCTGCTTTACAGGTGTTCCAGCTACAAGGATTTTTTTTTTTTTTTTTTGCTCACAAGGTTTTCTTAGACAAAGTCTGGCTTCTGACGCCTGGCCTCCACTAGACATAGGAAATGTTGGTTTCTGTTCTGCAAATAGGATATAATATTATCTCTCAAGACTATTGTAATAATTAAATGAAACAAGGTACATGGAAGTACTTTAAAAACTAAAAGAGCCTTGGGAGATGTTATTTATATTTATTATTTATTAATAGCATGCTTTATCATTTTCTATTAGCAGCCACAGATGACTTTAGTGAGATAAATCTGTATAGCCAAAATGTAAATCTCTATTATCAATTATGTCTAGTAAATAAAGTAATGGAAATGAAGGAGCTTACGTAGATTTGGTTCCCTTTTTATACCTTTTTCATTCCTTTTCATACCCCTTTCCACTTCCTGTGTGTACTACTTTTTCATCTTCTTGAGAATGATTTTGAAATAGGAGCTAGAAATCACATTGTCTTTTTATTTTGAAATATTGTGTGGAATTGGTACTCATAATTTATTCTTAAACTCTCACTGAAAGTGTACCTGATTCACTCATCTACATGACACTAATATGTTTGGCATTTATTAACATTTTATCCTCAAATATATTGTTTACAACTTTTAATTTCTCTTAATAAAATAGTAATAATTATCCAGCATTTATAATCTCTACTACTATTTGACTCTGAGTCTATAGTGGTTTCTATTATAGAGATAAGCTTAGCATATTAAATGCTTCATACTTTCTCATATCGTTTTACACATTTATTTTACTACTTTAATAAGTCATGCTTACCACCAATGACAGCAATACTAAATCAAATACAACAGATTTTTAGGTTTGCTGTGATATTTTACTTCAAAATTTCATAATTAAATTTGTAATTTAAGTACATCTTCTATTACTGCCAAAAGGAGACTTTTTATTCTTTTACCACTATCTCAAGTATTCTGTTTGAAAATGTCATTTCAAATAAAGTTAGCAAACAACTCCTGATCCATGAAAACAAATAGACTAAATATAAAGGACATATTTATAACTTAATTTCCATAAGAGCACAATAAAATAGTAAGTTAGATCAGAAGATGGTATATAAAAAAGTCTTTGGGTTTTAAAATCTAGAGACATGGGTTCTTATTCTGACTTTGTTTTTAATTGGCAGTGTGACTTTGGGATACTAATTTAATGTTCAGATATTTACCCAGTTCACATATTCGATCTTTGAGTGAAATACTTTGTTTTGAATCTTAGCTCTGGTACTTTTTAGCTTAGTTACTTTCCAGAATCTCTGTTTTCTCATTTGTAAAATGGGAAGTATAATTCCTATCTTCTCAAGATATGTTTGAATACAAAATTAAATAGTGTATGCTCAATAGTTCTAAGGTATATTTCTATGTGAAATTTTATTTCCATAAATTTATTAATGCATATGGAATGAAGATATTGATAACAATATTTTTAGTATTTTGTTTTGAGAGACTCTATTAAATTGATAATTGGTTTGGTGGTTAAGCCTGCCATTGTAAAAAAAAAAATACAATGATTATGATAAAGGTTTTCATATAAATCACAACCATCATCATGCTGACAGGTTAAAAACAAATGATGTTTAAAAATAAATGCATATATGTAACATGCAATTAATTGTTTGTGATTTAATTGTAGTAAAGCAAAATTGAGTACATTAAATTACTGTTTAACTAAATTAGTGAGTTAAAAGTTTTTATTAAACAAATTAGTTATAAAATGAATCAATATATTAAACTATTTTATCAAATATATTTAAAAATTATTCTATTAAATTATAATTGAATAATTATATGAAAATTAATATAGCTAATTGATCTTGTTTACTTATATTTATTTTTATAGATTAAGGTTTTACATATGTGTCCATATTCCCCATTACCCCCCACCCCACTGTATAAGAGCTAAGACATGAGAATATTATGTATGACAACACTTACATATGGATATTTTAAATATCGTTATAATTTAAAGTATTTTTCAAGTCTATAGTAAAGTATCCCATCACATTTTCTTACTTTATGGGAGTTCTGAGATATTATAATTCCACTGGTAGACCTATGATTGGTAATCCTTTATTTGTAGTCATGTTTTTAGTTCATCTTTAGTATCAAAGCAAAGCTCTTTTCTTCAAGCTCATGAGTAGTAATCTCTAGTTCTGCCTGCAGAAATTGCTTGAAAAATATTCATGAATTTGTTTCTTAATTCATGAACCAGCATCTATTATGCATAAAATTAGACATTGGGGTCACAACGGAAAGGACAGAATTTCCTCTCTCAAGTAGTTGCTTTCTAGTTGGCGAGATTGAGGAATGGCCACAACTTCACTACATATAATGGCATAGATACACGCAGATCCTGGGGAAGCTCTGATTCTACACACGGAGTTTTCGGAATTTTGCCCCTGTTTTCCAACTGGGTGTAATATCTAAGATCTAAATAGGCTGTATCTCTAGACCTAGACCATCAGTGTGAAGATATGTCATCGCTTAATTCTATCCCTCTGGTCCCAGGAAAATCAGAATATTTCTAGCATTGAAATATTTTAAAAATCCTTGTTTTATTATTTTGGTTCCTTTTATATGATAAAGCAGTGCTGCCTAATGATAATGTTTTACTTCTTGATATCAACTCACTGCATTTCTATATATTTTCTTCTAAATTAACATATTGAGAAGAATAAAGAGCAAAGGAAGCAGGGTAGCAGAGATAAGAAAAAAAAGAAGTGAATTTCATAAGAAGTTCATGTCTCAGGTCATGTTGATCTCTTTTTGTTATCTGCTTGGACTTGTACTGGCATTGACATGGTATTTGTGCTGCTAAGTATGAAGATAGATTCAACCAAATTCTCAGATGATTTGCTCTTTGGGTGATAATGAACTTGGTTCCCACAATGATTCAAAAGTTTTCATGGTCACTTAACATCCCCAGGCTTTTTGGCAACTGGAGTTGAAATAGTTGACAGAGGCTTAGCTTTTCTTTTGGAACTTTGAGATGTATTTGAGGGAAAACAGTCACATTTTATGACCCAAAAGAATATAAGATGTATGTTCAGATTTTAATGAAAATGAGAGGCATGTACTGTTGAAAGTTTAGTTTCATGATTCCCTGGGTTCACCTGTCTACTTCATGTCTTCCGTATGTGCAGTATATACAGTGATACTCCTGACAGGCTGTATGCTCACAGCTTGTGGTCCACTTTCTCAAGTGTTGGTGTCTCTGCTCTAATCAGCTGAGCTGTATGTTTATTGAGAGTTAGTCACATTTGTTCCCAAACTGAGTAATGTCTGCTGTTCTTGTTACTGCAATTACATGACTTAATTAAATTTTATATGAACCATATGAAAAAAAAAGATAATACATGTTTCTATAAAAATACTGAGTTCTTTGGAATTTTTGCTGTGATGGCACTGAATATAAAATTGTTCAATTAGTGCCATACAACTATTAAAGCATAGCAATATACACATATAACAACTTAAAGAACTCTGAATTGAAAATAGCAGATGATGAATTATGGAGAATTTATGCTAAAAATATGAATCAATACCACAATCATCAGTGATATTTCAAAGAAAAAGGCCCTCATGTTATATATTTTGTTGAATAAATGCACAGATAAAAATGTAAATTAAAATAAAGTATTTAAGGTCTCTATTTTTTATGAATCTCAGCATTAATTTGTCAGTAAGTGATGTATTACCAGTCCACAGTATTAGAAATAAGAGATCACCATTGCAAAGAAAAGGGTGGAAACATGATTAAAAGAACTGATTGAGATTGCACGGAACAAGTATAGCTATATTAAAGAAAGTTATTGCTTTTAAAATAACAAGAACTACAGGGCTGAAAAAAATGTCACCAATATTAACTCAGTTGAGTACCTACTTAAAGTGGAGGGTGATATTTTTCGAGACTGTTTACACTATCCTTCAAAATTGCTATAAAGATAGGTATTTGGGGACTGGCGACATTCTGGGAATTCATCCACAAAATTTATACCTTTGATAATACTACTTTGATGCTTATATATATTACTTGGTCTATAAAGCATATGTTATATATATAAAATACACACACACACACACACACACACACACACACACACACCAGGTATTATCTGGCTATTTCTTATTGAACATAAAATATATAGATGTAAAATCAGTTTAATCAAAAAACTGCCCAGATGTTTAAAGAAGCATTATTTCAACAAAATTCAAGATACAAACATTTTAAGAAGTAAAACCTTTAAAATATCACTTTTATAAATTATAGTTTATAAAGGTATGACTCATTAAAATAGAAAAACATGCATTAAATCAAGGTAAAGAGGTTAGTGAAGTTATGAGTAATTAATTAGAAATAGTATACAAATTCACAAAATATTAAAATCATTGCAGCATGAAAAAAATGATTTTCTAATTAAAATGAGGTCAATCTTTATTCTCCTAGAAGTCAATTGAGTGGAACAAGAGAATAACATTCCTCTGTAGTTCAACATGCATTTATAAAATAACAAATAATTGCTGTTTTCATATTCAGAATAAATGAGACAAAAGAACTAAAATATAGTTTTAAATTTCTAGTCATATATTCTATATTATAGCATGTAATATTTATCACATGATATTAGGAAATTATCATTTGGTATAATGATACATATTATATTCTACATTAATAATAAATTGTATTTTTTTTGGTCTAAACATAGTGTTGAGTTAGCAAGCTTTTCTTAGTGTTATGCTTTTTACTCATTTTTATAAACTGATAGTATTTAAAAATGCAAAAGATGTGGGAGTTTAATAATTAGATAAATGTACATTATTTCTCTTAAATAGTAATAACTTTTCTATATTTTTAAAATGGTATTAAATCTCAGATGCTTTCACTTGGTGTTAATTATGCTTTGGAATACATTTAAAATATATATGCACATATGTTCAAAGATCAGAAATGTACAGTTATATACATTTTCAGAAAGGGAACGCATCCCTGTAAATAGCTTTCAGTTCAAGGAAAACAACACTCCCATGAACCATATGCCTCCTACTCCTTTGAAGTCACTACCAGCTCAAAGGTAAATACTATACTTACTTCCAACACTGAATATTAGGTTGCCTGTTGTTTTTTTTTAATTTATATATACATGGAATCATGCAATTTTTAACCATTGCACCTGGAATCTATCTCCTATGCTTAATGCTAAATTACTAATTCCCTTATTTTGCAGTATGAAATTGTCTACTGTTAGGATACATTTTCTATTTCCAGCTTTTGGCTATATAAACATTTAAAATGTTTTAGTGCATACTTTTAGTGATGATATGCCTGATGTGCAAAGATAAATGAAGATTATAACTGCCATATCAATTTGCTCAATAAGAGAACATAAAGTATTTGTCAGTGAAACTTACTCATGCATCTTGGTATTATCCACAATGATTTTAAGAATGATATTTTAAAAAATTACATATTTTGGCCGAAACTGGTTTGGCTCAGTGGTAGAGCATCGGTCTGTGGACTGAAGTGTCCCGGGTTCGATTCCGGTCAAGGGCATGTACATTGGTTGCAGGCACATCCCCAGAAGGGGGTGTGCAAGAGGCAGCTGGACTATGTTTCTCTCTATCCCTCTCTCTTCCTCTCTGTGAAATATCAATAAAATATATTTTAAAAAAAAGAATAATACATATTTTGTATGTTAATCTCAAAAGAATTTTTTCGTATTGGATTAGGCAGTAGTTCTTTAATAGCATTGTCCCAACTAATATTATAATGTTACTAGCAATGGAAGAAAGGTTTGAAAGAAGTTAGAACATGTGCCCACTTACACTAATTAGGAAAACCTCAGATTTATCTGAGGCCCTTGACAGTGACCCTCACTTAAAGCATTATATATATACCAAATGCTCATTGTCTTATGTGAAGTATTGATTAGAAATATATTATACCTCTTTGTTATGTGAATTAATATAATATTTCTGCGGACTTTCATTGTTCCGTAGTATTGGGGTTTTTTTGAATGATTATATTAATTAAGCAGCAAACATTTATTTGTAACTGACCAACTTGAAAAGTTATGTCTTTCTTTCTACATAAAGAAAGTAGGAAATAAAGGAAGCAAACTAACATTATTGGATTATTGCTCTTTAGGATTTTTGTGTTTTTTAAATATATTTTTATTGATTTCAGAGAGGAAGGAAGAAAGAGATAGAAACATCAATGAAGAGAGAGAATCATTGATTGGCTGCCTCCTTCATGGCCCCCAAGAGGGACTGAGCCCACAACCAATGCATGCACCCTGACTGACTGGGAATTGAACCATGACCTTCTGGTTCATAGGTTGATTGCTCAACCACTAAGTAACACTGGCCAGGCTATTACACTTTAGTTTTAATGACACATAGAATTGAGGAAGTTTTTTTCAGAATATGCAATATGTACATGGAGGAAGGGGTTGAGTGTTTTGTACTTTACAACTAGGCAGAGTAAATAAATAATGCTGCTAATAACAGAGTCCACAGACAAAAATATACTGCAACAAAAGTAATAACACACAACTGCCAATGGTTTTGGAGCAATAATTCATAGGAAGGATTGAGCTAATTAGAGAAGCTGTGATAAAAGTGCGTTTCTTATTTATAAAATCATTAGGTTTTCTATTATTGAGTAAAAGGTTTCCTTTTCTATTTTCCCCTCTTAAGCTTATTAACATTCATAATTCTGTCAAGGTTATAAAAATGTTATTTGGATTAGCTAAAGTAGGTAAAAATAGGTTGAGTGTTCTTTTTGAAAAAAAATATCACTTGTTTTAGGAAATTATTATTTTGTATAATAGAAAGTAGTTATCCATTGTGCATCTCTAGGAATTTTTAGAGGGAAATTATTTATAGATGTAATGAAACTAAATACAAAAAAAAAACATTTTATACAATAACTAATATTTTACAATCATCTTATGAAAATACCATTTTGTTACAGAAAGATCTGTCAACATATTCAAATCACACACACACACACACACACACACATGCACACACAGACTCATCACTTATTTTGAAGGGTAATTTGTGATAACTTCATCCAGCCAGTCACTCATGTATTAATTTTTAAAATAGATTGCTTAATACATGAAAGTTACTCTGTTGTGTGCTAGGAGTGCAAAGAAAAAAATGAATGTTTCTCTTACTCTCCATGCTCCAAAATGTCATTCAAAGAGACAGTTACATAATCAGATAATTGTAGTTTAGTTTTTAATGATGCAGTTTAATAATAGGGTTTTAGGCAAAGGTTTCAGAAGTCAAAGAGGCAGACACAGTAGAAAGTATTTCCTGGTAACAGTATCTCAAAACTGAGTTTTAGCTTCAGGAGTAGTAAAAGGTTAAATAACAAGTTTTAATATTAGACAGCTATGATTTATAAACCAGCTCTTCACTCATTTCCTATAATGCATAGTGCTAAGTAATGTCTGTTTTTCCTCATCTGCAAAGATACTTGCACAAATATATTTTAGCAGCTTCGTTCATAATTGCCAAAACTTGGGAAGTAACTGAGGTGTCCTTCAGTAGGTGAGTAGATAAATAACATGTGATTCATCCAGACAATGGAGTATTTTTCATCAGTAAAAATAACTGAGATATCCATGAAAATACATGGAAGAAACCTAAATGCATATAGAAAGAAGCCAGTTTGAAAAGGCTCCATAGTGTATGATCCCAACTTTATGAGATTGTAGAAAAACTATGGGGAACAGTAAAAGATCAATGCTTGCTAGTGTTTGGGGAATAGGAGGGGAGATGAATGGGTAAGCATGAGGGTCCCTAGGGCAGTGAAAATATTATTTACAATATTCAAACCATGGGCTCATGTCATTCTATGTTTGTCAAAACCCATAGAATGTAAACCCTAAGGTAAATTATAGACTTTGGGTGATTGTGATGTGACAATGTAAGTTTATCAATTGTAACAAATGTACCTCTCTAGTGAAGGATGATAACAATGAGGGAGGTTATGCATGTGTGGGGGTCAGGAGGTATATGGGAAATCTGTTACCTTACTCTCAATTTTACTCTGAATCTAAAGCTGCTCTTAAATATAAAGAAAGCACAATGACATTATTCATTTATATTTTACCATAAGACATTGTTTGTCATTTTATATTTAATAATAAATAGTACGGGGAAAATAATAAATGGAAATAATAAATAGGGATAATGAGAGCTTGTGTAAGGTAAATTTGTGATTTGAACAAGAGAATATGAATGTAAAGTCTTCTTTTGAATCAGTTCACGGCATTGCCTCTCCAAAAGCTGGCACATAACTAAGACAGTATCATTGATGGTAATGATGATGATGGTGGCGGCAAATGAGTAGGATTCTTTAGATCGGGGGGATGGGCTGGAGAAAATGATGGTGAAGTACTTCCATAGTAGAGGGCAAAACAGGAGCAGAGGTTCTGAGATAAGAGTGAGACGTGTCTAGAATTCCTGGCATGTGAGTTGCTGGCAGGAGGAAGTGTGTCCCATAGGGTCATACAGACACTTATGTAAAACTAGAGGCCTGGTGCAAGAAATCTGTACATGAGTAGAGTCCCTAGACTTGGCGTGTGATGAGGGCCAATCAGGTTCCCTGCCTCCCCACATCCCCACCTCCTTCCTCTCTTTCTCCCTCAGTGCCCCACCACCACCACTGCTCATCCTCCATGTTCCGCGCCACCTCTTGGTAGTCAGAGCATGTCATAGTAAGTGATCACACTCTTGGTCTTCTGGTTGAACTCCCAAGGGGGCAATGTGCATATTAGCCTCTTATAGTATAGCATTGTTAAGGAGTCTGAATTTATTGTGAGGGACAAGATGTTTTACAGAAAATAAATGATGTCATCAGATTCCATTTTTTAAGAGTTAATTCTAAAAACTGGTATATAATACATTTGAGAAAAACATACTGGAAAGAAGAATTCCTTTGAGGCAACTGTTATTGTAGCCTAGAGAAAAAGAAAGAAATTAGTGAATTAGGACTTAGCTGGTGAGGAAATGACTGTTAAAAATTCTGAAGAGAACATCTCCATGGTGTGGTGGAGTAATGCCATTTGTATGATTCTGTAGAGATGGACTTTATACAGTTTTAAATAAATCCCTCTTTATCTGAAATACACTGTAAAGAAATGAGAATGAAGATGTTGATGATAATGATGGTGGTGGAGAGTATGTGTGTAGTCTTTTAAAATATTTTTATTGATTTCAGAGAGAAATGGAGAGGGAGAAACAGAAGCATCAATGGTGAGAGAGAATCATTGTTCAGCACCTCTTGCATGCCCCACATTGGTATTAAGCCTGCAACCTGGGCATGTATCCCAACCAGGAATCAAACCTTCACTTCCTGGTTCATAGGTTGATGCTCAACCAGTGAGCAGCACTGGCTGTTCTCCTGTGTAGTCTTTAGACAATTTCTTAGACTACTATTGGGGAAATGGTGATAAATACCCAGAAGTATAATTTACTTTTACAGTTCACCCTCTATTCCTAATTCTGATTAAAATAACTTTTTGTCTCAAGTTTCTTTGTTACTCCTTACTTCGTATTCTTAATTCCCTACATCAAATGTCACCTTTTCAGAGAAGTCTGCCTTGATCACCTTATTTGAAGTAACTCAGACCTCCTTCCTTCTCACATAGCATGTATACTTTTACCCTATGTGTTTCTTTTCTATCATTTAATTATTTACTTGCTTATTGAATCTTCTGCTACATAGAATTTGAGCTTCCTAAGAGACTGTCCTTTTTATTATATTTCTAACACTTTGAATAGTGATAGCCATATATACAAAATTTATTAAATATGTGTTGAATGTATTAAATAGTGGAAATGCTTTTAATTATAAATTACTAAATAACTTAAACTGCAGAAATATATCTTAAAATCCTATTTTCTATAAAATTTTTGAGTTCTCAACTAATCTTCCATAAATTCTTTACTTACTTTTATCAAAGAATCAAGACCATGGGGAATGTGAGTTCAATGTTCAGTTCCCCAAATATTCACAACAATAAATAAAGTTCCATAGTATTGTTAACTAATGTATCTAAAATATCAAATTTTATGATAGATTATTTTAACAGAATCATTTGTTTTAAATAATGACCAATAAATAGAAATTATTGGAAAAAAAACTTTTTCTAAGAGTACTCTTTAAACAGCAAACACTGATTTAAAAATATCTTGGGAAGATTGAATTAGTCAATGGTAGAATTTATTCTTTACTGAGCAACAGAGACAAATTATTATACTGTGATTTTCAGTACCCCAGGGACCTTAAAGATTCTTTGCATTAAGTAAGGAGAATACAAATAAAGTTGATTTTTCAACATACAAGATGACCATATTTCAACTCCAAAGTTTTAAAAGATTTGTGATTTGAAAAAATAAAAAGTTGACAAACAACATATTACAATGTAATACACCTCAGAGGCTCTTATTTCTCTCCTCAGATTCCTATGCATTGTAGAGTTGATGAAACTCTACATCAAGTTTTAGAAACATATAAACTAACTGCTAAAGTCCCACCAGTGATGTTATATGGTAGAACTTTCTGGAGCTATCAAACTGGAGTGTTCTTTGCCTCCCTGGTTTCTATGGATGTTAATTTTAAGAAAAAAAATTAGAAAACATCATAAATAGATTATAATTACTCAAAAGTATTAGCTCATCTTCTGCAATGGCTTTCTGTTTGAAAATGTATTTTCTACTTTGAGTCATAAAAAGCAGGATGGTATTGTTGAAAAACAAATTAATGGCACAAATTCTAAATTCTGGTCCCAGCACTTCCCTATTTGGGTGAAAAGTCATAGAGATACTGATTGTCTCTATGTCTTCATATGTAATTTATAAGAATAGGTGATTCCTTATCCACTATATTTATCTACAGGTTAGTGATTTTCATCGACTGAAAGTATTTTTTTTATAAATTCCCACAGTCATGATATTTTGCTTCTCACTGAAACATAACCAAAAGCACTCAAATATTCACCCATATCTTTATTATATATCTCATTTCATCTCCTCCTCCTCCCCTCCTCTTCTTTTTCTTCTTCTCCTCCCTCTTCTTGTTCTTATTCTTCTTCTTCTCCTTCTCCTTCTTCCTCTCCTTCTCCGCCTCTTCCTCCTCCTCCTCCTCCTCCTTCTCTTCCTTCCTATATTCCATTTATTCTCTCTCCATCTATTTTATCTAACATGACATAAGAATAACATATATAATTTTATGGCATTTGTAGGGAAAGAATATTTTTATTTCTGGAGCAACATAGGAATGGGAAAGGTGGGAATTCAAAGATTCCATGGAGAATGTGGGATTTTATATGGATTTTAAGAGGCAAATACATATATATTTTATTAGACTAGTTATCCCAAAATATTAATGCACCATAGGTATTCCCAAAAGAACCACTGCAAGAGCAATTAAAGCTTAATAGATTATTTTCCACAATTAATATAATATGGCAGAGAATAGAAAATTCTAAGGAGTTTAGAGTTTTTTGTTACAGCTTGGCAAAAAAAATGTGCAGATCAATGTAACTATGAGGAAACAGGGAAATGCAAACTATTATTTTTCACTGGTGATTATAATTTACCATGCTATTTATTTCACTTCTTCCCACATGGGGGAAATATATATTTCAGTTTTAAAGGGATGAATATATATCAACCATTATTTTTTCTCTCATTTATTCAGACTGATTGTACATAAAAAAGAAATATTGACAGCTTCCTTGGTAGCAAGTTGTGAATATGCATAAAAGGAAATTAGAATTCCTCTAACCTAGCAAAAAGAATTTTTCCATGTGTGGAGAGAACTTGATTGTAGTGAAGAATAAATGACCTAGAATTTGTACATTGTGAATGTATGAAATATATAAATTTGTGGATTGGTTCGGATGTATCTATGTTAACAATCTTGAAGGTATTTAAGCATTCTGTGATTGTCACTATTTTGTAGTGATAATGGTTTAGTGTTCTACATTAAATATTGCATTATGTAGCTGAAACATATCTTTCTATGAGAACTAAAATCATTAGTTGGTAAGCTCCCAGCCAATAGTCCTACTGACTTAATTATTAATGCCCTAATAAGTATTATATATAGCATAATTTTATTCTATTTATATGAGTATTATACTTATGTACAAAGAGCACTTAGAAAGTTAACCTTATTGTTACTTCACTATTTACCATTATTTTATTTAAAAGCAATGAAGAAACATTATCCTTGTCATGGGGGTACTAGTAAAAAGTGAGATATTTGGAGGCAGATATTGACTCTGACATTAATTAGTTATGTAATTTTGCAAGAAATTTTGGGAAATGGCACCAGTGTGGAAGGTGATTGCATAAGCTGAGCTTTAACAATGTACCTGAGGCCCCTAGTTTCTGATATACACCCAAGACTTGGTTGAACTGCTTGTCGGTCAGAGCTGCTGTTTATGGTTCAGCAGTGCCTAAGGGTTCCATATATAGGGAGGCATCTTTGAAAAAAGATATAATATAATAGCTTATTATTTCAAAATTTTCTGGTAGATGCCCTTGGCCTTTATTGCTTTAACAATATAAGAACTATATGACAACCTGAAGATGTAATGCCCTAATCCTTTAAACTGGTAATATGTTGCTACATGGTAAAGGGACTTTATAGATAAAATAAAGGTTACAGATCTTAAGATAGTGTTCGGTAATTCTTGTATTACCCAGTTGGCTCTTGTCTACTCACATGAACCCTTAAAAGTGGAGAAATTTCTCTGAATGTAGTCAGAGAAATCCTATATAATAAAAGGCCTTTAGCTTGTTAAAGCTCAGCTTATCCAATCACCTTCCACACTGGTGCCATTTCCCCCAATAACAATATGCTAAGTGTCCAGTCATCTGGTCAGTAATTCAACCTATCAGAGCATAACATGCTACTGATATGATAAGGCTGCTCAACTGCTCACCATGATGTGCACTGACCACCAGGGGGCAGATGCTCCAACCAGTAGGTTAGCTTGCTGCTGGAGTCTGGCTGATCAAGACTGAGTAAGATGGGCTGGACATACCCTGTAGCCCTCCCATGGTTTCTCCCTGGCTGGCCAACCTCCTGTGTCCCTTCTTGGCCCTGATTATGCACTGGTGGGTCTCTAGGCTTGGCCTGCACCTTCTTGCAATCTGGGCTGAGGGATCATCCCCCATCTCACCAAGAGCTCCAATGTTGTGCACTGGGCTTCTAGTTTATTAAAAGTGACAGGCAAGAGTAATGGAAGGGAAGAGTATGTCAGAGTCCAAACATGAATTTAACTGTTATTGTTGGTGCTGAGATGGACCAGTCTGTATGCCGGCCTAAAGAAAGACTTGTAGGAGTTAAGATGAGAGCAATGATTAAAATGTGGACCTCAGTCCTATAGCTACAAGGAAGCTTACTCTGCTAACAATCTGAAGGAACTTGGAAGTAGTCTTTCCTGACCTCCCAGAAGACAAGAGTTCTGCTGGCTGAGTCCTTGCTATTAGCTCTGGAAACCTACTGTAGAGAAAAATTCCCAGACACTCTACATATAGACTTGTGAAAAGCAGAATTGTGACATCATAAACTTGTGTTGTTCTAAGCTGCTAAGTGTTTGGCATTTTGTTACAGCAGTAATAGAAAACTAATATTGTTTTCCAACTGATAGAAATAAGGTATCATTAGTTGCCGGGAACCGAAACCTAACATTATCACTGGTAATAAAATGTAAAGGGAACTGGCCAACCTTGATGGCTCTGAATGGTCAGAGCTACTAACTCATTGACTCTAGGTTGAGTCACTAGTAATAAAATGTAAAAAGAACCATCTAAGGAAACCAAACATTGTCACTATTGTTAATATGCAAAAAGAGATGGCCAACCTCAATGGCTCTGAAAGGTCAGAGCAATTAACTCATTGTCTAGTTGAGGTAGTAGAGCTTGAGGCAACTTTAGTTTGTTAATAGTATGTAAATTCTTGTTAATTTTCTGCTGCTGGAACTTTTCTGCCTAACCAATGTCTTTGTCTCAGAATCTCAATAAAAGGGAATGGCAAAAGGCTAGATGGGGCCGGGGTGAGTCTTCCCACTAGAGGCTTGACTCCCCGCCTGGCCTGCATTTTCCCAAATTAACTCTTTTCCAGTCTCTTCATTTTTAGTGTACGGCCTTCTCCAGAAACCGGACCCTGAGTGTGGGCCCTGAACCACACTGGTCGTGGTAAGGGTTCCCACAATTAGTAATTAAATACATCTTTTTTTTCCTATTTCTCACTGCAGTGCTGTATAGTCTAGCAGCAGTTCCTCTGAATGAAGAAAGCTGTCCTTCCTAGTTAAATCCTAAACCGCAATGCTAGTAATTAATCATTGCAGTACTAAGAAATATCGCTTGCTCATTTGCAAACATTTTAGTTTGCATACTTATGCAATTCAGACTTTAATAAAGTCAGTGGTGCTTGGGAAAAACAACAACAACACCAAAAACACTCCTGGTCTTTGTATGAAGTATACAGTATACTTTACCTAATTGAGGTGTCTGAGCATCCACAAAATATTCGACATGCAGAAACCTCCCATGGAATTACAGAACCAAAATTATAGAAGCAGAGATAATTTTCTTTTTTGGTGAGTGCAAGCCTCTATTCCTGTCTGATCACCTACAACTTCCTAGAAGGTGGTAGCCCTTGTAAGGCTTGCTTATACAGGAATGGGCATAGTGTCTCCTGTGTGAGATCCAGCCACAGAGAATACAGGAGCAGAGCA
This sequence comes from Vespertilio murinus, assembly GCA_963924515.1. Classification (NCBI taxonomy): domain Eukaryota; kingdom Metazoa; phylum Chordata; class Mammalia; order Chiroptera; family Vespertilionidae; genus Vespertilio; species Vespertilio murinus. The sequence goes on along the minus strand of OZ004709.1, from coordinate 45,684,143 downwards.
CAGCATGATGGCCTTGGCCTGTCAGCTCTGCCCACTGCACCAGGATAAGGCAATCAGATCCCAAAGCAAGAAAATAAATATTCAGGCAATTAGGGCCACATTAGGGGATGACAGGTAATTAAACATCAATTACTGAAGGTCATAGTGCAGACAAATCAAACCCAGGGTTTGTTAACCTGGGGATACAGGGAAGAAGGTGGAGAGATGAAGCAAGTGATCAGGAAGCAAATAAAGACTTGACACATTATGGGCTGAGTTGACTCAGACTTGGGTTAGGACAACTGTTTTTAAATATTAACTTGTTTGGACACATCTCGAATGCATGATTTGGCTGGAAATTATCAGCCTGGAGATAACCTCTTAAACTGATGAGACATTGTTGAAAGTTGGTACAAGCTCGGTGTTGAGGGAGGAAAATGATTTAGTTGTGGATGCAGATTGCATCCTTGGGTGAAGATTAGGAAATGAGACTGATCATATAGGCCTGAGATTTTGTCTTTAGGACAGACTCTTTGTTAGTGGTTCCTGCTGAGTGTAGAGCGGCATGGGATGGTTGGGCATTTTCAAATTTTAATCAATTATGAATTTTATGTTCTTAAAAGGTTATCTTTTGGTAATTGGGAGAAGTGTGTCTCAAATTTTGATATTCTTTATACCAATTAGGAATCTTGTTAAAAATGAAAACTTTTTATTCAGTAGGTCTGGAGAGAAACCTTAGAATCTGCATGTCTAGCAAGGAAGCAGGATATAATGGTGCCTCTGGTCCAGAGGACACACTTTGAGTCACAAGGATACAGGCCCTATATTGCATTACGGTGATGATGGGCAAAGGAGACCGTTCAGAGAGAGTTTCCAGTTGTCCAATAGGATGCCTACCGTCTACTAACACAGTGGGCAATGAATACAGAAGAAAGAACAGAATCAACAGCGTAGGAAGGAAGTGGACCATCAGCATATAAATACTGATCAGTCACCTGCAGCCCTTTAATTAAGAATGAAATAACCTGACCATTTATTGAAGTTCCATTCGCCTCCTCAGGCTGACACCTGCAACAACACCTTGAAGTACTACCCACTTTTTCTACACTGCGCACTTATCTGCACTATTTCCAAAAAGAGGGTTAAAAACTCACTTAGGCACTGACGTGTCTTTAATTTATCTCCTTTAACACTTGCTAATGTTTTAACTAGGCTTGCCTCAGTTTTGGACAGTCTGATGGCAGTGGAAGCGATAGTTTAAAACACTTGTCATGTGTGAATATTTGATACATGGAATTTTAAAAGCAAAATCTATAATGCTTACCATACATTTGTTAAATGGCTGCTCTGTTTGTGTTTTGTATTGAGACTGTAACTAGTGCAGACCTAAGAGGGTGGTGGGGGTGGGGGTGGGGGAAATCCCTGGCAGCCTTCTGATGGCTTCCATCTCAGATATGAATAGTCTAACTTCTCTCTGAGACTTTGTTCTTACAATGTATGTCTCTCCATCCCATGGTGCCCCTCTGGATTTCTAGATCTGAAACAATCTAGGAAGAGAAATCCTCATTGGTCCAGAAAGAAAATCACTACAGACTGATTCATTTGCCTCTCAGCATAACCATTATGGCTGGTCTCATTTCCGGTTCTTGTAAGTGTATTTCTCATATCACATGATCTCACACATCTAGGGGAAATAATGAACCACATAAACTGGTGAACAAAAACATACCCAGAAACAGGGAAGCATCCATCAGACTGTCAAACCTCAGAGGGAAGGGGGGGGGGAGGTTGCTGGAAAACAAATTAGTTTCACTTAAAAAAGAGATGTTGACAGGAAGCCAGGAAGGCTGGTCCACAACCTTAATTGTTCTAACCTTTAGTTGAGATATTGTTAAGCTGAAGCAGCCTCCACCTTATTTTGTCCCTTGTAAGTTTCTGTTATTTTCCTGCTTTTAAATTTCTATTTATGTTGCCTAAGATGTTTTCCCCAAAGCCTCAATAAAAGGGGATGGCAGGGCCAGAGCAGGAGTAGTTCTCCCACTAGAGTTGGACTACCGCCTGGCCCCCCCATATCGCCAAGTTGAATTTCTTCAAGTCTCTTCATTTGTGTGCGGCTCTTCTCCAGAACCTGAACCCAGAATTGGAACTCTTTCTACGCGGGCCGTGAAAGAGAGTCTTAAACAGGGGGTGGTGCGCGGGGAGATGAATCAAAGGATTTGTATGCATGCACATAAACTTAACCAGTGTTCATAGACAACAGGGGAGGATTTGGGGTGGGAATGGGGGGATGAGGACAATTATGTGATACCATAATCAATAAAAAAATGCCAAAAGTTCAAATATAAAATTAAGTTAGCAATGAAGAAGAAAAAAAAGAAGAGAAATCCTCAAGATTAGAGATCACTAAACCAAAATTAATTTCTATGAAACAAATTAAAAATGATTATTATACTGTAGAGGTGGAACCAAAGCATTCCAGCTGTAGGAGAGACTATTTAATAGCATCATTGAAGAAACATCTACTATAGATCTTTAAATACTTGTGATTTACAAGGTTGCCTAAATTTCAGACCAGCTCAGAGAGCTATGCTAATGATAATTTTACTGGAAAATCATAAGACAAAAGGCAAACACTTCCTTCAGACAGTTTTCCTGCCAATTAACAAACTACCCCAAGTGATATGTCTGTCTTCCTTTCACATCATTTGCATTGATATTATCTAAAATCTGGGTAATGCATTCAGGTTTGATTCATTACCATTTCTTACAGGTGTTGTGCATCCCTTTAAGGTGCATGTTTATATTTTCTGGTGTTTCACATTTCCAAGTGGCCTTATTATTTAGGAGTCAAGTGACTCAGAAAAGAGGCTTAAAAGTGATTAGAATAATGAAAATGAAGAATAATTAGAATTTCTCTTTCTGTCACCACACACACAATCTCTATCTCTGTCTTCCTATCCCCATCCCTCTCTCTCTCTGTATCCCAATCTGGTTCCCAGAGAATGAAGGTGATATGGCTTCCAAACGAGATAACAAAGCACTCGGTTATAATTGGTAAAACCTGCAATAATTTGCTCACATCTGCTTTCCACATATCAAAATAGAGCCTGAAAATGGACAATTAATTCAATCACACGTATACATTCACACACATAATACATATTTGCAAATAGTGCAATAGTTTGGAGAATTGACAGGTTTTCTTTACCTATAATTTGTTATTCAGAATAAATTAAACTTAGCATTTAAATTTCACACATAAACTTTTTTATGTGCCCTTCAGCCACTTTGCATGCTAAGTCCTGGGATATATCAAAACCTGTATGCCAACCCTAAGTAGAATGTAAGATGGCTATTAGAAACTCAGGTCTTAGTCCATTTAAGGATTTAATGATGTGTCAGAAATGGAAATTAACTTACACTTGTGAGAGGGAATGTATCCAGTGAAACCTATGAATAGGTCAGATTTGGAAGCAGCCAGAGCTTAAGTTTTCTCCTTCCTCACATCTTCCTTGGACATCAGCCTTGACTACACCCCTTTGTGTCACCCTGCTATCTCTTCTCACCCATGCCCCGCTCCACCATTAGGGTGCCCACCAAAGTGCCTCCTTGACTGGTTGATTTTCCAATTAAAAGGTATACAGCCTTGCCTAAAACAGTTTGGCTCAGTGGGTAGAGTGTCAGCCTACGGACTGAAAGGTCCCAGGTTCGATTCTGGTAAAGCACATGTACCTGGGTTGTGGGCACATCCCCAGTAGGGGGTGTGCAGGAGGCAGCTGATGGATGATTCTCTCTCATAGATGTTTCTAACTCTCTATCCATCTCCCTTCCTCTCTGTAAATATATATATATATATATATATATATATATATATATATATATATATATAATTAAAAATGGTATTCAGCCTTGTCTGACCAGTGTGGCTCAGTATATTGAGCGACGTCTTATGCACCAAGAGGTTGCTGCTTTGATTCCTGGTCAGGGCATATGCCCAGGTTGTGGGCTCAATCCTCAGTAGGGTGCATGCAGGAGGCAGCCAATCAATGTTTCTTGTCTCATCTATATTTCTATCTCTCTCTCCTCCTCTCTCTTCCTCTCTCTAAAATCAATAAACACACACACACACACACACACACACACACACACACACACACATATATATATATATATATATATATATATATATATAATTTAAAAAGGCATTCAGTCTCTCCTCACCTCCTCTTCTCAAGGATACCATATGGTTTTCTTGATTGACCCATATTGAATTGATTGCTAGTTTCTCCATCAGCTACAAAATGTGCAATCTTAGGGAAAATACTTTAATTCCTGATGTCTCAGTTGGATTTGCCTGTTTTTTAGTTTTGCCTACAAAAATGTCATTGGCAAACTTGTTGCAATCTTCATTTTTCTACCTACTCAACCAGTACTTCTTTATACAGAAGTTTAATTTTTATACTTTTTTATGCTGGTCAAGTTTAATTTTTTATTTGCCATACATTCTCCAGCATGTCTTCTATATGTATAAAAGCCTTAGTGACCATTACGATGGTCAATTGAATGAGCGGTTGGCCAGTCACTATGATGCATAATGACCACCAGGGGGCAGATGTTCAATGCAGGAACTTCCCCCTGGTGGTCATTGCACTCCCACAGCTAACCTTCCATGGTCCCTCCCCCCAGCTGGCCCTGATGGCCCCCATTGGGACTGAGCAAGGTGGCCCCCATTGGCTGGCCAGGCTGAGGAACCCCACCCGTGCATGAATTCGTGCACCTGGCCTCTAGTATATTATATTTTACATATATTTGTCTTACACCTAACTTTTGCTCATGATTCCTTACTCTGTCACTTAACTTTATATACTCTTTTTAAGATCTGGAATATTTCTTCTTCTGTCTTATATGAGGCTTATTCTCACAATCCCATTGGAAGAAATGCCCTGCCTTCTGAACAACTCTCTTAGCATATACTTGACAGTCTTAATATAATATGTTATTCTGAAAAATTAATATTCTCTAAAACAACAAAATAAATGTTTTATGTACATTATACATATAAATTAGAATACATAAAAATAATTAGTGGAGCCTTTAAAATACATAAACCCCAATCATTTAGAAATAATTGTCAAGTTAATATTAAGATAACTTAATCATAGATATGCTTTAATATATATAAAGAAAAAAAAGAGGATGATAAATAGGTAATAGATAAATACATGCATATATGCATAGATAGATTTTTGTTAAGATTTAACAGTAATTATTGAAATTTCTATTGTACAAAAAGAAAGAAAATGGAACAAAACAAACTGTTAAAAATTGTGGTAAATATTTTTTCACAATGTTAAGATACTAATTCTCCTACATTTTTCTTGATTAAAAAATAAGTTTACTAAACTAATTCAGGGCTTGTTGTTATTTTTTAAAAATTAAAGTTTTGGTTTTGGTCTGTGGTCAGAATGCCAGGTATGAACAAAGACAAAACATTGCTCTCATACATTCTCCTATCTGCCACTTTTATTTTTCAAATTTGCTTTTCAATTAATATTTTAAATAATTATGGTTTATAATTATAAATACATTTCTATAGCAAATATACGTAAGCATTTATCTAATCATTATTTTGTAGCAGTTCTATGTCTAATATTTAATTCATTGTTTATTTCTACTCACTGATTTTTAAAAATTTAGTCTTATTTAGCTAATTTTTATTGGTAAGTACTTTTTTGGGGGAAGGACTTATTGTTCTTGATTCCTTGAAGTTTTATATGTATGAATTTATTTATTTATTGACTAAAGAGGAAAATAGATATGACCAATATTTCTACCACTTATTTACATTAAAATTATATGTATGTGCACATGGTTAAAAACCAGACAGTACAGAAAGTTATAATCTAAAAAGTTAAAGCCTCCTTTTCTATCTAGTCACACTCAAAGTTGACATCAGTTAAAGTTTTAGATATTGTTTTGCTTTGTTTTTGTTTTTTTACATATAGTGGTGTGTATTAACTCTATTTGTGTATCTATACATTTTTATTTTCACACCAAAACTCATTTTCTTCACAAAAGAATTATACTTAACAGTGTCCTCTACCTTGATTTTATAATTTAAAAATAGTTGTTGAAACCTTAGTGTATTACCATAAAAAATCATCATCACTTTATTTAAAGACTGCATGGTATCTATTATTTGTTCATAGTATTATTTATTTTAAAAAATCATATTATTGGTGGACAGATACTCCTATGAATTGTGTTGACTTTTCAAATGTTTTAAGGTGATTTAAAATAGTACTCAATATTCCCAATGGCTCTTAACCTCCTGATAGATAGCCCTGTCTAGAAGATTCATTGTTTCTACCAGTTATGCTAGACATATACCCGGAAAATACACATGTTTGAGAAGTAATCACTGATATTTGTCAAGAGCCTTGCCTCAGGATAACTATCCTTTGAGTCTGGCCAGAACAGTAATCCCTTACTTGATAATCTTCTTATTTAAAGGTTACAGTTTTCATGATATATTGAAACTTTATTATGAATGCTTTTATCAAAAATCTTAATATATGATGGCCTATGAGGCTTATCAGAAAGACTGTTTGAGATTAAATAATTTGTTTTTTCCCCACTGATCTCTGTTTGATAATAAAATTTAAAAATATAGTACATGTGTTTTAATTACCACTTTTTAATAAAAAATAAGCTACTATAGCACTGTAAGTTAAATAACAATTAAATATAAGAAATGTTGACTATTCCCTTGGATATGTGGCCTGAAAAATTTCAAATGTTACCATTTTGTTATTTTTTAATAAGGAAATGAACATCCCCAGTAAGTGAGGCACACTTTGTATTTTCTCTTTATTTTGGACAATAAGTTGATTTTTTTTTATTCAGTAAAATATATTTATGAAATATTGACCATTATATTTGAAAAATTATTTAATCTAAGGTCTTTCCATATATGTGTGTGTGTGTGTGTGTGTGTGTGTGTGTGTGTACTGGTGCATTAGATTTGTGCACAGGAGGGGAATGCCCCTTAGCCTAGCATGCACCCTCTCTAATCTGGTACCCCTCAGTGGATGTCCGACTGCTGGTTTAGGCCCAATCTCAGACAAGGATCAGGCCTAAACCAGCAGTCGTACACCTCTCTTGCAATCCGGGACCACTGGCTCCTAACCACTTACCTGCCTGCCTGCCTGATTGCCCCTAACCATTCTGCCTGCCAGCCTGCTCTACTCCAACTGCCCCCCTTGCCATCCTGCTTGCCCCCAAGTGCCTCCTACTGCCTGCCTGCTGGCTTCCAATTGTCACCCCACCAGTCTGATCACCCCCAACTGCCCTCTCCTCCTGGCCTGATCACCCCTAAACATCTATGCTTTGGCCCTGCCATCATGGCCTTGTCCAGAAGGTCTCTTGGTCTAATCAGCATATTACCCTTTTATTAGTATGTGTGTGTGTATACACACACACACACACACACACACACACACACACACACACTTTTAAGCAACTTTTCCCCAGAAAACAAGCATTGATTTGACCTCAGATATATGTTGTATTTTTTGAGGAATGGCTAATTAATATAAAAGTGTGTACACATGTACTTTGTTTCTGTGATGCTTGCAATGATTTTTGAAGGCATTTTTGCCAGTGGAGGTCTCTTAGTAATCCATTGCAGTAGATTCAAAATGTCTGTCTCCTGCTTAAGGCACAATAGTATGTCCTGATCTGAACTCACTTGGAACCAACTGTATCCTCTAAATATTTAATTTGCAAAGCTGTCAGTAGGCATTGCAACTGTATGAAAAGAAAAAAAAAGTTTCATTCATTTTTATGTAAACCAAGATGATGAAAAACATAAAATAAAGTGGAGATTTCCCAGTGTGCTTTTATCAGACTTGAAGCACCAAGGTTCATATGCATCTGAGTGAGTAGATATAAAACTAAGCCACAAAGGATGCAAGCAACTAACACAGAGACACAGATGGAACAACTGGTGGCATGGACACAGCAGGGCCTGATGATGAAGGGAATACTATTGGCAGAGAAACCTGACCAGATTCAATAAAAATCAGAGGCATTTTAGCACAGGGCACTGAATTTTAGAGGACAGAATCAAAAACCCATCTGTAGCACTTGGGTTGATACAGGAAAGTTGCCAGCACTTGAAAACAATGCAATACTTCTGTCTCACTGAAAAAAAAAATGGTGTGAGCCACCCATGATGGGTACATTACTCCTAAAATTTTACAGTGGAACTTGAATGAAAAATGTGGTGAGGGCATGGGTGGGCGGGACCTTCGGGGGTAATAGGGAGATAAGGACACCTACATAACACCTTAATAAAGGCATTTTGAAAAATGTGGTTACTGGGTAGGAACTTAGTAGGCTATTTGTATGATCTAACTAAATGAATATGTGTTTTCAGTGGAACACAGTTACATGAAGAAAGGGTAAGAGAACAAGGAAGCATGGCTATTGTTGACACATGGGTGGGTAATTCTTGTTAGGTTACCAGAATCTTGATTTAATCTTTTACATGATGAAATACATCAATATAAAAGTTTTTCAAAGTCACAGGGTGGTAAAAACACTGAGACCTTCCCAAATAGAATGAAATCCTTATCCTCAAGACAGAAGTAGAGATAATTGAGTGCAAGTGTCTTTTTTCTTACTTTGAAATAGTGATTATACAAATGAATTTAAATAGAACTACTTTAAGGATTTATTTTAACCACCAAAATGTTATTTAAGCCCTAAATTAAGACTTAGCTTTAAAAATCGATCTTATTACGCATAACTTAAATTTAGCTTACACAGTACATAATATTTATGCAGCAGAAAGTCAGAGAGACTGGGAGCCCGAGAAGCACTCGCTGCACTGTCTCAGGGAGCCCTTAGTGACAAGAAGCTCCCAGGTGACAGCTGGAGGGGAGCGTGGTCTCAGTACACAACCATAAGGAACTGAATTTTGCAACATGCAAATGAGCTTGGGTGCACATTCTCCCCAGAACTTCCTGATGACAGTCCAAGCACATGACACCTTGGGTTCTGCCTTCTAAGGCAGGGATGTGAGCAATCAGCCAAGCCCATCCACCTAAAATTCAGAGTACCCTAACTTGGTAGGATTTCTAGGGACATGTTGAGATGTCCCTTCCAATGTAAAGAATAAGTTGTTCTGCTTCCTCCTACAATCAAGAAAGAGGCACAGTGTTTAATGGGCATCTATGGATTTTGTAGGAAAAATATTCTTTATTTCAATGTGTTACTTTGACCCATTGATTGACCCAAAAGCTGCTAGTTTTGGATGAAGCTCACAACACTAGGAGACTCTGCAACAGATCTATTCTGAAAAACAGCCTGACACTTAGATCATGTGACCCAGCAGGTCCAATGGTTAGTGGCACATCAGTGGCAAGCAGAAACGCTCTTTAGAGCCCCTGGTAGGACCCATTAGATGAATCTCAGTGCAAGCATTTAGAATCTTGGATCAAGACCCTTACATCATCCACAGATGATGGGAACCATAGACAATATTCTCCTTTTGAGAAAGAGTTCTTTACATTTAGACAAGCTTAAATTTCAAGGATGCCCATTATTTAAAAAAAAGAAAAGATACATCACAACTCCTACTGAACATTGTGGAAGCATCTCACTGTTCATATTTCAGTGGTTTCTTGGAAGGAGTCACAGTAGGGGATTTAGAAAACCATGGAATAAGATTGAAAGGCAGAATGGTGTCATCATATGGAACAATCACATTAAAAAGGAAAAATTTAGTATCTAGTGGAACAGTTTTAATCCTTTAACTAAAATGCAGGTAATAGTACAGTGATATGAGAAAAAAAATAAAACAAATTTCAGTAAACTAACAAATAGAAAATCCAATCTAGTTTCTCTGATAAGCACTATGGAAATAAGAAATTTAAGTCAAGGGATGAATTATGCACAATAGCACTCCTACATGAATCAAATTGATTGCTTTATTTGCCTGTTCTTAATCTGGCACACTTAAGCATAGCCAGACATTACTGGGGAGTGAGAAATACATAAGCAATTGAATGCCATTCTTAATGAAGTCCAAATCCTTCATATTTTTAAAAACATAATTTAGAGGCACTCTGATTTGAACAAAACTACCTAATCCATATCCATTTTGAAAGATTTGTGATACATTTGTTGTAAATTCCATCATGATCTTAATACTTTATACTGCTCTGGATCTGAGTACTGAAATTGAACTGAGATGCAGGTTTGGTACAGAAGAGGAGTATAATGAAGTTAGATGCGAAACTGGTTTAAGGGAGCATTGCTGCTATATTCTCTCAAGGTCACAGAACAGCAGGAAGGCAAACTCTGAAACTTCCAAAGCCTAATAAAGTTTATGTCACAAAAACGATTATGGAAAACAACTTTCTGGTAGAGTTTAAGAGATAAGGAAGAGCTCAAAGCATGATTTAAGAACAGTGTGGCATTCCCAGACACTGATTTAGGGTATAATGTGGTTATTGAAGGCAAATCTTGTGCATTTAATAGTATATATAGGAAACTATTGAACACAGATAATTTCAGCAAGGTATTTTATTTTCGAAATATGGAGAACATTTTTTCCCCCAAGAAACTTCATTGTTTCTCCAAAGAAGGAATAAGAATATTGTTTATAGTAGGGTTAATATTCTTTCCATATTATATTTCCCATTTGAACTATATTAAAATACTATCATTTATCAACTAGTAGGAGGTTAGGGAGTACCATGTAGGTATACTGTTTTTTAAAACAAAACAAAATGTATAAAAATTAGAGCTCAATAAATGTCTCAGCGGACATAATTAAATTTTAAGAATTTATCATAATCTAAATAGAATACAGACAATAATTATAACTAAAGGGTACGATATTTTTTTTTCAAATGGAAGATATCAAGCGCTTAATCTAGGAGTATGACATGTAATGTTCTCATAAATGGGAATAGAATTTAAAAAGTTTATGCTCTTTTTTTTTTACATAATCTAAACTTCAGCAAAACAACCTTTCCTTGAAACAGGACCTGTTTCTGATAAGACATTGTTTCTGTGTTCATAAATCAAAAAGGAAAGAAAGGAAAAGCAAAAGTCTCAGGTGCAGGGAGGGTATACAAAGCTAGGGACTAATATCAAAGAATAATGATAAACAGCATTACATCAAGTGGGAGAGACATGCTGAGCAGAGCAGTGGGTTTGGATTTGAGTCAACAGACAACAGATTACAGGAACACATTAGAGGCAGCCTTAGACTTCAAAAGGTTTCCCACAGACAACAGCAAAGTATATTGGATACAAAGGTCTTTAGAAATACTATAAGATGTGCTCAAAGCTTCAACTGCTTAAAAATATGCTTGCTAAACCAACCGCATTTTTTAAAAATTCCAATAGCTGCCCAAGTAATACCCGGGTGTTTACAAGATGATTACAGCTATTTAAACACAGGAATTTTACTTAAACAAGCAGTGTTGTTTCAATGTCTCCGTTTATGATTTAGAACATTTTCTTTCATTAAGATTATGTGACTCATAAACTCACAAACATGCCGACCTTGAAGTTATCATGTAAGGGCCTAGAGAACAGAAAAGGGAAAGTCACCTTGGGAAGATCGAAATTTAAATAACTCTTCTTTTGTGAGCTAGAAGTCCTTTTCATATTATTTTAGTTTGTCCTTTGCCTGAGTGAAAGGAAATTAATTACACATAGAAAAGTGCAAGATTTCCAGCTGGGAGATTTCAAAAGTGGTATAAGTGAGGGTCTCTTTGTAGACAGGAGATGCTTGCTCTACCTGGACAGAGATGAGCACAAGCCTGACCAAGTCCCTCTTGAGGGGCCAAAGCCTTGACAATACAGTGAAGTACTGACTATGAAATGAGGTGCTCTGAGAACAAATTTAGCTTTGGGATATGCCATTTGCTTTGTGAAGGAATAAGGGAATTCTGATCTCCCTTCTTACGCTTTTCTGTTCTCTAGGCCCTTACATTACTTCTTTCCTGGAGTTGTTCTTTCCGAGTTGTACTCATGGTGTCCCCTTTCAATTCATTCTGGCTCCTATGCAACTGTCACTTTCTAAAAGTCTTAAATTGAGCACCCTACTTAAAATAGTTCCCCTGTTATTTTTAAAAGTTAATTTCAGAACTCATCCTTTTGATCTTATTTCATTTATTGTCTGTTTCATCCCTCCTGAATGAGTTGTCTGTTAGGGCAAGCACTCTGCCCTCTTTGCTTAGCACCTTATTTCAGTATTGTAGAACAACCCGGCCCATGCAACAATGAATTGTTATTGCTTTTGTTGTTCAATGAAAAGCCACCTGCATATGAAGACATTCATCCATTCACTGGAAAAGTATTTACTGTGTTTTTATTATATGTTATACCCCATGGTAGTCTTGATTATGTACTGAATCTCTACACAAAACATCATAATTGTATATCTTCAGTACATTGATGAATTGTAACGACCACCCCTGTTTTACAGCAAAACACATTTTGGACTTGAATTAATCACCATATATTGGCAAAAGTTTCTTGAAAATGCCAGAGTACGTCTTGATAAGAGGAATTGTTACTTAGACAATACATGACAAATCTATGATACACAGAGGCAGAGTGTAAATGGGGTCCGGCACCACTGAGAGAGGGGAATTACTGTCTGAGTCCCCCTCTTCCCTCACTAGTATGTTGTTCCTTGGTATTGTGCTCTGAATGACATTCTGTGTAAAATTGAACATACTCTTCTCTTTTGAAGGAAGAGAAAAGGCTTAAGTAATTTACTGTTAATATATATTAAATACATATATTTAAGTAAATATTTAATGAGACCCATAAGACACGAAGCACAGGGAAAAAATAATTATGGCTAGAATTTAGACTCACTAGTGAAAAGTGACAATGGACAGTTTGGACCTTTGCTAGAGTAATACGAGGGAAAATGATTACATTTGAGAAAGAATAAATTGAGAAATAACGCATAATTTTCTAGGAGAAAGCAGATTTCAAAAATAGTCATATCTGCTCACCTTGACATTTTTATATAATCCATCTTGTGGAAGCTGCTATATTTTCTCATATCCAAGGATGATTTTCAGCTACAGGAGCTGGTTAGTGCTAAGGAACATAGATAGATGAGACATTAGAACCCCCTGATTTCTTATCCTGTCTTCCTTATACTAGTATATCTAGCTTGGTGCACATCCTTTCTAGGCTACCTTCGCTGTCCTTCAGACGTTTTCTCTACTTCTTCCTAAGGCAGCCTCCTTTCCCGACTTCCTGATTCACTGTCACTTGAGTAAACTTAATTCTCTGCGCATGTTAGATTACTCTTCACACTTGTTTAACTTTTCTGTGATACGGAAAAGTATCAAGAAAGATTTAAAACACTTCCCAAAGAACTGCAGATTTTATTTAGAAGTTACATTTCGTGTTGTATTATCAATATATATAAAAGCCCAACTGATTGCTTGACCTGTAACTATGATGTGCACTGACCACCAGGGGGAAGACGCTCAACTAAGGAGCTGCCCCCTGGTGGTCAGTGCACTCCCATTCAGATAACCAAGGGGCACCAGACACCAGGCTCACAGCTGGTGAGCACAGTTATGGCTTCAGGAGCCTCTCCTGCTTCCACAGCAGCACTATAGATCAACACTGCGGCTGGTACAGTGGGGCTGGGATGAGCAGGAGCAGTGAGTCGCCCAGACTGGGATTGGGGTCCTTCCTGGCTGCCTGGTGCTTCCCACATTACTATATCCCTCAGGGGATGTCAGACTGCCAGTTTCTGTCAGATCCTGGTGTTGGACCAAAACTGGCAGTCTGACATCCCCCAAGGAGTCCAGATTGTGGGAGGATGTAGACCAGGCTGATGGAGCCCATATGTGCACAAATCCGTGCACTGGTCCTCTGGTTAACTATACCAGCCATTGATTGAAATCACTTAGAAAAATATGTCAATTTTACTTGTTTTATAATTATATTTTTTTAATTTTTTATTAAATTATCTGTGTACATATCTTATCCTCCCACCTCCCATACATGCCTCCCCACCTCCCATACATGTCCTCCCTCCCCAGAGTTTTGTGTCCATTGGTTGTACTTATATGCATCCATACAAGTCCTTCAGTTGATTTCTTATCTCCCCAAGGTCTCCCTCCCCTCCCCTCTGTAATTTGACAGTCTGCTTGTTGCTTTATTGTCTCTATATCTAATTCTTAATATATATTTTAATTTAGAGAGTAACAGAATACAGGATGGGTGAAATCCTGACAGAAATAACTGTATAAGTGAAAGCAGATAGGAGATTTGGGTTGATTCCAGGTCGATGATATTATGAGCAAAGCTGCTACAAACACAACTATACAATTTTTAGTGAACATAGGCACTCATTTTAGTTGGAAGAGAAAGGACATGTCATGGGACAAATGCATGTTAAATTCCAATAATCCTATCAAACATTATGCCAAAGTGGGCGCATATCTGTCAGTAGAATTACTGATGGAGACTTTTTAAAAAATATTTTACAGAGAGGAAGGGAGAGAGATAGAGAGCTAGAAACGTCCATGAGAGAGAAACATCGACCAACTGCCTCTTGCACACCCCCTACTGGGGATGTGCCCGCAACCAAAGTACATGCCCTTGACTGGAATTGAGCCTGGGACCTTTCAATCCGCAGACCGATGCTCTACCACTGAGCCAAACCGGTTTCGGCTGATGGAGACTTTTATCAGTTGAATTTGGTTTCCTCCAGATGACAACACTCTCCAGCATTCACCTCTCAATTACAAACAGAAATCACAATGTGGTGTCTTACCAAGAGGAGAGAAAGAAGAGATGTCCCTGTAATGCTTCACGATCAGGTAACATGCTTTACTCACCTCACGCAGGCCCAGCCTTATGGCTTTCACACTGCAGGGACATCAGAAAATAATTTTAAGTGTTTGAGGTTTTTAAAAAATATTTTTATTGATTTTTTTTTTACAGAGAGGAAGGGAGAGAGATAGAGAGTTAGAAACATCAAAGAGAGAAACATCGATCAGCTGCCTCCTGAACACCTCCTATTGGGGATGTGCCTGTAACCAAGGCACATGTCCTTGACCAGAATCGAACATGTGACCTTTCAGTCCACAGGCCAACGCTCTGTCCACTGAGCCAAACCAGTTAGGGCTAAGTGGTTGAGTTTTATTCTCTAGATTTATATTCAGATTCAACAAATACTCTTCCTTCCACCAGCAAGTCTTGGGGCTGTAACACTATACCTACGATTTAAATACTGAACTCAAGGATTGCCTCTTTACTCCCATTTTCATTTTCCTATGTGAGCATCACTATTCTATAATAAAATATGTGTAGTTAATTGATACCAATGATTCCATATGTCCTCTAGCAGTGTCATCTATGCCTTGGGCCTTGTCATCTTTGAAAGGACTGCCATAAGATATAAAAATAAGGAGTCTTCTTATCTTGCTACATGTCTTCCACTCAGGTAAACTGCTTTACCCTGGTTGGTCTACCTATTTCAGTCTCTTCTTAGTTCTGCAGCCTCTCTGAACTTTTAGCTTCCTTACTTGTTTTATATCTCTGATCACTAAGTCATGAAGCCTCAAGAGACGGCAAGCATGTATCAGACAAAATGAGGACTGCACCTTATCAGAAATTGTACTGTCTGAATTAACAACATTGTTATAGACAGTGTAATATTGACTGACAAAACATTACACCAAAAATGGAATGTGCCAAAAAGTGGCATAAGTTTTCGGGATTTAATAGTAATCAGTTAACTGACTATATATTATGGAAGGCAAACCACATTATGTGTTTGAGCTATAGAAATTTTAAAAAGAAACCTGGCAAATATAAGTAGATAAAATTGAAGAATTCTAACCACAAGTAGGAAATGAAAAAGTAGTAGAAAAGTAGCAAAAAAGGGGACAGTGAGAAAGTAAAATTTAGATTAAAAATTTAGAGGACCATTCAGAAAGAAGGAATACGAACAGAATAAATTATAAAATAAATATTACCACAAAACTTTTCAGAATAGAAATATAGTAGATTCTGTATTTAAACGTCCCACTGAGAGCTCAGACCAATTTATACAGGAAAATACCTATCAAAGGGGATAGAGGGAAAAATCACCGTGACATTTCAGAGAACTGTGGATAAATGGAAAATGTTAGAAGATTCTAGATTGGTGGAAGGAGGAGGAGAAAAACCAGGTCATTTATAAGCTCAAAGTCAGTAGACTAATTTCTTTAAAATTCTGACAGAGGAAAAAATATTTCCAGCCTAGAATCCTGTACATGAGAAAATTTTCAATCAAGCATGATGGCAGAATAAAGACATCTTCAAGTGTACAAGAATTCCCCACATAATTTTCCCCAAGAAATTATTGGAGAATCTGTACCACCAAAGTGTAAGTTCAATAACTAAAAAAATATTTATATGATTGGTGTAAATAATCACACACACATATATATCAAGGAAGTGTCAAATTAAGAATTTGATTTCCTATAAAAATAGTCTTTTGATATTAAATTAGAAATTCCAAATTAATTAAGATATCTTTAAGGAAATTTCACATAGCTTATTCACAGGTGAGAATTGCTTTTACTGGAAATGTTCATGTAATTCTACTTATAATTTTAATACAGCATTGTTATTTTGGAGATAATAAAACAGTGATACATATATGCATTACATTGATGCAATACAATCACCTTAGTTCATTATCTGCAATGAGTGGAGATGCTATTTCTGGAATAGTACTGTGGTTTTACAAAGGCAGCCAATTAAGTGATTTTTAGCATCTTTCAATTAGATTAAGGTGAAAAATCCACTTATCTTTGGAGGTGAAATGTTTTCTTTGAAAATTGAAGAGTGGATAACATAGTTCTTTCATAAAATTGTTAGGAGATATTCCCTTTCTACTTATATTTGCCACTTCCTAATCATCATACACGGTTTTGAAGATGAGGAGTCTGGATATCTGAGGATGTTCTGGAAACTGATGCCAGCTCTTTGTTTCTCTGCTCTGCTCTTTTAATTAAAAGCCACCAGTGGATATTAGGTATCATTGTAATACTGAGAATAAATACAGCTGCTATTTCCATAAATGCATTCAGTACTTACCTTTCTTGAGGAACTAAAAGTTTTGATTCTGAATACATGTTTACCCCTTCTTTAAACATGTTCTTTGTATTCTACTTGCAATGTTTTTATTTCTCACTGACTGGTTCTTCTTTCTCTGTCCTGGGAGTGCCAAGTATTCCATAAATTTCTTAAAGTCCTCCTACTTATAATTATTCTTTTTCATTCTACCTTACTCTTATTCTACCTTATTCTACCTTCAATGGACAAATGACTTTTTGTACTCTGATCAATCAATGCTATATATTGTTTAGACTAATCACAGTTAATATGTACACCAAATTTACTAGTTGTCAGATGCTATTAAATGCTTTACATCCATTAAATCATTTAATTGTCCTAACAATATAAGGATGCTGTTTTTATTATTTCCATACTCAGTGTTAGGATTCTGAGCACAGAGAGGGCAAATAACTTGCACTGTGGATTGTTGTGCCAGCTGTGGTTCCAGGAACCAAGTAATCCATGATTTTTACCATAGTACTGAACTGTGACCATATTTCTTCCCAAACCCAAGTTTTCAGATGTTTATTAGGGGTGCAACAATATTTTTTCACTGTTCTTTATTCCAAAATGATAAAAAATAAAATTCTGTCCTTCCTTAGTCTTTAATTAGATAAAGTCATAGACTCATTACTAGATTTTTATTTTTTTCTTTCTCCCCCCAGAATTTTCAAAACAAACTCCTATGTATTTCTTCAATCAATTATGCATATTCTATTTTAGTAAATAATCAGAGTCATCTCTAAATAAACCAAGGGCATTTATCTTTCATTTAGGAGGAATTTTTTTTCTGTCTCCTAGTTCAGTTATATTCAGCTGACATACTTATTTTCCCATGAATATTCCGATTTCTTTTATATTTTCATGTCATTAGTTTTATCAATCTTTAATAATTTGGGGGTGTTGATAATGATAATAAATATTATTATTACTAGAGGCTCGATGCACAAAATTCATTCATGGGGGAGGGGGGGCGGCGTCAGCCCAGACTGCATCCTTTCGCAATCTGGAACCCATTGGGGACTGGTGGAGGGCTGACTCACACCATGTAGGGGGATGTTGGACTTCCAGTGTAGGCCTGATCCCACCTGGAAGTCCAACATCCCTCTCTCAAAATATGGGACCGCTGGCTTTTAACAGCTCGCTTGCCTGCCTACATGATCACTTCTAACCATTCTGCCTGCCTGCCTCATCGCTCCTAACCACTCACCTGCCTACCTGATCATTCTGCCTACCTGATTACCCCTAATTGCTCGCCTCCCTGCCTGATTGCCCCAAACCACTTGCCTGCTTGCCTGATCACCCCTAACCACTCTACCTGCCTGTCTGATTGCCCCTAACCTCCTCTGTCTGCCTGCCTGATTGCCCTTAAACCATTCACCTGCCTGGCTAATTGTCCCTAACTACTCACCTGACTGCCTGATTGCCCCTAACTACTCACCCCTAACTGCTTGCTTGCCTGCCTGATCATCCCTACCCACCTCTGCCTGCCTGCCTGCCTGCCTGCCTGATTGTCCCTAACTGCCTCTGCCTCACCTCGCCTCAGTGGCTTTGTCCAGAAGGACATCTGGAATGTTGTTTGAAAGGTCATTTGACTGTCTGGTCTAATTAGCATATTACACTTTTATTATTATAGATCTTTACTAATATTTAGACTTTTCTATCCAAAGATAATAAAACAAGCTTTTAAAAATTCCCTGATTTTGCCGAAACCGGTTTGGCTCAGTGGATAGAGCGTCGGCCTGCGAACTGAAAAGTCCGGGGTTCAATTCTGGTCAAGTGCGTGTACCTTGGTTACAGGCACATCCCCAGTAGGGGGTGTGCAAGAGGCAGCTGATCAATGTTTCTCTCTCATCAATGTTTCTAACTCTCTATCCCTCTCTCTTCCTCTCTGTAAAACATCAATAAAAATACATTTTTAAAAAATTCCTTGATTTCCCCCAGCAATTTGTAGTTTAGTTATTTTATTTTTTAAATTTTGCTCTCATACAAATCAGGTAATATCCTTCCCTGAACATCCTATATAAACATACTAGAGGCCCAGTGCACAGATTCATGCACAGGTGGGGTCTGGCCAGCCTGGATTGGGGCTAGGCCTGTCAGGAGGAGGAGATGGTGGGAGGTTGGCTGTTTGACCCACCTCGACTGGGAAGAGGGGCCATGAACAATTTGCCAGTATGGAGGGGGCCAATCGGGGGCAGGGCCAGCTGGGGGGAATGGCTGTTGGCTAATCAGTGTGGTGGGGGCCCATCTAGGTGGGGTCAACTGGGAGGAGGTGCTGTAGGAGGTTGGCCGGCCACCCCCACCTCAGATCAGGCAAGTTCACTGGCCACAGTGGACATCATAGCAACTGGTTGTTCTGGTTGTTCCTGCACTCTGGTTGCTGGCTATCCCAGATGGAGAGGTGAAGCTGTGATGCAGTCTGAAAGGATATGTGGTTCAAGGAGTGGAGAGATCTGAAGATGAAATGATATTTCAAAGATCTCCTGATTTCTGGTGTGAGATCCAGGCTTTTCTATCCAAATGAAATGTGTGAATCTATTCAACCCACTCAATCCCTGAAGGGACTGGAAGCCCACAACTGTGTGCCTCTCAAGATGGCATTTGGGCAGCAGATCACAGCATCCATCATGGTACATCCTGGGTATGTCCAATTCCTGATATAATCTTTTTCTTCTTTAAAACCCTTCATTGGCTCCCATAAATTTTAGTACAAAATTTCCATATTGTTCTAGATCTTCAGCACTATGGGTTTCCATTCTCATCCACCTCTAAATTATCTATTTTCCTCAACAGTCCCATACA
Source organism: Vespertilio murinus (assembly GCA_963924515.1). Lineage (NCBI taxonomy): Eukaryota > Metazoa > Chordata > Mammalia > Chiroptera > Vespertilionidae > Vespertilio > Vespertilio murinus. Next base: position 45,664,184 of record OZ004709.1, on the reverse strand, counting down.
TGCAACCTGTATCTTATCTATACAGGACTATTTACCTTTTCCCAAATATATCCTCCTATTGTGCCTCTGTGTACTCATTACTTTGTATATCCTGCTTAAGTGACAAGCTGCCATCTTACTTTTAGTTAACTCATAAACATCAAACCAAATCTTCACTCACTTTCTGTTGAATATCTTCTCTCATTTTCTGGATCCTATTATTGTTTAGCCAGTGTGACACAAAACTACTCTTTTACAAATATCATTTGTCACTATTTTCTGTCTCTGTGTCTTGATCATTGTTTTTCAAATATTGCTCTATAGACTGGTAAGAATCTATAGTTAACTTTTTATTCTTTTACAGAATCATTCATTTTCACCTAAGTCCTCCTCTGTATTATTTTCTTGTTAAAATGTCTTTTACTTTAGAAGATGATGATGATAATAATAATAGATGCAATTTTTCTACCTCCCATCCCCTTCCTTCCCTGCACCCCATTCCTCTTCCCTTCCCCCTTCCCCTTCCCTGTCTCCTTCCTCTTCCTTTTCTTCTCCCCCCTCCCTTCTCCCTCCCCCACCCCCTCTCTTTCCCCTTCCCCTTCCTGTTTTCCTTCCCCTTCCCTTCCTTTCCAAGCCTGAATATAACATAATGAAAAAGTTGACAGTACAATTTTGATCGCCATTTTCAACTCTTTTGTTGCTCTAAACTCAGAATTTGAATTTTTAGAAATTGATTTCACTGTTTCTCTGGCACCTTGAACACAAACTAGGTGCCACAATAACTTGAATAACTGAATGATTATACCCTCAGATATCCCAAGGTAAACATAAGCTAATTTTATTAACAGGATGAAATGATTCAAGGAAATTAAGTAGATATCTAGTATAGACACTGCTATAGCCTCTCCACTGATTCCAGTACTTACTCTGTTTAACACCCTAATAAACCCAATGTCTCCTTCCCCCATTAATAGTCACTGTTTTTAGAATAGTCCAGTGTATTCTGAGTTGCACAGCTGGCCTTTTGATACAACTATTTAGTTAGATGAACACTTTTTACTTTAATTCAGCACAAAAATAAGCCCATGTCAAAACCTCAAGGACCTGCAATAATTACAGAAAACAGGTAGTAGACTGTTTTGAATCAAACATGCCACTTCAAAATCAGCAGCCCATTATTTCAGGAATAAATTGTGACCTTTAGGTAGCACCTGTAAGGTGGTACTTAGAGGTTGTTTTGTAATTGTTTCATTTATTGGCAGTTGTTTGAGAAACATCCAATGTAGAAAAGATAAAGCTATAAAGCGATTGAATTACCTTTTGGCCTCCCAAGTAGCTATTTTTGTGCTGCCTTGACAACACCTACAGATGTCTATCATATTTCTATAAAAATAGAAGATGGAATCCTTTGGGAAATATAGAAAATTGTCCAGACACCATAAATCACATAATAGCATGAACTTATTACCTATTATACACCCCACCGAATCAAGGTGTAAATTCAATTTTAAGGAAAGATAACACTTTTGTTCTGTTTAAAGCAAATTCTTACCTGGCAGATGGGTAACTCTTCACATACATTTGAGGTGCAAATTAATTTTTGGTTCAGAGAGTAACTCATTCTTGTGCAAAGAAATTGTAACAGTATGGGCTGATCTCTTCTTCTCAGGAAGGCAATTGAGTTGAACAGAGATATATCAGATTCCTAAAATATTTGCATTGCTTAAAATTTTACCACTAAATCTAGATTATTCCCCCAAAAGGTGATCATATTTTATTCTCCCAACATACATTGCAATCTATGTGTTCATTTATTTGGGGTTATTGACAGAACAAAAATATATGGAAATAGTTATGCACTTAGTCTAGTTGTGAATTCAATTGGATAATGCAATTATAAATTAAAGAAAATATGTCATTTATAGTACAATAAATATTTGCCCCATTTGTATTTTTTCTGATAAAATTAGCACCTGATAAGGCATATTGAAATTATTATTTATCATTTTGAGTTTGTTTACTATCTATATTAGTTATACTTTTGTAAAAGATTTTTCAGTATAATTTAAAATCAAACTACTCATTTTATTATGGGGTGGGAGGATATGTTTGGGGTGAGGTAGCCAGGGCACTTTCCAGACATGAATATTTTCAAGTAGATGTTGTTAAGTATTGAGAGATTAAAAGCAAAAATGAATCATATAGTGCACTAGATGCCTGATGCATGAAATTTGTGCAAGAGTAGGGCCTTCCTTCCACTGGCTGCTGGCACTGGCTTCCTTCTGGCACCTGGAACCTATTTCCCTCAAGCACTTGGGACCCAGGCTTCCCTTGCACCCCTGGCTCCATCCAGAAGGTCGTCTGGAAGGACATCAGGTTAAATTAGAATATTGTGCTTTTATTATTACTTTTATTATTATAGATATTTTGGAGTTAATATATCTTGTTTATTTTAGAAATACCTAAATGAAGAATTACACTATTTCAAAATTATAAATATGGATGTGAAGATAAATGAACTACAATAGAGTCAGGACTGTAAGAAAATCCCTAACCCCACATGGACCTGGTCACCATATTAACCCTTCTTAGGAAAAGGTCTGGTTTTATAAAGAAAACCAGTGAAAACATGCATGTTGACTTTCAGAAAGCCTCTTTACTTCAAATTGGATAAAAGCTATCCTATTATGTGAGGGATTGATTTGTCCTGAATAAATTTTAAATTGATAAATGTCACTCACCTGATTAAAAACATTGTTTTGCATTACCTTTAGAATAAACTTTAAATTCCTGAACACTACCATGTTTCCCCTAAAATAATACATCCTCCGAAAATAAGACCTACTTACAGGTTTCCTTCTGAGTGAAATATAAGGCATCCCTCCGAAAATAAGGACCCCAGGATTCAGTTTGTCTGGTTTGTGTTGACAACTACTGTACTACCGTACCGTATACAGGTAATAAATTTCCTTTATTTTCATTTAACAATAAATGTGTACCATATTCTTCTTCATGGAAAAATAAGACATCCCTGAAAATAAGACCTAGTGCATCTTTGGGAGAAAAACTTAATATAAGACACTGTCTTATTTTCGGGGAAACAGGGTACTTGCATGCTTTAATCTCCCATTCACTCCTATCTCACCATCCATCACCACACTGCAGACTCACTGTTCACTCCATTCCAACCATCCTTGTCTTCTAGTTGTTCAGAGCTATTAAAAGCTCATTGTTTCTTCTTTAGAGATATTTTCCTTAAACCCACTAATCTCAATTATGTTCTCTTTTTCTTCTCTCAAAATAATTTATTCTTCTTCATAGAACTTCCTGTATCTTACCTTGATATTTTATACATTTACATTTATTTGTCTACTGTCTGTCTCCTCCATGAACTCTCTTTTCCATAATGGAAATGATCATATTCATTAGTTTTTCATTATAAAAAAATTATACTTAACAGTTACTCCTTAAATATTTATTAAACAAAACTAAAAGTGTGTTACTATTTGTTAATCTATACTAATAAAAGGGTAATATGCTAATTAGACCAGTTGAGCAGACAACTCTCAGTTTTCAGGTCCTCCTTCCTGACAAAGTTACAGTGGCAGGGGCAGAGATAGAGGTGGTTAGGGGTGAACAGGTCAGGAGGGGAGCAGTTAGGGGCAATCAGGCTGGCAGGGGAGGAGGTCATAGGGTGATCAGGTCAGTAGGCAGAGTTGTTAGGGGTGATCAGGCAGGCAGGCAGGTGAGCAGTTAGGAGCCAACAGTCCAGATTGTGATAGGAATGTCCAACTGTAGGCAGATGTGGACATCCCCTGAGGTGTCCCAGATTGGAGAGTGTGCAGGTCAGTCTGAAAGACCTTCTTGCACCAATTTCATGCGCAGGGCCTCTAGAGTTATAAATAATACATTTGATTAAAATATAGTAGAATGTTTATTTTCTTAATTTGTTATTTTTACCAGTAGCACAATTGAGTGCAACAGTTTCCCAACTATTCCATCTAATATAAAAATATGTAAAACTTAGTAAAAATTTGGTATAAATAATATTGTGGCAGGATCTTTACATTAACTTAGAAGGATTGTAACCTAATGAAATACAAGCTTTGGGGAATATATGACAACATTAAGATATCACAAAGAGAATATCACCAGAACATAGGGAAGCTTTGCATTGTCTTTCTGTGAGCATGTAATTAAGGGAATAAATTACTCCATTCCTCATGAATGTAAGTAATTTGTAATATCCAGGAATTCTTACATACACAGGTAAGATTTTGATTATGTTGTGATTAGTTTGATTTTTATATAGTATTCTTTTGAATTTTTTTAATCTTAAAAATGTGTTACATAATAACCTAGTATTTGAAATAAATATCCTTAAAAATAGAATTTAAAACCATTGTCATGAGATCTGTGTACCTTTATTAAATAAGAATTTTGGGCTTTGTTGGCCTGATAAATGTGGATATGTGATTTATTTTACTCTTCAAGAATACTCCCATAAATATTAATCAAAATAAGGACATAAAGCCACAGGCATGAAAATTATATATAAATAAGAGAACATAACAACTTGTCTTATTTTTCCTGGATTGAAGAATAGAAAATAATATTTGTTTAGGATTGGTTGAAGAACCAAGTTCATGTGTTGAGTGTTCTTTTAAACTTTGTGTTAATCTTTACAAGAATGCTGAGGTACAAATACCTTCATTTTACAGAGGGTCAAACCAACATAAACTAAGGTTTAAAGGTAAAGCAATTTTCTGAAGTACACAAGAATTTGTATCTAGTAGAACCAGAATTGAAAAGAGTAGTTGTCTGGTGCAAGGTGAGAATAAATTCATTCTTGCCTTGTTTTCTCTAAATGACTTATTGAAAAAAAAACTGTTGATTTTCACTTTATAACCCTCTATAGAGATTTTCACAAAGAAAAAATGCCTAATAAAATTTAAAAATACATTATTTTTTCTAATACTCTTAATGTTGTATTCATATTCTTTGTTCCAAAAGTTAAAGTGCATTTTCTTTTTTTTTTTTTATTTTATTTTTTTTTATTTTTTTATTTTATTTTATTTTTTTAATAAATCTTTATTGTTCATATTATTACAAATGTTCCTCATCCCTCCCTCCCCCCATTGCTCCCCTACACCAAGTTTCCATTCAATTCTCTGCCCTTTCCCCATCCCCCATTGTCCTTATCCATAGGTGCAGTTTATGTTCAGTCTCTTCCCTCCCCGCTCCACTCCCCATTTCCCCGAGAATCATCAGTCCACTCCCCTTCCATACCTCTGATTCTATGATATTCACCAGTTAATATTGTTCATCATGATTTTTACTTCCCTTGGTTTTTAGACTCACTTGTTGATAGTTACGTGTTTGTTCATAATTTTTATCTTTATTTTCTTCCTCTTTCTAAAGAACCCCTTTTAACAATTCATATAATTCTGGCTTGGCAGTGATGAATTCCTTTAGCTTAAATTTATTTGTGAAGCTTTTTATCTGGCCTTCGATTCTGAGTGATAGCTTTGCTGGATAGAGTATTTTTGGCTGTAGGTTCTTGTTATTCATCACCTTGAATATTTCTTGCCATTCCCGTCTGGCCTGCATGGTTTCTGTTGAGAAATCAGCTGACAGTCGTATGGGTGCCCCTTTATAGGTAACTACCTGCTTTTGTCTTGCTGCTTTTAATATTCTCTCTTTGTCTTTAGCTCTTGGAATTTTAATTATGATGTGTCTTGGTGTGGTTCTTTTTGGATTCCTTTTGTTTGGGGTTCTGTGTGCTTCCTGAACGTGTAAGTCTATTTCTTTCACCAGGTGGGGGAAGTTTTCTGTCACTATTTCTTTCAATATGTTTTCGGTATCTTGCTCTCTGTCATCTTCTGGGATGCCCATAATTCTGATGTTGGTTCGCTTGAAGTTGTCCCAGAGGTTTCTTACATTATCTTCAACTTTCTGGATTCTCTTGTCTTCTTGCTTCTGTGGAGGAGTGTCCTCTGGCTCTTTGTGTTGCAAATCTTGGACTTGATTCTTGCAATCTTCCAATCTGTTTTTAGGACTCTGTATAATATTTTTTATTTCAGAGAATGTATTCTTTATTTCTAGTTGATCCCTTTTCATATCCTCATAGGTCTCATTTATTTTATCCGCCTTTTCTAAGAGATTGTTGAACAACCTTATAAGCATGGTTTTGAACTCTATATCCCGTCGCTTTTTGTCCTCCATTTCTTTCGTTTGTGATCTGTTTCCTCGTTTCGGCATTTTCGCTGCTTCCCTGAGTTGGTAGGTTGGGAGGATCAGCTGTGTCTATGCCAGGAGACAACCTTATTCCACTAGACTTGGAAACCTGCAAAAGCCTCTCTGAGTTTAGCTTGGATGGGGCAGAGTTTCAGGGTGGAGACTACAGCCTTGGCTTCCGGTTAGCCCCGCTCTCGGAGGTTCCTGAGTCTCAGTGTTCCTCAGTGTCCTTTGGTACTCGCTGCAAGCACCTCTGAGAGAAAGGCGCCCTAGAGCTTCGCCCGCTACCAGACAGTGTAGTCTCTCCCCCAACAAGCCCACAACTGGGGTTCAGAGCAGTTGGAAGTGGGGTTAAGAACAGTCTGGAGCTTATGTCTCCTTCCCGCTAGGGCAATCTCGTGGCCCAAACAACAGTCTGTCCTCTGTGCACGCAATGTGCGCGACTCAGGGGCTCTGCTTTTCGCCGCTCGCCTGAGCTTCTGCCTTACAGCCCAGATTCCCCCTGTATGAGGTTGGGGCCCGAGGGTCTTGCCGAGGACTGGGGTTCAGTGCAGTCAGAACTGGGGCTCAGCACAGTCCTGAGCTTTTGAGTCCTTCCTGCTGGGGCAATTCAGCAGCTCAGCGAACAGTCCCTCCTCTGTGGGCAATGTGCGGGACTCAGGGGCTCTGCCTTTCTCGTCCTCTGCTGAGCTTCAGCCTTACAGCCCAGATTCCCTCTGTATGAGCCTGGGACCCCCGGGGTCTCGCCCAGAACTGGGGTTCAGTGCAGTCGAGTTGGGGTTCAGCACAGTCCGGAGCTTTTATCTCCTTCCCGCTGGGGAACGCCAGCCAGGCACTCAGCCGCACCTCCTCTCCGGCTCTGTCCTCTCCCCGCACGCGCACCGCGCCTCCGTACCTTAGGCTTTTATAGCTCCTCTGGTTTTCCTTCTGGTTTTCTCTTTCCTTCTTGTTGTAGAATTTCCAGTCAGTCAACTTTCCTGTAGTTCTGGATAGTGTCCACTCTATATTTTAGTTGTATTTTTTTAAATTGTTGAGTGCGGCTGCAGTTAGGCTTTTACCTCTGCCGCCATCTTGTTGTCGCTCCCCTCTAAAGTGCATTTTCAAATGCTTCTTAAGTAATACTGAATTATTATTGAATGGATTTAGAAAATAATCTCTATTGTCTAGTTGGTAAAACAGCACAGACACAAAAACATTTTTGATATTTTAAAAATGTCACCAATCATTGACATTATTGTTCATTCATTTTTTGGGTCATTAGTATCCATTATGAAGGTAAGAAAAGTAAGAATCAGAATGGTTAAGTAATGTAAGAGCATATAACAAATGTGAGATTAATTTTTTTTTTCATACTAGAGGCCTAGGTGAGTCCTTTAGGTTTTATCTCAAAATAGTGTTACTTCTTTAAGCAAAGTTTGAATCAGCCCCTAAATGTTAATGGCCTATATCTTCTATATTATTCTTCACCTACCAAATAGGTCAAATGTAAGATCCTACCAAATAGGCCAAAGGAAATATCTTTAAACGTGTGTAAATCTAGACAACGATATGGATACTATTCTTGTGAATAAAGTAGTAAAACATATGAGGAGTAAGTAATTTTAACTTTCACAGAGACCTCGATTGCCTGCCAAATCTAAAATGATAGGAAAGGCCACCACAATGACCAAGATAGTGTTTATGTGTTCTGGGATGATTCTTGCAGCAGTCCTGTACAACTCTCTGATTTTTTCCAGTATGGCATGGAAATGCCAAATGAACAGAGTAGTGACAAATTACGCATACGGGGAGAATGCAATTTAGAGGCAATCTGGTGTTCCTCTCAGAACGCTGCTTTTGGAACAATAATATTGTGAGTCATTAAACCAAATTGATTAAAATAAAGGAAAAACTATTTGTCTTTTATTGTATTTTAGAAGAAAGGAACAACTTTTCAGCAAATTACTATTTATGGGTTTGTAAGTGGTGAGATAATTCCAAAATCTGAATTGCAGATTTGAGATATTTAATTCAGGGATTCCCCCTGCCCCGGCTCCTTATTTGCTAAACTCAGTACTAAACCCCACACTAAGCTATTCAGCAAATTGCTCATAGTTTTCTACCTATAAAAATAATTATATCCCCCCAGCCTATGTGGCTCCGTGGTTGAGCATTCATCTATGAACCCGGAGGTCACGGTTTGATTCCAGGTCAGGGCACTTGCCCAGGTTACATGCTCGATCCCTGGTGTGGGGCAAGGGCATGCAGACAGGCTATCAATGATTCTCATCACTGATGTTTCTGTCTCTCTTTCTCTCCTCCCTTTCTCTCTGAAATAAATATAAATATATTTAATTTTTCCCCAAAATCTTTAGTTATATACTCTATTTAAGAGGCCATATTAACATAGCTACCCCTTCCAGACTAGGACTTTTACTCTTGAAGATATATTATATACTGTGGCTCCCAAAAAATGGTTTATATGTATTATACTGGAGAACAACTTTCAGAACAGTCTTCAACAGTATGTTTTTCATTGAAAAAAACACAAAGCTTTTTGACTCTGAAAGGTCTTGGATCTCACTTTGGTCAATGCTGATGGAAGCTCTAATATTAGCAATAGAAGTTACTAAAAATTAAGAAAGATACCTCCTATAATAAAACTGCATTGCATGGTTCTGTTAAGGGAATTCTACTTTCAAAATAATATCAGGAACTCTAAAGAATTGTATTTATATTAAGATATTATAGCCAATATTATAATAGGCTTGTTTACTTAATTATTTTTGAAGTTTTCCATTCAAACCACAGCTGTAACTGAATTTCAAATGTTCCAGGCAAAAGGAACATCTACTTCAGGTCTCCTTAGAGTGAATAGGTTTCGGATTGCTAAAGTCAAAAAGAGATTGTCCAGCAAATAATTTCCATATTTTTAAATAGATTGGAATTACTACCTGTAATGGTTGCATAATTTGACATTGAATGGCTCTGCAATGATTCCTCTATTGTTGCGCATTGAGGTTCTTTCTACTTTGTCATAAGTATAAATAATATAGTTTCCAAGACTGTCAAGCAGACTCTGCGAAGGAGAGGTCTGAGGGGCTGCTTGGCAATAGGGACCAAACAGCCCCATTCGCCTGCCTCCCTTAGGCTTCTATTATAACAACAGCTTCAACTAAAATTAATACCTGGATACAAGTAGGAGGGTAAGCATCCTTGAGAAAGCACATACTTTTCTATAAATTTGGGTCTAAAGACTAAACACAGAGATCCCAGTAACACACCTGGAGGCTCGGACTTGTTTGGACATTTCAAGGCAGGAGCTGCCACCTCCGGCATGGTCCCCCTAGAGGCCCCTGACTCTCCGGAGAATCCTCCATACAGACTTCCCAACCAAGTCCCATGATTCCCCACATGTAGTGATGAACATCTTTGCATTGTACAACTTTGAGCAAATAAAGTTACTTCTGTAAGCCTGTTTCCTTCTCTGCAAAACAGGAATAATCATAACCTTTACATGGCCTAGCGTCATGAATAGAAATGCTGGAAACATGGAAACTGTCACATTAAATCTTAAAGATATATATTTATGTTTGATCCAGCAATTCCATTTGTAGTAATCTAGTCAAAATAAATAATTGTTTATGTGCTCAAGTATTTCATTGCTTGGATTTTTTGGTGGGGGCAGATCGTTTATAATAAGAATATATTTTCTACAGCTTTAGATGTTCAACAATAAAAAAATGGTTAAGTAAATTTAGAGTTCATTGTTAGAATGGCATCTTATAGAGCCATTAAAACTAATGGTTTTGAAAAATACTTACTGGTGTGGGAAGATACCAGTAATATTTGTAAAATTTGGTCTTTATGTTTAAAAGCATAAAGTATTAGCCACAGATATTTATTTGTATTTTTTATGTTTTGTATTGTTTTATAAATATAGTCCAACTAACATATCTATCTATCTATCTATCTATCTATCTATCTATCTATCCTAGAAGCCCCATGCACAAAATGCATGCAAGGGCCTTGAACCTGGCCCCTGCCTGCCATGGTGGGCAGAGGCCTCTGCTGCCTCTGCCATGGCCCCCACCCACTGTGGCTCTTTGTCAGGAAGGAAGGATGTCTGAGAGGGCATCTAGTCTAATCAGCATACTACTCCTTTATTATTATAGATGTGTGTGTGTGTGTGTGTGTGTGTGTGTGTGTGTGTATAGACATACTAGAGGCCCGGTGCACAAAATTCATGCACTGGGGTGTATCCCTCAACCCAGCTTCCACCCTCTCCAATTTGAGACCCCTCAGGAGATGTCCCACTGCTTGTTTAGGCCTGATCCCTCTAATAATCTGTGATTGCTGGCTCCCTGCCTGCCTACCTAATTGCCCCTAACCACTTCTGCCTGCCAGACTGATCATCCCCCTACCTACTCCCCTGCCAGCCTGATCAACACCAACTACCCCCCTACTGGCCCACCCTTGCCAGCCTGATCGCCCCCAACTTCCCTGCTGGCCCAGTAACCCCCAACTGCCCTCCTTTGCTCGCCTAGTAGCTCCCAACTACCCTGCCCTGCTCCGCCAGCCCGGTCACCCCCAACTGCCCTTCCCTTCAGGATTGGTCACCTCTAACTGTCCTCCCCTGCCAGCCCAGTCACCCCTAACTGCCCTCCCCTACAGGCCTAGTCCCCCCCAATTGCCCTCCCCTGCTGGCCTGATTGCCCACAACTACCCTGCCCTGCTGGCCATCTTGTGGAATATATCTTTGACCACATGGGGCGGTCATCTTGTGTGAGGGTCAATTTGCATATTACTTATTTATTATATGCAAATAAGATAAATATTTGCATTATATCTTATTTGCAAATATTATATCTTATATTTAATTGACCCTTCAATTTACATATTACCTCTTTATTAAATAGGATATGTTTGTTTTTATACATGCACATGTGTGTATTTATACATATTTTATGTATATACAAAGCTCCCATATACCTAATGCACATGTGTTTGTGGTATGAAAATATAAACAGATTATTAGAAGAATTTTTCCAGATTATTAGGAGAATTACTTACACATTAAGAAGCTTAGAGCCCTTTAAATGCCATATTTGTGTTTTATTATGTCATTTGCTACCCTACACTGGAGTCTTAAAAAATGTTTATTGTACTGTTTTTTTGTATGCATAAATTATCTAAGTAAATTACCTTAAACCGTTGTATATTTTATGTTAAAGTGCTATTTGAAGAACACATTTTTCACAAAATTCTTACAAGTTTTTTTAACTCACTTTGCCTTGAAATGCTGTGCTTATCTTTCTGTAAAATCTCTTATAAATGGAAAGGCATTTACGCTATATTTTACCAAAGTCTTATTTTTGGGGAAAAGCTATCTTTTATCTTAGTTAACCATTGTTTAAGTTCTCCAAATATTCTAAGCCTCATCATCAGTCTCAAACCTAAAAAGAATAAAGTAAGTGCTAGGGCACTATGCAACCTAACTTTATTAAATACTAGAGACCTGGTGCATGAAAATTCAGCCTGGCCTGCCCCCTTACACAGTCCAGGAGCCCTCAGGGGCAGGAGGCGACCAGTGATCAGAGGAAGGTGACACCCCATCACACCTCTTCTGCTGCCACTGCTGGCAGAGCAAGCCTAGGCTGGCCCTGGTTACCTGAGCCTCAGGTGGCCCTGGGCAGCTGGGCAGCCACCATCTGAGGGTTGCCTGTGCCTCAGGCAGGCCCTGCACACATGGGGGGCTGAGGGAACTGGGGTACTCCTGATTCTGGAGCCCCTGCTGCCCCAGCAGGGCTGAGGGGACTGGAGCCACCATCTTGTGGCTGTGGGTGCCACCATCTTTGAGGGTGGGGTAAATTAGCATATTCCCTTCTTATTGGCTGTGGGTGCCACCATCTTTGTGAAAGCATGAGGTTCAATTAGCATATTCCCTCTAACTTCTCTAACTCATCTTTCATTTTCTTTTCATTTCATTCTGTATCATCATCTAGAAACTGATATACTCAGGTATAAAATCTTTATGTAAGAACTTGAAACATCCCCTCTTTTACCAAGGCTTCTGTCCCTCTTCTGAAGGGCAGCGCTCCAGGACAACATTATATGAATGCTCAAGTCTTCAGCTTTACTTTGTGAGATGAAACTTTTTTTTTGGCAGTTCCTGAATATAAGACTTTTTTTTCTTCTTCATTATGTAATAGAAAATTAGTTGGTATTGCATTGGTGCATCGATTTTCCTTTTTTCATTAAATCTACATTTATCCTATATACTTGCTATGGCATTAAAATTGAAATACCAAAACAAGCTCTGTACACATTAATTGAAAGTGTCCATAATGATGAATATGTCTCTTCATATTCTTCATATATTCCTTTGTCTCCCACATTTAATAGTTCACAAGTCCCTATCATTTTTACTTTCCAAATATGTCTCAAACCATTTCCTTGAGTCATGTCATTCTTATTAGGTTAGTTCAATATCTTATCATTTTCACTTTAAGAACTGCACATTTCTCTGATCGTTCTAGTTGGTTCACAATATTGTGACTAGATTTACATTTTTTTGAAACACAAACCCAGTCTTTTCATTATTCTAATTAAAATCCTTTGAATAATCTTCATGTCAGAGTAAAATTATACCCAAAGTCAGATACCTAAGGCATTTTGCTCTGTTTTCACAAATAGTGTTTCATACTGATTTTCATATGTAAAACTACAATGAGATTAAGTAAACATCACTATATTCCTCCTCAACTGAGAATAATCAGTCACTTCTTCATCTGGAAACATTTTAAAAATTACCTCAAAAATCATCTTTCCTTTGAAGGATGTCACAGACCTTTGTGTGCCTTATGTGAAGCACTTACACTTTGTACTGTGAACTTTTATAAATGCTTTTCCAGATATGTCAGTCTTTCTTACCCTACGTGGCCTTGTTTCATAAATACCATCTTAGAAGTGCTATTGCCTTATAATTTATATGAAATCAGATACTTATATTACTCATAAACTTCCCTGAGATTTCAACCATGCTAAATACCCTAGATACCTCGAAATATGCACACCAGATGAGCTTCTTTGGGGCGGGGCCTATGAACTCTACCCCTCAGAGTACAAGTGTTCAATAATGAATAAGCTATATTGTATGTGTGTATTTTTAAAGAATCCATTAGGATCATCAATATCAACAACAAACATAAATGAAATGTTTCTGTGCACAGTGACTGTGATTTAGCTGAATCAGTCTGAATATTTAGATTTATTATAGTTTAAATTGGCAAGACATCTGGGGCATTTAATTCCACTTGCATATTCATCTACCAAAATCAACTATGAAAAGTGAATTTCACCACAGTATGTATAATTCAATGTCTGCAGTGTCTCATTCATGAATGTCCGAAAAGACAAATTGTTCTCATCTATCAAATAGGGTTTTGGCAAGGAGCTAGCAGTAAAACCTAAAGGCTGCCAAACTTTGGACTTTGCATAACTTTGTGCTTCTTCAGACTCCATTGTAATCTGTCACCAGGTGTCAGTGTGAATGTGTATCCTTCAAGACTGGCAAGGATTCATGTTGGCAGGGGAAAAAAATAACATTTATTACTGGTATACTTTACTCTTGATTCAAATGAGTGAGTAATCCCCAAAAAGGACATTGGTATTGAGACTACATTTTCAAAAGTGATGCTTATTAGGAGAGTACTTTTGGTCCCAGAGCTCAATCTGCGTGAATATTTGTTAAGCATTATTATGCATCCAAAGTCATGGGTAGTTTTAGTCAATAATTCACCAATTCTCCAAATAATACTGTTAAGGGCTGGATGTTTTATATCATGAGTTTAAGTGCCCTTATTCATTTAACACAACCAATAGAGAGGAAATACAATGTAGTGTGGCTAAATGATTGAGCATTGACCTGAGAACCAGGAGGTCATAGTGCGATGCTAGGGGTGTGCGCTCAATCCCCAGTAGGGGGCATGTAAGAGGCAGCTGATCAGTGAATCTCTCATCATTGATGTTTCTATCTCAAGCTTCCCTCACTCCCTTCCTCTCTCTGAAATCAATAAAAACATATTTTAAAAAACACACCACACTTATTACAAGCAAATTGAGGCCTATGCTTAATTGACTAATGCAGCAATCAGCTAATTGGGACCAAATCTTAGAATGATGGAGGCTTTTTTTCTTCCACACTTTAGTTGTTGCACCTTTTAGTTGTACTGGACTAAATACACTATTTGTAACAAACAATATAAGTAAACATACACAACATGTTTTTACTATGCAGATCAAGAATTAATGAATGGCCAATATTTAGATTTCTAAATTCAAGCATCATAATATGGAGATACTGGTAACTGAATTTTTGGCATTTGAATTTCAACATCTTAAGTAAAACATGATCTGATGTGGACTAACATTTTTAAATAGAATATATTGTTGTTTAGGTGTAGTATTACTTGTGAGTTTTTATAAAAAAAGTAAATGAAATAATTTTGTAGGCTGATACCTATCCAATTTAGTCTTTACCCAATTAAAATTAATGCATTCATCTATTAAGTAACCAACATGGTAATTAAGATAAATTAGACCATAAGCTTAACTATTTGTGAAAGACAGCAGCTAATAATTTATAATTCATTTATAGACAAAGAAGAGGTCCTTGGTTTTTAAGGGAAATATTTAAAAATTATTATTAAGTTCAGATTTGTGAATTTACTTAAAAATATATGTCACATACTTTTCTTTCACAAACTTAAAAAAATTGTGTTGTATAAATTAGCTAATGAAATTTATATTTTCTTAACACCATCAGCAATTTAATATTAGTCAAATATAAAGGAATGAAAATACTCCTTACACAGAGAAAGACACTGCAGAGGAAGAAGAGCAACCTGAATGTCTGAGAGACTCCTGTGTGTCTTTAGTGGAGGGACATGTGGAAACCATATTTTGATTTATGATCTTTTCTGTGAGTTGTGTATATGTTTTGTTGTAAGAATACTTAACACAAGATAAACTCAACATATTTTAAATGCACAATACAATATTGTTGTACAGCAGATCTCTAGAACTTATTTATCTTGAAAACCTGAAACCTGACACCCATTGAACAATGGCTTCTCATTTCCCTAATCTCTTGTAGCCTCTAGAAATCACTGTTATACTCTCTGCTTCTATGAGCTGGGATAACTTAGATACCTTATACAAGTGGAGTCATACAATATTTTACTTTCTGTGACTGGCTCATTTAATCTAGCATAATGTCCTCTGTATTCATAAAAAAAAAGGTGGGGTTTTATTATTGAAGGCTGAATAATACTTTATTGAATGTATGTACCCTATTTTCTTTATCTATTAATCTGTCTATGGACATTTGGGTTGTTCCCATATCTTGGTTACTGTGAATTAAGCTGCAATGATCACATGGATGCAGATATTTTGAGATCCTTATTACATGTATCTTAGAAATTGGAGTGCTGGATCATAATGGTAGTGCTATTTTTAATTTTAAAGGGCCTCCACTGTTTGCCAAAGTGGCTCCAATATTCTGTCTTCCCAGTAACATTGCAGTAAGGTTCCAATTTCTTCATATCTTTGCCAAAACTTGTGATTTTTAAAATAGCAATCTCAACAGGTATGAAATGATCTATTGATATGCTTTTGATTTGAATTTCCCTGATGACTAATGGCATGTAGCAAAATTTCACATACCTATCAACCACTTATATGGATGTTTTAGAAAACTATGTATTTAGGTCTTTTGCCAATTTTTAATTGAGTTAATTGCATTTTTGTTATCAAGATATAAGAAGAGTTTTTTATATGTGCTGGAAATTAACCCTTATCAGATATATAGTTTATTAACATTTTTTCCCAATATATAGGTTGATTTTTCAATGTATTGACTATTTTCTTTTCTGTGAGGAAGCTCTTAGTTTGATGAAGTTCCACTGTTTATTCATATTTTCAAGAAAAATATAAACAAACTAGATTTTCTTAGGCTAAGAAATGGACTAATCCAAATTAGTTCAGTTGTTTATGCTTTGTTTAGTTACACATGCAAATGGAAAGATTCACATAATTTAAACAGGGTCTTCGGGACTGAGAACAGAATCAGATGTTTTCTAGATTAATTAGAAGGAGAAAGATTAACATGTCTAGTAAATCAATCTTAGTCTGAATATTTGGAATTCTCTGCTTTGGTTTTAATAGCCTTTACAATTAATAATTAACATGAAATTTAAAAATTATATACATAAATATATATGTATGTATGTATATATATATGTATATGTATATATATATATATATATATATAGAGAGAGAGAGAGAGAGAGAGAGAGAGAGAGATTTCAGAGAGAAAGGGAGATAGCAACATCAATTATGAGAGAGAATCACTGATGGGCTGGATCCTGCATGCTCCACATTCAGGATCAAGCTCATAGCCCGGGCATGTATCCTGACTGGGAATTGAACTGTGGACTACTAGTTCATAGGTTGATGCTAAACCACTGGCTGGGCAATTAAATTTTATTTTTATTTTATTTTCTATTGATTATGGTATCACATAATTGTCCTTATCACCCCATTCCCATTCCAAACCTCTCCCTACATATGCCCCCACCCCCCTGTTGTCCACGGCCACTGGCTAGGCCCATATGCATACATACAAGTCCTTTGGTTGATCTCTTCCCCTTACCCCCACCCTCCTCTACTTTCCCTCTGAGGTTTGAGAGTCTGATCGCTGCTTCTCTTTCTCTGGGTCTGTTTTTGTTCATCAGCTTATGTTGTTCATTATTTCCTCTAGATGTGTGAGATCATGTGATCCAAGAAATACCCTTGTAAGAACCTAAACTGCGACAAGCTAAATGGTTATGCTGAGAGGCAAATGAATCAGTCTGTAGTGAGTTCCTTTCTGGGCCAACAGTTCTTTTGAGTCCCAATTTCACTGTCAAATAGTTCCTTATGTGTACATGTCAGTGGCTGGGCAATTAAAATGATTTTTTTATTCCCTATTAAAGTTGGCCTGCCTATACCTGCTGCATGGGACAAGGTTGGTAGTTTTTCCTATCACATAACTTTGTTTTATGTGATATTTTAAGTGTTATAAGTTTAAATTTTGGTGGGTTGAATATTGGAGTATGAGGGCAAGGAAATGAATTCAACAAATTTAGCTCCAATATTGTATTTAGGCTTAGACATGGATATCAGTATACCAGATGTGTTGTTATAAGCATGTACAATGTACTTGCATAATTTAGAGATTGTGAATCTAACAGCAATATCCTAAGTTGTGGTCAGCCATGTTCTAAGAAAGAAATCCACAGTTTTACATTATCCTGGCAAACAAAATAATTGCAGAAGTATTTTTAAAATTTTGTAGTTATCCACATTTTTAATAGCTTTTACATTGATAACATTGCCCCCTGTTCTGTTAGGCACTAAATTTTTTTGATGGAGGACAATTTTTTAAAAAATTAAATATTTTAAGTGTGAAAAAGTGAGAGTTGATTTGCTAAAACCAGCAAGACAGTTATAAATATATAAATAGCTTTCAGTGTACTTATTTTATATACCAATAAAATAAAACATCTCCAAACTCTGATTGATACATGATCTAAACATAAAGTAAACTTTAGCTATGTAGACAACCCCTTACATTGTTATTGTCATGAATATTTGCTGCCATTTTTAAGTAAGGTATTATTGCCTTCACAAAATAATACACAAAACACATAAAGAGGAAAGTCAACTCTACTATCATGTAGCCAGTGTTCGGTTTGATTTTATAGTCAGCTTTCCAAGTATTTTGACTCTGTATGTTATTCTTCTTCTTTATTTGCTGCATGCGGCTCCATCCATAAAACAAAGGGTAACTAATTTCTCAACAGAATGAAATAATACTACTAGGCCATAGAGTTTGAAATGTTTACAAACCTATAAATGAAGATTCTACTGTTAATATGAATGAATATAATCAAACACTTTCATGATAATTGCTACATACAAAGCATGGTGTCACTGAGCTATTTTTAGTCTGTTGGTTGCAGATTTTATAATCAAGGAAAAACTACCTATGCTTCCAGGCTCTAATTTTCATCTTACAAAGAATGCTGTTTTAAAATCTTTTCATGTCAACATTAAAGCAGTTATCACAGGTCCCTGTGGTTCCTTATGAACTGAAGTAGACTTTGTATCATAGCATATCTAACTTAGCCATTTTGAAAAGTAGGCTAGCCCATTTAGAAAAACAATCCAATCAAGATATCAAGTCAGGTGGGATGCTTTGTGTGGGATCCTAATCATAAGCCATGGTCCAGACAAATTTCACAATATCACACGAAACGTATGAAACGATAGGCTTTGCAGGGGTTAAGGGTCCCGGGTCAGAGAGAAAAGATGAGAAGCTTCATTCTCTTGTGACCAGCAGGATGTTTGCAATGAAGAAATGAACTCTCTAATATATGACCAACTATTCAATTAATGATTTGGTATCACTTATATTCCTTCATTGCAAACGTGATTTGAACATTTATAGAGAATCTTCACAAAACCATGGCCCAGTGCAACTCATAAAAATAAATTATGGATTATTTCCTTATGTGAATTGACCTGACTCGACTCTAGATTGCATGGTACACTGTAACATATATCCATTCTAAGCTCTCTTCTAAAGGGTTGTTTCTTCCCACAATTTATATTCTCTTCCCTTGATTCTGGGTAGAAATCTATATTAAATAACACAAAAAAGTAAATTGTAACCTAAATTAGAGAAGAGAGTAATGGCATTGTATCAAAATCAGTGGCTTGACCCTACGGTATATGGTCTTTATATAAAACTTTCACAATATGATAAGACTTGTAACAGTAGGAATTTATGAGTGCTTAGTGGCTATTTGGCTACTCTGCAAGGCACTTCCATTGATGTCTGGTTTAGCAAGTAGTAATCACAGCCTCAACGGAAATAAATCAGATTTCACATTGTGAAATACATACTGGGTTTTTTTTTATACTAATAATGCGCAGAGAAGATAATCATTATGTGGGTATGGTTTTCAAAAACGTAAAATTGTATCCATTGGGATATTCTTTAGGTTCCTTCAAAAAGAAAATGTTCTCTCTAAGTATTAACAAGGGAAATGATTTCTGACTGTCTTGTTACTATAGGAATCTATATTTTCAGCAAGAGAGAAATGGGATCGCTTTCATTACTTTAATTGTATGACAGTTTTCCCACTGCATAAAAAATTGACTAGGGAGGCTTAAAAAAGCCCTCATATGTAATGAAAACTTCTTGTCACATTGTAAATGCATGTGATATTGTCCTACCTTTAAAAATGACATGAAACTTTCTGCAGCTGTTTCACATAAAGTATTGTGACACTGGGTAATATGACTTTTGAGATATTTCAACCATAAAAAAAGGATTTTTTTAGATAGTTACAGATAACCCAGCTGCATTCATTCATGTTTACTGTTTGCTTTTCTCTGAATGCATAAATTATTTTCCCAACTGTGTAATGAAGTTCATTCCAAGTTTTCCTTTAACTCTAGGCATTTTTTTAAAATGGGCTGCATGAGTTATATCAAATCTGTAATTTATGTGCAGTGAGGTAAAATGCTACCCATAGAAGTGTTTTGATTTAATACCAGGAAAATATTTAGTTGGGGGCAGGTATCTGTTCTGTTTGTAACATAGCTTTTCTTTTTTAGGTGTTGTTTTATTAGCACACAGTAGCAATGAAAGAGTAAATTATAAACATTCATCATTTAAGCATTGCATTTATTGATTTCCTCATGTGCAGCACTTCACATATTTAGTGATATATGTAAGAGCCCAAGAAAAATGAAAGATTAAAACTGTTCACTGATTATGAATCTCCTGTAAGAGTTTAAAAGGGCTTTTTAAAAAACAACAACACAACAACCTCTGTAGCAGTATGTTAATAGGAAAACACTAATTTAATATGCTTTAGATGCAGCATCTATGGCTTAAAGAGACAAAAAAGTCTAAGGATGCTAACGTGTGTATGCCTTTACTTAATGAAAAGCATCCACTGTATCTAATATTTATATTTAATCTGCCCTTCTCAAAGCAAAACAGTCTTAAAGCCAGGCAAATAACCACTGGTTTTAGAAAGTGACAATGATTTTCTGATGTTTCAACATAGAAAGTAGATATAAGTTGATATTGAGAGTAGCTGTGCAACTTTTATTTTATTATATTGGTAGTTGAAGCAATAACCTAGCAATCTAAATATGTTAATGACTCAACATATTTTGGCTTACCAGTGGGTTTACGTGAATTTATGACTTGGCTCCATAAAAACTGATTCATTTAGATTTGAAAATCTATGTCATTACTATTCATAATGGGTGCACTGGACAATTAATACATTTTAGTATTGATTGGTGATGCTAGAAACTAGGGCTGAAATACTATGTAAAAGATACTTTTTAATATGACCCTATTAATTAACTGTGTCCAATATGATTAAAATCTTTTAAGAGCACTATTAAAAATATGTTTAATATTTCAAAATCATACAAACTAGACTTTCTTAAAACATGTCATTTAAATAATA
This sequence comes from Vespertilio murinus, assembly GCA_963924515.1. Classification (NCBI taxonomy): domain Eukaryota; kingdom Metazoa; phylum Chordata; class Mammalia; order Chiroptera; family Vespertilionidae; genus Vespertilio; species Vespertilio murinus. The sequence continues at coordinate 45,643,389 of OZ004709.1, read as the reverse complement.
TTTGTAATCTATATAAATGAGGTCAAGTAGTGGAAATTCACATATTCTAAAGTTCATAAACTTAGACTGACAATAGGAAGCGAATGTTAATCAGTGCAGGAAGCAGAAGCTGAGAATCAGAAGTCCTTGTCTTTTCATTTTGAATTCATCATTTTGCCTTACACTTAATAAAGGGTAAAATATCCATCTATTTCATAGAGTTCTAGATTTTAATGGAGGCACTTTGAAAGCAGACATACTGCCAAGTTGGAAAATAATACTATTAATAAAAAATATAAATATAATAAGTGCACAACTGCAAGATAAGAGCATCTTGTGCATTATTTGTATGGAGTATGAAATTCAGCTGATTTAAGTTGTGCCCATCATTTTCTATTGGGTGATGCAATCTGGATAAATATCAGGCAATAATTTATATTGGGTTCATTCTCTGCAAAGGGCAATGTCCAGCGTTATGCTGCTCATTCAGTGGCTTGTTCAGCAAACTTACTTCTCTGTCACTGAATCAAACATAAGAAAATATGTCAAACCTTAAAATAGCTATTGTAAAAGCCACCTATAGAACTATGGTATTGTTTCTGTCTTTACACAGAATCTTATTTACTATATATAATTTAACCTTATTGTGTACAATTTTGGCAATATTTTTGCAATCTATTGCAAGTGGAGCACAAAAGGTTTGGGAGTAATGACAGCTGGAAAATCCCAGCTCAGGGATGGCAGAAATGTCAATTTGACAATCAGGTATCAAGCAATAACACAGAAAAGCGAAAAACAAAATTGAAGTAGACTGTTCAGTTTTTCTACCGTTGACCCTGAATCAACAACAAAACAAGAAAATGAAACCATCTTTGATGTCCGCTGAGTACATTAAGTTTATAACCCATTTTTTAAAAGAGGTAAAAAACACAGAAAATTAAACCATAGAAGAATGTAAGAGATTATCTGAGACTATAAGCCCTCATTTTGCCGATGAAAAACTAAAGTAATGTGAGTTTCATCGTTTACCAAAGGTTATAAAGATTTTAAGTTAGTCAGATTTTACTTATCAGGATACATTTTAATTAATTATAAACTTCTCTATGTGAAATATTTTATTCCTTAGCAATGCAGTATGTAGTGTGTGCATCTATGTGCGTAGCTATATAGCTACATGTATTCATATTTATTTATATAACAATACATGTATCTTTCCTGCATCTATATATAGAAATAAATGTCTTAGTTGTCAAGTATAACATTCCTCCAATATTTCTACAATATTTTTAAAAATCACATAATTGGATTTGGAAAGACCTTTAAAGGAAATAATACCTAGGCAGAAATCTGAAGAATGTATGGAAACTATCCAGAAGAGAACTACATGAGCTCCAGTTGAGCATGTTAGAAGAACTGAAATATGTCAATCTCTTGACCATTTAGTATATAGAAAATCAGGTCAGCGGATATAAGAAAGAGATTTAGACACCTGGGCAAGGAGTTAGGGTTTGAAAAAGGAATCTTTTAATATGGCACAAATTAAGTATGTTTAAATATTGATAGGATAAAGCTTATAAAATTGGGAAAGAAAGAGAAGACTTAATTGACAGATACCATCTCTTTTAGAAGTGGCAATGGCCTTGTGTTCCCATGTAACTAGAGTAAAATTTTTCTTTATTTTCCCATTTTCCTAAGGCCAAGATCCATGAATGAGTTATATGCATTCCCTGAATTGTTTTCCAGTAATACATCTCATTCTTACCCCATTAAAATGTATTACTAACTCTATGCACTCCACTGAACATGCTCTAACCAAAGTAATCAGTGATCTACTTTTAATAAAGCCCATGGATAGTCTATATTACTTACTAGGGGCCTGGTGCACAAAATACATGAACTGGGGTGTGGAGTCCCTCAGTCCAACCTGCCCCCTCTCACATACTGGAAGCCCTTAGGGGACGTCCGGAGTGGGCCTAAGCTGCAGCCTGGCCTCCCTTTGTGGGAGGCCACCAGGCTGATCAGGGGAAGGCACCAGCCCCATCACTCGGCTGCTGCAGCCACCACCAGTCACCACAGCCACCAAGGTGTTTTCATCAACACAGACTTTAGGTTCTTCACCAAGAAAAAATGACAATTTCCTTTAGGTATTTTCAAGATGTGTCTTTCCTTGGACATGACTTTCCTCCCTCCCTCCCTCCCTCCCGCCCTCCGGTCCTCCCTCCTTTCTTTCTTTCTTTCTTTCTCTTTCTCCTCACCTGAGGATATGTTTCCATTGACTTTTAGAGGATGTAGAAGAGAAAGGGAAAGATAGACAGAAACATCAACGTGAGAGGAACACTGATTGGTTGCCTCCTGCATGAGCCCTGACCTAGGCCCTGACCAGGGAGGAGCCTGCAACCTAGGTACATGCTCTTGATCAGAATCGAACCCAGACCCTGCTGCCAGCAGGCCAAGGCATTATCCACTGAGTCAAACGGGCTAGGGCAGGATATGACATTTCTTAGCCCTCCAGCAGTGGACCTTTATTTTTTTTTCCCTCCAGAATTGTGGTGGAAAAACCCTAGATCACCTTTGTGGATTCTTATTACCCAAGTTACTAAGAATATTACCAGTGGCATAAAGGAAGCTTAGCCAATGAGCAGTCAGAAAAGGTGTTTCCTCTATATTTCATACCAATTGCCAGCTAGGCCCTGCCCAAGCCTAAAGCCTCTGGCCGAAGATTTAGGCCTGGGCAGGGGTACCCAGCTCCCTCTGATCACTGGCTGGGCTCCTGCCCCCTCGGCTCTGATAGCAGGCTTGGCCCTGCCCAGGCCCTTCCTAGGCTGCTCAGGGCCCACATGGAACTTACCTCAGAGTGACTTGGGCACCAGGATGTTCCCAGGACTCAGGCACTGGGCAGAGGTACGGTCAATTTACAATGTTTGTCTATTATTAGGTAAGGTTATATGTGCAGTGATATTTGGTTATATTGTTCATACCATTTTCTCAAAAGAATCTATTTGTGATGCCTGAATCTATTGGTATGCTTGAAGTTATCTAGGAGGCTTCTTACACTATCTTCATATTTTTGTATTCTTTTTTTTTCTCTTTTTTTGTTGGGTATTTTTTGCTTCTTCATATTTCAAATCTTTGACTTGATTCTTGGGATCCTCTAGTCTGCTGTTGGATCTCTCTGTATATAATTCTTTATTTCAGTCAGTGTGTGCTTGATTTCTGATTGGTCCTTTTTCATATCCTTGAGGGTCTCACTAAATTTCTCAGAGGTTTCCAGAAGATTCTTGAGTTACTAAAACCTTGATTTTGAATGCTATATCCGATATTTTGCTTTCATCCATCTCTTTCATTTGTGACTTGTTTCTTTTTCTCCACATTTTATCTTCTTCCCTGTGTTTGTTTATATGAACTGGGTAGCTGCTAAGTCTCTTTGAGTTGACAGAGTGGCCTTATGTGGTTGGTGTCCTATAGGTCCCAGTGGATCAGCCTTCCCAGTCACCTGAGGAGGTGCACCCCTTTGTGGCTGTTTGCACAGTCTTGTTGTAGTTAACCATTGATTGCTGTTGGTATCACTGAGAGGAGTTGACCTCCAGGCCTGTTGGCTGTGATGACCAACTGTGTCTATACTGGAAGATCTGTTGCACAGGAAACACCGTTATGGGGCAGGACTTGCTTCGGTAGGGCTTTGGTGCTCACTGAGTCTGCTCCTTGGATGTGTCTCTTGTGGATGAGAAAAGTTGTAATCTGCTATGGTCTCATTCTGACCACTGGACACACTGGCTCTTGGTCTCCAAGGAGGTGCAAGATCAGCCACTGTCCGGGGCTGCCCAGCAGGAGCTACAGAGACATCTGTAGATTCCTCTTCTTTGTATGGGGTTTGGAAGTGCCCAGATAAGGTCCAGCTTTGAAGCAAGGCCACTGCTGCTGCTAGGGAGTGTGCCTACTTTTGGAATCTCTGGGGCTCTCTGACGCAGCTGCAGTTTTTTTTTGTTTGTTTGTTCGTTTTGTTTTGTTTTTTGTTTTGTTTTGTTTTTTAGGCAAAAGGACAGGCCATTCATATGCAAGAGCCAATGCACACAGCTTGAGTGGGATTGTAAATTGGGAGGGGCGGGGTCTCTGGGAATCACCAGGGCAGAGCAAACAGTGATAGTAGCCCTAAACCAGAGAAGTCCCAGGTTCTCCACATCTTGCACCTTTGTGCAGGAACAATGATCACTGCGAACATGTCTAAGAGTAAGCCGTCCTCACATTCCTGTCCTGAGTTTCACCCCATATGTGCCTTTGTCCCCCAGAGTCTCTCCTGGAGTTCAGAGCAAGCGGGAGTTTATATCTCCCAGTTTAAAGAGCAGCACATCCAGGTGCCAGCACTTTCCATGCCTCTGCACCTCTTACTGGTTAAAGTGTGCTTTCTGCACCTCTTTAGTTGTGGAACTTCCACTCAGCTAGCTTTCCCATAGTTCTGGGTGGTAGTTGTTCTGCTATTTAGTTATGGTTTTCATGTGGTTGTGAGAGGCAGCAAGTATAGATGATTACCTATGCCGCCATCTTTGTTTTCTCTCCCAGATTCTCTTTAGAGGATCTTTGCCAAAAATTGCAGAAAAGAGCCATCAGTCGACAGCAGTCATTTGAAGTGAAAAGTCATAATGTAGAAGCAATAAAAGAGGTTGTCAATTTCCAGTCTTGGTCTAACTCAAATGCTGTGGAACATACACTTTCACAAAACAGGAAGTCACTTTAGTGAGAAACAATATAAACAAACCTAGAGTACAGCTGAATCCAATAACTGACCTGTGGTAGAGAAAGAGCCAGGATGTCTTCTAACCAGGTACTGTCCGTCTGTGTCCTTAGGCAAGGAAACACAGGTTTGCAGATTCCCAGGAGCACCTGGTCTTTATTTACATACTGCATCTCTTTAATAAACGGTGACATATTTAGTGTCCAAATGTCCAGCTAACACTTGGGTCATATATAGCAGATTGACATCAAAGAATGATAAATAAGTATCAATTTGAAGTAGCATGGAGGAGATCACACTGCAGAAAATACACCCTTTGTCTGTAGGTAAAACTGAAAGTAGTAGAGAGTCTGGAAACACACTAGTTTGGTAGGCATGTATAGAGGATAACACAATGAGTGAAATGGAAAAATAATTGGGATGAAGAACAAGATCTGATTTTCCTTCTCAATTCTCATACTTTCTAGCAGTGAGCCCTGGGGAATTCACTTAATATCTTGGGTTTGGTTTTCACGCGTGTAAAATAAAGATAAAAACTACCTTGTCTACTTCCCCGAGGCTTTGGGAAGATCAGGCTTAAAAATATCTGTGAAACAGATTTATGAAATTTATAGGTACCTTTAAACCATCATTTTTTGTTATAATCATCATCATAAAACAGTCTACCACGTACTGTGGGACTTCTATAATGAAACTGTGTCTTTTGTCTTATAAGAGAGATTCTAAGCTGAGTTTCCCCTTTGTATTCATTCAGCGGTAGCAGACACAGCTTGTCCCTGGAGTCCGGGGAGTCAAATCAGAGCATAAGGAACTGTGAGTACAGGTCTGAAGCAGGACTAAAGATCAGGGAACTACAGAGAGTGTAGTTCAAGGTAACACTGCCTCTTGATCACTTTCTCTGGGGAGAGGGGAAAAAAAAGTAAAAGGAACAAGATGAAAAGGCAAAAAAAGACACTGCAGCCCAGAATGGAGTCTTGATAGAACAATGTATGAGGCTGGCTCCTGAAGGGGAGCTTAACCACCACTTACTTAAGGAAAAAGGTGGAAGGAGGGCTGTCACCTGGGCCCCAGAAGAGAGAGGGTAAAAAATCTGCCCCTGCATTTGAAGCAGTGAACCCCACTGCCTTCTCCCTGTAAGACATCCTCGGGTGGCAAAGTTTGCAAGGGCTTTCTGTAGCAGTTACACATCTGGATTTCTGAGGGATAACATCCGTGTCCATTATCCAGGATGGTGACAGGACAGCTAGACAGTATATGTACAAAGAAGATAAAATAAGCTTAGAGCCTAACTGCTTACTCACAAACGTGTGATGTGTCTGTACGCGTGGTGGGCATTTTGAAAACATTTCCATAGCAGCATCAGTGGAGCCTGAATGTAAATACTGTGGCTCAACTGAAATTTGTGGCCCGCAGTGAACTACATTCAGAAGAGAACTCAGCTGCTCCAGTGTTTCTGCTTCCAGCAAATGAATAACTGGGAACAAGGAGTTAGCTTGGGAAAATAAGAACCTCTTGACCTGACCCAGCACATAACCAATCAAAGCAAGGTTAGTTTTATTTGTTTGTTAACTTTTTGTTGATTCCAAGTGAAAACAAGGAAGGAAGGAATTGTTCGATTTTTTGGATGGTTTGTAATTTCTAGTTCTTAATTATTTACCACATCTTTAAGCAATGATCCACTGTCACTAAACAATTCATAGCTTTGCTGTACACAATAGAGTTACATGCAGCAAAAGCCATATATTTTATTTTATTTTTTAATATATTTTATTGATTTTTTACAGAGAGGAAGAGAGAGAGATAGAGAGTTGGAAACATCCATGAGAGAGAGTCATTGACCAGCTGCCTCTTGCACGCCCCCTACTGAGGATGTGCCCGCAACCAAGGTACATGCTCTTGACCAGAATCAAATCCGGGACCCTTCATTCCGCAGGCCAACACTATCCACTGAGCCAAACCGGTTTCAGCAAAAGTCATGTATTTTAATATCACAAAGACGTGGGAGATTATTTTACATTCTTTTAACTTGTAGATCTGAGAAATGAGATCCAGATAGACTAAATGACTTTACAAGGTCACAAAACTTATATGTTGAAATCGGAATGGGAACCAAAATTTTCTGATTCCCATGTAAGTGTAGCTCCCTATTTGCATTCCCTCTTGCCCTTTTTTCCACCAGAAATAGTTCTGTTCTGATGCTTCCAAAGGAGAACTCACAGTTCTATAAACATATCACATTCATTAGGCTGCAATAATAAAACTACTATGGTAACACATTTTTGTATTTTTCTTATATTAATAGGGCCAGACAGGTAGTGAAGACCTCATTTGCTGCCTTTTCAGAGCACATGCTGCAAGTAAATATCCCCTTCTGAGTTAAAGAGGCAGCATTGAGATGCTATGAACAAATGGTGACAGTGCTCTGTGGAGTTTTGTATACATTCAGTAATGCTATCACTTTATAAATAAGCTTATGCAAGCATTTAAAGAAGAAAAATGCCATAATGGAAAGTTATAGAAACCAAATAGTGCTTGGAAGTATCATATAGTATTAGACAAAAACATGGAATCTGAAACGAGCACCTACTGAACATGCTCAATCATTTGAGTTAATTAAAATAATTTAACCTATGATAATAATTTTATAAATAGAGACAGAAATATAACACAATTACCATAATTTCTGTGCATTGTTGCAATTAAGGAGGTTTATTCGGGGGGGATTCCTATTTTCAGGGATAAATAGCTCAGCAGTAAATAAAAGGAATAAAAAAGTGCATGAAAATAGGTGTTTATATATTTATACATACTTGGATTTCATTTAGCTGTCGAATTCTTCACTTACTAAAAAGTTATTTGGTAGGGAAACTTGGGATTCATTTAATTTTATTATGTTATAAGTATATTTTGAATCCTGCTGCTATATACATGGATACATAGCTAGACTATAGAAAGCTGAATAATGTATCCACATCCTGTGAATGTTTTCTTATTTGGAAAAAAGGAAATTTGAGATGTGATTAAGTGAAAGAGTTGAGTTGGAGAGATTATTTTGGGTTATCCATGTAAGTCCAGCATGTAGTCATTTCAAAAAAAAATTAAAAGAAGGGGAGAATGGATATTAAAGGGGGTGAACATCTCTATTGCATCTTCTGTACAGACAACAAATTGAATTATATACTACTACTAAAGATTAATTTCATGTAATCTTTTTCCTGGGCAATTTTAAAAGCATTTCAAAGGCTTAAAAAAGTAAAGACTTTAAAATTTTTCTTTCTGTGAACATGTATTTAAAAAGTAGTTAAAGGTCTGCATATATTTCAATGATATTTACTTTTTTATCTCTATGAGAAAAAGTATCCTAAAATGTATTTGGCTTCTTATGTCCCAATGACCAGATATTAGTTATAAATTTTAATATAAAGTATTATTTGCACATTTAAAAGGTTATCCAGAATAAAAATCTATAACGCGAAAATTGTCCCTCATTCCATTCCTCTTCATAAATATGACCAATCTTAACTAGTCTGTGGATCAGGTAATGCCCCTGGGAAGAAGGGACATTTACTCTGAGACATGAAGCAAAATTTACAATGTATCCATATATATATATATATATATATATATATATATATATATATATATATGAAACCCTAAGTGACTAGAACAACCAGAATGACCATTCGCTATGATGTCCACTGTGGGGGGCAGGGCCAGGCAGCCAACCTCCTGTGTCCCCTTACCCCAGCCAGCCCCACTCCTAGTCTCCCACCCACCCCAATCAGGGGCAAGGCCAGCTGGATCCCACCCATGCACGATTTCCTATCCTACACTGGGTCTCTAGTTAAATAATATGAAACAAATAGTGTTTGAATGAAAGCCATATTCAAATAAAGAAAACACACACAGAGAAAAAAAAATCCCCAAAATCTACCCAAAAGAATCCAATATCTGGCAAACTGTCCTTCAAAAGTAAAGGAGAAATTAAGACATTCATAAACAAAAAAATGAGGAAGTTCATACTGAAAGAAATTCATTTCCAGGGATTGGAAAACTTTAATTTTAAAAAGCATCATTTTTTATTAACTTCAGAGAGAGGAAGGGAAAGGGAGAGATAGAAACATCAATGATGAGAGAGAATCATTGATGGCTGCCTCTTGCATGTTTCCTACTGGGATCAAGCTCACAACCAGGCTTGTGCCCTTACCTGGAATCAAACTGTGGCCTTCTGGTTCATGGGTTGATGCTCAACCACTGAGCTACACTGGCCTGTCTGGGATTAATAAACTTTATACTGTTAAGATATCAGTATTATGTAATAGTATCTACATATTTTATACAATATCTACAAAAATCCCAAAAACTTTTTTTTTGCAGAAATAAAAAAGGAATCTCAGGTGACTGAATAGCCACAATAACCTTGAAAAAAAAAGATGGAAGGTTCACACTTTCTAAATTAAAACCTTATTTACAAAGTTACTAAAACTAATCAAAATGACAGGACTAGCATAGAGACAGATACATACCAATGGAACAGAAAACCAAGAAATAAACTTTTACACACATGTTCAAATGATTTTTGAGTAGAAGCATCGAATAGACTATCCAACCTATGAAGAAAGTCAGGGGGTGAAGGGGTAAGAGATCAACCAAAGGACCTATATGCATGCATATGAGCATAATCTATGGACGCAGAGAGGGGTGGGGAGGGTGAGGGTATGTGCTGGGGGGTGGGAGCAGCTGGGGAAAGGCCAGTGGGGGAAAAGGAGACTTATGCAATACTTTAAACAATAAAGAATTTAAATCAAGAAAAAAGCACACACAAAGAAATGTAGAAAGAATTCAAGAGAAAATAAGGAATATTAAAGATCAGCAAAGGAGCTCAAATGTATTAAGGAGCCTCCATACAAGAAAAGCCAGAGTGAGTGAATAGAAAAAAAAATACTAAAAACTCTACCTTAATGAAAATTTTTGGAAATAGATATGACATATATTTGAAACTACATACTGAACAAACAATATGTAGCTGAGAATATCAACCCAGAGTGACCAACGTGAGGCCATATTCAGAAAGGAATGGAAAGGACTTGAAGGAATTATTTGGACACCCAGAAAAAGAACATGTGAATTATAAGGGAAAGAAAATTAGACTGACCTTAGTTTTCCCCCACACCACACATATTTAAGATATTCAAAGAAAGTATGAACCAAGGATTTAATATCCAGTGAAACTCACTTTCAAGAACAAAGACAAACTTATCAAATGCAAGGACTGGAGGAATACTATTCCCAGTACCTTTCCTGAGGAATGAGCTTTGGAAGACCAAGAAGACTAGGGCAAAGTTGTCATGTTGGTGGTGGACATTAAATACATACTTTACGGTGGGGTGAATGGCTAATAAACAATGTAGACAAAGTACAGCTATTAAAAAGTAGAGAAAGAGGAGATGCAAAACAGATGCAAGTATGTATGTATGTTTCTACACACATGCTTCTTTCCTAGATCTGTTTACTGAAAAGGCCTATAAATAAAGACTGATCCAGTAACAAGGAGCAGTCCTAGCACCAGATATGGTTTTAAAATGTAATTTCTCACTAAACGGACCAGGGGCTTGTTAGAGAAATGGTAGATTCCAGATATGGCACATGAAGTGTACAAGATAAGCCCTGAACATCTTGTCATACCAGCAAGCAAGGACACTGGTAAAGACTGCTTGGTTCATGACAAAGGGACTTAGGATTCACCTTGAAGAAGCTCCCTCTGGACAAAGATGTGATAGTTAGTGTTTAAATAATGATAATAAACACACCATATTTAAACCTAAAAAAATAAGAAAAGGATACCAAAACTATATGGGGAAAGGCCAGTCTTTTAACACATGATGTTGGAAAAACTGTCTACATGCAAAAGAATGTAGTTGGACCTTTACTTAACGCTATATACAAAAATTAACTAACTGTATAAAGGACCTAAAAATAAGGACTGAATTATAAAACTCTTAGAAGAATACATAGGAGAAAATTACTTATACATGGATTTGGCAATCATTTCTTGAATATGACTCCAAAGGCAGACACAACCAAAGAAAATATAAACAAATTAGACATCATGAAAATGGAAAACTTCTGTGTATCGTAGTACAATATCAACAAGGTGAAAATAAAACTTGCAAAATGGGAGAAATTATTTACAAATCATGTGTCTGTCATGGTGTTAACATCCAGAATATACAGAGAACTCCTAAAACTCAACAACAAAATACTACCCAAGCAACCTTATTAAAAAATGAACAAAGGACTTGAATAGACACTTTTCCTTATATTTTTACCAATAATTTCATTCAGCCTCTTCCAGGCTTCACTGCCTTCCCAAGGTATGTGCAGTTTCCAAAACAGTCTTGCCGAGTCGTGTCAGCTTTCCTCTACCAGCCAAAATTCAGGAGGGAAGAGATAAACCTTCCTCTCCTCAAGTATCAAAGAACATGTCCCATGTTTTATTTGGCCAAACATGTAAGGATACAAACACAACAGGGATAGCCTACTGGGGAGCACGTGTGGGTCTTGGTTGCATTATGTCACTTCTGCTAACATCCCCTTAGCCAAGTCCCATGTCAGGGGACAGGAGAGTGCACTCCCCACCATTGGGAGAAGCTGCAATGTGACATGATCAAGGGAAGATGCATATTTGGGGCCAGTAGCTTAGTCCACCATAAGAGATCCTAGTATCTACTAGGCTACTTCCTTTTCTCTCCCTTCACATTAAACACTACTTCAAAGTGTCCTTTCACGGTATTGAGGCAGCAGGTATAACGGTCTTTTCAGAAAATATCTGTGTGGAACAGGAAAGTGTTCGGCCAGGTTCCAGAGAGAAGTGCCCTATTTTTCACTGTCAGTTGACCGCATACTCCAACTCTGTCAGAAGAGAAAATCAAGCGAGACACTGGTGGAAGGAGAGAGCCTTACTTCCAAATGGGAGTCTTGTATTCAGCTTCACTTCTTTAAGGTGTCATATGAACTGAATAATCATGTTATTTTCAAAAGAAAGTAATTTTAGTCATGAAATGAGGTTTCGTTTGCCAGAGGGAAATGAGAATGGAAAGAACACAATTTGTAACAATTGCTTTTTAATGGTAATAGAGGTGTATTTGGATATATCGTTCGTATCCAAATACATACCATAATGTTCGGGGGGGGGGGGGGACCTCAGTAACTATGTGTATGTTGTGCTACTGTGCCATTAGGAAGTAGATAGTCACACTCCTAGAAGAGCTTTCAATTAATACCACTTATGTATTATAGTATATCTAGCTTCTTGTACTGCCATTAATTGCTAATATGGTACAATTAGTTCTTAAGCATGCAATTAATATTTTACTAACCGCTTTGTTATTTGGCACTAATTACCAATGGATAAATGTCTAATTAAAGACTTCTTATTCCATGGCAACAATACAGCTGAAGTTTTCTCATTTCTTTGTGAATATATTCATCTTTCTCTAACTTCTCCTCCCAAGACTTTAACCTTTATAGAGACACCCATTTAAATAAATATTAATGTATGTTGAGCAGTATTATAGGTTATTATATATGTGGCACTATTGTTTTTTTTTTAAATATCTAGACTATAAAATACTTTAGGGTGCACATTTCTTTTCATGAAAATATGTACCATTCCTTTACTACTCTTATTTACTCTTCCTTTCTTTCCTCAATTTATAAACTATAGCTCCTCTAAAGCAAGCAAACTAAATTCTATAATTAGAAAACAATGTAAGTATGCCAAGATTATGTTGCTACTCCATAGGACAATTGAAAGTTCTAAAGTGAATTGCATACATGATGGAAAAACATTCACTTGAGTCTGAAATACTATGAATAAATAATTCCTGAAACTTATTTTTCTCTCTGAGAAAATAACAGTTACTTGGCAAAAGGTACAGAGGAGAAAAGATATAGGGTCGTATAACTTTCATAATCTATCAACATAACTGATATAGCAAGGGATTAAAAATCAAGGAAATGAGAACACAATAATTTCAAACTTTTATTATCTTTACTTTCAATGTATATTTCATTTCATGGCAAATATTACTAATTATAAACTGGAGGCCCAGTGCACGAATTTGTGCACCAATGGGGTCCCTGGATCTGGCCTGTGGGATACGGCTGAAACTGGCATTTTGAAATCCCCTGAGAGGTCTCACTCAGATTGCGAGAGGGCACAGGCCAGGCAGAGGGACTCCATTGGTGCACAGTCAGGGCCAGGGAGGGACACCAGAGGTTGGCCAGCCAAGGAGGGACTGTGGAAGGGCTCCGGGGTGTGCCTGACTCATCTTGCTCAGTCCAGATTGGCCTGATCCCAGCAGCAAGCTATCCTACCAGTCAGAGCATATGCCCCCTGGCAGCCAGTGCACATCATAGCTACTATTCGACTGGTCTGGTTGACTGTCTGATCCCTGGTGATCACTGCACATCATAGAGGGTGATTGAGTGGCTTAAGCATATCATTAGCATATTACACTTCAATTAGTTGAATGGCGGACTGGTCAACCAGGCACTTAGCATATTAGGCTTTTATTACATAGGATGTTCAGCATTAGATTGGCATGAAATAGGAAAACCTCCTGGGAGGAATTAGAGATGTTTAAATCATACTTATTATCTTTAGTTTTTCCATCTTTATAGGCACTTTGCATCAAAGTAGGCATGCTGACCTCTTGAGGTATTTTTCTTATTTCCAAACATCTATAAAGAGTCAATATGCTAAGGTGCTCTATTTTGTTGTAGTGGTCCTGAACCCCATAAATTAACATATGTTATGTGAGCAAACTCTTAGCATGCTCAGAAAAAGAATAATTGGTTAGTGTTCCCTGTACTTTATCAAGGACATTTTAATGAGGAAGAATGACCTGAGCATGGGTTTCGAAGACAGATTGAAAGGAGGGAAACAGAAGGGCCTGGAGCTCATCCAGAGAGAGCACTTATACTGCCCATTTATCCACAGTTCTGACCATTTAGTTTCCTATTTACTTGTAGCAAAGCACACTCCCCCCCATCTTCAAAACATGTGCGTGTGCACATGCACAAACAAACACGCACACTTTCTTTCTCACACAAATAATATTTTTGTTCTGTCGAATTATGATGCTTTTACCTTCAAATCAAAGAGTAAATAATTATCTTCCAAATCTTCTTCATTGGACTGTAACCCAAAGTGTTGAAATTAATTTTAAAATAGCCAAATAATATAAACAAAAAAACACAGTTTTTACTTACTTTGTGTAAAAGTATATAAAAAAACAAAACAAAACCCTAGTAGCACGTAACACCACCCAGGATAAGGGATGTATGTGGTTGTGTGTGCATGTGGTAAACATATGTGTACATGCTTTGATATATGTATGGGTATGCATATGCTTATATCCTAATATATATATATATATATATATATATATATATATATATATATATATATATATATATATTAGGATGGTCCCTAAAAGGATGAAACTAGGGTAGATAATATTGCACTAGAAAAGAGGCTACTTGGGACTCATTTTTAAGTGTGGTTTTTGCACACTATTGAAAACAACAACAAAAAAAATACTTCATTTTATTAGGAAAAGCAGTAACCCTAATAGTCCTCTTATAGGATCAGAATATATATGTTTTATTTTCAGGGAGTAAAGCTTTTTTTAACGTCATATAATTTATTAAGTGATTTCAACTTTTTTTTTAGTCGGTCATTTAAATGCATGAAAAACAAACTCATACTTTCATACCTTTAGGTAGACATTAACAAATCCTGAGACATGATAAAAATGACAAACATGTTCTTGCATACAATGGTAATAAGAGAACAATGGTGATTCTTTGAAAATAAATGCCACTTTTGCAACTAGGTTTCTGTTTGGTTACAAAAAGCTGAGGAAAATATGCAGAACATACTATTGAAATCTCTATTATTTATTTCCTCCAGTCCTCATGAATGTGTATTTTTTTGTCTTATCTGTATTCTTCTGTCCCCCTTTATCTATTAGTTTAATCTGATAGAGGTCAGTTGTCACCTTCAGGACATGAAATAGTTGATGTTTTCGGAGCTTGGTGTATTTATGCTAAGTGGAAAAAGCAGCAAAGATACTGGCAGCATTTGGGAAACAGAGTTCCCCTGAAGAGTGAAGAACTCCGCATGCATTTCCAGATGGCTGTTGGCCAGGAAGCATGTGTCTGCCATCAGCAGGAGAGCTTTGGGCCTATCAATGTTTTTAGGAGACTGTTTGCAAAATAATAACGTTAAGTCATGGAGAAATACTGCAATTCTGTGCAAATGCTTTATCTATAAAATGATATACATTTATAGAGATAGTGTAAATAAAATGGGTCTTTTAAAAATAGTTTAAAATATAGGTTTTATGCATTTATTCCACATTTAGTATCATGAATTCATGTCATTCTTGTTTAATTATCCTCCAAATAGGTAAAGACACATTCTCCTCTTGAATTACACAGCAAGGGTCTACCCTCTGCCAGGGTAGATAAGATGGCTAAACTCAGACTCAAATAATTTCAATGGCAAATATTTACCAAGAATCCTCTGCATTCAGACTGATACCTGCTTGTTATAAAACATGGCATTATTGAACACTACATCCTCCTTTCTTCCTTCCTCTTCCTCTTATTGTCTTGCCATTTCCCTTTCTCTCTTTCTCTCATTTCCTTCGTGTTAAGAAAAGCAACTATACTTTCCCTAGTTGTTTCCAAAGTATAGTTTCTGAGTGTTCAGAGTTGAGAAGTTGTGTAAATTCAGCTAAATGAAAATTAATGAAGGGGGGAAAATATGATTTACCCTAAGACTGGGTTCCCTAAATTTAATTTTTCACATTTACTTTTAGCCATATTCATATCCTTTTGAAAAAATAGAATATTCTTACAAGAAATTATCCAGGATATGCTAAGAAATGAGTGCTTACCCTAGTATATGATTTTGTGCAAATTTTTAATTTCTAAAAGAAGAATATCTTGTTAACTTTCAAATGGGGCAAGAAAGCATTTATGAAAGAGAATGGGAGTTCTTAATATATACCTTTCTCCTGACAGATTGAGAATGGCTGCTGTTACTGTGACCAGGTGGGAGGAAAGTAAAGGACAGATGCTGATAAACTCAATGTCATGTTGAAAAGTCCTTGCCATGGATGATAAAGGTCACCTTGGATATGCAGTTGCATGTGACCCGTCCACAGGGTGGAGTGGGGAGGAACCATTGGGCAAAGGTGTTCAACACTCTCATTCTCTGATGTACCTTTATACCTAATTTCAAATATGCATATCTTCATTTTCATACAACGATGAAGAAAGGAATGCAATATCTAATGAAATAGTTTGTATAAAAATGTAAATAATTGTGATCAGAGTAAATGTGGGTGGCAGTGGTAATCAAACTTGGCTTCAGCCACCAGAAGTTCTGCTTTTAAATAAACTGTGGTGCAACCTGGGAGTTAGGATGTGTTAAGACTTATTCTGATGGGCAGTCAACATTGAGCTTAGAAGTGTAAAATATAAGTAGAATTCCCTAGAACGTGACAGCCACAGATCCCACCAGCATGTATTGATGCCTCAGATGGGACCAGCTGTGTTTTTGTTGTACTACTAATATGCTAATTGAAATGATGAAGGTCTCTTGAAGATATTTCTAACAAACAATGCATAATCCTTCTTTGATTTTATTTGAAGATATTCATATTAACACTCTATAATGAAGCCTGTTTACATGTAAAAAGTCATTTGTTAGATTGCCAGATGACTATAAACAGATCTGTCATCCTGTTGCTGGAAAGGATATCAGAAAGAGGGCACACATTCTAAGATGTTCAGTAAATTGGTTCCCAAGACTATTTCCTCAATTGTGGAGGGAAGCAGAATGCCTCTCTTGGTGAGAACAATAGAGGAAGTGTAGTGCTGAAAATTTATTTCTTTCTAGATGTATGTCATCTATGAAAAACAGTGACATTTTTTTTCTTGTTTCCACTTATATTGAAATAATCATTGTATTTGCATTTTCTCATTTAACTTACACTTGATTTATTTTCTTCCATTTGTCTTGAACTAATGGCATGTTTCAAAGCTCACTTTCCAATTTGAGTAATATATTAACCACAACTTGAAGTAAAAAAAGAAAAAAGAAAAAGTATGGTTGTATTAAAGTCTTATTTTATTGATTGCAATGTGGCAGCTTCTTTGATTTTTCAGTTTGGACTAACCCATGCCAAATTATTGACATATTACATCAACTTTAATGGAAATATCTCATTAGTTAAAGTTAATTTACATAGAATATAAACATATATAGCATGTTGCATGCAGTTTCACAAATATAGCTACATATGTTAATTCTCATTTTAGTAATGATAATTCCTTCAGTAATTAACATCATGTGGTTAATTATCTCTTCAATATGGCTATATTTTTAAGAAAATATGAGAAACAATCTGGTAAATTATGATGTACATGTGTGCCCTTCCCACATAGATGGAGGACCAGGACTGGAAATAGAATTCACCCTGAGTATCTGTCATAAAATGAACTGCCATTTTCAATGACTGATTTTTATATTGGACTTGATCATCAGTAGCTTCCAGGTTACTTATCATAAAAAGAAAATGTGTTTGTACAAAGTGGCATAACAAGTCCTGATAATCAGCAGATTGCAGCCTTGTTATTGTTTTTATCGCGTTTATTAGCATTGCATTGTTATTATCTTCCTGGTTTATAACTCTGATGTTGTCTCTATTCCTGTAATAAATGCATGATGATCTATCAGAGGTTCCACTTTAAAGAGAAAGAATTTACTTGAATTACCTCTCAAATGGTTAACAAGTTAATTTGTTTGCTAGTTGGTTGGTCTACTGTTGCCTTTTTTCCCTCCTGTGTTGTGCCATATTCATAAAGTTCCCAAAGAAAACTCACTTAAGCTCTTAATCAAAATAATCTAGGGATTAAAAAGGTAATATTGGCAAAAAATGAAATTAAGGGCTTTTTTTCTTTCTTTCACTACTGCTTCTTCTCCTCCTCCTTCTCTTCCTCCTCCTCTTCCTCCTCCTTCTTCCCTCTTCCCTCCTCCTCCTCCTCTTTCTTCTTCTTCTTCTTCTTCTTCTTCTTCTTCTTCTTCTTCTTCTTCTTCTTCTTCTTCTTCTTCTTCTTCTTCTTCTTCTTTTTCTTCTTCTTCTTCTTCTTCTTCTTCTTCTTCTTCTTCTTCTTCTTCTTCTTCTTCTTCTTCTTCTTCTTCTTCTTCTTCTTCTTCTCCTTCTCCTTCTCCCTCTCCCTCTCCCTCTCCCTCTCCTTCTCTTATACATCTTCCTCTCTTCTCCATTTCCCAGACACACATACACATAATTTAGAACAACTGAGGGATTTACTCAGGAGTACTTCTCTTAAAAATTTTAAAGATCACGTTCCTTATGAAATCTTGTTGATTTTGCAAATTGCTATCATATAGAAAATGTGTCCCATCATCTACTCAAGTGCCTCTGCTGACATTGTTAGAGGAGTCATTATGGCCAAAGCATCAGGTCTTTTGGAAAATACCTGACTCTAAGGCAGGAAGTGTTAGGTAGAGTCAAGAGGAAAAAAAATGCGTGTGTGTGTGTGTGTGTGTGTGTGTGTGTGTGTGTGTGTAGTTTATATAATATATAATATATAATATATATATTAAGTTTGTTACAGATGAGGGAAATTGTATTACAAAGGCAGTTCAAGTTATACCATGGGTTAAATAGACAACTTCTGACCTGTCCTGAGAATTGTATTTCATTTTAAAACATCCATAAAGGCAAATATGTCATGATTTCAAAAGAATTAATTTACTAGTATACTATTTTTACATAGAAATAAATATGTCCAAAGAATACACTAGTGATGATCTCAAAGTATTCATGAAATATTTAGCAATCCTACTTTCTTTGTCATTCAACCTGGAATATTAAATATCAAGGTGATATTTAAAGTGCACACAGGCATTTCTTATAAGTTTATGTGCTTATGAAGGAAAGTAGTGATGTAGAAGAAAAAAAAAAGGATGTAAAAACATAACCTGTGATTTTTGATCCCCAGAAAAGATGAATCTGATTCCCCATTCTCAAAACATGTCCTGTCTTCATCTCTCTACCTGGCCTCTTGAAACTACTACATGGATCTCTTGACAGGTATAAGGGGCAAGGGTAAACAGGGCTGATAATTCAGCATGCATTTCAAGGTAAATTGTTCCTAGAGTGTTTCCTTTTTGTTTTAATTCTTTATTGGTTAAGGTGTTACATATGGATTCTTATTATCCCATTACCCCCGCTACCCCCCCACACTTGTGCCCTCATACCCCTGTTGTCTGTACCCATTGGTCAGTTTTATATACATGCATACAAGTCCTTTGGTTGATCTCTCCCCCTTACCTCCCCCACCCTCCCCTATCTTCCTTCTGAGGTTTAATGGTCTGATCAATATTTCTCTGACTCTGGATTTATTTTTGTTCATCAGTTTATGTTGCTCATTATATTCCATAAGTCAGTGAGATCATGTGATATTTATACTTCTCTGACTGGCTTATTTCACTTAGCATAATGCTCTCCAGTTCCATCCATGTTGTTGGAAATAGTAAGAACTCATTTTTTTCTGCAGCATAGTATTCCATTATGTAGATGTACCACAGTTTTTTAATCTACTCATCTGCTGATGGGCACTTAGGCTGTTTCCAAATCTTAGCTATTGTAAATTGTGCTGCTTTGAACATAGGGGTGCATATATCCTTCCTAATTGGTGTTTCTAGTTTCTTGGGATATGTTCCTAGAAGTGGGATTACTGGGTCAAATGGGAGTTCCATTTTTTGTTTTTTGAGGAAATTCCATACTGTTCTCCACAGTGGATGCACCAGTCTGCATTCCCACCAGCAGTGCATGAGGATTCTTTTTTCTCCCCATCCTCTCCAGTGCTTGTCGTTTGTTGATTTGTTGGTGATAGCCATTCTGACAGGTGTGAGATGGTAACTTATTATTGTTTTGATTTGTATATTTCAGATAATTAGTGACTTTGAGCATGTTTTCATATGCCTGTTGGCCTTCCTTCTGTCTTCATTCAAGAAGTATCTATTTAGGTCAATTGCCCATTTTTTTTATTGGATTATATATCTTCCTTTTGTTACTTTGTATGAGTTCCCTGTAAATGTTGTAGATTAAACCTTTATCGGTGATGTCATTGGCAAATATATTCTCCCATGCAGTGGGTTTCTTGTTGTTTTGTTGATGGTTTCTTTTGCTATGCAAAAGCTTTTTATTTTGATGTAATCTCATTTATTTTCTCTTTAGTTTCCTTTGCCCTAGGAGCAGTATCAGTGAAGAAATTGCTTCAGGATATGTCATATTTTTCTGCCTATGGATTCTTCTAGTATTTTTATGGTTTCTCAACTTATATTTAAGTCCTTTATCCATTTGGAGTTTATTTTGTTTATGGTGTAAGTTGGTGGTCTAGTATTTTTTGCATGTATCTGTTAAATTTTTCCAACATCATTTATTGAAGAGGCTATCTATCTTGACTCCGATGTATGTTCATTTCCCTTTTTCAAATATTAATTGAGCATAGTGGCTAGAGTCAATTTCTGTATTCTCTGTTCTTTTCTATGTGCCTGTTCTTATGCCAGTACCAGGCTGTTTTGAGAATAGTGGCTTTGTAATATAGTTTGATATATGATATTTATATCCTACCTACTTTATTCTTCTTTCTCAGGTTTGCTGCAGCTAGTTGGGGTCTTTTTTTTAATTCCAGATGAATTTTTGGAAAGTTCATTCTAGGTCTGCAAAATATGCCCTTGGTATTTTAATAGAGTTATGAATATACAGATTGCTTTGGGTAGTATGCACATTTTAATAATGTTGATTCTTAGAATGTTTGCCTTTTTTTCTGTTGCTTTTGGTTAACAGCTGGACCATTGAGATTCACCAAGAGATGCCCTAAAGTATGTTGTTTTTCCAACTTATTACTCAACAATATTGATTGCATAGTGTAATTAAATGTCAAAGATCAGTACCTTATGATTTCACCTATATTTGGAATCTAATGAACAAAATATTAAATAATGGAAAAAAAAGACTCATAGATTTAGAGAACAGACTGACATCTATTAGAGAAGATGGGTGTTAGGAGGTTGGGTGGAAAAGCTGAAGGAATTAAAGCACAAAAATAGCAACTTATAGATACAAATACTAGTGTATGGTGATTGTCAGAAGAAAGGGGAAACAGGAAGTAGAAGATGACATGGGGGGGTAAATGATGATGAAAGGAGACTAGACTTGGGGTGGTGAACATGCAATACAATATAAAGATGATATATTATAGAATTGTACACCTGAAGCACACATAATTTTATGAACCAATGTCACCCACTTAAGTTCAATACAATTTGTTTAAAAAAGTAAAAGCTAACTTTTGGGATATATACTCTAATGAACAAACCATCTGAAATTAGAACCTAAATAATGAAGGGTTCAGGGACATGCTAGCTGATATTTGTTATGCATTCTAATAGCAGAAGTTTGCAGCCAATTGGCGGCTAACCAAACCCGTTAGACACATTTCAAGTCATCTCAGTTAATTTTGCTCCCCAAGGACCCTGATAGGACATGCAGCTTTGTGTTGCTTTTTTCTATCTTAATTACCACATTGAGTTGTGCTAATATAGATTTACTTGAGAGACATGTTCTATGATTATAACCAGGCAAACACTGTTGGCATTTGTTTTCAATTCAATGAGCATGAGACTCTAACTCAACATTTAAAAGTAATGGTCAATGTAAGGATAAATTTCGAATTTGTAGAATAGACATTTAAGTATGCAATTGGCAGAAATGTATATTTATTGAATATTGAGACAATTTCATAATATGCATATGACAACTCAAATGTTACTTCAAATATTAGATTTGCATGTTTTCATGGATTCAGCATTCCATTGATTCTAAGCTGTGATGTGATAGACTCAGCTTATAAACACATGTTCAGTTGAGTGTACAACATTTTTTGATGACAGAGAAAGGTAAAAACAAATTAGTTTAACTCTGAGTAGCTTTGCATATGTTTATTGAATGGAAAGTTTTAGTCAGGAAATTGTGTAAATTTTTTACTAAAGTTGAAATTTGTAAGATATTTTGTAAAATGTTTTTACAAAGCAGGTCACAAATCCACATGAACTAATACATATGAAAAAAACAACAAAAACTGATTTTCTGGAGGGATAATTTTTCATTTTGATTATAAAACTAAGTCATATTTTAGCATTGAAGAATATTTTTAAAACGTACTTTGTGTTAATTTTTAGAATTTAAATAATTTATTAAATTATATTAAGGTATTTTAAATACTCTCATCAATTTTTTATGTAGTTTGCTAGTAGAATTGTGGTATTTCATGGTATCACAAAGATGAAAACCTAAGAATAGTTTTATTTTATCTTCTTCCTTAGTTCTGTGCTTAGATCACATTGCTTAGAGATAGGCAAGTTTTGCTTCTGAAGTCTCATACATCTTAAGGAACTGAAGTCATAGCATCACTTCCTCTGAGAACTCTGATTTCCTTTCTTCACTCCCAAAAAGTGACCAGAGAGAAATATTATATGAAAATAAGGCCTATAAATGTACCATCTCTTACCTTAAGACGCTATCTTATTTATTTCTATTTTTAATAATATTAAATGTAATTTTTAGTATAGTTTTAACAGAGCAGAAGGAACTTCAGATTTTAAGACAGTAAAATAACTTCTTGAGAGATATTAAGCACAAAGTTAAAAAAAAAAAACCAACATACACACACACACACCTAAAAACTCTTTTATGGACTCAATCTACATTAATCCTATCTTGTTTACTCAATTGCATGCACACAATACCTGCCCTCCATTTCTAATCTCATTAAGATACTACCAGCAAAATAGCCACAAGGAACATGGCAGAATTGAAATAAAATGGATTTGAATCATACCTTTGTTCAAATATGACCTCAGTATAAGTTTGGAAAATTACTTATTTCTTAATCTTTGAGTTCCTCATCTGGGAAAAGTAGGTAAAAAATTACCCAGTCCATGGATTTGTTGAAGCTCCAGGGAGGAGATGATGCGACTAATGGAAAATGCATAGCACACCCCCTCCCCCTTTTTTAAATTCTAGATAATGAATACTCTCTATAAAAAAAAAATGTCTTCACAAGTCAGAGCACTTACGTATAAGAGGTTTGTTTTTATAAGGCATTTTTTTAAAAGACCATATTTTAAAAATTGCTCATAAATGGCTGGAGATGTCTTCTT
This sequence comes from Vespertilio murinus, assembly GCA_963924515.1. NCBI lineage: Eukaryota > Metazoa > Chordata > Mammalia > Chiroptera > Vespertilionidae > Vespertilio > Vespertilio murinus. The sequence goes on along the minus strand of OZ004709.1, from coordinate 45,620,347 downwards.
CCTCTCAAATTATTCAGCCAGAATTTCTCCCATTTCAGTGGTGAACAGCCTTCCTGAGCCTCCTTGTACGTAACTGAATTTCCCTAGTTCTTCCACACTTGATCTGGAGAAAAGATGTCATCATTATCTGTTCAAAAGCACTTTACACTCTCAGAAAATATCATTTGGACATTTCTAAGCTATCTACAATTCTGTGTTTGTTTGTTTGTTAAATCAAAAACATTGTTTGTTTTTTAAATCAAATAATAACAGCTTTAGGAAAAAGTAAAAAACAAAACAAAACAAATAAAAAACACAACAACTGGAATATTACTAATTGCAGAGACTAAATCACTAGTGACCAAATTTAGAGAAAGAAATTTTATTTTTAAAACATATCTTTCAGCATGTCTCCCTAATGGAATGTATCTCAATGAAAAGAAAAGGAAAAAAAAGTGATACTTGGACATTTTGGATATTTTGGGATGTTTATTTAATTAATAAAAATCCATACTAATAAGAGAGGGAATATGGTAATTGACCATCACTCAGTAACACCCACAGCCAATCAGGAGGGAATATGCAAATTATGGGACAAAGAAGGCAACGGCCATGGAGCCAGCCAGAGTGGGCAGGAGGCTTGGGTTATTTCTGGTGATGGAGGAAGCCAAACTTCTCTCCCACCTGGGCCGGCCGTTGAAGGAGGGGCCTGTGGGCAACAGCCACATACAGGCCAGAGTAAGCAAGGGGCTTTAGTCGCCTGGGCTAGCCACCAAGGTAAAGGCCTGCAAATGGCCCTCTGCCCTTCACCCAGGCTGGCCAAGCTACCATGGGGTGAGGGTCCCTGCTAGGGTGTGTGGCTAGCCTGCAAATAGCCATCAGCCCCTCACCTAGGCTGGCCATGCACAATAGTGGGAACCCTCACCCTATGGGGATGTGGCTGGCATGCAAACTGTCCCAGTCCCTCACACAGGCTGGCACCATCCCAGGTGGGGACCCCCAACCCAAAGGGGCATGGACAGCATGCAAACCACACAGGACCCTCGCCCAGGCTGTTCCACCCCCTCCCTCCAAGGAGCCCCCATCCTGAGCCGGGATACCATTCAGGCCAAACCAGCTAGCCCAAACCCATGCACCAGGCCTCTATCTACACTAATAAAACAGAAAGATGCAAATTGACTGTGCCTCCAGGACTCAGGAGTGAGTATGCAAATTAACCCAATAAAGATGGTTAATTTGCATTTGCAGTGCCAAATGGCTGGGAGCTGGGAGGAGCCAAGCAACCTGGGTCCCAGAAAGGCACCAGGCCCCATCCCCAGGGTCCTGAGAACATTGGCCGCCTGGGAGCAGCCAAGGGGACCCCCTCACCATCAGCACACAGTAGGGCCTGCCTGGCCATTGCCCACAGCAACACAGGAGTGGACAGGGGGGCTCCCTCACAGTCAGAGCACAGAAGGGCCCACCTGGCCATCACTCGCAGTGACCTGGGAGCGGCCAAGTGGAACCCCTCACAGTCAGTGTGCAGGAGGGCCCACCTGGCCCTGGCTGGAGGTGACCCAGGAGAGCTGAATGGAGCGGGAGCTGGAGGGAGCAATGGAGGGGTGGTTCCACTGGAGCCAAGCTTCCGGTGGTTTCAGGGAGAGTGCCTGAAGGAAAAAAGGAAGCTTCAGTGAAGCTCAAGAGATAGGCTGCCCAAGGGACACAGAGCAGCACTAAGGCTGGATGCACCAGAGGGGGCTTGGGCCGCGACAGGGGGCTGGCAGGTGGGAATCTGCCTTTCCTGAGCCAAGCAATGTTCTGTGGTGGCCCCAAGTTGCAGGAAACAAGATTCGATGACTGCCAGCATGGAAGGACACCAGTTGAGGGGTATGGACCTCCAGCCCTGAGGTAGGAGTTGAAAGGAGCTTGTGGTCCCAGATTGTGAGAGGGATGCCCAACTATCAGTTTAGGCCTGATCCCACAGGCCTAACAGTCAGACATCCCCCGAAGTGTCCGAGATTGGATAGGGTGCAGGCTGGGCTAATGGACTCCCCCCATTTATCCCTCCATTCACAAATTTTGTGCACCGGGCCACTAGTCTATACTAACAAAAGGGCAATATGATAATTGGACTTTTAGATCTTCCTGGAGGCCTTCTGGATGCTCTTCTGGACAAAGCCATGGTGGTAGTGCCAAGGTAAGGGCAGTTAGGAGCCAAGAAGGCAGGGAATTTGTGTGTGATCAGGCCAGGATGTGATGGCAGTTGTGGGTGATCAGGTCAGCAGTGGGGTAGTTGGGGGCGAGCAGGCTGGCAGGGGGGCAGTTGGGGCAAGCAGGCCACAGGCAGAATGGTTAGGGATAATCAAGCACACAGGCAAGTGAGTAGGGTAGGAGCCAGCAGTCCCAGATTGCAAGAGAGATGCCTGACTGCCAGTTTAGATCCAATACCACAAGGGGTCCCAGATTGGAGAGGGTGCAGGCTGGGCTGAGGGACACTCCCCCACACACACACACACTAATTTTGTGCACCAGCGCACTAGTGTAAAATAAAATGGATATGTCAGGTTTTTAATCAAACAAATCTAGTTCTTATTCTTGACTCCTCTCTTTCTTCATATTTAAAAATTTGTCTAATGTCTTCTTACAATATAAAAACATATTGAAAAGTTAGCTGGCACACTTATTTATAATTATTTATTTCAAAAACATGTAACTAAAAATCAAGTGTCTTTCTTTACTTAATATGTAAAATATTTTAATAACTAGAAAAACTCTTGGATAACTACAAGACTTTTTATTAAAATGTGAGTATAAAATAAAACTTGGGTAATTCAAAAAAATATAAACCATTTCAATATCTCATTTTTCTGGTAGAATATCCCCAAACATACTGACATATCACTTTGAAATTGAGAACTGACAAAGTGATGCCATATCAACATTTCAAACTACTAACAATAGACTGTGTGCTTTGTAAAGACTTTAAAATTAACAAATGATCAAGGGAAAAGTTATGGAGATTTAAGATAAAGGAAAGTTAAGTTTCACCTTAAAGTTGAATTGTATACTTAATCAGGATCCAGTGACAAAAGATAAAAGAAAATAGGAGCCAATACAGAAATAGCCATTTAATATATATATATATTTTGTTGCATTGGATATTATGGACAGTGGAGTTTGAGATAAACACTAAATCACATGACTTATATGAGGTAATGTAGCACTGAAGGAATTATTTCAGATAGGACAAAAGTCCAAACTAAGTTTTCATTTACACAGAAACAATCAGAAATTCTGTCAATGTTTTATTGTAGCGTAAAAAGACATAGGCTTTAAGAAGAAAAAGTAAAGGTTATTATTCTTTTGGTTGGCAAATAGGATTGTCATTTTATCTCTGCATGGTATCAGATATATAATTTTTAAAATACCATTAGGTCAGAGTATAAAGTGAAATAAAAGAGTGAGGTTTTAAAATTTATTTAATTGTATTTAAAGATAGCTTACAAATTTTGATAGAGAAGACATTGGTTAGAATTTTCAAACCCATGGTCACTACAACCATGCTATGGACTTGGCAAGGAGCCCACTTTATATTTTTATGTAATTAACTCAATGGATTATGTATAGTTTAAGAAGTGGCAGGGCTAGAATTTAAGCATGTGGATTGAAGGGCCAATATATCAAAACATATAAGCTTGAATATTAACCCACTTTCATGAAAGTGACAGATGGTTTCTAGGCTAATTTCTTTAGTCAGCGATATTATCAGTCTAATTCCACTAATAGTATTCAGAAAAACTACTTCATATGTCTTTCTGAAAAAGTTATACAAATATATAAATTACTAGAGGCCGGTGCAAGAAATCCGTGCATGAGGGGAAGAGGGTGTCCCTCAGCTCAGCCTCTATCCTCTCTAATCTGGGACCTCTTAGGCCCAATGGGTAGTCGGACATCCTTCTCATAATCCAGGACTACTGGCTCCCAACTGTTCGCCTGCCTGCCTTCCTGATTGCCCCTAACAGCTTCTGCCTACCAGCCTGATCACCTCCTAACCACTCCCTTGCCAACCAGATTGATGCTTAACTGCTCCCCTGACAGCCTGATTGCCCCTAACTGCCCTCCCTTGCAGACCTGGTCACCTCTAACTGCCCTCCCCTGCAGGCTTGGTCCCCCCCAACTGCCCTTCCTTGCAGGTTCTGTCACCCCCAACTTTCCTCCTCTGCTGTCCTGGTCACCCCTAACTGCCCTTCCCTGCAGGGCATTTTGTGGTGGCCATCTTGTCTCTACATGGGGGCATCCATTTTTGACCACATGGGGGCAGCCATTTTGTGTGTTGGAGTGATGGTCAAATTGCATGTTACTCTTTTATTAGATAGAATAGAAACTTGTTGCATGGGTGTGGATCAGCTGTCCTGGATTAGGGTAGTGGTTCCCTTGGGGAGTGGGGCGGCCTGGGATAAGGGCTTATGGTGGTTTGCAGACCAGCCATAGCCCCCAGTAACCCAAGTGGAGGCCCTGGAATTTATTTACCTTCTACAGTTGAAACTTTGTAGCCTTTAGTGGAGGCCTGGGCCTGCCAGGGTGTGCAGAAAGCTGGGCTTCCTCCATTGCCAGGAAAACCCAAGCTTCCTGCTCGCTCCATAGCAGTAGCCATCATGTTTGGGTTAATTTATATACTAGCCCCTGATTGGCTAGTGGGTGTGGCTTGTGGGTGAAGCAGAGTGATGGTTAATTTGCATACTGCTCTTTTATTAGATAGGATAAGTTCTTGCTAATTACTTAAACTTTAAAAAAAAACCCATTTATTAGTAGTGTGCTGATATTTTTAATTTCATGTTAGCCAAGTTTTATTTGTTAGGTTATTTAACAGGTAGAAATGCAGCTCTACTCTGTTCACCAGGTGTTGTAGCTGAAGCACAAGAAAATAAATATTACTATTCCATTCTCACTCACTTACATAATCATGCTGGTTCAGCTCTGGGAGGAACATATAAAAATGTATATCCTTTTTATGTACTCTCAAGATTCATTTTGTATTTATTTTATTAAAAACTTATAAATATTAAGTCAATGCTTTAAGTAATAAAAACATTGAGTAAATAAAAAATGTCATCAGAAACAAAAAGCAATACATATGTTATTTTCTACATTTACTCAATAGAGACATTAACCTTTTTATTCACCCTCCGATGGGGAATGTTAGTGGGTCCTAAGTGTAGAGACAGATGAGAAGGTTGAATGTTGTGGCATATGATTGGAAACTATTGTAATATATGAACACAAACATAAACACAGGCATACATAAATATATTAACATCCCTATCCATTTATCTGTCTATGTGCCTATTTATACCTACAGAAAGAGAGAATGAGGCAAGGAACGTTTTTGTTACCTTGGCCTATATCTTTATTTTGAAATGTTACTTATGAGTTAAAGAAAATTAACCAGTCAATATATCACACTTCCAATATTATTTATCAGGGGTTCTTTATATTTTAAGGTTGTTGTTTTTTTTTCCAGTTTAATTGGACCCTATAACTGTCCTCCTAGTATGGTCAGCCTGTCAATAGCAACAAGGACCCACTGTTACTAGTTCCTAGTACTGACTGTCACTGTGGTTTCCATGGACTACACTCTGTTTGTACCATTGAAAGTTGTCCCTTCATCAGCTGCTCTTCAAATGACCTAAAATGAGGATGTCATCTGTTTCCTGCCAGGACATTCATTGATCCAGGGAACAATTAGAAGGTTTTGGCCAGAGGAATGACATAATCTGACATTTAAAGGATCATTCTGCAGTTGTCCTGAGGGTAGAGAGGGGATTGAAATGACAGGAATTAATTAGATTAGTTAGGAGGCTGTTACTGCAATCCATGTAAAGGATTAGTGTAATTTAGTGTTCTGTGGAGGTCATGAGACATAGTCACATTCTGGATATTCCTTTGAGATTGCTACAAATTTTGGATATAACTGAAAAAGGAAGAATTTAGTCAGTAAGGACACCAGCATTTTTGGTTTGAAAACATGGTGGAATGCAATTAGGAATTTTTGGGATGGATACAATTATATGAACCATGGGTATGTGTAAAATGTTGAGCTAATTTAAATTTGAGACAACTCTAATACATCCAAGAAGAGGTTATATGCACCACATTCCAATGGGGATAGTCAATTGTTGATAACATTAGGAAAAGTACAGTTGAAATACGATGTTATATGATGAGATCACAGTCTCAGCTTTCATACAGAATAAACTTAGAAAACAATTCTGAGCAAAGAACCCAGTTTTTCTGTACCCAGAGTTCTGAAGGACAGGGCTGTGAGACAATGGACAGATATTTTAAATGACTAATTTTGTGGTAACTTCTTATGCAGAAAAAGAGAAGTACTACAGTTGAGCTTGTGCCTAACCACTTTGGGTTCAAGTAACATAAGTCCCCATTAGGGAGAATAAATTACTAGAAAGCCCATGTGAGGGTAACTATGCGAAGAGAGGGATTCCACTCATTTGAGAGGCAACTGGGACCTGGTACCAGGAGAGCCCTGGCACATTTTACTCCATTTCCCCTCTCTACCTTTCTTTCCTGACTTCACATCTCACAGACCAATTTCTTCTACATCATGGGCAATGCAGCTGCATTCCATGAGATGATTAATATGTGTGAACTACATTGAAAAGTGCCTGTTACATAGTAATTGTTGAAACTTTGCTAGCTCTTGCAATGACTTACATACTCATTTAACCAGTTTATCCTGCACACTGGGATATTTTTGGCGTGTCCCAAAAAATGTATGCACACTTTAACAGCTGATAGCTCAATTTTGAAAATTAAATGCATTTTAATAAACATTTCCTTTATAATTATTTAAAGTATGTGTATACATTCTGGGGAGGGACATCCTAAATTAGTGATAACATTCCATTAAGTAACTTTTTTCCAAATTATAGTAAAAATTGCATTATATAATTATATAATTATTTAGTAAAACATTATTATATTTAAATATATTATATTATATTTAAAATAAATTAGCACTTCTTTGGAATATAATATATTAACATTTTAAACTGTTACTTTATTTCCCTTCAAATGCCTCTAGATTTTGTCCTATTCTTTTTTTCCTCTACAATTCCCTGTACCTAAGCTCTCTAATTCTCTCAATGCAATACCTTAGAGAAAATTGGGAGCATATAGATATCCCAGAATATCAAGATAAACTTCTTATCCTCCCTTACTAGGGGCACTTTTGGAAAGTGTTCCTGCTACTTTCGGAAGCTTTATCACATTTACTAGCCTCAGTTTCCCCATGTGTGTAAATATCCTATATCTACAATGCCCTTTCCAACAAGAGGCCTGGATCTGAATGAAGCTGAATCGTCACCTTATACATTAAACTTGTTTGGTCTCACATACCAAGTAAAATACTTTTTGCCTCCGTTAAAACACGGAATTTATTCAACACCTTCTTAACTTTGGACTGAAGGCATAATGGTTAACACTCCACTGATTCCCAAGGCTGATTTGACTGACTTATCAAATGGAACGGTGGTTCATTGTTTCAGGTGTATGCATGAGGTCAAGAGAAAGAAAAGTTTTTTTTCAGTAAACAAGCTCTCTTCTTCCCTCATTGGGCTCTTAGAGACTCCTAAAATAGTTTCATGAACCGTGAATTGGCATGAACATATTCATTGCTTCATTGGTTTTTATTTAAACATTACTTATAAACTTGAAGATATTTCACATCACAAATAACTACAGGCTTGTGTGAGGCAAGTTTTTATATACCACATTATGATACAAAAGAAGCTGGATACATTTTTTAAATTTTTTTCTAATATATTTTCTAAGAACAGTAACCTTCATAGTTGGTTTATTATAAACATCCTTTAAGAGACCCACATACAATTTATGGATATGTATACATACTTAGATAATTCTCCACACAAATGAGCTTTCAGACTTTCCTCCTATGATTTCCCATAAAGGTATTACAGTGTGCTAGTAGTCCTAAAAATTCTATTTATGTGCACCAAAATTGCAGTTGTTCTCTAAGAATTGCTTTTATCTCAACTACATTGCCTTTTCCATCCCATAAACAGTGACACGTTATAACTTTTATATGGCCTGATTTCAACACTGAAAAATTTTTATCTGTAATATAGTTATGTTCAAATCATTCACATGGGTCAACAATAAAAATATGTATTGCATACCTACTAGGCACTGTTCAAGGTACTGCTTATTTTTTCTTTAAAGCTATTTTTCAAGCCTTCTGTGTTAGTTTTATAAATTAAAATACACTTATAGTATTCAAATTTTCCTTGATTGGGGAAAAGTATGATGTCATTGTTACATTATTATGTTGATTGATTTTGTTTCATTCTTTAATCAACACCCTATAACCACTTTGCTAAATGGTAATTTGGCAATTATGTAATGTCACCCTATTTTTACACAGGAGATTTTCATACCACTTAAATAGATGCTACAACTACTAGTATAGAGCCAAGAGTCATTTCTCCATTTATCTATTCATTATACCACTGCAGAATTTTAATTACTACACCGGATGCAGATTTTCCCCCAAGGGCACCTACTGTGGAAATAGTTTATATGTAATCACAATAAATCTTCTTATCCTTATCATTTAACACATGCATCATTAAAACTTTGTGTGGTTTTTTTTGAAATACTATTCATTCCAGATATCATTTCAGCAAAGTTAGGAATTTAAAAAAAACCAATAATAAAATGATTCTAAAAAAGATTAGTTAAAAGTTATGAAGACATTTTTATAGTCTGTCACTTACCATTGTCTCTGAAAGCCAAGGACACTCTTTATGCTTTTAGTTCTCTAATTTTTTGTTTATAATACAGGAATGTTCATTTATTCTCTAAGTATTTGAGCTTTAACTATCTTGATGAAAATTTTATGATTTGCCCAACAAATTAAAAAAAAATTCAGGGTGAAGAAAGAATGAACTGGAGAAATACAAGGAGCATTAAAATTCAAAACAATAGGAATATAATTTGGATAAAGCAACTCTAACAGGAATACAAACACACACACACACACACACACACACACACACACATATGAATATATTTTAATATGAGCCACCTATCTTCGAATTATCTTTTTAAGTAAGAATGACTACCCATAGTAAAATTCTACTTTGTCTTATCAAGCTATTTTCAAATGCTAACAGAAGCAGAAATGTTAAAAGGAATAACCAGTAATGGACTATGTCCAGTTTATTTAAATAATAATGATGAAGATGCAGATATTTCTAATAGATACATAAGCATTTTTAAAAGGTTATTAGATTTACAGACACTATGTTTCAGCTGTAGAAAACTACCAGACAATTTAGGATTGCATTAAATATTAACTTTGCAGGTTTTGCCTGATGTTGAAAAGACATAAAATACAAAAAGAATATGTAGAGCAATGGTGTGAATAACTTGAGGTGGGAGAGAAACTAGTATCCACCAGTTTGTTAATAAAGACAAAAATGTCCAAGAGCTTATTAAAAATTGCTCTCCTATTTCTCATATATTAGTTGCATTTTGAGCCACCTGATGAACTAGTTTGTTTCTTTAAATGTATACAGCATTCTAGGAGAGATAAAAAATCTTTGAAGCATTGCAGGATTCTGAGCAGGAATGATATTCCAGACAGCAATCCAATCATCAAACCTTGAAAAACTGTGGCTTGGAAAATCTGTTTTATTTCTTCCTCTTATAGACATTTTCAATTAAATATAAAGATTTTTTTGCTTCACACGGTGATCTTAAATTGGTATTTCTTCATTTTATGTATTGCTGCCACCGGCTCAGGGTTATTTAGCATTTATTAATAATTTCCATTTTGACCTTTTCCAGGTTTTGCTATTTATTACGTGTTTTTGCACTATTGCAGAGATGAATGAGCAGAATTGGGGAATTTTTTTGGCCCCCTTTTAAAACTTCATACTTTAAATTATTTTTACATTGACCTTTAAAGTTTAGGATAGAGTTAGTATTTGAAAGTTCTGTTTTAAAACCACCTTGCTGAAACATCAGACAATCCCAGTTCAAAAGAGATTGGCTGGCTGATAGCTGAAAGCTAAGGAAACCAGGAAAAAGGGGAGAGAGAGAGTTGTGCAGAAACATCAGGGAAGAGGGAGAGCTTTGGCATACTCACTGTGACTGTTTGGTAACATTACTGACTGAGAGGGCAGGAAGCACACTATGTGTAAATAAACTGCATTTGATAAAAAAATTACTTCTGATTGCATCAGGGTATATTTGAAGAAAGGATATTTTATTTCTCCATTAGTTTATTTTATCTTGAATGGATCACCCTATTTTCATTGTATGTTAGTGTGTGTGTGTGTGTGTGTGTGTGTGTGTGTGTGTGTGTTTTATTATTAATTTTTAAGGGAGAAGGAGAAAGTGAGAGTAAGAAACAATGACTTGCTCCATTTACTTATGCCCTCATTGGTTTACTCTTGCATATACCACAAATGGGGGATGGAACCTGCAACCTTGGTGCATTGGGATGATGTGCTAACTAACTGAGCTATCCAGCCAGCCAGTGCTCATTGGGTCACTTTGATAAATCAGGTAATTTGTGTCCCAGGTTAAAATATGAAGGATCTTCCTGGATTAGGGATGCAGTCACTGATTGGTTTATGTTTCAAGCTTGGTTTGTACTTGAGTCATAATGCCAGAGGTTACAAAATGGCTGTATGACACGAGGTCAGAGTGATTATAATTCTTTTATTGCTTGTGGCCAGTAAAACCATAAATACAACTAATTGTGTTTGGCTGAATCCTATGAGATAATGGAGCAATGTTTTTCTCCACTTGGAATTTTTCCTGACTGCTCATATTTTACTAAGGCCTTGGCATCTGCAAGAAACTATTGGTTACCTGTGTTTTCTAATAGACAACAGTGTTCTCTTTTTCTTCATTAAAGTGTCACCTGTGAAAGATGAAATCTAATTTTTAATCAAACAGCAAAGTGTAGACTATTATAAGCAACATAATATTTTGATGTTTATAGAGGTATTCGAACTAAAAATGCAAAACTGACTGAGATAAACTGTAGTGTGAATAATCCATGTCTGAAAAGAAAGTGCTTATTACATGATGGATGGCACCAAAGAACTCAAGCACTCAACTTCCATCAAAGAGATATATTTTAAATTTTAATCCAACTTACTCTCATACTTCTAGTTTCGAAGTATGGAGAATAAATCTTTAGTTGAGCTTAGAAATATGCTGCTGAGCCCTGATTATTAAAATATTTAGTGAAACTGTGGAACACGTAAGTGGTGTCTTTGTAAAAAATGCATCCTATCTAATAGAAAAGTAATATGAAAATTGATAGTCACTTCAAGACACAAGATGGCTGCTCCCATGTGGTCAAATATGGCTGCCCCATGTGAACACAAGATGGCCTGCAGGGGAGGGCAATTGTGAGCAGTTAGGAGTGATGAAGCCAGCAGTTGGTTGGGGGGAGGGGGGCAGTCCTGTAGGGGAGAGTAGTTGAGGGGACCAGGCCTGCATTGGCTGGCAGTTAGGGGTAGACCAGGTCTGCAGTAGAGGACAGTTGGGGGGACCTTGGCCTTCAGGGGAGGGCAATTTGGGGAGATTAGGTCTGCAGAGGAAGGCAGTTGTGGGTAATCAGGCCACCAGAGAGGGCAGTTAGGGGTGTCCGGGCCAGCAAAGGAGGGCGGTTCGGCGAGACCAGGCCAGCAAGAGAGGGCAGTTGGGGTAGATGGGAAGTTGGGGAGGTCACATCTGTAGGGGAAGGCAGTTGAGAGGGCCCAGGCATGAAGGGGAGTGCAGTTGGTGGTGACCAGGCCTGCAGAAGAGAGCAGTTGGGGATAACCAGGCCGGCAAAGTAGGGCATTTAGGCGTGACCAAGTCTGCAGGGCAGGGTAGTTAGGGGCAATCAGGCTGGCCAGGGAGCAGTTAGGGAGTGATCAGGCAGAAGCAGTTAGGGGCACGCAGGCAGAGGCAGGCGAGCAGTAGGGAAGCAGGAGTCCTGCATTGTGAGAGGAATGTACAACTGCCTGTTTAGGTCTGATTCCACCAGGGATCATAACGTAAACAGCAGTTATACAGTGCAGGCTGGGCTGAAGGATGCTCTCCACCCTATGCACAAATTTTGTGCACCAGGTCTCTAGAGTGTGTGTGTGTGTGTGTGTGTGTGTGTGTGTGTGTGTGTGTGTGTGCATGGCCTTCCTTTCAAAATTAGCTTCTCCAAACATTCCTAGAATATTCTGCCAGCTATTGATTGGTCTTGGTACTGTGGAAAAAATCTATATAAATCTCGAAGCCTCACACATGGACCTCCTGTCTTTGGAACAACCTAGGAGCCTGTGTTTATCTTCTGGGTATTAATTTGGGGAATACAAATATATGGAAGGAGAATGTAAGGGTCATACTTGTAGAACTACAATAGAATGTCTCTTATCACAGTTTTAATTTATTTTATTATTTATTTTAAAATTTTCTTTATTGATTATGGTATCACATAATTGTCCTCATTCCCCCATTCCTACCCCAAACCCTTACCAATGTATGTTCCCAACCCCCTTTTGTCCATGACCACTGGTTAGGCTTATATGCATGCATACAAGTCTTTTGTTAATCTCTTCCCCTTTCTCCCACCCTCCCCTACCTTTCCTCTAAGGTTTGACAGTCTGATCGATGCTTCCCTGTCTCCGGGTCTGTTTTTGTTCATCAGTTTATGTTGTTCATTATTTCCCCTAGATGTGTTAGATCATGTGATACAAGAAATATACTTATAAGAACTGAAAATGAGACAAGCCATAATGGTTATGCTGAGAGGCAAATGAATCAGTCTGTAGTGAGTTTCTTTCTGGGCCAACAGTTCTTTTGAGTCCCAATTTCAATGTCAAACAGGTCCTTATGTATACATGCCAGCAATTATATTTCAGTTCTGGATGGTGGGCAAATGGTGGTGATGCGGGTCTGACCATCTCTGGTTTGGTCCTGGGCATCCTTCAGCGAAGCACAGCTGCTGTCTGCTAGTATGGCAAGACATTGTCTGGTATGGCAAGGCGTTGTCAGCGTCTTCCATCTCTGGACTGTTTCTCTTCTGTCTTCATGGCTGGCGCAGTCCTATCAGTTACTCTCTGTAGCAGGAATCCACATGGTCTTAGAGTTGTTTTCTGAAAATATACAAACATATTCTCGACCAAAAGTTAAAGGAATGTTTTCCACTAATATACACAGGGTAAAATAAGATTATTGTTAGAGTGTTGAGTTTGACAGTAGAATAGTAGTAAAGTTTTTAGAGTAATTTAAATTGGCTAATTGAAATAAGTGAATATTCTAGAAAAATTGATTGTAATATACAAAAAGCTGTTCCTAAAGTATTAACAAAAATTTTTATTGACAGCTCATCTCATGGTAAAATTGCATAACATGTAATGAACCTAAAGCAGTCATATTTTAATGCAAAACATTAAAATGTAAAAGCTATCAAGACTATATTAATTTATTTTAAAAAGTAATTTATTGAGGTGAAATTCACACAGCATAAAATTAACCCTTTGAAAGTGACAATTAGTAGCATGTAGTACATTCATAATGTTATGAACCGCCACCTCTATCTAGTTCTAAAATATTTATGTCAACCCAGAGTAGAATCTTGAACCTATAAAATAGTTTTTCATCATTTTCCTAACCCTAATCTCCATTTTAACTCTGGATTCATCTACTGTGGATATTCCATGTAAATGCAATAATACTTTATGTGATAGTTTGTGTCTAGCTTCTTTCACTTAGTATAATGTGTAGAGTCATAATGTGTTTTCTTCTAAGAAAGCACCTATTAATTGCTAAATTATGCTCATCCTCAAAATGTTCATAAATAGACATGACACAAGCTACTAGTTTAGATATACCTGGGCCAAATTCTTGAGTTTCCAAATACAATAGTAAATATATGTTATTTTACCTTTCTGGGCCATGTCGTCTTGCATATAAGTAGGAAAGGAATACCTGTCTAACAGAATACATTTTAGGAATAAGTGATAAAATGGTTAAAATGTCTAAGAACACAGTTGGTCCTCAATTAAGGTTTATCCTATTGAGCTGCATCCTCTTCACAATTCAGATATGTAATTGATATTCAGAGATATGTCTGTCAATATGTATGTTCATGTCAGTAAGTAAACAGTCTCATTCATTTTGCAAATATTAATCTAGTTATTTAGTGTTGTTGTGTTTTTTTTTATCTATTAGGATATTCTGACATTTCTTTAAAAATGATAGGTAAATGGAAGTTACCAAAAAAAATTTTACATCTCATGTTTGGTTTGCAGCACATTTGCCTAATTGTGTGTGTGCGTGCGTGTGTGTGTGTGTGTGTAATTGTTACCCATTTCATAAGATTTTTATGTTAATGATTATGAAATTCTTCCCTGGAAATCAATGTATTTCTAAGGACAGAAATTTCAACAATGCAAATTATGTTAGGTCACAAGTTTGTTTCTGCCTTAAGTGGAGATTGCTACTCACACACTACTCACACATTGTTTTTATCTAAGCTTGAGAGAAAAATCTGTTTTATAAGTTTGATTGTGACACGAGAGACAGAATGGTTTGTTCTATAAAAGGGATACCTGATATTTGGTCTTGAATATGAAAATGATCAAACTTCAGCCTAATGTTATTTATGACTCTACTGTGTTTCATAGCAAAAACAAACAAACAAACAAACAAAAAACCCTCTAAATGTGGACTATAATATTAAAGAACAAACTACTTAATTCTCTGTCCTTACCAAAGGAATCTGGTCACCAACTAAAGCTAATGACATTTAAAGAGTCAGGGATTGTTTTTCTGAAAATCTTAAATGGCTCTATTTCCACTGTGTCCCAAAGAGTTCTTTGTTGATTTTGTGGTTCATATTGGAAATTTCCTTGGTTAAATTTTATGTGTATTACTGCTTTCCTTATTACTATATTTTAGTTCATTTCTTATTAGTTCATGACCCATTTGATACATTTGTGAAAATATTCTCAAATATCTCATTACATGATTAAAAAAATAGTCTGATTTTAATTTCTTTGAATATCAGAAGAAATGCAGTATCTTTTTATACTTTCTTATATGATTTTCTTATGAATGGACCTCTTTTAAAAAATATCTAACTCTCTCTCTCTCTCTCTCTCTCTCTCTCTCTCTCACACACACACACACACACACACACACACACACACACACAGCCAAATGCAGTTACATTCCCTGATTTGTGAATTGGAAAGGGAACATAGCATTCCTCTTAGCGTGGCTGTGTACTATCTATTTTCAAGTCGTTTTTTGTGTGACATTTCGTTTCTGAGAGACGGCTGACCACCTATAATCAAATTTAATTTGAAAACCACAGCTCCTTGATAAAGTATTTAATAGGTCAATTTTTAAAGCATGGAAAGTAGTCATGGAACATATTTACTATTGGCATTTAGTTAAACCTCCCAGCTCAAGGATTTGTTTCTAAAATAGAAATGATGTCATGCAAAGAGACCATAGACAGTAATATAAGTAAGTGTGTGATAAATCTTCCATATGTATCCACCAGATGCATACATTTAAATGTACGCTAACTTTCTCCCTGGAAGAATATTTTATATATTCCACATCACACTTCATTTAATTCTGTATGATGATAAAATATATGTACAGTTTCAAAATGAAATTTCAAAGGAAGATTATGCTGAAACTAAAATGTTTGCATCCTTATTATGTACTTGTCACCAATCTAAAAATTACTTAAAGGTTATTTTTCTAGTATAATAGCATGGCTAAGAGTTTAAGGCCATCCGAATGCTAGAAAATTGAGAAGTACTCTTCCATGCTTGACAGATACAAGAGAAAAAAAAGGAAGGAATTAATTTGAATCATGTACAAATACAAAGTAAAGTAAAATCTCTAATGGAACACAAGTAACAAGATAGGTTTGATGCCCCAAGGTAGGAAAAATAATAATAACTCAAAAGATTTAAGCTGGTGTTTTGAATTGTAGCCAAAGAATGTCCCTCCTTTCATTTTGAATAAAACTACCAAACCAACAGACACCAGAGGGGTGAGGGCATGAGTGGAGGGTGAGGGATAATGGGGGCATAAGGACACATATGTAATACCTTAATCAATATAGAAAAAAAAAAACACCTCCCAAACCAGAAAGAATGAGATATGAGTCTGAATTGGGCTAACAATAATGTGAGACTTAACAGTTCTATAAGTGGGGTCATCTAACATTTTAAAGACACCTGCAAAGGGTAGCCTTCATATCAGAACTCAGAGAAAAAATGCTATCACTTTATTTAACTCACCCCCAATTTAGGGAGACTGGATTTTCCTTCAGAGGGCATTTTACAGCTGTGTCCTTCATGAAACCTTACCGTAATTACGGAGGAAAGAATGACACTGTCAACAGCCTCCCCTGCGTGATGAGGCACTTATCTCCTGACGCTGTTTTCTTCTGCCTGTTAACCCTGTGGAGCGGGCCACTGCCGAGAGAGCAACAACCGGATGAAACCCACAGCAATTACTATAATTCAGCACCGAAGGTAGTCACCGGAGGCAGGCAGCTCTACCCCCAGCATCAACCTTCTGTCACTCAAGGAAATCACAAACATGGTCTGGCTCAGACAAATTAGGCATGAACAAATGTTTCACATTAAGCGAGTTAAAGGACCTTGCTGAAATTACAAGGGCTGCATGGGGAAGCAATGAACCCTATTAGGGAAGTAATCAGTCTATCAGAAAGCAGCATGCTGGAGATTCCAAGATAAGGTGCAGGATGTAGACACCTTAGAATGTGGTTCCCATGCCAACACAGCCTCTGAGGGAGGTGCAGCATCCAGAGGTGGAGACTGCTCTCATGGAAGAGTAATTAGAAAATAAAATGCTGATTTGTATTACCTCAAGAATTTTACTATGAAAAACCAGGAAGAACACAGTCTTAGATCTGACTCTGAGTTTTAAAACACTCAATCTTTCTGGCAAGACCTGATTTGAATTCATAGACTACACATTAAGGGGCATACATGGATGTTCATAGTGACAACAGAAATTATTTCCCCATTACAAAAACTGGGCTTGGGATATGAGTACTTCCAAATATCTGTCTTTATGAAATATATTATTTTAATATGCATTTCCCTGCCTTCCACTTCACTGGCAGGTGGAATAGAGGTTCTTATTTTTTTAAACACAAATGAGACTGGCTGGGCATTGCTCCATTGAGCCATTTCCCCTGCTTCCATAATAATGTACCAGTAATTCATAGGGGTTTCTGCCTCGACTACTCATTGTGGTACTTTCTAATGACTCACTACACCCTGAAAAAGTGCAGTTGTGTTCAAATCTATTCTATTCTGAAAAATAAAATTAAAGTGGGGAGAGCAGAAGAAAAATAGGTATAACATGCATGCATAATGAATATGTCGATGGAGCAGTTGAACAGAAAATGAACTCAGCAGGGGTTGCGCCATGGGCCACCATTACAACTTTAGGACTAGTAATGCCATCCTACATTTTGCAGGTTTCCAGGAAGCAAATCTTTGTGTGTGAGTGAATGGCCTGTGAATCCAAGGCTTTTTGGGGGTTTGACTTTAAAAGTTGCCTGTTGAATATCACGTGTTTCACTCTAACATGGTGGTATGGTTTTTATTGGAAAAGCAAATTCCATTGGAATTGGTTATAAGATCGATTACATATATTAATTTTATTAGCTCCTAGGGTATAAGTTCTTTAGAGTATGCATACTCCCCCCCCCCATTTGATCTGTAGGCCTTCATAGGTGAACTCTGAAACCACCCACCTCTCTTTTCCACAGTAAGTTAAAATTTCATGATGAAACATTTGCACCTGTTGCTTAATGAAATACTAATTACTCATATTTGGGCTGCCTTGAATTTATGTGTCAGAGTTTAAATAATTGGGAAATACTGAGCCCATAAATATAATTGATGCAAATATACAGTCTTATGGGTTTAACTAAACAAACCACAGCTAACTCACATACATTTCACTCATAATTATTTAATTACAAATCACTAATAGTAATTTATGATTGAAAGGCAAATATAAGTATAATAAAAATCATCTGGTATACTAGAAGCACATTGATGGAACCAAAATACAGGAATCGCCGCTATTCCTGGGCCCTTATGTGCCTGAGGTTGATGCCTTTTTGCCAACCACTGTGTGGCCACTGAATTTCTTAATAGGTGTTTTCTTCAGCTTTATTGACGAAGAAAATTTATTTATATTTAAAGTGTAAATGTGATGCTTTGATATACTTATACCTTGATATAGGCTACATCATTTATTCTTTGGAACTTCTTACACTGCTTTTAATAAGCAGTGTGTTTCTTTCATTGGTAGAAGTCCCAATTATTGTGTCTATTTTGTCCAAGTTTATTTTATTTGGTTAAGATCTGTAATTTGTTAATTATTGTCGTCTTTTGATATTTTTATGGTTTGTATCATTCTGCTGCTTCTTTGCTGGTCTGGAAATTTGTTTCTTATTCCATAAACTGATTCACCTCATTCTTTTCTAACTTTGGTCTTCTATAATACCAAAACCTTGAATTTCAATGATTCTTCTTCCTTGCCAAGAGGGCAGATGGGATTTGAAACTTGGCCTGCTTTTATTGGTATCTGTCATGTAACACTGAATTACAAAATCAAGAATCTGTGCAGTTGTGGTGAGTTAATTTTACCTTGTTTGTTTTTTTGTCTCCCCCCCCCCCCTAGTAATAAATAGATGAGCTGCTTACTGTGAGCTGAGAATTTTAAAAAGAGCCTGGAGTTATTGGCACTTGATGTGTTTGAATATAAAACAACAACAACAACGACAAAACTAAAAAACTTACATTTTCTTCCTAACTGACTAACTGGGACCTTAGAGTAATCAATTAAACTCTTTATCTAGCATTTATTAATAGGAAAAATGAAAGTAGCTGGCCTAGGATTACTCAGAATCCTCTTCTGATTAAATAACAACAACAACAAAACCTTTAGTTCCTATTTTTATATGTGGAAATCTTTGAAAAGTATGAGGTTGGGCTTTAAACTATAAAATACAAAATACAATGTGCCTGGGGCTGAGGCTTTAGTTTGGTCCAATTTGGCAAGGACTTCAATGATGAATCTGGGTATTATTACCATAGGGCAGAAAATCACTAAGGGTTTTGACAGTACTGACTGAAGGAATACGAAGATGATATTTTAATATCTGGGCAGTAGGGTATAATTGAATGAGAAGAAATAGAAGCAAAAAAAAAGCAATTAGAAACAGAAAGCTGTCAAGTGCTATATGTAAAAGCATTCATAAAATATCTAATGATTTATAAAATTTGCAGGTAACAAAGAATTTTGAGTAAGCCCTAGGAAATATTACCTAATGATGCTGTTTAGAAAGTTATGAGTTATGGGGTGTATTCCTTAAGAACTGGGCTCTTGCCTACCCCAAAAAATGAAGCCACGTTTAGTAATATTAATAAATCTATCTACTTCTTTCCTCTCCACTATCCACATATGCCCAAACACCAATGACAGGTAATCGTGCTAAGAAAAATCAACTAACAAAAATGGGCCAAATAGTATTTTCTCTTAGAAATCTAGACTACAAACAAACAAACAAACAAAAACTTTTGGTAAGTTTTAGTTGATTAAACTGGGAGAATATATAGTTGTTTTGTCATTTGCAGAGAAAAGCAAACATAATGTGGATAAAACAAGGTCAAATTGAGACTAGACTCAGTATGGTGGCTTTCTAAAACTTAAACAAACAAACAAAAAAATTAAGTCTAATCCCCAAAGCAAATAAAAGCAACATAAGACTTTAATACAGGTCTTTTGTGAGGCCTGACAAAGGAAGATTTTTGTTTGTTGTTTTTCTGCATACAAAACTAAGACACTCCCTAATAACCTCATTTTCATACTGTCTCTCCAAAGAAACACTGCCCACATCTGTAGCTAAAATAAATTCTCCTCCTCCATTCATCGTTTCCAAAATGGTTCTTTGCCCCATGGCTATCATTTCATTACAAATTCTTTCATCTGCAGTATCATTCACATGTGAAATTCTCTATTTTCTCTAGACTTCTTCAAGTTATTCTCGCCTCCCATTACCCATTCCCATACACACACTTGAGTAGACAGAAGGGAAGCTCCGAATGGTTTTAGTTTCAAGGAGTATTTCCTTCTTAGTGGGTTGGAGGAGGACACGAGGAGCTGGGCTAGAGCAGCCAATGTAGATAGCAAACTCTCATCATGTAGTAAATTTGTTTAGCCAGACCCACAGGTAAAGATGTGTCTAGAATGAAGTATATAATAAAGTTGGTGCACTGGGATGAGGCTTCTCTAATTTATGAACCCTCACCCATACTTCCATACTTCTCTGAGGTCTAGCTATACATGTAGACTTAGGAAAGTGAGAGGTCATGGATTTCTCATCTGATCTCCCCCCTTATTGCCTCTTTCCTCAACTTCATCAGATGTGAAATTACTTGGAATTTAAAAAGCCTAAGGCCAACTTGCCCTACATATAAATAAATAAATAAATAAATAAATAAATAAATAAATAAGAAGTCCATCAGAAAAAGCAGAAATGCAGAGATGCAAGCAATTCATGATCTGTAGCAATTATTCTTCGAATCAAAATAAACCATAAACTAAACTTAAAGGGGAAAGAAAGTTAAAACTGAGAACAGTAGGAGGAAATAAATATGGCATATAGATTACTTAATCATGAGCTTTTATCACCTCCATTTCAGAGCAAATGCCATTTTTACATTAATCATACATATGAAACAGCTTGACTGTAAAAAATATAAACAGCATAACAATAACCACTTATTATTTCTACATACTTTTCTAATATGATCCTTGGAAATTAAAAAGATTTTACCTTAAATATTGGAAGATTTTCTTTTTTACTAGAGTGAGACTAGAAAATGTCATTATGTTGGTAACATAATCCTATAAAATAAAAGGTTAATATGCAAATTGACCCTGATGATGGAATGACCAGTCACTATGACACACACTGGCCACCAGGGGGCAGATGCTCAGTGCAGGAGCTTTCCCCTGGTGGTCAGTGCATTTCCACAGGAGGAGTGCCACTCAGCCAGAATCTGGGCTGACTGCTGCGAGCTTAGAGGCAGTGTCAGGAGCCTTGCCCATATCCAAGGGCTCCTGGAATACCAGAAGGTATGTCTGACTGCCAGTTTAGGCCCACTCCCCAGGTGGACATCCCTTGAGGGGTCCCGGACTGCAGGAGGTCACAGACCAGACTGAGGGACACCACCACCCCTGCTGAGTGCACAAATTTGTGCACTGAGCCTCTAGTGTTTATATAATATTTCCATAATAAATTTTATGATAAGCTTACATATTGTTTTTAAACTTAATTAAAATTATAATCTTCACAAAACTATTGCATTTATCATCACAGCATCCTATTTTTAATCATTTATCAATACTTAAAGTTATCTTATTTGTGTATTTTTTCTTCTTTCACTTGATGAATAGTTCTGTGACTCTTATTCATCTCTTCTCCATACCTAGAACAGTTTCTGGAACACAGTGTAGGCTCATTATCCAATAGTCTAATTCCCCCAAAGTATAATGTAAAGTTTTTGAAAGCCAGAAGGTTTATTTCTAATATTTCTCAGAATGCCTACAATATATCAGTATTGTATAAAAGGGTTTAAACAATTTTCATGTATAGTTTACCGATAAAGTCATCCCTCACCAAAATCAAATTTCTAGAGAGGAACAGAGACAGAGTAAAATGGAGGAAGATGCAACAAAAGCAGATAGAAATAGAGAAAAAAATACACAAAAAATGTGGGAAAATGTTCAAAGAAATAAATAAACCATAATATTTGATAATAATCACTATCAAAATTAATTAAAATTATTTTCATATTATTCTTAAAATATACACTTTTGCTTTGTGTTACCTAATGTTTATAGTCACATTAACAATCTATATATATATATAAATATCTAAGTGACTGGGATGCGTGAATGACTGTAAGGATCAGAACAAGTGGAACAACCAGTCTCTATGATGTACACTGATCACTATGGAGCTAATGCTCAACACAGGAGATTCCCTCTGGTGGTCGTGCGCTTCCACAGATAACCTCCTATCTGGCTGCAAACCTCCCCTGATCCATCCCCCATCCATGAGGCCCTAGCTGGCAGCCAACAGCTGGCAAAAAAGCCCCAGCCAGCAGCTGGAAGGCCCCAATAGGCCCTGATCACTGGCCAGGCCTAAGGACCCCATTTGTGCACGAATTTCATGCGCCAGGCCTCTAGTCCTATATAATAAAGAGGTAAATGCAAATTGACCATCGTGCCTTTGCACAAGATGTGGTCACAAAATGGTCACCCTTATGTGGTCATAAGATGGTGCTCCCATGTGGTCACAAGATGGCTGGCAGGGGAGGGCAGTTGGGGGCAATCAGGCTGTCAGAGGAGCAGTTAGGCATTGATCAGGCTGGCAGGGGAGTAGTAAAGGGGTGATCTGGCTGGCAGGCAGAAGTGGTTAGGGTCAATCAGGCACATAGGCAAGTGAGCAGTTGGGAGCCAGCAGTTGCAGATAGTGAGAGGGATGTCTGATTGCTGGTTTAGGCCTGAACTCACAGGGATCATGCCTAAACCAGCAGATGGACACCCCTGAGGGTTCCCAGATTGGAGAGGGTGTAGGCTGGGATACCCCTCCCCCCACAGTACATGAATTTCATGCAACAGTCCTCTAATGATAATAGTGATAATATAAAGATGTAATGATTGGTCTCAGATCTGAGTCAAGTACTAAGTGAAATATTGATATTTACCATTAAAAGCTGCGTTCTTTTAATTTTTCAAAAGCACTATAATTGCCTCTCAACTTTTAATGATATATTTTTTCTAGGAGACAAATCATAATTACAGAATCATCATTAACAGTAGACTATAAATCTGTGTATTTTTATAAGAAAAAAGGCTTCACTTTGTCAGAGTTTCCTAAGCACAGAGGAAGCTTAGTCATGTCTGCCCTGCCCTGGAGATGAGCACTCTGCAATTGAATTCAAGCCTGACTCACCTTTCTGACCCTTCCAGAGAGTAGACAGGAAATCAGTGTGGGGGGCAGGTTGATAGGGCAGGAGTGGAGGCCTCAGGGTGACTGACCTTGCTGGAGTGTGTGTGTGACTTCAAATTCCTTGGACTTCACAAAACTTAGTTAATTCCTTGGTGTCTCTCCATTGTCATTTCTTCAAAAGCCCTTATATGCAGAAGTTAATAAGAAAAATTATGTTTTCTGAAATGAGTAGGTTAGCAGCATAGGTGGAATAGAAATAAGTGCCACCACATTCCAAATGTAGCAGTCTTTTTCTTTTTTTCTTTTTACTCAATTGGATTTATGGGGGTGACATTGGTTAATAAAATTATATAGGTTTCAGGTGTACGATTCTACAACACATCAACTGTATATTATGTTTTCACCCTCCCACCCCCCAAATCAAGTCTTCTTCCATCATCATTTATCCCTGCTTTACACTCTCCTACCTCCCCCCTTCCCTCTGGTAATCACCTTCCTGTGGTCTCTGTCTGTGAGGTTGTTGTTTTTCATTTTCACTCAATCCCTTCATCTTTTTCACCCAACCAAATATAGCAGTCTTTTTTTAAAATATATTTTATTGATATTTTACAGAGAGGAAGGGAGAGAGATAGAGAATTAGAAACATCTATGAGAGAGAAACATCGACCAGCTGCCTCTTGCACACCCCCCACCGGGGATGTGCCCGCAACCAATGTACATGCCCTTGACCGGAATCGAACCGGGGACCTTTCAGTCCGCAGACCGATGCTCTACCACTGAGCCAAACCGGTTTCGGCCAAATATAGCAGTCTTAACAAAACTTCTGAAAATGTTGAAGACAAATAAATCAAGCATATTCTGAGTACTCAAACAAAAAAATAAATAGAAGTTGAGAAAGATCACTAGCTAGTTTCTCACCTTCTCAATGTGTTTCAATTGTGTTTATATTGGGGAACTTAACAAAGGCAACATTTACTGAGTGTACACACTGTAAATTGTATGGTGCAGGGGCTGTGCCAGAAGGGAGATTCTCAAAAGTTTTTGTTGTTGTTTTGTTTTGTTTTTTTTATTGTTAACTAGAGGCCCCATGCACGAAGATTCGTGCAAGAATAGGCCTTCCTTCCCCCGGATGCCACCTTCCATCTTTGCTCTGGTCCTGCCATCCTCCTATAGTTCCATTCACCCCCACCCATCATAGCAGGTGTCCCGCCCTTCCCCGGCCACTCCACGCTGCTGTGTGTGCACACTTCCCGGAAGCCTATAGTGTCCAAGGTGGGGTGGAATTCCTGCATCATCACCGTGGTGGTGACACAAATGTCCTGTCCCGGCCACCACCATCTTTGTCACATCAATTTGCATATTCCCTCCTTATTGGCCGTAGGCACTACCATATTTGTTGTGGGATAACAGAAAATTTGCATATTCTGTCTTTATTAGATAGTATAATATTGGACAGGTAATCTCTAACCTACCCTCCAGTTGTTTTCTTAGAATTAACATGAATGTAAATTTTAAAGTTAGACTAATTAAAGGGAGGTGTGTATATATGTGTAGGAGAGATGTGGTGTATACTTTGTACAAATGATATTTACAAAAAGAAGTCAGAGATTTCTGTTGTGTATTGTTTTGTCTATACCAATAAAAGGGTAATATGTTAATTAGGGCAGACCTCTTCCAGACATCCATCCAGATGTCCATCTGGACAAAGGCACAGTGGCTGTGAGGCCTGGGGCTCTAGCAGCCTTGGGCTTAGGCAGCTATGAGCCCCAGCAGCTGCTAAGCCTGGGGCTCAGGCCTCACAGCCGCTACAGCAGTCAGTGGCAGCAGCAGTGGGGTGATGGGGCAATGCCTTCCCCTAATCAGCCCAGTTGCCTCCCACAGAGGAGCAGGCCTAAGCTTTCAGTAGGGCTCCGGGACTGTGAGAGGGGGCAGGCCAGGCTGAGGGAGCCCCCTCCACCCCAAGTGCAGGAATTTTCATGCACCGAGCCTCTACTATTGAAATAATAGTTTCCCATATTGATGATGATATGTTTAGAGCATCAGGTCTTTCTTGCTTCCTGTCTCCAAGGAAAGGACCAGCATTTTTTGGCTGGCATTACAGCTACAGAGTAGACTGGAAAGCCATCTTAGATGTGCAGGGCCCAGTGATTCCCTCCAAGGCTCTCTTCCCCCCTGGAGTTTGAAGTCAGGCAGCCTGAGAACCTGGTCCAACTGGCTCCCAGGAGGGCTCTGGGGAGATTCCAGGTGCTTGATTCTTCTCAGAGGTGAGTCCACTTTCTGAAACATATTTTTCTCACTCTCACAGGTAGTCATAAAAAATATACATCATCGCCGAAACAGATTTGGTTCAGTGGATAGAGCGTCGGTCTGTGGACTAAGGGGACCCAGGTTTGATTCCAGTCAAGGACATGTACATTGGTTGCAGGCACATCCCCGCAACCAATGTACAAGAGGCAGCTGGTCGATGTTTCTCTCATCAATGTTTCTGGCTTTCTAACCCTCTCCCTTCCACTCTGTGGAAAATCAATATATAAAAAATAAAAGTAAAAATAAAAAAATAAAAAAATGTATATCATTTCATTGTGATCATAGCGAATAAGAGAGTGTTTAATCTACACCACATTTATACCACATCTCTGAACTCAGCCTAAACACAAGCTTTCACTGTAAGGCTTGTTCTCAAATATAGAAAATTATACTGCCAACTGAAGTTAGTGGTTCCATTTGAAACTGATTACAAAGCCTCTATCATTGGTGGGAGAAAAGATTAAAGCAGTGATTAGACTCCACAAACTGGTCCATTAATTAAAATCAAATGGCAGTTGTTATAAGATCCTGCCAGAATCTAATGATGCCATTTGAGGAATATTTTTCTTTTCTCCTGTAACCCTGAGAATAAATGTACATTTTTCTTACTGACTAGTTTTGCTAACAAGGCCAAGAGGTAGTGAAAGCCTGTCTCTCTGTGACAGAACATCATCTCTGATCAATAGTCCAATCTGATCCTCACTCTGTAATGTGGATCCAGCTTGAGCTGCAAGAAACCACCCACACATGGCTGGGAGCCAGAGAGGCACTTAGAGCAGCTCTCTGCCCCACTGCCTGCCTAGAAGGGATTTGAGACATCTGAACTCAGGAGTCGATTTTATTTCCCCTACAGGAAACAGATGCCACCAATACAACTGCCACAGAAAGTCATTTAAGAACCAGCATTTAAACTTTCTAGTCAATCAGTGATATCACAGTGTTGGTTCAAAGAGACTTTTAGTGTAGATTATTCTAGTCCTAGAAATACAGTGGTAATACAAAATAAAACCAGAAAGGCAATATTAGACTGCAGTATAATCTCAAATTATCTTATACAGCACTATGCTTTGTTTCTTTCTTGATAGTGTATTACACAGAATCATAAATACATTTGTTTTGTTGTTGTTGTTGTTGTTGTTATTGCTATTAATCCTCATCTGAGGATTTTTTCCCATTCATTTTTAGACCAAGTGGAAGGGTTGGGAGAGACACAGAGAGAAACATCAGTGTGAGAGAGACACATTGATTGGTTGCCTTCCTCACATGCTCAGAGCAGGGCCAGGATCCAGCCTGCAACGAAGGTACATGCCCTTGACCAGAATTGAGCTTGGGACCCTTCAGTCCACAGGCTAATGCTCTATCCACTGAACCAAACCAGCTAGGGTATATTTGCTCTTGATTGAATGAAAAAGCAAAAGTTTAAATGGTATAAGATATTTCAAATTGAACTATCCACAGACAAACCAAAGAAGAGAAAATGCTAGTCAAGTCTCTAGATGGCATTTGGAGAAGAAAAGTAGAATATAATTAGCGAAAGAACATACATATTTATATAAATGAAAATTGTATACTCATTTGCCTCCCCTCTACCAATAATAAAGCAATTGTTCTTGCTGAGCATTACTTGAAACTTACTTAAATTATCACCTCTAGGTCATCAAATTCGTTTATTGTAAAAATAAAAAGAATTCACCTAGAACCAAAATTGGCTTGTGAAAAATTGTTAACTTTATGTAATGATTTCTATGACTATTAATATCTGGCTTTATTTTATAATAGTTTACTTTAACATTGAAAATGTCATTCATGGTATAAGTAGAAAAGCTGTATCCGACTGAATAAAAATTATCCGCTATTTCTTACTGCGCTCCTTCTGGTCCCTGCAACGTGAGACTACCTTCCTTGTGATTCAGTGGACATTAGAAAATACTTACTTTCTTCTTAAAAGGTTCTACTTGAAATGCCAAGAATTACAATTGAAATTCAACTTAAATTTAACTGGAAGGTGGCATGGACAACCAAACTTCTTATTGTTGATTCAAAGAGCATTCCTAAGCGATGGCACTAGCTGTCTGTGCACATATATGTGATTCGCCTCTTAGGTTTGTAACTTATATTATGACTAGAGGCCTGATGCATGAAATTCATACAAGGGTAAGCCTTTGCAGCTGGGAGGCTGCCTGGGTTTCTCCCTTACACCACAGGGGCTGCCTCAGTCCCACAGCTGAGCTTTGGCTTTGTCTGGAAGGTCCTCAAGAAGGACATCCAGAAGGACATCTGGTCTAATTAGCATAATGCACTTTTATTATTAAAGATCGATTCAGTGGAACCATATGTTTCTTGTTCTTCTAAAAATTATAGTGTTATATTTAAAGTAGCTGCAATCACTATAAGATGTTATGATGTGACTCAACCAAATTTCATAAATTTCATTAATAAAAGATAGTTCATTGTATAATAACTCAAAATACATTAATAATTTTTATTAAAATTGGATATTTAGTATTTTGCTATGTGCAACTGTATGTGCATGTGGGTAAATACTTAAGTATATGTACACATGTGTATACATATATATACTTAAACATGCATATGTGGTATTGTGTGTGCATACCTATATTTAGTTGTTGGGTTGTAGTGCATGTTCATGTTCAACTTTACTGGACAATGCCTACTGGACTTTGAATGTGGCTGTTATCACCTGGCTGGTGTTGCTCAGTGAATTGAACTTCATCCCATGTACCCAGAGGTCGTGGTTCAATTACTAGTCAAGGCACATGCCCTGTAGAGGTCGTGCAGCTCCCACAGCTGATCTTTCTCATCAATGTTTGTTTGTTTGTTTTCCCTTTCCCTTCCTCTCTCTCTAAAAAAAATATTTTAATGTGGCTGTATAATTTTATACACCCATTATAACCATGGGCAATCATGCTTTAAAACACTTACCAGATTTTACAATTTTTACATTTGGCTAATGTAAATCTTATTTTGCATTTTCTATTTTATCAATATAGATGTGAATATATTCAGATTTAATGGTCATTTGTACTCTCAATTCTGTGAAATTAAATTTGCATCTCTATCCACTTTTGAGTTTGCTTATGTGTATTTTTTCTTATTGTAGAATGTCTCTATGTATTTTGGATATGAATAATTTATAAGGAAAATGGATTGCTGATATTTTACTTTGTTTATGGATTGTGTTTTTATTTTTCAGTCTTGTATCATCCTTTCAAACATTGTTTGTATATATCCTCTACTATTTTACAAGTATTTGTTTTATATTTAAACAGCTGAAATTATTTTAGTTGCTTATATGTGTACTGGAAATTTCTATTCATTTAAGTTATAAGAAGAGTTATACATGATTTTATTTCTTTTGTAATATTTTTCAATTTTCCTTGTTCTCTCTATATTACTTTCTTTTCTAATTTTCTCCCATTTATTTGGATTGAGTTTTCCTTTGCTATTTCATTTTTTTCTTATATGAAAGTTGTTAGACATACTATTTTTTATTATTTTGTGGTTGCCTTTGGAATTTTAATATCAACTTTTAACTTAAAATGTTTAATAAAAAATAATATTTTTTTACTTTTTTACTGGACAGTCCAAAGATCTGAGAATTATTTCACTCCAAACCATCTTCTGTCCCCTTCTGCCTCCCAATAGCACATCCCTGCTTTTCCTTTTTATTCCAGACTTCAGCTCTTTCTACCTCAATTCCTTTTACCACAAAAACTATATGTTATCCTTGTCCCTTTTGGCTTTGTGCTATGTTTGACATTTACATTATTTCTCATTATTTCACACATTTAATACTTTGTTCCTGGTTCACTAGACCCAATTTCTAGAATCCAAGACTTAGACCAAGAAATGCAGGCAGATGCTGACTCCTTTGTTGTTTGCCCTTGCATATTTTTCTGCTATTATTTCTGGCCTCTATCTTTTTTAATTCCAAAAGTTAAACCATAACTTTAAACTCTTGTTAATATCATAAGGTGGAGTTGGAAATACCATATAATATACCACTTGGGAACAATGCTTGGAAATAAACCCAGCATTTTGAAAGAAAAGCATGGCAGGAAATTTTTCAGAGAAATATGTATTGCATAAGATGCTGTTAAAGATTAAAATTCAACAGAGTACATCTGAAGACTTACTTGTCTTTACTCAGCCAATCATGAATCAGGGAGAGTCCCATGTCACACCTTGAAGTTACTCACAGTGGTTGTACAGAATGAAAGGTTTTATAGGAAGAAGGGAGATGCAAGGGTTATATTATTAAAGGAAAAGAAAGGGTTATTTTTAGACCAGGGTATATTGTTTTTTGAGACAAAGGAGAAGCAAGGGTTTTTATCATGCAGATTACTTCTCTTATATTTAGGGGGCTGAGAGGCGCCACAAAACATATTACTTCCTTGGTGTTGATTGAAAATAATTCTAGCAGAAACCGGTCTGGCTCAGTGGATAGAGCGTTGGCCTGAGGACTGAAGGGTCCCGGGTTCCATTCCGGTCAAGGACATGTACCTTGGTTGCGGGCACAATCCCCAGTGGTGAATGTGCGGGAGGCAGCTAGTCGATGTTTCTCTCTCATCGAGGGTTCTATCTATCCCTCTCAATTCCTCTCTGTGTAAAATCAATAAAATATATATTTTTTAAAAATTCCAGACTGATGGAGTAATATTATGATTCTTCGAGAGGATGAAAAAGCAATTAGGTCAAAGTATTAGATCTAGGTTTCCTTTCATGGGTTTTAGCACAAGTGACTCCACTTTTGACCTGTGATTTTTCTCTTTTGCAATGCCAATGTACATAAATTATTGGAATATTTTGAAAAAGAAATGAAATTGGAAATTTTAGCAAAAGGTGGTATATGAACTTTAAAAATATACATATGAGCAACTGAGATGGACATTATGAAGGGAGGAGACGGTGTATATGCTTGGATATTACTAACATAGGGATGTCTGCAACCACAACATCTCGGAAAAGGTAGAAAGACCTGAGTTATTGGTTTTTTTAAATTAAAATAACTCTCTATATTTAAAGGCCTATTACAATGAAATACATTTCATTAGTAAACCTAGTTTAAAATGCTATTTTCTCTGAGTTGATTGCTATTTTGATTTACTGGATTGTCATCACTGTTACTGATTTCCCAACAATGACTATTGATATCAAGCCTAAAGGGTGGTATTTTTCAAAAGGAAAATCATGTATGATACATTCAGAAGAAAAGAGAGTTGAAAGTTAAATGTTTCATGTGGAATATGGGATGGGTTGGGTTTCAAAATAAAACTTAAGAACTAGTTCAATTTTTCAAGAAAAGGATGAAAACACAAGATATCTGAAATTATTCATGACTGTGACACATGCATGAATGCTAATGAGGCATTCTCAGGGAAAAAATTGAGAACATATGCCATCCACTGTGGTGTATATGGTAGTATGCCACCTGCCAAAAAGTGTAGAATGTATTTAGGTATTAAAGAGATGCATTTTACTATATTTATAAATGTATAAATTGTATTGCAATGGAATTACACTCTGGTGGCCTGACCAACCAAGTTGCTCAATCTCCAGAGCAGAAATTGGGACAGTGGAGACTATTTATGCTTGTTTCCTAAAGGAATGAATGTGTAGCAACCACATGAGAAAATACACTATGTTGCTTTCTATGTTTTTCACATTTTTACCATCAGGCTTGTATTATTTTTATAGAGAGATAATGAGTCACTTTCCTTAGAGAAGTGAGAACTTTGGGTTAATTTCACTGAGGGGATTATGCACATTTACCCCCCAAAGTTTCAAATCCACCAAATCTATGATGCTTGGAAGTCAGTTAGCTAAGTTTAAACCCTAAATCTCATCAGCATTCCATACAGAGGTGTGGCATGAAGGAGACCTTCCCCTTTTCTAACAGAAACATGAAAAGGAATAGAGATGAAAAGGCCTGTGAGAAGGAAAACACTTCATTATAAAGAGAAACAGCCTCCGTTATCGTACTTGAACCTTATAAGAAAAATTTAAGCATAATTATGAAAACATCAAAAACTGTATATTTTAAGACTATTTTAACTCTGTAAGTCATTTGATGATGAGTGTAAGATTTATCCTGGAAAGGCATAAAAAGTTGCTCAGCAACAGAACAAGGTCATAGATAATGAAACATCTGCATTGGTCAACTTCTAAGGGTATTTTGTAACATTATTTTTCATTCTCTTCCCTGAATTTACTATGTTGCATTCTGTTGTTAAAGAATGTCAAGGTCAGCTCTAACTGGTTTGGCTCAGTGGATAGAGCGTCAGCCTGTGGACTGAAAGGTCCCAGGTTCAATTCCAGTCAAGGGCATGTACCCTGGTTGCAGGCACATCCCCAGTAGGAAGTGTGCAGGAGGCAGCTGATCAATGTTTCTCTCTCATCGATGTTTTTAACTCTCTATCCCTCTCTTTTCCTCTCTGTAAAAAAAATCAATAAAAAATATTTTTAAAAAGAATATCAAGGTCAAATACAGAGGGGCAAAAGGGGATTTGCAGTTGTGAGTACACAAAATGCAGAACTTATTCTTCAATTATTAATTATTATATTATTTTCCACATGGACAATTGTAAACCTACTTTTGCCACACTGTATTTTGCCACTGCCTTTGATGAATTACTCTTATACTCTAGAAATTCAATAAAGCAAATGAATTACTCTATATGTGTACATGGACTATTATGTGTGCATGTATGCATATGTGCCTTGAATTGTTTGAGAGAACAAAAATATTAAGATGTTACTTATATTTATACTTCATTGCTATTGTTGACAACTAAATCATATTTATCATGAGAGGATGAAAGAATATTCCGCCTCACAGACAGACATTGAATTGAGATTCAGAAAAAGATGTATGGTTTAAAACATAGGTCTGAGATTTGATATGCTCTGAAATCTTATAAAGAGGAATAGTAAGTTATTTGGTCAAGGTCACAGGACTAGGAAGTGGCAAAACTCTGTCTCCAGATGAGGAGACATGGCTCCATTGCCCATTCTGTTTACCATTATAGATGCTGGAGTTGCAGAGTTCTTTCTGAAGATTACGTGAGATAATGTATATAAAATACTGGTACATCTTTTTTAAATAAATAAGTTGTATTTCTTATAGTTAAATGAAAAATAACACCTGACCTTAGAGAAAGAAGTACTTAAGGAATACAACGAATAGATTGGCCTGATCCCGCATACAGAATACATAAGGAGACACAGTGAATTAAAGTTAAAAATGCTGTTGGGCCAGATAATAGAGGTTCTTAAATGCCAAATTTAGTAAAGTAAACTTTAAGTGCAACCTAGAGGAATATTTAACTTATTTTATAGAGATGCAACATGCTGAGTTCTGCACTTTAAGCAAGCTATAGAAATGATATGCAACATGGTTGGGGGGGGAAGAGGAGGTGACAGGATGATCCATTAATTTGCCATTGTACTAATTGAAGCAAGTGATGTTCACATGATTAGTGGAAATGATAAAGAGAGGATGAATAAAAGTGTATACAGATGGAAAAATGGAAAATGAAGAATTATAGAGCAGTGTTAAAATTCATAGGGTATCTTTTCTGGACTTTGCTAGAAATTCTACATTCAGTTAAGTTTCATCAGAAGTTTCTTATATATTTACTAGAGAACTGGTGCATAAAATTTGTGCACTGCTGGAGGGGTTCCTCAGTCCAGCCAGCCCCCACTCACAGCCTAGGAACCCTGAGAGGATGTTCTACTGACAGTTTATAAGCCACAGTCTCACCTCCCTCTGCAGGAAGCAACCAGCTGATCAGGAGAAGTTGCCACCCCTTCACCAAGCTGCTGCTGCCACTGCTGGCCGCTGCAGCCATCAAGGTGTTTTCATCAACATGGACTCCAGTCCCTTCATCATGAAAAAATGACAACTTTCTTTAGGCATTTTCAAGATGTCCCTTTCATAGAATATGACATTTCTTTTTTTTAAATATATTTTATTGATTTTTTACAGAGAGGAAGAGAGAGGGATAGAGAGTTAGAAACATCAGTGAGAGAGAATCATCGGCCAGCTGCCTCTTGCACACCCCCTACCGGGGATGTGCCCGCAACCAATGTACATGCCCTTGACCAGAATCGAACCCGGGACCTTTCAGTCCACAGGCTGACGCTCTATCCACTGAGCCAAACCGGCTTCAGCTTCTTTCTTTTTTTTAATCCTCACCTGAGGATATTTTTCCATTGATTTTTAGAGATCATGGAAGAGAGAGGGAAAGACAGGGAGAAACATCAATGTGAGAGGGACACTTCAATTGGTTGCCTCCTGCATTAGCCATGACCTGGGCCCTGGCCAGGTAGGATCCTGCAACCTAGGTACATGCCCTCGATCAGAATTGAACCTGCATCCTACAGTCCACAGGCCAATGCTCTATCCAATGAGCCACACTAGCTAGGGCAGGATATGACATTTCTTAGCCCCTCCAGCAGTACACCTTTGCTTTTTACTCCAGGAGTGAGGTGGAAAAACCTTAGATCACCTTCTTGGATTCTTATTACCCAAGTTACCAAGAACACTGTGAGTGGCTTAAAGGGAGATTAGCCAATGAGCAGTCAGAAAAGGTGTTTCCTCTGCAACTCACATGCAGAAGCGGGACTGCTGGTGTGCTGCCTCCCCTGATGTGTTGCGTCTCTGCTTTGACTCTTCTGTGTGCACAACCTCCTCCTGAGCCAGTCATGACTGTTATGGCATCTAGCTAATTTGCATATTACCTCTTTATATATACATATAGATGAGATTAATTTTCTTCCCATTGTTAGGTTAAGAATGCAGGGTCCTAAAATTTTAGCCTAACAGGTCTAGTTCATGCAACAAATAAGGATCAGTGATAGAGTGAAAATATGCCATGCCACATGATATTGTTATAACAAATGTAAAATAAGTAGAAAATTTCAAACTTGTTGACAAGGAAGGATGGTGACAATTCTAACCAAAGTAGGAGATGTAGAAATAGGAGGAGTATATATTGATAAAACAGTGATAAATTTTGAATTGAAATGTTGACTGTTAATACAGAAATTTTGGCAGGAGTTCAAAAATCCTATTGTATACAGCCTATAACTGTAGCTGTGTGACATGACACCATTAATAAGTATTATGTAAATTCAAACATTAAGATTTCATATATCACCATATGTAATGGACTCTTGATCAAAAGTTATTATAATCTTCATCCAATAACATAACTCTGCCCTCCCCCAAAATAGTATTGTCCACTCTGGAGGACTTAAAGGACAATTAGTCCTCTTATTGCCATCTCCAAGTCATCTCTGAAAGTATGTATATAAATCCTGCCAGTTTTCTTCAGACCAAATTAGAAGTTGCTGTAACCTTGGGAAGCTATGGGTCCTCTCTGCCAATCAGAATGGTTTAGAAAATAAGAACAATAGAATGCAAGGTTTCATTAAGTTCCCTGACCTACTTTCCATTGGTCTATCTTGTTTTTGGCTTGTTGTATCACATGATATCTCTGTATAGTCAGTTGGTAAAAACACCATGGCTGACTTTCAAGGAGTACAGCCATAACTTCTTTTTGGTGTCCCTACAAAAGATGGTCTTTAGGTCCTGCAAAATAAAGTCATTAGGAGTTGTTCATGGATGTAGAGAACCTGTGACCTAAATTACTAAATCACGCTCCAACTTCTGCATGCTCACACTATGAGAGTCAGTGAAACCTTTTTTAAGGCATTGACCTTCCTCACCAAAATATAAGAATATTTCATAAAGGTTTCTTTTCTGTACCATCAGCCTGGTCTAAGTCATCTTAGATCTCTGGATATCTTTTGCCAATGGAATGTGCCAATAAGACAAGGTTATATGTGGGCTAAACTTTAAAATTCCTTCCTTTTGTCTCTGAATTGCTTTCTTTGGTGTGACTATTTAAGCAATGTATTAGTGTCATACATATTTAAGACATTTTCCTTATTTTTAATATTGTCTTTTATTTATTTAAACCTTACCTCCCTCTATAAAAGTTTGAAGTGGCTTATGAAAATATACTAATAAAACATAGAAATGTAAATAATCTTTAGACATTCAAAACAAAGAATAATAAATTTCAGAAGGATAAAGTCAAGAGGAATGTATTATTACTATTAATAGAAGTATAAAGCCAATATTCACCCAATAAATTTAATTTACAAAAAGAAATGGGGGATAATTTTAAAAAGCATTTACCTTACTTTGCTACAGCTCTATTTGACATACCCCTCAAATTCTGCTATTTGTAACAAACAAAGTTTGGTTTATTGACCAACTGGCAGTTTCAATGAAAAGAAAAGAAAAATCCCTTATATTGATGGAAGGCAGCTGCTATCTAGGGTCTATTTTGTTCTTTTATTTTTCTAATAGGGAGAAAAATCAAGACCTTATTTATAATATCATATGATTGAATATTAGGAAAATAGCACAAATAAAAATACAGGCAGCCAGTGGTTAAACCAGATACTATTTTATTAATGTGTGGTATTAATTGATTGCCCGTTTCCAGAAATGCAACAATTGCAAGAGATGTGAATGAGAAGTTTTTTGAAAAGACAACTCATAACAGATGTTTGCAAGATTTTCCCTCTACTTAGAACATAGTAAACATATGGAACAGCCTATCAGGCACAATTGCTGAGGCAAAATACAAGGATCATTCAAGAAACAATTAGATTCTGCTCTAAAGAAATGGACTACTTAAAAAGGATGAGTCCTGATGAGCCTATAGTCCTGATGAATAAATAGCTTTAGCTAAACCTTTTATGATCCTATCTCCATTTGAATGTATCACCAAAATGTACTCATCAAGATTTGGGAGTGCTGTGGAAATTTCTCCTCCATAAGAGAAGCTAGTCTGCTGATAACATTCCATGCCTATGTTGTAAAATGCCCACATGTGGTATTTTACTGCCAACCAAATTATGAAAGTTTTATTTATGTAGTGGGAGGATTCTTACTCTTCCCATTGTAGACTCTTCATGCCTGGCCCTTTGGAAACTCCCACATCATTCTCATTTTCCATTCTATTTGTCTTGGAGAAGGCTTAGCTATTTATCAGTCTTCTAGTTTATATATTTATTTTTACTTAGTATGTATCTGTTTATTTATTTGCATTAATCATTGAGATAAAGCCTTCATTCTTCTTTATTTTGGCTCCTAGCATAATTGAAATTACAAATTTATTTTTGGGAAACCAGTGACAAAAAGAGCTATGGTTATCACTTCTCCATACTAGTTTCCTACACACAGACATGTAGATTTTGAGGCAATAAACACCCCAAAATGGGGAAAGAGAAAGGTTGATCTCTCAAAAGAAAAAAAAATGATTAACCTCTCAAACATAGTAAGAAATCTTACAAATAAATATCTGTCCTTTAGCTTAAGAAAACAAAGTTAAATACTTAAGAACTTAATCTTAAGTTAAATACTTAAGATTCTTGCATTGATATTTTTCCCCTTAGGTACCTTATACCTAACTATAGAATTATGTGCCTTCTCAATTCTTTTCATTGTTTTCATCCAAATATTTTCTTAAAGTTTAACATGTGTGCAAAAAAGTACAAAATTATTCTGTACATTATGAAGTAATTTTTACACACTGAGCACATGCATGTACTTAGCATTCAGATCAAAACACAGGGAGCTCTCTTGCCCACCACCACCTAAACCGAAGATGCCTTCTGCAAATTAACCCATCAAGGAGAAAGCTTTTAACAGCATGAATTAATTTTGTATAATTGATATAAATGAATCATAGAGTGTGTATGTTTTTGTCTGGTTTCTTTAACTCTGAACTTTACCTATGAAATTCCTTTATTTTCTTGATGTACTTACAGTTTGCTTATTCTCACTATTGTCTGGTATCTGATTATTAATTTTGTTTATTTGTTTATTGCCTTATCACCCTAGGGCATCTCAGTAATGACGTTTTTCTTGTTATTGATAATTTGTGTTGTGTTTTTTTTCTTCTGTTAGTAATTAGTCTTTCTAGGGGTTTATCAATTTTATTAATCTTTTCAAACAACCAACTTTGGTCTAAGTTGACTTTTATTGTGTGCTTGTTTTCTACTTCACTGTACTTATTTTAATTTACTACTCTCTTCCAATTTCCAAGAATGTGATATGGCTGTTAAGAATTCCATTTTATTGAGATAAAAGCATTGATCATGAATCATGATAAAAGCCTCAAAATTCATTAGTCATTTTTAGTCATTTACATGTACATATGTATGTATGCATATTAGATGTTTTACATTTTTAGTGCAATTTAGAATTTTACAAGCTGTGATATGACATATCTACATTATCATTCTAATTCTCAGGTGATTCCTTCTTTTAATTATGGATTATTCAGTAGAATATTCCTTGACTTCCAAATAGTTGGAGTTTTCTAATAATTTTTTCATGGGCCTGGGAAAAATAGTCTGAATTTTATCAATGTCATGAGATTTGTTGAAATTTGATCTATGGGCTAGCAAGTGGTCAGTTTTGTAAATGTTGGGTGTGTATTTTTTATGGGTGCTATGTTCTAAATATACCAATTAATTCATGTGTATTCATTGTATTGTTTATTTATTTTTAAAGTTATTTTTAAGTTTTATTTTGTTTTTAAAATATATTTTTTATTGATTTCAGAGAGGAAGGGAGAGGGAAAGAGAGATAGAAACTCCAATGATGAGAGAGTCATTGATTGGCTGCCTTCCACACCCCTACCTTCTCCACTCTCCCCCCACTGGGGATTGAGCCTACAACCAGAGCATGTGCCCTTGACTGGAATCAAACCCAGGATCTTTCAGTCCACAGGCTGACTCTTTATCCACTGAGACAAAGGCGAGGGTCATTGTATTGTTTAAAGCCTCTGTGTTCTTACTATTTTTGTGTGTATCTGCCTATGCCTACTTTTTCTCTAGCTCTTTTGAAAGGAACCTTAAAATTCCACTATGTTTGTGTATTTGTCTTTCATTTGGTTCTCAAATTTTGCTTTATATATTTTTAAATTAGTGTGAGATTTAGAGCAATATTTCAAATGAGGTGCACATGTGTTGGCTGATAACAATACAACTATGATAGCTTTCTCTTAGTATGTGATAAAATACTGATTTGACCGGCTGATCAAGTGGAAAGGTTGCTGTCTCCTCCTCCCTTCATTGCTGGATGTGTACACCTGAGGTCAAGAGAAAGGACATATTTCTCAATAAACAAACTCTCTTCTTCCATCATTGGACTTTTAGAGCCTCCTAATATATTTTCATCAACCATTTTTTACCTTTATTTTTCAGGATATTTTTGTTGAGTATATGATTTTAAGTTAAAGATTATTTTCTTCAGCACTTGAAAATGATATTTTACTGTCTTTTAGCTTCCACCTTTTTTTTTTTTACATTATTGTCACTTTTTGGAACCTAATTTGTGTCTACCTCCCTGAATGATTTTAACTCCTTTTCTTTGTTTTTAAGCATTTTTACTAAGATATTCCTAAATGTGGCTTTCCTTGAGCTGCTTTGGACTCAGTGAACTTCTTGAGCTGTAGGTTGATATTTGCCGTCTGTTTTTTCATGACAAACCACTCTAAAATTTAGTAGTTTAAAATGATGACTGTTGTATAAGCTATGTTTCTGTGCATTGATTAATTATGGTTGGGCATTCTTTTGAAGGTCATACTTAGGGTTTCTCATGTCTTTACACTCAGGTGGTGGTAGGGTATGGAGTTATTTGGATGCTAGAATGCTCCATCCTAGCTGGGATATCTAAAATGGTTCCTCCACTTGCATATACTATGACTGACTTGGGGTTTCTTTATGCAATTGTTTTTTTACTACAGTGCCTTGTCCTCCAGGGCCTCTTTCTAGTTGTGTAGCTGGAATTCTTACATGTTGGTCAGGGCTTCTAAGAGCTCACAGCAGAAAAATCCTGGTCATTGTAAGACTCAGGCCTGATGTTGGCACAGTTCTATTGTCACCTTTTGTTGCATAAAGCAAAGTTCTGGCTCTTAATCAATAAAGAAGCTACACAGGGCATGGATATCAGGATGTGTAATTCTTTGGAGGAACAGGCTACCAAAATGTTTTTCTTTAGTTTTTGGAAGCTCTTTACCATTATTTCTTTGAATATAATTTCTTCCTCTTTCTCTAGCTAATTTTCACATAAAACAGCAATTGTAGGGATGCTATCTATTTTCTCTGTGTCCAAAATTTTTCTTATACTCTTTTCTGTGTTTTCTCTTCTTTTTCCTTTATTTTCTTCAGTGTGTTTATCTTCTATTTACTAGTATATGTATTCCAAACCATTAATTCTGTGTTCTGCTGTGTCTAATATGTTGTTAAATCTATTGAGGTCTTAACTTTAAGCTTTTTTTTCAGTTCTAGATTTTATATATATATATATATATATATATATATATATATATATATATTTATTTATAATTCTTCAACTTTTACCCTCTCAATTTGTTCCTTCATTTTCTTTTAGCAGCTTCATTATAGTTCTTTCAATGTCTTGTGTTTCTAATGAAATATCTGTATTATCTCTGGATCTGCTTCAGTTGGCTCTTGGTTTGAAGATTGGATGGCCTGCTGGCTTGAGTTTTAGTTTGACCCCTCTCCCCCTTAACCACAGCTTTGTTAGTGCTTTCAGATGCATGGTTGGTGTTGTTTCCACACCTTCTCCTGAAAATTGAATGAATTGGTCACTGTCCCTTCACCAGGGCTAGACCTGCTCTGTTTTGCTTTAGAGAGGCTTTCTGCTGAGTCTTTTTAGCCTCTTCATCTTCCATGCAGCTTTAGAGGGGAAAAGAGCCACCTAAGAGCCGCCATATTTCTATTTTCTCTTCTCAGTCCCATGAGACAACCAAGAGCTTTGCTAATTTTTATCTCCACAGCAGCAGACCTCTTCGGGGGCATAGCCTACATTCTCAGTCTCCTCTGTAAAGGCAGAATCAGCAAATCCCTCTGGGAAAACACTTCTGCAGAAGTCATCTCAGGTTTCTGAAGTTCTCATATCTGGAATAATGCTGTAACTAATTATCCCAGTTTCAGCACTTTTCTGATTTTTTATATTTATCAAAACTGTATAGTTGTTTTTGCTAGAAACGTTACTCTGCCCCCATATAACCCTTATTACCCCAACATTTAAGTGCCTCACATGCTTACTCTCTGCTTGCCCCTTTCCTCAAGAGTTCTGTTGATTCCCTCTACACTTGGCCATGTTTATTACATGAATAATAGTGTTTGATAGACCAAGACTCTCATTAGACTGAATGTTTTTTGAGTAGATAAACACTGGATTATTCACCTGCATATTTTTGGTAATTAGCACTTGGCATCTAAAAATAATTAAGACTATTTTCTTTTATTAAATATATTTCTAGGTCAAAATATATTCTCATTTAACATACTCGATGTTATAAATCAAATATCTATGGAAGCCTAAATTCCTATAAACATATATGACATTCCTAATGTTGATCATCTTGGAATGTGTTCATCCAGAGAAATTAGATAATAGAAAATTGTCAACACATGCTGTTTACAATTGCTTCAGTTGTCTTTTAATAGAAATGCTATGGATTAAAAGTTGACTTAATCGTTTGATTGATTTTAAATATGTGGTTTGCTGATTTACCAATAAAAGAAACAATATCATATTTTTAACTTATAAAAAATGTTGAAGATATGCGTCATCTGATTTTACATTTTTCCATGCCACAATATAGAACCCTTAAATGGAAAAAAAATTATCTATAATAATAAAAGCATAATATGCAAATTGACCTTCCAGACAACCTTCTGGATGAAGCCAGGGCTGTGAATTCCTACTCTTGTACGAATTTCATGCATTGGCCCTCTAGTTGTTATTATATAAAATTAAGTAAAACTGCACAAATATGACAAAGTTTAAAAACTTTATATATTTTTAATCCTGACCTTTGTGGAAAAGTAATAGATTTAAAATAATTGTCAAAGGTAAATATGAATGTATAAGATAAAAAGCTAATAGGTATTAAGTTTAGTTTTATAAAAACTTTTCTTGATCTCTTAAAGAACAAAATACCATATATTTTCCAATGTTCAAATAAATCTATGTGTTCATACTTGAAAATGATAATGTAGACAAAATTAGATGAATATTTAAAAGTCATTGTATTATTGGAATCATGATAATTTTTCCATCTGGTTGAAGTAAACAATCATAAACTCTATATTCCATGTTGAAGTTCATAGAATATAGAGTTTAACTAGCTATGGCCATAGTTTGTGAGGCCCTTCTGTGTGGATAATTTAAACATATGAGAGCAAGACAGCACTTAGCACAATGTATATTATGGTTTTGTGGATGGACTCTCATTTTATTTTATATATTGATTTAATTTTTATTATGTTGAGCTTTTACCTAGATACTTTTTGTTGCCTACCTTATTTTGCATAACAGTACTGGACTAATATTACATACATATTTCACATGACATCACATATTTTTAATGTTAAAGCACTATAAAAAGAAAACAATATTATTGCTTTTTCATCTGTATTTACCATCTTTTTTGAATAATTTTACATTAATATGTAAACATTTGTTGAATTTTTGTTTTATATTTTGTTGTATATTTCCATAATTATTAGCATACTACATTAAAAATGAGAATGACAGATAATATACTTTAATGAAAATAACAGAAGAAAATAAAACAAAGGGTATTGGTGACAAATTTGACAGTTTTAACTTTCAAAGGGAAATGAATGTAGAGAACATGCCCTTGAAAACAGGCATTATGACCTTTTATTTTATAACCATTTACTTCATGTTTAATGAGAATATGGCATATTTTCTCTCAGGTTAGGGGAAAATAATAGCTTTAGACATTATCTTTGACCCTTAAACTATTGAGGGGATATGAATAATGATGAAGTAAGGAGTAGAGAGCAGTTTAAAATAGCCTACTATGTCTCAAATAGGGACATTCAATTGTTAGTGCTAAGAATAACTTCTTATAACTTTGAAATAGCCAGCATAGGTCATTTTCTAAATGGACTATTTGTCCTCTCAGAAGTTTTTTCTTTCCTTTTTTTTTTTAGCTTCAAAATAAAATCTTAGGGCTAAAAGGAGCATCATCACATGCTAGTTTAAGCATCAATTTTGCAGAAAAGAAACAAGCGGTAGATACAAAATCATTGTCCCAAGCCATTTTAATTTAATACAGAGTAAGATATGATATTCTCATTTTCTGTCCCCTTGTGTCCCCACCTTTCCACCTCACAACTTCCGTACACATGTCTCTCTGAAAGACAACTACTTGGTTGGATATTTAGGTGGGGATCCGCTAACTTGTCTACATGGCGGTGCGAAAAGACAACTGCTCACAACTAAAAAGCCACAGTCCTCCAGTCATTTTGACAAAGGTCACCTAATCAATATGGAATCACATGCTCAGCAGTTGTAGTGAGAGCAGATCCACTAAATGACCGGCATGGACCTGTCACCCAGAGCAGACGTTGAGCCTTTGAAAGCACCCTCAGCGTTAGGTGAGTAAAGCAGGCCCTCCGGGGAATCTTAGGCTAAATTAAAGGCAGTGTTCTGCTGTTCCTGGTGACTGAATACTTTAAGGAAACACTTGACATGAATTATTATCCACAATTTTAAAGGCAAAATATTTTCCCAAGACGTAATGAAATTGAAAGTACACATGAGATTTTCTTAGGATTTAAGAAATAAAGTACAAAAAGATTGCTTTATAGATGCATTAAAAATGAAGTCTTATTTTTTACAGTTATGGCTATAAGCATGAACTACCATGTGCATTAATTTAATTGTTTAATGAGTTACAGCTTAGTTTTTTTTCATTAGCAACATTAATGAGTAAATTGTAGTTTTATTAGAGGAAAGATTTCTACATATGTTTATACACACACACACTCAATTTTATTACATAAGAACATTTCATCTGGATTGCTGTTAATTCTAATGGCAACCTTGTGGGATAAATCAAACACATTATTATTTCTCTTTGGCATACCTAAGGACACTAACATATGTAAATCACTCTCCTAAAATTCTCACAAGTGAATTTTAAACCAGAGCTCCTTCCTGGTTGAAGATTTTAGCAATCATAAGTATGCCAATGACTACTTTCAGTAAGGATTCCAAGTTGAAATGTAATTGCATTATGTTATACATGCACTTTCATTTCTAATAACACCTCAAAATAGATTAAGTGCCATTTTATTTAAAAGTCTGTGTGAGACAGTAAGTATTAAAAATATATTGACTTACAGCCAAGAAAATGAAATAAAATAAATAAAAATGCATCTCTCTTGCCACTTTCTAGACTTAATATCCTAATTGTCTATTTTACTAATAAGGTTTAAAGGTTCTGCCGGGTTCCAGTGGTCCATCTGGAGTAGGTTTGAAGTGTGCTGAGGAAGGAAGAGGAAGATCCGATTAGAAAACGGCATCACCATGCCTAAACCGGTTTGGCTCAGTGATAGAGCGTTGGCCTGTGGACTGAAAGGTCTCGGGTTCCATTCCAGTCAAGGGCATGTACCTTGGTTGCGGGCACATCTCCAGTGGGGGGTGTGCAGGAGGCAGCTGGTCGATGTATCTCTCTCATTGATGTTTCTAGCTCTCTGTCTCTCTCCCTTCCTCTCTGTAAAATATCAATAAAATATATATTTAAAAAAAAAAAAAAAACCTTTCTACGGTTGCCTTGAGTCCCCAGGGTTTATGCCCATCAAGGCAGACATAAATGGTAACATCACAAAAATCAAAGCCGTGTACAACACCGACTGGCCAAACTCTGGACCCTGCAGAATGTCCTGGAGGCGGAGAAGGACATGTATGGAGCAGAGCGGCCCAACGTGGGAGTCCCGCTGGTGCTGATGAGGC
This sequence comes from Vespertilio murinus, assembly GCA_963924515.1. NCBI lineage: Eukaryota > Metazoa > Chordata > Mammalia > Chiroptera > Vespertilionidae > Vespertilio > Vespertilio murinus. The sequence goes on along the minus strand of OZ004709.1, from coordinate 45,576,032 downwards.
TGAAAAGGAGGCTCCACTTCATCTAGATCTTCCTGCAGGGAATCTGTTATGGGGAGTGGGCCGAAAGCCAACCCCAACCTCATCTGCGTCAATGCCACCAAAGCCTGAGAGATGGCCCTTAGGAAGTACTGGCTGGATGGTGCAAGAGATCTTCCAGACAGCTCTGTGGGCCCCCCCTACAAGCCCCACTTCCTGAAAGCCTCTTTAAGGGCCAGAACATGATGGAGGAGGAGGACTGCCTGGAGAAGGTCCCCCTGTTCCTAGTCAGCTACACGGCCACCATTGGCGTCATCTACGAGATGTACACCAAGGTGAGTTCAGAACTACCCTACAAGGTGTAGGCGTGCACATCGCTAGCACTTGCAAAAACAGACAAGCCAGAATCACTGCGGAGCAATCTGGCAGGCCACCTTGGCCTGTGTCCCCCAGAGCAGCCTAGAGTCCGGCTGGGGTTGCAGGGGACAGCCCTGGTTTCTGAAAAGTCATTTTTGGGCTCTATCCTAACAGAGCAATAAATAACCATCCCGCTTCTGAATCACCTTTAATTTCACAGCATCACAGACTAACTGCCTTCATTTCAGCGTGATAAAAATCAGTTAATGTTGCTAATAAGTCAAGTCCTAGGGTTTTCTGCCCTGGTTCCCCCACGTGGTACATGACCATGGGGGAGCCTTGTCAAACACCTCATTTAGAAAATGAGGATCTGGTGCAGTGATGTTCCAGGTCATGTAAGGACCACGAGGAGTCTGATTTGAAATTATACAGGATTTTTTTTTTTTAAAGCAGACCGCTGTGTGCTCTCCTGTGGTTGCACAGCTCAGTGTCACAACGCTGTTAGCATAGACCCTGCTCTTTCCTACTGTCTTTTTCCAGACAGTTTTTTTTTTTTTGTAGTTGAAAACAACCAGCAAGACTTTGATGACCTTGGCCAAGGGGACTTTATTTTAAAGCTATCAGATATGAGTAACTGACCACAGATGACTGAATTTGCATTTTTCTGCATAAGCCTACCCCCTAAGAAACCACCTATCATGTGTGTTCTCTCAGAGTGGAAACCAAGAGCCCTCCTGATGCTGAGACCCAGGAAACACCTTGCTGCCTTAACTATCCCTCCTGGCACTAATAAGAGCTGTATTTTGGAAGGGTTGTATTGAATAGAGGGACCCTCAAAGATGTATGCTAAAACCCAATGAGGAACAATTGGTGATTTTTATGCAAACACTAAATAATTCTTAATAAATAAATCTCTGTTTTGGGATCACAAAAACAAACATTTTGGAGATAGTGAAGGGTAATTTGTCCAGACTGTTGAGAGCTCAGAATTAGAGTCTAATTGGGATAGAAATCCTGCTAATACCTGATGCCTGAAATCTAAGCACTCTTAGGTTTTCTAGTTCAAGTTTTTAGAGGCTGCCTACTAAAAAAATCCTGGTTGGAAAGTGTCTGTATAGAAGCCTATAAGTATTTGCTGTGTTTACCTCTCTGTAAGGAATATGGAATAATGTTAAATGCCTCATGTTCTCAAGAAGCTTGAATTTTAAAATAAAAAATAAAGAAGAAATATAAAAATTAAAAATAAAAGAAGACTTGAATTTTAAGGGTGAAATCAGGCAGGCAGTGAGTGGTTAGGAGCTAGCACAGATTGCAAGGGGATGCCCATGGAATTGAACCTAACCCAGCACTTGTACATCCCCCCAAAGGTCCCAGATTGTGAGAGGGTGCAGGCTAGGTTGAGGGACCCACCCCCTCCTGTTCATGAATTTTGTGCATTGGCCTCTAGTGTATATATAAAAGCTTAAGCAACCATTTGACCATTCAACCTCAACCAGGAGCTATGATGCACACTGACCACCAAGTGGCAGATGCTCAACACACAGTCATGGAACCATGGAACAGAATGATGAATCTCAGAGGGAAGAGGGAAGGGGAAAGGGTGGGAAGAAATGAACCAAAGATTTTATATGCATTCTAGAGGCCCAATGCATAGATTCATTCACCTGGTGGGTCCCTCGGCCTGGCCTGCAGGGATCAGGGCAAAACTGGCAGTCTGACATTCCCTGAGGGGTCCCAGATGGATTGAGAGAGGTTGCAGGCCAGGTTGCATGATTCCATGAATTGGGCTTCTAGTATTGAGATAAAGAATAATACAAGTGTTTGTTTTTTTTTCCCTCTGTTCATGTTACCCTAGGTATGGAAACTGAGACTATGCTTAGTTCTTCAACATGAACATATTTTTATTCAGAATGAATGTAGATCAATAGAAAGACTTTCAAATAAAATCAAATAATATATATCATTATAGAATGGCAAAATATTTAATATGAATATACAAGAACATTTATAGAAAAAGTAGGCCCTAGCCGAAACCGGTTTGGTTCAGTGGTAGAGTGTTGGTCTGCGGACTGAAAGGTCCCAGGTTCAATTCTGGTCAAGGGCATGTACATTGGTTGCGGGCACATCCCCGGCAGGGGGTGTGCAAGAGGCAGCTGGTCGATGTTTCTCTTTCTTCGACATTTCTAGCTCTCTTTCTCTCTCCCTTCCTCTCTGTAAAATATCAAATATATATATATATATATATATATATATATATATATATATGAAAAGAAAAAGTAGGCCCTCTAAAATATCAACCCCTAAAAATGCAGATGATAAATCTTTTGAATCTTTGACAATACTTCTTTTATAAAACAAATTAGTACAACTTTACCTCAATTGCACACATTTCTAGACAACAAAAAACCCTAGGCCACTTATAAAATCTACAATAGCAATGTCACCTGTATTATGCTATGTGAAACTCACATGTAGTTAGTTTTGGAGAATAAAGAGCTGATATGGTAACTGTGAACTTCACAGAAGCACTCAGTGAATCCTTTCTGAAGGGACAACCTGTCCTGTGAAATAAATGTGTCCTGTTTCTTCTTGAATAACATTAAAGAAAATATTTTATCAGAAATGCCCTGATTTGGTTAGAGAGAAGGAAGAAAATAGGTAGGTGTATTTCTAGTCCTCTAAATTTTGTTTATTAATTATTTAGCTATGAATGGTCTATATTTTTGTATATGTCCATGCATACACAAATATCTACACTAATAAAATAGAAATATGCAGATTGACTGTAACTCTGTGACACCCATCAGCCAATCAGGACTGGATATGCAAATTAACCCAACAAATATGGTGGGTTAATTTGCATACACAGGCACCAAATGGCCGGGCTAGTCTGGGAAGATGAACAGGGCAGCCAGGAAAAGGAATGCCCATTCTTGAACAAATCTTTGAGCATCAGGCCTCTATAATAAATGTACACTTATATTTTCATTTTGCCATATTTACTATTCAATTTCTTTCTAAATTCTATCCCAAATCCAAGAACTAGGTGTTGTTTTAAATCCAGTGCTATGTAATACTATTTCTTCTAAAGTTATCTTGACATATAATTTTTATAAATTGATCATTATTTTTGTTAAAATATAGCAACTCATAGTATTTAAAATCACAATCTAAAATATCTAAGTTTAAGAAAGCAAATCATTTTAGAGATATAATACATTGCCTTATATATTTCAAGGTCCAATTCCATACAAAATTGTCTAATTGACCCAATTAATCAACAATTGACCATAGTTGCCTAATTGGTCAATTACTGTGTAGGGATAATTACATTCAGTTCAGGAATATCTGGCAAACATGTATACTTAAAGAAGTAGTCAGTCTAAAAAATAAAATCCTTCATAACATGTCTTCCAAGGACGTGGATGAATGAAATTCTAATTGGCAAGCAGAAAATATTTAACATAGTTTAAAGAAACATTAATCACCTGGAAGAATACTTTCTATATCATCTAGAAAGGACAAGGATCAATTGCTAACAAAATGTGTATGTTTCTAAACATCTTCTTATATGAAAAGCAACTTGACCAAAGAATGGTTCTCACCCTTGCCAGTGCCAGACCCCCTTGGATTCATGTCCTACCTAGCGAAACTCTTGACCGCTTTGCCATAATGGGTTGTTAATAGAAACAACTGACATAGTAAAAATAGCTATCACCGCTCCCCATCAGGGTTTGATCTAGAGCAACTCTAAAATGAATAATTCACAGAAGAAGGAAGAGAGAAATATGCTATTTGCACTTCTCATACTTTATAGATAATGGCCCTCAGGACATCAGACAGACATTCTAGAATTAGCACTTTTTTGACATAACATAAATCAAACTAAAGTAGCAGTAACCTTTGTTACCACATGGTTTACTGAAAAATAAAGCACCTCAAAATCACACCGATTAGCAGACAAATACCTTCTGTTAACACAGATGCTAAGTACTTATTGATTTAGTTTTACCTTCTAGTGGTCATTAAGGCCTGAAAAAAAATGACCACAGCACCATAAATCATTATCATGCTGAAACATTGATTAAGTACCTGTGTGTACATAAAGGCATTTGGTGAAAGCAGACAAGGCATATCATGTAAAAATGTGAACAGTTGGAGGATGTGATGATGAGAGAGATAATGTGAGGCAGATGTGGATAGAAGGGGTAGTGCTGGCCCAAAGCCTCTGGGTCAGACTCTCCAAATCTAATGGTAGACCATTGAGCGTGCCCAGGACCTCAGTATGTGTGACTATTTGGCATGGGACTTATCTTATATTGTCAAATATAGTGCTACATCAAAATTAGATCTGTCTTCAATAATCCATGCATCTACATAAAACACATTAAAAGTATATTTGTTTGCATTTTTTTATCTTTTTGTTATTTATAAATGCTTTTATTTTAATAAGTTGGCTAAACATTTTTTTAAAAATCTGAATATAGTGCAACCTTTTTATTTTATTTTGGTGTTGTCTTGGCTTTTAATCCTTGGGAGGGCCTGGGTTTGTAGACCTTTCTTGTTTCCTCCTTATCCCAGGCAAGGAGAGGGTAGTTGATCAGTTATAATGACCTGAGAAATCTGTCCCAGTTTGTAAGGAGGCCGACATAACTTTCAAAACCATGAATAATTGCAAAATGCCTTGCCTATGCTGTCCCTCCCATGATTTTCCCTTAACCACCTGACATTAAAGAACTTCATGATTTCAAAGAAATGGGCTCTGCCCTAATCTTCAAAAGAGCCAGAGTGCTCACCAGGGCAAGTGCTTTTTTCTTTCCACCCTGAACCCTCACTGGCAAGCACAAAGCCACACACATCAGGGCTGATTGAAGCATAAAAAAGCAAATCTCTTGCCCTGAGAATCAGACTCTGGCTTTAGGCTGCAGCTCAAAACAGAAATGATCTGTGCCGAACAGAAAGCAACCTAAACAGATGCAATCCTCAGTGACAATCAGGAGAGAGAACACTGAGGCAGAAGAAGGAAAACATGCTAAGGGCAAGCCGACATTCAAGCAACTGCACAGGCACTGAACCCATAAACTAAATGAAGCATTAACTGGTTACAGGATTTCAATTTGAGTTCGGGGATGAGTGAAATGCTGTGTATTGAAGACGCAAGGAAGTATGCAGACCAAACTGAACATTGAAATCAAACCTTTACACACTACCTTTTCACCTTCTTCAGACATGGTTCAGAATTTGACCATAAGTGATAAACAGTTGTACTAGTATACCTGGTACATCCTGGAAAGGACATAGTAAGGGTGAATGTCTTACATATTTCAAAAGTGAACGTCTTGACTCAGAAAGCAAATTAGTGAGTGTAATCATAATCTTCAGGCTTATAAGCATACATTAGTTCAAAAACTGTTCGCCAATACTTTCTTATCTCATACTAGAGGCCCTGTGCTCGAAATTTATGCAAGGGGCTCGGCCCTCGAAGCTCCTTTGGCTTTCCTGGGCCCTCACAGCCCTGGCTTCATTCAGGTCGTCCAGAAGGACATCCTGTAGGTTGTTCGGCTGTCTGGTCTAATTAGCATATTACACTTTTATTATTATTGATATTAATTTGTTCAAACATTGATTGAATGCTCATTATATAACACATGCTAAACTAGGCTCTTGGCATTTCAAGATAAGGACAGGTCTCTGTAGTAATGAACCTTATGCTCATAAAGAAGAATTAAAATAATAGAGGTGATGATGAGCAAGCGTGACTTCTATTTTTGCATACCTACCAGAATGTTTTAATAATGTCTAGATCTATATACCATGCCCATAGCACACATAGCCTAGCATTCCATGGGCCTGAACAAGCCCACAGTCCTCTTTTTGTTTGTTTGTTCATTTGCAAAACATAAACTCTTGCTCTTAGGAGACATATTTTTGAGTTATTTGCATATACTAGGGGCTTTGAACATTTATCTGGAGAAAAGAGTGGGATGTTTTACTTGGGCAAGAAGTAATGTATAAGAATCTTTTTTTCTAGGGATAAGCTTGTGGGACCCAAAGATCTTGTTTTGGGGGAATCCAGTCCCAAGAACTAAAGCTATCACCATTCTCTTGACTGAGGACAGATACTAAGATTTTTAAGAAAACAGGCAAAGTTAAAATAATTTGGTTTCCAATTATATTGGCTTAGTTTAAGTATGTGAGTAAAATCAACTTATACAAGTTGGGATATGAAGAGTAGTACCCAGAGGTATATAATAGACTAAATATGTTTAGAGAATGAAGTAATTTTTTAACATAAAACATTGGCTTGCAGAAAATAAGAGTGTGTGGCTTTCCTAAAAAATTATAGAATTTGAGAACACTTTGTATTTTTCTTAAGTTTTGAGTTCAAAGCAGTCTGATAACATATTTTTACATCAATATAGTCTGCTCTGAAGCACACAATTAAACATAAATATTTTCCCTATGTGTGTGATTGTATGCAAATGTATAAAAATATTTTCAAGTCTAGTGCTCATTGCATTCTATCTGCAAACACATGCTTCATGTTGACAAGGAATAACATGCAAATATTTTACAGTCTCCACACAAAACAATATTGATAAAGAATAAAGAAGTGCCTTGAATAGATCTCACATTTGCAATATGCTGAAGCAAAAATTCAATTTTTAAGTAGTTTCAATAAAAATAACAGACTAAAATCAAACCAACTCAATTATAGGGTATCTGTTTTTCAAATTAAATTGGGAGAGGGCTATACACAAATGAAAGGTTTAGTGGGAAATATTTTTCTTTCAAATACAGAATATTCCCTGTTCATTAAATCATATCCATAAAAAAACCAGTGTGCTGATACCTGTACCAGTGTAGAAGAAGGTTGGCACTGGTCATCAAAAGTTTTAGCCAAACAACCAGGGCTGTGCAAGGGGGCGGAGTCCAGGGTCCTGAGCCAAATGGAGAGTGGCAGCTGGAAAACAAGTGATCCAGAGGGTGTGATAACCTTATGTCTGAAAACACTAATAAAAAGTCTAGATTGTAAGAACAATCAATAGTACTAATAATTGATAAACAGGTATTGATCCTAGGTGAAGTTCCCAAATACTTAAAACTCATGAGAATCTTTTTTAAAACCTGGTTTTATTGATTTTTGGAGAGAACAAGGGTGAAGAATAGAAAGATAGAAACATTGATGATAGAAAATCATAATCAATTGGCTGCTTCCTGCATGCCCCCCACAGGGGATCAAGTCCATTACCTGGCATGTAACCCTAATCAAACCAGTGACCTCTTGGTTGTGGGGCCATGCTCAATCACTGTGTTACACTGGCCAGGGAAGAATAATTTTTATAATTACATTGATACTTATACAGGTGACACTGATTTAAACCAAGGAGTCAGAGATGTGATCAGATGGGGGATGTTAATTTATTATTTTAGAATAATGGCAGAAACGTGATTCTGATTCAAGTTTCTTTGTAATATATTTAGGCATATATATATATATATATATATATATATATATTCCAATAGGAAAATATTATTTGTGACTAAAGCCCAAATTCAAGTGTAATTAATTAGTAAAAAGAAAAGGGGGGCCTTGGTTGTGTATATGTATGAATAGAAAGTGAACACAAGCAGAGGCACAGAGCTAGAATAAATCCCCCAGGCATTTCCGTAGTTAGGAGCAAGAACAGCTCTGGAGATGGGCTAGATGCAGGCCAAGGAAAGCCTTTAGTGTGGGGTTGGCAGTGCTTCAAATTTCATGTGTGGGGATGGGACCAAGAGCATCTCAGTTAATCTTTTTGATAACTTTTTGTGCCATAGGAGACACAGTTACCCTTGTTTATTATATTATTGAGAGAATTGCCCAAAGGAGGAATAAAGAAAACTGGGAGAAATCATAAATGAAGCCAATCATGAACCGCTGCACCCAGACCCAATTTCACATTCTCTCCCTCTCTCTCTCTCTCTCTCTCTCTCTCTCTCTCTCTCTCTCTCACACACACACACACACACAATGCTCAGTGTTTATGAAATGAATGAATGAACAAACAAACTTTAGTCATCTAAAAGATGGACTTAATTTGAAAATATCTGCTTGCAATTCAATTCTAGGAAAAATAACAGGGACTACCAAGACTTTAGAAAAAGAAGAGTAAAGAATATCAGCCCAACCAGTATGGCTCAGTGGTTGAGTGTCAACTTATGAACCAGGAGGTATTGGTTCAATTCCTGGTCAGGACACATGCCCAGGTTGTGGGTTTGATCCCCAGTAGGTGGTGATTATCCCACAGCACTGATGTTTCCATTTCTCCTTTTCACTTTCTCTCTGAAATATATATATATACTTTTAAAGTATTTAAAAGTATCATAGAGAAAAACATAAAGTTATTCAGAATTATTTTTGTCTACCCTCCTAAAATAAATATAGGTTCATATTCACCAATGGTAATTGTTAAAAAGTTCAGGAAAAGGAAAGGAAAACAAAAACCATATCATATTCCTGCCCTTTTGTATGTTATAGCCTAATTATGACAGAAGACACAAATATGAAAACAGGGATTATCCGGACAAGGTCACATGTTCTTAAATGTAGTCTTTGATGATGATTGCCCTGGTTTGTCCACATAGGATTTTGGCACTCTTCCAAATTTCTCATGACTATTTCGGGAACCCTAGAGGACCATTTTCCCATGTCCTCTAACTCTGCTGCTCCATTGCAAGTCAGCCAAGCCTTCTCTGGCACTCCTGGTTCTCAGGAGGCATCATTCCAGTGAGCACAGTTCACCACCAGTGAAATCAACTCTGCTAACAAGCATTGTGATTTCTCCTTTGTCATCCTATCCAAAGCTTAGAGTTCCTTCCTAAATTCTACAATACACATGGTTAAAACTCAGAGATAAAAAGGAAAGTAAAATTAAGAAAAGCAATTAGCCGAAACCGGTCTGGCTCAGTGGTAGAGCGTCGGTCTGCGGACTGAAAGGTCCCGGGTTTGATTCCGGTCAAGGGCATGTACATTGGTGGCGGGCACATCCCCAGTAGGGGATGTTTCTCATCAACGTTTCTAGCTCTCTATCTCTCTCTCTTCCTCTCTGTAAAATATCAACAAAGTATATATTTTTTTTAAAAGAAAAGCAATTAAAGCTGCTTTTAGATAAGAGTAATTTCAGAGCTCAGAGGTTCCGATGTATAGAAATTATAGATTGACTTGGTTTGTCCTAGGCAAAGGCGAATGGGATATGGCAACTTCTAACACTTTAGATACAGGTATTAGTATTGTTTCATCGTAGAGTTTTTCTATGGGTAGAAATTTTTGAATACTGTCAGGTACTATTAGACTTTTAAAGCATTATCTAATCCATATATATCCACAAAAATTGTCCAGGAATGTGTATAGTGACATTATTCATAATAACTAAAAATTTGAAACAACACAAATGTTTATGAACTGGTGGATAGGTAAACTAAAATGAAATATTATTCAGCCAAGAATGAATTGCTGATACAAACATAGCTGACATTTGAATGCATTATGCTAAGTGAAAGAAGCCAGGCCCCAAAGGCTGCCTATTGTATGATTCTAGTCATTTGAAATCCCCAGAACATACAAATCCAGAAAAACAAAAAGAAGCTAGCAGTTGCCCAAAGAAGGGGAGGGGGGACTTGGAAAGCACAGGTGTACTTCCCTGGGATGATGGAAATGTTCTGGAATTATATATTGGTGATGATGTCACAACATTATACATATACTAAAAAGTACTGAATTGTATACTTAAAAATCTTTAAAATGGTTAGTTTTGGGTTATAGGAATTTTATCTTTAAAAAGGTGGAAAATATGATCTAAACCAGTATACCTTATAATGCTTTAAGTTAAGAATGTTAAAGGTAACTGTTTTAAATATATATTTTATTGATATTTTACAGAGAGGAAGGGAGAGAGAGAGAGAGCTAGAAATGTCAATGAGAGAGAAACATTGACCAGCTGCCTCTTGCACATCCCCTACTGGGGATGTGCCCACAGCCAATGTACATGCCCTTGACCGGAATCGAACCCGGGACCTTTCAGTCCGCAGACCGATGCTCTACCACTGAGCCAAACCGGTTTCGGCAAAGGTAACTGTTTTAAAGTGAGAAAACGTAATGTTATAAAAATTAACTAATGTATTCTTGAACATTTTATGAAGAAATCAAGAGCTGATTCCAAGCTATTGTATTCCCTTTGTACCATAAATTTCACATGTTAAATCTTAAATCATTTCCCAGTGAAATGGACCAGAATCAACGATACATGGTAAAGTTAACTTTGAATGTATCCTTATTCTGTTTCCCATTAATATTTTCATAAACCATATATATTTGAAATTTCCAAAGTGTCCCTCCAAGTTTTTTTTCCCAATCCTGTTTCCTTTCTATTACTGTATTTTAAGTTTCTATAGGACAAACATCCTATATATCCTTCTTTACATTTTCCAAAGTGCAAACTCAAGGCACACTTCCCTACATATTTCTTGCATGAAATAATGTGACCTTTTATTGATATGTAGTATCTTATTTTAAGAGTTTACTGATCCCCTTAAGTAACATGCTTTTATAAGGTTTATATAACTGATATTTGCTTACAATATTTTGGTTTTATTTATAGGAATCAAATATGTATGGCATGTCAGTGTTATTATTTTAATTTCTAGAACCTTTGCAAATGAAAATAACATATTAAAAATTAGGCTTACCATTTAAAAAACATATGCATATGAGTCCAGGGATGAGCTTTCTCTACCTGGTTCTCAGGTATAGCCAAGTTGACAAGCATTGATTTAAACTAAACAAAAAGATGTAATGCTGGCTCTGCCATGGAATTCTCTGAATTGAAATTTTTTTAAAAAAAATTGAGTTTTAAAATTCAAATAAGAAGAAATAAACTTGTAAAAAATGAGGCATACATTTTTGTGATGTAGTAAATTCATTTTCAACTAATCATGCAGTTGTTCTCTTGCTTAGAGCTCACTTTCAGATTCAGAAGATCCACTTGACCTTGGAAATGTGTTATTTCTCCTGTTTAGCTCTTTGTAGAATAGGATAACATTGAGTTCCCAGGAAGCGATGGTAATGTCAAAAATTACAGCCTCATAAAAGCTTTAATTCTCACCATAAAAATAATATATAAAGTAGAGAACTATGAGGGTGCCTCACATATTGCAATGTCAGGTTTAGGAGCACTACTATAAAATTTATAATACCTATCTATTTGATAGTGGGGAAGAGCCCAAAAAGTGTTGGTTAAATATAGCCAGGTTATAAACAAGTGAATGCCTTGGGGAAAGAGAGTTAGGAGCATGTTTTGTGGTACAAATGAATGTGAGAAACCTGATGTTTAAAAACCTTATTTCTTTAAGATACATCTTTAAAACTTAACTTTTAGTATCAAAACATGGTGAACCAAAGTTACAAATTATGGAATGCCAATTGGATATATGGGGGAGTAGAGAGTTGTGATTAAATAAGACACAGAAATAAGAAAGTGATTCCACCAAATTTGTAGATGATTAGTATAATCACAAGAGGCTTGAACAAGGATCTACAAGCTCAGTATACCACCTGCCGGATGAGGGGATGAGGAAGAATTAGGTCTGCTGGCCAGTTATGTGCCTCAAATCCCAGGTTTCCAGCTGATCCTGATCCACTAGATCCTGTTACTGCCATTCCATTTCTGGTTGAGATTTGTCTTGAGATTCTGTCTCTGCATTATTGGACTAGAAGACAGGTTGTGTTCTGACACCAAATAGATAAGCAGGGCTTTTCTTGGATTAATGTGGACTAATCTCCACCAGGTGAATAGAATAGATCTTAATAGCTCTATTCAGCAACAGCTCTTTTTGTCTAGGCCGAAGGGCTAGGCAAACTATGGCCCATGGGCCGGATCTGGTGAATAAAACTATTGAATAAAAAATAAAAAAAAGACCATACCCTTTTATTTTTATTTTTTTATTTTTCTTTTCATTTTTCTTCCGGAGATATAGGAAAGGCGAGTGGCAGCTGCAGGTACCATGCTCACCTGCGCTGTCAAAGTCTCTCCAGGTTGCTCTCTCATGCAGTGACCCTTTTATGTAATGTGTTTACTTTGAATTTATATTAGTTCACACAAACACTCCATCCATGCTTTTGTTCCAGCCCTCCGGTCCAGTTTAAGAACCCATTGTGGCCCTCGAGTCAAAAAGTTTGCCCACCCCTGGCTAGGGCTTTGTATGTAGACAGATGTCTTTGATGGTTTTTTTATTCAACATTTTTGCCATTTATAAACAATCTATTTCAGTCAGGATAATTATAAAACCTACAGATTTGCTTTGGCTGGGTCATCTGCTACTTGTGAAGTCTTTATTTCATACCCACAGTGCTTCCCTAGGAGAAATTTTACTTCCACTCTAAATATTTTTTATCTTGTCTAAATTTTGGAAACTACTTTTTCCCAGATCATGTTTTTGTTCACCCCAACTCTCAACCCACCCTCAGTACAGCTCCTGTACCTCTTGGAACTGCCCATAACCTCCATGATCTAGTCCAATGGTGGATGCTACTGGGAAAGCAAACATCAAACAAATGAAAACAACCCCAAAATGAATATTACTTAAGAGGTTTTGTTAGGAAAAAAACCTAGTACCCTGTCTCGTCAAAGAAAACTCTGGAAGTTTTCTGAATATTTTGGGAAAGGTTTTATTTATTCTGAGGGCCTCTATTTCTACTGTGATCATAAATAAGAGAGTGTATGTGTGGTAGACATTTTTGTTTTCCGGGTCCCGCACAGAAAGCAACAGGTTCCTGAGTGGAGGAGCTAGGGATTAAGAAATTAGAGAAAGAAAGAGACAAGCGACAGAAATAGATTCAAGCTGGGTGCTGGGTGGCTTCCTGTCCTCTGATAGAGAGACAGTGACACTCACCTCAGACAACACTGCATATTTATTGGTTTCCCAAAGGGATTTTATGATCAAAAGGATTTTCAGGTGTGCCCAAATCCTATTCACCAGGATCTGGGTAAGCTCCTTATTTTTTGGTACAAGATTTAGCATAACAAGACCTGGGTGGGTCAAGGTTCTTTTTGTTCCTCAATCCAAGCACATGGATCAAGATAAGAAATCAGAACTGATAACATGATTCTGCCAGTGCCCTTGGGCTCAGCTGATTAAAAGAGTATCCATGTGCTTTTCCAGACGGCTCTCTACAGGTATGTTCCTGGCCAAAACTATTGGCCATCCCTTCACAGGACATGAATTACATTAAGATGAAGCCAACTACATGGATGCCTAGCAAAGTACCCAACAAATGTGGATCCATGATGACTTTATTAAACCAGTAGATCAATAGATCAATAAACCTGATCTTCCCTTCATTTTTTTTATAAAAATTAATTAATATATGTGTGTATGCGTGTATTTGAATCTGATTCTCTATTACTCACTGCTATTATCACATGTTCAGATTTATTTCATATGTTATTAATTTTACATATGTTACATATGTTATCATTAGATACAACATTATACTTGTTACTTCAGTTATCTCAATTTTATTGCAGTGATCCAGTTGGCTAACCAAGCCCAGTTTCTAGGCTTATTTTGAACATATTTTATCCTAGTGACACCCGTGCTGTGGAACCAGTTGCTTTTCGTTCATGGTGTTTTGTTATGGAGTGCGGTGTCCCGTCCTTCAGCCCCCATTGACTTAATCCTTCATGTCACACACAGTTGTCCTGCCCTTTAGGAGCTTGCAGTCTAGTGAAAGATTTTGCTCTAGCTTCTGCTTGGCTTTAGGCAATGACACATCCCTTACTCTTCCCCAGGCTACCACAGAAAGTGTACACAATTTCACAAGTGAAATAAAAAAGAAAATCTTACAGTGAAATAAGCAAAACATATTTACCACCCATTTCTTCCTCTGCAAAGAGGATCCATTATGGCCTTTCCAGCCTATTGTGAAGAGCTGGAGCTTCTTCTGGCTGCATGGAGGAGTCGGATAGTGTTTGCTTCACAGAAGCCCTTCTCCCCATGCACCTGGATGGAAGTTTAATATGCTGCTGAGTTCTTGTTTTGCACAGGAAAGCAGTCGCGAAACACATGCCATGGCGAACACCTGCTCTCTAGCCATCTCAGTATTTTTGAACACTGCAAAAATAGGCAGAGAGTAGGTACAGATACAATTATTGCTACAGATTTGTAATTTTCAAAGGAAAATTGCAGCTTTCATTGCTGCTGTCTAAATTTAGACAGACGAGAGCAGAATCAGCAAAGATTTTGATGTTATATCTGTATAATTTAAGAGTTTGCATCGTAATCTGTCTTTTTCTTCTTTTGAATATTTTAGAGGATGTAGATATTTTAAAGAATAAGTTTCAAAACTACCTAAGTTATGCTTGGTTTCCCTGATGTAGTTTATTTAGTCATTTTATGTCTGAGAAGTGAACGTAACACTGAGAAAGGGAAGTAGTACTGAAGGAGTGGAGTTATTCTAACATGACATTGAGAAGCCAGTGGAAGCTGTAGAAATGTTCCACCAAAAAACAAATAGGCACAGCAAGTCTTGCATACAATTTCAGGACACTGTGGATTATACTCTATGCATTCAATATCTTATACATTAAATTGCATTCCTTTTCCAAAATCATAAATAAAAGATATATTTTCGGGAAAAAAATAAATCCAAAGGTAACTGTGATTTGAAGAACTACCTTTTTAGCCCCTTCTAGCAAATAAAACATTCTTTAAGAATAAAACTTTTCTTTGTTCCTAATTACATAACTTTCAGTATAGTCAAGTTCTTATTCCATTATATATAAATAAAAATTCAGCAAATAT
Organism: Vespertilio murinus; assembly: GCA_963924515.1. Classification (NCBI taxonomy): domain Eukaryota; kingdom Metazoa; phylum Chordata; class Mammalia; order Chiroptera; family Vespertilionidae; genus Vespertilio; species Vespertilio murinus. The sequence continues at coordinate 45,560,858 of OZ004709.1, read as the reverse complement.
ACACTTCTTCATTTACTTTAAAGTATTTCAGCTCCTGTGCATGTGTAATAAACATATTTGACAAATGTGTCTATATGATAATGTGAACATTACCCCTAATATATTCTTGTTGTTTTCTATAAAAGAAGCTCAGGGACTTTAAAGATACTTTGAAGAGGTTATTAATTAACCCTATTTTGTTGGCCTGTGCTTGGTTGTATTTAGGATCTTTAATATAGGGGTTTAATAAAAACAAAAAATGCTTTTTTCTCCTCATCTTTCAGGAGGCCTGCCTATATGTTAGTGTCCAGAGCTGGCCAGGTGGATCTACAATATCATGAGTATTTTAGGATCTGTCCTTCTGCTCAACATTAACGTTACATCTTCACAGCGTCCTCATGGTTACACATGGGTGCAATCATTTGTCTGCACAGAGGCAGGAAGGAAAGCATCAGAAAATGAGGGTGGTTTGCTTATGTAAAAGGCACATTCTCAGTCCAGAACCATATCATTATAAGTAACTCAAAGCCAAGAATGTATATGAACACACAATGGCTATGCTCCAAAGAGTACTGTGAATCTGCTAGGAAAGAAGAGAGTCAGACTGGATATCCAAGGCAACCAGCTAGCAGGTTCTGTGACAATCACCAACATTTTCATTCTTATGATTTTTTATTCAGTTGCTTTTTATGTACCTTCTCTTTGGGATATACTTCATATCACTTAGATGAATTACTCTCCTTACAGAACTTAAAATCTTAACAATGAGATAGTTTGCTAAGTAACTAATGATAAAAATGTTGTAGATATAAAATTTATGAAGGATGTGTGAAAGAAATATACCGGTACCTAATTCAGGTGGGAATGGAGGAGAGTAAATTAGATGACATTAGTAGTCTTTTTCACAAAGAATGAGGATAAAAATGCTTTCCTGGAGGTCATTATAATGTTACCTGTATTTGAGGTGTGTTTGCTATTTGCCAGACAGATGCCTTCTTTAGCCCTCATAACTTTATAAGTAGTACAGTTATCCTTATTATAGGATGAAAGGTAGATGTTCAGAGAGGTCAAGTAATTTTCTCAACATGTTTTGCTGAGAATGTAACCAGCTCTCTTCAATGCCAATGCCCACACTTTTAACGTAAGTAGCACTAATGTGTCTATAAGCAAAAATGTGGAAACATAAACATAACTTTCCATGGAAACAAAAAGAACTGCTGTTGAGGGGTGGAGAATTACAGAGTTCAGTGTTTCTAGAGAATAATTTGACTCATGAATTCTCAAAAAAGATATTTAGAGAGGAATCCTGAGCTAGCTGACTTAATAATCCAATTCAGGAGATTCATCCAGAGGGACATTAAACTTTAACATCCATATAAGTAATTGGGGAGCTTATTAATATCAGATTCAGGAGTTTGAGAGTGAGGCCCATGACCCTGCATTTCAATCTAAAAAGTCTTCCCAGAGATATTCAAAAGCTGCTGATGCTGTTGACCTTGAGTAGGAAGGTCCTTGATAATTCTGGAGGTTCTAGAAAGTATATTTTAAGGGACATACTGGAACCTCACAACCTGATGGTTGAAGAACAAGACAAGCTTTGACATAGGAAAACCAGTTAATGGAGTGTAGTTGCATCGCCATATTAGTGAAAAGAGGAGATGAGAAACTGCCATGTCAGCAGTTGATTCATGTACGTGGACATTGTGGGGTGCAAAGTTGTAGGAGCCTTTGTCTCAGGAGAGGAAATTCGGAATAATCACAGGTACAGGAATTGGACTTTCTTTCCCAGGCACAGTGTGAAACATACCACAAAGCTTTGACGATGAGAGTCAGCTTCCCATCATCTTGTAGTCTCCTGTTTATTTGGAAAGAGGATAAGGATTGTTTATTCCCATTCAAAGTAAATACCTCTCATTTATATATAGCACTTTCCCCCTCCCATCCACTGGAAAGTAATACATTTTTATCCTTGCTGTTCATGGTAAACTCTTGCAGTAGTTCTAAAGAAAATACATACATAGAAGTTTCAGCTAGGAGATGATGAATGTCATGCTCATCTGCGTAGACTGAGAAGATGTCTGATATGTGACACACGAACACACTCATTGTAAGCTAGCTTATTGAGGTACATAATTGCATTATATCAGAACAAATAGAAATATATATAAAACAAGTCCAGTAGCATATTAATTTTATTTTTTGTTATGTGATGCAGGTGAAATAAGACAGAAACAAGAACAAAAACTATCTCTTGAACAACATGGCTTATGCTGTTCTTTTTGCTTATGCCAAATTTTGGGCTTTAATGAACTCAAAAAGAATATAAATGTCTTGAGTAGTGCAATTTGGCTTCAGTATACTCATATCTTCCATTAATGAAATTCCAAGCAAGCTAAAAGAAGAGTCTGCCCTTTTGACAGCATGCATCCATTCATTCATTCAGAAAATATTTAATGAGTGTCTATTATCAGGTACTGTTAAAGGAGCTGTGGTTTCAGCAGTAAAACAAGACTGAATGAAATCCCTGTTTTCGTGATGCTCATGCCAGAGTGTGGAGAAATAGAAAATAAAGATTAAATGAATAGAAGGATAATTTCAGATAACAGTAAGGAAACAAGAAATTTTAAATAAGATAATTGGGGAAATGATCTAACTTAAATTTGGTGGTCATAAAAGGCTTATTTGAAAAAACTGCTACTTTAGGTGAGCTTTTGATGATAAAAAAAAAAGCCAGTATTAAAAATTATTTGGGGAGCTGTGGATCATAATCTGAGGTTTGAGTAATCTTGGTACGATCAAGAAAGAGAAAGAAGGGCAGTTGGAATGGTCATATTGAGCAGTATGAGGGGCCCCAGGAGGCAGAAGACTCATGAACTAAGTGGAGAGAAAGCCCAGGAATTTGGACTCAATTTTATTGTGATGGAAAGCAGGTGAAGAGTTCAAGTAAGCAATAAAAATGACATGAATTTTATTTAAGGAAACATATGTACTGCTATTTGTAATACTTTAAACATTTAAAAAAATAGTAAAAATAAATACCTAAATAAAGAAGATTCTTGGCATTGGGTGGAGAATATTTTGGGAGAAGATGAGCAAGAGTGAAAGAAGATAAGTTTTCAAATAGTTAAGGGTAAACTCAAGAGTCTGATGTGGATAACTGGATGCTTAAATGCCTATTACCGTATTTGCTGGCGTATAAGACGATTTTTTGGCCCTGAAAAATACGTATTTGCCGGAGTATAAGACGACTGGGCGTATAAGACGACCCCCTAACATTTCCACTAAACATACAGAGTTTGTTATATACTCACCGTATAAGACTACCCCCCACGTGGAGGCATATTTTTCAGGGCCAAAAAATCATCTTATACGCCGGCAAATACGGTAGATATGGAAGGGGCTGTCAACTGGGAAGCTGTAGTTTAGGGAAGTTGTGCTTCGAGAGGGATCTGAGAAATGAATGTCATGAACACAACTTTTAAGACCACTGGTGTCAAAGAGAGAATAAGAAGATAACGACAAGACTGAAAAGCAGAAGTAGCAAAGAGGAGAGACCCCGCACAAAGGGCACATTCATAGAATGAAAGTGGGCTTTGCTTCAACAGGACGGAAAGAGGGGATGTTGTGTTTGCTGCTTCGAGTTCAGTTAAGGTGAAAACCTGTAAGTCAGTGAATTTTACCTTGTGGAGTAACTGGGAACTTACATCAAAGCACTTTCAGTAGAACCATAGGATAAGAAGTCTTAGAGCAGTTAAATGCCAAAAAGATGGTGAGATGAATAAATTTTCATTTTTTTTTTAAAGGATCGAGAGCAGGGTAGTAGCTGGAGTAGGGTGAGGGATCAAGTTATATTGTCCAGAGGTACTTTAGTTAACCCTTAGTTTATACCCAAAGAAATTAACAAAACAAAAAAATCAGAGTTTTAGAGTTTCCACTCCTTTACAAATATTATTTTCACCTGTCAATGTATTTGACAACATAAATTAGATCTATGGCTAAGAAATAATTATTATCAATATTTATTGTCATTTTTTTTTATGGAGACACTGAAAAATAGGACATGCTATCAATGACTTTTAACAAATTTGTAAATATCTCTTGAAAATAATACCACATGTGTATTTTCTCCCAAAGTCCACTGCATTTCAATTTTCCATTATTCTAAACAAAAATGCTAATTTATCAACTATTAAGATTTCAAAACTACATTTTGGAAATCCTCCTTTGTTCAAATGGACAAACTATCTCTCTACTTGTAGGAACCCAGAACAATTCTGGATAGATCAGAACTAAAACTTTCTGGATGAAAAGCTTTTCCATGTTTTACAAAAAGCTTTCAAAAGGAAATTCCAAACTCTTATAGAAAGCCTTGTTTAACACAACCAAATGCTTAATAATATATTTTCTTTAAGTGCTCATTCCATCTATCGTCACTGTAGGACCCCAAGATTGAGGAAGTGACCTTCCCCACTGCCTGTTCCAGGATGTGACCTTTACAGTTAAAGATTAGACAGGGAGGAGGTCAATTCTTTATGGTTGAAGATTAGGCAAGAATGAAATCAGTCCCCAGAAACTCCCTACCCTGAGGACTTGCCCAGAGGAATGGGAAGGGGAGATATCAAGGGGCTTGCAAGATTAAAACATGTAATTAACGAGCCCAGCTGCCCTTCTTGGAATTTCCTTGTTTCCTTCTTCCCCCTCCATGTGTAACCCCACCTGCGTGTGATGTTTATTTCCTTGTTCCCTTCTTCCCCCTCCATGTGTAACCTCACCTGCGTGTGGTGTTTGCCTTTATAAACTCATGTTCTGCAGTTACTCCGTGCTCCCAGTCAGCCAGCACTGATGCTGTCTGCCTGAGACACCCCTGCGCTGCGCTTGTACTAATAAAACCTCATGCTTTTTGCATCAAGTTTCGGTCTCGGCGTTTGACATGGGGTCGTCGCCCCCTCCGTCGGACTCACCGGGGGTCTTGGGACCTTACATCACATAACACAATTGTTTTTAAAATGAAATAGACTTACAAGTTCAGAAGCACAGAGAACCCCAAAGAAAATGAATATAAAGATAAATCATAATTAAAATGCCAAGAGCAAAAGACGAAGAGAGAATGTTAAAAGAAGCAAGGGAAAAACAGTTACCTACAGGGAAGCACTGATAAGACTGTCTGCTGATTTCTCAACAGAAACTATGCAGGCCAGATAGGAGTGGCAAAAAAAAAAAATATTCAAAGTTATCAATAGCAAGAACCTACAACCAAGATTACTTTACCCAGCAAAGCTATCATTCAGAATTGAAGGTCAGACAGAGCTTCACAGATAAGAAAAAGCTAAAGTAGTTCATCAACACCAAACCAGTATTATATGAAATGCTGAAAGGTATTTTGTAAGAAGAGGAAGAAGAAGAAAAAAGTAAAGATAAGAACTATGAACAGCAAATACATATCTATCAACAAGTGAATCTAAAAACCAAGTGATAAAAAAAAAAAATCTGTGAACAGAATTAACTGGTGAATATAATAGAATCAGGGACATAGAAAGGGAGTGGACTGACAATTCTGGGGGGGGGGGGGCAGGAGAGGCTTAGGGGTGCAGGAAGAGACTGGACAAAAATCATACACCTATGTGTGAGAACAGTGGAGGGGGAGGTAAGGGCAGAGGGTGTGTTGGGAACTGGGTGGAGGGAAGCTATGGAGGGAAAAATAGGAACAACTGTAATAATATGATCAATAAAGATTTATTTTTAAATCAACTGCAAGTGTCCCGCCTTGGGCTGCCAGTTGCCAGTGTCCCTCCCACAGCCCACGTGTTTCAGGGTTCAGGTTCAGGGTTCAGGCTGTGAAGGAAGCCGCACACAAATGAAAGAGTCTAGAAAATAGTAATATAAAAATATTGGGGGACAGGCTGGAGGAGCCCAGCTCAAGAGGATGGACTCCTCCACCCAGCTCTGGCCTTGCTCTCCCTTTTATTAAGACTATGGGATACACCCATAGCCTTTAGGCAGGCAATTCCAGTGACAGCCAATCAGCAAGGATTTACATAAAACTAAAAGGTGGAAGTTGCTTTAGCTGTCATTGTCTCAACTAAACAGTGGGCAGTTGCTTCTGACCTTTCAGAGCCTTCAGGGTTAATCAGCCTTCTTGGTTCCACTTCTCTGCTAGTGAGGACAATGGGTGGCTTCCAACAATCAACAATGTGTTATTCAAGTTAACTAGTTCATGCATATCTGAAATCATTGCTTTTTCACAAATGTGCACCACTTACACTTGCCGGGTTACAATTGTTAGGAGCTACTTTTGATCAGAGATATTATGTTGCTCGCCACGCCCTTTGGAAAATCTCGTTGAACTAAATAGATTTAACAACCTCGGTGTTCTCTCTTGGAGCCTTGCGAGTATTCTCATGTTTATGCCAAGCACCATTCTCTACTGACTATCATAGTTCTCCCAGGGCTGTTAATATTTAAGCAGAAACAACACTACAGGGAGGATGCTCTAACAGGGAAAGTTCAGGCATTAGCCCAAAGAGTAAGGAGTACGGATAGTGCAACAGAACTGTCTTCTCCGATTTTGAAACATAGCTGTTTATCTATAGAGGATCTTATTTTGGAAAGTGATTTCTAAAAGTGGTCTCTTAATGAGATAATAAATGGCATTTTACGTAAATAGAATTTGTTCTACTGGTGTTACTATGCACGCAAACTATGAGCATGCCATTATACTGTAAGTTATAGGAAGTTTTGATGACTTTTTGCAGGCACCCTAAAAATAACAATCACTGTAAAGATTATATAAAGATATTGTTCTTATGAGCCTTTTAAATGATTTTAAGGTAATTTAGTGTAGTAGATTGTTGGTAGTCTTTCAACATACAAGACTGGCAAGAAAAAAGAAAAAGAAAAAAAAACCTCTTACTTTTTGAAGGCGGTTACTTTTTCAGGATTCAGTCTGCCAGAGGGTCAGTTAATAATTCAAATACAGCACCAGATTACTCATGTTTTGCCAGCAGCCTACTTGTTATTACACCCACATTTGAGATGTTTCGCTCGCTTCCAATTATCCAATTTGAGAGAACTGCATTCTGCTTTCAATTTTTAATGCCTGACTCCTGTGCATTTCAGCATAGAATCTGTGGGGAGCAAAGTGTCGAGATGTACTGACTTTCAGAGGCCACTTGCAGTTTTATAAGGCACTAAATGACATCATGCTTCCATATGTGGATAATTCACTACTTGTTACATTATTAAAGGTGTACCAGCTTGGTGTTCTAGCTCAGAATTCGGAGACACTAAGAGGAAGTTGTTGTTTTTGTTGTTGTTTTTAACTTTCGGTACAATTTAAACTTCCAACTCTTGAGAAATGTAAATATTAATGTTTCAATTTCTAAAGAAGAATTGCTATTCAAAACCATATTTTAAATAGCAGATGAACTAGATGCTCTCTTTCAAGAAAGCTAATGATCTCAGTTTACATTGTGTGCTCCCCGTTGGTCTCCACTGTTCTTGGGTATCCAAGAAAAATGACATTTTTATTGTATTCTGAAAGCTGTTATGATTAAAACCAAGGACACTGCTGCAATTGAAAATTTGACTACATGTTCCTCGTTTGCTAATCATCTAGGACATGTTAATATATATATTTGAATAAAGGCACATCAGAAATAAAAATGTTATTTTGTTGTGATTTTTCCACACATTTTAATCATAATGTCTTTTTTATAAGTGTGAAGTGGATTTGTTTCTGGCATTATTATTAGAAACTTTAATTAACATGCATTAATTCAATAATTAGATAGCTGGTTGACATTATGTGACACGTACATACTACTGGTAAGAGCTATGGTTGATGCCAAACTTTGTGATCAACACCTCTCCTCAAGAAATGGGGGGGTGGGGAGGGGCAAGGTTGGTTTGGCTCAGTGGTAGAGCATCGGTCTGCGGACTGAAAGGTCCCAGGTTCAATTCCGGCCAAGGGCATGTACATTGGTTGCGGGCACATCCCCGGTAGGGGGTGTGCAAGAGGCGGCTGGTCGATGTTTCTCTCTCATCGACGTTTCTGGCTCTATCTCTCTCCCTTCCTCTCTATAAAATATCAATAAAATATATTTTAAAAAAAGAAATGGGGGGAAGGGGAGATCCAGAGGTACAAAAACTATAATAAAACTCATGAGGAGCTAGGGGAGATCAAGGCTCCTTGCTGAAGGTAATGTTACAAGAGCAGTGACATAGGAATAAGAGAACATGTAGAATCAGAAGTAATTCACTATCTAACATTTTACTCAGTGAGTGTGTGAAAGAAAGTAGCAAGAAAGAACCAGAAAGGGCAGGATAGGAAAGAATTAGGAAGGACTGTTTTGTGAGACTAAATATATGAACAATACCCTGTAGGCAACAGGAATCCATTAGTTGGCCTTGAGCAGTATAATATAATTTTATTAGCATTTAGAAATATTAATTCCCATTATTAGGTAAATCCAATTTAAAGAGGATTAGGACAGAGTGGAGGTAAAAAAGAAAACTGAAACAAATGTTATCATAAGTTTTTATTTGGACAGAATGAGGGTGTGAAAGTAGATGAAGGAATTGAAGAGGGTGAAGGATAAGGTAGAAGAATCTGTAGAACTTAAAATCTGAATGCTGGTGTACAGTAGGGTAGAAAAAATAATAATCCCAAATAATTGAGGGAGATTTGGGTGAGAGAGTAAGAACTAAGAACAGGGAAAGGAATCAGTGATAACATCAGAAATACGGAGAAGGGCCTGCTGCTGTTGACTTGGATAGAGAACACAATTGTACAGCGCGTGATGGGATACTTTCCTCCAAATATTCCAATATTAAGTGGAAGAGTGGGTGAATGTACTTTATGACTCTAAATGACAGTTTCAGATGACAGATTAGAAATTGTAGGAAGTCCTAATGGAGCTCCATATAAGGAAGTATTTCCTAAAAATGAGTTTTATATACACAAAAAAATCACTTTTTATATGGCTCAGAGCATTCACACGCTGAATGCTCAACTCTCTGGAATACCAGAATGTTATTCTCTGAAAGGAATCCTAGTTGGAAAAATGAGCTGTGAAATCCCTTTCAATTCCTATATTTTATTACGTAATTTTGGTATTTTTGTTGAGATTTACTTTTCAATAATCTAAAAATAAATAAACCAAATATTCCCTAAACATATAGTATTGCACATAACCATGTACAATGCTTTCCCTTAGCAGTAAGCAGAGTGTATAACTGTATTGGAGGAAAAAATGGAGACATCCCACTTTTAAAACATCTAGCTTTGAAGTTCCTTAAGGCATCAGTGTTTTTTCCCCTCCCCTTTCAGAAGCAATGTCCATGAAAAGAGCCAGTTGTGTGTTTTTTTCAAGCTTTTAAATAAGTTTTGTAATTATTATTTTCATGAATGATTAATCCTTAGCATAAGAAAATTAAGAGGATGCAAATAAGCTTATGGAATTAAATAAAAGAAAATGTTGCTCAGTGAAGCAGCAGCTGTTGAATATTTTACTGCATCCCTGATCCCAGTCGTGGGGTTGTGCAAGGTTGTGGTGACAGTGCACCAGAACACATATTTTTGAGTCTCGATGGGACATTTGATCAATGTTTAAGTGGCAGATGAGCCTCATTATTATGGTGTCCGGGAGGTGTAGACATTCAGAGGGAGGCTGTCGTTAAAGCATTTTGCATGTATCTGCTAATTATATTTCTCAGCTCCAAACAAGCAGCATTGTCATCCCTGTGGCATTTGTCATCCATGCAGCAGGTAGCTGGGGTACAATGAAACATAAAATATTGTCTTCACGATCATGTGGAGATGTGCCAAAATTCTGGGACAGGTATGATAAGAAAATCCATTCTTTTCTTCCAAATTGTCATTAAGGAAAAGCAAGATGAGCCTGGCTGGTTTGGCTCAGTGGATAGAATGCTGGCCTGTGTGGACTGAAGGATCCCAGGTTCGACTTCAGTCAAGGGCACATGCCCTGGTTGCAGGCTTAATCCTCAGTAGGGGACATGCAGGAGGCAGTCTATCAATGATTCTCTCTTATTATTAATGTTTATCTTTCTCTCCCTTTCTCTGAAATCAATCTATATAATATAGAACTAATATGCTAATGGTCGAGACATCCTCATGCATAACAATCAATTAGCAGGCTGCGTGCACAGCAGGCACGGGTGGGCAGGGACTTGCAGTGTTGGAGGCTTGCATCACACCATAACAAGCCATCACCAGGAGGTCTGGATGGGCTCTCTGCAGAGGCCTCAGCACACCTGCACCAGGGATCCACAGGCCTCTGTGTGGCCCTGCCTCGGGGTGGGGCCTAGCAGAGGCCTCCACATGGCACAGAGGTGGAGCCTGGCAGAAGCCTTCACACGGCAAGGCCTGGGGGTCCTGTGGTTCCATGCAGCTCAGAGGCCAGACCACCAGTTCTCCATCCTACCTCTTTGGGGCAATCCTTCGAGGAGCCCTGATGGGTGGGCGGGGCCTACCTCTTTGGGGTGATGGATCCTGGGGCACAGGGTATAGGCCAGGCTGGGGGACCCCTCCCCTGAGTGTATGAATTTCATACATCAGGCCACTAGTACAAATATATTAAAAAAAAAAAAAAGAAAGGAAAAGCAAGATGAGTAAGATAGAAAAGTCTGAGGAAGGCAATCTCTAAATGTGTGTGTATGTTTGTATGTCTTAATCTGAGCTTTTTTATTATGTCTTGATATTATATACACAATTTATTAATTGCTTTAATTAATAATTGTTATTTTACTTGAATTACATTATATAGTTTACAAAACATTTGTACATCCACCAATTTACTTAATACTCAAAGACTGCTATGCATTTAATTTCATGAATTTGAAACAAAGAGAGTTTAAATGATATTTCCAGAGACTGAGAGTCACAAAGAGTGGACTCAGAATTTCACTTGTCACTTACAGTTCGAAAGTCCAAGATACTCTCTGCATACCCACATTGCATATCTTTTGTTACCCAAACTTCAAATGGAAATAAATGCATAGGAAACATTAAAGAAGAAATAGAGAGATATAAAGCTTTGTGAGATGTAATTGGATTTGCCCTTTGCAATCATCAATAGTCAATTTGTTTTATAGGTTCTGAAATGTGCTCTGCAATCAGTTTTATGAAACACTCTATTAGCTTTTAAATGCAGCAATACAACAAGGTGTCCAAGCAGCAATCAGCAACATAACTTCACATTTTATATCATTTCCCCTTTGTCACTGTCTTCTGACCCACCTCAGCTGGTTGAGAAGGAATTAAAGAGAAGTGCAAAGTTATATATATTTAAAAAAAATCTTAAGAGTTTAGTATGCTTCCTAAAATGTTGATTTCCCTAGAATTACTTGCTTTGTAAAATAAGACTTAGATCACGATATTTACAAAAATCACTGTTTAAAAAAAATGGAATATGAAACACTTCATGTAACAGGTTCAATTCCGGTCAAGGGCATGTACCTTGGCTGTGGGCACATCCCCAGTAGGGGGTGTGCAAGAGGCAGCTGATTGATGATTCTCTCTCATCGATGTTTCTAACTCTCTATCCCTCTCCCTTCCTCTCTGTAAAAAATCAATAAAAATATATTTTAATGCATGAATACAACCAACGAACACAGAACTCTGGGGGGGGGGAGGGCATAAATGGGAGGTGGGGGGGCAATGGTGAGATATGTACACATATAATACCTTAATAAAGAAAAATTGAAAAAATATTTTAAAGAAATGTTTGTCCATTTTCTTTTTATAGTTGTTCTTTCCCAATTTCTCTATATTGCAGCCTGGTGATCTACCTAAACATTAGAATGCTCCCTAAATCATGACCTCAAAACTGAAGATGATATAAGTTACATTATTCTTAGCTTAACATAGAAGGCCCTTTACTGTTTCAAATGCATCTCCTGCCATTTACCCTGATCAAATATTTTGTCCTCCCATGATAAAATATTGCATTCTGAATGCTCCATATACATTTCATGTTTTATACCTTACAAACGTTTTTGATTTTGCTGCTTGGCCTTTTCTGTTTCTCTAACAACTCATAAACTATTCCTTAGTAACAAGCTGGTTCATCTTCATTTCCCATAGTCCTTTTATCCAAAGTACTAGAATTATTAGCTGGTGCAGGGATACCTGCAAAATACTACACTTCCCAACATCACTTGTGGTTAGACTCTGGACAACAAGGTGTGGGTGTATGCAATTGTCCTGTGGCTTCCTCTTTGGAAATCTCCTAAAGTGATAGCTGGCTTGTATCATCTATCCCTCCCTCTCATCATTGCTTCCTTCCTGTTTTCTAAAATGGGGTGACTAAAGGTCACACAAGATCAGACTTGAGGGTGTATATTTGGAGAGACCAAGGTCATCAGAAATTTGTGGTACAGAGCATAAAGACTTAAATCACGATATTTACTTCCTGGATCACTTACTTCCAAAATCAGTTGAATAGAAAGAAAATGTCCTATCTTGATTACCGTATTTGCCAGCGTATAAAACGACTTTTTGGCCCTGAAAAATATGCCTCCAAGTGGGGGGTAGTCTTATACGGCGAGTATATAACAAACTCTGTATTTTTATTGGAAATGTTAGGGGGTCTTCTTATACGCCCAGTCGTCTTATACGCCGGCAAATACGTATTTTTCAGGGCCAAAAAATTGTCTTATACGCCGGCAAATACGGTAAGCCACTGTAACCCAAGTCTAACCATTATAGTTTTTCAAGATTAATCTTAATTTTCACACTAAGAGAACTAATAACATTAGATTGAGTTACATATAATGGCAATTCCTGTAGGTCAACAACCATGAAATATTTGCAAATTTTATATGACCCAACTTGATATTACTAATGACAGTATTTTTTTATTCTATCTTGTGTAATCCTGTAACACTTTATACCTATCAATTATATCATATCATATCTAGTATTGTAATTATTTTCTTACATGCCTATCTTCAAAACAATTATGAGTATTTTAAGAGAAAACATAAGACTTCTTTATTCTCAAATTCTCTGGAGCATAACTCCTATTCCTTAGTAGGCTTTGGTATTTTTAAATGAAAAGAATGAATCAATTAAATATAGTATTTCTATTATACTTATATAACTTTTTAAACTGTTAGCCTTTTGAGATCAATTTCTATATATTTTCACAGCTTATTAAGTTTACTAATATGCCATTTAATGATTACTTGCTTACTTAAAAGGGGCTATAGTTTGGGAAAAAGATGCATGGTGTTTCTTTATGGCTCATTATAGTAAGAAGTGCTTAAAGACTTTAAAATAAAACCTGAGTCTACTCCTTCTCAACTAGTGGATCTATAAACCTCAAATTTATGGTAAGTTAATTTATTTGTCAATAAGGTCTAGAGTAAGGGAGAAAAATGATCCAGACTTTCCATAGGAAGGAAGTTAATCCATTCTATATAATAAAAGCCTAATATGCTAAGTGTCTGGTCATCCAGTAGTCCATTAAAATAATCAAAGTGTAATATGCTAATGACATGCTAAGGCAGCTCAATCACTTGCTATGACATGCACTGACCACCAGAGGGAATATAGTAGACTGGTCGGTCAGTTGCTATGATGTGCACTGACCACCAGGGGGCAGATGCCTCAATGGGTAGGTTAGTTTGCTGCTGGGATCTGGCTGATCAGGACTGAATCACATGGGTCAGACACACCCTGGAGCACCTCCTGCAGTCCCTCCCCACTAGCCAACATCCTGCATACTTCCCTGGCCCCGATTGTGCCCTGGTGGGATCCTTTGGCCTTGCCTGCACCCTCTTGCAATCCAGGACCCCTCAGGGGATGTCGGAGAGCCAATTTCGGCCCGATCTGACAGGCCAGACCTAGAGACCCTACTGGTGCATGAATTTGTGCACTGGGCCTCTAGTTATACATAATTGGTGCTATCTAAAGCATTAGGGTTTAAATTTCATGTTTCACATTCTACCTCCATTTAGCCAGAGTAAAGAGTGGCCTAGAAGGGGGTGTCTTCAGTCTTATAGATGTTGAAACAATATTTAAATAGTACTAGACTAACAGAGAAATACAAACATGAGTTTACAGGTAAACACTACATCATTTTATGATACACATTTCATCATTTATAATTAAGCTGCAAGTGGTATTCAGCTTTTGGGTGTTTCCTTTTAAAATAGTACTAGAAACCCGGTGCACAAAATTCATGTGTGGGGGACGAGGTGTGTGTCCCTCAGCCCAGCCTGAACCCTCTCCAATATGGGACCTCTCGAGGGATGTCCAATTGCTTGTTTAGGTGGAATCAGGCCTAAACAGGCAGTCAGATATCCCTCTCACAATTCAGGACTGCTGTCTCCCAATCACTTGCCTGCCTGCCAGCCTGATTGCCCCTAACCACTTCTGCCTGCCAGCCTGATCACCCTAACCACTCACCTGACAGACTGATTGATGCCTAACTACTCCCCTGCTAGCCTGATTGTCCTAACTGCCTTCCCCTGCTGGCCTGGTCAACCCTAATTGCCCTTCCCTGCAGGTCTGGTTTTCCCCCAACTGCCCTCCCCTTCTGGCTCAGTAACACCTTACTGCCCTCCCTTGCCACCCAGATCGCCCTTAACTGCCCTCCCCTGCTGGCTTGGTTCCCCCCAACTGACCTCTCCTGCAGGCCTGTTGCCCCCCAACTGACCTCTCCTGCAGGCCTGGTCCCCCCCCAACTGACTTCTCCTGCAGGCCTGATCTCCCCCAACTTCCCTCCTTTGCCAGCCCAGTCAACCCTAACTGCCCTCCCCTGCAGGCTTGATCACCCCCAACTGCCCTCCCCTGCTGGCCTGATTACCCACAACTGCCCTCCTCTGCCGGCCATCTTGTGGCAGCCATCTTGTGTCCACATGAAGCAGGCATCTTTGACCACATGGGGGCGGTCATCAAGTGTGGTGGAGTGATGGTCAACTTGCATATTGCTCTTCTATTAGATAGTATTTTATAGTTGCAAGAAGAGAAATGACAGCCTTTTTGCCAACACTTTCTAGTATATATCAGGCAACTGCCTTAGTTTATATAAAAATAGATACATGTATTGATTTGGACAAAGTGCAGAAAGATCTTCAGAGGTGTAGTCTTTAATAGCCATACTATCCATCCGTTGTAACTCCTTTGTTCTTTGTGCTGATTGGCAAAATGTGGGAATAGTCCAGTGTTAAGCAAAACCTTTTGCTGAGCTAAAAGTCTTCCACTGAATTAACACTAATCAAATCCACAAAGAGAGTGACTATTTTTCTACAAGCTAATTTTCACATTTAATGTTTTCTGAAATTCCTTTAATATTCATCATCCTTGCCCTCTCCTAAAATTTTAGGTGGTGAATATTGTCTTCATTCTTTCTCATACAATAACCATAGCTCTAATCTGTTTGATAAAACACACAAAATACACTGTTTATAAGTTTCAAAAAGTTTTATACCTGATAAAAATATATTGCTTACACACACCTGGCATAATATTAGGCCCTGAAAAAAATCAGAAAAAACAGGTCTAAATGCCAATTAACAACTTGGATTCCTATTTTCCACCTAATTTTATTGGATTCCACAGTAACTCAGTGTGTAAAATCTGAAGCCATTTTCTTTATATGCTTTGTTTTCCTCTATGTTTCTCCAAAACTCAAAAGTGGTAATTCTTTGTTTCTCAATTAGTTATTTGTTAGTGATATATATATATATATATATATATATATATATATATATATATTTAAAAAAACTGTCTCTGTTTAAGACCCTGATACAGGAGCCTATCAGAATTATTTGAGGAATAACTTTGCTGGCAGTTTGATACCAGAATACTGTGTGTGTTTTAGTGGTTGATGTGAAAAACAAACAAAACAAATATACACAACACTCCTCAGAATATTACAGGCAGAATAACTTTTATTTGGTTGTTTTAATTTATTTACCATTTTATTTGACTCTGGTCAAAAAACATTTGTATTATTCTTTTTTAAAGTACTGAAAGTTATGGTCATTATATTGAGTGCTTTTTTACTACTTAAAAAGCATGTTTGATATAAATATATGACCGGTTCATTTTATTCATTATATAATTTCCACCTATAACTATTCTTTTTTTTTAAAATTAACAGTGAAAAGTGGAGAATATAAATATTCAATTTTAATTTGTTTTATTTATTTCTCTTTTATCAGCATTTTTTCTACCCTATAGAAGTTGTCGCTACACTACTGTGTATACAAATATTTATAATCCGTGCCTTTATTAAGATTTATGTCCTTCAGTACTATGAAGGCTCTTTACGCATTGTGGACTGAATTTTGGCTTGTTCTCTTACTTGTGTTTGCCTACTATATCTGTATGTTTTATTTTTAAAGAAACATTTTGATTCCTCCCTTTGCCTTCAGTCATGCCCCTTGTATTCTATCATGTTAAATTACGCTTTGTACACCAGTCTGATTTTCTCTCTGAAGAGATTCACTAATATCACTGATTTTATTTTTATATTTGAAGACTGTTTCATCAATATTTTGTTATATGTAAAGATACGTATGTATATGTAAATATCCACTTAAACTTTACATGTGCATATGTGTATATGTGTATCTGCACATAGATTGACAATCTCATGGAGTAGAAGAGATGAATAGCAGCATTCAGAATTAAATTGAGAATTAGAGACAAAGTACTAGAGCCACAAATTCTCCTTGGCCAAGGCTTATCATACATTTATTCAAGGTAGGGGTCTGAATGCCCTAGTTTAGAAAGGCATCTAATAATCCAATGGTTCAAATGGTACTTCAGCGTTTGCATAGTGTTGAAACAAGGATAATAGAGTTTTTTATATGTAAAAAAACCCAAAATACAGAAACAAGAAACTCAGTATTTATATACAGAGAAAACAATCTCTAAAGGTTTCTGTTTGCTTTGTGTATTTTTTCTTACAACCGTTACATAAATATGACTATGATTGTATAGACCTATCTTTCTTTTTTCTATAGTTCATGTTTGGCTTTTGAGTGTATACTCTTTTTCCCCCCATTTATTGAAATAATGTAGTTATGAATGAAATTAACTGTTATATTTTATTTTAATTTCCATATAATATTAAACTCTTTGACTCTATACTGTTATATCTTTTTTTCTGTTTACATATTATTTTCGTCTGCAGTTCAAAAATATAGACTTAGTTTCTAATTTTAGGTTTTATAATTTTTATTTCTGGAAGTCTTACTTAACTCTTTACATACAACTGATTACTCTTTTTTCATAACTGCAATGCCATTACCTTAATTTATTAAATTCAAAATCTATACTAATAAAAGGGTAATGTGCTAATTAGACTAGATAGACCAGACGTCTTCCAGATGTCCTTCCAGACAAAGCCACAGCAGCTGTGAGGGCTGAGGAGGGCCAGAAGCCATAGCAGCCAGCAGTGGCAGTAGCAGTGGGGTGATGGAGCTGGTGCCTTTCCTCTGATCAGCCCAGTTGCCTCCTCTCAAGCCTCCTGGACTGTAGAGGGGGCAGGCCAGCTGAGGGATCCCCCATCCCAGTGCATGACTTCCCATGCACAATGCCTCTAGTTACTTTATAATTCAGATCATCATTCCATTTCATATTATACGTTTAATTGTATTTTTTGTTATTTAATCATTAAGAATTCTCTTAGAGAAGCAGAAGTATTGGAAATTGTGTGGAATAAGAGATTCGTTACACTAACTTGACCTTTTGTGGGACCTGATAAAGTAGACTTAGCTCATCTGTTTCTTCTGCATCTCGGGCTGAGCCTGATGTCACAGAACATGAAGTGAGAGAGAGTAGAAACACTGGAATTCTGACTGGCCCCAACCATCTCCCAGTTTCTTTTTGTGTTATGGAGGACCCATGGCAGGAAGAACTGTCACTCTCTCCATGGGACCTTATTGGCACCTGCCCAGGATTAGAAAAAAAACAAAACAAAAAATTTTCCCTTTCTTCAGTTTTCTTTACAGTGCTATCCATGGCCCTTATCCAGTCAGAAACTAGCAGGCACAGCAATTGAGGATGAATGGGTTCAGCAACATACCCAGAGGCTTAATGCTATTTTACCTTAATTACAGAAAGTAAAAGGAATTCAACTATATTTGGAAACAGAATCCGTGAAGCAGTAAATCTCACTTTCATGACTGAAATTTGGTGTAATTATTTCCATTTTACAAATGAAGGGGAAAAACTGAGATCAAGCTTGCCTGAGTTTGAATAGCTAATAAATAAAGCTCCTTAACCTTTCAGCTACATTGTCTCACCTTCATTATTTTACTTCTGGTTTATATCACCGAGTAACTCAGTGTCCAGAGGGCTGGCTATATTCAGCCCTACAGCCAAGTTTCCGTTCAGAATAAACAGACAAGTAGTACTTTGAGACTCCAGTGATATGTATCAGAGGAATTGCATGTACTTTTCCAGCTTCCCTCTTGGGATGCTCTCGAGGGAGATAATGAGAACTTAAAGACAACTAATGTTTGTTGTACAGGTATTTACATCTGAAAACACCCTTGATCTTGACTTCACATGTAAATATCCAAAAGAAGTGAACAAGTGGTTCCTCCTAGTAATTGGCATCCTTCCGGGATTAATTAAAGCAGCATCCACGTTCATCTGCCTACCACGTTCTCCTGAGGCCTACATCTATGCTGAATTGCATAGTGAATCTACCAGTTACTCCCAGAAAGCACTTGGCTATGGGAGTGTCAGTGTCTATTCCCCAGTGATCTTTGTGAAGGTTGGGTGAACAGAAGGCTCTCTTACAAAGTTTTATCATAATGTTCCTGTCTAGGTAAGAAAGCTAGATAGGCAGCCAGGCTCTTGAGTTCATGCCATGCTTGTTCTCCTGAATACAACTTCCATGTAACACGATCATTCATTTGATGGGACTGATCTAGTCTCATTTGTAAGAAATGTGAAGAGACCATCTCAAGGGTTCCTTCTGCCTTTTATGCCTGTGATGCTAGGCTGAAATGTGCTTTTAACTGGATTTAAGTCTGCAAGTAGCACTGTATAAATACTACAGCCATTATTACTACCTCTAATACTAATACTACTGTTGCTGAAAATAATAATGATGACACTTCATCTTTAAATAATGATTTGCACTATACACATTACTTTCATCAATATCATCTAATTTTATTCCAACAGTGCTGCAACTCAGTGAAGCTAAGAAATGGAGTGATGAGGTTAAGGCCAGAGGGAATGAGTTAATTAATTTTCTTGAAGTTTACTTGCATTAAATGATAAAAAGATATATTTATAATATCAATACAGGGGAAGTTTATTTACCACTAGAATGAAGCCAAGAACATTTTTATCTAATTTGGAGGTTTTTTTGTGTTGTTTTTTTTTTTTAACAATTACTCCATGCCACTTGTTATTATGTTATTTGTATCTATTAACTATCTATATTAATTAACTATTGCCTCACTCTTTTGTAATGTAAACTCAATGAAAGCAAAGATGTCTTTCTATAATTCACTGCTATACCCCCAGAGCATAAAATAGTGCCTGAAATATAGCAAGAATAATAAATATTTATTGATTTACTAAACTATTAAATCTATAATAGAATAAATATTACTGAAACATTTTATATTATCTTTATTTTAAAATGGGACTTTGCTATATAGTTAATCAAACTTTTCTAAAAGTACATCTTATAAAATACAGAAGGTATATACTTCTTATAATCTGGGGTCAAACACTCTTTTCTGTTGGAAAGCCTAAATTCCAATTTAAAAAATCATTGCTACATCACTAAAAATCAGTAGATTAAAACATTTTCAGAGAAATTAGACAGTCCTCAAAAGACATTTACTTAATGATTCCAATTGTATAAGTTATCCAAAGTAGTGAAATTCATGTGAACAGAAGTAGAATGTGGTTTCCAGGGTCTTAGAGGGAGGCTGGAGAAGGAAGGTTGTTTTTTAATGGCTATGGAGCTCAGTTTGCAAGAGGAAAAATTCTGGAGTTCTGTTTTACAGCAGTTTGAATGTACTTAATGCTAACAAACGGGACACTTCCCTCTAGATTTACATAATACTTTTATTGGTCATTACTTAAACCCTCTATATCATTCCAGTACATATTAAAATGCAAATGCACTTAATGGATGAGTGAAGAAGGAGATGAACTATAAGTCCTCAGATTAAAATTGTACTCTGTGGCCCAAGAGACCAGCACTTACAAAAGGATTTGAACACAGCTTGGGCAAGTTCACGTGAAACCGTGATTCAATACTAGCATTGTAAGTGATTTTACTTTGCAAAACTAAAGTGGAAAAATCATCCATCAAGTTGGAATTCCTTGAATACTCCTCCATTGTTCTCAGGATAAAGTTAAACATTCTTGGGTTGCCTGTAAATCTGGATGCTTCACAATCTGCTTCAGAATTTCCGTCCTCATATTCACCCTGAGTACATCCACTCCTCCCAGACACATCTAGTGTCTCACCTGCATTCACTGCCATGCAGGTTCCCATTTCCATTTCAAAAGCCCTTTTGCCTTGCTCTCTTCTGTTGTAGAAACATCTTTCAATCTATTTTCTGACCTATTTAAATCTTACTGAACAAAGCCTTCTTCAGATAATTTATTTGTGAAATATTTCCTGATATATTTATCCTATTCAGACATACCTTATAGCAATTAATTTCCTCATCAGGCATCCAAACAGCCTAGTAGACATGAGCATAAAGATAAGATAGTATTTGGCTTAGTCAAGGACTCAGGACCCCAAATAGTAATGTTTTTTTTCCTTCACTGTTATTTCCTCTAAGAGATTCCCAAGATATAGTTCTTTAACAACAGACACAAATTAATCATGGAAAATAAGTTAACTTTGAGTGAGAACATATCTCAATTTTTCTTAGAGCACATTTGAGTTTATGAGAGCTACACATGGGTAGCTAATATTAAATCTGAAGTTATCTAGGTTGATAAAATAGAAACATCTGTTTCATATCTACATCACTTCCAATTTACCAATCGTCTCTTGTGCAAGTATTTTGTGTGAGCATGTTTGTGTGGATATATTTATGAATGGATGTCTAACTGTATATATTTAGAAAATTCAAGGAAATTCTGACCTTCTTGTTCTGCTCATATGACATGGAACAGAGACAACCCACAAATAGGAGCCCAGATCCATCACTGGCCTGCAAAACAGAAACACCTTAACACAGAAAGCTTTGGGCATCCTCAAAAATAATGTGGGAGCCCTAGCCATTTGGCTCAGTGGATAGATCATTGGCCTTTGGACTGAAGGGTACCAGGTTTCATTCCACCCAAGGGCACTTGCCTGGGTTGGGGGCTTGATCCCCAGTAGGCAGCCTGCAGGAGACAGCCAATCAATGATTCTCTCTCATCATTAATGTTTCTATTTCTCTCTGCCTCATCTTTCTCTGAAATAAACAAAAACATTTTTTAAAAAGAACATGGTGTTTTCAAAAAGCATTTTGTCTCTAAGGTATATGTTATTCCTCTTTCTGATAAGAGCCTGGTAGAAGCACATGGGACACTGTGGGGAGTGGAGGCAGACCCCCATTCTTACTCAAAGACGCTCCAAGATCATTCACTTTTATGTTCAACTGCACTTGTCACTTAAAGATTCATCAGAATTTTGTTTTAGTTTTTTTAACTGGGTCTTATAGTTGCCAACCCTACCCCCAGTGCTGTGCCAGAGGTGAAAGAATTCATTGTGACTGTCCCACTACAGAGGGCTGTTCTCCTTTAGAATTCTGTTCCCCTTAAGAACTTAGCTCTGATAGAATATGAAAAAAACTAAATTTCCTGTTTTTAGGATGGTCGTGACGTTCTCTTGTGGTTTCAACATCCTTAATACAACCATAATTGTAAAGCAACATGGCTTTGAAACTGCCAGAAAAATTTCTGCCCCACCCCTACCTCTTCATTACCCTCCTCTCCAAATGGTTACCACTCCCACATCTGGTGATAAATAGGTTTTAATAGACTTGAAATGCTCAAAACAGTGAATAACACAATGACTCCTAATCGGTAGATATTAGGAATGACAAATGATAAAACGTTGGAAATCAATGTTGGAAAAGGCAAACTAGAGATTTATTCCACAAAATTCAATTCTTCCTTTCTCCGTAGGTAATGCAGAATGCTTTTGTAAGGAAAAGGAAGCACCAGTCACAGGTTATACTGTGGCCTAACGTATCATCTCAAGGTGTTTTGCTCCACTGGTGTTTCTGGTTTTCATTACTATGGTGCAGACAAGGGTTTCCAGAGAGATAGCTCCCAGGGCTAAATCAGCACCCTCCCAGGCATATTCAGTAGCTATCTCCTTGTGTAGGTATGTGCACACATGTAGGAACAAGGTCAGTGGAAGGGACAGAGGGCCCTATGAAATACTCGTTGTAATGAAGCTTGGTGCCAAGTGGGTTCTTGAAATATCGGGGACCACTTTGTAAAGTGTATGATTGTCTAACCACTGTGCGGTACTCCTGAAACTAATACAGAATATTATGGAGTGTAAACTATTATTGAAAAATAAAATTTAAAAGAAATACTCAGTACCTTTTACCAAACAAACACCTGTTAGCTTTTAAAATGAGATACATTCTAGATTATATATTCATTTTAAAACAGTTCATTTCTTCTACTGCTCTTTAGAGTGTCATGCAGATTACCGCGGGTAATTTTTTTTCTAAAACAGGCATGCATTTTAAATGAAAGCAATGATATATTATGAAATCTCAGAAGCATATTAGGAAATAAAGAGAGTGCATAGGCCCAGGAAGATTGACAGAGCTGCAGAGTGAGCCTTGGGTTTCAACAGATCTCTAAAGACAAAATCTTATAGAAAAGACCTTCCTGTTCTATGATCCAATCTAATCCTGATTATTCTTTCTATGTACAATTTGTTTTAAAAAATCTAATCATCATCTCCTGCTCCAGATATACCCTCTCTGCCCCATGGGGTTCATATTATGTAAATGGAGTCAGAAATGTAATAGCTCAAATTTGATTAGGGCAGTTTGTAGCCCATGGTATCATTAAAAGCGCACGTTGACACATGAGATTCTAGTTTATGGGACGGCATGTCATAAGCACATTAGTTAAGGCAGTAACAGCCCCTCTTTACTTTGACACAGCAACTGGCAAAATACGTGATCTTCGTAGAATGACTAAGTTCTATAACAAAGAACTTTCACATCTCAGTGGCTTACAAAGTAAGTTGCTCACTTGCATTTCAGTGGAGGTAGGTTGGAGGTGGGAGGGTCCTCCGCTCCTCCAGTTCTGCCCCTCCCTGGTATCTTCCAGCCCTCCAGGGGCCCTTTGGTCTCTGCTGGCTTCCAGAATGTATAGAGTGGCCTGCCTGAGACATCCATCACCTCTGCCTTTCCATCTCACGGGTCTCAGTCCCATGGCCAGTCATTACAAGGGCACTGTGAATCGTGCCATCATTGTACCCTCAAGAGCAAATGTGAGCACTGTGGGACAGCTTGTTAGGGTCAGCCTCAGACAGTATGCAATAAATGAGAAAACAGCTAAGCCATAATGTGAATAAGTCTCAAAGGTGTCTGGTTAATGGAGAGAAACAATTCTTTTTTCTGTAGGTCAATAAGTCACAGACTCATCTGAGAAAGTCCTGATCTATAATAATAAAATGTTAATATGCTAATTAGACCAGATGTCCTTCAGGACGCCCTTCCTGATGAAGCTGGGTCGGTCCGGTGGGAAGCCAGCCTGACGAAGCGAGTGGCCTGAGGGAAGCCACCTCAGGTCCCGAGTGCCCATGGGTAGCCCAAGGGAAGCAGCCCGAGTCCCAGGTCCCAGTTGCCTGCAGGCGGCTGGAGGAGGAAAGCCTGGTCACAGGGTGCTGGAGGGAAGCAGTGCTGGCAGCTAGGGAAAGGAAGGCCTACCCTTGCAGGAATTTTCATTAATTGGGCCTCTAGTTAAAAAATGTCACACATAGGTAGTGTTTGAAGCTTTTATCAAACACATTTTCTAAACATAGTGAATCACTCAAAATGTAGAAAGTTGACTTCAGAAATGAAATTAGTTTGGAAAACAGTGAACAAAAATTGTTTTATTCAGTAGATAATCCTATACAATAAAATTCTAATATGCTAAATGTCATACTGTTCATTTGACCAGTTGCTATGACCACCAGGGGCCAACACTCCAACCTGTAGCTTGATGCTGGGGTCAGGCTTACCTGGACTAGGTAAGAAGGGCCAGTCGCCCTAGAGCCCTTCCTGCAGTACCTCCCCAGCCCTGATCATACACCAGTGGGGTCTGTCAGTCTGGCCTTCACCCTCTGGATATCTGGGACCCCTCAGGGGATTGGAGAGCTAATTTAGCTCAGCCCCGCAGGCCAGGCCAAGGGACCCCACTGGTACTTCTTAAAAGTGGCATAATGCATCAGAGCAGAGTTTATTTTGCCAGAGCAAAGCATAACGAGAGTCTAGGTTATTGAAAGAGACACTGGATTAAGTAATTTTGAGAGTGCACATTTTTTAGTCTCACCCAGGCTATTTGTAAGGATACAGTTATGAGAACTGATGTTGTATAAGTCTGAATGGCAGGTTTTAAGAGAGTTCAAATGATTCACAAAGTAAAATTAGCTCTAAGTAGAAGAAAATGAAACAATATGTATATACTTAATATTGAAATGTGTTAGGTGTTCTATATACATCACCTTATGTCCTTATTAAAATATAGTCCAGGAGTCCTCAGGGTGAGGAGGGGACCCTGCAATCAAGGTAATGTGATGCCCTCATCATACCTCTGCTGCTGCCAAGCTGGCAGTGCAAACCTCAATCAGTCCCAATTACTTGAGCCTCAGAAGACCTTGAGCAGCTGGGCTGCCGTCATCCAAGGCCTGCCTGCACTTTGGGCCAGCTCTGGGCAGCTGGGGGGCTGAGGAGACTGGGGGACTCTGGAGGCAGGGGCACAGAGCAGCTGGATTTGCCTGGGGGCGGGCTTGTCTATGCCACTTGCCTGCCGCCCTAACAGGGCTGAGGAGACTGGGCACTTGCCATCTTGTGGCTGTGGGTGCTGCCATATTTGAGGGCATGACAGTCAATTAGCATATTTCTTCCTTATTGGAGGTGGATGCTGCCATCTTTGTGGCAGTGTGATGATCAATTTGCATATCCCCTCTTTATTAGATAGGATAGCACAGACCTTTAGAAAGCAACTGAGTTCTTTCACTAAACTCACCTTTTCACAGGTGAAAAGCCAGAGCCACATAGATCCTGGTCTGTAACATTCCTCTTATTCCAAAACTTCATCTCTCATTCTCTCAGACTCTAATGAGGGCACTTGTACCTCAAAAATTTTGCAAGGTCCCAAGTGTAAAAGCTCTATTTGGCCTCTTTTTTGAATTGCATATTTAGTCATTTCTCTAGCAATCACATTGTGTCATTTACAAGTGGGGTCTCATAAATATTCCAGTTTGCACCTTGCATCCAGAGCATTCACATTTGATGGTGTAATTTCATTTTGGTTAAGGAGAATTTTATGCATTCAGGATCCTTTTAGTTCCCAACATGATTAAACCTGGTGTTGTAGCTAAAAGGCTCTTATGGCAATTTATCATTTCTTGGCTTAAAGAAATTTTCATTACTTCATCCCATGACATGGCTTTCCTTAAAAGTTGCAGAACCGATTTTTCACGTAAAGACACTTTCTCTTCTCACTCTCTTCTCTGTGACTGCCCAGATCCTTTCATTCCAAATGTGTGTTTTTTTTTTTCTTTCTTTCTTGAGGTAGATCCAAGAGAGTACTTATAAAAAAGAGGGAGGAAAGGAGGAAGAGAGGGAGGGAGGGAGGGGAGCAAGGAGGGAGGGAGGGAGGAAGGGGAGGAAGGAGGGAGGGAGGGAGGGAGGGGAGGAAGGAGGGAGGGAGGGAGGAAGGAAGAGAGAGAGAGGGAGAGAGATATATATTCTTAGTTTCTCCTTCTTAGCCTTGGGATTAATTTTACAGGCTTCCTTAGTGTTTCCATTTTCTGTTCACATTTTTTTGTTTTGTTTTTTGCTAAAATACATTCATTAGCAGATACAAAAGGGGATGAGGCAATCTGTTCACCTGCTTACAAATACAAACAATGAAAATAGTTTTCACTGCCCAAAGGCCCATCATACACTTTGATTTATCCTTGGAACTTGAAATTTTTTAATTTAATGTTTGCAGCCTCTAATTCTAACCAGAAGATTGTTCATGTTAGTTTATGGAAGAGGATCTTAAAATTTATGTAAATTACCTAGGGTTCAAATTCTGTTACATAGAATAAGCCAGACTTGACTTACCCAAATCTTCCATTTATTAGCACCCCGTGATCTTGTTTGCCTCCAAAACACCTGATATAATTGTTCAGTAGAAGGAAAATGAATGATAAATTGAGATTTATTAATAGATATAATAAATTGTGTAATTAATTATATCTATTAATACTCACATCTCATACTATCACTGAAAATCAAGAGCTGCCATATCACAAACTAAGAAATTGTTTGATATACAGATAATATATGGTGTATCCCAAAAATATATACACGCACTTTGAATAGTTATAAAAGCAAAGTGTAATAGGTATGTTTCCATTTCCTTTATTTTGCAAACTTTTCTAATTTCTATTTTGTTTCTCTCTTTAACATATTTATTATTTTGAGGTGTGTTAATCCATTACAAAATATCTGTATATTTTCTATTGCCCTTTTTATTACTAATTTCTAATTTAATACCTTATCATGACAGAATGGGCTTTACATGGCTGAAATCCTTTCAAATGCATTAGCCCTTGTGTTAATGGCCCCCAAATATCTCTATCTGTGTATCAGGACCGCATACACTTGAAAAGAATTCATATTTCTGGGTAGGCTATCTATAATGACAGTTAGATAAAAGTACTTTGTAATCATATTCAAAACTTCTACAACTTTATTTAGTTTCTATCTGCTTGTTCTATGAATTCTTGAGGGAGGGGTGTGGAAATCTTCAGCTATAAATTGTGGAGTTTTCTTAGTTGTGTCAGAAGCCTCTGTCCTAGACAAGAAACAACTCTGCAATGCTTTGCAATCACTGTCCTCCCTTTCAAATGCAGGGTCTCCATATGAGTTTCCCAGGACCGCCATGGCAGAGTACAGCAGACTGGGCAATGGAAACAAGAGAAATGTGTTGTCTCACAGCCCTAATTTAGGAAAAAAAGAAAATGTTCCCCTGACTTACATTGGGCTAGAAAGCTTCCTTGATTTTCTTTCTGACAAACTTTTATTAAAAAGGAAAAGTAACCTTCAGCAGACATCCAGCAGGACTTGACAAAGTTTTGATTGAGGAAAGATTGATTCTCTAAAGTTTGAGTGGTCAGACATGCACTGAATTTGCTGTGGTTCATTGCCGTATCCCAGAAAGGATTTCTAGCCATTCTCGCCTAATGAGCTTATTAGTAAAAGGCTGAAAGGATCACAGATTGTCTATCAGGGAAGATTGTCAGTCACAAGCTGTTAGCAACTCTGCTGTGATTTATACGCCGGGAGTAAGAACAGAGTGGTGCTAAAATGCTGCTTATTATGTCCCACAGCTTGTGCAGTGACACAAATAAAATATGTGGAGCAAAGGTTTAAAGGGGAAAAATAAGTACTGAAGAAGAAAATCAAAGGAAATTAGAACGGTGCTCTACCACTTCCCATTTCCTTTAGTGGTAATTATAATTCAGTGTAGAAATAAAGGCACCTGCAAAAGATAATAGCCCAAGTCCAAAATGCTGCTGCTAAAGTGTTGTTGGGGGGAGGAGGGGGAATAATGTCTGCTCAGGTTCTGTTAGCAACAGGTGGAACTGACTTTTGTCCCTGAGAGACTTTTTTGCTCCCATAAATTAGGCATTATTCTCCATTCTGCAGTCCTTCCTTTGCACCTTAGTTTAGTTTGGAAAATCAGTATTTTGGAGTATTTCTTGTGTGTAGTCAGAAAAGTATCTGACTACAAAACAGATTTGTTGATGAAGATCTCTGAATTGATAAAAAGTTGACAATACAAATCTATGAAATTGATAATTCTTTCATAATCTATTTTCATTCACGTTCTTTCACAAGTGATAGAACTATATTTATATACTTGTCTTTCCTGACAACTGATTAGGGACAGTCTGTAAAATGATGGTCTAAAAGGATGAACTACCATAGAAGAGTGTCTGGCACATAGTAGATAACACATACATGTTGAATAAAATAATAAAGTCAGTGAAGATTAAATTTTATTGACAATGTATACTTATTATAGGTAAAGTAATTTTGGATTTTTTGTTGGTTAAAATGATTATAGAATCTTCTTTAATGAATGGGCACATTTCTTCACCTCTGTTCTCTACACTTACTCTACTGAATTGGTAATCTCCTATCCCATCATAATTTGCTAAATGTAAACTCGTCTATGCTACAGTCACATTGATCACCCCTGGGAATGATGGAGGTAAAGTGACAATGTCATGATCCATTCACATAATTTACTAGGGAGTATTGGAGGGTGGGGAAGGAAAGCAGGGAACTAGTCTAATTTTCTTGCCAATGTCATTAAGAAATAGGTCTCAAGCCAAAAAATTAATAGTATTTTATAGGAATAGGGTCCTTGTAATGGAATATTCTTAAGATGATGCCCCTATTCAAAGATTGCTTATACAAAGTAATCATAACCCCAAAATCTATGAATTTATGAAACATGATTACCAGGAAAGTGTTGTCTAAACTGAGGTATGAAATGTAGATATTTCATAGACTAAATAGACTCCATTGTGTGGTCATAACCCAATCACCTCTTGCGGAGACCTCATCTGCTCTGCACCAGAGAACATGTGTTTGATGTTGAAAGGGAGAATGTAGGGAGCTGTCCTCAATGCCCAGACTTTCACCTGCTTTTTCTGAAATATTGATAACTTATAATCTTGGAGTTATTAGTAAATGCCACGACCTTCACAGCGGGGTTCAGGGTCTGAAGGAGGGGCCAAAGCACAAATAAGAATGCTATACAAGAAATATAAATTCAGAAGGCATTGGAGGCCTGGTCCACTATTTATTTACTTGAATGCACATTTGCCCTTTAGCATTGCATACAGGTATATCATCAGGTTAGGGAATTGCCTTGAACCACCACTATCTCAACAGATGAGGTGCTTAGCATCAGCCCTGCTAAAGGCTAAGGTCCATCGGCCTTCCATGTTCCTTGGTGCACTCTCGTGACAGTATTGGCAAGAGTGGCTTCCCACAAGTAAAGCTTGATCTTATTTGTGTGCTGTATAAGTCTGATTTATCTGAGTTGACAGTAAGATTCTTTATGCTAATTCAATGCTAAATTTCTGCTTTTATTATTATTTATTATTGCCTTGGTGAAGCAAATAAAATTCTGTAGTTCCAGAACATCCACTGTCATGTTCTTGGAAATCTTTCCTCCAACATTCTCCTACATCAGTCTTCTAATTGGGTGAAACTTGTTCACTCCCAGTCCTTCAAAGCACTTCAAATATTCCCACCCCTGCATTTTGTTGGCATTCTCCAACCAACCTTCTTTCTCGGCAATTTTAGTTTTAGAGTGATTACTGCACTAAGCTAATATCCGCCAACTTCCTCAACTACTCCCCACCCACACGCCCTCACATTTCAAACAAATCAATTTATCTTCAAATTTAAAACATTGAAAAGTTAAAAACAGAGTTAATTTTTTTAAAGAAAATTCAGGTAAGAAAATCTTATAAATGCAAAAGTTCATGAAACTGACTATATAAAAATTTAAAGTTTCTGTTGAAAAAAATAAATATGCCCCCAAGAAGAGACTGGGAAACCATTTCTGAGATATATAATACATAAATAATTATAGTTCCTATTATATAAAAACCTCTAACAACTCTGTAAGGAAAATGTGCAAACCATGTGAAGAGGCAAAGCACAAAGAAAAATAATCTAAATGACAAATAAATATGGAAATGGTTATATAATCTTTATCGACATTAATACCATGAGCTACAGATTTCCCTAAGAAATTTGAAAGCAAAACAAGTTTTGACTACACAACTCTGAAAATAAATTCAGGGAATAGATATTAACTATAGTTGTGTAAGTAATAACACCTTTTATATTTAATGAAACTCTTCAAAATTTAAATATGTGCATTTCATTTACCAATTTTGAAAATTCTCTCAGGATATGTAAACAATATTACAACCATAATGCATATGCTCTGGAATGTTTATTGAAATATTGTTTATAATAATACAAAATTAGAAATGCCTTAAATATAAATCAAGTGGTTATAATTAAATATATAAATTGTAAGCTAATGTATATCTTAAAATAAGTGATAGAATGTAATTATTCATATGAAAAGATATCCTGTTCATTTTTAAAGGTCAATAATCAGTATGTTGAATTACCTATTTGTGAAATATATGTATGTATGTAATTTATGATATAATTATAGACAGCACACACACAATACTGGTTGAAAATATGCACCAATATTTTCAGTGGCTCTCTGTGATATATGTACTTATTGAAACTTTTACTGTCTATACATTTTTATTGTATCTAATATTTTTAGATAGATAATATGTTTTATTTTTATAATGGTAGAAAAAATAATGTATTTGCTATATTTTTATTAGTTTATCAAAAATCACATTGTCTCACTATTATGTCCTATGATATATCAGTATATGAAGCCAGTTTAAGAGCAGGAATAAAATGGTTCAATGACCCCTACTCCTGCTCTAGCTTGTAACAGTAAAAGGTTGGTCACAAAGCTTGGTCCTATGGGACTGAAAATTGTCTCCACTGCAGATATTAGATTTCCTCTTAAAAGAAGTCATTGACAAGACCTGTCTAAGTGGTAAGCAAAATAAAGACAACAATCCAGGAGCTCTCAGAGGAAGACTGAAAACAGCTAATGCTCTTTTCTCCAGACCATTTCCGTTATAAGAGCTGTTAGCCATTACCCTGGCTGTGGTCAGTAATTGTCATCAGGTACTTGGCAGGGGTCTTGTTAGAAAGCTTTCCTTTAAATATAGTCAATAAAAGTCTGTATTAGAATTCTCCGAAATCACTAAAAAGGAACTTAACCAAAAATGAATGAGCAAATGATTGAGCAAACAACAAAATAAAGAGATGAGAGCTGAAAATCCCAGTGAAGCACATTAAGTGACAACTTCATCATGGAACACAGTGATAAAGACTAGACAAACCCATAATAGAAAAAGTAAAAGCAGAGGAAAGGAGAAAAAAAAGAGATAAGAAAAACAAAACAAATTCATCCTGAAATGAAGCCATTATAGTTAATTGCATTAATACCATCTGACTAGCAGTACTATTGGATTTTTGTTTTTATGAATAAGTAGAAACCCAGTGCACAAATGTATTCACCAGTGGGGTCCCTTGACCTGGCCTGAAGGATCAGGCCAAAACCACCTCTCCAATATTCCCTGTGAAGTCCTGGATTGTGAAAGGGCACAGGCCATGCCAAAGGGCCTTACTGGTGCATGGTTGGGGCTGGAGAGGGACACAAGAGGTTGGCCAGCTGGGGAGAAACTGCGGGAGAGCTCCAGCGCATGGCCAGCCCTACTCGCTAGTATCAATCAGCCGAACCCCAGGAGCAAGCTAACATCCCAGATGGAGTATCTGTCCCCTGGTGGTCAGTGCATGTCATAGTGAGTGATTGAGCAGCCTTAGCATATCATTAGCATATTATGCTTTGATTGGTTGAATGGTCAAGCGGATGACTGGACACAGATTATTAAACTTTTATTACATAGGATTATGCATAAATAAACTGTATAAAGGTGTTTTAAAACTCTTATTTTTTGTTTAAGTTCAGAAATACAAAACCTTTCTATTTAAGCTTTATAGTTAAATAACAGGATTGGTCAATCAAGGTGCTAGAGCCCAATCAAGGTGCTAGAGGAATCAAGGGAGAAGTCCTCGAAATGTCCTTCCAAATGGGCTGATGTATAGCTGAATAGGACACAGACAGAGTTATAAGTGTGATCCTCCAGATGAAAGACTTTAAACTCCATAGTGTCCCTATTAAGCACAATAGTGTCCCTTAATCTAGTATAGTTTCTTTATTATTATTGTTATTGTTACCAGAGGCCCGGTGCACAAAATTTGTGCATGGGGGATTGGTATGTCCCTCAGCCCAGCCTGCACCCTCTCAAATCTGGGACCCCTTGAGGGATGTCTGACTGCCCATTTAGGCCCGATAGGATTGGCCCGATAGACATCCCTCACACAATCCAGGACTGCTGGCTCCCAACTGCTCACCTGCCCTGCCTTCCTGATTGCCCCTACCGCTTCAGTCTATTTGCCTGATCACCCCCTAACCACTCCCCTGCCAGCCTGATTGATGTTTAACTGCTCCCCTGCTAGCCTGTTTGCCCCTAACTGTCCTCCCCTGCAGGCCTGGTCACCCCCAACTACCCTTCCCTGCTGGCCAAGTTGCCCCCAACTTCTCTCCTCTGAAAGCCTGGTCAACCCTCATTTCCCTCCCCTACAGGCTTGATCGCCCTAAACTGCCCTCCCTTGCAGCTCTGCTGGCAATTTTGTGGTAGCCATCTTGTATCCACATGGGGGCAGCCATCTTGTGTGTTAGAGTGATGGTCATTTTGCATATTACTCTTTTATTAGATAGAATTATTGCTTACAGATAATAAGAGAGAGAGGAAAAAGAAATAAATGTTCAGAATAGATAGATCCTCTATATATTTATGTCCTTCTTTCAGAAGTCATTTAAATTGAGTACATTCCACAGTTTTTTGGAAATAAGATTTTCTATCTGTATTAATTGTTCTTTTCAAATACCTGCAAATATGTTTTCTTTATTCTTCCACCAAATTGATCTACTTACTCTCAAATAACCAGAGTAGCTGTTTTCATGAATGTCAAAGTCATAGCCCAATTTCAAATTCAGATTTTCAACCAAACTCTGAGATGTTAAATTTCATCACTTCTCTTACATTTGTTATTCAAGTATATAATAATCTTGGCTTTGTTTCATGTATGTTTTATGAAAACTTTTAAATCTTTAGTGAAGGCTACTTTTGAAGAAATAAAATGCTTAATATTATGACACTAATTTTGTATGAAAAGTGCTAATTTAAACACATCATTAAACTATTCAGGTTAAAGATAACCTTAACAGCAATTACCTGAATAATTATTTTTTCCCATTATTAATTGTTATAGATGTTTAACATCTTTGTAACTGCTGTTCATCTCATGTAGATATAGAGAAATCATATAAGCATTATCATAGCATGTTGATAAATTAAAAAGATGTGTGGATTAGTTATATTTAGTTGGAATGTTTTCTCTTTACCATTCCAATCCTCCACAGTGTGCAAAATGTGCTAGAAAGAAAGCACCGGGGTTAGCTAATGGACTTCACTTCTAATACCAAAGACTGACAGTGACCAGAAGCTCTGCAGAAATCATGATCTTCAAGTTTCTAAAGCAGAAAATAGGTTACACTTTCTTTCATCTACCAGAACCCTGACAGCTGGTATTTTAGACTCCAAAACTGGGAGATAAAATCCATTTTTGTTGCTTAAGTCACCCAGTCTGTGGCATTTTGTTATGACGGCCCTTGCAGACTAACTAAAGTTTTAAAATTTCTTTCACTTAATAATTGCTTCCCATCATATGTTGCGCTTTGCTATGCTGAAACTAAAAAGGAAGTCGGTTTTAAATCCGTGTGCTCACTAAAATGTGGAGGAATTAAATGATACTTCAGTGTTTATAATCAGATTCAACTTTTCCTTTAGTTTGCTAAGAGGGAACTAAATGGAGTTGGAGTGTCGCATGTTTGTCCTGAACTGGCATGGTATTTGCATAAGCACCATATATAAGATGTATTCCTTCACATACTTGCTATTTTCACATCTGGAAATTATATACAACATATAAAAGTCACCTTGGAGGGAAAATGTAACAATTTAAAACTCTGTAGGAGTAGGATCAAGAAAGTATTATAAACCTGAAGTAATTTAATACAAGTCATTTTTGGTCCCTTAAAATCAAAGCTCCATGTAGGAGGTTAGCTTTGTGGTTTTTCCAATGTTGCTGAAGCTCTCAGAATAGTGCCCATGCAGTGGGCAGTCAGGAAATATTTATCGAATGAATAGATTCTTATTCATTTCATTACTATGTGAACACATTGATATAAAATAAAAATCAAGTTAGAAATATCGTTTCCCATTTATGTTTTCTGAAATTATCATAAACATATTCAACATTAGAGTTTCTTCATCTGTAAACCCAGACTTTGAGTCATCTAATCAATATCTCCTTATTAGTTTTAGTTGCATTCAAATTTTTTGAGGGTGAGCATATTTTGGAAACATGTATTTTTATAATATATATGTATTTTTTACTTTTGCCCCTGGAAATATTTCCCCAGATAACAGGTATCCAGTTACATAGAATGAGGATTGAATCAGTTTTTTCTCATAAGCATCTTGTAGATGGTTATGTGTGATCACCACCTGATGATAATGATATATATTGTAAATCTTATGCATGATAACCCCTAGTGTATTGCTTTTCAATTGATTGTTATAAGGCTTGTCCATAGTGACATTCAACACTTGTTATTCTGCAGCTCTATACCAAAAATAATTATTCCAACTTTTTGAAATTAATTTGCTTACTTTCTCAGATAATTTAATGTCAACTCTGAACATATAAAAATGTGTTTTCTTTAAAACACACATCCATTAACATAATTTTAGATCAATGTCAATTTTTCAAAATGTACTTTTCCAAAAATGTACTTTGTCTTTCAGAACAGTGTTTGAGAGGACAGTACTATAACATGTCCTTTGTGAGAATTTGAATATAAGTTTTCCCCTCAAGGGATGGTTTTGTGGCAAGAATAATTAGTTTTAAAATATTAATAAAAACACTTTAATACTTTATTAATATAATATTGTATTTATATTACATTCTTCAATATAATATAAAATATTCATAACACTGTTAATGTCATATTAATAAATATATATTAACCTAGTCCATCACTTTTATTTTTTTATTATCCTTTTACATTTCTTTCTTTTCTATGTACAGATTTTTCTCCACATCTCTCTTACTTTACTCATATTTTTTTGCTCTAATAGTACCTTTCTTGTTCAATTTTGTTTGTTAACCCTATGTACATTCACCATATACCCTGTTTCTATTTAGGAGCATGACTATATGATATCTACTGTGTTAATCTCTCTAATTATCATGCAATATTAGTAGTTTGCCTAATTTGTATAAGCTAATGAGAATTCTCCTTTGAGAGGAATCTAGCTACAGTGTGGCCAAGATTCCTAATCTCCTGCCTAATATTAATCTTCCGGTATTAGTTGGGAATACTGCTTCCCAGTTAGAGATCATCTTCTCTGTCTGTGTAGTTGGATTTGGTCCACAGATTAAGTTTAGACTCATGGGATATGTATGAGTGTGATATCTGCAACTTAAGGAACTTTACAGGATTGTCCCACTCATCAGAGATTTCCTCTTTCCAAATGTCTGGAATGTGGAGGCTGGTGAGGCAGCGTTGGTGATATGGATAACTGTGAGCTCCAGGAAGTGGTGCAGCAGAGGGGAGAGTGGAGCCTTAGTCTCTACATGGCTTCCTAGAGCACCTGAGCTCTGCAGCCTGGACTACTTCCTTCTGTATGTTTTTGTTTGTAACAAGAAATGTAATTTGATCTAATTCAGAGATACCATTACTACAACTTAGTTTGTATCCTTATACACCATACAGAATGAAAAAACAACATACATTCCATTTGGAAAATTTCGGTAAACAGAAATGCCTCATTCTGAGCATAGGATTTGATGTTAGATAATTTTAGTCTTAATTCCAGTTTCACCCTCACTAGGTGGTGAAATTAATTGTGAACAAACAAATCTATGCAAGATAAAATCTAAGTGATTTTATTATGAAAATAAGAACTGTAAAACTACTGTACTTAGAAGTCTTCAATACTTTTCATTGAGAGGGAAATACCTATACAAATATTTTTTTGTTCCTCAGAGCTTCACTATCATCATATGGTAAAGCATGTTTCTACACATCTGTACATGTAATCCATGGAGACAACCTTGTCTGAACTGTTTGAAAACATACTAAAAGGTTTGGAGCCATTAGTTTAAAATATGCAAATATGTATGTATGCTTTCTAATTCACAACAATGAAGATCAGGGGGGGGGGGAAGCAATTACACTAAACACAATACGTAATGTTGATATTAAAACTAAGTATCGCCAAAACCGGTTTGGCTAAGTGGAGAGAGCCTCGGCCTGGGGACTGAAAGGTCCCAGGTTCTTTCTGGTCAAGGGCATGTACCTTGGTTGCAGGCACATTCCCGGTAGGGGGTGTGCAGGAGGCAGCTGGTCGATCTCTCTCTCTTCCTTTCTATAAAAAAATCAATAAAAACATATTTAAAAAAAAACAAAAAAACTAAGTATCAAAATTAAATCAGATTTAGAACTTAAATTGTTTCTACTAAATAATTATTATACTAAAAAATTTCCTCTTGGAGGATATTTTTACTAAAATTTATTTTTTTCAAAATGAATGGAGCATATTATATCACACTGGTCATTTTATAGAATGCTATTCAAAAATGTTAATCATTAATATATGAAATAAAATAATTGAAATTATAATATAGGGAATCTTACTCTCATTTTCTTAACAATTCCATATATATATATATATATATATATATATATATATATAATATATTTATACTGCTACAGATAAGGAAAGCAATTTATAATTATCAAGGAATTACAAGTGATTCTTATTATGAAATTTTATTATTGGTTGAAAAGCCCTGCTTAGCTTTAAAATCTTAACAGATTTTATATGTTCTCTCTTCCAATCACACTTATTAAAGGAGTAAATAGTATAATGAATAAATAAAACATGTAAGAAAGCATATAGAGCTATTATTTGAAATAAATATATATATATATATATTTTTTTTTCTTTAATTTGGGATTCTATTCAGTCAAAAGGGATATGGTGAAGCTCTCACTTGTGTCAATAAGTGTATTTCAAGATTCTGGACCTGGAGAGTATTATACTAAGCAAAATAAGCCAATCAGAGAAAGACAAATACTATATTGATCTCACTAATTTATTGAATTTGATGAGCAAAATAAACTGACAAACAAAATAGAACCAGACACATGAATACATATAATAGATTGACAGATGTCAGAGGAGAAGATGGTGGTGGGGGAATGGATGAAAGAAGGTGAAGATATAAGCCAAAGAATACGTATGCACTAGAGGCCCGATGCATGAAATCGTGCAATGGGCTCAGCCCCCACCACTGCAGTGACTGCCTTGGCCCCCACCTGCCATGGCTGCTGCCTCTGCTTCACTCCCTGCTGCCTTGGCTTCTTCCGGAAGGATGTCTGGTCTAATTAGCATATTATGCTTTTATTGTTATAGATAGCCCATGGACACAGGCAACAGTGTGGTGATGGCCAGAGGGAGGGCTGACTGGAGGTGGGAAAGGGTGAAGAATGGGGATGGGAGGGGGAATTCTGTAATAGTATCCTATATCATAAAAGTCCAGTGACCAAATTAACAGAGTAACCAGAATGACCACAATGACCAGAAAGACCTCAGTCCCTCGCCCTGGCCACTGCTGCTCCCCAACAGGGATCCCCACTCTGATCAGGGCCCCCCCCCCTTTAGGGAAGGCTGGCTGGCCCCACCCACACACTGGGCCTCTATCCTATGTAATAAAGAGGTTATATGCAAATTAACCATCACACCCTTGCACAATATGGCTGCCCCCATGTAGTCACAAGATGCCCACCCCCATGTGGTCACAAGATGGCCACCTCCATGTCACAGATGGCCACCACAAGATGGCTGCCAAGGGAGGGCAGTTGGGGGCAACTGGGCCAACAGGGGAGGGCAGTTGGGGGTGACTGGACCTGCAGGGGAGGGCCTTTGGGGGGATACCAGACCTTTAGGGGAGGACAGTTAAGGATGACCAGGGCAGCAGGGGAGTGGTTAGGGAGCAATCAGGCAGGCAGGTAGGTGAGAGGTTGGGAGCCAACACTCCCAATTGTGAGAGGGATGTCCGGCTGCCAGTTTAGGCCCAATCCTTGTGGGGTCCCAGATTGGAAAAGGTGCAGGATGGGCTGAGGGGCACCACCCTCCCCATGCACAAATTTTATGCACCAGTCCTGAAGTAGAAATATAAAACCCTACCCTGCCACCACTCCAACCCACCTGCCAAAGCTCCTGGAACTTCAAAATTAGATCACATTCAAGCTAGCAGTTCAAAGTGTAAAGCCTCATTCCCACGTGAGAAATTCACATCTTTCTCCTTCCCCTTGGACTCCATGTCTCAGAGGAGGCATGCACAGTATGGATGTGCAAATGAAAACTCAGAAATGTTACTCTTTTGGGGTCCGGTGGTGCATGCAGGAAAACAAACTGATCACCAAAAGCCAAGCAGCAGACTATCACTTTCTCATCCCAGTGTCAGCTCCAGACAGGCACTCCCCATGGTAGGATACAAGGAGAGTCCCGTCTTGATTCTTTGCAGAGACGAGAATGCTCAGGAGACCAAGATAATAGAAAACTAAGGACCCAAATGCCGGGGCACATGCCACCAGGGCTTGCTCAACGTAAGGCCAAGGGGAGTTTGGAACACGTTCTGGTCTAATTCCTAACTTGGTCACAACCTTCCATTCTGGGGCTGCAGCACACACTAGAATGTATAATTGAGGGGGGCAATCTGGAGGTGCAGGGCTCACCCTAACACCTGAGCCCCAGGGGCTCTCTGCCCGCAGCCCTTCCTCCAGGTGCTCAGCTCCAGCTGTGCCAACAAAGTACTTTGCTGTGGCAGGATCACAGGGGGAAGGCTGGGAGAGGAGTGGCCAGCTTGGCCTCCAGTGCAGCTGTTTGTACACATGTAATTAGCTCTAAATATCCAGGGCTTTCAGTTCTCCAACTCTAAGCCCGGGAGCAGTGCTCCGGGTGAACGCACCCACAGAGCTGCTGTTCCCCCAGATGAGCCCTCTCACCAGGCCGCGAAGCTCTATCCCCATCCACAACACCCTGTGTCATGTGTCTGTCTCACCCTGTGCGTCTCTCTCCCTGTCTCATGCTCTCTGATCCTGTTTACTCATTCTCCGTGTCTTGCTGGCCCTTTTGTCTCTGTCTCTCATCGGATCCCTGCATGTGGAGAACACCCTGCTAACCCTGCAAAGGAACACACACCAGCAGAATCTGCCCTCTCAATAAAGAATGACAAGTGGGAAACAGAGTGAATTAAAAAAGCATTAACTTAAAAACAACCCATGTATCTGCAAATGTGTCCCAAATTGCAGCACTTTGGTGGGAGGGGCGGATGTATTGGCCATAAGTTCTGGAGCCTCAGACACAAAGTGTAAGGGGGTCAGCACCTCACTATGGACTCCTCCCACTAGCTGCCTGGGATGGCAGGGTCTGGGGAAGGGACTTAGTCTATACTCACCCTCACAGACCCCCACCTGATCCCATAGACCCTTTCCCCTGTTCTGGCACCAGCTCGTCCCTCTTACTCCCCCAGTACCTCCAAGCCTTCCTATGCTGAACCCAACTCTCCTCCTGCACCAGCCCTACCCCCGCCATCCAAACACACACAGATTTCACTATCTCCCTCCCCGACCCCCAGTCTTCTACCCCATACTTCTTCCTGCCCTGCCGCACCTCTATTCTGCCCTCCTGCCCCAGACCACCCAGCATCCCTGGCTCTGGGAGAAATGGTTAGAATAAAGCTTTCCTTGGCAGGAAGAGACTCTCCAGGGAGCTGCATGCAGAAAGGCCCTCCCTCTCAGTCATGTACCTGCAACTGCTCTGGCCTGCCAGATGCCAATCAGAAATTGTGTCTCTGGAAACACAGGGTAGCATAAGTAGGCTGCTGTCTTTTGAAGTTCTTCAGCAACCCCTCTTTGCCTCTTTCCCTGGAAGTTGAAGGATTGGAATATATATATAATGCAAATCAACCAAATGATGGAACAAGCAGAAGGACTGCTCAATCAGTTGCTATGAGGTGTGACCACCTCTCTGACCACCTCTCTGTCCCTCCCCTGGCCAGCAGGCTCTGATCCCCTGATGGTGAACGGGGAACCGGGGGTGGGTGGCAGCAGGGGTAGGGCTGGCTGCCAGCAGCCAGGGAAGACGGCCCTGATCACAGGCCAGGCCTAGGGACTGTACTCGTGCACGGGGCCTCTAGTGAACAGTAAAAATAAATTTTGTGCACAGGGCCTCTAGTGAACAATAAAAAGAAAAGAGTCCCACTTTTTTTCTCTCCAAACACTGGAAATTAATTAGCACTTTTTAAATTTTCTTCATTTTTGCAATTTTTCATTTATTCAAAATTAATTGGTTTAAAATATATCAGTCATTCTCAGCATATTGGGACTTGAATACCATTGAAATAGTTTTAAAGAGTATATTTGGCATATTTTAAATTAGAAAATCTGATACCAAAATGGAGAATGTTTGGCCAAATAATAGAAGTCCTTTTATAATAGAATTGTTTTGTGCTTTGTTTTTATTTTTAGAAGACAGGGTTGTGATGAATAATTTAATAGATATTAAAATATGATTGAATCCTTGATTAGCTTAAATTATTCTAATTTCTAGAGTTGACTTTTGCTGTATTCTCCACTTTTAGTTACATCTCTAGCTAAAAGTAAACTTCCAATATTGAGTTTTGTGTTCAACCTAGCGATATGGAATAAACTTAATTTTACCTTTTATATATACTATTTCTTTTATATATACTATTTCTGATCTTAAAACAGTTCTTAGATTAGCTGGGGAATAAAATCCTCCTTGTTCAATCTTTGTGGGGTGACAGCTGCTGGACTATCTATGCTGCCAATCTATGGGCCATATTATCACATAACTGAAGGACAGAACATTTTAAACACTTAAACAATAAAGCAGTGATTCTCATTATTTTGATACATTCTCCAGGCTATTTCTGGCTTTGTCCAGAAAGTTTATACCTATGAGCTGGTGCCAGGGGAGTCTGTTTCCTAGGTACGTGGGCATTTCAGACAGCCACAAGCTTCCTCTCCTAACCTGTATGCCTGAGTCTGCCCAGATGGTTTCCCTCCTGAGAGAAATGAAATTAACTAGGGCCATGCTTTCCCTCAGTCTGATGACAGTAAGAATTAAGCTCCCTCCCTCCAGAGAGCACTGGTTCTGTGGAAAAGCTTTCTCACTCTGTCTATGCGTGCTGTCATCTAGTTCAATTAAATCTCCAACTTTTTCAATTTTTTTTTGCTTTAATGAAGTGTCACCCTTCACCTCTCTCCACACCATAACAACTACAGCCCTGAGTAATTGAAGGCCTCTTCATACCAGAGCCTACTTGATTCAGGAGGGGACCTCCATCCTCTGGGGATTCACTCTTTTATATTCCAACTGACTTGAGCCTAGCCCTCAATCTATATTGGAAATGAAGAAGAAGAAAAAGAAAAAAAAATATTTTTCAGTAGATCTAAAATTAAAATATTGATTGTTGTACTAGTGTAATTAATGTGTGCACTCAGAGCCATCACTCTCATTTCATTACAAGTCTAAAAGATTCGAACTGATTCTATTTTTCGCATACACTTCATGCCTTATTTCTCTTAAGTTCATGAATTAAGTGCACCACACTTCCCATTCATGTCCTTGAAGGATGCTCCAGAGAATAAACACGTGGTTGTTTTACTTTGTTTATTAATTATCTTCCTCTTAAGGGAACAGGGCCACATACCATCCATATTGCATAAGCACTGCTTTATTTGCAAACCTTTATGAGATTTTCATTTAATAAACCTTAATACATTTTGCAGTCAGTGATATTAATAGCCACACCGGAGCAACTACTGTGGGTCATGTTTGAGGGACCAGTGACTCCCAGTTCAGTGCTACCCCTGAGCATCCCTAATTATCACACAACTCTTGTGAAACTCTAAAATGACTCTCAGAAGAAAATTAA
Organism: Vespertilio murinus; assembly: GCA_963924515.1. Taxonomy (NCBI): domain Eukaryota; kingdom Metazoa; phylum Chordata; class Mammalia; order Chiroptera; family Vespertilionidae; genus Vespertilio; species Vespertilio murinus. The sequence goes on along the minus strand of OZ004709.1, from coordinate 45,518,831 downwards.
CTTTAATTAGTCTCAATTTTGAAAAATACACCATTTTTCATGGCTGAAATATTTGCAGTCAAATATGGAATGTTGCAATGCCGACACTGTATCCCTGGCATACAATTTGATTGCACAAACATGGTTTGAGCACCTGATTTGGACAGGGTCATGAGTCAGGCCCAGCGAGTGCTCACAGAATACAATCACCACAATGGGGAACTTAAACTCTTATGGGAGACATATGCATATAAATAATTCAGTAAACCATGAGAAAATTAATTTACTAATAACAAGCTTTGCCATGGGAGAGCTGAGGAAGGAACAATTAATTCTGATGGAACATAAGAAATAGGGCCTTCAGCAGGAAGAATTCGAGTAGCATCAGGCCTTGAGAGGTAAACAACATGCTGGTGAGTTAACAATGGAGGGTGAGCACTGTGGGAAGGGCACTTGTTTCCCCAGAGAAGCAAACACAGAGGTCCAGAAAAGCAAAAAGAGTATGAGATATAAACCTGTGAAAATATAAAGACTTTGTATTTTAAAACTATTAAGAACCATGTGTATGATAATTAAAAATCAAATATATCCTTCCCTCCCACCACACAATTGTAGCCAATGCTCAACTTGATTGAAAATTTCTGAAATGTGGGTATGAGTTATTAACAGTGTAATTGGAGATGTCAACATGTCAACATTATTAAATGTACTATTATTTAATAATCATTACAAATTTGCCTTGAGCATCTATCACATGCATGACATCATGCCAGGAGCTATTTATTTTAAACTAGAGGTCTGTGTGCACAAAATTTATGCACCCTGTCACAATCTGGGACCCTTTGAGGGATGTCCGACTGCTGGTTTTTGCCCAATCCTGCAGGGATTCCTGTGGGATCGGACCTAAATGAGCAGTCGGACATCCCTCTCACAATCTGGGACTGCTGACTCCTAACCATTCACCTACCCACCCTCCTTATCCCCCTAACCACTCTTCCTGCCTGTCTGATCATCCCTAACCACTCGCCTGCCTGCCTGATTTCCCCTAGCTGGTTGCCTGCCTGCCTGATCTCCCCTAACCACTGCCTTGGCCCCTGCTGCCATAGCTTTGTCCAGAAGGACATCTGGAATGATATCTGAAAGGTCATTCAGCTGTCTGGTCTAATTAGCATATTACACTTTTATTATTATAGACTAGTAGCCCTGTCCATGAATCTGTGCACCAGCAGCTCTTTGCGGGACCTGGCCACTTTGCACCCGCTGCCCAGAGGCTCTCCATGGCCCAGAGGCCCATCTGCAGCTGGGTGCAGAACGCTTGCCTCGTCACCATGGAGATGTAGCAAGCCTTCCACTAGGTCGCTCATGCTGCCCACTCTCAGTGGACGCCCCCTCCTCTACCCCCAAGACTGGGGTACTCTGGTGGGGCTGAGAGGACTGGGCACTGCCATCTTGTGGGTATGGGTGCTGCCATCTTTGTGATGGAGTGATGGTTAATTTGCATATTACCCTTTTATGAGATAGAGTAAAACTTCACATGATCACCTCTGACTTCTCATTCTTTCCCTGTTTCATCTATATTCTCACTCATAATTCTAAACCCAGACTGCTCTTCTGCCATACATTAACTCTTGCCTATATGTTCCTTCTTTCTGACAAAGTGTTGTATTTGGTTGAGAAAGAGGTCAAGATACTAGTACATTGCAGAAAGAAGGAATATTAGTTATTTATTTATATAATTCATTAACTCATATTATGAATTTTGTATATTAACTGTTATCAACAAAATAGACATATAGACCCTGCCCATAGAAGTTTACTCTCTTGCTGGTGTGCGTGTGTGTATGTAATGGGTATGTATGATCTCCATTTAATTGTATTCATCCCAAAGAAAGGGAGGGGGTATACTAATGTGGAATATGTTGATTAGGTAGCAGTCAAAGGAAGGCAAGCTTTGGCTAAATAGATAAAATGAATTACCAATGGTCAAAGCTCTGAGTCAATGGTAAGTGGAACTTTTTAAAAATAATATGTCTACTGCTATAATATATAGTCACAGACAGAGGTACTGGGGCAGGAATTCCTCCAGTTTTCTCACTTGGGAATTGGCCTTTATTGCCTGAATATGGTTATATAGCAATCTCACATGTTAACCCATTTTGTCATTGGGATGACCATTCCAGGAGGCTGGTTTATACATATTTATTATATTTCTCTCTTAGTCTGTGGTGTTGCTAGCATGCAGCCCAGTTCCTAACAATCCAAGAATGGGATCTGTCCCCAAAGGCCAACCCCACATTGACTTTTAGGTTGGCATACTATGTCCAGCCTGTTAACTCTTTTTGAAAATTATATTTTGCAAGGACTCAACCATTTACATTTGTATATGTTTTCTCTACAGCAAAATTGACTGGTTATGAAAGAGATGGTATGCCCATAGAATCAAACATTTTTTTTTTTATCTGGATAAAAATCATGATTGCTGACCTCTGCTGTAAACCACATCTCAGTGCTGTCTTCTCTTCTTGTTCTCACTCCAGAATGTCATCCATTGCTAATGCTTCCAAATGCTTAGGACACTGTTCTCAAAGTAGTTATTAAGTATGAAATATAGATCAATGTGACTTATATTTTTGGTTCATCATTATATTACTAGTGACCTGGGACATGGATTCATGCAGATTGAAAGGAAATTAATTAGAAGAAATATTTTAATATAGCTATTACCCTTTCTCTATAATAGAAGTGTCAGAGATGAAAGAAAAGTAGTAAAATATATATAAAAATAATATATAAAATGATTGATAAACAATAATATTATATAAAATTAATAAGTAAACAAAGACATGATATAAAACATATAAAAACAACAAAAACATGATATAAAAACATCATTGATAAAAACAATGACTAATAAATTGATTAAACTTATTCTAATATTTCCCTTTATACAATATTAAGAGTGAAAACACTTTTAGAATGCTTGACTAATTTCCCTGTGATGAACTTTAACCTCACATGCTCTTTGAACTTGAGAGAAAGCAATATATAAGTGACCTGTTGAAAACAGGTAAGAATATTCCTACTCTATCTAGAGTTTTCTTTGTGATTTATTAATTTATTAATTTATTTTTATTGTTCACTAGAGGACCTGTGCACGAGTACATTCCCTAGGCCTGACCTGTGATCAGTGCCATCTTCCCTGGCTGACTGCAGCTTGGGATGTAAAGGCAGCTTCTTTGTCTGCCAGCCTGCAGCCAGCTTCAGGCCTGGAGCGGCAAGGGGTGGCAGGGTTGCCGCCATGTGTTTTTTTTTAAAAAGGTTAATTTGCATACTCACTTTGATTGGCTGGTAGCATAGCAGAGTGACGGTAATTTGCATGTTTCTCTTTTATTAGTGTAGATATTTTATATATAGCCAATATATATAGATTGTCCCTCTCTTTCCTACCACTTAACAGCATATAACAGGCAATAACAAGATGACAAAGCAAACAAACATGAATGTACCTGGATTCCCACCACCCTGAGATTCATGACAGGAAGTTCTCACACAGGGAGATGGAGATGTGTTTCCATTATCTCAAGTAGTAGAGCCCAATGCACTTCCTGATATTACCATAATTATGAGTCAGTTCAATTCTACAGTGTTATTTTCATAATATAACAGGAAAAGTCTCCACATTATACTCTTAGTTTTAAATGGGTGATGAACAGAGACTTGACTTAGGGTGGTGAACAGATGCAGTGTACAGATGATGTGCTGTAGAATTTTACATCTGAAACCTGTAAAATTTTGTTAATCAGAGTCACCCCAATAAATTCAATAATAAAAGAAAATAATTCGGTGTACTTTCATGGTACATCTGATTTTAGAACCTATCAAAACCTTCAGCAATATATTAATATATTTTATACTAAATGAGTGCCCACAACCAGATGTCTTTTAACAAATCTGTTTAAGTTTTCTTAAAAAAAAAATCTCACAAGGTCATTATGAGCAGTTAATAAGACAAAATAGATAGAATATATTTTATAAGGTATTATAACATATATATTTTGTTATAAAATATATATGTCAGACATTGTTCTAGTAGTTTACATATTTATGTTGCAATTAGATCAGTAATTCTCTGTTCTGAGTCGTCAGAAGTGCATGAAAGCCCCCCTCCCAGCTGTGCTTGGAAAGGTTGCCACCAGTTTCCTATCAAATCATGTAAGTTGTTCTGCAACCCCAGTTCTCATTATAATGGGATATAGCAATTTATGACATGGCTTCACTGCCTTAATCCGTATTACCTCTTATTATCCCATTTTAGCACTCTAGAATACTGACTACTGCTCTGAGATGTCTATTTCTACTGTTTGTGGAATACTAACTCCAGATGCCAGCATCTTTCTGAAAAGTCACTGTAATTTTATACTTTTTTCAATACCCCGGTCCTCTTCCACTCCTGGCCAAACTCTCTCAGTTAATCTAGGAAGGTGTGATGGCTCTGGGTGAGCAATTAAACCTAAAATCAAGAAATGCTGCTTTAAGATTATTTTGTCCAACATCAACTTAGTTGGTACTTTGGGATCTCTCTGAGGTTTTATGCCGACCTTGGATCACCACATGCAATTGGGTCAGTGTATTAAAAATAACCACCTGCCTTTTGGGATTTAAAAACAGGCCAGCACTTTGGTGCTTCTATTTTTTGTTGGAGTGTGATGAAGGATAATGATATTGAAGGATCTGATACCCTTTCCCATGAAACCCAGTTTTTTAAATGCCAATTGTTCTACAAAAGGAGAGGTCTCTTGAGTAAAAATGTGTATGTAGTTGGGGGGGAGGAGGGGGTAGGGAGGATCATGCACAGACTCTAGAGCCTGTCAGCTTGGGCTCCAAAGAGGTTTCAGCTTTGAGGAAGGTAGTTCCTCTATGCCTTGGTTTACCATCTCTAAACATGATAAGATATCATATGGTACTATAAAGATCTAATGAGCTAACTCACCTGAGTTTCATGCAGTGTCTGACACTGAATGTTCAATGTAAGCAATCATTACTGCTCTTGTTGTAGTTATTTCTCTCCAAACATTTAATAGTTATGTCTATGAATTCTCTAAGATTAGTTGTTTATCTCTATAATAAGAAAAATGAACCACTTTTAAACAGTTATTTTAAATAATAAATCTATATCGAATAGAATTTATCCTGGATGACACATAAAACAAATAATAATGTTTGAATAAATAGAATTCTAACATTTTAACTTAGCATGTTGGAAAGTGGTTAGAGAACTTGAATACTCCCAGGGAAAAAAGCAATTCCCATATGTTTATTCTGTCAACGAATGAATAAATGCTTACCTTGTTGTTTCAAAAAGTATTTCTTTTGTGTTCACAACAGTCTCAATGCTGTCTCAACAATCTAAGAGTTGAGCAGGTGTTGTTTGAACATTTTTTTTCCATGCGACTGAGCTAGGGGAAAGTGAGGTGTCTACGTAACCTGGCACTTATAAATGTTAATTTGAAATAAAGTGGCCTTTGACTTGAAAACTAAAACTATCATTACTATTCCTAAATTATTTCAAAGGTTTCTATGAAAAAAAAAACACCAGTTATTGTGTTTTCCCCTAATTTTGCTTACATATAATTAAAAACAATAGATTTTTAGCAATTAATTCATGATCCTTTGGCTCCTAAGGTACCAATCACATACTTGAACTACAAGATCCAGGTGCAATTGTTATTGCTTTTATAATACCTTTCTAAAGACATTCAGTTAACCATTTTTCTAAACTTATCCACCATGTTTCTATGCCTTGAGCATTACAAGGCATCACCATACCCAAGTCATATAAGTTATTAGCTGTCACATTTGTGCATTGAGAAACTGAGGTTCAGAATGTTTAAGAATCTAATTCAAGATTGCACAGTCAAATGAGAAAGTTGAATTCAAACCCAGGATTTTCTGATTGTGAGTTCCACAGCCTTTCCATTATACAAAAAAATGGGTGATATATTACATACGCCTAAGACAGATGTACTTTTTAAAATGTTTATAACTTTTCATTTTCACTTAAGAACAGCATTTGTGCTTGGATATCCCTTAGATTGCTTATTTAGCTCAGACTGAAAAAATATGGAAAAGCAAAACCACAACAAAAACTACGGTAGATTCAGAAAATATTATATATACCTTTTTGTGGCTCTGTTCCAGATAAGTACTAGAAAAATGGAATCGCTGTAGTTTAATGAAAGATTTTAGAGGACAACTTCAAGATTTTCATTTTCTGCTAAAGATTGTAATTATTGGCTATTCATAGACCTGAATTCAGAAGTCTGCTAATATAATAAACTTAGTGAGCAATGAAATTAAATTAGCTACAGTTCAAATGAAGGTATTTAGATTGTATAACCAGTAACCATGAGCAATAATGCCACCTAAATCATAAGTGTACTCTCACTTCCTTTTTTAAGAACTATTAAGGAAGATACATTACATGGGTGTTGAATTTTCAGATTCCCTAGACAAGTTTCCAAAGATAATTTGTACTAATTACTTAATTAGGAACTCTGAGCTTGTTCTGTGACAGTGACTTTTCTGGTAGGACTTTTTGCAAATCCTCAGTGAATCATGGGTTGTTGTTTTTTTGACTCAGGAACATTCATATCTGGTACACAAACATCTAAAGTTTAGAAACTAATCTCTTTATTTTTTTCATTTCAGGTCAGGGAATGATAATTTATCAACATAGATTAAAAATGAGAAGAATGCAACTAGACAAGACAATTCCTATGACTAAGTAAGATCCAGGGAATAAAGGAATATATATATATATATATATATATATATATATATATATATATATATATTTGAATAGAATTTTGTCTTAAACCATTAATTGCTTAGAAATTAGAAGAGAGTTCTTAAGTACTTAGTCTAATTTCCCCAGCTTTAATGAAAATACTTGCCATGAGTTTTCTAGGTAACTGAAAATCATGGAAATTACATAGAAGACAAACTCTAACCAATCAGAACATCTAAGAGAGTACTACACTATTCCCAACCTGTGGCACCTAAATATAATATGAAAATGGACAGCGCATTTATTTTCCTCCTTCAAAAATGCATTTTTTTTGCTAAAGACTTTATTTTTTTAGAGCAAGTTAGCTTTACAAGATGTTTGAGAGAAAGTTAAAGAATTTTTTTATATGTAATCCACCCCCACATATGCAGAGCCATTATTATTTTTATTTTTTTAAATATATTTTATTGATATTTTACAGAGAGGAAGGGAGAGAGATAGAGAGCTAGAAATGTCGATGAGAGAGAAACATCAACCAGCTGCCTCTTGCACACCCCCCACCGGGGATGTGCCTGCAACCAATGTACATGCCCTTGACCGGAATCGAACCCCGGACCTTTCAGTCCGCAGACCGACGCTCTATCCACTGAGCCAAACCGGTTCGGCTGCATAGCCATTATTAACATCACTCACCAGAGTGGCCAGTTTTTACAAAAGATGAATCAACATTGACATATCATAATTAACCAAAGTCTATAGTTTATATTAAGATTCACTATTGGTGTTGTACATCCTATAGATTTACAAAAGTATACTAATATCTATACCTCAGTATACTGTCACACACAGTATTTTTGCTGGCTTAAAAATCCTCTGTGCTTTACCTGTTCACCTCTCCTTTCCACCCTTGGCAACCAAAGACCTTTTTACTGTCTTCACAATTTTGCTTTTCCATAACATCGTATATTTGGAATCATACACCATGAAGACTTTTATTTATTTTTTATTAGTTAAATTTTAAAAAATAAGTTTTTATTTATTTTTAGAGAAAGTGGGGGGGGGGAGGGATAGGGAGATACAAACTTCAACAAGAGAGAAATAATATCAATAACCTGTCTCCTGCATGTCCTCCTGCACTGGGAATTGAATCAGTGACTGCTTGATTCATGGGTTGAAATTCAACCACTGAGTCATACCAGCCAGATATATAGATTTTTAGATTGACTTTTTGTCACTTGAGTTTCCTCCATGTGCTTTCATGGCTTTATAGATGATTTTTGTTCAGCACTAAGTAGTATTCCATTGTCTGTATGTACCACAGTTTATCCATTTACCTAACAAAGGACATATGGTTGATTCCAAGTTTTTGAAATTATAAGTAAAGCTGCTATCAACATTCATATGCAGGTTTTTATGTGGATGTAGTTTTTATGATTGCTTGATCAAATGGTTATAGTATATTTAGTTTTGTAAGAAAATAATACACTCTCTTCCAAATTGTTATGCCATTTTATATTCCCATCAACAGTGAACGAGAGTTCCTATTGCTTCAGATCCTTGCCAGTATTTGGTGTTGTCAGTGTTCTGGATTTTAGCCATTTTAATAAGCATGTAGTAGTATCTTATTGTTGTTTTAATTAGAATTACCTGCTTATATATGATGTGGAGTATGGTTAATTGCTATCTGTATATATTCTTTGATGAGGTCTCTGTTAAGGCCATTAGCTCATTTTTAATTGGACTACTTGTTTTTTTATAGTTGAGTTTTAAGTGTTCTTTTTATAATTTGGCTAACAATCTTTTATCAGATGTGTCTTTTATTAATATTTTCTTCCAGTATAGCTTTTCTTCTCATTCTATTGATAGCACCATTCATAGGGAAGAAATTTCTAAATTTAACAAAATTCAGCATATTTATATTTTTTTCATGGATTATGTGTTTAGTGTTATATATAAAAAGGCATCACCATATCCAATATCATTTAGGTTTTCTTCTATGGTGCAGTTTTCAGCTTCTCAATTATTTTAATTACCTCCAAATTATACACTGCCCAGATTGAATTAGAAAGCATTATAGCACTTTGCTTTCTGCGTTTTAAGAGTCCTGGGTTAGATTTCAATGAATTCATTTAACATGATGGCTTCGCTGTGATATGATTCTTCTGGTACAAGCAAGAGAAACATGGTTTATAGAGAAAAGGAAACTCTAAATGATATCAAGAATTCAGAAAGTCAAAGGGGATCTCAAAACAATGTGATAGATGGTCAAGGCACCCACTTCAAGATAATTGTTCCAAATGTTTTCACCCTATTCTGCATTCAAAGTCCAGGGGGAAAGTGATAAATAGAGACTTTTTTGAGTGTCACGAACTCACTCCCCAGGTAGGGAAATGGAGAAGATCTTACCGATCTTCAGCTGTCGCATCAATAATTCATATAGGAGTAGATCCTCAAAGAACAGTGAATATGTTAATAAAAAAGAAGATGTTATGACTTCTAGGCATTATAGCATGTGCCTATTATTATACTCATAATGACAAGGTTCTTCTGTATTTTAGTTTTTCATGACAATGTAATAAAATTGCCTCAAATGTAATAGCTGAAAACATCTATTAATTATCTCAAAATTCTGCAGGTCAGATAACTGGGCAAGCTCGACTGGGTTCTCTGATTAAAGTCTTACAGGCCAAAATCATTTTAGAATGTTTTCCTCCTACACCTTTTCAAATTCTACCTCCGTCTCAGGACTCTATCAAGTGTCATCAGGAAATCTTTTGGTCTTCTCTAATTCACCCTGGTATCTTTATTCTAAGTAAATGCAGTGTACACTGTTTGCATTATACAAAATTTTCTGTACTCAAATTTTGACACATTTTTAAAAAATGGACTATTAAGCTATCACAGAGCACTATTAAGCTATTTCTCCCAGAGCACTAACCAGAGTTTGAAGTACACAGGACATAGTGGTTGTTATTTTATATATCTTAATATATAAAGAGGTAATATGCAAATTAGCCTGGGATGTCATAACGAGATGACCAGATAGGAGGAGGATGCACGTGCAGGTGAGGCACGGAGCAGAGACAGAGACAGGGAAGAGAGCCTGCCTGAGCTTGCATGGCAGCTCCAATACCCTGGAGAGGACACAGGCAGGGAATATGGGGGACCTGGGGCGGAAGTCAGGCACAGGTCCTGGCCACCAGTGGTTCAGGTCTGGCCTTACTCTCACGGTGGCCCATGGGGTGCCTCCTTGCATGCACTGGGCCTCTAGCATACGTGTGTGTATGTGTGTGTGTGTGTGTGTGTGTGTGTGTGTGTGTGTGTGTGTGTTTCCAAGGAAAGTACAATGTCAAAAAATAATAGTAATCTTAAACATGAATTCTTTCCATTAAACCTGAGTTATTATCCTGTTTTACATTCAATAAACCACTTCTTTTTTGAAAACTATTTTTCAGTTACTTGTCTATCCTCTTATTCCTGCCTTTTGTTGCTTCTTGTCCATATAAAATTATTCCAATTGGGGACAAGGGGAAATCTGTAACTGAAAGGCTAAAATGCGTGAGCCTTTTGTGAAAAATGATTGATTATGAAAAGCAAAACAAAACTGCAGAAATTTCAGCATCCTACAAAACTATGTGGACTCCTCTAACGGGCTTTCTGTGCCCCAGGTAGATACATTTCGGAAGAAGGCGCTTGGCTTAATAAAAGCTCTGACACTAAATGAAAGGTTTTCAACCTTGATGGTGCAGCTCTGAACATACTCTTCTGGTGCCAGATTGGGCTGCCCTGGAGGTGACAGGATTTGATGGGCCTGTATATATCAGTGGATGAAGACGCAGGGGCTGAGAGGCAGGCGGCCCCTGACAGAGAGAACTGATGGGAAGTAACATCAAAATGTACTGTAATATGACAAAATTCAGTGGCCATAGAGCCAGCCCATTAGGGAGCAAGGTTTGAGCCATCAAGCTGAGACATGGGGCCATTTACCTTGCTCACTGATGGCAAAATAAAGGCAGGCCACCCTATATTCAGCAGTAATTGGAATAGCTTTTCCATGCTCCCTGACATTTCTATTTCAAGACTGTATCAGAATGTTTCTGTCTTTGATGTCTACTTTTTATTTTAGTCAATTTTAATAATAGGGTTATATATGTTCATGGCATTTCTTCACAAATGCAGAGGTCATCTATCACAGAGAAAATGACACTAACTCCCATTAACTCCCATTTTGTGAGATGTGGAAGAGTGACTAAGATGGCTGTATCTAAAAATATTTTCTAGTAAAACAACTAGAACTTCCTCTACCTAAGGACTGTTTGTATTAAACAGAAAGTACAATGAATGAAATCTATTGAGTCTCCGACTTGGCTTGCTGTGCATAGTCCACCTCCGCTTCCTTTGTGTTCCCTGAGGAACGATGTACCCTGTCAGAGCTTGTATTTTGAAGTGCTGACGTGAGCCCTGACATGTTGTCTCCAGGCCAAGTACTTCAGCCTTGGGTAATAGAAAAGACAGAGCTCATGTTTAAGGATTTCCTATAACTGTGAATTCTATGATTTCATTTGGAAAGGTGGAATTATAAATAATTTTGTATGCTTTGGTTCAGGGTATACTAATTTTACTATATGAATTAAAGAGAGCATTGCTATGACCAATGAGCAAAGCAACACAACTCTTTTAATTTATTATTTGAGTTAAACTTTGGGTTGGTAATTAATAATATAATCTATCCTATATAATAAAGAGGTAATATGCAAATTGACCCATCACTCCAACACACAAGATGGTTGCCCCTATGTGGTCAAAGATGGCCAACCCCATGTGGACATGAGATGGCTGCCACAAGATGGCCAGCAAGGGAGGGCAGTTGGGAGGGACCAGGCCTTTAAAGGAGGGCAGTTAGGAGCAACCAGGCTGGCAAGGGAGGGAAGTTAGGGGTGACCAGGCCAGCAGGGGAGCAGTTAGGCATTGGCTAGGCCTGCAAGAGATGGCAGTTAGGGGTTACCAGGCTGGGAGGGGAAGGAAGTTAGGGGCATCCAGGCCAGCAGAGGAGTAGTAAGGTGTCAACCAAGCTTGCAGGAGAGGGCAGTTAGGGGTGACCAGGCCTGTAGGGGAGGACAGTTGGGGGCACCAGGCTGGCAGGGGAGGGCAGTTAGGGGCAACCAGGCCAGCAACTGCCTCTTGTACCCATTGCTGGCAACAGCCCTGCTTACATCCACTCCTAGATCCACTGCTCACACTCACTGCCAGCGTCAGCCCCACTGGCACCCACAACTGGCGCTGGATCCACTGCTCACACCCGCTGCTGGCACCCAGTGCTAGTCCCAATTGCTTGCCACTGTCAGTGGGTGCAAGCAGAGGTTGCTAGCCCCAATCAGGGCTTCTCTGCTTCTCCTGATTCTGAGGGGTGATAGGGGTAGCAGCCTCTGTTCACACCTGCTGACAGAATTGGTTCCACTAGTATCTGCTGCTGATGCCAGCCCCAATCAATCTGCCCAGTCAGCATGGAGGAGCAGTGGTGGCAGGAGCGGGGCTGCTGACACACAGGGGGCTGGAGGCCGTGGTGGTAGAGGCCAGGCAGGTCACAGAGGATGGACCAAAACCTGCCCCTGTGCCCACCACAGCTTCACAGCCCACAGTTCCTTTCAAGGGCCCCTCGTTAGTAAATAATGATAAAATAGACTAGTTATTTAAGTACACCTAAACATGTAAATATGCCAATGAAATACGATCTTTAGCTTCTGCTGTAACAGCTTTGGAAGTGGGTGAACTGGTTTGAAGGAAGCCTATTGGGAGGCAGACATCTTGGGCTGAGTCCAAGTGATTGAGCAAGGGGGTTGTATTGGTGTCATGTGGGTCTTTTTTGGATGAAGCCTTGAGGCCCAACATCATTTCTTCTCTTTGTTTTCAGGCATAGAGGTCATGATCCAGAGAGATAGATACTAACTAGTTAGATACTAACTCTTGGTTGTCTTGAGCCACATCATTTCTAGGGGACACATGCTAACCTGTGAGCATAGGCAGGAGAATACAGGGGGGAGATAATTGATACTCTTTCCTTCATACAATACATCAAATTAATAGGTCTGTTTTCTTAGACATATTGCACCCTTTGTGTTGTGTGTGCCTGGGGGTGAGGGGCGGAGAGTATTTTTTCATCAGCATTTCTGGTCTTTCCCAATCTAGTCACTCTGTGGAAAATCCTTCAATTTCTCTTCCCAATCAAGTACCTAGACCTTCCTAGGCCAAGCAGATTACCTGTGCTCCCATAGGTGAGATCCAGCATTTGCCTCTTGCCTGGCATGCCTATTTAAGTCTCTGGACTGGGTGCCAGCTAGACTGCCTCATCCTCCTCATCCCCGTGTGCAAACCCAGTCCTTACGATTGGGGTCCTGCCTGTGTATGGAGAGTTCTTCACCTCTACTGGAACTGAAATCTTTCTGTGCTGTCCAGTTCATGTGAGAGAACATTGTTCCTGAGGTTAGAAAATAATTTTTTTTCTTATCTTTCCAGGAATGGTGCAGGAGATTTTTGAATTTATTTTCTGACCAACTCCTGAAAACAATGTTAAGATGCAAATATGATTCCTGACATTTTATAAACAAACAGGCTTATATTATTTAATAATTTGCTCAACATGACTGGCTACTATTTATTTGAGTAAAAGGAGTCAGCTTGATAAGAACTAAAGTTTCTAAAGTGTCCTCATCTCTGAGTTAATTTGAATTTTAGATCATAAAATGTCTTAAAATGGCAAGATTTTACAGATTCTAATAACATATTTTATAGGATGACGATTGCAATTAAGTGCCTGAACCTCTGTATCTCTGGATGAGAGAATATTTTCTCATGCTTTGTAATAAAAGTAATATTTATCTCATCATTTTGTCATTTTAAATCATTTTAATAATTTTCTTCGACTTTTGCATTAGTCAAAACAGTGTTGCAAGTAGTAATTGAATCCAACTCAACTTAGCGTAAGCCAAACTAAATAAGTAATAACAATAATAAATATAAAAGGGAATTCATTTATCTGACAAATCAAAGGTGTAATTTGAGCAAAGCTAAGACCAGGTGTCAGTTTAATAGCAGGGCCTTATTTCTTCTCCACTTCTCAGTACAAATGGCCTCTCTTCAGTTTCACATGGAGGCTGTATCTCTTCCATAGGGTGGTGTAATCCAAAAGCCCCAGTCACATAATTTACAATTTGAGTCAGGCTGTCTGGAAATAAAAAAGTATTACCAATATTCTTCTTATAGTTTTTGTCAAAAATTTTCAAATAGTCCTCAAATTGAGCAAGTTTGAATAGTGAACCTATTCCTGAACCATTCAGGTGGCTTGGTGTGGGGGGACAGTCTGAAGGAAAGTTCTGGATTAAACAGCTCTGGGAAGGATGGCACATTTAGATCAAAATGGATTTTATGCCAAAAATTGTAATGCATATTTGTTCTTTTATAGTGAATAGGAGTGTCATAGGAAATGCAGCAATTTATACTTGCCCAGTTCCCAATAGTAAAAACTACATTTTCTTCCAATTCTAATTATTTTACCCTAAAAGGAGCCACAAGAAAAATGCTGATCTTGTTAATTCAGGAAAAGCTCAAAGAGAAAAACAAAATATCTAAATTAAGTAAAAATACCAATTTTTAGCCAACTCACTATTCTCTATATGGAAGAATCCAGTCCTTCTTATGGGAAATGTAGTATCTAAACTTTGGGTCCATTTTGTAACTTCACTTGTTAATTTTTATGTGTCCACAGAATCTTGTGTAGTCAATAAGGAGTAAGTATGCAAATTAACCCAACCTAGATGGATGCGGCCACAGAGCTAGCAGGAGGCTTGGGTTTACTCAGCAATGGAGGAAGCCAAGCTTTCCACACACACTGTTAGGCCCAGGCCTCCACCCAAGGCTACAAAGTTTCAATTATAGACAATAAATAAATCCCAGATACCAGAGCCTACATTTAGGTTGCTGGGGGTGTGGCCCACCTGAAAACCACCACAGGCCCCTCGCCCAAGCTGCCCCATGCCCCAAGGGAACCCCCACCCTGATCTGGGACACCCTTCAAGGCAAACCAGCTCGCCCCCACGCATGCAGTAGGCTTCTATCCTATCTAATAATCCTATATAATAAAATAGTAATATGCAGATTGACCATCACTCCAACACACAGGATGGTTTCCCCTATGAGGACACAAAATAGCTGTCACAAGATGGCCAACAAGAGAAAGCAGTTGGGAGGGACCAGGCCTGAAAGGGAAGGCAATTTGGGGTGACCAGGCCTACAGGGGAGGGCAGTTAGGGGCAAACAGCTCGGCAGGGGAGCAGTTAGGCATCAATCAGGCTGGCAGGGGAGTGGTTAGGGGGTGATCAGGCTGGCAGGCAGAAGTGGTTAGGGGCAATCATGCGGGCAGGTTAGCAATTGGGAGCCAACAGTCCTGGATTGTGAGAGGGATGTCCCAGATTGGAGAGGGTGCAGGATGAGCTGAGGGACACATCTCCTGTGCACAAATTGTATGCACTGGGCTTCTAGTCAATGGTAAGAGAGAATCATTAATCAGCTGCCTCCTGCATGTCCCCCATTGGGGATGGAGCCCACCACCCAGGTATGTGCCCTTGACCAGAATCAAATCCTCTAGAACTCTTCAGTCTGCAGATCAGTGCTCTATCCATTGAGCAAAACCAGCTAAGGCTGAAGGTCACTATTAACAGAGAACATTGAACAGAGGAACCAAAATATAAAGAGAAAGAAGATAAGCACCCAGATAGAAAGGGACAAAGAGTCTAAGGTATTTCCATCCCTTGTGCAGGAAGATAATTATTTGATCGTATTACCAATTTTTACACTTCTCTTTTGTAGTCTTAATATATTGAAAGCCTTCTGCTGTGCTTTTATATTAAATAACTGAGCTAATAACGCTGTCATTAATGTTGATGCAAAATGTGAAATTTTAAAGTTATCCCCAAATGCTAAACATTGTTATGCAAATAGTGTATAGAGAATAGTAGTGTAAAATGCAAAATAATACAATGTAACATCACTTTAAATGTAACAAGTTCATTTTTTCATGACACTGTGGAAAATTTCAAAAGCTCAGTATTATTTACTCTCTTCCATAAAATCAATTTATGTTAGTAAGAATTCAATAACATTGCAAAATAATATCAAAAAGCTTTTAAAAGGATTGCAAAGTCACATGAGTTCATAAGATAAATACCAATTTTAATAAGAACGCTACATGAGAAAGCTCAGATATGAACACAGGGCTAGGCAGGAGTTTTAAAGAGGGGTAACCATTTAGAATCACCTTACATTATCAGAATGATCTCCTCCCTCCCTCCCTCCTTCTCTCCCTCCCTCTCTCCTTCCCTCGCTCCCTTCTTTCTTTCTTCCTTCCTTCCTTCCTTCCTTCCTTCCTTCCTTCCTTCCTTCCTTCCTTCCTTTCTTTCTTTCTTTCTTTCTTTCTTTCTTTCTTTCTTTCTTTCTTTCTTTCTTTCTTTTCTCCCTCTCTCCCTCTCCCTCTCCCTCTCCTTCTTCCTCTCTCTCTTCCTCTCCCCACCCCCTTCTTTCTCTCTTTTTCTCTCAAATCTTGTTTATCCCTACTGGAAAGAGAAAATTTCTTTCAACTCTTCTGTCCCCCCAATAACATCACCAGCAAAGTACCATTCATATATTAGATGTTCAAAGAAAGAGGCCTCAAACCCTCTAGTCTGTGCCAAAGGATCCCCATGGTCACCAGCCAAGTAAATAATGTTTTATTCAGAAAATCAGTTTTAGTGTTAAACCTCCAGGTATTAATAAAAAGGCACTCTGCTTGGCCTAATACTACTATCTGACTTCCTCAGGTTCCCCAGGAAAGGCTGAGACAGGGTAAGTCTTAGAACTTAAGACTTAATCAATCTCTATTACCAGAAGTATGACTCACAAGAGCTCTGAAAATTGAGGTACTCTTGAGTGATCTGAGTACATCAGCTTTTATGTCTTGTTTTCAGTTTGCTCATCAATAAATGACAGTTTTGAGTTTATGATGTCTAAAGCATTCATAGTCCTAAAATTCTTCAAATCTACTTCCTTCTCTGTGATTATATTAGAAATATTTTTTATGTTTCTTTCCAAATGTGTGTTGAATCAAATTTTCATATCCAGAATGGTGGCACTAAAATGTAATAGAGTGAAACTGTATCTGTTTATACAAGGAGCATAATCACCACCAGGAATTTGTTAAGAATCGTGTGAGTACAGACTGCCATTCATTTTTTCATGGCAGCGTGAACCCTGCACTGTGGGAATATAAAGTGTGGAAGCAGGGAAGATCACATATTATGGTGGATAGTAGAAATCTATATTAATGTTTTCTCTCTAGAAATCCCCTGGCTTTCAATTTTATATGCTTAACAAATGATGTCACATCTCTTAACGACGTGTGAAATCCAAAGACACTTGTTTCCATTCAACAGTAGCATAGAAACAATTTCACATCAGCTTTGGGACAGGCATAGCCCAAAGTTGTTTTGGAGCCACCGAGTAGGAGAATCAGGGCTTGCGCCATCTGTTGACAAAGTGGAACTCCGCAGCCTGGGAGGCTCCTCTAAGCCCAATGAGTGCATTCCTGCGGGAAGCTCCTGTAGTGGGAGCAAAACAACAACAACGCAGCAGCAACAAAAGCCATGGGGTGTCCTCATAAAAAAAAAAAAAAAAAGCAAACAAAAGAAAGATCAGGAAGTGCAGACCAGGAGCTTAGATGCTTCCTTATTTGCACACATCTGCTTGCTGAACACATTCCAATTTAATTCTATAGCCAAATTATAACCATCCCCTCACAGAACTATTGTCATGGTTTTCAGATTCTTCCAAGTGTCAATTTCATTGTAACTCCTGTATATTTCAAAGCAATGCCTGGAATGTTTTTCCCTCTCTGCAGGGAAACATCTGAGGATTGAGGCTTCCCCCCCACCCCCCCCATCCAGCCAAATTTCCCATGTTAAGTTCCTAAAAAGCACCTGCATTTGTGTACATACCTGCTCAGATCCTTTGTCTCCAGATCTTACTTATACATTTAAGAATGAGCACTTCCTTTTTATGTAAATATTATAAATATAAAATTTGAATTTTCTTTCAAACTTAAATGAGCTGAAATTTCTACATATGTGATAAATGACAAACATAAAAATAAAAAAGAATTCACTGAATATGACTGCCATCAATCTCTAAAAGTATATAGAAAGTTTTCTTACAGTGGTTACAGAACAGTTACAAAAATTTTTGTCCAAAAAATAAACTTTCACTAAAACCCTGTGAGGGCAGGAAAGGAATTCATTTAATTGAGAAGGTACTGTCTAGTGTGATGGGCTTATTCTTATCAGTTATTGAGGTTTTAAACATAGGCCTATAAATGTGAATGGATTCAGAAAAACAAACAAACACTTTACTTCTATCAAAAAGGGTTTATATCCTATGATTGATTGATTATTGAACTAAAGGTATAAAAACTGAGATATAGTGGAGAGATAACATAGTCTACTGAAAAAATAATTTAATAAATTAGCTGCCTATTTATTTATTTACTAAACATTTACTTAATGTGTAGTTTGTGCCAAGAAATGTGTAGGGTGGTTTTTAGATCTACCATTATATTAAGTGTACACATCAATCCTTTAGTCCAGTATTTCCCAAAGTGTGGTACATGTAACCCCAGGGGTATGGGAAGAGTTAGGTGGGGGTACTCCTTGCACCAGAGTTTGGAGTTTGGTGGCGATATGCACTGCACCGTGCTTAGCTGCGCCTAATTCTACTTTCTCACGAGTCAAGTCAAGACAGTCTTGTGAGGCGTGAGATGGTCTGGTGTGCAAGTAAATGTTATTTATAATATAACTTTTATTGATATTTTATTATGAATAATTTTATTTTTATTTATTATTATTTTGTGTGTGTACCAAAAATAAATAAATAAATAAATAAATAAATAAATAAATAAATTTTGATTGTTATTAAAATACATTCTTTTTTTGATGAGGGGTACTCAATGTTGTGAAAATTATAGAAGGGGTGCACATATGTCAAAAGTTTGGGAAACACTGCTTTAGTCGAATTTTTCTACCCTATGTAGATAACACACTCAATATTTTGTTTTTTATTCTTAAATGTTTAGTTATGCTATATGAATATTAGAGGTCCTGTGCACAAAGTTTGTGCATGCTGTGTGTGTGCATGTGCGTGTGCGTGTGCGTGTGCGTGTGTGTGTGTGTGTGTGTGTGTGTGTCCCTCAGCCCAGCCTGTACCACCCTCTCCAATCTGGGACCCCTGGAGGGATGTCCAACTGCTCACTTAGGCCAGATCCTACTGACAATAGCACATCCTTCTCACAATCCAGTGTGGATTGTGGCTCCCAACTGTTTGCCTGCCTGCCTGCCTGATTTCCCCTAACTGCTTCTGCCTGCCAGCCTGATCACTCCCTAACCATTCCCCTGCCAGTCTGATTGATGCCTAACTGTCCTCCCCACTGCCCTCCCCTGCAGTCCTGATCATCCCCCACTGCCCCTCCTGCAGGTCTTCTGTGGCTGCCATATTGCATCCACATGAGGGTGGCCATCTTGTGTATTGGAGTGATGGTCAATTTGCACATTGCCTCTTTATTATATAGGGTTATTCTGGATTCCTTTCTATAGTTAAAAGTCTATTGCACAGAATATAAAAACAAAACCAAGAAATCAAGCAGCAGTGGTAATTGATTATAAAGACTTTGCATTCTATGGAGAATATAAATTGAACTTTCATTAGCAGGATTGATCCAGATTATACGTGTCCTGAAGTTTATGTAATGTTTGGTATTTCTAAACTTCAAAATAATTCTATCTCTGTACCTCATTCCTTTGCTTACTCGGAAACATACTGTTTCTAAATGTTGCAGCCTGAATGAAATAAACATGATTTTTAAGTTGGGGAAAGGATAGACTGGCTGATCCAGATGTGAACAAGGCTTAGATTGTTGTGAAGATTATGTGCTACCCTGAGGTGTTGGGGAAAACCGCCAGTGAATCCAGGCAGAAGCCCATCCATTTGGCCAATAATTGGTTTCTCCAGTGGAGACATCTGCTCTCCTGCCCTTCTGGCTGAAATGTATCAGGAAAAATAAATCCCCTCAGATGAAAAGGAAAACAAAAACATTGGTGATGTGGGGGAAATCCAGCAAAATAAGGACCTAAAGCCAAGAGAAAAGCAGTTTAGAGCAACCTGTTTAGGAAATTGGGCCCATATCTGTTTAGGGAAATACCAGTTGCCTCGTCTTCCTTCAAATGCATGTTCTACTCTTTCCAAGCTAGTTTTTAACAGCATTTAAGCATGAACTCTCTTTCAGTAATACAGGATAAGAAGGAAAGCTTTTCCCGCATGATTCAATCATGAGTAATTATGTAGAGAGTAGAAAGTTCTTAGGAAGGGAAAGAGCATTCCTCATTGATCAGCAGGACAGTTCACTTCGTCAGCATTTACATAAGAGCCATCATCCATAAAACTTTCTCAGAAAAGTATACTGCAGAACTAATGGTCATTTGAATGAATGAGTGAATAAATGCCTAAACTCCTAGACTTGTGTTTGACTAGGTGACTCTGAAAAACAATAAAAATCACTGTTTCCCCCCTTTATCTACATGTCCCTTTCTATGACTTTGGTTTTAATTATCTGAGTTCAACCACAGTCTGAAAATATTAAATGGAAAATTCCAGATGTTTTCAGAGAGACCACCTTCGTATGACTTTCATTACAGTATATTGTTATAATTGTTCCATTTTATGATTAGTTATTATTTTTCATCCCTGACTGTGCTTAATTCATAAATTAAACTTTATCCTAAGTATATATGTGTAAGGAAGAAAAACATAGTATATGTAGGGTTCTATACTATCCGTGGTTTCAAGCATAAACTGGGGTCTTGGAACATATCCCCCATGGATAAAGGGAAATCACTTAATTTTTACTTATCTAGAACTAGGATAGTATACCAAAATTTTAAAAAAATATCTGGTAAAAAAATTGCTTTCAGATACTTCAATGGGAGGGCAGAGGGATATTTCCTGAATCTGTGCTCTCTGGATAGAAAAACAAAGACCTAAAGAAATAATAATAATAATAATAATAATAACAATAAAAATAATCCTATATAATAAATGCCTAATATGCTAAGTGCCTGGTCATTCAGCCAGCCATTCAAACAATTAAAGTGTAATATGCTAATGATATGCTAAGGCTGCTCAATCGCTCACCATGACATGAACTGACCACCAGGGATCAGACACTCCAACTGGTAGGTTAGCTTGCTGCTGGGTTCTGGCAGATCAGGACTGAGCGAGACAGGCCAGCTATGCCTTGGAGCTCTCCATCTGTTCCTCCCAGCTGGCCCAACTCCAGGCCCCAGTAGTGAACCCATGGGGTCCCTCGGCCTGGCCTGCACCCTCTCACAATCTGGGACCCCTCAGGGGAAGTCAGAGAGCCAGTTTCCACCTGATCCCACAGGCCAGGTTGAGGGACCCCAGTGGTACACAAATTCATGCACTGGTCCTCTAGTAATAATAATAATACACTGTATAAAATTTAAGTTTGATTCTCAGCAATATATAAACAAGGTTTCAGACTACTCTAAAAATATCTGGATGACATCTATTGTCAAACAGACAAAAGACCTAATGGTATTTTATTCATCTTGATGGTAATATAATAATGCAAGTTTGAATACCTAATTATTAAAAAGTCATGAAATAAAAGTAAAATATTCAACTGTAATTGACCCAGAATTTGAGTCTCCCCAAATGATATTTCAGCATTGCCAACCAGAATATCACAAATTGCCACAATTTTTGAAAACATCAATATTTTATGTATTTCAGAAGAAATAAGAAAAAAATAAGACAATCACAAATTAACAAAACTTAATAGAGCCTTCTGCAATCCATTACAAATATGTAATCAAAACATTTGTAGTTCCTCTAATATTTCTTATGAAAAAAATCTAAATTGTCTAGTTGAACATTGTGTGGTTTGATAATTTTATTGCAACTCATTAATACTTTAATACTGTATTTTCAATTAAGTAGTTCCAAGTGTTTGATTCTTCAAGTTGTTAAAGATAATTTTTTTCTCATCTCCTACTAAATTAAATTTGTTCTCTTAGGAGCTGAAGGGATTTTGGATCCAACTTTACATTAATATTATCATTGGAAGAAAATACCCATTGGCTTGAAAATCTTGAGATCTCCTTAATTGTTGTTTTCTTCCCTAAATGATTGTTCACCTGTCTGCATTAATGAAAAGTACCTCTTAATCCTTTGAAATAGCTTTAGTAATAGGAATTGTACACATGGCTATGGATATATACAGTGTGCATACTAAGCTATGTGTAAATAACATCCCTGAAAGGATGCCTCCTCCCTAAATTTCCGTTTCTATGCAAGCCCAAGTTCAGTCATGTGAATCACTCTTTCCATGAGAGATTTCTTGCTTGATGTATATATAGAAATCTTATAAGTGCAAATGGTAAATTTCATGAAATTTATCATGTCTTAAAACAACCCTATATAAAAAAGAGCTACTACGCAAAGGGTCTTCATGCTCTCATGCCCTCATGCATTAGCACAGGAACTGCTCAGACACTCAACACTGGGGAGAGAGGAATGGGGACCAGCCAAGCACAAATGAGCTCAGCCAGAAGAAGGACAAGCCACCTGCCTCGCAGTCCCAGGCAAAGTTATCAGCCTATGGTTCCCTGCAGCTATGCTGACCCGGTTCCTGGGTGCCTGCAGCTGGCCATAGGAAGGGAAACCAGGGTCCCAGGTACCTGTGACCAGCTGGATGAGAGAATCCTAGGTCCCAGGTGCAAAGTGAGGCAAAGGTGGTTAGGGTCAATCAGGCCAGCAGGGCAGTAATTAGGGGTGATCAGGCTGGTAGGGGAGCAGTTAGGGGCAATCAGACAGGCAGGCAGAGGTTGTTAGGGGAGACCAGGCAGTCAGAGGGGTTAGTGGTTACCAGGTAGGCAGACAAGTAAGTGATTAGAAGCCAGCAGTCCCATATTGTGAGAGGCAGTTGGATATCCCCTCAGGGGTCCCATATTGGAGAAGTTACAGGCTGGGCTGAGGGAATCCCCTCATGTGCACAAATTTTGTGCACTGGGCCTCTAGTAAAGTATAACAGAATAAATATTTTGTTCCCTTGTAAAATCCTGGTAACACAAGCCAAGACAGCCTGAAGAGAAGCAGAAAGGAGTGGTAACAAATTTAGAGAAACACAGCAGAAGACCTGATCAAACTCTTAATAGTCCCAGTTTGAAGAACCAATCAATTTCCTTTTCCTGAGTTTGCTCAGCTATTAATTTCCATGCATGCTAATCCATGCATTTACATATTAATTTAAATGATTTTATTCATTTATGAACTCAATAAACTTTGAATAATTGATTATTAAAGAGCATTTTATTTATATCTCCACAAAGTCTAAATGTATGCAATGACAGTTAGCCAATCAGAAATTCCATAAACTATACAAGTGCCATAGTATGTCAATCATTTTGACATTTTTGCTTGAATGAACTTTTTAATAATTTAATAGATTTATTAATAAGGCACTTAAGTAAAGATATTTTTAAAATTTAACTTAATAACCTGACCAGAAATCAATAAAAGTGGTAAAGTTATGAAGAGGTAGTTACTAGAGAAAGCTAATTTAAATGATGATGTATATTTGACCATAATATAAAACTAGAATCACCTTACACAGCAGATGAGGCCTAAATTGGTACCATTTTTTTTTGCAGAAAATATGGAAAATGTGTTAAAAATACTACTAAAAAAGTATTTTCATTAATTTTTTGACTTCTAAAAACATCCCTAATGAAATAATTGAGTAGTGTACAAAGATATATACAAATATATTAACCTAACTTATTTTTATAATAGTAGAAATTATACTTAGTATTTTGCTTAAATAAATGTGTAACCAAATATAATAATTTACAAAACTGAAAATGTTCCTTATATCTGGAAGATAGTGTCTAATACTGAAAACAGAGAGAGAGAAAAAGCTTGAAGGTGAGCAGCATCTAGCTGGACAGGGCTTTACTTGCTTGCTGCAAGCTGAACCTTATCTTTAGTCCCATGTTGAGCTGTTCTAGGGAGTAAATCAGGGGGCTGACATGAACATATGTGCATTTTTTTCAACTCACTTTGGCCATAGGCAGGAAAATAAATTAAAGGTTACATATTTGTCATTGGACAAAGCTGTCAGGAAGAAAAAGCCGTCTCACTATTTAACAATTATTTATTGAGCATCTACTATATGTCAGACATACTGGGGTACTGACATAAACTACCTAGGACTTCCCATGTCAAAATGTGCATTGATTGACATTGATTGCTTATTCCACTGTTCCTGTTAAATACCAAGGCAAAATTGATGATAGTGCAGGCATATTTGGACAAGGTGGGTTCTATTATTTTTTAATGTAATGAACAATGATCTATGCTATATAATATGTGAACAGTAAGGCATTGGTATGTATAATAATATTTTTGTTGTAATCATCTTAACCTTTAAACTTTTCAAAACAGGAATTTATTATGTGTATAGTTCCATAAATGTTGCATTAATCTGCGCCCCCTGCCTGGCACCAGGCCGGGGACCCTGAGGCTCCGCCCCTCACCTAGGAGGGCTTGATGGGGGATCTGAGGCTGCTCTACCTATCCCGCAGGGTTTGTCAGGTGTGGGGCCTGGCCAGATCTGGATCTCACTAAATGTGGGTGAGGCCAGCCGAGCCTGGGTCTCATGCAATTTCAAGGTGTAGGTGGGTGGGGACTTGATTCTAGGTCCTGCGGCATGCTCCAGACTCTGACAGGAGAAAGATTTTCGTATACATTTTGCTGATTTTATTTAATCTCTGACACTTCTATTATAGAGAAAGGGCAAACAGCAATATTAAAATATTTCCTCTAATTAATTCCCTTTTAATGTGCATGAATTCGTGCACTGGGCCACTAGTCTATATATATATAAAAGCCTAAGTGACTGTTGCGACCAGAGTTGATCAGTCATTATGACATGCACTAACCACCAGGGGGCAGATGTTCAATGCAGGAGCTGTCCCCTGGTGGTCAATGTGCTTCCACAGCAACCTCCTATGGTCGCTGCCCCAGGCTAGCCAACTGCCCTAATCAGCTCCAATTGGGACTGGGAGAGACAGCCATGATAGGCCCTAATCACTGGTTAGGTCAAGGGGTCCCTCTGTGCATGAATTCGTGCATTGGGCCTCTAGTATTATATAATTGTTATAGTATCTTTTCTTTAACATATTTTAAAAAGTTATAAAAAATATATATAATCAGTACACTAAATTCAAGTTTTCATTTTCTCACTATCTTATTTTGTAATCTACTTGAACAGACCTGTAAATGAAAAAAAAGAGTAGCTCTACAATATATATATTGTGTTCACTGGTTGAAAGAAAATATTATTAAGTGGTTGAGCTTTCTTTTCTTTTTTCTACAAAGCCCAAATAGAGGAATAAATTATGAAAAAGCAATTTAAGACAAAAGGATATTATAAACTGTACTAAGACAGAGAAAATGTTCCCTAAATGTACTTAGCATTTGGTAACAGTATTGAGTTGATAATTTTACTATCTAAAGCTGTACATCAATATTTGCTGGAGGGTGTAGATGTTCTACTCAAGCAGAAATTAGCACAGACATCCAAACACATGGAGCATTGCACAGAGATGTAAAAACATAAAAGAACATTTACAGAAAGCAATGTCTGCATTTCAAACAGGCATGCAATTTCAAATCCACCAAAAGCTAAGAGTTATAATAATAGTTCATTGTATCTAATATATAGTAATGTATTTGTTGAGGGTACTGAATAGTACTGAACATCACAGCCCCTACTCTGAAATATCCCAACTCACCAAGTCCCTCCAAATCATCAGTTCTCTCCTTTCATCCAAATAATGGCTACAGCATCTTCCCCATGTCGTGAATTTGACTAATAATAAAAAGCATTTGTTAAAGCGCATGTCCTCTAGTGAAGGATAGCCTGTGTTTAGTAATTATTACTCTCACACTCTTGTGTAACTTTGAGTACATTGCTTAAACATCTATCCATGAGTTATCTCATTCATATTCCCTAAACAGAACAGTACCTAATGTCAGGGTGTTGTTAATATCAGCTAATGCAATGAGGGGCTTACAACAATGCTTGCCACACAAACTTTCCATATAAATATATTGTTATTGTTATTATTATTGTTGTTGTTGTTAGCATCATCATTATCATTTATTGAGCTCCCATTAGTCTTCATCTATTTGATTTTTATTTTTTAATATATTTTATTGATTTTTTACAGAGAGGAAGGGAGAGAGATAGAGAGCTAGAAACGTCGATGAGAGAGAAACATCGACCAGCTGCCTCTTGCACACCCCCTAACAGGAATGTGCCTGCAACCAATGTACATGCCCTTGACTGGAATCGAACCTGGGACCCTTCAGTCCGCAGACCAACGCTCTACCACTGAGCCAAACCAGTTTCGGCAGTCTTCATCTATTTTATTTCTCAATTTAGTCATAGATGGAAGAAAAATGTATCATTATTAAATATCAGCATTAGGAGAATGAGCCAGGAAAGTTGAAAAAGAAGACCAGAAGTAAAAATCCGGGCTGAAAAACACAATAACTTTTTAGTAAGATCAGGGAACATGAGACACATGGTTAGAGACTTTGACCTTAGCCATGCAGAGAAGTATTATTGTAAAGAATGCAGCTCTACATAGTTTGGGTGTAAGTTACCATACAGACTAAATTTCCCACAATAGTATGGAATGACCTGCAGTGGACTCAAATCTCCAAATTGTTATGAACTCTATCAGAACCATCCTACTGATCAACTTGCCACCAGGAGTGCCAGGGAGATACCTGAAAGTTCACAAAAGTACCTGCAGAATGACCCTGATTTTCTGTCCTAGGATGTCACACCTCTGATTTTCCCTAGGTTTATGGATAATTGAAACAGATTAGGAGAGGGAAAACTGAAGGATTTCAGAAGGAGGGCACTTCTTTTCCAATCCTGATGCTTCCCACCTGGCCAGCATCTGGATGAGCACTCTCCCCAGGTGAGATACAGCTACCTCTCTTCAGGCGAAGGTCCAGGTTTCATGACTCCTGAAGGTGGCTAAACTCTGTGGGTCCCCTTAAAGAATCCAAACTTATAAATACAAAAAAGTATGAGCAAAAGTGAATATATTATTTGAATGAGGGAAGGTATTACAATAAATTTCAAATTTTAAGAGGCTGACGCACATACATCAAAAACACATAATACTTATTGCTAAATAATGGCCGGACATCCTATATAATAAAGAGGTAATATGCAAATGGACCATCACTCCAACACAAAAGATGGCTGTCCCCATGTGGTCTAAGATGGCCACCCCCATATGGACACAAGATAGCTGCCCCCATGTGGACACAAGATGGCCACCACAAGATGGCAGGCAGGGGAGAGCAGTTGTGGGTGATGAAGCCAGCAGGGGAGGGCAACAGGGGGGAACCAGACCTGCAGAGGAGGGCAGTTGTAGGCAATCAGGCCTGAAAGGGAAGATAGTTGGGGGCCATCAGGTCTGCAGGGGAGGGCAGTTAGGAGGGACCCAGCCAGGAGGGGAGAGCAGTAGGGGTGATTAGGCCTGCAGGGGAGGGCAGTTCAGGGCAATCAGGCCTATAGGGGATGGCAGTTAGGAGGGACAAGGCCTGCAAGGGAGGACACTTGGGAGGGACCAGGCCAGCAGAGGAGGGCAGTTGGGAGTGACCAGGCCAGCAGGGGAGAGCAGTTAGGGGTGACTGGGCTGGTAGGGTAGGACAGTTGGGGGGGACTAGGCCTATAGGGGAGGGCAGATGGGAGAGACAAGTCCTGTAGAGAAGGCATTTGGGGGGACCTGGCCAGCAAGGTGGGGAGCAGTTGAGGGCAACCAAACTTGCAGGGCAGGACAGTTAGGGGGAACAGGCTGGCAGGTGAGGGCAATGGGGGCAATCAGTCCAGCAATGGAGGGCAGTTGGGGTGGCAGGGGAGCAGTTAGGCATTGATTAGGCTGGCAGAGGAGTGGTTAGGGCAGCTGTGGGCAAACTATGGCCCACAGGCCGGATCCAGCCTGTTCGGCTGTTCTATCCAGTCTGCGGAGCTGAAAGAGCGGAGGGTTCTCTTGCTCTCCCCTCCGCTCCTTCACCAGCAGCCCAAGATGAGAGTGCCAGCATGGTCAGTTTAAGAACCTATTGTGGCCCTCGAGTAAAAATTTTGTCCACCCCTGGGTTAGGGCGTGATCAGGCTTGCAGGCAGAAGTGGTTAGGGGCAATCAGGCATGCAGGCAGGCTAGCGGTTGGGAGTCAGCAGTCCTGGATTGTGAGAAGGGTCCCATATTGAAGAGGGTGCAGGCTGGGCTGAGAGACACACAACTCCTGTGCATGAATTCCATACACCAGGCCTCTAGTCTCTATAATAGTTCCCCATTTTCCTATCCTATTCTTTTACCCTTTACATAAGAAAAATTATTTGATATCATTCTATAGAAATAATAGGAAGATAGTTTTATCATTCCTCTGTATTTATTTATAAATCAAACAAATATTTTATTTTGATAGTTTAGGACTATTTGTTTCAAATTTCCAACTCTTGATATAATGTTATATAATTTAAAAAAATATTTTCAATATGATAAAATTTTTGTCTTCGTTTCTTTCTCTATGTGGTCTAATATTTTTCAAAACATTGTCCTTGAGGTAAAGTCTGACTCCATGCATTTCAATCTTTGTTTCTCTTTCTCCTCCTCTTATAGGTCTGGCATTGGGGACCATAGGCATGATATGCAATTATATAAAAACTAGAGGCCTGTTGCATGATATTCATGCAAAAAAAATAGGCTTTTCTTCCCCTGGCTTCACTCTCAGCCCCTGGGAGCTGACATGCCCCAGCTCCCAGCCCACCTGCAAGTCTGAGGGAGCCAACAAGTCCTCACTTCTGTGGGGAGTTCAGCTCCAGTAGTTCCCTCCACCCCCCTTTCCCTCATCACAGGCATCATGCCCCTCCAAAATGCTTTGTGCCTGCATATGCAAATTAATCTCAATCTTTGTTGGGTTAATTTTCATACTAACTCTGATTGGCTGTGGGTGTAGAGGAGTAATGGTTAATTTCCATGTTTCTCTTTTATTAGGTAAGATGTTAAGGCAATTAACACAGCAGTTCTATTCTTCTTTCTGAATTGCAGCAATAACCAAGCTCTGTATGGAAGTAAATCACATACTTAATTCAAATAAATCCTAACTTGATGTATCTGCCACTGTGTGTGATGTAGGGAAGAGATCATGAAAAGGGACATTTGTCTAATGTAATAGAGGTTAAAATACCTCTTTCTGCAAATTTTACAAGATATAAAACTCCATTGCTATGGCCTACCATGCTTTTATGGTAAATTGGGGAACAATAACTTTGGTGTGCTTGTCGAAGTTTTCATTCTCCACTTGAGGAGAGAGCCTAAGTTGTCAAGATTTAAAGTTTCCTGTTTTTCAACATGTACTAATATCACCCACCCTCTTCTTAACCCTCCAAACCTATTTATGTACATACATTCTCTCACACATGTGAAGGCAAACCCAGTTTACTGTGCTCATGAGTAGGTATATTGTCTGCCTAATTCTGGAGTTGAAATTCTATATTTATATGGATTTCTCATTAGGTTGCATATTCACATTTAGTATCTTTTAATAAATACATTAATATGTGGGCCTCCAATATGCCTTACTTTTTGTTTAATGTTTGAATACGTGTAAAAATTGAGAAAGAGATGGAACAGGTCTTAGGTTCTTCATCTGCAGTTATATTTTCCCCATTGAAGGTAACATCATGAAGAATTTCTTGGAGGTACTGAACCAGTTGCAACTAGTACTTTAAAAAAATGCATACATAACAATTTCAAATTTCTCAGGTTTTTTTAAATTTTTTTTATTGATGTCGTCACTTTTTCCAAATGTTTACTCTTCAGTTGTGAAAAGGTTTTCCCTTCATGGCTTCAAAACAATAATCAGGGGCAAATAGAGTATTGACCAGCGTGACAACTCTCTCATTTGCTGACATCATCATTTCCCTTTACCCAATCACTTTGGGGGCAAATTGCATCTTTTAAAAAATGTCCAAGTCCTGTGAAGAAGATTGATATAGTAAGTAAAAATAGAATAAATTTTGACTAAAATCCCTGTAAACTTTCTGATAAAAACAGTGATTTTTTTTGGGTCACTTTTAGGTGTACAGAGGGAAAGGCAAACAAAAGTGTGAGCAGAGCTGCACTTCCAACTGTGATGGACAGTTGGAAGCTCTGGAAGTAGATACCAGAGCTATCATTTAGGAACAGGATTTTTTGGTAAGAGGTGGGACTAGATACTTAAGTATCTCATCATCAGTAGATAAGAATTTATTGCATACATGAGAAATTAGTTGCATATTTCAGTCATAATAGGGTGTGAGAATTCAAAACTAGGGATAGCAAAGAAGAGACTAGAGTCAACAAAAATACAGACTATTATATTTTACTAGAGGCCTGGTGCATGAAATTCTTCACTGGGGGGTGGAGGATGTCCCTCAGCCCAGCCTTCACCCTCTCCAATCTGGGACCCCTCAGGGGATGTCCAACTGCCGGTTTAGGCCCAATATCACAGGGATCCCTCTCACAATCCAGGACTCCTGGCTCCCAATTGCTAGCCCACTTACCTGATTTTCTCAATCTGTATATTATGTTTATTAGAGTTTTTGAAAATTTGGAAAAAAAGTTCAGGATGATGATGAGTTACTTGACAAGAGCTGAGACCCTAACATGAGCAGGTTAAGGCCTGACTTCAACAAACTCCAACCTGTCTCTTTCCTCAAAGCAAAACACTTGCCCAGAACACAATGGGGGCTTAAAATATAATTGTTGATTAGTGAATAAATATTGGGAATACAGTTATTTCTTAATTTACCCTTCAATTTCTCCTTATTCACAAAGTATAACATAGAATATTTCATTTAAACCATGGATTAATGTTTAAATTAGAATATAATTTAAATATAATTGCCCCATGATTTTAGTTAACTAAGGCGATCCTATTGAATGATTCTTAGGCTCAAGAATAAAATAGTTAAAAATAGGTTCTAAACTTAGAAAAAGTGTGAACTAAATATATTTTTTGTTTCTTCAGAGAGCATTGACTATTTCTTTTTTTGCCATCAAGGAAGTATTTTCCACAGGATGAACCTAATGCTTGTCCTTTTCAACATTCCTTTTGAACCTAATAAAATTACTAAAAGGCATCTTAGTAGTAATTAAGGGTTTATAATAGTTTAAAATACCAATTTACCTGCACAGAACATTTTCAACTTATTAAGAAAAACCGTAAGAGAGACAAAAAGCCTTGAGTGATAAAGTAATTGGAGTCATAAGTGCATTTATAACTGCAATAAACAGAGAGCCCAGCATCCCGCAACATGTGATCTGTCTTCTACTTACTCATTATACTCATTACTACATTTTGGAAATACGTTTGAATAGGCAATATTATATAGGTTTAATAGTGTCCTTAGTCACTCAGTGGACTCCTGCAGACAAATCACAGTCACTCAATGTTTTAACAGTAGCAAATAATCATAGTAAGTACTCTCTGGCCTCTTTCTGGATTATGTATGGAATCTCTACAAAACCGTTGTATAAGGTTAGCAAACTCTTAGATGGGTAAAGATTTGCAGGAAAGCTTCATGTCTAGTTTAACAAAAATATGTTGCTTTTTATGTTGAAATGGTTTACACAGAGGCAAAGATTCAAAGTGTCTGTGATCAGGATGTAATGAAGCAAACACCAACTGATGACTTGGTCGTCTGTTCCAAGTTTTATTTTTATTTTATTTTTTAATATACTTTACTGATTTTTTTTTTACAAAGAAGAAGGGAGAAGGATAGAGAGCTAGAAACATCGATGAGAGAGAAACATCAATCACCTGCCTCCTGGGGATGTGCCCACAACCAGGTTGGATGGCTTTGGCCAGAATCAAACTCAGAACCCTGCTTTCTGAAGGCCGACACTCTATCCACTGAGCCAAACCAATCAGGGCTGTTCCTAGTTTTAATAAGCCATCTGACTCCTTCAGAATAATTTCATTTTTTATTTTTACTCAACTTTTTACAAATTTTCAATTTCTTTAAATGAAAAATTGTAGCAACTTAAGATTTAACAAAATGATGCTTATTTTTCCCCCCGAAAAATGGCCTGCCATGGATGCAACTTACATATAATGCTGATAAAAATAAAGTCTTAACAATACCATTATATATAGCTTTTAACAATACATTTAGTTGTGCTCAGGAAAAAGTGTTATACTGGAATACAATCTATAATATGATAATTCAAATGTCAAAATATCTTTCCATAAATGGTCAATAATAAGAACAGCGATTTTAAACCATTATTTTATAAAATGCCATTTTCCTTCTCAAGTATCTCCTAGTGTTTTATTATGGTATATTGATGATGAATTTGAAATATATGTTGTGTTTACACTGGCAAGAATTTTAAGTGGCTGTTGTGTTCAAAGGGCAATAAACCCCAGAGAGAATAGAAGGAATATGCCCACATTCCTCAGTCTATTTGTATATTCATGAGTGTTTTTCCTACATCAAATTACTGTCACACCTTTGCTGTTTTTTTCTTCTATGAAAAACTACATGGTAAATATAATAGCTCTGAAAAATCCATGTACAAGGGATACCTACTGGAATCAGTGTTTCCCTGGAGAAGAGCAGAGCACACAGAGAGTTCTAGAATTCTAGTTGCTCTTCATTTTTGTATTGGTTATGCTTTTGTCTTTAATGTTTGAATTTCAAGTCAGCATTATGCTGAATTTGACAATATTTGTAACATGCATAAAACCCAAATTTACATTACTGTGTTATTCATAGACCTAAGAAGGACCCCTAATATAAATCTTCTAGTTGACTGTTAATGATTATATTCCTTTTACCAAAATATTCTATTGAAACATTAATCATGAGGCCTAAAATTATATTATTTCTTTTAAAAATTGTGCCTTGCTGAAACCGGTTTGGCTCAGTGGATAGAGCGTTGGTCTGTGGACTGAAAGATCCCAGGTTCGATTCCGGCCAAGGGCATGTACATTGGCTGTGGGCACATCCCCAGTGTGTGTGTGTGGGGGGGTGTGGGAGGCGGCTGGTCAATGCTTCTCTCTCATCGACATTTCTAGCTCTCTATCTCTCTTCCTTCCTCCCTGTGGAAAATCAATAAATATATATTTATTAAAATAAATAAATAAATAAAAAATAAAAATTGTGCCTTAACTAAAATTAACACTAACAGTAAAATCACTGAGATAATACATAATATTTAAAATATATCATTTGTTAAATATATATTTTACTGATTGTTTTACCGAGAGGAAGGGAGAGGGATAGTTAGAAACATCAATAAGCAGCCTCCCACACACCTCCTACTGGGGATGTGCTTGCAACCAAGATACATGCCCTTGACCAGAATTGAAACTGGGACCCTTCAGTCCACAGGCTGATACTCTATCCACTGAGCCAAACTGAGAGATCAACCAAAGGACTTGTATGCATGCATATGAGCCTAACCAGTGGTCATGGACAACAGGAAAGTTGGGGGCATACGTGGGGAGTGGTTTGGGATGGGAATGGGGGAATGAGGACAATTATGTGATACCATAATCAATAAAGAAATTTATTTAAAAATAAATAAATAAAATATATCTTAAAAGTCATTTTATCTCTGAAGTGGGAAAAAGGACAGTAACCTACAAAGTGTTAAAGCTTGTGAAGTATGTTAAAGCTTGTGAAGTGTGAATAGAGACTCTTAGGAAGAAGAGTCAACTTTTATCCACTGTTTGTCATGCCTCTTTTAAATATTTAAGCCGTTTTTAAAATGGTGTCTCTTATAAATACTTTCTAGAAATAGCAGGGAAAATATTAGTAGTTAGATGAGCTGGATATCTCTCTGACCATCTGTGTTATCTATTATGTGTGACTCTTTTCATATCTAGCTTATATTTTTGTAATTGGCCCTCTCATCTAAATACCAAATGATCAACTATGAATGCCAGCTTGACTGGGATCAGAATTACAGCATATGTACAGTACCTCAGGTTATTATTGTCAGAACACTACAAAATATGTTTGTGACTCTTGTATATAATTGCACCCTGGACTCATTATACCTAGTAATAATGCAGTCTTTTTTTCAAGTCCAGATTACACCAGATCCTGTGTAAATGCTGCTCAGCTCTATTAAGTCATTCAGAACTGAGATGACACTGCTGAAGGTCATTTGGAAAAAAATCACAACTAAATTGGCAGACTCAATAGCATAGGAGAGATGAAGCCACATACTGAGTTGAGAAAGAAAAAAATGTGCTCAGTGGCTTTACCAGATTAGTGACAAAATTCATCAAAATGTATTCCTACTTTATTTCCACATATAAACAGGTTTTTTGCAGCTGATGTCTAATATGTTTATATTATTCATCTTAGTAATGTGATATAGTAAATACCTGGTCTTGAAAATGA
Source organism: Vespertilio murinus (assembly GCA_963924515.1). NCBI lineage: Eukaryota > Metazoa > Chordata > Mammalia > Chiroptera > Vespertilionidae > Vespertilio > Vespertilio murinus. The sequence continues at coordinate 45,484,425 of OZ004709.1, read as the reverse complement.
TATGAAAATAAAGAAAAATCACGATACCTAGATTTAAAAAAATATATATTTTATTGATTTTTTACAGAGAGGAAGGGAGAGGGATAGAGTTAGAAATATCAATGAGAGAAAAACATCGATCAGTTGCTTCCTGCACACTCTCCACTGGGGTTGTGCCCGCAACCAATGTACATGCCCCTGACCTGAATCAGACCTGGGACCTTTCAGTCCGTAGACTGACACTCTATCCACTGAGCTAAACCGGTTTAGGCCGATACCTAGATTTTTTAAAAAAATATATTTTATTGATATCTTACAGAGAGGAAGGGAGAGAAATAGAGAGCTAGAAACGTCGATGAGAGAGAAACATCGACCAGCTGCCTCTTGCACACCCCCTACGGGGAATGTGCCCGCAACCAATGTACATGCCCCTGACCGGAATCGAACCTGGGACCCTTCAGTCCACAGACCAATACTCTACCACTGAGCCAAACCGGTTTCGGCCGATACCTAGATTTTGAATGAATTTGCTTCTGTCTATGATTGGTTGGTCAGTGTAGAATTCAATACTACAGAGATTCTGACTTTTATTATTTGGTATTCTACAGTTGCCAATTTCAAAATCACAGAGAATGTTAAATAATGGATTCTTCTGTTAGGAAAGAATGCCCTATGACTCAATATCTATTATGATTTATTTTCACTTTATATTTATGAGATGTTACTTTGTTTTAACTCAGCTCTTCTCATAATTGGCTCATGCCTACTAGGGTCAATGATATTAATGCTTTAAATAAAATATTTTTCTTTTACACATTAGATATCCCTTCATATCTTTATAGGTTGTGTCTCATATATCACATATAAAACATTAGTTATTTGTGAAAAAATCTACCTTATAAAATAAAAATTGAATTGATATAAAACACACAAAAATAAGAATTGAAAGGATCCTGGCCATATGGACCAGGGCCCTTTTCAGATGAGGAAATGAAGGTCCAATAATATTTAGTAAATTGCTCAAAGTCACAGAGATGGCTGGTGGAAAATTCAGGGCATCATGTTCTTTTCATGAAAATATTACTCTGGTTGTAAATTGTTACTCTAAGTAATGCATCTACTGTGGATTATTATTTATTAAGAGAAGTACACAAATAGGCAAATTTATGGCATTTCTGCAAAACTGCCTTCTCCAGTTGTATTTTATCACTTTGTTTGATACTTGGATTACCTGCTCTAGTGAGTTCTTCCTGAGGTCTTTTCTCAATCCTGCAAAACCCTGTCCAATCAGGACCCCTTTAGCCAGAGGTCCCTTTATCATCTGTCCTCCATTCAATTAGAGTTACTGCCATTTAGGATAGATGTATATTGTGTATACTTTCCACAACAGATTTCCCCAAGAGCATAGAAAGGTAAACAGTATTATATATTTTTATATATATTATATAAAAGAGAGAAATGCTAATTGACCATACCTTCGCTATGCCCACAGCCAATCAGAGTGAGTAAGCAAATTTACCCAACAAAGATGATGGTTAATTTGCAAATGCTGAGTGAGGGAGGTATGAAGACTGAAGGAGCATAGAAGGAAGAGGGAGGGGAAGTGGAAAGCAAGGTGGCTACAGGAGGAAAAGCTTGGGCAGGGCGGGCTATGGCAGTGGTGCTTGCAGTGGGCAGTGGCTGTAGCTGGCAGCGGAAAAGTGCGGGGCAGCGGTGGCGCGAGGAAAAGTGTAGGTTGGGGGGGCTGGAGAGGTGGCGGTGGGCTAATATGCAAATTGTCTGTTACTGTATTACAGTAACAACCTTTCAACAGGCTGTGCAAAGCTGTGCATGGCGAGGAGTGGGGCTGTGTGCACAACCTGTCACCAGGAGGTGCATGGAGCACCTTTAGGTCCCTGCCCCTGCTCCTGCTGGCTGTGGCCTGGAGAAGGAGAAACTGACCGCCCTGTGTCCCAGGAGAGATGGAAAAGCCATCTGCCCCTTGGTTCCAGGGGAGATGGAGAAGGTGCCTGCTGGCAGTCTGGGCACCAGCACCTGAGGCTGGCTGTGGCCCAGGAGATGGAGAAGCCACCCCTCCCCGCCCAGAGGTCCCAGGCTGCAGCCAGCCAGAAAAGCCACCAGCCCTGTGGTCCGGAGATAGGTTCCCTCTTCTCCCTCTGCAATCATTACTCCAACATTCCCCTTCGAATTTCTCTCTGCTGCCCTGACCCAACTCCACTTTTCATCTGAAGGATAGGGAACAGAGAGAGCAATGTTAAAAGCTTATGTTTTTAACCAGGTAAGGTTGGTACACATATAAATGGACAACTAGAGTCCTTAAGGTAACAAAGGCTAGAAAGGGAGGGGCCAGGAACAGGGCAAGACATAATATCCAGCAATCCATGTGGGGACTGAAAACTGTGATGATGACAACCAGTGAAGATACGAATCAACTAAAATAGTTGACAGGGACAATCCTTCCATCTTTGAAAATATCTATATCAAGTCTGTTTAAATAGACTTCCATCTGCATAATATAACACATTCTGACAAGACCACCACCACCAATGTGGTCCTTGTTGTGCTAGTGAATGTTTAACAACTGTCTCTCAATAAAATAAATAAATAAATAAAACCCTGATTTATAGTATCTCCAATTTCTGTGGCATAAATTCTCCATCCATGGCTGATTTCGACTGCTAATGTGATGCCGCTAAATGCAGAGGTGAGGGAAATGTGCAGTAATACCCCATTATATTCCTCCAGAAAGACCCAAAAGATATAAATAATGTCAAGAGTCAGAACAGTAAAGTGTAGTAAATAATTGAGGAATGATGAATTTAGATTATGCATTACCTTTGATTTTAATGTAATTCATTCACTTTTAAGATTATGCAATTTAATTTTTAATAATGAGCATGTTTAACAACCAGCTTGCAAAATTCCTGAGAATTTGTGAGCCCATAAGAGCAGGTTCCAGTGCAATACTGAGTGGAGTATAATGGTTAAAGGGCATGGCTCATGGTTTTGAAATGAGACTCAGCCACTTTTAGGTTTTACTGCTCAAGTTACCTGATCTCTCTATACCTCAGTGTTCCCATCTGTGTAATTATAGTACCCACTGTATAGAGTTGTTGCAAAGACAAAATGAAATCTCTGTATGACACAGCACAGCACCTGAAACAATAATTCACTCAATTTGTCATAAACTTACTACCTCAACACATTGTTGACAAAATCACTCATGCTGAAAGAAATTTTATTCATGAGAAAAATATGTTATTTTGCGATCTACCTGGAGACAGTCGATTTAGCTTCCTAGGCAGTAAATGGTAATCTACTACTAGAAGCTGAAAGGGGAAAATATGACCTCAATCAACATGATTGAGGCCATGTATTATTAGCTGGATCATAAAGCAGAAAGGATCTCATACATTCTGGGATACATCTGCAGTAAGAGGCTTCACCTCAGGTATTAATTCTGATCAACTAGGCATCAGACTTAAGATGAATGGTGAGAAGGATTTTGAGGCTGCTTCTAGAGGAATAGAACTTTAATACATAAGCAACAGTTACTATGGTTAGTGATGGTGAGAAAAAACAGGTCATGATCTTTACTCATAAAAGGGTAATATGCTAATTAGACCAGATGTCTTCCTGACGACCATCCACAAGTCCCTCCTGACAAAGCCATGCCCAGGCAAAGACGCCTGCTGGTGATCCTGGGCACCAGCGCCTGCGGCTGGCTGTGACCTGGGAGACAGAGAAGGCGTCCAGAGGCCTGCGGCCTGGGCAAAGCCACCTGCTGACCATTCCCTGCCAGTCTGGGGGGAAGCAGGCCCAGGTCCCTGGTGCCTGTGGCCTGCCAGAGGGAGGGAGCTTCAGTCCCAGGTGCCTTCTGGCTAGAGGAGGGAATCCTGAGTCCCTGGTGAGGGGCAAAGGCAGAGGTGGTTTGGGGGAATCAAGCTAGCAGGGGAGCAGTTAGGGGCAATCAGGCAGGCAGGCAGGTGAGCTGTTAGGAGCCAGTGGTCCCAAATTGTGAGAGGGATTCTGAGATTGGAGAGGGTGCAGGCAGGACTGAGGGACATCCCCTCCACATCCACTCCCCCCCCCCCCCCCCCCGCCCCCGGTCATTAGTATAAATATAAAAGGCCAGTTTCCTGTTGTATTTGAGGTCCCAATCCTGTGAGCAGATAGTTAAAATGTGGTTGTGACATTTTAGAACAATGGTAATTCCAGCTTTTTCATTTAAAAGGCCAAATGATAAAGAACATGGTGAAAATAGAAATCACCTTGGAAAAAAACACAATAAGCTACTGTTTTTCAATAAAGAGCTGTTTTGTCCTTTAGATAAACATAAGACAAAAAGTAGACTTGAATTCTGATAATTATATCTAGTTAATGAAACATATCACTAGATAAAATACCTTTGACAGTTCATGAAATCTCTGTTTATAAATCAATAGTCTTCCTTAGTTTTGTAACTTCCTTTTTTATCCTTCATAGGCAAATAAATATTTGCCTTTGCAGCATCAAATGTTTTCTCTCTTGAATGCTCTTTGCTGTCAAATTTTATTATGTAGTTACCAAATACATTTTGTCACCTGAGCATTCTCCTTTGAGCAATTTCAAGTGAGAAAATATTGCATTGATTTCAACATTTATTCTTTATAGAAATTGCAAATCTGGACATAATGCATCTGGCCAGAAAAATTCTCTGAGGAAATAAAGGAAAATAGCAATTGTTTCAAAATTAGTCCTCAAGGCTTGACCAGCTGCCATTTGAAAGATTGAATAGGTCCATAGAGTTGACCGAATAGAAAATAAACTTTGCAACTATCTGACCCATCATCCTTTGTGTTTATTTATTTAAATTTAATATTTATGCTTACATAAAGATAGTAAGCCTCCAAATTAGAAATATTCAGGAGTTGCTGGGTTCATTCTAAAACTGGGGGCTGTTGTATGTCATTGAGGGGAAAATATTTATTTCAGTGACTTTTCAGAGTCTTTATTTAAGCCCACAGATTTCATAGGATGGATACACTTTGATATAGCCCTTACCTTGCTGTAGTGTCAGCTCTCCACATCCTAGATGCCCATCATATTGAAAAGTGTACTATGGAAGATCCTCAAAGGATCTACTCTCATTTTTTCACAAGAGCTATTTTCCAAGTAGCATTTTATCTCTCGGTCAATCCCTTTTTATTCTTCAAACGCCCTTTTGGTTTACTCTCCTATTCTCAAAAACACTTAGTGCAGTTATGTTTTGTACTGAAATTATTTGGTTAGCTGTTTCTCTCCCCAACAAGCTTGTGAGCTCCCATGGCTGTCTCTTGAACCTAAATGCTAGATAACCCCAGTGACTGTGAGCTACCTTACTCAACGTGGACCTTCCTTGAATGCCTGCCCAACTAAAGTGATTTTCTCTCTTTATCTAGATTGTTGGATGCATTTTGGAAATCATTAGTATATCACTAGACACACAGGGCTTCTATAAGTGTCAATATGTATTATGTACAAATAGATATTAAACACATATACATGCACATCCAGATCATTACACTCAGTAATTAGAAGCAATATATACCAATCCTCCTCATATTTCAATTTCTAGTACTATGTTACAGCCACAGTTGCTTCAAAAATAAATGTATATAGTTTCAGGACCTCAAAAATATTTTACATAAGTAAAATTAACCCAAAGCTCTTCAAAATTATCCAATATTTTTTCCGTATTATTTTTGTATTCTCTGAACATTTTACTCCCTGCACCCTTTTGATAAACTTAAGGAAGGATTAACCTTTTGCTCCAGTACTCTTCTGTGAATAATTAGTTGCCTATTACCAATGGCAGTTTATGTTTGAAATCTCTTCCATTAAACATTATTTTTTTGTCTTGTAGGACCTGTTTCTGCTTTAGAGACCTCTAAACAATACTCCGGAATGGCCATAAGTGGTGTTCAAGGATCAACAGGTATTGTATGTCCCTAAGGGTTAGTGCTGGAATAAGGTCCTACCATGGCATTACATGAAGAATACAGTACTGCTGTCCAGATCTGGCATCAACCTTATTTTCCTTATTTGTGATTCAAATGCTCTAGGACACCTTGGCTTAGTTGGTTGGAGCTTTGTCCTGTGCATCAGAAGATTGCGGGTTTAATCACAGGTCAGGGTACATGCCTAGGTTGTCAGTTCAATCCCTGATTGGGACACAAAGGGGAGGCAACCAATTAATATGTATCTCTCATATCAATGTTTCCCTCTTCCTCCCTTCCTCTCTTTCCAAAATAAAAATTAAATTTTTTTAACTAAAGAGATGAAGACCCCCAATCAAACTGTAATCGCCAATTTTAATGGCAATTATATTTAAATTACTATTCATCTTCAAGGTTGTTTCAACTGCATGCATCCCCCCCCCATACATTTTTTTTAAAATGTGATTAGGTCAATCTTTTAGTGAGTTTAAAAGAAACGTGCATGCTTGACTCTGACTGAAAAGGTGCTCAAAGTTCGCAAATGACTGGTGACAGGACTGGGACAGAATCCATGTCTCCTAATTCACCCTATGATCATAAATCCTGAAGATAATTTTTAAAAATGATAATAGGTATCAAAAGTGATCATCAATAGTACAAAAATTGGGAGAAATAAAAAATCCAAACTCACAAATAAATTGTTAGTGGCAGTGTTATTGAGTTCAGCAAAGAAAGGATTCAAAGCCAATAACTCTAGCCCAAGCTGTTTATTTAGCCTTTTAGAAAGAAAATCACAGAGGCAGAAGAAGTGAGCCAGCTGAGCTGTGTAGATTTAGGAAACAAGTTACAGAAGCAAAAGGAGGCCCCTTGAAGCCTGGAGAAAGAAAGCAAAAGATACACATCTGAGGAAAGAAGGAGGGAAAAGGCATGGGCAAGCTTTAGAGAAAGAGCATCCACTGGGTCCTTTTTGTTAAGGGTTTTTATCTATTTCCTAAAGCAGGAATTTTAGGAGAATTCTAAGAGGGACTCAATAGAATATTCGTCAGCTTTCCAAGCGTGTCATTTCAGGGTTCTGGTCTCTTCTGATTGGTTGGAGCCAGGGTTGGGGGTCATTGGTCATTGCATCTGGTCCAATGTGAGCCATGGCACCAAGTCCTCTGGCTTTGCTGCTCTCTGGGACTGGAGCTGAAACACAACTGAGGCTTAGATATTATTTCTAGTTTGACCAAAACTCTATCTCTGTGGTCAACAGACCCAAGACTTTGTTCCTAACAATGTTTAATTCTGATCAGAACCTCATTGTCCTGAAAGGTTAATGCTTAAGGCAGTGGTCATGCTAGGAAGGAGGCAAGTGGGACAGGGGTCTGGTTGTCTCAGTTTCCCTAGTCTACTTGCCAATTAATTTCCCTGCAACAAAATAATGAGAAAACAAAATGTTTTTCCAAAGTTTAGCATAGAATGCTTCAAATTGTGATTTTCTTAGAAAAAAATGTGATAGTTTCTTATTACAGTGACTTACTCTGACTTTATGAAATGAAATCTATTCCTAATACACCTGGATTTTCATACACAGTGGATGGCCTCTCTCACCATAGCCCATTGTAGGGAGCTTTTGCATGCATAACTAAAATTCTGAGTTCCCAGTTACTCGAGGCTAAAAATTAATGACTTTGTTTCAATTGCAGAGTAGGCTAGCAAGGTCAGGAATTGAAATCTTTATTTAAGATACTGATTTCTCTCTCTTCCAAGTTTCAAAAAGCAATGGTGTGCCTTCATCTACTATCTCTCCGTAGGTTACCAGGAATAATTCAATAGCAATGGAAATGGAGGTTGAGGCCTTTTCCCTAAAATTTCTGCCTTAACTTTATATTCTTCACCAACAAATATTTCCTTTTGCTTCAGTTTTCATTGTTTCCTAATATAAGATTAAGCCCTTCAAGCACCTTTGACCCTAGAACAGTGATATGTTCAGTAATGTTCCAGCAGTTAAAAATGAAGAAGGAAAAACATTGGTGGAACATTTGAAATGTAAATTATAAATTTCTAATCATTACAGAAACCCAATCCCAAACAAATGCATGAATAATGAAAGTGAAATGTACATGGGGACTTTGATAATATGACTTTTGTGACATTATGAACTGAAAAAAATCTATACTTCCATAAATGTATTTTTTTCTCAAACTATTCCTATACATCTGTTAAGAATACTTTTTACGAATGTGTCTCTAGCCTTGAAAGTCATGGAGATCACTGTGTGAAGTCTGTCAAGATAACAGTGTCTATACCCATATTCTGAATACAGTATGCTTTAAATGAGCTGGTTCTTTGAAGGATAAGGACCTCCAAATTATTAAATCTTGAGGCTTCTCTACCTTAGCCAGCATCCTGAATAAAATATGAACAGGGGACATGCAATTTTAAAGTCACTCTTTATATCTGGCGGGGCCTTTCCTGGACCTTATTCAATCTGTCCAGTTCTTCGCTGGGCTCCTTTGAAGATGCCTGGAGCCTTTTCACTTGGATTCCAGGAAGGGCTCTGTTCCTACTACCGGCTTGTTTACAATGTCCACTCTGGTTTCACCTTTTGGCCTTCGACAAGATAATCTTCAAAATGAGAATTCCAAATAGGTTAAGGTACAAGGAAATTACTGGAATGCAAACATTTTTCATGTCTTCTCCTTCTATCAAAATCAGTGAACACACTAGCACCTTGGTAGGAGTGTTTCTTCGCTGTAACCTCCTGGTGAGAGCCTCCAACGTTGGAAGTTGAGGAAGGGCATGCTTCCTCCCATGTTAGAGCCTGTGTCCAACGGTGAGCAAAGCTCACTATTAGTGATATTAGTGATATTAGTATACAGTTTAAGACATATTAGTGATATTAGTATACAGTCTAAGACAACTGGCTATGTGCAGCACGCTAAAATACAGTTATTCATAACACTTGAAGATAATTGCCTAAGAAATGTTAGATTTTACATTCTCAACTGTCCTCGGATTACAGAATCTAATAATCACTCTCTCAAGAGAACTAACCTTTTCTTTACCTAAGTAAAGTTTTAGAATTAAAAAGCAGGTTTAGCCACCAGTATATATATATATATATATATATATATATATATATATATATATATATATTTTTTTTTTTTTGCTTTAGAAAGTGAACTATATAAGAAATTATCTTCTGAATATAAACTTTATAGGAAATGACTGTGTTAATAATTTTTCCTACTAAATTCTTACCAGGAATATTTGCTGATATAATATATGATGTGTCTTATAGGAAAAATATTGAGTGTACTGTATTTCAGAAAACTTAAAGTACCATCAGATTTCTTAATATCAATGGCAAAAAAAAGTTCAGAATTGAGACTTAATAACACTCAAATTTATAAACCTTATTTGTTTGTTTTGCTATATTCTTAAATGTGGATTATAATATATTGATTAATATTTGTCATAAGTCCTACAATATTTGCTCCCCTTTCATTTCCAAAATTAATTTATTTTTCCTGTTTTCACACTTCATCATCATTATAGATTTATTTTAGCATATATATATATATATATATATAGTATTTCTATATATATTTATTTTAGCATTTTGTACAATTTTAGGCTTTTTGGCCTGTGGCTCAAACTTTGTAGATTTTTTTGTTTAAGTATATGAGTTCTCAGAAATATATAAAATGCTTATAATTTTGTAAGCTTAATTACATTCAAATCAAGGTTAACATTACACATCTTAGAAATTCTAAGCTTGCATTCAGAAAATCTGTGAAAATAGAACTCAGAATAGACTGTGTTGGCATTTATCAGTATTGATTTTCAAATTAGCAGGTGTCATTTTCATTTATGTGCTGAATACTTAAGTGTTCCTTGACTGAAATAACATGGAAATCTGGTTTGATACTCTAGAATATAGCTATGTAGTAAGTGTGTGTGTGTGTGTGTGTGTGTGTGTGTGTGTGTATGAGAGAGAGAGAGAGAGAGAGAGAGAGAGAGAGAGAGAGAGAGATGTTCATATTTACCTGTATTAGGTATATATACCTGTATAAGTCAAAAATTCTACCCATCTTTCTTTGCTGCATGGAAAGATGTGTATGCCTTCTAGGGACAAGCTAACCTGGAAGAGAGAGGTCAGAAGGATGAGTACTCCTTCCTAACTGAGGAATAAAACTCATTATTCCAAAGTTCTTACTGTAGGAATAAAAATGGGAAAGCAAGAAGAGAACAAAAATAGTTCCTCCTACACAGGGAGGATGTAGCTTCAATAAACTTTATTAGAATACTTAAGCCTGACTTATTACTGAACTGCTGTGCTTCTCATTCTACTGTAACTGTATTACTGGCAATATCAAGGTTCTGTTATATCAATAACTTACACACTTTTATATTTTGTCCTACCCAGAACAAATGGCACAGTGATGCTACATAGACCAAATATGTTGGAATCTAAAATTCTTTCAGATATATCTTTTTTTTATTCACCTTAAACACAGAGTATGTTGACTTTAGAGATGAGAAAAAAGAGGACTCTTCAAGGTCATTCATCTTCTTTCCCCTTGAATTTGAGATTGCTATCAACAGATGCAGGGGTTCCCAGTTGATAGAAAGCAGTATGTATATGATGCCTTCAACTCCCAAGACAAGCAGCCAGTTGTCACAATGAAACTTTATAGATGGAAAATATTTACATTAAAAGCATATGGAAAATGTTTCCAGTGGAAGGAGACAAAATACTAGAAAGTAAAATTCATCATGATCAGAAACCTGTATAATGCAGTCAGCAAATATCAGGAAATAGAAAAGAAATGGAGCAAATTGGATATTTTCCCCAAATGTAGTCATTTAATCTGTACAGAGGAAGTTGTTCTTCATTTTCTACAAGTGGTTTCTTAGTCGGTTCCTTTTTTAGCTTGCTCTTGATTCATTTCAGTAATGTCCATTATGAGGAAAGGAAATTAAAAGAACTATATTGCAAAGTTTTGACATTTAATAAATCATATTTTTGAAAATATGCCATGTTTTATTCATTAAGACAAAAGTTAATATGACAACCTTGGAAATCTCCTCAGTAGGATTTTTGACCTTAAAAACTTGTAAAGATTAACTATGCTGGTATTTGTTCAAACATTTGCATATAATTGCCAGCTATCCTAATTGAGTGTCAAGCTTTTTTCAGTAACTATGAAAAGAATTCAGACACAGAAGAGTAAAGTTCAGACTTTTTTTTAAATGAGTAAGAAATATTTACAAATAAAATGTACTCAATGGTTGATTTTTAGGAAGGAAATTACATGATTTTGAACCCCAATTTATGTGATGAAAATAAAGGGTCAAATTCACCTAGCTAGAAACTTCATAGATATTTAAGAGAACATTAAATTTAAGCTGGATAACAAAATATCATATTCTTTAGTGTTATAATTTTCCTTGGCAAGATCCATGACACAGGCTACATTTCAGGAACAGAGAATATAAGGTAATGATTTTAAAACGTTTGCGAACAGAACCTGTGGTTTCATCAAGGGGAAGGATTTTCCTTTGAAGATAGTAAAAACTGAAGTTAAAAAATGGTTAAGTAACTAATTCAAAGTCCAGGATCTAGTTAGGATCAGCATCAAGATCCAACTCAGGCCGAAACTGGTTTGGCTCAGTGGATAGAGCAGGGGTGGGCAAACTTTTTGACTCAGGCCACAGTGGGTTCTTAAACTGGACCGGAGGGCCGGAACAAAAGCATTCTGACCATGCTGGCACTCTCATCTTGGGCTGCTGGTGAAGGAGTGGAGGGGAGAGCAAGAGAACCCTCCGCTCTGTCGTCTCCTTGGAACTGATAGAACAGCCGAATGGGCCGGATCTGGCCTGTGGGCATTAGTTTGCCCAGGGCTGGGATAGAATTTCAGCCTGTGGACCAAAAGGTCCTGGGTTCGATTCTGGTCAAGGGCATGTACCTTGGTTGCGGGAATATCCCCAAGTGGGGGGTGTGAAGGAGGCAGCTGATCGATGTTTCTCTCTCATCGGTGTTGCTGGATCTCCATCTCTCTCCTATCCTCTCTGTAAAAAAATCAATAAAATGTTTTTTTTGTTTTTTGTTTTTTTAAAAGGATCCAACTCAATTCTGATGTCAGCATTTCAGCATCGGTAATGTCCCCACCTGAACATGTACACCTATCTTTAAGCTGATGTCTAACAATGATCATTCAGAGTAGATTGTCATACTTACTCTAAGCACATTTTTTAATTATGGGTAAGCCATGTAACTTTCCTGTGATACCAGCAAAAATATCAGTTTTCTATCTTGAGGATCCCTTACTGAATTATTCCATTTTAATTACAAATGTCGGTACAACAGAATTTCTATGTTGAGGGGGTTTTTAGAAACCATAACAATTTTTTAAAATAAAGCTTGAGGTTCATTATGCATGACAATTTACACAATGGGGAGAAATATGGCAATTTTCCATAGTAAATGATGTATATAGGAAAGGTATGGATGAAGGTTTTAGGGAAATTACTAGTAAATACTTCCCACCAGTCTTCGGATGCTGACGCTCTAAGAGAGCTCCTTCCGGTTAGCTGAGATTAGTAGGGTGTGGAAATTCTATCAGAATTTCCTGCTGCCCAACCCTGTCTCTCCCTCACCTATCTCTTATTCTCTCTCTTGCATCTAAATCTCTTCTTGATAGTCACATACAGACACAGACATCACTCTTTTACAGAGCTTTATGCAAGTCCTTTTCTGAGATCAAGTGACTCTCTCTCTCTCTCTCTCTCTCTCTCTCTCTCTCTCTCTCTCTCTCAACCCCATGGTCTATGTGAGGAGTGTGCAGTTTTTGCCCTCGTTGCGTTTCAGGGGTGTGTGAATTTTTCACAGGGTCTGGCACAGGATCAGTAGCAAGGCTGCTTCCTTGTCAGCTTGTTCATGATGATTGATCTTCCGGAGAATCTCCTTTCATCAACCTGAGAGGAGGATCATTTGGCTGATTTATTATTATGGCTCATCACCTTGGAAGTTTCCTTAAAAGACCTTCTGTGTGACATGTAATCTCTACCAGTGAATATATTTTACATGACATCTGCACTTTGATGCTTACCTGGAATATAAACTGTTGGGAGATTTTTTTGTTAATGTTCTACATTGCACAAATTGCTGTTTTAGCATTTATTGCTTGGTCATAGTTTTCAATCTTCAGCACTTTCAGCAGTCTAGGCGATATGGAATCATCAGCTTGCTTTTCTGACACAGTTCAGTTGATCCCTAGCTGTGTTTGCTCTGGTAAATAAAGTTTCAGATATTGGATCATCTCTGTATAGGGAAATGGCTGTTTAAACTTGATTTTGTAATTTGACATAAAATACCAATGTGGCTCAAAGTATAATTAAATCAAATGTCAGTGCAAGAAAAAAAAAATAAGATGTATCTTTACCATTCATGGACCATATTATTCAAAAAAGAAAGAAATGAAATATAGTCTATTTCTCAAAACACCCCAAATACTCCACTTGTTTACCCCATTTTTAAGATCATTTTATTATGTTTCTCTATGTTCTTAATACCAAAAGGACTTTTGTGAAATACTAGTCCAAATCCATTGGCATTTGGAAGAACAAACCAATATCATTAAAAGTGAGAATTAATATCATGGAGAAACATTCTAAAGGAAGAATCAGGACACTGAATTGCTATGCTTGACCTTGAAACCACAAAACTATAATTAGTTGCCTCTATACATTTTATCTATAATAATAAAAGCATAATATGCTAATTAGTCTGGACATCCTTCTGGATGACCTCCCAGATGAAGCGGGGGCTGTGTGGGAAGCCTGGGTCCTGGGTGCCAGCAGTTGGTGTTAGGAAGGCCTCCTCTTGCATGAATTTTGTGCACTGGGCCTCTAGTATCATATAAATATGTTAAGATCCCATGAAAAAATTAGCTGACAAAATATAATTACTAGTATTTATTTTACATTTAGTTTTTTTCACATGAGATTTTAAATTATAGTCTCAAAGACATGCATTGAAATTTAAAAAATTTTCACAAACAGGAGTGTTTAAAAAAATATTTTTTATTGATTTCAGACAGAGGAAGGAAGAAGGAGAGAGAGTTAGAAGCATCCATGATGAAAGAAAATCATTGATCGACTGCCTCCTGCACTCTCTGTAGTGGGGATTGAACCTGAAACCCATGCATGTACTCTGATCTGGAATTGAACCATGACCTAGTTCATGGGTCAATGCTCAACCACTGAGAGCAATACACACTGGGCACAATGAGGACTTTTATTATATACAATCAGAGGCCCGGAACACAACATTTGTGCACTAGAAGGGGGTGAATCTCAGCCTGGCCTGACCCCTCTCACAGTCCAGGATCCCTCAGCTTAGGCCTGCTCCCACCACTTCTGCTGTGCTCACCAGCCCTGAGCCTGGCTTCTGGCTGAGTGGAGCTCCCCCTGTGGGCGAACACTGGCCATCAGGAGGTAGCTCCTGAGTTGAATTAGTGTGCATCAGTGTGCGTCATAGTGGCCTGTTGTTCAGCCATTTGGTCAGTTTGCATATTATTAGCCTTTTGTTATATAGAGCTGCATAATAAAAGTTTCAGGAATTTTTATTAGAATAGAGTTTGCCTTTTTTGGGGAGGAAGTTGTGGCTAAAACACAGACTAACATCACTTTTTAATGCAAAACAGTTCTCCATTTAATAATCTACAATTGTGAATTTGAGTATCTAATTAAAAATTTCCAGAAACAGGAATTGTTCTCATAAAAAAAATCAGTAAATGGAAATAATCAGAAAGAAATGTAATTAGCAGGCTGGGATACTTAAGAACCTATTATAAATATGCTCAATTTTCTCAAAATGTTAAAAATTCAGGGGCATAATCAGAAAAAGCGGAAACAGATGCCAAAGAATTGTCAATAGAAACAAACTATCTATCATCTATCTATCTATCTATCTATCTATCATCTATCTATGATTCCAAATTCAAAAATACCATTCATTGGAAAACAATTTTAAGAAAATGACTGGCTATTCATAATATCATTTAACTTATAGTTTCAATTTTAAAATACTCCAAATTATATTATCGATTGGCCTTTTTAAAACTATTTTTTTCTGCAACATACAAGTTTTTGTTGATAGATTTATTTTGACCTTTATAAAACTCAGGGAAGTTTACTTAGTATGAGCTTAATTGATTGCTTTTTACATAGCATTTTCTCTGTGTATTTCATCAGTGAGAGGTCTTCAGAATTGATGCATTTATATATGTTCATTATATAACTTTACTCTTATCTACAGCCTGGTAAACATTGGAAGAAAATTTGAAAGCACAAAGTTTTTTCAGACAATACTGTTCTTGGAGTTTGAGCAACCTAGTTTAGCTGGTGTGTAATTTATTTAATTCTTCCCTGGCAGGAAAACTTTTTTTTTATTAAAGGAAAACTTTAAATCCTAATTTCTGATACTGTCACATGTTCTCTTTTTGGATGGAGTCCATGGGACATGTGTGAAAATGATGAAAATAGCTTTGAATGAATCTGCTGGCTAGATATCATATTATGTTAAAAATTGCATCATTCCTCACTGTTCAATGAAATACATTCTATAAAATAGTTTATTTTGAATAAAATTTGCCTTTATTCGGAATGATCCAATAAAAAAATGAAAATTATTGTCATGATCCTTTTAGAATCATATTTTGAGATAAACTGTCTATAAAATTACATAGGTTTTTTAATCTACATAATTTAAAAAAAATTAAATATCCACTTTGAGATTTATTGCAAATTCCTCAGGTTCACAAATGGTTGAGAATAATGAAGGTATAGCTTACAATTCATAGGCCCAGGCTCCCTTCGAAGGAAGAAGGGCCGTGGCCGACAAGGCGGATTGCTATTTGCAATGCTGTATTTCTGCCCTGATAATTTCAAGTGTTTGATTATTATTAGGTTTGGATTCTGATTGCTGCTTTTCATTCCCAGTTTGGTAGTTTGAAATTATGTGTCATCGTGTGTGTGTGTATAAATGTGCATAAATATACACACACACATATAAGCACTACATATGTGAAATATATTTGACTATACTATACATATGTACATATCTATCATCTATATACCTATGTATCTATCTCACTAGCTCTGCTCTGTCTGTTTTTATGTAATCTCAGTATAATTATGATGCACAAGAATGCCATTGCACTTTGTTTAGGAGATGATTTCAGTAGCTTTCAAATTTCACACATGCGGAGCAGATAGCAAGCCACACTCGGTTTGCAAACCTTTAGTCTTGAGTTTGATGCTTCATTTATAACACTGCTACTCTGCCAAATGGTACAGTGGCTCTGATCCAGTTAGCTAACTCTGGTGACACTATGAAGAGCAGTAGATGCCAGGCTTACACACAAACCGTATCTAAAACACTAAAAAACAACAACTAAGGGCAGCAGTTGTACAATGCCAGGCTCTGTTGCTATTAATCAGATGTTCTTTTGTTCATTGTTTCATTCAACCTGCACAACAGTTCTTTTAGGAGATGTTATAGCTATCTGGTAATCCTTTTTTATTGGACTAAATATTTCACAAACACCTTTCTTTCAGCAATGTCGAGTGTCCTCCGGTTTATATTACTAAGTTAATAAGTGACATTTCACTCATTCTAATCAAGCAAGAAGAGAGACATATTCCATACCTCTCCTTCTTTCTTATGATGAGAAACTTGAACCTAAAATAGTTCTCCTAAGCCATGCATGAGGATACATAATTTGTACAACAGGTGCATACCCAGCCTTTCAGTACACACTAGTATTTTCTTAATGTTACCTGCTTTTCGCAAGTTAAAGCATCAGTCGACATTTCTTACTGTCCTAAAGCTATCTAGAGCTGTTCAAATTTATGACTGAAGCAAAGATACCTTTATCTAATTTTTCTTACATTCTAGTCAGACCTTCAGTCATCACTTATAGTGGCCAAATAACAAACAATCTGCCTTATACATTCAAAGTCAAGGCATTTTATTTTTATTTATTTTTTTTAATTAAGGTATTATATGTGTACATACCTTATTATCCTCCCCACCTCCCATTCATGCCCTCCCTCCCCAGAGTTCTGTGTTTGTTGGTTGTACCCATATTCATGCATACCAGTCCTTCGGTTGTTCTCTTATCTCCCCCCAGGTCTCCTTCCCCTCCCCGCTGTCATTGGACAATCTGCTAGTTTTATGGTGACTATCTCAGGATCACATGAATAGAATCCGCTCCTCATTTGGCAGTCTGCTTGTATTATGGTGACTATCTCAGGACCACACCAATAGAGTACGCTCCTCCTCTGGTTCTCACCGCCCCTTCTCCTGGGTCCCACTGCTTCCCTTGGGACACACGGCTCGCCCGGGGCACACGGCCCCCTGGGACACACAGATCACCTGGGGCACACTGCCCCCTGGACACATGGCACACCCGGAACACCCGGCCCCTTTGGGAGCAAAGTCAAGGCATTTTAAAAAGTCTATTTATTTAGAAATGTTCACTTATGAAGTTTTTGCAAAAGGGGAGGTAGTAAAATGTACTCGACTCACTTATCTTGGGATTTCCTGGAATCCCAAGTGACTAGAATATTTACAAATCAATAGATAGTTTGGTATAAATCTATCTCTGGTGCAAAACTGGGCAACCTAAAATTATTATGTAAATAGTAAATAAAATTTTAATAATTTAACTGTAAATACTTAATAAGCATTGAATCCCACACTTAATATAAAATATTACTCTTGCAGTTTTCACTTTTGTAATGAGAGTGAATCATTAATAATGTATTGAATAAAATAGTATTAATATTTATCTCAGAAAATTTAAATAGTGCTCATAAGTGAGATATTAGATAAAAATATGCATATAGTATCCCAAGCTTAGGATTAAGGATTGAAATACTTTTAATTTGCATCTTCCATTTTAGAAATAAGAAAAATATGCCCCGCCAATATGATTCAGTGGTTGAGGGTCAACCTAGAAATCAAGAGGTCATGGTTTGATTCCTGGTCAGGGCACATGCTTGGGTTGCAAACTCGGTCTCCAGTGTGAGGCATGCAGGAAGCAGCTGTCAATGGTTCTCTCTCATCATTGATGTTTCTCTCTCTCTGTTTCTCTCTGAAAAAGAAAAAAAAAGAAAATATATTATGTAAAACGAAATGAGAAAAATATACTATCATGCTTCTCATTGTCCTGATTTTCCTCAGTCTCTGAAAGTTTATCATATTTAAAATTCAGTAAAACATTTGTTTCTTAAAAGACTAGTGTATATTTACACCTTTCACTTAGCTAAGGAATGATAAGTAAAACTATGTTTAATGTCTTTTATGGATAAAATTAGAATTAATTTTCAGCAAAGAAACATATTTTGTATACACACTAATTCTATATTGATTTTTTAACAATAAGTCATGTTTCTTTTATTATAAGGATTCTACTAACTGTATTTGGGTTAATATGTATAATAAAGGGTAATTAGGGTCTTTTAAAATAAATATCAGGAGATTATAAGGCAAAGGTAATCATTTTAAATTGAATTTGTATAATGGCACTTAACGTTTTCTTTATATAATATATTATCCATGTGCATTTTAAAAAATTTAACCATAAATCCTAAAATTGAAAAATTAGCTTTAAGCCTAAAATGCAGAAATAAAGAGAAAATATTGCTTAATACAAATGTGTTTAGGATTAAAGTGCTCATACTTATGTGCTTTAAATCAAACTTTCAACTAATGTTTTTTTTTTTTTAAAAAAAGAATTACTCCCATTTGTGCCATGGGTAGATCTTGAGAATATCATGGTAAATAAAATAAGTTAGATAGAAAAAGTAAAAAAAAGAAGCAACATATGATTTCACTTATCTGTGGGATATACAATGAAAGCAACAAAAGAACAAATATGACAAACAAACAAAAACTCATAGACACAGACAATAGTATGGTAGTTAACAGAGGGAAATGGGAGGGGGGGATGCCTAGTAAAGGGTTAAGAGAGCCAAATATATGGTAATGGGAAAAAGTTTTGACATTTGATAGTGGGCACACAATGCAATATGCAGATGATATATTATAGAATTGTACACTTGAGGCCTATATAATTTTATCGACCAATATCACCCCAACATATTTATTACAAAAAAAGGAAATGAAGATCCTAGATTATTTTCAGCTCACTAGATATATACTGCTATCCCTTATCACCCAACACCATATTATTTCTCTAACTCAATCAGCTCAGTTCTGTCTACACTCTCCTGTCATGTACTAAAACTCCTGTCAGTGTTTATACAAACATTATGACATTGTTCAATTGTTTAAAATTCTAGATAATTTTATAATGCCTGTGTTGCTTTTCTTCCGAGTAGGCAAGAACCATACCTTGTATACTCATTTTGTGGTGAAACTCCGGGTAAATTTTATTTTCTCAAACCAATACCTAAGTGAATTTTTAAAATCCTAACATCTGAAATATTAATCAAAAGGGGGATGAGAAGGTTACTTGAGTATCTATCAGTCCCATTGCCTGGTTTACAGTAGTTTTACCTTAATTCATCTTAAGTTTTATATAAACACTGGTTTGTTTGTTTTTTGCAACAAAAGGCTAAGTTTGTGAGTCCTAGTTTTTTGGCTGATGGGAGTTTTCTTCTCTAAGACAAATTTGAGTTTTGTATCAAATCTATGCAAGTGACTATTCTATATTAAGGAAAAATATTATTTCATTGTCTAATTGTGTTAGTGTTTATGTCTTTTCAAATACTTAGTTATATTCAGTGGGCCATCGCATTACTCACAAAGAACAAAATAACAACATAATGAATATAATGTGCTTTTGCTTCAGAGTCAGTAGGATGCTAACATACTAACCTGATCATCTAATTCTAAAGCCAGTGATTTTCAACCTTTTTTATCTCATGCCACACATAAACTAATAAAATTCTGCAGCACACGAGAAATATACTTTTTCTCATCTGATCATAAAAGGTATAATTCTGATTCATTCACACCAGATGGCGATTGTGCTGGCTGTTATTATTTTCTTAGTTGACAATTTAAGGGAAAAGAGGTCAGGGCCCCTGACTAAATAGTCAGTCACCACATGTTTTAGAAATTCTTGGGGCACATCAGTGTGGCTCTTGTGGTATACTGGTTGAAAATCACTGCAATAAACAGTGAAGCCACCAATATGTAAACATGTTTTGTTAGCACAAGTAAATATTTTGTGTTTTAGATTGGATGAGATTAAACCTGTCTGCTTGTCTGACTCAAGGTTCCATTTTGCACTTATTCAAACAGCATAACTTGAACTAACTTAATTCATCTCAACCTATGATTCTAATATGAAGTAAAAGGTTATAGTTCCTGTAGGCTTTTTTATGTTATTTATACAAGAGCAAGTTACAGATAAATAAGTCTTGATTGTTTACACAAGCTACCATTTATATAGAATAACTTACCAATTGAAGGGCATGGGATACATAAAGGTCAGAGAAAATCAACTTCAACTAAGGAGCCAATTTCATCTTTAATTTTAAGACATGTTCAGCCTAAAATGTTCTGTGATAGTTAAGCCAATTCTTCATTTGTGGTCTTCAATGTAAGAATTATGTGTTATTACTGTGAATCTCAACTTTTCAGTCAGTTGTACTTCTTTGCAGAAATGTGTGTGTAGGGGTAGGTGGGGGGGGAGGATAGCATAAACCAGTTTAAGCATCCCATTCTGGCATGTGGATTATTTTGAGCAGAAGGCAATCAATGCTTGACAATCTAGGAAAAGTGATTTTATTTCTCCCTTCACTGCCTAAGAGAATTTAAATACGGAGACATGTTTACCCATTACTTTCTATTAGATTTCTATAACAGCTCTCTGATATTTCAATAGAATCACAGTATTTATGGAGTATTCTTGATGTAAAATTTTAAACAGCTTTAAAGAAGTCTCATAACAAATTTATGAATTATCTGTTTATAGCCATTTATACAAATGACTTAACTGACCACAGAGCCAAAAATTAAATGCTTCATTTTATTATATGAAAAGTGTTTGAGGCAACTGACATTGAGCTCCAATATGTTTTGACCAAGTGTTGCCATTGATTATTATTCAAGATAACCACAGATGCCAAAGGAATATACTATTCTGCATTTAAACATGAATTCGTTTTTCATTTGCAAATAATAAGCTCTATTAAGTGTTACTTTACCATAATATCTAAATTCCAACTGATAGACACTTGTGAGAATTATGAAAGTTGATTTTAGAAAGTTTCATATGGTGGGACTTGAACCATGGGAAATTTGTTTGAAAAGTTAGCCAAAGCTTTTTAGCTTAAATTTTTATCTGAAGTAGGGATGCTTGTTTTCTAAAAATTATTTATTTTAAGTATTTCTAGAGTAACTTTCTTAAATTTATTCAATTATGAAATATGCAGTTTGTGACTAAGGTCCAAAAATGGTGGATAAAAGCACTTCTCAACAATCCTCTTGTTGGATTTGAGGATTAGAATGTCTTCATCCAAATCCAATTCAAGTCAGATGAGGATCCTCTCTTATTGAGTTCCTCAGACCTAGAGAGCTCGGAACTAGAGACTAGTTTTCTGGCAGGCACACTTCCAACAGAGTGGTGGAAGGGAAGATACAGAGTGGCCTCAGTAGAAACCTTCTTCAAAATTAGAAGAAATGGGTACCCATAACTGTCACTGGTTCACGGCAATTCTGAAAGTCAGCTTAAGTACATATGGTGAAATCCTTAAACTGGGCTCCATCTACTTCATAGGAAAGAATATCCTTGACTCTCTGTCCTCTGGGCTCTGATTCCATGTTTGCCTTATTCTTTCTGGTAAAAAAAAGAAAGAGAGAGAGGGAGGGAGAGAGGGAGGGAGGGAGGGAGGGAAGGAGGGAGGGAGGGAGGGAGAAAGGAAGAAAGAAAGAAAGGAAGGAAGGAAGGAAGGAAGGAAGGAAGGAAGGAAGGAAGGAAGGAAGGAAGGAAGGAAGGAAGGAGTAAAGGAGAAAGTGATGCTGAAACCGGTTTGGCTCAGTGGATAGAGCGTCAGCCTGTGGACTGAAAGGTCCCGGGTTCAATTCTGATAAAGGGCACGTGCCTTGGGATGTTTCTCTCTCATCGATATTTCTGATTCTCTATCCCTCTTCCTTGCTCTCTGTGAAAAATCAATAAAATATTTTTAAAATTAAAAAAAAGAAAAGGTGAAAGAGAGAAGAAAGGAGGGAGGAAGGGAGGAAAGAAGTTTTGTTGTTAGCTCGATGGTATTCTTAAAGTGCTTTCTTCATACATAAATTAGAATCTAATTATTTTACATCCAAACCATTTAGCCCAAATTGATATAATCCTGTAAAATGCATGGGATTTTTATTAATCCAATTAAAGCATTTCACTAAACAAGACACAAAACTACAAATCTCTCTGAGATAAGTATGGTGTTTTTTTCTTCTACATTGGGCATTTTATAAGCCTGCAATAGGGAAATGCCTTTGAGGTTCTTAGAACCTTCTTCATTTAACAAATAGGATCTGTGGGATTGCACTTGAGATCTATAAAAGGCCTCTGTCTACCTGAAAAGTCTATCAAGCCTTAGCTTACACCTTTCTGGGATCTTAAAAGATTTTTATAGTCACAATTTGGCTCTATATTTACACTGAAATGAAAATCTAACAGAGATGATGATTTATTTTTTTTTTCTGAGAGATTTACACTCTTTGAGGGAACCCTTTTTGAAAAAACTATATTAGCACCTTAATATTGAATTCAAATTCTATTCAAAGGTTAAAGTTATCTCTTTCATTCATTGATCCTTTTCTTTCTGATAAGCAAATAGAAGAATGCAAATGACAACTTCAACAGTCAGCATGGCAATCTCATTAATTAGGATCACCGAGTTCATTTGGAACATTTCCTATTTTCCACATGATTTCAGGGACAGTGTTCCCAAAATCAGCAGGCTATTTTACAACCTACCTTCCAATATAACTTTTTTTCTTATCACAAACTCTTACCAATAGAGTTTCTTCAGGTCCTAACTGCCACCCATTCCCATAAAATATGCCATATATTTATTTTTTTTGCTATAGCATCATCTCACTTCTGTGTCTAATCTCCCCCCCCTTTATCTTTGCCATGAAATTGACTATTCCAAAGTTTTAGTGGATTAAAGCAACAATTATTTCATTGAACTCATGATATGGGGATCAGAATTTTATTTTATTTTTTTAGGGCTTGGCTAGATGACCGTGTTTTCATGGAACATTAATAGAGGTCACTTATGATATTCCACAGGCAGATGGGCTGGGCTGGTGGGATCTACATGGCTTCACTCACGTGTTTGATTTATTGAATGGGGTTATTGGAAGTTTGGTATTAGTGGGTACTGTTAACAAGAATGTTCATATGCTTAATTTCCACTATGTTAGCTTTAGGACTTTTTAAATTGTATCATAGAACAATGAACACAAATTGTTTCAGTGAACCAGATGTCACTTCCATGGTCAACCTATTACCGAGAACTGAAATTAAAGCTCCTTTTCTTTGATACTCTGTTTGCCAAAGCAGAAGCAAACCTGCCCAAAGTAAAGGAGAAAAACATAGATCTAGCTGGGGTACGTGGAGTATCAAAGTAAAAGTCTTGTAAGTTCTTTAAAACAGCCTCTTCAATGAATAGTCTAATGGATACATAAACTAGTTTGTGTTCATACAGAGATATATACACATAAAAGTGAAAAGTAAGTAAACTACAGCTAAAGATATCATCATGGTCATGGATGAATATCATAACAATGCAATATAACGTTGAATTATAGACACAAATCATAGGAGATTGCACATCATATGATTGGATTCATGTGAATTATAAAAGTTAAACTATAATATACTATTTAATTATATATTGAGTGAAATAAAATTTAGGTTAATGATTACTTCTAGATTCAAGAGAAGAAATGCAATGGGAAGACACAAGCAGGTGCTTCTAAAGTACTTGCAACTCTTTTAGATAGCTATTAGGAACACTAAATTTTATTTCAACTGAGTCGATAGTTTTAGAAAAAATGTATACTATATTTATAATATAAAAAGCAACAAATAAAAAATAAAATAAACACAATAACAGAAAAAAATAACAATAATAGCCGTAGAAAATTTTGAGAAATTTAAGTATGAATTAGAGTGGAAGGGAAAGTAAGGTTGTTAGAAGAATTGAGCATAAATGAAAATTTAATATATCATAGTTGGTAAATAATGGAGCACAGAAATGATCCAGGAGAGAAGGAAAAGGAAAAATGGAAGAAAAGAGAGATTGCCAAAAGGAAGTATCTTTGTAGTAATAAGTGGAGGTAAAAATCAGAGTACAAGCAGACTGTGTGGTATTTGTTGTTAGAGATATAACTGATATTGCGTGGGAAGAATGTATGGGAGTATATGGGATTCAGATGCAGGTGAATGTCTGATGGCAGCATGAAGGTATTATGGATAACTTTTTTTAGAGTAGTCATATTAAACTAACATGTTCATTTAAACTTAAAAAGGATGCTATTTATCAGCACAAAGAAAAACAATTGCTAAGAGATGTGGACAATAACATGCCACCTACACATCGTTTATTATTCCTGTAGATACTCTAGATCGGAAACCAAGTAATAGTCAAAACAACAATTGTTGCTTCCCAGAAATTAGAGTATAGGAATTTGATCAGATCATTTTAATTACTAATTACATTAAACTTAGGTATCCATCCAGTTATATTCATCTTTAATGATAATTCTGGCAAAGAAACTGGATAGTTATGTTAAACTCAACATTGCTGAATAAATACTGTGAAATTCTCTAAATCTCATTGACATAGATTTTAGGGGGAAAAGGGGGATTTTCTAATATTAGTTTAAAAATCAGAATTTGGTTTAGAATATATGTTACCTGAACAGTCTCATAAAATTTTAAAAATATGGTTATGGCTTGAGACAAATAATATTGTTCTCAGTGCACTTATACTGACAAATTTATAACTCATTCTAAAACACCCTGAGTCAAATCTATCAATACAGAAAGAGCTCACTAATGCAACCTCGTGCAGTCATAATACTCACTGCTTCCCTTTTCACTTTGTGTATTTTATCAGATGGTCGTGAACTAGATTAAACTGATTTATCAATCTAATAGATACCCGGTAGTAGTCAATAGCAATATTGTTTCCACTTTCTAGCTTACATATACAAATGTTGAATATTATTGGATAAACATATAAAAAGTACTTTATGTTTTGCGTTATGGCTTTGAAAGCTTTTGGAAAATAAATTAATATTCATATTGAGTAAGCATTTCTGCACTGTTTTTCAGTACAATTTATATTTAGGAACTTTAGAGAATCAATTCATAGAAGTGGAAGAGCAAAAAAAAAAGAAGAAGAAGAAGAAAAGAAAAGAGAAAGAGAGAAGAAAAAGAAGAAGAGCAGCATGTAAAGTGGAAAGCTAAATAAATTACTCTGAAGTTGTAGAGAGCCACTGAAGAAGTGGACTAGCATTGCCATTCAGATTTACTAGTAGTACCTCCTTCATCAGGGTGTATGAATTGTATCTATGCTAGAGACACTTTAGGCCATCTGTGATCTAGAGCTAGGGAAGTGAAAATTGTTTTCATCTTAAGGTGCATAAAGAACACCCAAAGTCAAGGAGATATTCAAAGAAATTGATCAAATATGTGTCTTTTTCCTTGTATATTATCCTAGTTGCTAGCAACTGGCTGGTTATAAGTGTAAATCAAAACACTTACAAGCTAGATGTCCACCTCTGGAGTTTCCCCACACAGTATTTCCATCAAATCTCATTTCACTCTTCCTTTGAATGAAAAGATTGATTGATTGTTCACAGCTTGTATGGCTCTGTGCTGCCCTAGATCCATCTCTACGCTGCACACTCCAAGCTGAGTTTGCATCATTGACTTTCTGCCAACCATTTGGCTGCCAGGGCATAGAATGACATTTAATGATCTTTCAACACGGCAATGTCACATTCATCACTCTTTATCACTTGTGACAGACCTAAATTCAAATGCAAACATGTAATGGAGACTGACTTCAATCCAAACTCTGACATAGTTTTAAATTGACATCTATCAACAGAGATTGACAAGATACACGGAAGACAAAATTACTTGTTGCTTGTACAGCAATTAAAAATACCAGCTCTATGACTATCCTGAGAAGTCAAGGGTATTTTAATTTCATGGGGCAGTAGTTTTTATAAATAGTTTTGAGGCAGAAATTATATTATCTCAACTGTCATACCAAGTCATATTTACTTAGAAAACAATTTACTTTTAATGTAATGTTCTGCTTTATAAATCAAATATAATATCCATGCATGATATGTACAGAGTTATTAAGGGGAGAGGAGCCTCAAAAGTTAATTATTAGAAGAAAATAAAAGTCAGTATAATTGCACAAATTGCTCTAAGCTCTTTCTTCCTCTGAACTGTTTCCCAATTCTTTATGCACAGTTATTTTCTACACTACAGGTGTGCTGTTTTCCTTCAAAACCATTCTGAAACTTACACTGTCCCAAGTCACAACATAAGCCTACATTTCACCGACTTTGGGGATGCTGGGATATTGGCACTGTATTTCAATACTGTTTATCAAGTCATTACAATGTATATAAAGAAATGTACATAGGAATCCAGGTTTCTGAAGACCCCTCAGCAAGTAAATCTCACTAGCAGGTAAAACTCCACTTCCTTTATAGAAACTAAGAAATCTTCTGTTTAAAAAATTACTTTTAATCCGGAGATGTTTTGGTTGCTATTTCACCACTTTATTTTCACTTTTCAATTATGAAGAAGAAGAAAAATAACCTTCAAAATGTAATGTCTACACTAACCCAAAATTTATGTAGTCAGGAACAAGGTCTTATAATTTATACTTGTATATCCTGATATACAAGGCTGATATTTAATAAATAATCATGAAACTAAATTGAATAGAGGCAACATAAAACTTTATTAATTTTATAGGTAAGGACAGCTGATTTCCTCATGTGTCACAATATCACAAAACACCTTTGCTATTATTCTTACTTCTCTAAGAGACTTTTTGATCTGAGCTTTCTTTACTTTAGACCTAAGGCAATTTCCATATTTATGCCCTACATTTTGGTAACTGAAATGCCCATCTAATTTTTTTGTTCTAGCTGCCAAATGTTTTAAAAGTGAAGAACTATGCTTTGTATGCAAGATAGGACCTAGCACAGAATATATCAGGTTGTAAATGCTCAGTAAACATTTATTCAGTGAAGTGGAAATCTTAAAAACATTAGCTTCAGAAGCCATAGAATTTTCATGGTTTTTTGTTATTTTCCTAAAATAGATTCTGATAAAGTCCACCAAGTTTCCTATTACAAGTACAGGCACCTGCCACTTAGCCTGGTATTGTTGCCTGTTCATCCAAGTAAATTGAATTCAGCCAAAGAGAGTCACCTGCCTGGAGGGCCATCCCACTCCCACTCCCACCCCCACCTGGGGTAAACTTTGCTTACAGATGTAGGCTCCTTGCCCTCCTTACAGATGCAGGATAAACTCTGTAGAACAATTTCCCAAAATTATTTATCCTTAGTGAACTCTCCCAGTAAAGCATTTGAATAGGAATTCCCATCTTACTCTTTGTTTCTAAGAAAGTTTATCTAAGGCACTTGGCCTGGGAAAGCAGACTCAAAGGATGAGAAGGTCTGGTCTTGCATCACTTGCCAGCTGACTGCCAGGAGGAAACCCCACCCCTGTGGTAGATGGAGGAAGAAAGTCCTTGGGACTGCAGCAATGCAGTTCTAGAGACTCACTTGTTTGAAGTGGGATTCAATACAGGTGGTGGTCACAGGGATTTGAGAAGCACAGAAAAAAATAGCTATAGTTCTTTCTCTACCATCTGAATATCCAAAGATGGCCCACCCTCTCTTGTGAGAAGAGAGAAATGCTCTTGCTTCAAGAAAAAAGCAAAACATTCAAATTAGTCCAGGAGTTATAAGAAAATGTTGTTCCACCAGAGTTTACCCCATTCTTTCCTGACCATGATATCATATTTAGGTTCAAAGGTCAGTATCAGTGTACTGGGAAAAAGTCAAGACTATAAATAGAGGAGCAAGTATGTATGTCAAAGGCCCTAGTACTGACTACCATATACTTCTAAGTGTGCTGGAGTTTGGGTGATAATTTCTGAATAAACTAGTGTACTATTGATGAATATTATGATACTGGGAAATAATCTGTAAAATTAGTATATATATATATATATATATATATATATTAATGTTAATGTTTTATGAAGCAATATACCATATTGTAGCAAGAGTATCTAACTTAGCATATAAACCCAATGATATAGATTTTCCAAAGGAGTCTTGCTGTGAAAAGTAATTGAAATATTGTCAATTCTCTCACTATCACAAGACATGTAATTTAAGACAATCTCCAATATTTTCACAGATGCTGCTTCATTCTTTATTCCAGTCATTTAATGTGAGAATTTGACAGGTTTTTTCTATACTGATCACTGTTTATTTGATTTAGTAACTTAATTCAATTAGTATAAACACAAAATAAATGTTGGTCTATATATCATCACTATAAAATATAATTGAGTAGAAAATAATAGACTCACTATGAAGATATTCTTAGACATTAATTTAAATAATGGGATTAACCGAGTTGAAATACTACCGTAAGTCTATCACTCACTCTAGGCAAAGGTGCAATATTTCAATTGATTTGGTTCTTATCAAGACACACATGACTTATGTGAATTTTAACCATTATGGTTTTATAAAAAGCTTTTATAAAAATTCTAGCAATTTTTATCTCTGCATTTTAGCATATAAGGACAGTAGGTACAAAATACCACCTTTAAACTAGCCAATGGAATTAATTACTTATAACTAATTGTTATAATTTTATTTGCCCTAAGCATCATTTGACTCAGTCCTGTCTGTGATGGCTACAGTTAATTTAAGAATTTTCATGAGAATCCCTTATTCAAAGTAAATATATATATTTGAGATGACTTGACTTTTGCTTGACTTGGTACAAAAGTGTAGAAAATATATTAAAACTTAAAATAAACATTACTGTCATAAGAAGTCCAAAGTTTAATTTGGGAGAGCAATACTTAAATAAGTGCAAGCTTGATCAATTAATTATATGTGATAAGACATTTATATGAAGAGTAAGGGAAATTTGAGTGAAAGAGCAAATCTTACTTGGGGGATTCATGGAATATTTTAGAGAGCATTCAGAAACAATTTCCCTGTCCCCTCCAAAGGCATACATGCTCAACGCAAAGACAGTTCAAATTTCTCCTCTTATATATTATCTTTATGTTTTTCCTTTATCACCTTTAGTAAATATTTTATTCCAGCAGCTAGTGGAAAAAAATAAAAATATAATTTAAATCATTCATTCTTTAAGATATTTTCAATAAGGCAAAATTAGCAATATAGTACAGGGGAAAACACATGGAAATTTAATATATTGCCTTAGGAAGTAATTATTTCATGAGATGCATCAACTATTCAGATCATATGCAAAAATTTAAAAAAGCAACTTAAATTGTGAGGTAACTCAGCAAATAAATAGCACAGATATTCTGTATGATAAAAAATTATTCCCCATGGCCTGTTTTGAGAAACACTACTTTCATTAATCTGTAGGAAAAAAAAAATATTCTGTTGCCAAACAATTTGGGGAGTCCTGGGCACTATACTTTCTTGGGGATTGATTTTTAAAAAATATAATCATCTTAAATATTAGTAAGATAGTTTTCAGTCTAGAAACCTGTGAAATTTCTTATACAGCATTTACCAAATGTATTTGTTCATTGACATCCCATGAAATAAGTTTCTTAAGAATAATCCCTTGATATAATGTCATTTACTAAATTTACGCATGAAACAATTAGGGAACTCTTAAAGACATATATCTATATATAGAAAAATGTTATATATATATACACAATTTATTCTTCTCTCATCCCTGACTAGTCTCCCCCCCCTTTTTTTTTTTTCAAAACACAACATCTTGTTTCTCTAAGGAAATATTTTGTAATTACAATTATTTTGGATATTTCTTTCCAAATCTTGAAATGTTTCTGTTTCTTTTGACTGTTGTGATTTTCTGGGGTCTTTTTTCACTTATGAGATTTTTAAGATATGCCCTGCTCCAGGGTATCTATTCTTATTTAAGAGAACAGCATTAAACATTGATTGGAAGTCCCATGTGTATAGACAAAAGTTGTGGACTTTGGCTTTGTTATAAAGCAGTGGAGTCTTTTCAAAAGTTATTCGGGTTTTCTAGAGAAGCATCCTCCAGCTTTCTGGCTAGAGGACAGACAGGCATAAGGCTGTCTGCAAGCAGGATCAGAGTGGATGGGACTAAGAACTTGAGCTTTTACTCCTGTATATAAAAGTTCAATTGATTCCTCTCTGACTAGCCCTGAATCTCACATAGCTTCTGACTGCCATGTCTGATATTTATTCCAAAGCCTCTCTTTTTAAAGTTTCTCTTGAGAATAAAATTTATATTTCATAATTATAATTCCATGCTGGGTGACTCAGGGGGTGAGCAAAACTTTGTGACTTCATAAAGAATTTGGGAGAGGGAACTAGAGCGAGGAGCCGAATAGTTTTGTCCAAAACTTTCAGTTTCTTTCCTATGAGCACTCTCATTTTTTTCAGTGTAGTATTTTATCAATTCAAAACAAAAACAATAACAATCCAGCAACTATAAAGGCTTATTAAAACTCAAAATATCACCAGGTCCTGAGTCTTTAAAAATATATTATTAACCGAATAAAATAATTAACAGAATATTATTTGGCATTATATATTTCAATCACCAAGTTGCTAAATAAACTATTAATTAATTTTAGTTATGTATATGAAAAACTTTATTCCAAAGAAGGGCATTTGAGGACCACATTAATCACACGTGGGCTGTCAAGGACATCAGAAAGAAATGACAGGAATTATTTTATTCTTCTGTAATCTGAATATTATTTTATTTTATGCAACAAAAAAGAATTTCACATGAAGCTTTTTATCATTTTTCTGTTTTATCCTGCTTTTAATAAAATAACTTTGGAGACATAAAAGCTCTTTTTCTTGAAAACCTGCTCCAAGAGAAATCCAAAAGAATATTCATTTTTTAACTGATCTTATAATTTAGAAGTCCCTTTCCTGTTTAGTTTAGGACTCTAGCTATAGAAGAGCACATCGGACATAATAGGTTTGTTTGTTTGTTTGTTTGTTTTTTAACGTATTTTAGAGACAGAGAATGGGGAGGGAGAGAACCATATAGGTTTGTTGTTCCACTTATTTATGCATTCATTGATTGATTCTTGTATGGGTTGATAGGAGATTGAACCCACAAACTTCATGTATGAGGATGACACTCTAATCAACTGAGCTCCCAGCCAGGACTCAACATATTTGTCTTAATGTTTTCCCTCAAACAAAGAAAAATCCTTTCACTCAACTCTTACTAAAAATCCATAATATTGCATAACACTTGTCATAAAAATAGCTAATCATTAAACCTTCACTATTCAAAATCACAATTATTTTAGCTGTATTCTGCCAAAGCTGTGCATAAATTGGCATGTATGTAACCCTTGCTCCTGGCAGAACTGGTTGGTATTAGAAAACCACAAACCACATCATGTATGTGAGTGGGCACCCAGTCTCCTCTTCTCTGTGTCTGTCTCAGCAGCTTTTGTTCAACATCGTCATCCAACCTGGAAAGTCATTTAGTCAGTCAACAAGGAAGATGTTTCAATGAAAGATTAAGGGTAAAAGACATAATATCTCATTCTCTCACAGTTAGACAAAACTATTGGCCTAGAGCAGTGTTTTCCAAACTTCTCTCACGATGAGAATCACCTGGTGGAGTTGTTAAAATACAGATTCCTGAATCCCAACTAAGAAGTGCTAAACTAGAATTTGGGGGAACATATAGGTAAAAATGTGCTCTCGTTCCCAAAAATTCTAGTTTAGCACTTCTTAGTTGGGATTCAGGAATCTGTATTTTACCAACTCCACCAGGTGATTCTCATCATGAGAGAAGTTTGGAAACACTGCTCTAGAGGATTGAATATGTTTAAAAGTAAAGGCCATAGTGCATTTATTTTTGAAGCTAGACTATTTCAAAATAAAAATATCAAAATATGTCAAACTGCTACAATACATACAAAAATTATGTCTTAAGAGAATTATGTGGCCAGGTGTTCTTCAAATGTGGGATGCATGTTAAAATTCTTCTGCAGTTTATAATTAATACTCTGTTTATAGCCTATTCCTATTGAACCTTTGGCACGTAGAAAGCTTTTCCTTTACCAAAATAATAACTACTCTGTCTCAGGTGTACCACATGTAAGGTTATCTTATTTATTGGTGTTTTCCAATTTTATATTGCCTTCATCAGTTGCTTCTGGAGTGATTTAGATATATCTATCTAGGAAAAAAAGAAAGAAAAACAGAACCAAAACAATACACATCCAGAATGGAGGTTAATTTTTTTTAAATGGTCTTCAGTTTCTTAAGGATTTAACTCGAGACCCACTGAAGTTTTGTTATCAAGCAACTCAAATTGCTTTAATGTTACAAGGTTGTTTTCTGTTTTGTTTACTTTTCTCCATATTCGAATTAATTTGGTGGTTCATGCAACAAAACATTTTGCAAGCGAGAGTAAACATTTTGCAAACTGAACACCATCTACACATCATGTGCTCTTTGACAAGAAGAAAATATGCATGCTTATTCAGTCACAGCTAAACTCACTCGGTCAGAAACATCTTCTCCGGGACAGTCCCACCGGGGTGTCAGAAGAACCTTCACACAGTCAGATTGCAGAAGAGCAGGTGTCTCAGTAAGAGCGAGGACAGCACTGCCTTATACTCTGTAACTGTAAGCTTTGCCTGTAGTAATTTTAAAATCTTATGTTTTCCAAATAACTTTAAAGTGAAGCTTAGAAAATTCCCTTTAAAAATAAATAGGTGCTGGAATTGAATATCTATTCATCACCAGTTGCAAATTCTATAGCATGACATATAATTAATCCACAGAAATACATCTTAATCATTATTTGTTTCTGTAAAATAACAACTCTTAAAGTAACACTTGATGGATAGATAAAGAGCACTTGTTAATATTTATTAAAAATAAATAAAGGAAGGAATTCTTATATACAGACCCAAATAATTGTTTTTTTTTTTTCCTCTTCATGTGCAAAGGGTTAGAGTTAGGGTTAGGTTTACAGTTATGAGTAGGTGAAACACAGAGTTTATTCTTATATTCTTATTTATTGTATTATTTTCCATATGATTATCTGTAAACCTGCTTTTGCCCACATATACTAGTATATCAGCATCTAAACTCTATGCCAATAAGTCTTGCTTAATTGTTAAGAAAGGATTAGAGAAAAACATTTCTTGCAAAGTATTCATAAATTTCTCCTAATAGTCATTTTACTTAAGAATCTTAGTAATTTTTTTCTTAATCATTGCAGAGCATTAAATAGTATGTATAGGGGTGTAGAGAAAAAGAGACTTACATATGTGAAATCTTATAATATATTCCTCTCTGAAATACTTCTTGTGGCCATCAGAGGAAAGATAATTCTTAGGCCAATATAGGTGATGAACAAGCAAAATGTTTTTTTTAAATGCATTATTATGTGTTATATTTATTAATTATATTGAATATATACATTATATATTAATTGTATATTGCTATACAATCAAATTATTTGTTATTAGATGCTCCTCTTAAGGCAGTATATGTAATATTCTCTCTTATTTCTCTTGTGTCTAAGAGAGGCCACACTTTTTCAGAGTTAAGACCACTGAGGATATTCTGAGAGAGAGGAAGGAGGGGGTTATATCAGAGCACTGCCACGATGGCTCCACCAGTTTCCTGGTAGAGACTTGTAATGGCCTGAATAGTATCCTCCCCAAATCCATGTCTACCCTGACATGAGGATAATTGTTAAGAACCTACACATCAAAGGATCAATGATCCATAAGCTTCATACTGTAATATTTTGGGGCTCAGAGCATCAGGTCAGAGACCTCTTATGAAGCATCAAACCACGCAGTGCCTATTTACTTAAAACTAAGTGAATGACAAGACTTCTGTTAAGAGCATTCCATTTTTACTCACATCTAGTTCCAAACGGCTTGCAGTTTAGCTCAGTGGACACACTACAGATGTAACTGAGGAGTTCTTAGTGGTGAACCTGGGAGAATAGAGAGGAAGGGGATGAAGCTGAGAGGCTATTATACCTCCCCAAGGTTACACATTCTTTGCATATTCTCTCTCCAAATGCCAGACTATGGCTTCTTTCCCAAGAAGCAATTCTTTTTGAAACGCGTTGACAAGTCCTAGAGAAAACTCTTTCCCCAAACTTCCTGATGACCTCATCTTTCTTGGAATTACTAACAATTTTTAAGAGTTCCATTTAAAATTGCTTCATGTATTCACAGGAGCACAGCCTAGCTGCCATCCTACATAAATTAAATTCACTTTATTCAGTGGAAATTGCTTATTTGAGGAACCAAGGACAGGATCACAGTGGCATGACCCCTTTTCCTTAAAGATACAATATACTATTATACATAATAAAAACGTTGGCTGAATTAATAAACTTATAAGCACAAAAAAGTTCAAGTTTTAGTGGGAAAATTTTATTCGTTGAAAATATGTACAGTAATTATCAGAGACTGGTAATGACTTACATTTTTTTTTCATGATTCCACCCTGAAGAAATTAATTTTAGAATCATGTTATTGATATAAAGATTATAAATCGAAATGTTTTAATAGGAACAAAATGATATAATATCACTGAAATGTAACTGACATAAAACACTCATTTTTTCTCTGTTTAGTGGCCTAGGAAATTAAAGGGTTTAAATATGTTTCTGTATTTAATTTTTTTTAAGTAATTATATATTTTTCTGTAATTAAAGTATTTAAATATCTTTCTGTATTAGTATGTATCACCTCTTTAGAGCCTAGAATAAGTTGTGTTGTGCTTAAATAAAGCCAGATAGTCCACTTTAAAACAAGTTTTAAAATATTAAAACACATATGCTCACATTTCATCCAATGATAGTTTCTTTCCTTAATGAGCTATTTTTGTTGTTTAAAAAAATTGTAGTAGATTTGTTTCCCTGCTGACTCAAGAGGCACTAGGAGGGAGAGAGAAAGAAGGCTGATATAGTGCGTGTGAATGATCGCAATGAGAAAAGATCTGCTAAGTCACAGGTTGTTATTAAAGCTTTCCATCGCATTGTCGGTGCTGCATAGAGCAGTAAAATCACCAGAAGACATATATCCAAACATTCTGCTCATGTTGTGCAGCTCTAAAGAGAGCAATGAGGAGATTATTAAATCAGTTAAATCTTAACAATTGTGTTCAATGGAGAGAGTTTTTTTTTTAAATAAACATTTTATAATAAAAATATCAACATGTTTAATGTTAAGCAGCTAGTCTATCTTCTATAATTCTTGATTTTCAAAAAAATTTTCTTCTTTATTACAGAAATACCATACATAAGAAAAAAATTAGACACCTCACACTGGTCAAACAACACTTCCACATCTACTAACAGTGTCTCACTATAGAAACTCTACTTATTTATTTATCCAATTGTGAGTATTTTCATTTAAATTAGGAATTGGTAAATGAAAATGTAATGTAGGAACAATATTCTGCCACATATTAGGTGACTGTTAATATGTAGGATATTAACGGCTGTGAAGTGGTTCATATTTTTACTATTTTTAAAATGTATTCTTTTTATGACTTGTCTACTAATGCAGGCTTTCTGGATTTTGGTATTTTAAATTTTATAAATATTATGTAGGGAAATGCATTCAATGCAAAATCTTTGATTATAAAACATAATCATCTTGCCTCATGTGATTTTATTCTGGCCGTGCATATGCAGTTTACATTTATACATGCATGTGCATCACTTGAAATTGTTCTCTATTTTTAAAGGAAAAATAATTTTTAAGCCCTTTAAGAAATAAATATGAATGTTCCTTTACCTAACCCCCCCCCTGTTGTGAGATATCAAAGCCTAAGATAATTAAGGACAGCAAATCAAATTTTGTAGTAGTTGG
The DNA here is from genome assembly GCA_963924515.1 of Vespertilio murinus. NCBI lineage: Eukaryota > Metazoa > Chordata > Mammalia > Chiroptera > Vespertilionidae > Vespertilio > Vespertilio murinus. The sequence goes on along the minus strand of OZ004709.1, from coordinate 45,448,291 downwards.
TAGCTGTGGTATTTTATAGCAGGCAAATTTAGCTTGGGCATTGGAGCCCAGCTGCTGGTTTAAATCAGCTGAAAATGAAATGGGAACATCATATTGAAATGTTTATTTGATATAGGTGACTATCTATCCAAGAGTAATAATATGTTGCAAAGCATTGTTGCAAAGGTTAATTTATAGGAAGGACTAAGACAGTAAGTCAGGTACAGTGTCTAGATCACAAGAACACATCAAAAGTAATAAAATATAGATAATGAAACGTTTAAATATTAAAGAGATTATGCTCTGAGAGACTGGGGAGCAAACCAAAAGGTATTTGCTTTTTGTGTTCTCACATCCCTCATGAGTTAAGTGTGGGATGATTGGAGCTGAGATTCATTTATTTAACTATTGGCCATGAAACCTGACTTTCCTCATATGTTCCTCCCACACTCACCTGGGAGGCATTCATATCTTTTTTTCTTGTGACAACATAATGGCATATTCTGTTCCAATGAGCTCCTGTTTGTCAAAATTATCGTCTTGCTCAAGTTTCAAAGAATCTTATGTTAACACTGGAGGCCCAGTGCACAAAATGTATGCACTGGGGTGGGGTGGGGGAAAGGGGGAGTATCCCTCAGCCCTGCTTGAGCCTTCTCACAGTCTGGGAGCCCTCAGGGGATGTCCTCCTGCCCACATCCCTCTCACTGCCTGGGACCCCTCTGTCCTTACCACCTGCCTGCTCGCTCCTCCTTACCTCTTGGTTCGCTGATCAACAGCGCTATTGTGGAGGCAGGAGAGACTCCGGCCACTGCTGCTCTGCATGCCAGCCATGAGCTCAGATTCTGGCTGAGCAGTGCTCCTCCTGTGGGAGCTTACTGACCACTAGGGGGCAGCTTCTGAATTGAGTGTCTGCCCCCTGATAGTCATTGTATGTCATAGTGCCTGGTCATTCTCCAGGGCATTCCGCCATTCAGTCAATTTGCATATTAGGCTTTTAATATATAGGATAACTGCTCAGGCCTCAGTCAGTGTGGCTTAAGAAGAGGGCCCTGGGCCAGTGGCCACAACAGATCCAAAGGAAGTCACAAGACATCTCTTAGAGGTTATATCCATTGTAAAAATTAAAAATAAAAATCTGACTGAGAAATGATATACTAAATGGGTCCACTTTCTCACCCAAGTTTTCAGGTATCTTTAATTCCTTTCATATTCAAAGCAAGGTTATTGTCAAGGTCAGAAGTAAGAGAGGGTTAGGTGCATATAAGATGCAGTCATCTGAAACTTGCCACTCCTTGACTTTGATCAGATTGTTGAGGCCACAGAGCATATGCTCATGCATGCCAGGCTGTCTTTAATGAACAAATGACTTGACCTTTACTACCGAAATTCTGCTATATAACCCGCACCATAGTGTCTCCAGGGGGAATGAGACCCAGTTGCCTACACTGGAAAACAGCTCATTACTGCACTCGATTGACTTTAATCTTCCCTAGTGCCAATGTCCCTGTGCCCTCACTGCAGCTTTCCGGGATCTGCTTTCCAATAAATTATGTGCTCTCTTTCTCAGTGCCTGCCTCCCAGGATACCCACACTAAGACGAATGTAGTATTCCATCAAGATTATATCTCAATGTGTTAATTCCTTCCCTGTCAAGTGACATTTATGTTGTTTCCACTGTTTTATTGCTATGAACAATGCTGCTAGGAGATTCTTCTATGTGTCTCCTGAAACACAGCCTGTGCATACAAATAGAATTTTGAGGAATATCCATTCAACTATTAGCAGTGGTTAATTCTCCTAGGTAGGATTAGAGAGCATGGAACCTCCTGTGAAAACATTTCTTATCTTGAATTTTTTATAAGTGCATGTATTTGTAACTAGAATTTCATATATGAATAGAGATATAAATATGTATTTGAATAAATATAAGAATAACAAAGAATATTTAATACAGAATTGAAAGCCATGTACACTCTTGAATATGTTTCTTTTGTGGTGAAACATGCCGTTTAAAATGTACTCTTTATGAAAAGACTACCTTGGCTCAAATCTCCCTACTGACTATATGACCAGGCACAACTCACTTTATCACTACCTCAGTTTCTCCATTTGTAAAAGGAGTCAGTAATAGCTCACAGGTTTACTGTTGGTGATAAACTGAATATACATATCACTAAAAATGTGTCCAGTGCTTAGATAGCATTACATGACTCTACTATTACTACCTGATTCAATTTAACAAATACATTGAAAACTTAATTGACAGGCAGCTAGGTAAACAGGATAATGCTTGTTCCTTTTCAGATACTTACTATCGAATAGGAAAGATAAGGCAAAGACACCAATTCCTTTAACATACAAAAGAACCTATGTGATTAATGTAAAGATAGTAATATTAAAATGCAGATTTTGACACACTTCTGCTCAAAAACATTTTGCTTTTGCTCTATTTTATCTACCACATCAGCAATCCTGGAAAAAAAAAAGATTACCAAATTATGTTAAAAAGGCATAGGGCAATGCAAATTAAGGTAAAATTCTTTAAATCAGCTTTTATTATCTTTTGGGGGAACCTAAATTATTTATAAAATTTAACTGATACAATTATACATTAGTTTTGGAACATAGACCAATTTATCAAGACATCTCAAAGTGTTGGTGTAGTTTAGTTAGAAATTATTAGTCTGAAAATAATATGAGCTCTATATTTCTTATCAATATGATACTACCTTACTTGTAAAATGTTCTGTAACAAATTTAAACAATTTACATTTTTGTCAAAAATGATACCTGCTGCCGAAACCTGTTTGACTCAGTGGTAGAGCATCGGTCTGTGAAATGAAAGGTCCCGGGTTCGATTCTGGTCAAGGGCATGTACATTGGTTGCGGGCACATCCCCCCTGGTAGGGGGTGTGCAGAAGGCGGCTGGTCAATGTTTCTCTCTCATCGACGTTTCTAGCTCTCTATCTCTCTCCCTTCCTCTCTGTAAAATATCAATAAAATATATATTTAAAAAAATGATACCTGCCTTTTTTTTAATAGCCCACATATTTTTTTTTGCTTTTATACCTTAAATCATGCTATTTTCCAGGTGTTTATAACCACCACTATAGAGACAGGCTGAGTTTATTGCTTTTCCCAGCGGAGGATTGTTTCAGAGTCAGAAAGGAAAGACAGACTTTACTGAGGTTCGGGTGTTTGGTTAAGCATTCATGTTTCAATGTAGAAATTGGATTAGGATTGGGTAAGAATTATCATACAACAGCCCAGGATTTATAAAAGTGGTAAGGATTGGATTTTGGAGCTCAAATAATTTGGGGGCACAAACTGTTGATATTTTTCACCGAAGAGTTGCTAGGGCCTTCAGGAGATTCAAGTCACAAAATATAAATCTAGTTTCCTGGTCATGACAGACCTGGGAAAGTGAATAAATGCCAATGAAGACAGAGAGAGAGAGCAAAGTCTTGTTGAAGAAGACTAAGGTTTGGTGTAGGTTGCCAGGATCCAGACCAAGTGTGGGGGTGGATGGTTTCATTTCTCAGTTCTACTTGCCACACTATCTCAAGAAATTTTGTTAAGATATATGAGTTCTCCTCTCTGATGTTTATCAAGACTTAAGTCATTAGGAGCACTTGACATGAGGCAATAGAAGTTTAAAATTAATATAGAAGCACAAGAGTTTTTGGAAGTGACAAAAAATTGTTTCTTCGATTCATTTCCTAGCTGGGGAGAAAGAATGATCATATTTATTATATGTAAAATATAAGCAAGTTCCTCTATGATTTGTCCATTGTAAGTCATTAGTACGGTCGAGGTCAGTAGTAGGCAAACTGCCGCTAGAGAGCCACATGCGGCTCTTTGGCTTCTTGAATGTGGCTCGGCGTTAGAACCACTTCTTCAAAATAGACCTGCCCAGGCCGAAAACCGACTTATGAGCATGGGCCATGAGTTTCAATGTCACTGTACCTGTGCACATGGTATTTTGTGGAAGAGCCACACTCAAGGGCCAAAGAGCCGCATGTGGCTCGTGAGCCATGGTTTGAGGACCACTGGTCTAGGTGGAACTCTTAGCACTGCGTTGGGTTGTTCACCTGAGCAAGATGCAAGGGTGATTCTTGCCTGGGTTCTCATCCAGGAAATGGATTAAAAAAATGAAGCCACAGACAAATGGTGGTAGATGAAAAAGGTGGAAGTTTATGGAAAGCAAGTACAGACAGGCTCTTTTTTGTTAAGGTTTATAAAGGCTGGAGTTCTTTGTCTCTTCATACTGCCTTCCAATTGGTAGAATATGTTTCAGAGACCAAACCCCATGTGGTGCTCCTCACTTTGTCTCTCCCTTTAGTGGTAGAATTTTCTATCTCCTGTCAAAATCTGTTTTCCTCTTTCTTCCATTAGTCAGCATTTCTCTATCCCCTGTGAAAGTTTGTTTCCTTTCTCTCCCCATACCTGGTGGCTTTTCCCTATCTTTTGTGAATGGATGTCTTCCTCTCCCTTTATCCTCTAACACCTATTTTTCTTTTCCTTTTTTCTGTGAATATATACCTTTTGGCAGCTCCCAGCCCTCTCAGATGCCTTCCTCCCCCAAGGGTTTGCTCTATTCCTAAATCTGCCTAAACCAGCCTATGTTATCCCTAAAACTCCTTTAAGAACCAATTTATTATAAAAATGGTAACATAAGTAGGGAAAGTAAAAATTTTTAGCAAGTGCTCCAATTAAATAAATAAATTGACTTTATAATTACAACAAAAGTATGATGTTTTTGTATTTTTTTTGTCCCGAAATCCTGAACAAGAGCTCACATTCCAGAGCAAAGTGTTACCTTTGGAAGACATGAAAATCCTATTTGTGTATTTCCCTGTGGATATAGGCATAATGTCTACTAATGTTCCTCATTCTGATTGTCTTCCTTCTTTTTAAGCTAGATAGGCAGCGAAAGAAGAATTAAGCTGACACGCAATCAGTTCTCTGCTGTTTTCTGCCATCTGTTACCAGGAGAAGAGTGCTTCTGCTGTTCGGCAGAATGGAGCTTGAGAATGGGGTCCTTTCATTAGTACTTTACCTCCTCGGCTTTAAAGAGCCCTCACTTCTTCAGGTTGCTTGTGAGAGCAGCTCAGCTATCAAGGTGGCCTTAGGCAAAATGTTGAAGCTGGGAACAATGGCCTTGAGTGATCTGCCTGCCTTCTCTGGCTTAATAACTTCACTTCCCTCCAGGGCAGTCACTTTTGTTCCTTTTCAGAATTGTAATTCCCTCCTTGCAAGGAAAGATCAGATCTAGTCATTTACAGGGTAGAATAAATATAAATCAATAAGCCGCCTCTCAGAAGTACTTGTGTTTCTAGCTTCCAGTGGTATTGTGAAATAAAATACTATCCCTCCGCAGTAAAGGAATTGCAGGCATCAGCTTTGCAGATGAGGAGATATTTTGCAGGAGAGAGTTGCCTGTCCTCTAAGACACTAGGACACCTAGAGTGGATTTCACCACTGTCCTTGTGTTCTCAACACAACCTTTGGTGTGTCATCTAGAAAGAGTAACCTTTGAGTTTTACCTTAATTACTAGAAACATAGAAATTAATTCCACCTTTAAATAGAGGATTATATCCAATTATGTCTGTGTATTACCTATCGGCAGCCTGGGGAGTATGCGGAAGGGTCATTCAACTACACTATGTAGGTAGAATGGTGCCTACGATGATAATAAAAATAACAGTTTGAATGCGGTGGAGAAAAAGGGCAGTAATATCTTCCAAAGAGGTTTTGGTGCATTGAGGTCATTGGCAGCCCAATGGAATGCTATATTAAAAAGTGGGAATTAAACCACAGTAAAGTAAAGGCTGATTCCTATTTTGTAACATTTTAAATCACTTCTGATCAGGGAGCCAATCCAAGATATTATGACCATTAAGGGAAGTACAAAGAAGAAAGTGTCATTTTAATTAAAAAACAGCATTTAGCATCTAATAAAAGCAATGTAAAAGTTAAACGGAATAGTGCAGAGCAATGGGCTGTGATTTTTTTTTTTTTTCTGCTGAAAATTTTAATTCCTTTGTAGACTTCACAGTCTGGTTCCTATTACCAAATCAGTAGTGGGGGAACAGTGTATTTTCATTTTTTTGACCTACTGAACACATCACAGAAATAATAACCTGGCAAATAAAGCATACATAGTTTGATAAACAACACATTTCAGTAGGAAAAGGATGAGTAGAGATAACAAGTTGGCAGAATTGTTAAGCAAATACTCTAATTGGCAAAGAAAAAATGTTTCTTATAAGAAAGAAAGCAGAGTCTGATTCAATGCCTAGGATTTTTTGTTTTGTGTTTATGCTCTGTACATGCCAATCCCATTTAGTCTTTTCATTCTATGATTCATCAGATCTATTTGTCACCTTCATTCAGATGTGTTGAAATCAATTTCTAGTCCAAGATGGAGCCACTTTTGCCTGGCATGTGTTGTCAGTAAAGTGAAACTTGGGTAATTTCTATGTTCCTGTAAAATGCTTGACCAGAAATGCAGTAATATCCAGCCAGCCAATCCCCAAAGCCAAGTCAACTCTAGGCTCTGTATTTCCTTCCTTGTTCCTTATTCAATTTCTTTATTCTCTTCTTTGTTTCTTATTTTTTATCCTATAAATGAATCCTGCATGATGTACTATTTCAAAGTTCTCTGGACCCTCTGAAATCAGAGACTGCAGGTTTCATGAAATGTTAAATTTAAGTTTGTATCACCTAACGTGACTTCTTTAATAATTTTTAACATATCAAAGCCTTTTATCAACATTCTGAATTATTAAGTGTTATGTAAATGAGTATATATATATATATTCATATATACACACATATATATATATATATATATATATATATATATGCATTGCATGTAAACATAACACCCACCCACAAAGAGAAAGAATTCAAAAGTAAAAAATATGCAAAGATATGTGGTTTGTCTGAAACTAGGTAATTCCCTTGATTTTCTCTTTCTTTGACCAATATATGTATGACCTGATTTTGGCTAGAGACAGCTTTAGAAAGAGCTATTTTAAAATTCACTATAACTGTATATGTATGGAATATAGTTTATAGAAAACCACATGAGAATTGTATTATATATCATAGAAGAAAATACAAAAAATATATTATAAGGTAATATGACCATAAATACCTCATTGTATTTCATAATCATGTTAAAATGTACTGAATACTTTCCTCAAGTGCTAGCCTTTTCATAAAGTTTATCTAAAAAGTTCTCTTCCTCTTCCAAACTTCATCTTCCTTAGAGTCAGTATTAAATAATGATACTTATCCTTTAATTGTTCCTGAGCATTAATTTTGTCTTTTTAATAGAGTATAAAATCTTCAGGGGCAGCAACTTGTCTATATTTCAAAAGCTTTAATTAAAGTACTTATCATGATGTAGGATTCATATTGATTTTTTAATAAATATTTGTTAATGTTGACATGCCAAATAATGAACAAAATAGATATAATAAAGGAAGGAAGGAAGGAAGGAAGGAAGGAAGGAAGGAAGGAAGGAAGAAAATGGAAAAGAGAGAAAAAGACAGAAAGGAAAGAAGAAATGGGGATGGGGGTAGGGGGGAGAAAGAGAGAAAGGAGAAAAGAAAAAAAAAATTAATTTACAATAAAACCAGAGGCCAGGGGTGGGTGTGTGAGTAGGAGAGTAGGAAGAGGGAGCAAAATTGATAAAATTGAAGTTGTACATTTTTAGGGGTCAAAAGGTACAAATTCCAGTTATGAAATAAACTAGAGGCCCATTGCACAAAGATTCCTGCAATAGGCCTTCCTTCCCCTAGAGAAGGGCACCAGTTTTTCTCCGGGACCCAGGACCCAGGCCTTTGCTCTAGCCATTGCCTTTAGTCTTTGCTCTGGCTGTAGCCTTCAGTCTTCACTGCAACAAGGGCCTTTAATCTTTGTTGCGGCTGGTGCCTTCATACTTTTCTCCAGCTAGAGTGCCACTCCTGTAGCTCCCTCCACCCCTTGCCCTCTCCCTCATTGCAGGCATCCCATACCACCCAGCTGCTCCTTGTCTCCATGTGTGTTGCCCAGAGGCCCAGAGTGGCTAGGGGGCAGGGCCATCACAATCTTTGTTGGGTTAATTTGCATATCCACTCCTGATTGGCTGGTGGGCATTGTGAAGTGATGGTCAATTTGCATATTTCTCTTTTATTAGTGTAGATAAGGCTGAAAGAATAAACATTTTTTTAAGGAGGCTGTCTGTTTTATCTCAACTCCCAAGGTCCCCCGTTAGTGATGGAAACATAACTCTTAAAACTGCTCCAGGAAATAGCCCCGGAAAAAGAGCAAACAGTGCTCTGAGAGTTATAGCCCTGGGCAAAGAGCAAACAGTGCTCTGACAATTAAGAAAAACAGGATATGAGATTACCAGATGGGACTGTTGACTAAGTGTAGACCCTGTCATGAAACATGTAATTAATGAGCCCAGCTCCCCTTTTGGAATTCCTTTGTTCCCTTCTTCCCCCTCCATGTGTAACATCTCCCATGTGTGATTTTTGCCTATATATGCTTGTAAGATTTTCTGCTCAGGGCTCGACTCCTCCGCTCCTGCGTGAGTTATAAATTGAGCCCCAGCGCGCTGGAATAAAGCCTCTTGCTGTTTGCATCAAGTGACGCCTCCTGTGGTTGATTGGGTCGCCGTCGATCCATGGGACAGAGTGAGGGTCTCCCTCTGGGGGTCTTTCAAGGCAAGAAGGTGTGATTTACAGCTATTAGCTACAGTTAATAATACTTATTCCATATTTGCTATTGCATAATTTAAGTGCTATTATGTAAGTTTAACAATACTTAAGTGCTGTACTATAAAATCAATACATCTATGTAAGATAAGAGAATGAGAAGCAAGAAAAACATGTGTATACATAATATAATATGTATGTCTATGTCTACCTACCTACCTATTGATTGAGAAATACAGGATAAGAAACAAAATAAAAAAAAATACTCATGGCAGTTATAGTTCTCCTTTCTATAACTGGTCATATGGTAGCAGTTGGTATTTATAACATCTTATTCAATTACCCATTCCAAATTCCCTGTGCCCTTGGCAAACACTTCAGCTACTTTTTCTGTTTGACCTGGTGGATGATCCAAACCTTCATTCCTAATTAATCTGAGTCATTAGTAGTCTCTCCCACCTGGACTAGATTATTGTAGTGTTCCTTTGATTTTAAACAAAGGATACACTGATTCCAAGAGATGCCCTATGGAATCTCCTGTATTTCAGACAACTCTTCCTTATCTCCACTGTGGAATAGCAGTCTATTTCTCCTTAATAGACAGGATCAATTGCCCTAGCCAGCACAGTGATTCCCTCTTAGCCTGTTGATTCACAGGCCTGAGGAGCCCCTTTTGGCAGGATGGTTATCTTAACTACCCATTCAAAGGGATTATTGTTGTGTTTCCTGGTGGAATCATTCCTTTCACTGGAACTAAGACCTTTAAGCCAGCTGAGCATAAGATCATAAGAACAGGAGTTCAAAAAGTCTAACCTGACCACCATAACTAATACATCTCATACATATCCCAGCACTTCCATTCTCTCTTACACTTTGTCATTTGTCTTTTTCCCCAGAGCACCGAATCTTAGTATATACTATATAGTTTCCTTATTTATCATGTTTGTTACCTAAATTCTACAAGATCCTGAATTATATTTTTCATCTTGAATAGTTTCTTACTGCACATAAACAGCATTTAATATGGTTTAAATGAATAAAATAGTCTATAATCTAAATTTACAATTTACTTTTGTCATTCTGGTTCAATTCATGATCATCTCTCACCAGGATTATTGCAATCACCTTCTCACCATGCTCCTGTGCACAACCTTTTTTTTAATTTTTTTTTTTAATTAAGGTATTACATATATGTCCTTATTCCTCCATTACCCCCTAAACCCATTCATGCCCTCACCTCCCTGTTGTCAGTGTCCATCAGTTAGGCTTATATGCATGCATACAAGTTCTTTGGTTGATCTCTTCCCCTTACTTCCACCCTCCCCTACCTCCCCTCTAAAGTTTGACAGACTGATCAATGTTTCTCTGTCTCTGGATCTGTTTTTGTTCATCAGTTTATGTTTCCAATTAAACGGAATTCCCTACTTGCACCCCTCTGCAACCATCACCACCATGCACTCACTGTATTCTATTGTACTGTCTTAGATGCTCCCTAAAACCAGAGATTTGGGGGTGTTACTTTTATGACAGATACATTCCCCACTTTCTGGAACCTTGCTAGAACCTTGTTAGAGATATGTAAATGAATGGAGTACACTGTATCAGTCAGAATATGTGGTTCCTAAGTGAAAATCTTTAACAGAGAGAATTAGAGACTGACAAGAACTTTGAGAAGGTTGGGGTTGGGGTTGGGGGTGGGGTGGGGGTGAGGGGGAGAACAGAAGCAAGAAATGTTGTCACCAATGATATCAGCCTGCCATGCCAAGCAGGACATTCTAAAAATCTCACCCAGCAATTGCTGAAAATCCAAGGTCCTCTCACCCTGAAGTCCATGTCAATCTCCTCAGTTCCTGGAAACTTTTTATTTCAATGCCCATCGTTAACATCAGTGATGTTCAAGAACATCTCCAAGCAGCTATTCTGGATCTCATATTTGCTCATGCACACTTAGAAGTGCATCTGGGGAATAATGGCCTTCCTTTCTCTTTGTCCCCGAATTTTTTGTAATTGCCTGTGGTAGGCAGAGTCTAGACTCTAACCTGTTGTGGACACAAGGCGTGGCATCCTGGAGGACTTATCTTCCCTGCAGTGCAGAGTGAAATCTCAATTTCTTAGTGAAATCTCAGAAGTGGGTGGCAATGATGTTCATTTTAAAACCAAATCCCAAGCACACATACCGTACTTATCCAGGAAGCCAGGAGTCATGGAAAAGAGATACTGTTTTTCCTCCCTTATTTATTTTCCAGAGTGTTGTTGTTGTTATTTGTTGTTTAGATTTGTTTTATAATTGTCTCCTTCCCTTATCCTGTGCATAAATCTTGGATGACTCTAACTTAGATTTATCACCCACCAGGCATCTAAGTCAATTATCTGGTCCCAGCTGTTGAGCTAGGTGTGTAGTACTTCCATAACTTGACGTATCTTAAGGGAAGTGTTTGATTTATCTAAAGCACTAACGAGACTGTGTATCACAAGCTGCTCTAAGCTTATTTCTTCTCTTAAAATCTTCTATCACATGAGAGAGAAAAAACACAAAAAAACACTGTAAGGCTTTTTTATGACAGTACATATATTATCATATAGAAAGACGTGGTAGTCTTGCCAACATGCTAATAAATATGCTAAGATTATTAAGAGAAAATGTTAATTGCAAGGAAAACAAGCACACACACAAACAAGCATGGTACTAACTCTTCTTCAACAGAATTAATTTAGATTAAATAAATACCTGATGAAGTACTTTTTAACCCTCTTTATTCTGAGCAGTGTTTACTTCATTTAGGCTTTATTTCTCCTTTCCCTACTACCACCTATATCTTAATTATTTAATAGATGATGAAAGGCCCAGAAGGAAAATGGAAAAAAAAGTTATTAAATAAGCATTACTAGGCAATTAAGAATGTCTGTAAATGCTGAAACCGGTTTGGCTCAGTGGTAGAGCATCGGTCTGCGGACTGGAAGGTCCCGGATTCAATTCTGGTCAGGGGCGTGTACATTGGCTGCGGGCACATCCCTGGTGGGGGGTGTGCAGGAGGCGGCTGGTCTATGATTCTCTCTCATTGATGTTTCTAGCTCTCTCTCTCTCTCTCTCCCTTCTTCTCTGTAATAAAATCAATAAATATATATATTTAAAAAATAAAATAAAATAAAAGAATGTTTGTAAATGGCTTGTTGTCCCCAGCAATCCATACCCATATTTTACAGCTGCCAGGGACTATTGCCATGAGATTTTTTAAAAATATATATATATATTTTATTGATTTTACACAGAGAGGAATTGAGAGGGATAGAGAGTTAGAAACGTCCATGAGAGAGAAGCATTGACTAGCTGCCTCTTGCACCCCCCCCACTGGGGATGTGCCCGCAACCAGGGGATGTGCCCGCAACCAGGGTACGGTTGCCCCTTGACCTGAATCGAACCCGGGACCTTTCAGTCCCCAGGCCGATGCTCTATCCACTGAGCAAAACCGGTTTCAGCTGCCATGAGATTTAAATCACTGGGTCTCTCCATGTTTGCAGGAATCCAAAGAGTCACAAAATATGTTACATATTCACTAACGGTGGACATTTTTCTTTTGTGCATGTGTGCTCTTGCAGGGTCTGCATCGAAATTAAACTATTTCTGATTAGAAACTTCTCCAGTGGTGTTGACCCATTAAGTATGCATTTTCAGATTGAGACAGATTTATGACTGGGTCTTTATTCTGGCAACCCCTCTTATACCATTGGCAATGACAACTGAACACACTTTTGCTGCCCAGTTGTCAATAAAAAATGATTCTATCCCGTGAAAAACATCACGGGCCACTTATCAAATGCCTTTGGCCTTTTGTAGATGACATGCCGGGAATGAGTGGTGGGCCCTCACCCAGAGAGACAAATGGAGTGGTCTCTCTCCTAATCTTCACATACCGCTACATTAGTGCACATAGCTCCACATTCTGATTATATTTTCACTTTTGTTTTTACATGAAATGGAAGCTATTGAATTAATACAGTTCTGCGAAATACCCCAATAGCATGGAGCAGTAAGTAGACCAAGTGTCACTGCATCTTCAGGGTGAAGAAACTACAGAGCATATGTATGACATTTTATTCTGTAATTTTTTTTTAGTTATTTATTGCCACCACTAATTTTAATTTTATTGTATATTGTCTGTCCCCTTTTATGTATACAGATAATTGACATATTCAAATTTTGGTGTATGAATCCCTGTATAATTCTGTGTGCCCCAATGTGATTGTATATGTGTTCACAGGCCAAAGTGCACATACACGCTCAATACAAAATGCCAACATGCACATGGTATGAATATAACAACTGAACATGTTATATCTAACAAAGTCCTGGCAAGATGTTTGCTTAAAACTAAATTTTATTTATTTTATCAAAATTCACCATTTTTTTCTGAGTGATTGTGCATGTGCAGTCTCAGATAGAAAAATGATTGATGTTTTAACATAAAAAAAGTAGCTGGGCACAGACCTTCTGCATGCCACTGGCTGTGAATCCGATGTGCAACTAGAGTGCCCTCACAGGGAGGACCTTGTCTCTCTTGGATTACAGCCCCCAGCTGTTCAAATGCAAGGCACCGGACACTAGGCAGGGGAGACGAGCTGTCTCCATCAAACAGGTTCTGATAATGAGCTTTCAGGTATGGAAAGTGAAAGCATTCTATAACCTTTATTCATGTCATTGCTTTAAGAGCTTTCATTCACACCACTTGTGGACAATAACTAAGGGTGTGAATATCATACAAATGGCATAAATTTAACTACTGTCCTAGGTGCTCCCCTTCTTAAAGGGCTGAAATGATATTAGCTAAAGGTGTGACCCTTTGGAACTAGCTCAACTGACCTTTCCAGGTGTGTAAATTCAAAGCCTGCCTCCTGTAATTATATTTGATGCATGAACAGATATTAAACATGCAGGGATTAAATGCAAATAAAGTGAATGTAGGTTTCATAAAAAAATATTCTTATTTCTAAAGCATGTAATTTGCAGAAACAATAGTGATGCTTCCAGAATAACACCCTATAAAGAAAGGAAAATTGCCTTAGAACGTGGATAGAGCATCAGCCTGTGGACTCAAGGGTCCCAGGTTCAATTCCAGTCAAGGGCATGTACCTTGGTTGCTGGAATATCCCCAGTAGGGGGTGTGCAGGAGGCAGCTGATTGATGTTTCTCTCTCATCAATGTTTAACTCTCCCTTCCTCTTTTTTCAAGAAAAATCAATAAAATATATTTTAAAAAGAAAATTGTTAGAAGCATGAAGACCAGAAATGAATCATGCTTGTCAATTTGTTGGGATCTGAAATCATTACAGGCAGCACAATGCCTATCAAACAAAATGCCCACCAAAGGCATGGTGGTCATGACATTACCCCTCTCATCATAACATATTACAATTTAAACATTTATTTTTTTCAGGCAAATTATACTTTTTCCTAGGTGAATCTTTGGGCCAGGTGGATTGATCCCTTGCCCCTCCCTCCATCCCTCCCCCTTCCTTCTTTCCTTCTTTCCTTCCTTCCTTCCTTCCTTCCTTCCTTCCTTCCTTCCTTCCTTCCTTCCTTCCTTCCTTCTCTCTCTCTCTCTCTCTCTCTCTCTCTCTCTCTCTCTCTCTCTCTCTCTTTCTTTCTTTCTTCTTTCTTTCTTTCCAATCTGTTCCAAAGTTCCCCCTACATATAGGCTTTACTTTACTTCCTGAATTTACTAAGGAGTAAGAAATTAAAGGTGTTTGCTTAGCACATTGCCCATGTAGATGAAAGAGATATTTTTTTTAAAAAAAAGGCAATACTATATCACTTGACTTTAAAATTATCCTACTTGGCAGCTATTATTAGCTCTAATAAACAGGGGAAAACAAACAAAAACATAATAAAACATAATAAAACTACAAGGTTCATTTCACTTCCTCAGACAACATTTGTAGGACGAGAAATGCTCAGCAAAACAGAAGTCTCAGATTGTTCTAGCTCTTAAGTGCCTGGGAAAATAACTGCGGAGAGTGGCAGTTACAGCTGAGGTTATTGATAGGTTTCCGGAAAGCATACTGAGAGCGAAGCCTGTTGCTAATAACACAACATCGAACACAGTTGTGGGCGAAGTGACAGTGTCTTGATTTTTCATGTGAGACCAGGAGGGCTAGACAAGAGGATGTCCAGTCAATACCTTCCTGAGACTGTGGCATTGAGGAGCCAGTCTCTATTAAAAGATAAACTGAAGCAGATTACATTTTTTAAGAGTTTATTTGAACATTAATTGATTGGAAAAGGGCAGTGTCAAACAGGAAGTATTTAGGAGTGCTCCTCAGATAGTCCCCAGCGGGGAGACTTACTTAAAGAACGTCTGGAAAGAAAAGTACTGAATGGCTGCAGTTTAAAGCCTAATTGGCTGTTTGTGATTGGTTGTCCTTGGTGTTTTGATTTCCTAACCTTGAGGCATTTACAGGATGAGATTTTGGTTTGCTTATGTAAGTCAAGATAGCATTAGAGCCATCTTCATCTAATGGCCTCCTTATTTAATTAATTTAACAACTCTCAAGGGGAACCATATTCTGTTGAGATTGGAAGAACTGGAAAAAAATAGTAACACAAATATAAAACTTCTTAGGTTTTCAAATACATTTTGTTGCATATGAGAAAACCTGTTGGTTAGAAATTCCAGTGATTAGACTTCTAGAGATTTTGAAAATCAAGAAATGGGATTTTATTTTGTTATAGTCATCTTAAGCTTTCTGACAACAAACAAATGATACCGCATTTGTGTATCTGACTATTTTGAGTGTATATTGCTTCGTTAATACATAGACATGATTACTTCAAATATGGGAGAAATAAGGTAGATATTTTTAAAAATTAACACTTTTTGGTAGAGAAAGAAAACTTACAATTTATCTCTGTTTAAGTATTATCATAAAATATAAGCTATTTCTTTTATTTTCTAAAGAAATCACCAAGCCTTTTGTTCAAGGTAATCTCATGAAATGCCCCTTTCCTCTGAAGTGGGAAGTGTCCTTGAGGGGGACCCATACATAATTTGCATTTATAATTTCTATTTGCATATTATAATAAGATACTTCTGTATATAAAAATAGACCAACTTACATGTACATATATAATGACAATTCCTACACAGCAATGATGACAATTCCTTAAATAGTGCTCTTGTTTACAGATTCCTAAAAAAGGTCAGGTAATCCTTTCTAATAAAAGAGTAATATGCAAATTGATGTCACTTCAACACACAAGATGGCTGCCCCCTGGGATCAAAGATGGCTGCCCCCATTGTGGACACATGGTGGCTGCCACAAGATGGCCAGCAGGAGAGGGCAGTTGGGAGGGACCAGGCCTGCAAGAGAGGGCAGTTGGGGTCCCAAGACCCCCGGTGAGTCCGACGGAGGGGGCGACGACCCCAAGTCAAACGCCGAGACCGAAACTTGATGCAAAAAGCATGAGGTTTTAATACAAGCACAGCACAGGGGCGTCTCAGGCAGACAGCAACAGTGCTGGCTGCCTGGAGCGCTGAGTAACTGCAGAACATGAGTTTATAAAGGCAAACACCACACGCAGGTGGGGTTACACATGGAGGGGGAGGAAAGGAACAAGGAAATTCCAAGAAGGGGAGCTGGGCACGTTAATTACATGTTTTAATCTTGCAAGCCCCTTTGTCTCTCCCCTTCCCATTCCTCTGGGTAAGTCCTCAGGGTAGGGAGTTTCTGGGGACTGATTTCATTCTTGCCTAATCTTCAACCGTAAAGAACTGACCTCATCCCTGTCTAATCTTTAACCGTAAAGGTCACATCCTGGAACAGGCAGTGGGGAAGGTCAACTCCTCAATCTTGGGGCCCTACAGGGTGACCAGGCCTGCAGGGAAAGGCAGTTAGGGGAAATCAGGCTGGCAGGGGAGCAGTTAGGCATCATTCAGGCTGGCAGGGGAGTTGTTAGGGGTGATCAGGGTGGCAGGCAGAAGCAGTTAGGGGCAATCAGGAAGGCAGGCAGGCAAGCAGTTGGGAGCCAGCAGTCCTGGATTGTGGGAAGGATGTCTGATTGCCCATTTAGGCCTGATCATACCAGGATCGGGCTTAAACAGGCAGTTGGACATCCCTCGAGGGGTCCCAGATTGGAGAGGATGTAGGCTGGGCAATTTTGTGCACCAGGCCTCTAGTGTGTAATAATTATTCAATTCACTGAATATTGTTCTACAAGCATAACAAAATATAAAAAATATATTTTCAATTGTATATTAAAAATCTTTTTTAGGAATCAAGTAGGCACTTTATGGTATACTCTGTGCAGTTGAATAATTACATATTTAATTTTATCTCTCAGGAAAACATTAGAATAGCTAGATTTCACTTCCCTCATACTTTAAATCTACTAGCATGCTCTTGTTTTTTGCTAAGAAAAATAAACACTATTTGTTGAGTTTAGATCTTTGAACATTGGCAAGGTGATCTCATTTAGAATAGCAAGTGATGGATAAAAAAAAAATGTCACCTGCCAGGAACCGAAACCTAACATTGTCACTGGTATTAAAATGTAAAAAGAACTGGACAGTTTTGATGGCTCTGAATGGTCAGAGCTATTAACTCATTGTCTAGTTGAGGTGGTGGTGGTTGAGGCAAATTTAATTTGTTAATCATATGTAAATTCTTGTTGATTTTCTGTTGCTGGAACTTCCGCCTGAGATATGTCTTTGTCTCAGAATCTCAATAAAAGGAATGGTAAAAGGCTAGAGCATCTGGTTAGTCTTCCCACTAGAGGTGGACTTCCCACCTGGCCCCCATTTACCCAAATTAACTCTCTTCCAGTCTCTTCATTTTAGTGTGGGGCCTTCTCCAGAAACTGGTCCCTGAGTGGGCCCTGAACCACTTGGGTCATGTTAAGGGATCCCACATCACCTAATATAAAGATAAGCAAAAGATGAATATTCAGCATATGCCCTACTGATTAAGCAGACTTTTGAATCTGTCTACGTTATAGCCTGGTTATTCATAGGCTGAAATAGGATTTCAAAAGTTATTTCAGTACAACATTTTTTTGACATCACCAACCTAAAGCTACTGACAAAATGAGTAATTTCAAACAGGAATATGACACTTATAGAATAAAATAACCCAAAGGCTGACAAGAAGAGTGAACAAATGCGCTGGACCAGCCAATTTCCTCCCTGCTCCAGAGCATCAGAGAGAGTACCAGCCATTAGCTCTTAAGGTGAGCACTTTGGGATTGGAGATAATCTTACTATTTTAGATTTGATCACTCAAGCATTTTAGACTCTTAGAAGAAATATCATGTGGTAAATTACAATTGTGTGTATTTATGTGTGTGTGAAAATATATGCTGACATTGCCTAGAATTTTTTAACATATTTTCATGTATTCTGAATTTTATACATACATTGTTTAATATACTAATCTCAACAATACATACATCTATTATATTATTAAAATGTTCCGCATAGGTGTATATCCAATCTAATTGAAATGATTTTTCTAGTACTTAGTTGACTATTCTCCCTATAGAAGTGACCTCTTAGATATTATATTTTAAGCACTGGGTCTGACAGTATAGACATTCAGAAACTGGAGCTGAGGATAGTGAGATTATCAACATGAGTTACATTGTGTTCCCTAAACTTCAAAATAATCCTATATAATAAAAGCCTAATATTGAAAGTGCCCAGTTGTCTGGTCATTTGTTCAACCAATCAAAGTATAATATGGTAATGATATGCTAACACTGCTCAACTGCTCACTATGATGTGCACTGACTACAAGGAGACAGATGCTCCCACCAGTATGTTAGCTTGCTGCTGGCGTGCAACTGATTGGGACTGAGTGAGACAGGCTAGACATGCCCTGGAGCCCTATTGCCATTTCTCCATAGCTGGCCAACCTTCCATGTCCTTCCAGTCCTGAATTGTGCCCTAACACTGTCCTTCAGCCTGGCCTGTGCCCTCACAATCTGGGATCCTTCAGAGGATGTTGGAGAGACAGTGTTTGCCTGATGTTGAAGGCCAGGCTGAGGGACTCACTGGTGCATGAATTTGTGCACCAGGCTTCTAGTTCACTATAATATATGCTTTAAAGGGTTAGATATTCAATGTGGAGATTACTTTTTGGCTGATAGAGAAGTTATAAGTAGAGAAAATAGAGATGAATGAGTAGAGGATAAAGAGAAGAGAGAGCCAAATACATGTGGATAAGTAGAATAATAAAAATATTAAAAATATATCTCTAGCTTATGAGCACAAACTCCATTATCCTAGGGAAAAACAGGGAATTACAGAAAGAGCAGAGGAATGAGAGGTTAGGAGGGAGAGAGAGGAAGATAGAGGTGATACAGAGACTATCCAACTGTTAACTCATATTTTTTCCATCAGAATTTAATTTATTAAATAGTTTAATTAACTACTCAATTATCCTCTGGTTCTACCTACCTTAATTTATTGGGTGCCAATTCTACATCCTAGACCCGTGGTCAGCAAACTGTGGCTCATGAGTCACATGCAGCTCTTTGGCCCTTTGACTATGGCTCTGCCACAAAATACCATGGCCTGGCAAAGTCTATTTTGAAGAAGTGGCATTAGAAGAAGTGTAAGTTTAAAAAATTTGGCTCTCAAAAGAAATTTCAATCATTGTACTGTTGATATTTGGCTCTGTTGACTGAGTTTGCCAATCACTGTCCTAGACCACAAAAGTGTGATTCAAAATTCATCACAAAAAGAACTTCAAATTCTATTTCAGCTTCCCCCTGTTCTTGACCAGGCCCTTTATACCTGGCAAATGTGATTCTGTCTTTGCTACTGTGATGTGTTGACACAGCATGCTTTAAATTCTAGCACCATTATAAAAATTCTTCTCAGCAACTAGGGTTACCTTTTAATTCTACCTTCAAATACACAGATTTCCTCAACATTTTTAAGGCTATTAAGCATAAGTGCTTGAAACATGGCTAGGATACATGCAATATGTTTTTTTGTTGTTGATTTATTTAACACACTAAATCACAGGTTCTTCAGGCAGTGTGTTTCAATTTTTTTTCTGTATCTTGTTTGTGCAGTATGCATAATATGTTCTCATAACAAACAAACAAACAAATAAATAAATAATTATCATGCTTTGTAGAAATTCCTAAAAATAGAATTACATAGATTCAAAACATTACAGGCAGAATTATCAAAAGATAAGGGTTTGTTAAAATGGATAAAAAAAAAAACCTGGTTATTTATGGCCCTTCTGATTCATATCAGCATGTTTTTCCCCCATTTCATTGAGACTGAGTTTTCTCTAAAGGAAATATTGTCCCAAAGGTCATGTCCCATTCAGTCTAGGAACAGCCCCAGTGGCATCAGCATGAGCAATAGAGAGCTAAAGGCAAATGTCATTTCATATCAAATGCAGCATCCAAATAAAAGGTGCCCCACAGACCTCAGAGCATGCTCACAAAGGTGAGGTCATTGCCAGCTTTCCCTTAGGCTGCTTCTGCTTATATCAAGCTCACAACACTGAGGCAAAGCTTTCTGTTAGCCTATCATGGTGTTTTGGGAAGGTGACAGAAAATAAGACTGAACAATGCAGGTCATCATCCACCAAAGCAGCAAGATAGATTCATACTAGTAATTCACAGAGCTGTAATGATGAAAATAATACTATTTTGTAGGCATGGATTATTCAAAGTAAGAAATAAATGGTTTAATACCACTTACTCCCACTTAGTTTTCCAAGAGAAAATAATACTATTCTGGGCATTTCTTCACCCCAAGAGAAAACTTTCTGGCAGTCTATGTAGACTGATTAGCAACCCAAGAAAACGAGAGCAGACTATATTGTCCTCTATCTAATACCAGTGCTCCTTACTCCAGCTACCAAAGTTCTTCCAAAAGAGCACTTGTTTCACGGCTTCTCTGGAGACTCATTGGCAGAAGGTGGCAGTAATCAACGAAAAAAAAATCTGATTATTTCAGGTACTGTTCAGCTATTTCTGATCTGTGCATTTTCTAAAAAGAAAAAAAAATAAATTGCATTCTGACCACCTCCAGTTGGATAAGACTGTTTGAACAGAGGTATATCTTTATCTTTGCCAGAGTATTACAGTGAGAGAAAGTGCTGAAGTGCTGTCCATCTTTAGGGCCTGAGATATAGGGGAGGGTTGGTAAACATTTGCTTAAAAACAAATGAATGAATGGATTGTGTCCAAGGATCTTTTATTGTCAATAATCTGTTTCTTGTGTCATGTGGGAAGTCTGATGTACTTTTAAAGACTTGGAACAATTAGATGACTTCAACTCAGCATGATTCCTTTGCTCTGCTACTTCCCAGACACTTTAATTGAGGCTAAAAACTTCAAATTGGATTCCGCTGTGTCCTTTACTAGCTTATTGTTTTCCTAGCCAATACATAATAAGATTGTTTTTTGCATCCCAATGTAATCCATTATTACCACTTGGCTAAACAAACACAGCTGGGTGGTAATGAATGAAGTTTCTACATTTGTGGATAAACTTGGCTGTGATGCTTACTCTGCAGCTCACTCTCTAAGACAGAAACCAAACTACAGTTCCACCTACCAACCTAGCATCTCAAAAGATATGAATGTTATATTGAAATAGCAGGGACAATTCAGGTTGATAAATTACTTTGTTTTTACTATTATTAGAGGCAAACAAATGTAGATAAGAAGTTAAATAAGAGAGACAAAATGGCGGCCGAACAAATGGACCTGTTCTGAGCCTAGTCCCAGAGCAGATAGAAGGAGCACCTGAGAGTCACTCGAGGGGTGTTGATGGGCAAGCTAAGGGGTAGTAGAATTCTAAGAGAAGAAAAGGGTCTGCTGGACAGGATTTCCTGACCAAGCAGCCCGCACTGCAGTGGAGACCTCTCCTGGAGCTACTGGCTCAGAGGGAAAACTACTCCATCTTACAAAGAAAAGAGGATCTTATCTGAAGCCTGAAAAACCCACAATAGTGGAGACCACCAAACAGCTGTGAGGCTCCAATCAGCGCAAAGACGTGGATTCAAGGGAGTTCTTCAATCACCCACAGAAAGGTCAGAGTTTGCTGGGGATAACGTGAGGGATATAAGAGATCAACCAAAGGACTTGTATGCATGCATATAAGCAAAAACCAATGGACGAAAAACTCTGGGGAGGGAGGGCATGTATGGGAGTGGGGGGGGGGGAGCAATGGAAAGATATGTACACATATAATACCTTAATAAAAATAAATAAATAAAAATAAAAAAGTTAAATAAGTATAATACAGTCATTTGATCTTTCCTACATTTATGTATATATAGTGTATATGCATGTTATATGTAGTACACACACATAAAGGGTTTTCTTATCACTTTAGAAAATACAGTTTGGATATTACACACATATAGGGCTTTCTTATCAATTTAGAAAATACAGTTTGAATATTACTGGGAATCATAGAATTACATTGAAAGACATGGTGCTCTGTTAATTGCCTGGATTTAGTTTCCCAGTAGTAAAACATTTTAATATAACAAATCATTAAATAAAAGGCTAAATATCATTTTTAATATCTAGGATTCTGATTCAGTTTAACCATTAACTTTTTTTTTATTCCATTGCACCTTGACAACAGGAAAATCTCTGAATATAAAACTTATCCTCAATTTCTGGTTATAACTCGATGGCTCCTTCATTTGAGACTTCACAAACAAAAAAGTTCAAGTTAAAATTGTAAAAACAAATTTTACCAATTAAAAATTGTCAGCCAATCAATAATAGCAGAAACAAGGTCCAGGTGTCATGATTTTACCCTTCGCTATAAATTAAATGCTGTTTCACCCTCTTGAGTTCCCAGCCTAACATTGTGAACAATTAAGTTTGCAAGCTTAGTTATACAGGGTACCTGATAGGTTGCATGTACACAGAGCTCTGTTCCACTTACCATGGCCTTGAACAAATAGATCTGCAGTAATCTGAAGACTAGAGCTATTTGATGGTTCCATGAAAACCCAGCCTGCAATGTGTTCTCTGCTTGCTGGTCAATTTTCAGTTTTCGGAAATGTTATCTACTATAAGGTGACCAGACGTCTCGCTTTTAGCATGACAGTCCCTCCAAAAGCGGGATATCTGGTCACCTTACTAACTAAAATAACTAAGATTTAGTAATAAAAAGCTACTACTTCTACCAAGGAAAGTTTGGGGGGAACACCCAAAATAGGAACAGTAATAGGCTTATTTTGGTGAATTTCTGAACTTTTTAAATTTTTTTGTCTTCAGAATTTGTCTAGCCAACTTGCCATAGCTTTGGGAAAAGCTTTCTTACCTAATGTACATACAAAATGAGACTCACAAATAGCCAAGGTTGCTAATTACCATAGATCCAGAGCTTTTCAAGCCTCTAATCAATTAAATGACATGAATGCTTCCTTGCTATTTTTGCTTTCATTTTCAATGATTTTAAATTCTTTTCTACACATTTTTACCAGTCTCTTCCAATATTGTATATATGTTGTCAAATGTGATATACAATGAGAATTACTAAAAATGGAAGTGTGTCTCTTGTAGTTTTACTCGTGACAATCTGTATGATTTTTAAACTCTGGTACAATAATCACCTTTTTATATAAGTTCACTAAATTTATAAGAAAATAAAACATAAGAAATACAATATAAAAAAAAACCCTACGTTAAAAACAAATGCTCAATAATTTCTGTGAAGATACAGAAGCATAAGAAATGCATGTTGTAGCTGTGCATGATAATGAAACTTCCTAAAAGCTGAACATGAAGGAGTGGTGACAATGTTTTTGCTGAAAGCTTAAATAACACAGTTCTGTGACAATGTTTTTGCTGAAAGCTAAAATAACACAGCATATTTTGTTGAAGTCACCTGCTACAGAATGCTGTGGAGACCTCTGAACTCCGTGGTGTTTGCTCCCAGGTGTAGTGTATTAGGGGGTGGGGCCTTTGGACGGTGCTTAGTACTTTTATAAAAGAGACCCCAGAGGATTCCTGGCCCCTTCCATCATGCGAGGTACAGCCAGATGATGCTTGCTATGAAGTAGAAAGACAGCTCTCACCAGACCCTGACCGCGCTGGCACCTTTATCTTGGACTCCCAACCTTCAGAACTGTGAGCAATGATTTTCTGTTGTTTATTAGCTACCCAGGCTCCAGTCTTTTAGTAGGGCAGCCTGATGTGCTCAGACGCTGGCACTCCACTTAATGACATTGCCCAGCTCTTTCGGAGAGGCCTGGAGCCCCTCGCGTACAAAGCAAATGGCAAATAGCTCAGTCATGGAATTGCCAGTGTGTGGAAAATCCATGCCATAACCTTCAAAGGGCTGTGAGGAAAAAATCTTTACATATTGAAGCATTGATATTTTGAGTGTGCTTATCACAGCGGTTCCTATATAATTAATATATGAAAGTAGAGTTCAGCTAAATCAGAGAGGTTAGTGGTTAAATATTCTTTATATTATCCCCCTTAGGTATTTGTCACATGGCAGAAACTGGTTAGCAAACAATTTCAAATAGTCTCATACTTATAGGAAAATTTGGTTGTTTGAGCTATCGATGAAAATGTGGTTTTAGAAGCCATGTACTTTCGAAGCTAAGTATGCAGCTTTTCAAGTTTACATTTTGTTAAGAAAGTGACTCATGTGTAGACAGAGAGAATCTCCTCCTCTCTGCAGGTGACGGCAGACTGTTGTGGAGACATGTATAAAACTCACCTTAAAACTATGGTCTTATGTGCACACACTGCTCAAAATGTTGGACTGAAACCCCTTCATCCTGTCCTATATAACCTTGGTGTGGAAAATGTTGAGAACAAGAGATCCTAATATATCTCTGCTCTGATGAAAATAACCTTGGCCAGATTTATAAAAATCATTTAGCTGTGAGCAAAAGCCTATATAGGATATAGGATATATTAGTGGCTATATAAGATATATTAGTAAAGTCCAAGATACATAGCAGTATAATTGGGTGAAATAAACTATTAAATGAAAGTATTAAGAGTTATGCATAAGAATACTGAAGATGTCCTGAGGAAAAATATATAATTTTTTTTGCCTTATTACAATGGAATAGTTCCTTGAGGTGACATTCTAGAATAGAAAATTAATCTAAGGTTCACACGTGCACAATCAGGTGTGATAACAAATATTACAGCCACGTTTTAAATATTTTTCACTTGTGGGAAAAAGTATTTATTAAAAATCAAAAGTAGAGCCTATAGTTTTTTGTTTTGTTTTGTTTTGTCATCATGTATCAAGTTGAAAATAACTATAGTAGGCAGATTTGGGGCCACCCTTTTCCTTCTCTTTTCTATTTTGAGTGTCTACAGCAGCCGTGGGCAAACTACGGCCCGCGGGCCTGATCTGGCCCGTTCGGCTGTTCTATCCTGCCCACAGAGCCGAAAGAGCAGAGGGTACTCTTGCTCTCCCCTCCGCTCCTTCACCAGCAGCCCTAGATAAGAGTGCCAGCATGGTCAGGTTGCTTTTGTTCCGGCCCTCTGGTCCAGTTTAAGAACCCATTGTGGCCCTCCAGTCAAAAAGTTTGCCCACCCCAGGTCTAGAGCAAAACATCCTGACACAAAATCACTCCTGGTTGACCTTCCATCTTTCAGGTAGTAATAAATACTATTCTTCCATCTTTCAGGTAGTAACAAATACTAAAAAAAAATAAAATGAAATAAAACCATTTGTAGCACAGCCCCACAAATAATACAAAGCAAACAATATGTGTGTATGGGGGGGGGTGAGGATAAAATGGGGCAACTTGTACTTTTGAGAGATTGAATGTTTTGTGTGAGCATTAATATAGTAGCATAGTGTAGAAACATGTGAACTCATATAGACTAAACCTTTTAAAGGGTTGACTATAAAAACATATGGAACTTGTTTTATATCAAAAGTTAATGGTGAGTTATTTTTAGTATTATAAGATCTACCGACAGACCAAGAAGTTGGTAAGCCTGAAAGCCTATATTAGTTTACTTATTTAAAAAAAAAAAAAGCAAGAGAAAAAAACTAAGATCAGTGGCAGGGAAGTGGAATTTTTAGGAAATATTCACACCACAAATGATCTAACCAAAGTTTTAGGCTTCGACCAAGTTAGTCTCAGACAAGCTGCTCCCCAAAAGATATAATCAAATGAGGAAAGCGGCCTCAGAAAGACTCAAGCCACCACCCTTCCTCAAATCACTGGCAATCAAATTATTTCCGGCAGTTTCTGAGCAGATATCCCTGTAAAAGATAAAACATGTTTCTCCTTAAATAAATGATACCATCTACTATTACCCAGAGCATTTTAAGGCATCATAAAGTCTCCAAAAAAAGATAGGTTAACCTTCAAAATGGCTAAGTTTTATGCTGTGACCCAACTATGTGAGACACTGTGAATATTTTCTATACTTACTATTATAACCAATTAAGCTGTGTTCCCACATGATTTATATCTTACATATGATGTGTACATATCACATGTGCATGCATGTTGTGTGGTATATATAATAAAACTCCTCCCTGCATACAAATATGAATATGGATATAACCACTTCCAAATTCTGCACAAATACTCTAAACTGGAATAGCATTCCAATTCCTACACAAAGCTAGTAGCATAGTGATCTTCATTAAGAGCAATACAAATTGTTTTTTGAGCAGTGTGTCTGCCTTGTGTTTTACAAGGACTAAAACTCAGGGAGAAGAAAGGCTGCCAGATGGAAGCTGAATGCCCTGTGCCTGGCAGGCCCCAGAGTAGCATGATTTAAATCTCTCTAGACACTGCCATTGTGTGCTCTTGCTCTTCTGATTATTTGGCAAACAAAGTGTAGTGACTACCTAAGAAATGCTTTATACCTGGATAAAGAATGACAGCTAATTCAGTTATCACCTTCCTTAGAAGTAACATTTGCTGTTTTCAGGTTGAAAGTCATTCAAAATTATTTTGCTCAAATCGGTTCAAATGTTTCTCTGGGTAGTCTCAGAATTACTTAGACATTTTATGATTTGTAGGGAAATATGTCTTTCTTTTGAAAACAATCAGATAATTTGTTAAATAAACAATTGAATATCAGGGATGGAAGGGTAGAGTATGATATAGACCTAGGGTGAGGATTCCACAGTGCATAATTTCCTCTCTCTGGCCCATAAAATTCCAGTTTAGGAAAGATGCTGTGTATATTAATAATGTCCTGTGATTGGCTACTAATTTGAGTTAAAATGTAATATTGATAAGGGATCTCTTATGTTAGTGTAAAAAAATGTATAGTAATCACATCAAGACTAAGAAAGTAGGAGTTAATTTTAATGTTATATACAAATTATGTACTTTATAATTTATTTTAAAGATGGATTAATATGAAACCATGATTTACTCAATAAAGCCAAATGAGGTAGCCCTTATCTTATAAAATATAAACATAAAATGATATGCAAACACATCAAATTGAAGAGAAATTTGAAAATAATATATGTA
The DNA here is from genome assembly GCA_963924515.1 of Vespertilio murinus. NCBI lineage: Eukaryota > Metazoa > Chordata > Mammalia > Chiroptera > Vespertilionidae > Vespertilio > Vespertilio murinus. Next base: position 45,421,130 of record OZ004709.1, on the reverse strand, counting down.
AACAATAAGTTTTCATTTGCCTATCAAATAATGCCCTTCTAGTATTAAAAGTATTACCCAATTACTTGAAATACTTAAAAATCCAGAGAACCCTCATAGATATTTTTACTTAATGGAACTGTGATAAAAAATAATTTGGCTCACCAACTTATTTTAATATTCAGAATTATGGTATGTGAAATAAATCAATCAGAAAAAAACTAAAACCATATGATATCACTTTTTTGTGTAACTGAAACTCATAGACCTAGACAACAGGTATATTTACCAGAGGGAAGGAGTAGGGGACAGAGAGAGTAAGGAGGCCAAATATATAGTGATGGGAGATGATTTAATTTTGGGTGGTGGACACGCTATGCAATATACAGATCCTATGTCACAGGAGTGTACGCTTAAAACCTATACAATCTTATTATCCAATGTCACCTGAATAAATTTAATTAAAAATAAAATGGAATGATTATTACAATTTAATATTTATTGCTTAGGAAGAATCAGATTAATACTACTGTTTACTGAGCTTCTTGAAAAAAAATTCTGTGTATTTTAGATTTTGTTTGTTCGTTGCTCTTCAGGACAGAAATGACATACATGCAGACAATGTAACTGAGAAAGATGTTATAATGACATGTATGCCAACAAATGAAATACATGTTATCTAAAAATTATGGTGAACAAATGATACAGTAAATACGTAGTTTCAACAGCTACTTTTTGTGGGTGGTTTTCCTTGACAGCACATCTCTCCAGGTTGTGATTCGGCATCCTTTTCTGATGCATTGCTGCACTGGCCTTGTGTGATATTCTGAAATGTTCAAATAATTCATTGTGGAGGAGATATTCCAAGGAATTAAAGTTATTTTGCCTCAAAAATAACCTCTGCAACGAACTTTCATTTATAAGCAATCCCATTTACTAGTAATAGGCAGAAAAGTAATGAGAAAGAAATTGGGAAATTGTAGGTCATTAGATCACAGTAAGAGTTATCATGGTTCCTAGCTGAGCAATATTTCCCAAATTCAGAATGATAAGCATTTTGTGTTCTGTTATGAGGTGGTAGTGAGGTATAAGTTTGGGCATAAGAAGATTCAGAGGAGAGGCTCAAGGAAAAAAGTTTGTTGTTTTCACTGGTCCTCAGGACATGGTATCTAGGAAATAACACACTGGGATTGTATGGGGCAGAGGACAGGTGGAAAGGAGACTTTTATTGGGGTTTCCTTGGGAAAGGCAGGTCAGTAGAAATAGTTTAGGATTGACAAATTAAAATAATTTTGGGAAACTATTTTTTGCTCCCAAAGTTAAAAGATAAAACAAAAAAGTCACAATTAAAAAAACAGAATAAAAATGTTCTATAGTCCATATTCTCCAAGTCTTCCTTCTATATTTTCTAGAAACATTTGTGAGGTAATTAATTCTTGCATTATATAACCTTAATTTTGGTTTTATTTTACCTTCAGATTTCTAGTATAAAAATAAATTAAAAATAGAAGGCCATATATTTAGCAGTATAAAATTATAAATTTATAAAGTGATTGAAGAAAACAATATTTCTCATTTGGGAAGACTGTTGGACAAAGTCATTGATTGCTCTTTTGTTAGCCCAGAAAAATGCTGCAAGGAGGGCGCCCGTGGGAGTGAAGAAGAAATAGGTCAGCTTTGGGGGCTAGAGAGAATGTGAGTTTAGCTTTTGGGAGTAGAGAACTGTAAGGAATCAAATTATAGGGTAGGTCACTCATTAGAGAATGAAAATGGAACTCTGCTGAATTAGGGAAGACCTCTAATGGAAATTTACTGATCTAGAAATTCTCAGGATGGGGCAAGCAATCAAAAGCTCTTCTAAATGGTGTTAGTATCATGAAAATGATGGACACACACACAAAAATAGTTTCAAGCAAATGTGCTCAGTTTTACACAGTAAGATCTTATTTTTGTAAGGTTCATCTGACTTGTAAATTACAATAATTGAATTTACAAGTTTTTTGTTATGTTTTGTTTTTTGTAAATAACTTTTGGAAATATTAATTCTTATTTTCACTTTTAATTTTCAGAGTACCTATTTATATGTTCAGAATATAAAAAAAATAGCTGAAACATATATACTTACTTTTCATATAACAATGGAAGCTTATTTGAATCAGAGTATTACCCCAAATGTAAGCAGGGAGGAATTTCTCATTCATAGAAACTATTTAGAACCCAGCAGGTGTGGCTCAGTGGTTGAGCATTGACCCATAAACCAAGAGGTCATGGCACATGCCCTGGTTTCAGGCTTGATCCCCAGTAGGAGATGTGCAGAAGGCAGCTTATCAATAATTCTCTCTCATCATTGATGTTTCTAACTCTCTGTACCTCTTTTTTCTTCTCTCTAAAATCAAGAAAAAACATTTTTAAAAAAGAAATAAACTATTGAGCATATGGGCTCTAACTGACTATATTTAGAATGTCTCAGATTCTTTCATATCTTAGGGAAAGACAATTTTCATAACATGGGCTAAATTAAAATAGACAAATTAAGGTAAGAAAATATAAATATTAGGTAATATGGACAGGAACAGATGAGAGAAACAACATGGACAGGAATAGATGAGGGAAACTAAACAAACACTTGAACATTTTCACCTTTAAAGTGGAAGCTCTCCTGTTATACATGGCTTCTTCCAAATAGTTTTATTACCAATGGGGAGTGGTCCTCATCCCCACCTGTTGCTTGTTGGCGTGGAATTCTTGTGATATCCAGAGGCCCACACAGAGGACAAGTGATTTTTATTTATGTGGAATTATATCCCTGAATTTCCTAGGTCCTCTCTCCTCCAGTCCCACTAGAAGAAGTGCAGCTGATGCTTCAGCAGAGCTGAAATTCAGAGCAATGTCCAGAGTTTCTGTTCCATGTTGGATCAGTGTTCAATCCAGTATTAGACTCTCTTAGCTTGTGTTCCCCACTGCAACCCATCAGTCCATTGCATATGGGGTCTGCAGGGTCACATGGTTAGGGAGGAAATGTGGGCAAATTAAAGGGAGCAGGAATGAGAGCCTCATGAACCAAGCATAACAACATAGAGCCAATAGAGTGAATTCCTTTGTTTGGGGCATTATGCATCCCCAAATTTTCACATGTTTGGAGCGGCCATGTCCATTCTGGCTCACTGTCTCAGTCCCTCAGTGTGTTCCTAGTCACCCCACCTTTACTGTGCATGCATCTATCTCCCCTTTGTTAGAACGCTTCCCCCATTGATCTTCAGGGGATGGTCCAGCAGATACCTGGGAAATGCAAAATTAAAGCTTCCTCGTGAAGCTTCCCAAATGGCAGGCCTATAATTTCTGACTTCCCTTTACTCCTTTTCTATTATTAACAACTAAGCAATTACCATGGTATCAGTTTAAGGGGCGTGGCCAGCATTGGACTCACATATTTCCAGCTTCTCATAAGAAAAAGGAGTTTCTTTGTCCCAGCTCCAGTTTGAAAATTCTGATGGGGTGATTGTGATTTTTCTAGCTTGTTTACCATTTGCACCCTTAAACCAAGCAGTGTGGTTCATGGGATGGGAATGGGGTGTCACATAGTAAGTGAAATTGAACAAAAGGATGATGTCTGGGAGGGGAGGTGACTGAACTCTACCTTTGTTGGAATCCTGGTCAGCCAAGCAGCTTCTCCAAGTTATACTAGTATCTACTAGTATTCCTCGGTGGTTTTCTTTCTTGCCAGATGAGGTGCTGGAGATTAGCCTCCTATTTTTCCCGTGTTAGTATCATGATATTAACATGAGATATTTTCTTTGAATTATTCTCATCTCCTAACTTGATTTGATCTGGAGTCAGTCTTCCTGTCTTCCAGTATTTCTTATCTGGAAGTAATTGCTTTTGACACAGCCATTTTTTAACTTGTGACCAGTATAGGCAAGAAGGAATTATAAGCTCCTTCAATAGCTTATAATTCCTTCTTGCCTATTTTGGGTGGTGGCAAATCATGAATATTCTTGAGGTGTGTTAATTGTAACCTGGCCGTCTGTATCTATTTTGCAGCCCACTCCACCAATGTAGACTCTAGACAAGGAACTTGGGACAGTCAGATACTGAGATGAGGCAAAGCTGGTTTCCCCTTCAGTGATCTTCCACTTGCTCCCTGGGACCCATGATTGAAATGTTTCATCAGATATTTACAGTTTTGCCTAGTATTTTTCTGGCATTGCCAGTTATCTTTTGTACAGAAGGACTCTCTGAATTATATATATTATTCTCTATATCCATCTGTAAGACCCACACAGTTCATGACTTTTCTCATCCTTTTCAGTTAAATTTTTCATAACTTGTAATTGAAAACTGGGTGCTAATAGTGCTGTTTGGCTCCTAGAGGAAAAAAAAAGCTAGTGTCTAATTGTCCAAAATACTTAAACACACCTGATGTTGACAGTACCTGTGGCTGCCACCTATGGAGACATGATAAAGATGTTAAAGTTTGTGAATAAGCGAAGTACTAATTCATAGTTGGTAATTTTACATGCTTGATCTTGGCTCTGAACATACCAATTCAAAAATTATTTTTAACTTTATAGAAAGGCAAAGAAATAATAAAACTCATTGCCCAGACTAATCAACAAAGAAATATATCTATGTTTAATGTAAATTTTACGTTTTATAATACATTCATTTGTCTAATTGCAGTGGTGGCCAGCTTAATGGATTGCCCAGTCATCCCATTTTATTGTGAAGTGTAACAATTGTGAAAAAGATTTTTGCCCTCTGTTTCCTTTTATACGCTCCTACCAATTCACCAGGATATTGATCATGATAGTAAATTAAAGGAACATTTAGGTGCTGCCATTAATTCTCTGTTTCACAAAAGCTGGCTGTCTACCTTCTGCATGATTTGTGCCTCTTGTGTAGTGCATACAGACAATAGCTAACCTGGAGCCCTTCTGAAGAGAACTTTCCATTGTATAAGAGCTTCTAGGGTTTAAAAGAGTACTAAAGTAAAATTGAACAATATAAGAATTTTAGGCTTTCAGAATGAGGCACATGTAAGCATATTGCCTCATTAAGAATGTTTAGCAATCTCAGTAATTTGTCTATTGGTATGTGATCTATAATTAGTATTTTGTATTTTGAGAAGACTATGTATTCTCCTAAATAAATATAAATATAGGAGACTTGGAATATATCAAATTGTTATGATAAGAGGTTGGAGAAAGAAAGTAGCGAGCATTCAGTATGTCATGAGAAACAATCTAACACAATAATTTCACACAGCTAGGGGCTTACTATCCCTATCAGTAATATCAATATTCATATTGGTCATTCCCTACTTAAGTAATAACCAAAGTAAGTGAAAATTTTCTTTATAATGAGTACAAGAAAAAATGTTTATGGGTAAAGGAATAATGAATTAAATTCCAAATTTATCATTAAATTATCTTTAATTATTCAAATTAAAATGTAAAATTCCTATATCTCAAGTGTTTAAATGTTTTCAGCCATAAGGTAAACTAACAATAATTAGTATATGTTGAGTAATGACAGGGCTAATTAAGACAAGTGAGAGAGTTATTTATTGTGATTATTCAACTTTTGGGAAAAGTATCAATAATAACATATACAGCTGCTGTTAAATTCAATCTGGTAGGTACAAATCAAAATTTTACAAATAGAGCATATTAAACAGATGTACCGTCTTCCAGGTGTAAGGTTTATAGAAGAAAAGATCATTTCCAATCTCATTTCACTTGTAATTGAACACTTCCCTGTGAGGATAAATTTTCAGTGAATTGCTCTGTGACATATTCATGATTCCCGTTTCCTTAAATGCTGTCTTAAGTAATTGCGTGAAATATTCGCTTTCAGTCCTCTCCGGGAAGCTGAGATTTTATGTCAAATTTCAATAGGCTTGAAAATTTGAGGGTGAAATTAGGCTCAAATTAAACAAAATCTTGTGGTACATTGCTTGTTCCAAGCAGTAAAGATAACCACATTTAAAAACACAAACCTAGAAACCACACATCATTGATCTATGCATGTTTTCCCAGTAGGATGGGATATGGTGAAAACCTGGCTTTGCAGAAAGGCAAATCTTACAATATTTTGTGATGTCATCTTAAATCTATTAGTAAACTATTGGTTTCATCAACACTTTTATTTTCTGTCAAAATTAATACAGTCATTCTCCTTTGATAGTGCCAGAGAAAATATGAAAAGGGGATAAAGAGTTTCTACTTATTGTCCCCCATTATATTAGGTATTGAATATTTTACTGGAAATAAAAAAAAGGACTAGTTGTTTAACCATTGGTCAGAGCATCAGCCTGTGGCCTTAAGGGTTATGGGTTCTATTCTGGTCAAGGTATGTACTTTGGTTGCAGGCTTCATCACCAGACCCAGTCAGAGCATGTGCCAGAGAAAATCAATTGATGTCTTTCTCATATCAGTGTTTCTCTAACTCTGCCTCCTCCCCTCTCTTCTACTCTTTCTAAAAAATCAATGGAAAAGTATCCTTGGATGAGGATTAACAACAACAAAAAATAATGCTTGTTTGTTTGGTTGTCTATTTATATGTATCTGTGTGTTTCTTTTTGGAATTTCTTTTTTTTTTAAATATATTTTATTGATTTTTAGGAAGGGAGAGTTAGAAAAGTTAGAAACATCAATGAGAGAGAACCATCAGTCAACTGCCTCCTGCATACACACACACACACACACACACACACACACACCACAACTGGGGATGTGTCCGCAACCAAGGTACATGCCCTTGACCGGAATTGAACATGGGACCCTTGAGTCCACAGGCTGACACTCTACCCACTGAGCCAAACCAGTTAGGGCTCTTTTTGGCATTTCAACAAGGTCAGAAAAGTTGAAAATTTCTCCTTAATCTTTCAAGGATAATAATTTAAGAATCAAGTAGCCAATACCTGTCATTCTATTAGGAAGTCCTGATACACAATATTTGATTGATCTGACCTAAAACTTCCCTCCTCTGCTTTATTCTGAAAACTTCTCCATCCATGTCCTCCATTATTTATCAAGCAACTCAGTGTCTTCCCAGTCCAAAATATTTTCTTCCAAACATCTTTGAACATTTATCTTAGGTTAATGAAGTCTCCTTCAAGGTTCCAACCTCTACTGCCACATAAAAATCAATTTCCTTCCTTTCGCATATAATGATTATTTTATTCATCACAAGTGTTATTGTTGTTTTTTATCATTTCATTTTTGCCATGTCACTCGCAGTTCGCTGTACAAAACTGATGTACATGGCAGGGGTCAGTACTCTTTAACTCACTTTGTACAGCATCTAACAGAAAGAAAGCAGGCGTGTGCTTCATGAATGTGTGATGCTGATGGCAACAACTGTTTGCAGTGCTGGCATTATTAATAATTCAGAAATATCTGGGAAGGTATTCATGTATCTTTTAATGGATCCCAAGTGGAGAAATCATTAGCATACTGAGGTTATAAAAGTCAGGGCCTGTACACATAACAAGGTAATAACACAACAGCACAAACATAGGAAGCATTTCCATCGGTTAATTTTATAAGTACTAAACAAAAATACACTCTAAGACTTCCAAATGTTCTAACTCAGCAGGTTTGGGGGAGGGGGGTTAGGATAACAAACATCTGAGAAATAACAAAAACAATAATTAAAAAATTTTATCATGTATTTACCACTAAAATCTTGACACTTCTGTAAAATCCCAATATTTAAAAAAAAAATTTACTTCTTTTTTTATTTATTTTTATTGTTGAAAGTATACAGGCCTCCCTCGCCCCCCATCGATTCCTTCTAGCCCACCCCTGCTCTCCACCACAGGCCTTCACCACACTATTGCCTTTGTATAAGGGTTATGCCTATATACATATAATTCTTTGGTTAACCTCTTACCATCCACCCATACCTTCCCTCTGCAATTCATCAGACTGTTCATGTTTCTATGTCTCTGGATCTATTTTGTTCATCAGTTTATTTTGTGCTTTAGATTCCACATATGAGTGAGATTATGTGATAACTTTATTTATCTGACTGGCTTATTTCACTGATCATAGTACTCTGCAACACCTTCCATGCTGTCTCAGAGGGTAAGAAATCCTTTTCTGTTTGTTTGTTTGTTTTGTTTTACTGCTGCAGAGCATTTCATGCTGTAAATGTACCACAGCCTTTTCTTCCACTTCTAGGAATATATCCTAAGAGACCTGAAACACCAATCAGGAAGAATATATGCACCCCTATGTTCATAGTAATGCAATTTACAATTGCTAAAAAAGTTTAATTCTTGAAGCCAGCCTGATTTGAGCATTTCATTCCAGATTGTATTAGAGAGTTTCTTTTAGCTATTTGCTTATTTTTTGAAATCAATATAAATATTAAACATGCCTCTTCTTCTTTCCTACTTATTGCATCCTTCCTTCTTTTCTTCTTATAGCTTTAAAAAATTTTTCAACTTATTTGATACATTGTGGTAGTTTTCTAACTTTCCTTACAAATATTTTTACTCAGCTATTGCTATTAAATAATAAACCAAAACTTACCTGCTTACAACCATAACCTTTTTGACTCTTGCACATGAGTCACCTGGGATAGTTCTGCATTGTCCAGGTGAGGGGTTGGTAGTTTGTCAGATCTTGGCTCTAGGAATGGGTTGGGTTTAGATTTGCTTTATCAATTTTATTGACCAAAGCACGTTTATATGGTTTAGCCAACATCAGAGGGTAGGAAACTGTACTCTACCCACAGTGAGAGATAGAGAAGAGGGTGAAGACTTAACTTAAAATATCCAGCCTATCTCAGAGCAGAATCAATTTTTATTCACACAACGTCTCCTGTGGGAATCAACATAATAACAAGGTTGTAAAGATACTTTATTGGTATGTATTAATAAGTTAAATCCAAACCTCTATTTTTGGTAATCTCTTCAACAAGATTGAATTGTTTGACGATGTTATAACTTTGTTAAATTCACATTTGTTAGGTGGAGTGCATGGTACCAGATGGTGAGCCTGGGTTTAACAAATGACCACAAGAGAAACTGAAATATAGAATGTTTTGTTTTTGTTTTTGTTTTTTCCTTACAGGTCCTATGGGAAGTGCAGAGAGAGCAAGAGGACCTGGGGCTCATGCCTTTATTAGGGTCTGTGGGTGGAGTACTTTGGGCTTCCTGGCCTAAGTCCTAACCAGTCTATTCAAATCAGAGAGGGGTTTTGGTAAGCTCTCTGGGAGTTTTATCTAAGGGGCATAAAAAGCCTTGAGGCCTTGGGAGGCAGGGGAGACTGCTGATCACAGGCATGTTGGAGTAGTCCTGCCAGAGATGTGTATCTGCTTATGACTCTGTGGCGGTGATCTCAGACATGTGCTTGCAGGAGGGGCTAGTGTTGTATTAAGGTCCTGCAGGACACTTGGCCAAACAAAACAAATGCCCAGGCAGCAGTGTCATAGAGAATCAAAGCTTATGATTCTCAAAATGTGGGACTTAGGCCTAAGATGTTCAAATAAAGCAATAGACTTTTATAATATATCACCTTCTGCTTGTTTAGAAATTCATGTAAGCACTACAGAGATGGACACAACCATTTGGAATTGGGAAATCGGGAATATAGTTACACATTATTGAAAAAAAATATTTGTGGTTCAGAATACAGAGCATGAGACAAAAGGAGGGTTACAATTATAGATGGTTTATTCTTGTATTATGTATTAATATTGTATTGTTTTCTATATGAACAACTATAAACCCACTTTTGTTCCACCCTGTAAAATACTATCACATATAAGGTCAGAATTCAAACAGAAAAAGGGGAAGAAAAGCTAAGCTACTGCAATGCTAAAATAATCATAATTAATAAAGCATTTCAAAGAAATATATATATGTATTATCCTCAATGATAAGAAAGGAGAAATTTTACTCTGAGATCTGAAAAGTAAATAAATAGTTTATTCATAATTTGGTCCTGTTTTAAAACACACATAACAATTTTTAAAGATGAAATCTCAATTATAAATATCAGGTATGCCTGAAAGATTTTCAAGGATACCTCCGGCTCCATATAACAAAATGGAAAGATGTTACTCTTTCTTGATTTCAAAAATTTCTGGAAAACATAGCCAGAATCAGTCATTTCACCCAACATTTTAATTTGTCAGGAAAATCCATGGCTTTAAAGCTTTAAAAATAAATATGAGAGAGATACAGACACACGTACACACACAGAGAGAGGAGAGGAGAAGAGAGGAGAGGAGAGGAGAGGAGAGGAGAGGAGAGGAGAGAAGAGGAGAGGAGAGAGAGGCAGAGAGGCAGAGAGGCAGAGGCAGAGAGAGAGAATAGAAATGAAGAAGTTTGAGCTTTCTGTTGATGTTCCAAAATGGATACCATTGGAGTTAGGATGGAGTTAGGAGTGCAGTAGTCACCCTTTATCTGTACTTTGGCTTTCCAAGGTGAACTGTAGTCCAAAAATATTACTCTGAAAGTTCTAGCAATAAACAATCTATATGTTTTAAACTGTGCTCCATTCTGAGTCTCATGATGAAATCTCATATTGTTCCATTCCACCCCACCTGAGCCATGAATTATCCCTGTGTTCAATGTCTGCATTGTATATGCTCTGTGTCCTCCAGTCACTTTGTAGCCATCATAATTATCAGAAATGGCCTTCTGAAGGTCCACCTCTAACTTCTATCACCTTGGAGATTAGATCTTCAACCTATGGATTTGGGGAACACAGACTTTCAGTCCATAGCCATACAATACCATTAGTGCCTTCAAGATGCTTATCATTGAATGAGAAAGTCATGTAAACTGTTGCACAAAGAACTTAGTGTTATATCACTAAAAAAGATTCATTACCCGTGATAGTATACAAGAGAATGAGAATATTAGATAAATTATGCGTCCTTAAAGAACACAGAAAATGATTAGAGTGAATAATGAAAGATTTCTTATATCTTTCAGAGATAAGATTTATTCTCAGTATCTCCAGAAAAAAATAGAAATGCCAGAATGTCTTAGTTTCCAGTGTATTTCTGTTCTCCATGTCAGTTACTTATCTCTGCTGACATAAGGTCCCCTATGTTCCCAGAGGGCAGTGAATGTGGGACTGTGAGGATGAACCATTAAAGTCTGGGCATATCATTGCATTCACCCCAGTCCTATTACCACACAGTGTGGTCATAGAGGTACTGAACTTATCCTGACATCATCCTGAAGTTAAGTCTCCTGATACATAAAAGTGCACTGACATGGATTAATATTTACTAAACTATGGTTTACAAGCTAGTGAGATCTCTAACTAAAAACAACTAGAAATGCAGGCAAAATACAACAAAAAATCCTCACAATGGACGAAAATCCTTACTGGATGCTACTATTAACCCTGATAACTCTCTCTCCTCTACCTATCTCTGTTACTTTTCTCTGACCCCATCTCTCCCTGCCGTTCTTTTTGTGCATTCTGCTCAGCTGCTGGCCACACACTGGCCTAGTTCCTGTTCTTTGCATATCCCAGGCAGGCTCCTGCCTCAGGGCCAAAGGCTGCATGCTTTGCTGGGTACACTCTTCCCCCTGATATGGGCTTGGACACTCCCTTGCCTCTTTTTGGTCTCTGTTAAAAAGTCACCTTCCTAATATCTATTATGATCAGATCGAATGACTAACATTACAACATGCCCAGCCTAACTTTTTATAACACATCACTATGTAGCTTGTTTGGAAGTCCATGCATTACTAAGATTATTCTATACTAGAAGCCTGATGCACAAAATTTGTGCAAGGGGCTCAGCCCTCGTGGGCTCCGGCTGCCTTGTGGTCCCATCCACTGGTCTTTCCGGAGGGTCGTTCTGCTGCCTGATCTCATCAGAATATTAGCTCTTTATTACATAGGCTCAAATGTCTCCCTGAACCATAGTGTAAACTGTGTATGGTATAGTCACAAGGAGGCATACCTTGTTTGGTTGTAGTGGTGTGGTGATACACTCTAAGTGCCTGCCTGGTACACAATGTGGACTTAGCATGTTTAAATGTTTATTTAATAAATGATTATGTGGTAAACAAAAGAATGCGTATTTATAATTTACTTTTTTTAAAGAAAGTAAATGCAAACTTTAGGTGCTAAAATACAGAGATTCTAGAAACCAGAGGTGGGGTCTTTAAGAAGCAGTGATCTTATTAAAACAGCCGGATTCTTACCTTCAGAGCTGTGCAAAGGTCAGAAGACAAAGCTTATGATTCTCAAAATGTGGGACTTAGGTCTAGGATGTTCAAATAGAGCAAACACAGACCAGAAACTTTTAAAACAATAAGAGTCGCTGCCTAGTAAGCTGGTAAAAGTAAACACAAATTGTCTTTGGAAGGAAAAGCTTTCTGCGCAGGCTACTGTAACAAAAGACAACAGGCTGTGTGGTTTAAGCTACAGATAGTGACTTCCCAGTTTCTATTGGCTGGGAGTCCAAGGACAAGGTACCTGCATAGGGCCTTTTTCCTGGTTGGCTGGCAGCACATTCTCGCTGTGTCTTCGCACATTAGAGAGATCTGGAGAAAACAAGCTTCTTGGTGTCTTGGTGTCTCTTCGTATCAGGGTACTAATCCCATTGACCAAGGCCCTCCTCCCAGGACTAAGGGCTCCACCTCCAAATATCATCACATAGGAGTTAAGGCTCTAACATGTGAATTTGGGGAAGACACACAAAAAAAATCAGCTTAGAGCATCAATATGTTCAAAGATACTATGCTCTTGTTGCTTTCTCAAAAATTAACTCTTTAAATATTTAAACACTCATTTTTATTATTTATCCATGAAGTACAAAGTGTGTGTGTGTCTTGCATATTTGATTCTGCTTTTTATTTATTCCAGTGGCATAGTCCAGTGGTTTGTTCGCTCATGTGTTTTGTGATCTCCTATTGTTCTGAGCTCATATCCCTTTAAATTTCATCTGGAGGAATCCTTTGAGTCCATGCTTTAAGGATATTTAAGTAAGTTCTTCTGGAGAATCTATGTATTTGTTCCACCCAAAAGCCAATGTGACTGCCATGCTATCACCACTTCCTATGCAGTTCCTGCTCTGAGATGTTTGGCATTCCACAGGTAATTACAGATTGCATTGGAACATGAGATTGGCAGCTTGTGAGTAAGATATCACATGACAGATCTTTTCCCATCTACCTAGAGTTCAGATCCAAACAAGCAAGTTTCTATCCTTTCCTTTTTGGTGTGTGTGTGTGTGTGTGTGTGTGTGTGTGGTGCTCACACTGAGGTGGGTCACAGCCCTTGTCCACTGCCCCATCCTTCAGCCCATCACAATGAGAGCTCTGGGACTCAGGGAGTTTCTAGAAGACCTCAGATAGTCATCAACTTTAGCACCTGCTTATTTTCCTGCAAAACCTAATGTTTTTTGTCCTTTGATGGTATTTCTTTCATTTGTTGCTAACTTAGCTGGGTTTTTCAAGGATAAGAGTTTGTTTATTTGTTTACCAAGGATTTTCAGTTTAGTCATAGTTCCAGAAATGGAATCTATTTCATTAACTTTTCAAACTTTTTTCCTAGCTTCTGAAAGACTAAGCTAACTGAGCATCTCCCATTTCCTTTCTTGTGAAAAGAAGGATTCACTTTTCCATCATGTTAAATGACTATTTTTCTAATGTGTTTTTAAAATATATTTTATTGACTTTTTACAGAGAGAAGAGAGAGGGATAGAGAAATAGAAACATATATGAGAGAGAATCCCTCTACTGGGGATGTGCCCACAACCAGGGTACATGCACATGACCGGAATCAAACCTGGGACCTTTCAGTCCGCAGGCTGAGGCTCTTTCCACTGAGCCAAACCGGTTTCAGCTTTTTTTGGCCATACATGGTACTAAAACCCTGGGATGTAAAATATTATACTTAATTTAAAATCAAACAACCCATGCTATATACATAGAGGTTGTTGTCTTTCAGTTTTGAGAATGTATTATTCTGATTTTAGGAAAGTAGTTATAGCCAGATTTTATAGCTCTACCTCAGTTTTTCCACTGTGAATTGTGGATTCTTGGGGGGAAAGCAGCAAGCAGTTTCTGAATTCCTATGCTTTCGGGAAGAAGAAGGAATGAGTAGGAAATTAAGCACTTATAGTTAGAAAACTTCCTATTATCCCTGCCCTAGTCACACTGCAGAGAAGAATTCAATTTAACCTTCCATCAGTCCTGGAAACACTAAACGCAAAACACATTTTCCTTAGAAGAGTCTGTTCTATCAACAGCAATTGTTTTCTCAAGTGTGGAGAACACAGGAGTAGAGAGAGAACTTAAGAAAGGAAAATATGGGGAATAGGAACTAATATAGAAAAAATCTTTTATTTCTCAAAATATAGGGAAGTACTAATAAAAGGGCCACATGTAAGTGGTTTATATGTACTATGTTATAATTTAAAAATTGCTCTCCTTAGGAGGCAAGTATATACATAGGGGCACTAATCAAAACCACTAATAATAAAAGTTGAAATGAAGCCATTTTAATGTTTCAAGAATGGCATGCTACATAAAAATCCTTGAGCTGTATGGAAGCAGATTTGATTCAAAGAAGTAATTGTAGGGATGAGCTTTTACTGCTAAAGGCTTACTATCCTAATTAAGCAATATGTCATATTAATATCCCTAGATAGTAGCTTTATGCAAATTCCTATTGCATACTGTTTACCTACATATCTACTGGTCTCTACAAAGGAGCTAACACTCATGCTTGCATTACAGAGAATAAAGAAGGAAAAATTAAAGAAAACTTTCTCAAGTAGAAAATGTTGTCCTTAGATAAGGTGTCTTAGATCCAAAGTGTGGGAATGAGAAGGGAAACTGGCTTCAGATATACTAGAGTCAAGGATGCCCAAGCCACTGGTCTCAGAAATTAGGGGGAGGTGCCTGGAACAGAGTCACTTTTAGTTCAGAGAGAAAGTCTAGTCGATGAGAACAGTGCTTTGTAAATTCTGAGATTGCCTTCAGTGCAAAAAGTAAGTTTGAAAGGCAGTCCTCTGGGTTCTGAATGCAATCTATGAAATAGTGAACTCAAAACAGATTGAAAAAAAGAGGTTTAAGTACCCTTTGCTTGTCAAGACCATTAATATTCACAAACATTCCAGCTGATAATTCATTAATCCATTTATCAAATTTCTGTTGAGTCTGTTATGCATTAGACACTGCATTGGATGCTGACACCATCCATTCAGCCATAAACAATTGAGCCCTCCCAGAGCTTGATGTCATTTAAAAAGTGTGTAGATGAAATTCAAGCAATGCTCAGTCATGCTTATTGACCCTAGACCAGTGAAGAGAGAGGACTGTTCTTGGAGTGGGATCCAGAGGCAGGGCTGTGGAAGGAAAAGAGAGGTCTATCCCAGGACCACTGCAGAAAGACATCAGGACTCTAACAAGAGGACCCTAGCTGCTGATTTCCCTTGTGATGCACAAATGTTAGTTCTGGGGAAGTGTGTAGAGTATAACAGGACAATTCTACACTAAGACTGCAGTGAAATTTTGGGGAGACCCAGATAGCTCTTTGAGAGGTGGAATTTGGAAAAATTCCCATTAGACCTATTACATTACAAAGAGGGGATCTTAGTAGGAATGGTTTTTGTCACATAGCTCTCAAGCATGGATGTTTGATTTCTCTGCCAAGTGTGCATGAGACAGTTAATCAACTAAGCCGTGGGGTTGCTGCAAACATGTTTTTCCCATAGATGATGCAGTGAGAGCAAGATTCAAGCAGAGGAGCTTTAAGGAGGGGTATTGGTTTTGCAATAGGACATTGAAGAAGATCCTAGAATAAGAAACTTCTGGGTAATGAGGACATTTCCTTGAGATACAACTGAGTAACCATCAAACACTGAAGAAATATTTTAAATTCTCCATCCAGAGCCACGCCATCGACCCACTGGTATTTTATTATAGCCTTTTTCTTAGGAAGCTCATTTCATATATTACATCTACAGAGATGGAGGCATGTATAATAGAAGTAAAGCAAAATGATTTTCACCACCACAATTTGGTTCTTACTAATGGATCAGCAATGAGTAATTATGGGACAGAGGAGAGGATCCCAGAGTGAACCCCACTGGACAGAAAAAAATATCAAGGAGGCTGGGTGGTGCCATAGTTGCTCCTGTGAGCCCTGAAGTCAAAGAGCAATAGCCTAAACACAGGCAAAGCCATGAGACTTCAGGAAATGTGTGCTGTCCCTCTGCCTCCATATCCTCACAAAAATAAAATATATACAATTATAATTTTTAAAATTAACAAGTTAAAATTGTGTACAATAGTACAACCTTCACGTTGCTGTGAAAATTGAGTAAATGGAGTAAAGCAGTGTGTGTGGAACCCTGAGAGGTGCCTGGCATATAGCTAATATTTTCTGACTGATTTCATTCATGTTGCTCAACACTATCCCAAATGCCTATCACCAAACACCAGCAAACAATAGCAGGTGCCTAATGTTGTTCGTTAAATCGCAATTTTCCAGGACAGAATGGTCCAACGGTTCCCTAGGTGTTCCTGACCAGGATTTTACATGATTTTCTGAAATGCATCTTAAAGCCTCTAGAGATGCCTGCAGGCATCAGCCCTTGTGAGGACTCTCTTTGCTGTTAGGCGTATTTCAGCTAGTTCATTTGGCCAACCCAGTGTCTCCGTTTCATTTCACTGCTTCATGTGAGTTGGCAAGGAACTTGGTTTTGTCAAAATAAAAAAATAACATATATATATGTATGTATATATATATATATATATATATATATATATATATATATATATAAACTGGATCACTTGAAAAATACATTGCCCATTTGCTCTGCATACTGATTTGTAATCACAACATATTTAGGCAATGTTAATACATGTTATACAGGGTGGGGTTTTTTGTGGGTATATTTTTCATTGATTCCAGAATGTGGGACACAAAACATTTGCTTTTTCCTAGATTGGGGAACTTGGGTAACCCACACACAGAGGCACTGACTTGTTACAAACACACCTGAGGACAACGAGGAGAGAGCAGGTAACTACCTCTCATTGTGATGGTTAAAGACTCCACTGTCCTTAACATTGCTCTTTTTTTATTTAATTTATTTACATCAAAAAATTATTAGACTTAACATTGTTCTTAAGAAAACAAAATCCTCACTCCTCATGACTCTACCTGCCCTGTTGTGTTGGCGGTTCAGCCCCTCACAGCTGAGTCCAACATTGGAGGTCCTGCTTTGGTGTGTTTTGGGGGCATTTCTCCCACCTTCTGAGTAGTATGGAACCTCCTCAGGAACACAGGTGACAGCTGCCTCATCCTTTCCTGTCAGCGCTTTATCTCATGCTTCCTGTGCAGCAAAGTCATGTGTGACAAACACTGTGCTAATGCCGGGGACCGGTGAGGTGCCAAGACAGATTGTCTTGTCACTAGTTGTTAGGCATGGCTGGCGGAGGACTCTAAATGTTCTCTTCAGTGAATGGCATGGGAAGTCAATCCAAATTTTCCCGTCATTCAGAGACAGTTTGGCCCTGCTGTATCTTCACAGTCTTTTCACTAATTAATTATTTTTTAATAAAACTTAAGCGGGAATGTTTTACTTCTTTAGTTATGTTTAGTGCAAGTCACTAAAAGAATCAATTATTGGCATCTGTGATGTTGGGTAAGCCCTGGGTCTTGATTTAATTTAATTTTGATTCATTGCGCTGTATTTGAATAACAAACTATTTTTGCACAACTATACAGATCTCAAATTGTAACATTAAAATACAGAATGCAATGCAGTGGCTATGTAAGTTTTTATCACAGGGACAGGCCTTCTGTCATTTTTTGACATTTATCGTTAATAACACAATGAACTCAAGAAGTGCAGATTTTCCAACTTCATGATTAGTAAATTCTGTTGCAAATGAATGAAGGTACAGTCATCAAAAGGGGAAACAGTTGTCAAGTTAGATGGCCCTGCCTACACTGTATTAATGTAAGAGACACAATGAGAGCTATCAGAAACTATAGTTAAATGTTAGAAGTATGGTCATTATAGCTTTCTCAGACTTCTGGGATGATATTGGTTAGTAAAATTATGTAGAGTTCAGGTGTACTATTCTATAATACTTGATCTGAATACTGCTTTGCATGTTTAGCACCAGGAAAAGAAATGGAGAGCGAAGAGGATAATGGAGGAATAAATGCTGACAGTTTTTTCATTTAAATTGAAACGTAAAACTTAAAGGTTTTGGAGTTAGCTTTTCAGCCTCCCAAAGGATTAGCTTGTTGCTTTATTCAGCCGTCCCCAAACAACCTGGTAGAACACGTGTCTACATATTGTGGGCAATTGCAACACTTCCTTCACCAGTGCAATTGAGGCTGCTCTTTCATTGACTCAAATAGGAAAAAAAATGCACAAAATCACTCAGGCAATCACATAGACGGAAGCTCGGATGATCGCTCAGCATTAAAAAAATGCTGTGTTGCAAAAGTAGCTGGAAAAGTCTTTCTGAACAAGGATTCATTTTAGGCAAGATTTAAAGTTAACACTTCTCAATTGGAGTCCACAAAAAAAAGAAACAAGGGATTCCTTTCTTATCAGGACAAATGGCTGATAGTGTTGGTGCTTTATATCACTGTTTTCTACAGTCACATAAACTAGTAGGGACATTTGAGAGCTTGGTGATCCGAGAAAACTTAGTAATAAGTATTCCTGTCAGCATCTAAAGCTTTAGATTTCCTGGAGTGCTTGGAACTTGACCACATGTGGAATTTAGCTCATACCTCTTTCTAATGTTTCCTCTATGTAAAAGAGGAAGAAAACATTTTCTGAACAAGAATTATTAGGAAGCGGAAACCAGTTTGGCTCAGTGGATAGAACATCGTCCTGTGGACTGAAGGGTCCTGGGTTCCTTTCCGGTTAAGGGCATATACCTTGGTTGCGGGCACATCCCCAGTAGGGAGTGTGCAAGAGGCAGCTGATCAATGATTCTCTCTCATCGATGTTTCTAACTTTCTATCCCTCTCTCTTCCTCTCTGCAAAAAAATCAATAAAATATATTTTTTAAAAAGAATTAGTAGGAAAGTCAAGTAATACCAGTTAAGATTGTTGTTAGGGAGGTAAAGTTAACAGACCTTGGCAGGATAAAGCAGTGATAAGGACCATGGGACTGGCTCAATTTCATTGCAGCTTTTGTCTTGAAATTTCTTTTAGTTTTTCTTGTACCTTTATTACAATATGCTCTGTCAGTGATTCTGTGTGTGTGTGTGTGTGTGTGTGTGTGTGTGTGTGTGTGTGTTGTATACATGCACATTTACAATGCATGTTCTTGGGTAAAACTGAGCCACATTTACTGACCAGGACACAGAGTGATCAACTGAGCTAACTCAGTTGCTGGAGGGGGACACAGCCCATATTGTGAGAAGAAGGGCATTAGGGTATGTTTATAACCCCATATAAGGCATCATGAAGTTAAAATTACTAAGTTTCAGTAAATCAACAGGTTAATAACAAAAGTTTTGAAGAAATTTGCTTAATAAGGAGAAATGGTACTCTCTTCTTAACTACAACATTGATATGAGATTCAGAAAGTAGAATTCCCTAAGAGGACACATCCCTATAGAAAAAGTTAATCATCTTCACAGTAAAGTAAAATTTTATTTTTGCCAATTTGTATAATCATAATCTTTTATGTGTAAAATAGGAAAATAGTAGCCAACACAGATGTTACAGGGATTGCTTCGTAATAATGAAGCATACAGAACAATAGGATTGTGCTCCCAGGGCCTCAGCATGTAGTAGCTGGTGTTATTATTGTGGTTATTTTATTTTCAGATATATCTTCAATGACATTTTTCACTGGAATTGTTTGCTGTTAGAGACTGCCAAATCTATTTCAAGAGTTTGAAAAATAAAGATTCACTTAATAAACTATATAACTAAGGTTAAGTACTATTACTGCAATTCATAGTACCTCATTCATAGTTTCATAGGCCTTTGTTCACACTAAGCTTTGTAGATTGTCACACATCTTCCCATCATAATGGCACCTA
This sequence comes from Vespertilio murinus, assembly GCA_963924515.1. Classification (NCBI taxonomy): domain Eukaryota; kingdom Metazoa; phylum Chordata; class Mammalia; order Chiroptera; family Vespertilionidae; genus Vespertilio; species Vespertilio murinus. Next base: position 45,401,127 of record OZ004709.1, on the reverse strand, counting down.
CAACTATTATGTATGAAAAGTTAAGTTTCATGACAAGATGATAGTCCATCTTTCCATCTTGCATTATGTTCTTATGTCTCTTATTTAGACTTTGGGACTTAGTTCCTTAGCCTTTGAGATAATCCAAATATGATCAGTATGAATCAGTAAAAGACGCTTATTAATTGAAAAATGTGACTATATTCCATCAACATAAGCAGCTACTGCAATCATTCATTAGCATTTCTAGAATAGCTATTGAAAATTAAAAATATTTAAATAAACTCTGGTAGGTTAGCTCAGTTGGATAGAGCATTGTCACAATATTCCAAAGTTGTAGGTTCCAGCCCCCAGCAGGGCACATAGTAAGAATCAACTGATAATTGCATAAATATGATGAATAACAAATTGATGTTTCTCACAAAATCAATATATTAAAAAATTACTACACTCAATTGATATTTGACAAAAAAGGCAAGAACATACAATGAATCAAGAGAGTCTCTTCAATAAATGGTGTTAGGAAATTTGGACAGATATATGCAAAAAAAAATGAAATTAGACCACCAACTTACACCATACACAAAAATAAACTCAAAATGAATAAAGGACTTAAACATAAGACAGGAAACCATAACAGTCTTAGAAGAATCCACAGGCAGCAAAATCTCAGACATATGCTAAAGCAGTATCTTCATCAATACAGTTCCTAGGGCAATGGAAACTAAAGTGAGAAAATAAGCAAATGGTACTACATCAAAATAAAAAAGCTTTTGGATAGCAAAAGAAACCAACAAAACAATAAGAAAGCCAACTGCATGAGAGAACATATTTGCCAATGTTATCCCCGATAAGGGTTTAATCTCCAACATTTACAGGAAACTCATACAACTTTTAAAAAGAAAGATAAACAACCCAAACAAAAATTGGGTAATGGATCTAAATAGATACTTTTCGAAAGAGGACATAAAGAAGGCCAAGAGACAGACATATGAAAGGATGCTCAAAGTCACTAATCATCTGAGAGACGCAAATCAAAACAACAATGAGGTACCATCTCACACCTGTCAGAATGGCTATTATCAACAAATCAACAAATTACAGTTGTTGGTGAGGATGTGGAGAAAAAGGAACCCTCATACACTGTGGAGAACAGTATGGAATTTTATTAAAAAACTAAAAATGAAACTTCCATTTGACCCAGTGATCTCACTTCTAGGAATATATCCCAGGAAACTAGAAACACCAATCAGAAAGGATATATGCACCCCTATGTTCATAGCAGCATATTTACAATAGCTAAGATTTGGGAACAGCCTAAGTGCCCATCAGCAGATGAGTGGATTAAAAAACAGTGGTAAATTTACACAATGGAATACTATACTGCAGTAAAAAGAAAATAAAAGGAACTTGTACCTTCTTATCTCACTCATTTGTGGAAAATGATGAACAACATAAACTGATGAACAAAAACAGATCCAGATACAGTGAAGCATCCATCAGATGCTCAAACTTATAGGGAAGGTAGAGGAGGGTGCGGGTAAGGGGGGAAGAGGTCAACCAAAGGACTTGTATCCATGCATATAAGCATAACCAATGGACACAGACACCAGCCATGGAATGAGAGCATGAGTGGGGAAGTGGGGGGAGAGGGGGGAGCAATGGGGGAATAAGGACACATGTGTAATACCTTAATCAATAAAGAAAACATAAATAAGAATTTAAACAAATGTATTTAAACTCTGCATTTGCAAATTTATAATTCCATAATGTGACAAAAATGTGATCATTTTAAATTTTATCTAGGTATGATAGGGGAATAGAAACAAGTTTATTCTCTCTTTCAGAAGCTGCAGTAAGAGTCCTTCAAGACAGCTTTTGCTGACCTGGAAAGTCTAACTAAAAAAAAAAATCTGTGGCTTCCCCTTGTCAGAAGTGATGAAGGTTTCAGATTTCCTCTCAGGCTAATATCACTTATTGGCAAGAAAAAGGAATTATGAGGCACATTTAGCAAGAGAGAATTTTACCATCTATGAAAAGATTAAGCTTAATTATGAATTCAATTTATAAAGTCTAGTGTCACCAAGAGATATTTCAGTTCCAGACTCTGAGTGTAACAATATGCTTTAGCTCTAATTTAAAGTGACCGGAGCTTCAGCTGACAGCAGAAGGACACTCTAGCCATAGCAAATCAGATGCCACTTGGCTGCAATTCTAATTTTTTTCTTTTTCTTTTTTGTAAGATCTTTATGACTATCCTTGTTTCAAAAAACTTTAAGCCCATCCTTATATGGCAAGAAAGCTTCTCTGTCATTTCTCACTGGAAATGAGAAAACTATGCAAAAAGACAAAGAGGTCACTCTCACAGCATTCTCGTACCCATGAGGTCTCAGATCTTACTCTGACTCTCTATCCATGCTCTTAGAGTCACATGAAATATCAAAGTCGTTTGATAGGTATTTAGGGTAAGATATTTTCAAAGACTATTTTTCCAGGTTACAAAACCACCATGTCCCAGGAGGTTCATTTTAAAGGTGCCTCAGAACGCCATATCTGGAGTTATCCAGAATCTTCCTTCTACAAACAAAATCACCAGGGGAATGCGTGAGGTGGCTATTTCTGCCTCTTTTCCAATTTTGTCCCGAATTAGTTTCCATTTCTTCCTTAAGTCCTTTCAAAGCCAAAATGCTTTCCGAGACAAAGACTGACGTGTTGCTGCAGCTCCAATAAAGAACATCTGCCCTGACAGCAATTATGAAAGACGGGAATCAAAGCACAAAGCAGGACCTCCCTGTTACGCGTTCCTTTCCTTCTTTTTCTTTTTAAATGTTGGTTTTTTATAGTTTCTGGAATATGGTCCAAAAGCAACAGGGTCAGAGAAGTAATTTTTTTTTCTTCTTAGAATGGCTATTATTAGAATGAGCTCAGAAAGGAAATAACACTTTTGCAGAAGGTTATTTAGTCCACTTGTTAAGTGACAGCTAAAGACAATGAGTGCTCCATTTTTTTTTATTAGCTGAATCTTTTCTTGTTTCCCTTTTGAGTAGGTGAACCTACAAGGAATTATCCAGTACACACTCCCCCACCTCCATCAAAAATTTTTTTTTGAGAGTGAGAGTGGACCTATTAATAGATATCCCAGGACAATGGGTATTGGCCAGGACTACCTTGAGCCAATTGGGGTAGGCCAGGAGGAAGAATTGGCATCCTGATTTTGACGGGAAAAAATACTTTATGGTGACATTCATATGACATCCTGTATTTGTCTCCATTTCTTTAATTGTGTTTTTTAAAATATATTTTATTTCTTTTTTACAGAGAGGAAGGGCGAGGGATAGAGTTAGAAACATTGATGAGTGAGAAACATTGAATAGCTGCCTCCTGCACACCTCCTACTGGGGATGTGCCCGCAGCCAAGGTACATGCCCTTAACCAGAATTGAACTTAGGACCTTTCAGTCCACAGGCCAATGCTCTATCCACTGAGCCAAACTGGTTAGGGCTCTTTAATTGTTTTATATGGTTTTTTTGTTTGTTTTGTTTTTGTTTGTTTGTCTTTTTGTGTTTTTTTCTTTTTTTGTATAACAAAGTCAGGATAAAGTCAGCCTATTGTTTAGAGGCAATGATCCAGATATAAAAGATTATGTAACCGCTGAAGGCATTCCTGGCTGAGACTATAACCAGAGTTTATAAGTCTGTACCCATGACATTCCTTCCAGCAAGATGTATAAACTTAAAGAAGACAATTGGGGATTCTTTATTTGTCTGCATTAACTAGTCTCAATCAAGAGAATAAATACAGAAAAGAAGTCTTCTTGTCTAAATAGAGGTCAGTTCTTTTTAGGTTAACATTTTGAATGTTGACTACAATTTTCAAGGATAACAAGGCAAGTTATCATCTCAGTAATAACTCTCAAGTGCATCTCGCCTCTCCTGGGGGAGCTAAGGAAAAGTATAAGTACTTCCCATGGGCACCCTATTTGAAGTGATGGTCCTCAACGCATACATTTTCTATTTCCTTAAAAGTTCTTCTCTCCAGGATTAAGCAGTAAAACTTGGGCAAGAAAGCACTTATTTACCTGTAAGTGCATTGGCTGAGATTAATATTTGATATTATAAATCAAGAGTTACCCATTAAGCAAATGGTTTACTTGGAGTAAAGAAATATTTTAGGAAACACTGGACCTAGAAATGATGCTTGTCTCAAGACAATTTAACTCGTTTTATAAAAGACCATACCATAGGGTGGAAAAGTTATAGCCAGCATTTTTTTGAATATCCCAGTAAGAGTCACACTTTTATTACTTACATGGTTGTTTGCAAAAGCAAAATGACAGTGTTTTATTAAAGAATGTATATACTTGGTGTGGAGAAATTGTAGACAATCTGCCTGGAAATTAACTTTGAAGCAAAGAAGAGAGATAATAGGAACATGTTTTTTTTCTAAGATATGTCATCCTTATATGTTTTTTTCTAAGATACATCATCCTTATATTTTTCTAAGATATGTCATCCTTATATTAATTGTATGCAGTTGAATAGAGTCAGGTTGGCTATAGTGGTTCAGTTATTAACACAGCTTATTTTATACTGTAGGGTCATTTTCTTCCTTTAGATGCTGCTTTTTATTAACTTTACGAAATCATAAATTGGAAAAACTCTTCTAATATTTCCTTGGACTTATTCTTAATGTGATGTTTCTATCAATTAATGCTTTAGTTTTCAGCATTGCTGACAAGTTGAGCTGCACTTCTTAGGAGAGTTGCATGAACATATCCCACCATGAACATATCTGGCTAACACACACCGTCCTCATGGTAGTTTGCAGAAATCTTAAAACTCAATTGTACTGTATCAGAATTTTCCTTTGTTCAGTTGTACACACTAATGGGGATGCAAAGTGGGAACTAAGAAATGAAGCCCACAGTCCCCGTTCATAGTTTTGTGACAAGTCACTGGCCAATGTAACATTCAGTTGTCCCCCAAGACATGGCTATTGTCTTTATAATTCCATGTGGGATAAAAAGGAGTTGTGGCAGCTTTTGACAGCTGCACAGTTTTGATAGCAAGAACCTTGTCAAGTACTTACTTGCTAATGCGCACATGGACGTGGATGAGTACCAGTGCCTAGAAAAAAATGGAACAAAAGGCATTTTCTTTCCAGTGAAAAGCATTTTTTTTAATCTCCCACAGTATTCACTGGAAAATATGTACTATACCCACTCTCTGTGACAGCAGTGTTGTCAAAGAGGCAACATGAAATAAAATAGGATTGAAACAAGGTCCTTGGTGCTTGGTAAGAATATTTCCAGCCTTGGAGAATGTATATATGTCCTTTTCCTCTCTTTACTGAGATACCAGAACTTTCTTTTGCTCATCACTGATATTCCTTACTGAATCTCACACGGTTTCTTTCTTACTTGTTGTCCAAGGTGGTTTAGGGGTGTTTGTTTTTAGTTTAAGAATTCTATCTGAACTGACTGACAAGGCAGGGTATTGGAAGTCAGGGATAGAACTGAGGATGTAGGAGTAGAGTCTGAGGACTACAATGAAATATGTAGGCTCCTATCCCAGATCCTGTCCCTGGAGTGTGAGTTCATGCAAGTAGTCCCGAAAGCCTCATCAACTGAATCTGCTAATTTGTTAAATAGACATACTACTGCCTACTTGGCTTGGAGTGAGAAATGAATGAGATGATGTACATAAAGCCCTTATTACAACATCTAAAACCTATTAGGTATTCAGTTACCTCATATTATTAACAGTTTAAGGGAATCAAAACTGCTCAGTCAAACTGGCAGCCTCCAAATGTTGGTACTACTTGTGTCTCGTGGCCACCCAGCCTCCTTAGGTGTATTTGCAGGTGCATCTTTTCTCTGTTGTCTTGGTTCCTACTTTGTTTTCATTCTGAAACTCAAGACAATTGCTAGAAGGGGTCTGAGGATATAGGAGGGTGCAAAGAAGAGACGTACACTCTGTTCTTTTTATTTAAACACATCTCACATGTGTGTTCTGCCATTACTCTTCAGAACCCAGTAATATCTAACACCATATCTTCTCAACCTTATACCTGTTCAGGTGTTTATCATAGATTTTTCATGACTGCTGGTCCAGTTATAAAATGGTCAAGGCTGCCCTATGGAATGTAGATGAATCTTTAGCTACCCCTTCACTGAAACATAGTGATTTTTTTTTTTGGGGGGGGCCTCTGGTACTAAAAAAAACCCTTATCTTCTAATCACAGCTCTTCCAGTTGAAACTTTAATCAAAATAATAATAATAATAATCTATATTCACTCTCTTCCTGCTTCTGATAAGCAGCACATGGAGGGATGGTGTTCAGAAGAAGCAGCAAGTGTAAACACAGTAAATCTGACTGCATAATGGCAACACACTTGCCATTTTGCCAGACTTCATGCACTCTCCTGAGAGGAACACATTGTAATGTTAATTTCAAATACCAGAATGAGTGTGGTTTATAACAGCTACTTGTTCCCCAAATGGAAGCTCTTTGTGTGTGACTATGGATATTCCCAGACAACAAACCTCTCCTTACCATGGAACAAACTCAGTAAATCCTATACCTTTGACAGTTTTAGTCCAACGTGGAAGGAAAAGAAATAATTCAAATTCTTCAAGACTTTTCATCATATTCTGCTCCCTTGAGGCTATGAATTTCCTGCAATGGTTCTGATATGTGTGTTTTTTCTGGATATAATTCAGTAATTTACTTTTTTAAATTAAAATAATATTTGAAAAATACATATTTTCAGGAAATGAACTAAAATGCAAGGGTCAAGATTGACTATGATAACTCAGAAGGGAAGTATATAGACAGTTAAAAATATTTCTACTTTGTAAGAATCAAAGCAGTATTATTTATGTAGATATATGCTCATCATTTAGAATTTGCAATTCTTTTAAAAATAGGACTTTTACAGTTCTTTGATTATCCTCATTATAGATAAATTTTGCAGCTGATATTTGTGTTCCTTCGGTTATCAGTAACTTTCAAATCAGAATCACCAGCCTAGTTACTTTTTCTAAAGCTGAAAACCCAATATTATGTTTCCCTCTAGACTTCTCCACTGAGAAGGCTGGCAGGCACCTCAAACTTGAGAGGTTAAAACAGGGTTCACTTAATGTTGTATCTTCCATTATTATTTCTGCCCTTGTGTTTTTATCCTGATTAATGGTAATACTATCCATTCAATTACCAAACCATTAACTTAGATGTCATTCTAGAAGTCACTAAGTCCTGCTGATTCTAAATGTGAAATAACTGTAGAATTTATTATCTTTATCCCCATTGACAGCACCCTAGATCAAGCCCTCATCATATCTAGCCAGGACATTATTATAATCTCTCAATTGACTCTAACTCACCATTCAATTTTCTCATCTAAATTTTAAACAGTGATCTCTCTAAAAATCAAGTGTGATTATATTTGAGATATAGGCATGCATGAAGAGCACAAATCACAGTGTTAGCCAAAGAATAATCACTGAATAAATGTTAATCCAATAAAATTTGGTATATTAAGGAGTTCTAATATATCCTCTCAGTGATAAGGCACTATTGGAGGGTTTTTAAAAGATTATCTTCACTCACTCTAGAGGATTATTTAAATTGTTAATGGGAGAAACTGGAGAGGGGAAAACTAGCTCAGAAACTATATTAGGCCAGGAGAGTTCATGATGTGTTTCTTATTTTGACACATACAAAAGATGTAATGGAGACAAAGGGGGTTAGAGAGCTATTTAAGAAGAAGGAAATATTTGAAGATATAATACCTGTTAGATGAAAAAAAAATTACATTTGAAATTTCCTGAGGCAAATTATTTGTATGGTCAATAAAGAAAAAACTGATCAAAGAACCTTATTAATATCTAACAATAGAAAAGGAGAGTAATAATGATAATATATATTTATTGAATGATCATTATTTTAAAAATACTTTGAAAATTTATTTACATGTACTATCTTCTGTACAAAGGAAACGGTATGATTTTCTTCATTTTTGTTTTAAGCTGGGAAATTTTAAATACATTTAATAGGTAGGAGAAACAATAGTAGAGAAGGAGAAGTCAATAGGGGTTAGAAGCGCCGATGAAAGGAATCAGAGAGAAGGTAGACAAGTTAGCCATGCATAGTAAAGTGGTGGGGAGGGGCAATCCTGAATCCTATTACTGCAACCCAGAGTAGAAGGTCATGTGGGGATGGGGATACATTTATGTTTTATGACTCTTTTCTCTGTGAGTAGGAGGTGATGTCAAAGTTAGTGCCATGTTTTGTTTCTTAAATAAGCTTGAATGGTTACCTTCTTGGCTTTCTAAATATAACCAAATAGGATCGGTCCTTGGTTCCTCAACTATGGGAGAAAGAAGACAGTGGTCAGTGTAAGATATGCATGAACCTGTTCTTCCCAACCACTTTGTCTACCGCCAGTAAACAGACACCAACTTTCTACATTAGTTTATTCAGTATCCATTGGTTAAATGTTTATGTTACTTAATCTAACACATGCTTTCATTTGTTTGACTTATGAAGACAAAGAAATAACTTTTGATGAATTCAATATCCAGAATAAAATGACTGACATAGCAAACATATTAAATAGCTGCTTCTATAATTGATAACATATAAAGTTGCTATGGATCATGGGTAGATAGCAATGTTGAGATCTACTGGACTATGGAAATTTTGAATGTTAGAAATAAAAGGAGTTTCAACCCCGTGGTGAGGCAGAGATGAATCTTAAAGTTAAAAAAAGTTAATGGGTTATATAAGCCAAAGTTTTCCCTTTCTTGGTCTCAACATACAACTGAAACACCACAGGAAAGCTAAATCTATGAGGACTCCAAATATATTAATGTCCGTAAGGTTAATGATCCAAATCCCAGAGTAAAACGATGTAGCACATTGTAATTTTCTGGACTTCAGAGATAGGTCACAACATGAAACTAATAATCATAGCTTCAGCCCAGGTTCTGGGAAATATGCCTGGGTGGTAAATTTCTCTCTAAGTACTACACCAGGAAATATCAAATGAGATTTCAAAAAGAAAATGTTGCAAGGTAATAAAAATGTTTTATGATGGATCACTAGTATTAAATATAAGACACTCAACATTCAGGAAACTATTCTGCAGAGACCTGATTTAATTTTTCAAAACAATTTTTTTAGGTGATGCTCTTTGGGTTGGCAAACGCCCAGCTATTGGAACATTTGATGTCTCTGCTGTTTGAGAAAGGTAGGATGCAAACATGCAAATGCTTACCTTTATGTTTTCTAAAAGCAAACGAGAGCACTGATCAACTTAATAACACTGGTGCATAAAGCTTGAAATTTTCTCTGATGGCTCCATGCTGCTAATAAATAGGTGGGTTTTGACCTTGCTGTATATCATGCATCAGGGAAATTGTGGAATATCAGAGTCAGGAAATCTGTCACTCAGGATTCTAAAGAACTTCTAAACCACCAGCATTATGTATGGCCTTTGCTAAAAACTAGTCAGCTTTTAGTTACTGACCTAAAACAAGTAGCGACATTGACCCAGTGGAGCAGATATTAAATCAGCTCTCTAAAACTCAGTACCAGCTGCTTCTCTTACCAGCTAATTTGCTTGTAAAATCATTTCCATTATGTCAATACACTATGAGACTCAAAAAATGGTAGCTACTATTTTCAGGATTAAAATTAGTGTGGTAGTAGTGTATTGAAAATTAAAAAAAATTCTTGGTTTTCATACTCTTCTAGACACAATCTGATAGGAGACAGAATTATTGCCCAGTAAAAATTTAACTAAAATTTTCACTTATCTTCTCCTTTTAAATTGATAAATATAGTTTGCACTTCATTAGGCATCATTGGCTATGCTTGTTGGTTGTTTTTAACTGTGATTAGTTTCAATTAAAGAAGAATAAACAGTTGAAACAGTTGTGAAAATTTTAGAAATAATGCTCTTGCTTCCATATTGTAATGCATATAAAATAACTTGCCTGGCTGGCATGGCTCAGTGGTTGGGCATCGGCTTAGGAAGCAGGAGGTTATGGTTTGATTCCCCATCAGGGCATGTGACTGGGTTATAGGCTTGATCCACAGTGTGGGGCATGCAGGAGGCAGCTAATCAATGGTTCCTTCTCATCATTGATGTTTCTATCTCTCTCCCCAACTCCATTCCACTCTGAAATCAATAAAAATACGCCTTAAAAACTAACTTTTAGCATTTTAATGATTATATTTGGGATTCAAACCTGTGGATAAGAGAACAGATAAGGGTACATCCAAACAAGAGCTCTGAAGAATGTTCTCATATAGTTCTGAAGGCAAAAATACAATGTTACCTAAACATGTTGAAGGATGCTAATAGATCTTTATACTTCTAGACCAGTGGTCAGCAAACGGCAGCTTGCGAGCCGTTTGCAGCTCTGTTGACTAATGAGTTTGCCAACCACTGTTCTAGACCCAACAAAGAACATTCCTGTCACCATAATTTACTGTCTAGTGGTGGATACTTTCAAATATCTCCATTAGAAACAGAGTAATCATTATTACTAGTAAAATCCGGGAAATGGGTGTTGTGATGGGCTTAATGTAGGAGAAGTAGAGACTTGATTCAAGTAGAGGATGGCATGTAGGCAAAGTAGGAAATGCACAGAAGTTAGCGGGAGGTGGGAGGATGCTCTGGTAGTTCTGGCCTGGGCAGAGAGCATAGAATGATTTAGTAGATCAAGAAAGTGATGCTGGCCCTGCTGGACAACTCAGTTGGTAGAGCATCATCTTTGATACATCAAAATGGTAGGATCGATCCCTGGTCAGGACTCATAGAACAATCAACCAATGAATGCATAAAACAGTGGAACAACAAATTGATATTTCGCTCTCTTTCTCTCTCTCTTCTTTTCTTTTTTTAAAATCAATAAAAAATGTAAAAAGAACGAGTGATGCTGGCTCTCACTCTAGATTAGATCTGAGGGTAGAAGACAAGGGCATTGAAGAGATGGTGATGAAGAGGAGGCCAGAGGTCAGATCTTCTAAACCACCTTATGGAGTTTAGAATTTACACTGTGGGAAACCTGTTTTCAGCAAGGAGATGATGTTATCTCCAATAGCTCAGTGGTTTATCTCGGGGTTCTAGTGTATCTTACAAAATAGTGATGCCAGTTAACATTTGATTTACTTTATATGAACCAGAAAAATCTTTTTTTCTATAATAATGTCATAATGGGAGATTTGTTTCCTATAAAACCAGAAAAGAATTTAACTATCAGATAAAAGCTTTGAACTATCACATTTTTTTTCTTTCTGTCTCACAAACCTACTTTGTAACATTATTAAAATTTGTTGAAAGCACTTAGTAGCTTAGAATACAATCTATTTTTAATCTTTGTCTCAAGTACACATTACAATAGCTGTGAGAAAATTACAATAGCCTTACGTTCATAACACAGAATTTACATTCAGCTGAGAATGGCTAAAGAACAATGCTCCTCTAAAAAAGGTATCAAGTCCAGTGTCCTAAAGTTTGAGCTCTGTCTAGTATTTCTTCATTAGGTCACAATAGGTCGGATAGCAGGGAAGAAAGCTTTATGATTGAGCACATGAGGGGCAGGCACCGGGACTCCTGGTGTGGATACAAAGATGAAAAAGCCTGACTTCTCCTCAAACAGCTTTGTACTTTGAGAACAGAACCATGAGTAAGTAAGTAAATGATAGATGTGGATGCTATGAAAGGGTAAAGATGGAGTGGAGGAACAAAAAAGGGAGCTCCCATTCTTTCTGGAGGTTTTCCAGTGATAGGAATTGGAACATCAAAAATGCTCCTTCCATAGGGCCTGTGGAGGATCATGGGAAAAACAGGAGATACTAAGTGGGAAAACCCAGGTTCCTAGATCTCCTTAAGTCATCATTTCACTTTTGCGTCTTTCACCTGGAGAAAGTTGTAGGTTCTAGGTGCTTTGGCTTCTTCCGCTATACAATATCTGTGTCAGTGAAGACTTTCCAATGAGGTCTCAGGGCTTTGTAGACAACCATGGGGGAGGGGCTCAGGGGATAAGACTCTAAACCTGATTCAATCAGATAACTTCCACTCGTGTCTCTTTCACTGGCTGGCATTTATACCCTTCAGAAATATTTCTGCTTTTAAAAACAAACGTGTGATCATCATTAGAAATCATCGGCCAGTTATTGTCTTCCAGGTCTAAGATTCTGAGATACCAGGTTTTTCGTTTGATTGCAACTTTCTTCTTAGTTTTTTCTTCTTTTTTATTCTGAGCACCCTTTGAGATTCTGGTAGCAACAGAGCCTCCCCTGTAAGATGTGCCTTCCACTTTCCTGGCATGAAAAGTAAGAAATGGCTATAAGAAATAAATTTGACAGGAGCTTATCCTATTTCCCATGACCAAAAAGAAATTTCTTAAGTTCTAGACATTCCAGGGAAAATGATTGCAGGCAGAAATGAAATGTATTGCCTTGGATAGAATAATCGCAATTACCTGAGAGTATAATATGTCAGGTTTTGTGACACCTTTCACTTCTTTTTCTCTCTCTATGTGTATGTGATTACCCACCTTCTGATCATTTCACTGCTCATTAACATTTTCATAAAAATATAGGCCATGGAGGAAGCAGTTGTATAACCAATACATTTAATGTCATTTATTACCAACAAATTTTCCTGAAAGTTAGAATGGGAAAAAGAAGTTGAAAGTAATAGCTAATGGAACTTGGGGGTTATTTATCCGTTTCATTCATTGGTGCCTTGCTAGTAGTCAGTGAACTTAGCATGGATAATTGAGAGTCTGCCATCAAATAAGCATCCTTGAAATTAGAGTTTTACATATAAATGATTGTAAAGTCAAATCATACACACACTGCTAACTTGTAGTTATGACAAATGGGTTCAAAGATATTTTTACTTATTCAGGAATATATCACATCCTTCTAGTCAGCCACCATTTATTTAGTTGCTAAGCGATTGGGGGTTGAAGACACATAAAGCAGGAGAAATACTATCTTGCCTTAAGAATATTAAAAAGAAATGAAGAAAAGAAAGAGGAAGATAGAGGGAGTAGATATGGTCATGTGACTAAAGTCTAGAATGATGGAAGCTCTTAACTTAGTAACAGTCCTGCTTGTTTGAAGGATTAATTGATAACTGAAAGTAGGCTCCGTAAGGAATAAAACAGAGCTTAACAATTATTACTTCAAAGTTTTGGTATTCCAGTTAAACAAGATAAAAATATTTTGCTATACTAAGGAACTTTCAGGTTTTCTTTGTTTCTATTTTAATTTATTGTCTGTTGATAATCACACCAATGTGCATTTGATAGCCTTCCCTCACTTCCCCTTTCTTTCTTCATGTGGGTGAGTATGTGTGTGCTCAGGGTTGTTTGTTTGTTTTCCAGAAGCCATGTAAGACGGCTGTATTTCTCAGATATCCCCATCTAATTCCTTCAGGGTTTCTTAAAACAGCTCTCAGCCAATTGTTATATTACAACCTTAAAGTTATATGTTCACTTTTCTCAGCGAAATACCAAATGATCTTTAGTGACATTACTTTTTATCACGGATCTGTTACTTAGAGATGGGACAAAAAAGCTACTGAAGTAATTACATCTCTGTTACTTACTTTTCCTTATTCAATTGTGGTTTGCAAAGTTCCAATTGTCCGTAGGAGAGCATGGGGGCAGGGTGGCTACGTAGAGAAATACAAGAAACCTGTAGGGTTGACCGTAGTCAGCATCCCTCAGATACAGACCAAAGAATCCATCTCTCCCCATGAATTGCCTCTGCTCTTGCCTGCAAGAGAAACATGTAGTTTTATTGTACGCCCTGTTCCGCTGATCCTTGTGTTCCTGCTTTATATCTCCTGGATCAAAGCTCCCTTTGGCACTGTTCTGAATCATTTCCGGGGTCTTTTACCTTCCAACAGCTGAAATTTAAAATTGCTATTTGGAAACTCAAATTCCATTCTCTGTCATCTCTATATTTTACATATGTTTACTACAAAGGGACTGGAAATTGTTATACAATACAAACAATACTTTGCAGGGATTTTCAGTCTTCCATTTTCACCCTTGTTTTTATAAGAAATTTAGCCAACATTTTCTGGTGCTGTTGCCTACAAGAGCAAAATAACAGTCCATTAAAGGATCACTGTCTTTTGAAAACTAGGTTTTGCACTGATGAAAAATACCACATAACATCACAGTGATTTCCTGTACTCTTTGACTCGTGCTTCTCACTACAATAGAGAAGCAAAATTATATTATCTTCCAAGGTAAGCCTGTAGAGCTGTGAAGAGCATCCTCTTTTTAGACAAATGTGAGCATAATAGAGGGGCACTGCCTTCCTTATAATCATAATAAATTGTTATTATATGTCCCTTTACCTAAGACATTATTAAAAATTAGTACTTGTATTAGAGAAAATAGTTACAAAAAAGCTGTTGGCCCTTGCTGGTTTGGCTCAGTGGATTGAGTGTTGGCCTGTGCACTGAAGGGTCCTGGTTCAATTCCGGTCAAGGGCACATACCTCAGCTGCAAGCACAATGCCTGGCCTTGGTCAGGGAGTGTGCAGGAGACAACTAATTGATGTGTCTCTCTCACATTTTTGTTTCTCTGTCTCTTCACCTCCCTTTCACTCTCTCTAAAAAATTCAATGGAAAAATATCCTCAGGTGAGGATTAACAAACAAAGAAAAAAATGTAGAAATATGTAAGCACTATGTGCTCATCATAGCATGCAATGATCTTCCTATGTGCTTTGTCATTGCACCATTCATTTTCCTAAAGAGTTTCCAGAAAAATTATTAGTACTTAGAAGGCATAAGGCCATGATATTAAATCCATTCACTTATTTTGTCATCTTTTTCTTTAACAAATAATAGCTAACTTTTATTGAACATTCAGTCATTGTTAAGAACTTTATCTGCTACCTACAAGATGCATGACTTGGAAGAGAAGACTTTATCACTCTATGCAAGTTATCTCATTGTTAAATCTAGGAGAGTAAAGAGTCTTTTCCTCATAGTTTATAGGATTCTTGCAATGATTAAATTATGCATTATGCTGGTACTTAGCAAGTGCAAGGAAATATTATATTATAAATAAACTCACTTAATTAGATTTAAAGACCTACAATTCAATTATTGTCCTCATCCATGCATCTCATTTCCATATGCAGATATTAAAGCTCAGAGAATTTATTACCTTACTCAGAACCTTCCAGCAGGAAAGCAGTGGGGTTAGGATTTGATTCCCGCTTGGTTTGCTGATAAACTACTGATTCCACTGATATCCTGTCTTTCATTTCCGAGCAGCTACTATGCAGAAGTGCTTCCCAGGATTTAAAAATTCAGTGGGGGGAGTCAGGATTGACAGGCGGCCAAAATGGTTCACATACTTACTCCATCGCTTATAGTGGGGCCTTTGTGAGTAATTCCATTCAGCTTTAATTTATTTGTGAGACAACAGAGATTGTAATAACTACCTTCCAATAGTGAGACTGCTGTGTATATTTCATGACTAAGAATATGTTGTGTGGGGCACCTAAAAAGAGTGCCAACATGAAAACGGTAATAGCTATTGGTCGTTAATAAGAAGCCCTCTACTAGGTAGAAAAGAAGTGATGTGTACCAAACGACAGCTCTGACCTCAGGAAGTTTGAACACTACGTATAAAGTCCAGTTTTAGAGTAATTACAGATACACTCTATATAAGTACAAGTTTGATAAATATCATGAAGAAGAAGCATGTGTAACAGAGGAATCAGGCCTAGTGTGTTGGTGCAATGATTAGGGGGGGAAAACATAGTAGGTAAATTAGAAACATGAATATCAGGTTTTTATTAAGGTACAGAACAATAGCTAAAGATAATTTTAGGTTTAAAACTAAGTATAACTTTGCCTTTTCCCCTGAGAAACTTATCAGTGGTGAGTAATGAAAGGATCACCAGTGAAAGGGAGTTCTACCCACTCGTGGCTTATTCTGATCCATTTCCTAGACTCTCAGTTATGTTGACTTACAATAGCAGCTACAGAGATTAGCACTATCTAACCAGACTACATTTGATTTAGGCACAAAAATATTCAAGCTCCTCTTTCGAATATGTAGACACTGATACTTTCCATTCACATCAATATAGTCCTTTAAGCCATCCTTTCTGCTTTTCTCATCATTCAGGTCATAAAGCAAACTTCTTTATAAGTAAAGAAAAGCATTTTTCTTTATACAAAGACAACTACTTCAATTTCACAATTCTAGAATGAATACAAGAATATTGAATTTTTAAAAAGTAGTATTAGTTAACTGTTTAATATTAATGGCAACTAAAACAAAATATTATTGCAATTTTATTCTGAATATTCAGCATGAGTGTTCTCACTAAAATTGAATGTATATAATTTTTAGTAGCTCCATGAATTATATCTGTTCTACTCTGTGCTGGGATTACAGCACAAGCTCTTAAGAAAGGAGCTATGTTATTTGTCACGTTTAAAATTTTAATAAGTGTAATTTAATCAGACTGTGGAATGGAATAAGAAAATATTCTTCCTTGTTTTCTTTGCACATGATTACAGTTGAATGAAAGAGAATATAAATGATTTATAAAGGCTTTATAACTTCAGTAACTGGATTTCTACATCGCTGTAGTAAAGGACGAGAGATAAAAATAACCACATTTACTGGACTATAGAATCTTTTTTTGAGATACTTAGCTTCTCTATTATACTTTTAATGGAATTTTTCTTATAAGTTTTATGTTTTGATTTAAAACTTCCTAATGGTAAAAATAATTAATAATATATAAAATTACATTAAAAATAAAATTGATGCCCAGCTAGTGTTGCTCAGTAATTAGTAGGCATCCATCTATGAATAGTTCCTTTTCTGGTCAGGGCATGTGACAGATTGTGGACTCAGTCCCCAGTAGGGGGCATTCAGGAGGCAGCCAATCAATGATTCTTCCCATTGATGTTTCCTTTTTATATACCTTATATTTACTATACCTTTTTGGCTAACTTAAGTTG
Source organism: Vespertilio murinus (assembly GCA_963924515.1). Taxonomy (NCBI): domain Eukaryota; kingdom Metazoa; phylum Chordata; class Mammalia; order Chiroptera; family Vespertilionidae; genus Vespertilio; species Vespertilio murinus. The sequence continues at coordinate 45,384,114 of OZ004709.1, read as the reverse complement.
AACTTCCAACATTTATTATGATCCTTATTCTTTTAAAAATAAATGCATACTTAGCTATTAATACACATCAGTATAGAGTTTACACATATTTTTGCTGTTTAGTACTTTCAGTTTAAAAAAAAAACTGATCATTTTTTTCTCTAATGACTGAAATTCAGAAGAGCAATTCAATATTTAATGAAATTTATATGAAAAATATTTGTTTTATGTTCAAAACGTTTTTTCTTAAAGATTTACAGCACAAACACACTAAAGTTTGCTGCCTAAATACATTTTGGTCCTCTACCCATATAATACAAAAATATGTATATAATTTCACAGAACGCACTCTTAATAGAGTATAAAATGTTTGTTTTTTTAAAATTACATTGTAATTGCTAACTTTTGCTAATATTATCTTCTAGGCCTCAAAATTTACCTTTTAGGAGATCTATCGCCCATTAGGAGCAGTTACTCCCATTCCTTAGCTGTTCAATAGCAATTTAAGGGTAATTTAAAAGTTACAAAGAAAAATTAAAATAGTAGTCTTCACATTACTCACTATGTATGTTAATTTTCAAAGTAAAAAAAAAATATTTTTCATAGTAACAGTTTCTTTGACAGAAATTCCCAATATAAAATGCATATAAAATATTAATACTAAAAGCTGAAGAAATGGTAATGAGAACTTTTGAGAATTTAAAGCTATTATCGTGATTAATTTACCTTCACCTCTAAGCAATATCAGAATGTACCAAATGTGGACACCACTATCATTCATATTTTGTCCTCATTAAAAGTTAATACTTTGAGTATTAATGTGCTGAATATCCCATATTTCTATTGTGTTATTTTTTGTTAAAGTGTTACATTTTGAAGGTGATTCTGTCTAAATGGAACAGCTTTTTTTATGTAATTAATTTTTATATCCTGACATTTGTGCTAAGAGGAGGTAAAGCTGACCTGCTCTATGGATATATACATTGTGTATGTCTGAGTATTTTAAAGTAATACTATAAAGCAGAATTGTCCTTTATTCCAACAAGGAGATGTATCAAAAAAAAAGATGTAAAATATTATGAAACGGGTCACAAATAGTGGATATATAATTTCATAGAACCTTTTTAGAATGGAAATTGAGCAATGCTATTGTTTTATTCAGATATATATTAACCATGGACTCTGTGTCAGATTCTTTCCCATGTGTTGAACTGAAATAGGACAGAAAGAGATCCCATGTCTTAGGGAACTGATATTGCAGTTTGAGAAGACAGGAAACAAATATTTCCAAGTCAGGAGATGGGTAAGTGCTGATAAGAGGAAGCAGGCTTGTCATTCTGTAAGGAGATATGGTAGAAATTTCAGATTATTCAGCCTGCATAAAAGCTTTGGACTTTGCTCAGGAAGAAATGGGGAGCCAGGGGTGGTTTCAAGCAGAGAAGTCCCATGACATGACTTGAATTTTAGGATTACTCTGGGTTTCCTGTGGGGAAAATTGTTGTAGGCTGGCAACGCTGGAAATCGTTAAACCATTTAGGGAGCTGTGTTTGCTCCCTTCAGAAGCATAAATGCATGAACCCTTGCTGTGTGTTAAATGATAGTCTCCATAAAGACATGTTCCCTAGATTCTGTCAATGTGACCTTGTGTGGAAAAATCATTTTGGCAGATGTAATTAAGTGTGTGATTTTGAGTTGAGAACATTCTGGATTACCCTGATGGACCCTAAATCCTCTGACTAGTGTCCTCAGAAGACACAGGAGAGACACACAGAGGATAAGGCCGTGAGGACATGAGTCAGAGAGAGGAACTGTACAGCCACAAGCCAAGAATGCTAGTGAACACCAGAATCTGGAGGAAGCAAGGAAGGGTCGCCTTAGAGTCTTTGGAGGGACTGAGATACATATAAAACACCATACATATACCAAAAAGGAGTTCTACTAAACAAGAAAACACATTATTGAGACATGCACTAACTTGGATAGAACTCAAGGGTATTTTGCTGAGTCAAACAAACCAAAAAACAAAACAAAACAAAACACCAAAAGGTTATATGCTATCAAATCCCACTTATGCTATTGTTCACCTGCTCAGTACCTTAGCCTGATTATGATTCTCAGGCTCAGAATCCTTTGACATCCGTTTAGGCTTGTGCCAGAACGTCCTTGATAAGAAGTATTGAAATAATCCAGAACTAACAGGATGAGTATGAAAATGAGTGTATTTAGGAGAGCACTCAGCTCATCACGAGCAATGTTCATTTATGCTTTAATCATATATGACTTCTCTGAACATTTTTTTTCTAATTTGGAACATAGGGAAGAATAGCAATTTTTAGATTGAAACTGCTAGTTTCCTAATGTTAAAATGACAGTATATGAATAAGAATACATACAAAGAGGATTCAAATTCTTGAATTTGATATTAAATAACATTAATATATAAAGAAAATAAAGTATATCTGATGTATACAAAGGTCTGGTTCAACTTGTATTTCCAAGGTATGAAACACATTTCACAGTATGTTTTTCAAGAACAGAAATCAAAATATTAAAAGCCAACAAACAAAATTCTACAGTGAATATTGTATCAATAAGTTTAATAATCAATGTGGGCTAAACCAGTAAATGAAGAGGATCTATTAACAAATGTATTAATAAGAAGCATGTTTTTACTTTTATTACAAATAATAGTTTTACTAACCTAAATATATGTGTTAAAAGATTTAAAATTGTTTTTCTATATGCTATTGGCTTAAAATATACCCATTTGAAGAAGTTTTACACACACACACACACACACACACACACGTCAAATATACTAGAAATTTCTAGCATTTCTAATTGATTTTCTCTGAGCATCAAAAATAGACAAAAACCCTCATCCTATCATTGCAGATTATTGTTTCAAGTGTTTAAAATTAATGTTGGGAGACAAATGCAGTTTTCAAAAGACACCCTAGAGTAATTGCATTTTTTTCATTCTTGACTAATTTAAAGTCAGTTTAACCTTTTCAAAGGTGATGATGGCATTTCTAATCTTCAGAGAAAGATTAAAGAAATAAAATTTATCTAATGTAAAAACTTAGCACATATGGCTAAAAATTCTGAAATTTACTCTTTTGTTTTTTACTTCTATCTGCCACATATAGCTATTCTGTTACTGAAGTCGCTAAATTTGCTCTGATGTGGAAGTAATAGAATTACTGTGTGTGTGTGTGTGTGTGTGTGTGTGTGTGTGTGTGTGTGTGTACCCCAAAGCAACTATCAGTCAAACTTTTCAACTTTGGCATATGATACACTGAATATGTCACCATGGATCCATGGCGCCCACCTGGTCAGCAATGGTCTCCTTTTGCTGCCCAGTTGTGTTGATGTATCAACAGGCTGCTGCACACACATCCACACACTTTCACATACACACTCATGCATACAAACTTGTTCTTTTATCTTTGTCTAGATAAGTCGGTCCTTCAAAGCCTAAAAATACAATCAGAAAATTTTATTGTAATTCCACAAAATCTTATCTAATACTTCAAGCCTACACCAAACATTTGTTCCCTGAATGCCTTCATTTCTGTTTAGAACATTACACTCCACATACCATTCAAGAGGAAAAGAACCAGCAAGGATGTGTGGAGCACATGATAGGTGTCATGACCCTCGTACATATGTGACAACTTCATCTCCTCCAACCCTGTGATGTCTTATTAGTTCCATTTTATAAGGGTGCAGAAATCAAACCCAGACACTTATGCCCAGAGACTGAAGCCTAAAACCAGGGGAGAACAGAGCTCAGGTTAAACATCCCTGTGCTAACAGTGACTTGCAGTCATCTGCCTAAATCTGAGAGCTGAGACAACGTCATCTACCTGATAATTAATAAACCTCTTTGACTGTTTGGTCGTGGTTGGTTGGTTTATTATCTGGAATGCTATTTTGAAAAGCAAGTACAATGTACATATTATATTCAATAGACCTACATTCATGTCTGTGATTAACAGAAGCTCAATAAATGATTAAAACAATGGGATTTTAAAAATCCCATAGACATTGAATGGACATCTCACTTGTGGCACACTACGCATTGTTAAGTGCAGACTAATTGTTGAGCAGCATCGTACACCTTCTGCATCACTCCAAGTGGGTTACATGTTATATCTGAAGCTTACCTCACATGAGTAACTTCATATTCCCTCTTTGGTGCCTTTGATTATGCTCATCTCTCTTGTTGAAATTATGCATGTCCTTTACCCCACCCATCTGTAGTTTATAACTGTGGTTTAAAGCCCAGTCTATTCTAGCTCTCTCAGGAGCATCTGTCTGGTCTCCAAATTCTCTCACTATCCATGCAGGCTGGATTTTACTCTACTTCATTTAATTGTGCATTTATCTTAAATCTTTTCTGTTCTGTTTACTTGAGGCACTAAGGTATAATACTAATATACCTTAAAATGAAATAATATTAAATTTTTAAAAATGTGATTTGGGGTTTAACATATTTACATTCTAATTTTAGTCTGCCAATTGATCACTGGCCAAATTAATTTGTCTGATCACAGTTTTTGTACCTTTTACATGCAGGACATGTGTGAGAGAGAGAGAGAGAGAAATACTCAGTGTATGCCACCTGTTTATGAGCCTGGGGTGCATCAGCAGTATAAGCCCTCCCTGGTGTGTCTGGTGAACAGTGTGACTCAGCATGTTTCATAGCACAGGCAGCAGGGACTTTAATTGAATGGAACTTCTCTAAACAATACAAAACTAATTATGGCTAAGTCCTACCAGAGATAACAGTGTTCTGCATATATGAAAGTTTTTTAACAGAATAGACTTGATCCATTGAAAAGTGTTGCAAGTGGGTTGTGGATGGTGTGTATAGATGATATGGAGATCGCCAGAAGTGGGGCCCATTGTGTTTGTAGTATCCCAGCGTACAAAGGGCATATTTAATATATCTGCTCTAGAGAACGATTCATGTCAGAGAGCACCGCGGAGAAAGATTAGAGACATCAAAAAAGGTGGTGAGTATGATACCCTGCCGCCTCCACTGTGAGATTTCCTCACTGAGAAATGGCAGAGAACATCAGTGGACAGATAAAGAATCTCGGGACTGAAGGATCTGCAGGGGCTTAAACACAAACTTTGGGCTAGAAAGTTAAGTCGATAGACAACATTTTGCAAAACCTTGGAAAAGATGATTCTGGTGTCAAGTTGGAGCATTTTTTTCAGGTGCAGAGACCAACAGATATTGAAAATAACTATCTTAGTAATATGTTATCCTACCCCTAAAGGCCGTGGGTGGAACTAGAATATTAGTTAATTTAGACACATTGGAAAAAGAGTAAGACAGAAACATACACTTAGAGAAGTGTCAGAACTTGAATATCAAGACAACAGGTACTTGGCTTAGGTCACATAATTCTTTTAGTTACACTATTTAGAAGTCACCATCAGAAGTGAGGAAAAACTGGCATTTTATACCTTAAATGCATCCAGATAGAAATATTTATGATACACATTTATACCCAAATCAGCTATACAATTAAATGACAATATGTGGGTATCTTATCCAATTATATAAAGTATCCTGGTATTTAGAGTAGACTGTTTTAGATAGTACCATTCAAATAATATTTTTTCTTAAAAATATAATTCAGACTATATCACACTTTGCCTGCAAATGGTTAAGTGGCTATTAAGTAGTTGTTTTATATTTAATGTATATTAATTGTGGCATTTTAGAATATATAAAAAAGACATTTTAAGTTCTTTACAAATGTTGTGTATTTTTTAATCAATCTGTATCTAATTAATGTTGGATTTTAGGAAGTTCACTGTAATTGTTTAGTAAGTAACTTTTTTTTTGTTGTTGTTGTTTTCTCTCTGTTAATATCTAAGATGAAGCTGTGGCCAAGATTTTATAAGATCAATGATAGTGGAATGACTATGCCAGGAATATCACATGGCCTTCCACAAACATGGAGGTTTGTGGAGTACATTCATTCATTCTCCTGAGTGTCTTTATTTATTTATTTATTTATTTATTTATTTATTTATTTGTGGCCCAGTGCGTGAATTTGTGCACCAATTGGGTCCTGTGGCCTGGCCTGCAGAATCGGGCTGAAACTGGCTCTCCAATATCATCCAATGGATCCTGGGTTGCGAGAGGGTGCGGGCTAGGCTGAGAGACCTCACTGCTGCACAATCAGGGCGGGGTTGGGGGAGGCACAAGAGATTAGCCAGCAAGGGTGGGACTGTGGAAGGGCTCCAATTGCCAGTTCAGCCCATCTAGCTCAGTCCCAATCTTTTGGACCCCTGCAGGAAGCTAGCCTACTGTTTGGAGCATTTGCCCCCTGGTGGTCAGTGCACCTCATAGAAAGCAGTTGAGCAACCTTAGCATATCCTTAAGGTATTATGCTTTGATTGGTTGAACTTCTGATCAGACACTTAGCATATTAGGCTTTTATTATATAGAATACAGTTATTGAGTTTCTACTGGGGATTTTGTACAGTGCAGGAGACATGTGTTATAAAGATGAAGAGACATTGGGGGACTTGGAAGGAAAGTGAACAATGGAAATGTACAATTTTCATTTTCAGAGCTAAGTGCTCCATTCATGGCTTCCCAGGAGCCATAATAATAACCTCCCTCTTGCTGCAGAGTCAGAGAAAGCCTAACAGAAACAGGGGCATTTGTGGTTAGGTTCTTGTTTTGGATAAATGAATCTGGATAGCAGAGGTGATTTTAGGCAAAAGTCAAATGCCAGTTGCAAAGGAAGAGATGCATGAGAAATATATCGGAGGAAAATCAAATAGTTCAGAATCAGTGCTAGGGATAGTGATCCCAAAGACAAGAAAAGAAAGGAATGGTGTGATGGAAAAAGTAGAGTGCACATGGTAAAGGGAATTACTTTATACAAGGACTGAGCATAATTAGGCATGGAGTGAAAAGATCCCTTGTGCAAAGAAAGGAGATAGCCTGTGGATAAGAGGTGAGGGTAGAAGAGGGCCATGCATTGGTAAAGTGCTGGAGAAGAGTCGGCCAGTCTGAGAGAACCTCTCTTAAACAGGAGGTGCCTGAGAGCAGTGGGACTCAGTGGAGGATTGTAGGAGGAGAGTCTGGGAAACTGCATCAGGAGAGCAGAAAAGCTGGCTGGTTGGGATGAAATAAGTGCACAGAGGCTCAAAGATATGCTAAAAGTTTGAAAGAGAAAGAAGAGCCTAACTGGTTGCTCAGTGGTTAGAGGTCAGGCCTACAGACCGAAGGGTTCTGGGTTCTATTCTGGTCAAAAGCAGGTACCTCAGTTACAGGCTCAATTCCCAACTGGTTGGGTGGGACAGTGTGGGAGGAGGTAACCAATCAGTGTGTCTCTCCCACATCTCTCTCTCTCTCTCTCTCTCTCTCTCTCTCTCTCCCTTCTCTCCTGTCTCCCCCCCACATCTTCCTCTCTCCCCCTACCTCCTTCCCTTCTTTCTACTCTCTAAAAAATAATGGGAGAAATGTACTTTGGTGATGATTAACAAAAAAACAAAATAAAAAGTAAAATAAGAGGGTGAAAGTATATATTGTGCTTTCTGTAAGTGCAATGAAGCCATTTCTGTGTCACCAATAACAATGGTGTAATAAAATAAAGTGGAAAGGCCATTTTTGGACTGTCAATGGATGAAAGACGATGGTTCTAAATGTGCTAAGTATAGCTATTACTAATCCAAAGATGTGAATTCTAATGCTACCCCCAGATATTTCAGAAGATATTAAAAGTTCTTTATCATCATGAGGTGAAAATTCAATTAATTAGTATACAATGTACAGAATAATACCATAGTATGGATAGCGTTAAGCAGTTGTCAAAGTAAAGTATTTTCATTCAAATCAAGCTGTTCACATTGAAGCTCAGGCTAGAAGAAGAACGATAAAAATCCATTAAACTATGTGAGGGATATTTTCTTTCCCTTTAAAAAGGCCATTTAGAAATGCCTGGAAATTAATAAACCTAGATGACAGGGTTTAGTTAATTGTACATTTTAAAGTTTAAAAAATTAAAATCTCTTGCATTAAATCCATTTTCTAAAAACCTATTTGGTTGGAACAATTACAATTCAACATAGTGTGTGCTTTTTAATTTATTATTTGTAGAACCAATGTTAAATTCAGATATAATCCAATTTTACTACATTTTATTCTCATTTAAGGTGAAGGGAAAAGAATAAACCCTAAAGGTAAAAAAAAAAACAAAGAATTTTGATAAATATATAGCTTTGTCAAAAATTCAGAAATACTAGGTTTTGTGTCATTTAAACTTGCAGTGTTTCCCAAACTTTTGACATATGTGTACCCCTTCTATAATTTTTGTAACGCTGAGTACCCCTCGTCAAAAAAAATGGATGTATTTTAATAAGAATGAAAATATATTTATTTTTTCTTTTTTGGTACATACACAAAATAATAATAAATGAAAAATAAAATTATTCATAATAAAATATAAATAAAAGTTATATTATAAATAATATTTATTTGTACACCGGACTGTCTCACATCTCACAAGACTGTCTTGACTTGACTCATGAGAACGTAGAATTAGATGCAGTTAAGCATGGTGCAGTAAATATCCCCACCAAACTCAGGTGCAACGTGTACCCCCACCAAATTCTTCCTGTACCCCTGGGGGTATGTGTACCACACTTTGGGAAACACTGATTTAAAGCATAAGCTTAAATGTTGAAAGATTATGATGATACCTTTGGAAAATTCAAAGCATAAAAGTTTAAACATTACACATAGGATCATAGAAATTCATATCCAAGATTCTAAGAAAATGATTGTTTTAGCTGTGCAATGAAAGAAATAGGATAAATAAATATTTGACTTACAAAGTTTGATAGGCTAATAGATGAAATCAGAATTTAAATACATTTAATTTTTTTTAGAAATATCTTAATGGTAAATTATCGTTTTTGAAGGTATTTGAGAGACCAGTATTTGCAATTTTTTAAAAATAAACTTCATTGTAAGCTCTCATACATGAAGTACTTTCTACTTTGAAACTCTTTACATAAATGATTATTTCATTCCCCACCAAATGTTAAGAATTTTACACAGAACCCTGAAAATAAATGTTTTACTAATGATTTCATTTCTATAAATATAAATTGGCCCTAATTGGTTTGGCTCAGTGAATAGAGCATCAGCCTGCAAAACTCAAGGGTCCCAGGTTCTATTCCAGTCAAGGGCATGTACCTTGATTGCAGGCACACTCCCAGTAGGGGGTGTGCAGGAGACAGTTGATTGATGTTTCTCTCTCATTTTTGTTTCTCTCTCCCTCTCCCCTCTCCCTTCCTCTCTGTAAAAAATCAATAAAATATATTTAAAAAATAAAAATATAAATTGAATTGTATAGATTCTTTCCCCAGAACATTTTTTATTTGTGTTTTTGTTCTTTTTTGGCATGCATTTGCCATCCAAGTTTCTTTACATTTATCATTTTCCTCTTTAAGTTAAATAAAGAAAAAAATATAAATTTTCAATTAGCTGGAGATCCCATTAATTGTGTTCCATTAATCAAAGTTTTGCCATCCTTCAGAATTTGAATGTTTAAAAGGCATTAGAGATAAAAAGGATGAGATAATTTTCCTATGTTTTATCCTAAAGATGAACAGAAACAATTATATAGAAAAAAAACTACACCATCCTCACTTGTGCTCTTTTATCCCCAATTGGATGAAGATGAAATAGGTTCTATACATTTGGATGAACAATGAATAAAATCACTTTGGATAACTATGTTGGTTTTCCATTGCTGCCGCAATAAATTACCACAAAGGAGTGGCTTAAAACAACACAAATGCATTATCTTACAGTTCTGTTTGTCAGAACTCCACCAGGGGCCTCACTGTCAGCAGGGCCATATTCCTTCCCAGAAACTGTAGGGGAGAATCTGATTTCTTGCCTTTTGCAGTTTCCAGAGGCCACCCACCTTTATTGCTTCATGTCTTCCTTCCTCTTCCATTTCCGAAGCCAGCCTTGGCAGCCCTTCCCTGTAATCCCAACCCTCTAATCGTCTGTTCTTTCGCCTCCTTCCTGGTAAAGACTCTCATTTCCACGGGGACAACTCAGATAATTCAAGATAGTCTCCCTGATTTACTTAACCTGCAACCTTAATTCCTCTTTGCCATGTATAATGTGGCATATTTTCAGGTTCTGGAGACTAGGACGTCGACATTTTCGAAGGTGATTATTATGATTAATCGTGATGAACAACTCTAATGTCACATGGAAAGGGCTAGGCAGCACAGTCTAAAAGAGCATCCTGAAATGACAAAAAAAATGTTCAGTATCTATGATGTCCAATGTGGTGGGTAAGATTTGTGTCTGCAGTTACAGGAGATGATTTATGATAGGTTATTTTAAAAGCCTTTTAAAAATAACCTACCATATTCTGGTGTCACTAGTTTTCCATTAATTGAAACTCTTCCATTGAAACTTCTTTGACCATCCCCTATACCTTGACCTCCATTTGTCAACAAGTGCCCTTTGTTCTCTGTTTTTAAATTCATGCACTTTAAATTGTTGATGAAAATTTGAATATTACTTGAGGGTATTTTAATGGGAATTCAAGTCCAAAAAGAATAGTATATTATAGAAATTGCAAAATCACTCTGCGGATTGAAGAGATGGTGGTGAGATGCAGCAGTACAATTCTAGTCATTCTGAAAAGACCTCATTTTTGAGACAAACTTCCTGCATATTTCCCTATATATTTAAAGCTGATTTTTGTAATATACTGTTAAGAAATTATGCTTGCCTACAACCTAAGCACTGGCTAAGAAACATTATTATTTGCTTGGTAAATAAACTATTAAATGTAGTATAGTCATTACAAGATGAAGCTATTGCAGGATCATACTATGATCATAAATTACCCAATTGCTAGAATTCACTGTGTGCACATTTATTAATGTACTGGCACATGCAGAAATATGGTTACTAAACTTTTAAAAGGTTATGATAAAAACATTATATAAATAAAATTAAAAGTCAAAATAATTATTTTGCTTATGGTTGACCTTAAACTTAATAGTTGTTTAAAAAATTACTTACTACAAGACTAACATCATTCATAATACAGTACCGGTAATATAATGCAGGTCATATATGTAAATTAAAATGTTTTATCATACATACTAGAGGCACAGAGGCACAGTGTCCCTCAGCCCAGCCTACACTCCAATCTGGGACCCCTTGGGGAATGTCCACCTGCTGGTTTAGGCCCGATCCCTGTGGGATCGATCCTAAACTGACAGTCAGACATCCCTCTCATAATCCGGGACTGCTGGTTCCCAATAGCTTGCCTGCCTGCCTGCCTTCCTGATTGCCCCATATCACTTCTGCCTGCCAGCCTGATCACATCTAACCACTCCCCTACTATTGATTGACATCTAACTGCTTCCCTGCTGGCCTGGTCATCCCCAACTGCCCTCCCCTGCAAGCCTGGTTCCCCCCAACTGCCTTCCTGGCTAGCCTAGTCATCCCTAACTGCACTCCCCTGCAGGCCTGGTAACCCCTAATTGCCCTCCCCTGCAAGCCTGAATGCCCATAACTGCCCTTCCCTGCTGACCTGGTCACCCCTAACTGCTCTCCCCTGCTGGATTGCTCACAACTGCCCTCCTCTGCCAACCATATTGTGGTGGCCATCTTATAACAACATGGGGGTGGCCATCTTGTACTGGGGTTTGACAGACAATTTATATATTACCTCTTTATTATATAGGCTAGAAGAGCAAAATAAAATAAATGAAAATAATTTTAAATGTATTTAATTTAACACCATGTACCTTAAATATTATCATTTCAGCCTATAATCAATATAATAAATAGTAGGTCTACATGATAAATTAGAAATTTTATGTAATATTGATAGTACCTGTCAATGCACACTGGCCATAATTCAAGCCCTCAATAGAGATAAATGTCTTGTGGCTATCATATGAATAGTTCAGCATTAAACAAATGAAGGATGCAATGATGAAAATTAAAATGCTCTGACCTCAAGTAGTTTGCTATCTAATGGTAAATTATGTACCTACATAATTAAGACATAAAATGTAATATGTTAAGATAAAAATAAAAATATATGTAAAAATAGAATTGAAGAGTGAAATTCCAATTAAAATTATTATGAGTGGTTTATAACTTTCAGTACTGAAAATCATAGCACAAAATTAATTTTTCTCTACAATAAAAGTTTCACATGTTCTTTTAAAATGAGGTCAAAAGTGATCATATTCAATAAACAAAAAGAGACAGGTTGGTGAAATGAGACTATGTAGTGAGTTACAAGTCTCTTATTCTTAGCTTGTGGATATACTAGCATTGTGATCTCAGGTGAATTTAATACTCTCTTCTCTATAGGACAAAGTTATTAGATAACGTGCAAAGAGTTCTTATTGAGTGACATTAGAACATCACACAGTGTAGTACCTGTCACAAAGTGGGCATTGAGTAAATGTTAGTTTTCTTCTATTATTTCAATATATAAATACATTTTAAAAAGTCATTTACATAATGTTTGTTTTATTCCTACACTCTAATTTAGTGATTCTCAACTGGGGCAGTTTTGCCCCCTCGTAGACTTTTGGAAATGTATGGAAACTATATTGGTGCAGGGGCCTGATGTGGCAGGATCTCCCTTTTCCGTGTCCTGCACGGAAGGAGAGATGAACGAACCGGTTCTAAGGGGAGGCAGCCAGGGATTGAGAAATATTAGATATAAAGAGAGAAGACACAGAGATAGATTTTAAGCTGGGAGCTGGGAGGGCCGCTGACCTCCCCTGCTGGAGAGGCAGACTGACGACCTCCTGAGCCACACAGCACATCTATTTATACTCCAATCTAACAAGGGGGTCTCACAGAAAAACAAGGAGCCTCGGTGGGCCCAGGTCCCACCCACTCCTTCCTCCTGGACAAACACAAGCCAGGAACTAAGAACATCTCTGCACTCCCAGAGCGGGAGTGCAACTGACATGATTCTGCCAATATCCCGGGCCCAGTCAGCAACAATCTAAAGAATGTCCAGGTGTCTTCCCATTTGGCCCTCTACATATTGGTTGTCACAGCTGTAGAGATACACCTGGCATCTAATGGATAGGGGATAGAGATAGTACTAAATACCCCATGATGTGCAGGACAGTCCGATTCCCCTCCCCAAATATTCACCCACACACAAAGAATTATTTAGAACCAAATGCCAAAGGGATTGAGATTGAGACACTGCTATAATTTATTAAGCAAATCAATACCTAAATGCATAATAACATATATCAAATTCTCCATTTCACACTCTTGAAATGGGAAAATTGTCCTGGAACACAAGGTGTTCCTATGGGCAGGATGGCTCTTGGGCTCTTGTTCCATGGAGTCAAAGAATGAAACCATGGATAAAAGGTGGTATAGTAAAAGGTGGAAATTTATTGAGAAACAAGCACAGATTTCCATGAGGGAAGGGGGGGGGGAGAGTCCCACTAAGTCTCTTTTTTTCCATGGTTTATAAAGGCTGCAATTTTTTTGTGCCTTGATATCCCATCTGATTGGTCACTATCCCCTCTAATTTGGTCACTATAGTAACTTCAGAGCTTAAATCTCACTTGAGGTATGTGAGGTTCCCTCCTTTTTCTACCTTTTTGTTTTCTTATTCCCTTTGAGTTTTCTTCTTTCATCTCTGAATGAGGGGATTCCTTCCCTTTATTCTATAAATGTATACCTTCTGCAGCTCCTGAATCCCTTATTCTCTGGAAATGTGCCTTCTGCTATCCCTAGCTCCCTTATTCTATGGAAATGTACCTTCTGCTATTCCCAGCTCCCTTTTTCTATGGAAATGTGCCCTTTGCAGCTCTGTAGCCACGTGTTTTTTCCATGGATCCCTTAATTCCTGACATTTCTTAAACCTTCCTATTTCAACCCCAAAAACTCCTTTCACTAATCTGCTGCCGCTCTTCTTTCACATTTATCTTCATTTACAGTGTCCAATTTTAGCTCTCATGTCTTTCCTTCATATATTTGTACAGTGGTCTCTTGTGGGCTTGGGTCAATATTGTTTTCCTCTATAGTACTGATTTGAAAGAGTTATTAATAACTTATTATTTTGTTTAAAGTTTTTTTCACATAAGATAATTATCTTTATCTTTAGTCATAAGCATTTTTATAAACTATTTCTTACACTTTTCCAGAAGAGGGAATGCAAAATTCAAAAATAAAAATATTAAATGATGGAATATCTCTCTCATGACCAAATGAAGGAAGATTTTGTGCAACCAAGTTTAATGATCCATTTCAGTTTTAGCAGCAACATCAGTAATATTCAGTGTTTTAAATGCTTTCTTTTACACAGTTTTATTCCTTACTTCCATTAACAGTAAGCTGAGGAAAATGTCTAGTTGGTGCTTCTAGGGATTACCTCTTCCAATATGAGTTAGATCATCTCCCTATCAAGAAACTAGAGATAAATACTGTGCACTAACAAATGTTTAACATTCTTGAAAGTTTACTTAATTGCTCAATAGCACATAGACCCTTATTTTAAATTAACTTATGTAATCAATTTCAAAGCATTATCAATTGTTAAAATTGTGTCCATTTCTATTTATTTTTACAGCTCTATAGAAGCACTAGTGACTTGCTTCTATAAAAACCTGATTCAATTTAGCTTTTTCATGGTCATGAAGGCAAACCTAATTAAACACTTCAGAATGCCAACGTTTTCTCTGTGATGTGTCAAATAAAAATTGCACAGAACCATTAAATTCAGACACTTGTGGACAAAATAAAAGCTCTTTGTTATTTACCAAATGAGGTTTAATTGTTATTCAACAATGACTAGCAGATATACTGCCCAAGCTTCCTTTTATTTCTTGACTAAGAGCTTTAAAAATAAGTGTGTGCTGACTCTTATGGAAACACAAAAACTAAGATGTCTCTGGAGTAAATTATACTTAAACTTATTAATCAAAGTCAATTATTTTGAATCCATTAGTTCAATGTTTCCCACTTATCATATAGATAGCAAAGAAGTACCATATTGGGGCCTCTTGTAATTTTTTCTCTCCTACCAAAACATTAACTCACATTTAAAGAAACACATTCTAGAAACTACTAACCCAGGAATGCAAAGAAAACAAACTACATAATTAGAAAATATATTAGAATATGGCATTTCAGAGCACATTTATTAGATTGAATTATTTTATATAAGTTTTTATCTGAAGATGAAGTTGCACATTTTATGCACTTTGATTCCCAAAACTATCCCTTCACCTCTTTCATACAATCTATAGTGCAAATAAAATGAATATTAAGATATAGTCAACAGTGTAAGGTGCTCTATTGTGTCTTTTTTCCATGACCATATTAAATGTATAAGTAATGAAAAAACAATTGAAATGTATAAGTCAAAGATCTCTAATTTCTAATTTTAAAGCAAGAATTGCTAATATTACATTATATATATATATATATATATATATATATATATATATATATATATATATATATATATAAAGAACTAGATATACAATACAATAATTTATATTCTTTAAGAAAAAAAAAGCAGTTAATTTTTAAGATTCACTTGATAATTAGAAGAAATGTCTGGGTTGTGGTCCAAGCTCTTCCCGTATATGTGTGACTTTGAGCTGTTTCCACTTTCTAGAACATCTCTTAAATCACATTTAATTGCAAATTTTATTATTCTCCAGAGATTCAATATAACAATTCTAACAATGCTATGTCTATATCTATTCATTCTGAGTGGGTTAATGAAACAAAATGTCAGGCCTAAGTGATAATATTAATGTAAAAGCAACAATCAAATGCATTGATCTCTTCAATTTTCTACAAATGGAGAATCACAAGACCCTACTCATTCATTACATTCTCTAATCATGTCATTGGCTTTCATGTGGTATTAAAGAGATATGAACTAACTAGAGGCCTGGTACACAAATATGTGCACCAGTGGGGTCCCTCTGCCTGGCCTACAGGATCAGGCTGGAACTGGCTCTTCAACATTCCCCAAGGGATCCTGGATTGCAAGAGGGTGTAGGCCAGGATGAAGGGCCCAGACTGGTGCCCAATCAGGGCCGGGGAGGGACACAAGTGGTTGGCCAGCTGGGGAGGGATTGTGAGAGGGCTACAGGGTGTGTCCAGCCCATCTTACTCAGGTCTAATCGGCTAGACACCAGCAGCAAACTAAACTACCAGTAGGAGCTCTGCCCCCTGGAGGTCAGTGCACATCATAGCCACTGGTAGACCGGTCAACTGTTTGCCCCCTAATGGTCAGCGCAGATCATAGGGAGAAGTTGAGCAGAGTTAGCATATCATTAGCATATTATACATTGATTGGTTGAAAGGCCAACCAGTCAACTGGACACTTAGCATATTAGGCTTTTATTATATAGGGTAGTTCACTAAAACAGTTTCTCTCTGTCTGTAGTCTGGATCTGCTAGAAATCCTCTTTCCCTTTCTCTACTTTCAGAAATGCAATCCTACCTTCAAAGGTGAAAAAGTAGGAAAACATGACTTTTTTTGTATCATAGAAAACATGACATCAAAAGTAGAAATCTCACTTTTATATTAAATTGATTTCATTTAATTGTTGTTATAGTGGATCAACCAAAGTTAAATTTTTTATCTTTCTGATATTATATCATTGAAATCACCTTCTTGTTATTGGAAAGAGAAGGTAGAAGATGTGCTTTTATTTATTTATTTATTTATTTATTTATTTATTGAGGTTCTAAAATAATTTTTCCTCTTTTTGCTTCTTGTTTGGCTATATAATTAAGAACAACTCACCATTCAGACTAAAAATTTGACCCTGCACTAGCATAAATGGAATATTTTATGTATTAAATTTTCTTTCACTCATTGTAAAAAATAAAAAGAAAAGAAAAACTAAGCAAAAACAGGCTATTGCATTAGGGTCTTACTAATATAAATATAACCTTCTATGTCAAAGTTTGTGATACATTTTACAGATAAGTCATAAAGAATGGCCTTTGTGGGAAATAATTATTGTTAAAAACTAATTATCGTTGATCTCTTCGTATATATTTTCATTTCATAAGACCTCTCTGAGTTTTCCTGCGAAATGTTCAGCTTTCATGTCCCAAACTGAAAACAAAACAAACAAAACAAGACAAGACAAATTTTTGAAGTGGACATCATAACTTGCTACCTCAAGTTTAAAAACAAAAGTTTAAAAGTAAAGTTGAAAGTAATCAGTTGAAATTGTTTCTGACAGTTCTTAAACTCAATGAAATCACAGACCACCAATGAAATCTCCTATGGGTTCCTTTTTTTTCTTCTTCTTTTCACCTTCATTATTATTAACCAAAGTCAGTTATTCACACCTAATATATTCTTGGTACCCCACAGAGAATACAGAGATAAATACTGTGAGGCATGTTTTCCAAAGAAGAATGCTCACAATTAAAATTGAATATAGGAAGCAATACAATGATATAGATTGAGTAATCCAATCAACAAATCATATGTTTAGCACTTAGTATTTGGCATTTAGTATAGTTACTTTTATAAGTGTTTTATATTTGTTCCCACTTAGATATTCCCTTGACAGTAAGAATTGCATCATTTATTGCCATGTGATCTTGAGAATGTTTTCAATCTCTGTTTATTTTTTGGCAACTGTAAAATCAAAATAATAAAACAGTTACCTCCTCCGGTAAAAGCGACAATAAAGTAACTACTTAGAACTCAGACCAGAACTTATAAGGAGATAGTAGGAGTTATGGAATTATCGTTGTGTCTATAAATCCAGAATCATGTATCAGGCCTTATGCCTTACAGGTATTTCATAAATTTTGTTGAATAAATAACCATAGACAGTTTAAAAGTAGAGAGGTATTAAAATGGTATCAAGTGTGCTTAATTAGACTTATCTGGGTTTGAGCTTAAGTTCTATAAACTGAAGTTCAGTAACCCATAAAGAAGTTTTTGTTTGTTTATAGGATCCTAACTGCTTTTATTTTATTTTCAAAACGAGGAATATCTTAAAACCTACTGCAGGGGTTTGGTGAAAATTTAGATAATTTTATGAATTACAAAAGTTTTGCATAATTTCTAATACAAAATGTGGTACTCAATAAATGTCAGGAAATATTATAATGATTTTTATCAGATTTCACAAGAATTTGATCAAGTATAGTGAAGAAACAATATGGTTCTGTTTATTTTTGTTATTGTTCTTTATTTTTCTTGCGATTTGTGGTTTTCGCTTTATGTTTTTTGGTGTTTTTTTTTTTTAATGTTTCCAGTGAATGGTGCTCTATTTTTGTTGCCAGGAGAGACTCAATGACACCTGAGCAAAACTGGGACGTATTGGAGATCTGTGAAGCATTCTCTCCTGATGGGCCCTCTCCTGATTGTCCCCTTTCTTCTGCTTTAATAGCCCAGGTGCCCAGGTACCAGTAGGGCTCTGAATCCTGTCCCATCCTTGTTTATTTATTTCTATCCCAACCCATCTACAACAGTTCTCTCTCTGCTTCAGCCAGGTGCATTTCAGGTAAATGCATGGCATTTTACTGAGTTGACACTGCCTCTCATTTGCAAATATAGAAAAACAGAGAGCATTTTTTTTTTCATTCTCAGGAACCCGAGCATATTTTGGTGGTGTTCCTGGGTACAGGTTGGGGATGGACTGAACATGTCATTTTACATAAAATATTAAAAGTATAATTATATATTTTAAAAATCAGTCCCCAAATGCATGAGTCCGTTGGTCAGAATTTTAGGCTTGATGATGGAAAAAATGGATAATGTTTGAGGTAAACATTTTTAGGATTAAAAGTTCAGTTTTGTGAAATATAAACCAGGTTTGATTAGAAGGAAGCATCTAATTCATCTATCTAAAAGACAGTTCTATTACATAAAATATCTTTTAATTATTGTATAGGATCCCATACTCTGTGATAATATCATCTCTATCAAGATTTCAGTTGTCTCCATGAAGCCAAGTAAAATACATTAGATACATTAATTAAATTGCTTTTCTCTGTGCAGAATGTCAGACCAGTGTTATTAATGAAACAAAATGTCAGGCCTAAGTGATAATATTAATGTAAAAGAAACAATCAAATGCATTGATCTCTTCAATTTTCTACAAATGGAGAATCACAAAACCTTACTCATTCATTACTCTTTGTCAGTTTCCTTCATTATGAAATTTATCATTAAGTTCATGTTAAAGAAAAGCCACACTTCATCTTAGGTGATGCATAATCCTACCCATTTCTGTTAGGTTACAAACTCTACTCCCTCCCCTCCCCATTTAATGTAATATCATCAGACATTATCTCTTTCTAAAGGCACTTTTCCCCTTTTCTGATGACTTACATAATAGAAAAAATTTTGTTACCTTGCTATGATGAAAAATTAATAAAAGTTCCCAAATAAGCTTTGCTATCTGAACGTGAGGATACTATAAAATGTGATTATGCTTCCAATACTTATACAATGCATGATTTCTTGATGCAATATGTCCCAGAGAATGTGTACCTAGGAAATGTTTACTTGAAAAAGCATTTGCTAATTTAGCATAATCTATACTGAGAGCACTGAATAGCATTTCCATTTAATTAACGAGAAGATATTTTTTGATTTAATGACCTATCCTATATATTAAAGATGTAATATGCAAATTGACCATCATTCCAACACACAAGATGGCCACCCCCATGTGAACCCAAGATTGCCACCAAAAGATGGCCAGCAGGGAAGGGCGGCTTTGGGTGGTGGGTGATCAGGCATGCAGGGGAGTTCAGTTTGGTTAATATATATTATTAAACTGTGTATTTGATACAAAAATTTGATATTTTTCAAATGATAAGGAGAAGAAATAAAACCTATAATTAAACTCTCAGAGACTATAATTGTTGATATTTTGGTGTCTAGTTTCTACTTCTGTCAATACATGTGCACTTTTTTTTTTTACAAAAATTTGATATTTCCATGTAATTTTATACATTTCTTTTTCACATAATGAACTTTGCTGAAATTTTTCTTCATATTTTCCTATCATTAAATATTCTTTCAACTATGAATAAAAAGACTGTGATACATGGGATATTATGCAGCTATAAAAATGAAGACTCTCTTACCTTTTGAGACAGCATAGAGAAACCTGGAGGGTATCATGCAAGTGAAATAAGTCAGTCAGAGAAATATGAGTATCACATGATCTCATTCATATGTGGAATCTAAGTAACAAAATAAACCGATGAACAGATTGGATTCAGAGACATGGAAGCATGAAACAGAGTGCAAAGTCTCAGAGGGAAGGCTGGGGAGGATGGGTGCTTGGGAGATAATCAACCAAAGACCTTTCATAACCCATAGACACATGCAATAGTGTGCCTAGGGTTGGGGCGGGGGAGAGGGGAAGGCTAGAGGGAGCCAATGGTGGAAAAAGGGGACATATGTAATACTTTCCACAATAAACAATTATTTGAAATAAATATATGCTATATATAATAAAAGCTTAATATGCTAAGTGTCCGGTCATCCAGTTGGTGATTTAACCAATCAAAGTGTAATATGCTAATGATATGCTAAGACTGCTCAACTGTTTGCTATGACTAACCACCAGGTGGCAGACATTTGACTGGTTGACCAGTCTCTATGATGTGCACTGACCAAGAGGGGGCGAAGCTCTGACCAGTAGGTTAGTTTATTGCTGGAGTCCAGCAGATCAGGACTGAGCAAGATGGGCAAGACAAACCCTGGAGCCCTCGTGGGGTCCCTCCGCAGATGGCTAACTTCCTGTGTTCCTCCCCAGTCCTAGTCATGCTCCAGTGGGGTCCCTCAACCTGGCCTGTGCCCTCTCACAATACGGGACACCTTGGGGGATATCGAAGAGCTGATTTCCGCCTAATGGCAGAACAGCCAGTCCCTATGACATGCACTGACCAGCTAGTCCCTATGACATGCACTGACCAGCCAGTCCCTATGACATGCAGATGCTCAATGCAGGAGATTCTCCCTGCTGGTCAGTGCTCTCCCATAGGAGGAGTGCCACTCATCCAGAAGACGAGCTCATGGCTGGCTGGTGCAGAGGCAATGCCAGAGCCTTTCCTGTCTCCACGGCTGTGCTAAGGATGTCCAACTGACAGCTTAGGCCAATTTACAGGGAATGGGCCTAAGTTGTCAATCAGAAATCCCCCGGGGGTTCCTGGACTGCGAGAGGGCACAGGCTGGGCTGAGGGATCCCGCCTGAATACACAAATTTAATACACCCGGCCTCTAGTATATTACATGTACTCCTTCAACTACCCAACCAGTGTAGCTCCATGATTGAATGTCTACCTATAAACCAGGAAGTCACTGTTAGATCCCCTGTCTGGGCACATGCCCAGTTTATGATCCCCAATAGATGGTGTGCAGGAAGCAACCGATAGATGATTCTCTCTCAACATTGATGTTCTTATCTCTCCCTCTCTCTTACTCTCTCTGAAATTAATAAAAAGCCTTAAAAAAATCCTTCAACTTAAAATTTATTAGCTGCATGCTTTTGCTTATTTAGATGATGAAAAATTCATTTAACAAATATCAAATCATCCCATATTTTTATTGTTTCTGTTGTACATTCTTATAAATAATGCTAGAGGCCTGTTGCACAGATTTGTGCATGGGTGGGGTCCGGCCGGCCCAACCCCATCAGTGCCAATCAGGCAGGGCTGCCTAGGGGGAGGGGCAATGGGCAGTTGGCCGGCCAACCATGTCTCCTGGTCAAACTCCTGGTGGAACTCCCCGTAGAAGAGACAATTTGCATATTAGCCTTTTCTTGTGTAGGATTTGGTAAATATCTTCATAGCTAGTTCTTTTAATATATGCATACCTTTTCTGGGCTATATTTCTTTTGAAATCTCCAATTTTCCCTGTAGGAACTTACCCTAATTTATTCTCATCAGGTTCAAAGTACTCATTTTCTTATGTATCATTGCCAAAACTTGGTTAAGATTTGTCTGACAATTTTTCTCCTCTATATTTTAGAAGTTGGAACATCTGGAAAATACAGGAATGTATAAATAAATATGAAACATTTATCATTTTCTGTGCTTCAGATCAGACTCAAAAGCAAGGGGTTATCTATTTCTTTAAAAATCATCCTACCATTAAATTAAGAGAAAGTGATACATAAGTGACCATAATAAATAAGAATACTGCCGAAACTGGTTTGGCTCAGTGGATAGAGCATCGGCCTGCCGACTGGAAGGTCCCAGGTTCGATTCCCCTCAAGGGCATGTACCTTGGTTGTGGGCACATCCCCAGTAGGGGGTGTGCAAGAGGTAGCTGATCGATGCTTCTCTCTCATTGATGTTTCTAACTCTCTATCCCTCTCTCTTCCTCTCTGTAAAAAAATCAATAAAATATATTTTAAAAAACCGAATACCATTATATTCTGATTTACACTTGGTAAATGAACTTGAATCATTTACATGATCTTGGAAATTATTTTACTTTTTCAGGTTCAAAATTTATCAGTACAAATATCAACAAACTTGTATTCAATGTTTTAATCTGAGTATGTCAGATTCGTCACCTTTCTAATCTGATTATATCACTTATTATATTCCTTTTAATGTGAAATTCCTTTATTTCCTTTTTTTATTTACATACTTTGCAGAGTTTTTCCATTACATCAACCTTAAAAAAAATAGTGCTCACATTTACATATCAGTTCTTCCAAAATTGTTACTGTCTTTGTGCTAAAAATAATGGATTTTTCTTTTTGCATTTTTACTTTTCCTTGGACATAGCAAGATCAATTCATAGACAGTATTTGCTTAACAGCCAGACTCCCTTCTGCACCCTACTTAGATTATAGTCATAATGCACACATATAGTCTTTGGTTGTTGCAGTGTTCAGTGTAATAGGCATGTGCAAATAGGCATTCACAGGTTGCAATTGTCTTAGCAAAGTGGCCTCCTCTTTTCCCCGCATCAGGTTCTGATTGAATAGATCTAACTCATTATTTAGAAAAATATCACTTCTCATCATGCACTCAACACAGGTTCTTTTTGTCTCAGTTCCACATCATGCCTGCTTACACACACATTCTATTTTTTTAGGACCTCAGTCTCCTTTTTATTTCCTTACTGTTATCTGTCTTCTAAGGTTTTCATTCTTTTCATAAACTTGGAAACATAGTTTATGATGATATAAGATATAGGAAGAAGGTATGCTTACGTGGCAGCCTCAAATAGCAATCCCTATACGTACGGATACTTACATCTGAACCTGAGAGATTCATTCTCAAGGAGAACCACAAGAGAATAAAATCCTTATGACTTAAGTTATCTATTGAACATAAGGAGTTAAGTTCTCTCATCTGAGTCTAGATGGTTAGCAGCTCTGTACTGGTGTTGGTACAACTGAGAAAATACTAGTCACTCCTACCACTTGTTGTGTTCCTTGGTCCAATTAAGAAACGGTAAGAGCCTAGAGACCTTCTCAACTTGTGCAGTTAATGCGGGGAGTTGTGGTTTAAGAAAAGAAGGCCAGTTCTCCTATTCTAGAAAGTCTGATCATAAATCAGGTTTGGGGAGAAATACAAAGTGTCAGCTTTGTTTTTCTTAGTTAACCTTTTGTTACACTAAGTTTCATAAAGTGTATTCCCCTTATGCCATGAAGTTGTGCTTGCATGGGTGTGGGAAGCACGCCAATGAGAGCACAGAGGCCTTGTTATTCATACACCGAGATGTTCAAGGACGTTCTGGCACAAGCCTAAACGGATGTCAAAGGATTCTGAGCCTGAGAATCATAATCAGGCTAAGGTACTGAGCAGGTGAAAGGCCACATGGTACACTCTGCCCTTCTGTAACCCAAATGATTGGCATCACTGTTGGCAACTAGACTTCTTTGTCTCTGGAGTAATATACAGGTTACTGGCCAGAGAGAGGCTAGAGAGAGCAACTGGGCAGAGCCGAAGAAGAAGCTCAGAGAAGCAGAGGCAATGGACACAGAGAATGTAGTTCCCATGTGTGCAGGAAAGCAGCTAAGTCATGACATAAGACTAAGAGCTCATAAGGAGCTCAGATATAGATAGCTACCAGGTTGGGAAACTGGAACTTAGAGGCAGTTACTATGTGAGGCTATAGAGACCAGCCAGTGTGCTGGGCAGGAGAGTCAGTAAAAGCTGCTGAGCCAGAAAGCCTCGGTACCACTACAGTGTGAGACAGTGAGTTTAAGGCAGTGCAAGGCTGCTCAGATAATAGCTGTGAATACAGAGACTAATGCTGCTTTGTGAGAAAGATGTATGGGTTCACCAGCTGGGTCTGCCTGCCTATATGGAATTTCTGTGAAGAACGGTCTTGTCTGATGACTATGTGACCACTGGCTTCTGCAATTAAGACCCATTTTTATACAGCCACAACTTCTCCTGGCTCATCCGTTTGCTCTGCCACTGAGAATTGACCTGTGTCTCTGACACTGGGCACCGTTGACAGGATGGGGAACTGAGGCTTGAGGATCCGTGCAAATGTTCAGGTTGAACTAAGTTCCTAACAGTTAGTACAGTAGGCAGGGTTCGAGGAAGAATTTAGAACATATGAACTCAGAACAACTCACAGCAGCAGTGCTGAGCAGAGCTCCTGCTGTCTATGACAATAGGTTTTCCTGAATTGAACTATTTTTTTTAAATTGTCTATGTCTGTTCTTTCTAGATTCTGGTTTTTAGATTAATCATTATTTTATTTTTCCCATGGGCTGTGACTTCTATTTACATAACTTCTTATATATTATACAAAGTAGGATGAGAATTGAGTGCTCTTTTAATTTCTATCAATTTATATTGCCCCTAAATAAATAAGAGTTTACTACTTGAGATATTTGATTCATTATTTTACTGTTTTAATTAGATGGACAAATAAGCAAAATTAGTATCCAGTCTGTTGGTAACTTAAGCTTTACCATAATCAGTAAGTATTTTTCTTAAGAACTTAATAAGTCATCTAATTTTTAATAGTTTTTAATAAATGCAGCTTTGACCTCTCTATCTTCTCCTAATGTTTTTCTAAAAGCAATAGCTTTCCATCTTATAACTGAATTCTTTTCAACCCTTACATCAAATTTCCATTTATTTGTTTCTGACCACTTCATCTCTCTGAAGTCATTCTCAATCTATGTGGAGACATATGGAAGACACTATTCTTATATTCTGATGCCAAGATCCTGACTCTTGATTGAAGGTCTAAATCATAACAAGACAGAAAACATTGCGTACTATAATTTTCTTGGCTCAGAATCACACCTTTTATATAACAGCTCTAGTATTGCTCCAAATATGTTAACATGTCTTAAATGAACCTAATCAATTCAATATTTTGCTATCTTTTGTAATTCATCAAAATGGCAGAAATTTAAGATGCGTTCAAAAGTCCACAGGCAATTCTGATGCAAAGCAGGATCTCACAAAAAGTGTGATACACAATTCGAAGTTTATTCCTTTGTTACAAGTACCTGATTGCTAGAAATAGAGAACCTTGATCATTAGGCCATATTGAATAGTCAACAATATTTCATTCATCTTATGCAAATTTACCAAATAGCAATGTTATGATTTATACATTTGATTGGAAAATGATCATCTTAATGTTTTTAAAGGCAATCTTATCAAAAGCTATAGGGTAAGCTACCAGCTTCATGCATCTTTCCATTTACACAGAATAAGACAAAAGTAGGTTTGCAGTTGTCCATTTGGATAGTAGTGCAATAATAAATAAGTAATAATACAAGAATAAACTCTCACCCAGCCAATGTGGCTCAGTGGTTGAGTGCTGACCCATGGAACAGGAGGTCACAGTTTAATCCCAGGTCAGGGCATGTGCCTGGAATGCAAGCTCTATCCCCAGTGGGGGTCATGCAGGAGGCAGCTGAACAATAATTTTTTCTCATCATAGATGTTTCTAATCCCTCTCTATCTCTCCCTTCCCTCCTTTGAAATCAATAAAAGCATTTTAAGAAAAGAATAAACTGTTTTGAGTACTCACAACTGTAAGTATTCACAACTGCTCTCCCCACCCCCCCCATCCCCTGTATATTAGTTGCATGTCAGTGTGTTTTGTAATTCTTCCATGGAAAATAATTCAACTAAGGCAGCAACTGTTATGTAATAGCCATTTTGCATGATACTGGCTTCTGAGGATACAAAGATAGAAAATATATAGTTCCTGTCTTCAAAGAGTTCAAAGAGAAATGCCATCAGGGATAAAGGAAGAGGCAATACATCTCCTGGGGAATCGGCCTTCCTGAATTTCCCACATCGAGGAAGTACATCGTGCTCCATGTAGACTCTCAACCCTGGCTGCTGGAATAAGAAGAGCCTACCTGGAAGGCATTAACTCTTGTCAAGGAAGCAGACCACATTAAGATATTAAACAGAGTATTGTGTTAATTTGCTGTGTCAAGTAAATTTCTCTCTCTCGTGGAAGCAAGATGCAAAAGACTAAGAGGCAGTGATGACCGTAAGAGGCCATGAGAAAGCAGGGGCTGCCCACATGGCTGACAGATGCAAGATTATAAACAGGGATGGAAAAGGAAAGACATCAGTGATCTCCTGACTCTAAATGTGTTGAATCTGTATGAGTTTCCTATTACTTCTTTAACAAATTACCACACACACTTGGTGGCTTACAGCAACATGTCTCATCTTACAGTTCTGAAGGTCAGAAATCCAAAATGCTGTCTCACTGGGCTAAAATCAAGATGTCTGCCCAGCTATGTTCCTCTCAGAGGCTCTAGAGGAGCTTTCATTTGCTTGCCTTTTCCAGCTTCTTAAGATCACCCACATTCCTTAGCTCAAGGCCTCTTCAACCGTCCTCCAAGCCAGCACCATTGGGTCAAGTCCCACTTATTCCTCCATCTCTCTAGCGACATAAAATGTTGTCAACGCAAGAATGTAACTGATACTAATGTATCAAGAAGTGATGACAATACAATACAATAAGGACTGAAAAAGGTGTATTTATAAAGTACAGTGCAGTGAATATCCTATATCAATTTATTCATATATGCATTAACTCATTTATTTGACTTTTTATGTGTCATGCACTATCCCAAACAATTTCTTGACTCTTAATGATAAATATAGAGATGGAAAAATTAAAATTACTGTTATCATATTTTTCTTGCTTTTTTGCTTGCTTTCTTCTGCCCTCTACACTTCCCCCACAAAAAATATAAAAGATTACTTTGATATTAGGGACAGAGAAATATATAATGATGCCCTTGGTTCTTTATATTCTCAGAGAGTTTATCATCTGTACAAGAAGCCAGACAATTAGATAAGTCCTCAGAAAATCCTGGGAAGAAATGATTAAGAGTAGACCACATTTATATGGAAGCCCATAACTATAGACCATAACCAGATTAAGGTTAAAATCCTTTTAGGAATGACATGTGAAATATTAAGGATAAATAAATTATCCAAACAAATAAATGAAGGAAATAGTATGCTGGCCCAGGAACCAGAATTCCAATCCCACCAAGTGTCTCTTTCTAGAGCAGGTATACATCACCCATGTCCATAAAGTCAGAGCATCCAACAAGCAGCTATTGTAGGCAGCAATAACATGGTTCCGAAGCAACAATATTATAGCAAGTGCTTATATATCCCTTCAGAAAAAAATTAAAGCAAATATTCTACATGCTAATCAGAAAGGTATTTCCTTGGCCATTGTTATCAAAGAGACATGACCAGAGTTATTATTACACACACACATTCACACACAGGCACACAGAACAGCATCACCTTTTGCATTATTAGTATCACCCCTGAGTTTCTATAGTGACTATTAATTTATTTTCATGTGCTTCCTTCAGTTCATTAACTGAATAAAATTTCTCATTTTTATGGTGATTGTCTATGTTTAGAATAACATTATAAAAACTATTTTAAAATTATTTCTTTTTGCCAATATATTTTGAGGAAGATATTATATCTTCCAAGTTATTTTAATTAAAATGCATCCTATCTATCAATTTATTTTGAAAACATCAAACACAGAACTACACACAGAAAGTTCAGCTGTTGTTTTATGAGATTATTTTGCTAAGACATGTAAAAAGTTTTTTCCAGGCCAAATTTGTAATAAGTGAATTTGAAATCATATAATATACTTTTATTATGTTGGATAACTTTAATATGGAATTAAACTTAAAAATTAGAAAATTGTAATAAAAACAATGTTCTAAAAACAAAAAATATTTTTATTATAGTTTTCAGAAGGTAATTAGCTAAATAAATAATTTTTGTAATATAGTCATTCAAGTAGTTAAAAATATGACTTTTGGAACAGAGAATACTAATATTTATAGAAACTAAAGATTAAGCAGAAGTTATGTTGTACAAAAAATATAATGCCAATGACCTTTTTGATATTTTAGTCTCATTATACACTGCAATAAATCAGAAAGCAATAAATTAAGTCTGATGTGATTATGGATCAAAAATAAGGCAAACACATACTTGGAATTGCAATTTATACATTTCCAAAACCAGGTTTCACAGGAAAATCTGACTTTAACAGATTGAAATTTCAAAGTATTTACCAAAAGTTGGAGAATTCAAGGGTGTGGTTTGCTAATAATTTTAAGTTTGCATTATTTTTCTGAAATACATAAGAATGGAAGAATTAGAATGTAACTAGTACTAAATGGGTACTATTAGATGTTCTTGGAATAAAAAAGATGTTTGCTTAAAATTTTATAGGTTTTTGATATATATACTATAGACTTAATATATAACCTCCTGTATGTGTATATTTGTAATTATGTAGGAAGAGAGAAGATTGAGAGACAGTTAAATGTAGAGAGGGGGGAGAGATATTAAGAAGAAAAATAATCAACAAAAGTTAGGTCAACTGTTAGTAATCCAAACACTAATTATTTTCAGCAATTGTGAACATTCTCTCTTCTGATTGCATTTGATTGCCCTGACATTTTCTCTGAAATGTCTACCCCTCGATTTATGTAATATATATTCAAATTCTTAATTGGGAGTTAATCTGAGAATTTAGTGGTTCCCTGTGTGTTTTTCCTGAAACTTCTGGGGTGTTTTAGTTGTTACTGTAATTGGGAGCAGGGCTCTTTGATGGATGGAAATCATGACTGCTGTGCATAACAAAGTATTTATCAATGACTCATGTGTATTGCAAATGGCTTCCCAACCATCAACTCACACAAGAAGTTTGTCTGACTTAGCTGAGGATAGACTCTAGCTCTGTTCCACAGATAAACACCAAGTACTTCTTACAGCATTTTAATGCACAATGGATTTTCCAGAATGACAGTGCTCAGTGTCCTGTCTGGGAAACTACCTGAGCAGTGGCAATACTCTCACTGTTTGTGTTTAGAGCAGAACACCTGGTAGTTGTTTCCATACTGTGATTCTGCTTTGGAGTAGGACTTGCCATATTTTCGTTTTCTAGTCTAGGCACATGTGAAAATTTACTTCATAAAAGATACTATTTTATTAGAAGGTGTTCTTTTTTTTGTTTTATTTTAAACTTCACAGTTAACTTTTGATAGGCATTTATTTTACTAGTAGTGGCCTGATGCACAAATGAAGATTCATGCAATGGGCCTTTGTTCCCTGGTTGCTGGCACCTCTTTGCTCTGGCCAGAGCAGCCTTTCCGCTCCGGTCCAGCGCTGCCTTTGTCCTTCCCATACTGCCAAGAGGCCCGGAGCGACTGGGGTGGTGTAGAATGCCGCATCATCACCATCACACTGATGCAAGTGTCCTGCCCGGTCCCTGGCTGCTCAGCACCTGCATATGCAAATTAACCTGCCATCTTTGTTGGGTTAATTTGAATACTCACTCCTGATTCACTGGTGGGTTTTGTGAAGGTACAGTCAATTAGCATGTTACTCTTTTATTAGGTAGAAGAATGTATAGCTTTATTACTTGTTTCCTATGGATTTAATTTCAGTATGGGGATTTTTTAAAAATGTTATAAAAGAGACATTAGATCCCTTGGGTCAGAGATATGACTATAATTACATAAGTAGAAAAAAGCCTTTGTTCGCTTACAAAAAACTAATAGGCTCCATAATATTAAAGGTATAATATAGTTAAATTATTCCATTGGTTGTGTTATCGGTGGGGTGCTGTCTGTGTCTCCACTTGTTGCTGTTGGAAGTAGGCTTCTTGGGGTGCCACAGAAATAATAATTTTCTGAGAACCTCCACAGGAGGATGAGGCATTGTGGAAAGCTTTATTTCTGTGGGATTAAAACTCTGAGTTTCCAAGGCTCTGTCTCCCTCTTTCCCCTCAAGGAAAAAATCCCATTCGTCTTTAAGGTCAAAGGTCAAAGCCAGTGCTCAGAGTTTCTGCTCCATATATGCACAGTCCAGTCCAGCATCTGGCTAGGTTAACTTGTGTCCCCAGCTGTAGTCCCCACTTTTTTCCATTTGGATCATTGGGTTCATTGATCTTTTGAGTTACATTGTGTACCACCGATTCTACATGTGCCATGTAGAATCTAGGGCCACATGGCTGGGGAGGGAGCACAGGCTAATGTAAGGAAGTAGGGGCAAAGCAAGGGGAACAAGAGAGAGATGCTTTTTGTCTGGGGATTATGTATTCTCAAAATTTTGAGGGCTTGCAGCATTGGGATATACCCTCCTTGCCAATGATCTTTGTTCCCAGGTTGGGCTGAATGGAAAGCACCTTCCCTACATTACCCCAAACTATTTCACTGCACATAACATCCATCTTCCCCTTTGTTGGACCTCTTCCCCCAGTATGTGCAGGTGATGGGGTGATGGTTCCCTGGGGAGGGTAGAAGCAGCTTCCTGGCGAAGCTGCCCAGAGTACCATACTCACAATGTCTGGCCTTCCCTTTGCTTTCTTGGCTAGCTCCGACTGTAAGAGTCTAATGAAAGGATTTCAACATTACATTTAATAAACATGCTTCCATAAAAATATTTAATGGCATTTTGTAATTAGTCACTCAGCTTCATTTTATTTTTAAAATATATTCCTATTGATTTCAGAGAGGAAAAAAGCTTATTTTTTTCTTATCTTCATAAAGTGAAATACAATGTTATGTAAATTTCATATGATTTTGTGTTAATGCTTATTCTGATTTATTTTTGGAGGATAGAGATGTGGAAGGATAAAAATAAAAAGATTTTGCATTTGTTTCACTCCTGCATAAAACTTTTACACATGAATTTGTTATAATACTGTAGCTCCCAGTATGATAACATGGAAAAAAGAAGCAGATATTGTCTTTGAAAATCATTGTTAGAAGTTGCTTATTTATTCTTTTTTTAAAAAAATAATCCACGTTAAAATGCCTCTTCCATAGAATCTTCCCAAAATGTGTTAAAATTTCTCATTTTCTGTGCACTGCACAATGGTAGCTTCCTACTTGTACTTTTCTTACTTCTGCAACCTTGTGTGGGATTACATGTTATACATGTATGCCCGAGTCACTGGGCATACAAGAATAGAAAAACACAAACAAAAACAAAAACCTCTGCAATATTCTAATGGAGTGATACAGACAAATTCTAAGCATGATAGATAGATAGATAGATAGATAGATAGATAGATAGATAGATAGATAATAATATAAAGAATGTAAAAACATGTTAAGTGCCATAAAAATATAGAGCAAGGAGGAAAAGGGGAAACTAAAGAATTAAGGAGAATGGGTGAAGTGTACTTCTAATTGGGGTGGTCATGGTAGTATCTCCTGCAAGACAGTATTGAAGCAAAGACTGGAAGAAGGCAGAACATTAAGCAAGGAGATATGTGGGAAGAAGGTGAGAGAATAGGGTTAGAAAGCATTGGGTCTGGAGTATGTCTGGTGTATTCTAGTGGCCAGCATGTGGTTGGATTGAGGAAAGCGGAGAGTAATGTATTTGGTCAAGGGGTGTAGGGCCACATATAGAATCACATAGGCCCTTGTAATGGCAGGTTTTACTCCGAAAGAATGGGAAAACTGGAGGATTTTCAGCAGTGCAGTGCTGTCATCTGACTTGTTTTGACAGAATCCTGGGGTTGCTTTCTTTAGAATCGATGAATTAGGCAAGAGTGATCCTAGATATATCTATAAGGAAACTGTTGCATAATTCAGCAAGAGATGATGGTGACTGGAGCAATGAGTAGATTGTGAGAAATGGTGATAGTTACACATTTTATACCTATTTCTGTTGCTATAATTTTTCTTTACCAGTTTCCCCTGTCGTACCATTCCAACAGAATCTTGAAAGATTGGGTTCATTGATCTTTTGAGTTACATTGTGTACCACAGTGTCTTCCTCAATCAAAAGGTATGCTTAATCAATAGTTATTAAAGTGAAGTGATTATTTCTCAATAAACACTGATACAAAATTTTGCACAATAACTGAAATTCTGTGTTTAGTTGTGACACATTTTGTTCTATTTTTATGCACTCAAAATACAAATATATATCATATATATGCACTATATATATATATATATATATATATATATATATATGAACTATTTTAATCTGTGAAGGCCAGAAATAAAATTCAAATATTGAAGTTCCCACTTTGTCAGAAATTTCCTATAACACTATTGGAATAATGGAATCAGTAATGCATAGCAGTCACTCTAGGTCTCACAATAAATTCATTGAAGTCCTAGAAGCAGAATGTCTCATTTCTTTGCAATACACCTTTCCCTACCCACTTCCTTACCCACTTATAAAACAGATTGCAATGTAAAATAGTTTACCTTCCAAGCAAGAGCTATTTTACATTACATTTTAAAAATATTTCTCATAGGTGAAATCTTGCATTAGAATTAATATCACAAAGATTCACATTAAACTATGCAAATATTTAGAACCCAAAATAAGTATATTAAAGTCCTACTTGAATTATTTTATTTGATTGAAAAATATAACCAGAACTGAAACTCAGAAAATTACAAAGCATATCAGGTGAGTACAAAATCATAACAAACCCCACAAACATACCCATATACACAAATATCCACATACACCAAAGAGCACACAACAAACCCAAGGACTTTGGAAAACAAGCAAGCAATGAAACTCATGTTTCTGTTTGGATACTCCCTTTTCTTTTTTCAGAGTATTTTCACAAGTAGTAGTTGCTTTACACCTCTTGATAATCATGTGAAGTAAGAAATGCATCAATAATTCTACAATAAGAATTATAGAATTTAATGCAGGCCTTAGACATTTTGTTTTTGTCAATACTTTCATTCCTTTACAAATTGAGTTCTTAAAGAAACAGCAAATAATAATAAATGTTAATGAAATTATTTTACAGTGTACCTTTCATATCTCATGAAGAATAAATTCAGTACTTAGTACCATATACTCACACCTTCTAACACTACCTCGATTCAGCAGAAAAGAGAGATCTCCTAAGAGAGAGAGAAAGGGAGAATCTGAAGGCTTTGTCATCCCTGGAAACTGTGATTGTTTAGTCTACATTTTTTTTTAAATTCTCAATTGAGGATATGCTTTCTTACTGGGTTTTTTGTTTGTTTTTAGAGAGAGAAAGGAAGGGGGGCAGAAGAGAGACAGAGAGGGAGAGAAAAAGAAAAAAAATCCATTTGTTGCCTCCCATTCATACCCTGACCAAGAATCAAACCCACAAAACCTAGGTATGTGCTCTGAACCCACAATCTTTTGGTGTAGAGGATGACACTCCAAAACTGAGCCACCTGCCAGGGCTGCAATTTTATTTTTATACTGTTTAGTATGCAAATATTTAGTCTATAATTCTTTTATTTAGACTTATTCAAACATGTATTTGTTATTAAGCACTGTAGATGAATATGAGCAAATCAAGTTTTAACCGGAGAAAAAGTTGTGATATTCCCTAACACTCTGAAATAATATTTTTGGATATACTCTTATGATTATATATAAAGATGTGTGAATTTAAGGAAAATAATAAATGTAACAACAAAAGCCAAGCCAAACTGAGCAATAACTTATCCACTAAAATACGCTAATTATGAGCTCATTATCCTTTATCCAGATTTTTCAAATTAAACAGAAGGTTATTAGAGGGGGAAATGCTATGAATACTGTAAACTTTGAAGAATTATAATTGTCTTTAAATATTCTTCTGTGAAAAACCTAATAATTAAAAATACTATTTCAACTAAAAAGATATTTTAGAAGGTATAGATAACTTTTCACATAATCCCGTTTTTTTATTGTTGTTGTTGTTAGTTTAATAAATAACTTTCCTTTTTTGTACTTATTGAATACTTTTGAAAATCCTGTGCCTTTTTTATTCTTTAAGAAAAATAAAATAAATCTATGTGATATCTAAATCTCAGAAACAATATATCACATTGATAATTTTGCTAAACATGTTTACATGGAGAGATCACCAGGTGGTCCTTATGTAATTTGTATGATGGCATGTTTGAATGGAAAGTTGATGTTTCCTCATTTCAATACAAAGGCTTTTCTTTGCTCCTGTCTTTTAAGCTGCTCCTTCGCCGCTGAAGGCAGCTCTACACAAATCACGGAAGTTGAAACTACAAAGTTAGGATAAAGCTTTGTCAGGGCCCTAGTGAGAAAGCACATCAGCGGGCTCCTCAGGATGCTAATGGGAGCTGCCAGGAGCCCTCACTCCAGAGTAACGCTGGCACAAAGTAGAGAGCCAGGAATAATGACACAGTCTGAGAGCTGACAAAGGAAAATAAATGCATTATGTATACGGATATAAGAAAAGGAACAGTGCAACTTCAAAGGAAGATGTATTTAAACTTAACCATCAAGCAAGCCTATCAGTAACGCTTTGAAGTTAATGTGGCCAAGACCTATGTGCCCAGCAGATCAGCCTACCTTAGCGTGGCCGTTCCTTAGAACCTGAAATGATGGTCACAGGCGCTGAGTAGGAACACTTCATGCAACTCACACAAGGAGTGACGGATCCCCGACAATGAGATCTGGTTTTCCTTCAGCATGCAATCTTCTAACACTTTTAACAGCTCCCTTGATCAGTGCAATTCTATATGGAATTTGAAGAAAATGACAAAAGCAATTATTGTTTTTATGTAGCAAATGCTCTTATTTTCTTCTCTGCTTATGCCACGTTGAGCATGAGTGGTTGAGCATGGGGGATTTTATAGCAATCATCTTTTAAACACCTGGAAGAAAACTTAAAACAAATGCTACTTAAAATGCTTATTTATGCCAGTTATTTATTTTATTAGTATTTCTCTTTGGAATTGGGCATGTGGCTGACTCCTGACCAAGGCATTATGCGTAGAGCCAGAATTTTGCTTCAACCTCAGTTACACATGATTGAAACTAAGCAGAAAGGTTGATTGATTTACTCAGGGTGATAAAGAAAAACCCTAAACACTAGTGTTTTAACCTCAAGAGGCTGAGTCTCTGATCTATTGCCCAGTCAGTTGAATCTCAGACCGAAAATAATTTAGTATCTGCTAGTATTGGGATGAAAAGTCAGTACAAGGTCATAATTCAGTTATCACAAGATTTTATTTACACTTGAGACCTCAATATGAAGAAAAACAATGTGGTCTTTGTCCACAATGGTCTGCATTGCTAAGTACATTTTATTTTCAGAAAAATACCAGGTTCTCATGATCAGAAATCAGCTTTCCAGTTTTCCCAACAGATAAAAGCTTAGCTTATAGAAATGAACATTTTTGTACATTGATCTGTTGGTCTGACTACATCTTTCCAAGAAAAATCCCCTCTGAAAATGAGGGGATTCTTTATTTTTGACACAGTCTTTAACTTCTCTCTTGAAATTTGTGGCTTTCGTGACAAAGACATCCATGTTTTTATAACTCAGTGCAGGCAATCCCTTCATTTTACAGAGCCCTACACATGCTATTAGAAAGTGCAAACTTCCATCATACCAGTATGAGCTAGATTTATAAACGTGATTTTGAAATTAATGATAATCCTCTCTAGCCTACCTAGTCTCCTGGGAGGACTCAGGAGGCAAGCAGAGGATGGGAATTGGACATTTATCAGCCTTATCTACTATTTACTCCTCATTTTTGTGTGACCGTGAGAACACCAATCACGGAATTCATTTAGTGATGTTTTTCGTTGACTGGGATAGAAGAGTGAAAAAGTAATATAATAAGATAAGTAATAAAATTTAGGGAAACTTCTTTGATGTTAATGTCATAATGGATATTGTAAGTATAGTAGATTCTTAACATAAAACTGAACAGAAGCAAATTGTGGAGCATTATATAAATGTACTAAACATATAATAACTTTATTCAAAGGTGGAAAAACTTTATTCTTAAATCAATTATCATTATTTAGATAAGGTACTGTGGCAAATTCAGTTAATGTGATCAGATCAAGTTTAAAAATGTAAATTGTCCTTGTATTTGATATTTGATTATTCTCTTGCAAATGATGTTTATCTAGAGTTCATTTACAATTAATAACCAAGATTTAGTCAGCAATAGTGCACTAGCTTATTACAATAATGTAGCTTGACATCTTATTTCAGTTAATATTAGTATAATGAGTTATATACAATTTTACACAATTATAAAGGAGTGAGAGTGAGACAACATGCTACCTATAAAATATGCTAAATATTGAAAGTTGGTGACCAAAATATTGGCTTTTATTAAGAATACTAGAGGCCCGGTGCATGAAATTTGTGCACTGTGTGTGTGTGTGGGGGGGGGGGGGTTGTCCTTCAGCCAACCTGCACCATCTCCAATCTGGGACCTCTCGGAGAACCAGGGCAGGGAGCATCTACCACCGTCACTGCAGAGCCAACCTCTGAACCTCGGTGTACTCTCCAGTAATGTAACTGCAATGTCCCCATTTGCCTTCAGAAATTAGTTGTAAGTTACTTACAATGTGAAAACCTACCTCAGAAGTTTCCTTGTCAGTTTGCAAAGATTTTAAACAAAACCCATTTACTCCCTAACCTGGTCAGAAGTTTCTACCCAAGAGGTTTGCTGGGCTGTGTCACCCAGATTACCACCCCCCATCTCCATATACTCAGCTGGGGGAAAGGGAAGTTCCGAGGCAGACTCCCCTAGGCTGCCAGTTGGACAGGATCACTTGCCTAGTTGCAGGCGCTTCTGTGACCCTGAAGCTATAGGTGTGTGTAGGGCATCATTCCATGGTGGTTTTGAGGCTGACTGGTACCCCAGACTGCCACTGGGAGGGGGTCACTATGTGGAGGTGCAGGTGCCACTCAGGCTGACACCCCAGGCTGCAGGGGTGTGTGTGTATGGGGGAGGGGGGCAGGGGATCATTCCATGGGTAGTGAATTTGTTTTTGTCTTTTATAAAGAATCAGGAGGGCTTCTGGGCAGCATTCTGCCAGGCCACTTACGTGGCCAGCTCTCAGCAGCAGCCCTCCCTGGGACTGGGGGACTCTGGCATGCCTAAGAGGACTGGGAGCCACCATCTTGTGGCTATGCACACTGCCATTTTGTCATGGAATGACAGTTAATTTGCAAATTACTTTTATTAGATAGGATATTTTATAAATTAACATTATAATGCCACATGCTCCTTATGGAATAAGAGGAAAAATAAAAAGGACTATGAAAAGAGAGAATGATAACATATTCTAACCCTTTAATGATTTCCAGAATTATCTTTCTGGTGTATATGTACTCCGACTTTTCTTACATGCACATGTTGAGTTTTTTTTCATCATTTTGATAATAAGAGATAAAACTTTGTCTTGCTGTTTTGCACTCATTAGTATCCAACTTTTCAGAACTAGCAGATGACAGCCTGTATGTTATTTTGAGAATAAGGCATAAGTCATATATAAACAATTTAGGATATGTCATTAAGGAATTACTCACATTAAAAAAAAAAAGATCCTAAATTTAGATTCAAAAACAAGGCTATAAGCTCTTACAAAATTGCAGCATGAGAAATGACATCAGCCTTGTCTCTTCCAAATGTTAGTGATATTACAAGCCATGTGAATGGCTTCTCTCTTTCATTGAGGGGATCACTGAGAGCTGGAACTTTGCAATCCAGCAGACATGCCAGTGTCCCCTTGGCAGAGCAGAGTATCCTTAAAGGTGAGCTTTGTTCTGGAACACAAGCAGAGACAGATCCTGAGTTAGTTTGGGGTGTGATGTGGCCTGGGTGTCATTTGGATTTTCTTTATGTTAGACATTCACCCAAATCCATGAAATACCCTACATTTTCTCTTAGATGTATGTGTCTTGTCTGCCATGTTAAGTGAAGAGAGATTATGATCCTTGGTAGGCTCAGAGATGTGCCATTTTCACTAGAGTTTAAAGAGAGAAAATTCCATAGCAACCTTCTCTCTCTGGGAATGCTATCCATAAATGGGATGGGTGAGTCACAAAAGTGATGTGTGTTTTTCACTCCTGTTCCATACTACAATCAAACTCCTCCCATTGCTGGCCTCAGCTCCCCACCATTACCAGGACCACTACCCCAGGCTTATTCCTTTTCCTTTTCTTCCACTTATTTCTTCCTTCTACCTCTACCTTTTCCACTGAGCCCTAAGCTCATTGTCCCCATTTGTTCCTCACTAATTCCATATAGTGTTCTGAATGACAGAAGTGTTGATCCCAACTTTTTGTCAGCTGGCTTTTAGCAAGATTTAGCTAATAACAGTCAATAAAGAGAGAAAAGA
This sequence comes from Vespertilio murinus, assembly GCA_963924515.1. Classification (NCBI taxonomy): domain Eukaryota; kingdom Metazoa; phylum Chordata; class Mammalia; order Chiroptera; family Vespertilionidae; genus Vespertilio; species Vespertilio murinus. Next base: position 45,345,446 of record OZ004709.1, on the reverse strand, counting down.
AGGTAAAAGCAAGAGAGAAGCCAGGCTACCATTCTCTCTCCTTTTTTTAGAAAAATTCTGGCAATGCCTACATCTCCAGGGCTCTAACACCGATGGAGTAAGCTTGCTGTGTTTGAATTTCTGCCTGATGACCTCTTGGCAAGGTTCTTGGGCTCTGGTTTCATTGCCTCCTGGACCCCCCTTCCATCAGGCTAAGTGTAGTTCTGATAACCTGAAACTGGTGATCTATGGGTTGCCTCATTAGGCCCTAATCATCTTGTCAGCTTCTTCTATCACTTCAGTTACCAGCTTCCTACGTTAAATTATTCAGAGAGATATTGCTTTCCTGGTTTGACACTGATTGTTACAGTACTTTTCCAGCAGTGGTCTCAGAAAAATGCCTCTCATGATGGGATTCCAATGCTGAGCTTCTCATCTATTTGAATATGAACACAGATGGCAAATGGGTTAATGGTGATAGGTGGCGTGCAGTGACATGATTTTTTTTACCTGCATCATCATCTATAGTGGCTTGAGATGAAGGGCTGATAAACGTCAAGCCTTTGAAAAATCAAGCAGTAAGGATAATGACAAGTACAGAAGTGTGCTGCCTACTTCTGAAGGTGAAGATGAGCTGACAAAAAAAATAGTACATTCATGTCTATAGATTCTCAGTTAAAATCAGGCTTGGGTTATTAGAAAACTTCTGTGATAAACATAAAATAATTTATCATCTCCCAGAGCAGCAGGAAAGATATGACTGAACATTAAGGACGAAAATTGAATGTGCAGAAGCATATACAAAACAACGCTGACCCCACAATATTATCAGTCCCATATGTTAAAGTCAGGTCATTATTGCTTAAGTATCAGACATTTATGAAGAAGTAGTGGGACTCAGAAATTTGGGATGGAGACAGTGTGTGTACGTGGACAAAGCTGAGAAGCTTGAACTACAGACTTTTCCTCATTCTTCTTGCTAGTAGGATAAGCAATAACTTCACTGTCAGAAAATAGCCTCCCCTCAAATAGAGGGCACTACAATGTGTCACATGATACAGCTTATTCAAACCAACCAACCTCATAATCTCTAACTGCCTTCAAGCCAATAACATCAGTGATTTCCCAAGATTCCCCAGAAAGAGAAACACTTGGTTTCCTCCAGGAGGACTTGATATATACAGCAAAGGAATCCCAATATATTGTTAATTAATTTTTATGGTAAATCATGGTAATAGATTCATAGAGTCTCCCAAAAGGGACAAAAACTTAATTCTGGATGAAGCCACATGTCCTGAAATGTTGCATTGAATTCCATTCTGAATTTAAGTGCCAATTAGAGAAACTGGGTTGCTCAGTTTGCTATTGAATTCTGGACTCAATAGTTTATGTTAATGAGGTAAAAAAAAATGTGGAACCTTCCCTGGCATAATGTAGAGAAGGCATTCAGGTCTTAGGGAGCTAGCCATGCTGGAGCGGGTTTGATAAGTACAATCCTCTCACTCTCCAATAACAATGTATTCTGTGAGTGCCCAAAGACATTTCCTTTACAAAGGAATTCATAAATGCACTTGTGAGAATACCAGCATTTCTAAATAGCTCTGTGGTGACTATTATCCCTAGGCTAGGCATAAAAGAGAAATTGGGTTGCAATAGAATTGAGGCTCTTGACTTCAGTGGGGATAATGGGATCCTAAAGAGTGGGAGAGGAGCACTGAAGTGTCCCAGACAATGTGAATCCATTACCATAACAACAGCAATGCTGGAGTGGTAATCAGAATGTTTTGACACATAGTTTTGTAGTGGTAGTTAACTGAACTTGACTTCTTCAAGAATAAAACAGACGTTCGGCCTATTGATGTGTCACTAGGTCTATATAAGAAAAAAACCTAGGTTTGGTGAAAAGAAATTCGCATCAGCACCAGAGGAAGTTGTAGTCCTTCTCCCAGTTCCCAACCAAACCCAACTCAGACAGGGTTCTTGGCGATAGGACTGATAGGACTGAAAATCCCCCATCTTGGGAATCACCCAGTTCTGACAAACTAGACCATTACTCATTTCATCACAGGCCTGAAGCCCCTTGGATATATAACAGGCTGACGGGTGACCTTGCAGTGAGAATAAATGTAAACCTTTCTTTCGGCTTTCTCCAAAAGGACCAGAGAACATCTAATATGACAAGCAGCCGAAACCGGTTTGGCTCAGTAGATAGAGCGTCGGTGGTCTGCGGACTGAAAGGTCCCGGGTTCGATTCCGGTCAAGGGCATGTACATTGGTTGTGGGCACATCCCCAGTAGGGGGTGTGCAAGAGGCAGCTGGTCGATGTTTCTCTCTCATTGACATTTCTAGCTCTCTATCTCTCTCCCTTCCTCTCTGTAAAATACCAATAAAAATATATTTAAAAATAAAATAAAATAAAAACCCTTGCTGAAAAAAATTAAAAATAAACATAAGAAAAATTTTCTTAAAAAATAATAATAATATGACAAGCAGACTATCAGGAGAAAGAAATACAAGTTAAAATATTTTATACTGGCTCAGGGTCTATATGATTCCCATTAAGCTGAAATGCCACCTTGGCTCGAGTGTCAGAGTGAGAAAAACTCAGGTAATAAATGCGTATTTGCTCTAAATTCATCTCCAGCTGGGACCAGTGGCAATGGACATAATAATAAGAAAAACAACAACAACTGGCAAACTTTCCACCTACACCAGCTCTCTCTCTCTTCCCTATGGTATAAGGGCCAGCAGAGTCGGAAAGGCCAGCTGAAAAATCCATGGGATGGAGTTTATCACTGAAGTCACTAACAAATAGTATCACTGCCCCACCCCCACCCAGAGAGTTGCTGTAGTTAATGCCACCATCAAAGATATGAAGGCAGATACTATTCCTATAACACCTACCACAAGTTCACCTGTTTGGCTGTCATGAAAGTCAGATGCATCTTGGAAATGACTGTGGATTACTGTAAATATAATGAGATAGTCATTCCAATTGCAGCTGTTCTGGTTAGATATGGTATCTTTGTTACAGCCAGTTAATACACGCTTTGCTTTGATATACCTCTAACTGACCTGCAAAATGCTGTCTCTCCCCAAACCAATCATCCAGGATGATCAGAGCAGTTTGCCTTCAGCTGGAAGATAGTGTGCCAATTTCATTATCTTCCCTCAGGGATATGTCAATTCTCCTGATGCTATTAAAATAAAGCCTTGGCAACTTCAGTTCTTTAGACATCCCACAAAACAGAATTTGCTCCACCTCAATGATTGTCCTTTGGTGAGCAGGAAGCAGAAGCACCCAGATGCACTGGTTAGACATGTGTGCACCCAGAGGGAGAATAAAACTACAGAATCCCAGGGCCTGACATTTTAAGAAAGGTTTCAGGGAGCAGATGGTCTGCGACATGTCAGTACATCACCCCTAAAACGAGATGAGGTGTTTCGTGTTGCACTAATTTTCACCAAATATAAAACACCTTGGGGACTCCTTGGATTGTGGAGGCAACATATTCTATAAATTTGTGCGTGTGTGTTCTCTGGACCCTTCTACCAAATAATCTGTAAGACTCTTAGTTTTGAGTGGGACTTAGAGGAAGAGATGGCCATGCATCAGATTCAGGCTATGGGCTTAACCACCTGTAAATTAGCCCTTAAGACAGTGGCTGTGATGCAGCTCAAAATGTAGAGAGAGTGAATGATGAGAACACTACAACAAGCCTCTGAGAAGTCACAGTAGGAGAATTACGGAGCTGTAGACTTTTGTCTTAAATCAATCAGTTCGATTTCTTTTTTCTAATTTTCTGAGTTCTCTCTTCCATAACTTGTGGATTATTTATCAGTATATTGCTTCATGTATACGCATTTGGGTATTTCCCAGTTATATTTTCTTATTTGCTTTTAGCTTAATTCCCCTTGTGGTCAGAGCACATTTTAGGTATAGTTTTAATTATTTGCAATGTTTTATTTTTATTGAATTCATTGGGGTGATATGTGTTTATGGACCAGCATGTTGTCTAAATCTGTAGAGCATCCATGTGTCTATGTGTATTTGAAGAAGGTGTGCATTTTGAAATGACTGGGCACCATTCTCAATACATAGGGCAAGTGTGCAAACCTTGTTTCAAGTCTTTCAGATCTTCCTACTGATCTTATTTTTCACTAGAGCCCAGTGCATGGAATTTGTACAAGGGGCTCAGCCCTCGCAGTCCCGACTGCCTTGGCCACTGGCCCTCACAGCCTCCCTCACAGCCCTGGCTTTATCTGGAAGGTTGTCGGGCTGTTCAGTCTAATTAGTATATTATATCTTTATTAAATAGGATTATTGCAGTACAACTGTCTTTTTCTCTAGTAATAATTGTTGCCTTGAACTTACTCAGTCCAACATTGGTAGAGAGCAACAGCTTTTCCTTGGTTACTGCTTGCATGATATATATTTGATGCCCTTTTACTGACAACTTTACATTCTATACCTTTACATTTATGCCTGCTTTTTAAAATACAGTTGTTTTATTCCCAGACAACCATTGTTTAACTGGGAGATTAATTCTATTTATGTGTAATATAACTATTGATCTATTTGCATTTAAATGTTATCTTATTCTAATTTTTATCTTTCCAACTGTTCCATATTCTTTCTTTTATCCTTTATTGCCTTCTTTGGAATATTTTTTAAATAAATGATTCCATCTCGCCCAAACCGGTTTGGCTCAGTGGATAGAGCATTGGCTTGCGGACTGAAGTTTCCTGGGTTCGATTCCGGTCTAGGGCATGTACCATGGTTGTGGGTACATCCCCAGTGGGGGGTGTGCAGGAGGCGGCTGATCAATGATTCTCTCTCATTGATGTTTCTAACTCTCTATCCCTCTCTCTTCCTCTCTGTAAAAAAATAAATAAAATATTTTTAAATTTTTTCCATCTCTTACCCTCTATTATCTTGTTAATGATAACCACTGTTTTATTATTCTTTTAGTAGTTTACGTTTGGAATTGGATTACAACATAAATCTTTTACTTACTAAGTCTAATAATGATTTCTACTTTTGTCACTATGTAGCAAATATCCTATAGAATAAAAGAGTAATATGCAAATTGATCCTAACAGCAGAACAACCAGAACAACCCCATAACCAGTCTCTATGAGGTGCACTGACCAACTCTTGGTCCTTTTCCCTGGCTGGCAGCTTCCCATCACCAGAAGGTGAACAGGGAACCAGGAGTGAGTGGCAGTCGGGGAAGGGGCCGGGTGAGTGGACAGACCTCTTGGTCCCTCCCCTTGGCCAGCAGGCTCTGATCATCCCATGGAAAAAGGGAAATCAGAGGTGGTTGGCAGGGGGCGGGGCCAGCTAGGGAAGATGTCCTTGATCACAGGCCAGGCCTAGTAACCATACCCATGCACAAATTTCATGTGCTGGGCCTCTGGTAAAGTTTATAATCCTCTAAATCCATCTGACTCCTCTGCTTGTTTTGTTGTGATACATTTTAATACCACATATTCTTTAATTTAAATACTTTATTACTTAAAGTATTACATAAGTCTCCTTTTTCCCCTATTGACCAATTCCCAGCTGCCCCTATCCCCAGGACTTGTCCTTCCCTCTCCCCACCCCCATCGTCTGTGCCCATTGGTTATGCCTATATGCATGCATACAAGTCTTTTGCTTGATCTCTTACCTCCTCACCCTCACCTTCCCTCCTAGCTTGGACAGTCTATTTGATGCTTTTATGACTCTGGTTCTATCTTTGTTCATCAGTTTAAGTTGTTCATTATATTCCACAAATGAGTGAGATCATATGATATTTCTCTTTCTCTGGGGGCTGGGAGGCTTATTTTGCTTAGCATAATGTTCTCCATTTCTATCCATGATGTAGCAAGTGGTGTGAATTCTTATTTTTTATAGCAGCGTAGTATTCCATTGTGTAGATGTACCATAGTTTTTTCATCTAATCTGGTATGGGCATGTCTTTCTTTCTCTTTCTCTCTTTCTCAATCTCTCTCTCCAGCCACTCCCTTGCTTTTTCCCCTCTCTTATCATTTAATGTTCACTTATGGCATATTGGCAATTTTGTTTGAATGCTAAATATTTTGGATGAAATATTTTATTTTAGAGGCAATTTGCTTGTTTTTCTGCAGACTTTTGATTTTTTTAATGTCAGTAGGCAATTAAGATGGGGGTTAGGTAACCTAAAAAAGTTTCTCTGTTGTGGTACAGGATGTCGGGCTATGTTAGGAAGAGCTGTTTTTATTATTATTTATTTGCTTTTTTATTTTTCAAAAGCAATTACACTTTTTAGTTATTTCCTAGGCCCCTTTCTCCCTGGCGGTGTCATTGACCCTCAAGGCCCATAAGCCTCCAGGAAGCTCCCCTCAGAGACTCAGCCTGTTTGTTCTTTGGCGAATTCACAAATACCTTGGGAGGAAAAGCAGTGCCCATTTTCATCTTGATTTCTCTGCTCTTCCCTTTTTTCTGTTGTCCAGGTCTCTTCAGCCTGTTATGCTCTTATTAGGTCTCGAATGCCTTTGAGCAAATGTTTTTAAAATATTTTGCTCAGATTTTATATTTACTCTTATATGTTTAGAACTCTTTAAAAGTGTATTGATATTATCAGTAAGAAATCATGATGGTTGAAAATTTGAGGCTCTCTTTCTGTTAGAAAGATAAAAATCCCTTTGTTATGAAGATAGGAACTTGACTCAGAGTTGATGGCAGCTAGAGCTTTATGGGATAAAGCTGGTAGATGAATGAGAATGGAGCTCTGTCTTTTCTTCTCATTTGTTGTGCTTCTTATAAAGAAAAGAAACCTTCCAGGTGTTGCCCACACTCCAGGTGTCACTTCCTTCACTTGTTTTGGCCAATGGGAGGCATTGAGGGAAGATGGGAGCTAGAGGAGAGGAGGGGTTTTAGAGTGTTTGTCTTTCCCTCTCAAGTGGAATCTCCAGTGGGGTCGTGCCTCTTCTGTGACTTTTGTTGTGCCCAAGATTAGTGACCACTCCCCTCCTTCGCGCCCCCCCCCCCTGCAACACACACACACACACACACACACACACACACACTCTCTCTCTCTCTCTCTCTCTCTCTCTCTCTCTCTCTCAGTGCAGGGCAATCCTGCTTCCTGCTCTGGCTGCTCCTGGTTGCGTTCCTATACATGTTTTATTTTCTCATTCCTACCATATAGCTAAACAGTTTAGTGCATCTAATTCCTTTTGTCTCAACTAGTAAAATAATAAAGACAGAAAATAGAGAAATATGAAGGAATTATGTGGTGCAAAAGAAGGTGAGTATCCAATTCCTTCAAATTTTGACATCTTAACTTTTCTGTAATGCACTTTCTGCAAGAAGGGAAACATTTTTTTAAAATTACTGTGTTTTCAAATCAATAAGAGAATACTTGTTGCTCCTATGAAATCAAAGCAGCGTGTCATGAAGAGAGACCATCTGATTTTGAAAATAATTCATTGGGGGAAGAAAAATAAAATTTTTAAATTAAAATCATGATTGTATAGCAACTAGCAGATTAAATTATCAGGAATTTAAATTAATAATGTAACATATAAATGAAAGTTTCATTTAGGAAAATAATGCCCAACATGATTCCAAGATTAGATTGAAAATAAACTTTAAGTTCATGAGATATTTTCAAAAGTTGGCCCATTAAACATAAATATAAAATGAAGGTCAAAATTATATTGGACAACCACAAATGAAAAAACAATAGTGATGGCAATATTAATATCAAAACAATCAAATATATATATTACATAGAAAACTCATTACATAGAGATAGTATAAATTCAAGGCAAATTTCATAGCTCTTCAAAATATATTAAGTAAATATGGTAATATCAGGAAAATATAACAGAGAGAGAAAAAATGAGAGAGAACAAAATAGCAGAGGGCAAGAGAGTGTTGGAAAGAGAAGGAGCCATGTAGAAGCTCATTTGCTTTAGAGAAAAACTTTGGACAACATTTGCTATACATTGACAATCAATTACATTGTGATACTTACTTTTTTATACTTAGAAATTATATATCTGAGATTCACTGAATATTAAACTCAAGGTATATGGCTGGTGATGCCAGTTAAACACCCCTGCATGAGAGTAATTCAGAAGTGAGAATCACGAAGAAATCCACTCACTATGGGACAGTGATTTATAGATTTAAGTTATGGCAGAAATGGCATGGCTCCAAGATCAGCATCTACTTTGTCATGACATAAAGACTGAAAACAGGTGACCGAAGCAAGATGGCGGCCCAGGAAGTCTCCTGGGCCGCCATCTCCTCAACAATTTGGAAAAAAACAACAGATAAAACCAAAAGGGATCGCACCAGACCCACAGGAAAGCTGGCAAAATGGGAAGGCTACAACTAGACACAAAGCAGGACGTCGCTGCTGCCATGTGGAGTTTAAAACTACAGCGAAACTGAACCTGCCGGAGCCACTGCCGCTGGGAATGAGGGAAGCCAGACCTCGCTCCGCCCCGGGACCCAGGGAGTGGGCCAGCCCTGCAGGCCGCCACGGGAGCTGATGGGGGCCTACGCCCCTGCCACCACCGCGCCTTCGGCTCCTGCCTGGACAAGAAGCCCGTGAGCGCGACCTCCCAGCCCACCTGCAGTGCTGGAGAGGAGCGGGTGCCTGGGCTCGGCCCCCCGTACTCGCCGCCGGGTGGGTGAAGAGATAGTGTAGTATCTCCCTGCCCGCAGCCAGCTTGGCCAAGCCCTCGCGGCTTACTGAGCTGGCGAAGAAATTGCGCAGCGTCTCCCCACCCGAAACCAGCCCAGAAATGGGAAGGCTACAACTAGACACCAAGCAGGGTGCCCCAGCTGCCATGTGGAGTTTAAAACTAAGGCAAAACAGGACCTACTGGAGACACTGCCGCTGGGAATGAGGGAAGCCAGACCTCGCTCCGCCCTGGGGCCCAAGGACTGGGCCAGCCCGCCGGCCATGGGAACCAGGGAGCTGATATGGATCCTTAGGCGCCTGCCCACAACCATCCCGAGGAGCTGTCGTGGTGTCTCCTGGCCTGCAGCCAGGTGGGCCCAGTCTCCGCACACACTTTATTGGTGGGGAGCTGGCGCGGCGCATTCCCTTTGCGCCCCGGCGAGTCTTTCTGCTGCCACCACCAGCAGCCGGCTCCAAAGCTTACGCCACTACCGCCATGTGTATTTTAATACTACAGGGGAAATTGAGACACGGGAGCTACCATCGCTGCCGCACCCACTGCCACCCCCGCGAATGGGAATCCACCAAAATCAGAGCTCACTACGCCCCTGGCTCAGAGAGAGTGTGGCTTCAGAATTTAGCCCACAGCCTTCCCAGCACACCCGCCGTGCGGGTGGGGAGCATGCACGGCACCTTCCGTTAGTGGCCCCGGCGAGTCCTCCCTCAGCCGCCGCATGGCCGGGCCGAAGCTCCCGCCACTGCCGCCATGTGAACTTTAAAACTACAGTGGAGCCGAAACCGGTTTGGCTCAGTGGTAGAGCGTCGGTCTGTGGACTGAGAGGTCCCGGGTTCGATTCCGGTCAAGGGCATGTACATTGGTTGCGGGCACATCCCCAGTAGGGGGTGTGCAAGAGGCAGCTGGTTGATGTTTCTCTCTCATCGACATTTCTAGCTCTCTATCTCTCTCCCTTCCTCTCTGTAAAATATCAATAAAATATATTAAAAAAAAAAAAAACTACAGTGGAAATTGAACCACAGGAGCGACCGTCGCTGCCGCACCAGCCACCGCCACCCCCCACCACCACTGCAAATAAAGGAAATCCACCGAGAACAGAGCTCACTACGCTCTGGGCTCAGAGAGTGGGCAGCCTCAGAACTTAGCCTCCGTGTCCGCAGCTGCTCCGCTTCCGCAACAAACGAGACACCTTTGAGGGCGGTCTACCTGCCTGAAGCCATCTCAGCCCGCCTGCAACTGTCACAGCCTGCTTGCCGTGCTAGCAAGGAGCTGGCGCGGCACCCCCAGTGCGAGACCCCAGCACCCGAGAGGGGTCGTGTGCCCCGGGTGAGCCATATGTCCAGGGGGCCGTGTGCCCCGGGCGAGCTGCGTGTCCCAGGGGGCCGTGTGCCCCGGGCAAGCCGTGTGTCCCAGGGGGCCCTGTGCCCCGGGTGAGCCGTGTGTCCCTAGGGAAGCAGTGGGACCCAGGGGGAGGGGCGGTGAGAACCAGAGGAGGAGCAGACTCTATTCAGGTGGTCCTGAGATAGCCACCATAAAACAAGCAGACTGCCAAACGTGGAGCAGATTCTATTCATGAGACCCTGAGATAGTCACCATAAAACAAGCAAATTGTCAAATGACACAGCAGGGTGGGGAAGGAGACCTGGGGGGAGATAAGAGAACAACCTAAGGACTGCTATGCATGAATACAACCAATGAACACAGAACTCTGGGGAGGGAGGGCATGAATGGGAGTGGGGGGAGGGGCAATGGTAAGATATGTACACATATAATACCTTAATAAAATTCATGTGAGGGGAAAAAAAAAAAAAACAAAGACTGAAAACAGAGGCCAGGTCTGATGTACAAATACATGTAACACTACACGCAAACTATTTGGTCCTCACTTCCTTATAAATAGTAAATATATTGAGTTCGATTATCACTAAATAAATCTCCTTGGGTTTAAAATAAAAACCCTTCATAAGAGTATTGACATAGTGATATTGACATAGTCTGATTTGTACAATTTTTAATTTATCCCTTATCAATAAATCACAAGTCAGCAGTTAATATCTGAACAGTGACAAGACACGAGATATTTTTTTCTGTCTTCAAGTTAATATGCCTCTCTCTCTGTCTGTCTGTCTCTATGTCTTTCTGTCTCTCTTGTTCTCTGTCCACTTCTCTCATTCTCTGCCACTGTAAAAGTTCACAAATCATTGGTGAATTAAAGCCTTTATTAGTGAAAGAAAATAATTTTCTTATGGAAATAATTTTCTCATGAGATACTGCAGCTTCTTTTGTTACACTGTGACACCATCCAAACTGCAGGACGCTAGGGAAGGAACTAATTCTCAAAGCCCAACAACCCTCCCCATTATTCTATACAATGTTCTTTGTTGCTATGCCTTCAGTAGTTACATCGTTTAATGTAAAGGGGTATTTTCTGTTTTATTACAAATGCATCTAGGTAATGGCCTTTTAACAGTGGTTTAGTTTACTCCAGATTCCTCCTCAGTGTACTTGGCAATCAGGGGCTGCTTGATTGTGTGCCCTGCTCAAGAAGATGCTCGAGAGCAAAAGCTACTGTTCTGGAACAACTGCACGCATTGCAGATGCGAGCATTGTCACCAGCAATTTATGTCCTTAGAGGAGCAGAGGAATGGGAGGATATGGTTGCCACTCTTTATTTCTGGGCCCAATTTACATCGTCTTCTGCAAGAACTTTATTTAATCTTCTTCTTGAGAACACAATCACATTTTACCCAAGTTCAATACATTTGGTAAACTTCAGCAACAATACACCAAATTTTACTGGACTGATATGAGAAAAACATGGTATATCCTTAAATTTATAAAGTATGCCTGTAGTCACAAGATTCAGGGAAATTAAATCTTATAAAGGTAAAAGTATATAGATCTGGTCAGTGTAACTTTAGCTAAAGATATTTTTTTTTATTTCTTCCATAAAGTTAATAATACTATGCGCACTGATTTTAATACTATTCAATGAATATTGAGGGACTCATATCAGTGTACTATATTCTCTAAATGTTAGTTTCTTAATCATATTTCTAATTTCAAACTGACTATTTTTATAGCAAACCAGTCGTTATATCTTACTTAAACTTCAGAAAGATCATTGTTTTCACTATTTTTAAAATTCGTGTTTAATGTCTCTTATTATTATTTTCAAAAATATATTCTTATTGATTTCAGAGATACAAGGGAGAGGGAGAAGAGATAGATACATTAATAAGAGAGAATCATTGATTGGCTGCCTCCTGCATACCACACAATGGGTATGTAACCCAGGCATGTCCCCTACCCTGCACTTGAACCATGCGTGACCTCCTGGTTTATGAGTCCACACTCAACCACTGAGCTACATTGGCCAGACTTATTTATTATTTATAGTAACCATTTTTAATTTGGTTTCCTCACCTAGCCATTTCTTTTCATATATTCTTTCAATGACATTTTCTCTTACATATTAGATAGATGAGATCAAGTATATAACTAATGATAAAAATATAAACTTTTTCAAAATATGGTTAATGTTAGTCAAGGAGCTATCAATCAATTTCTATAGTTATTATTAGAGATAGGAACATAGAAAAAATTGTCAAGAAAGCAAATCAACCACACTGTCAGGATTTTCTATGACAAATAACATTAAAAAACTTGGGTCAGAAAATTGTCTATTCCAACTTGATCTTTGCCCTGGGAAATGTCAAGAAAACTTTTCTTCTAGTAAAGTTCATGTAGAGAAACATAAAGATTTTTTAATAAGCATAAACATCATCTCAACCCTGTACTATCTGTGGTTGTGCGGTTTCAATCTAATTGGCTCATATGATAAAGAAATGTGGAGCTAAGAAAATAATACAATAATGAGATCTATGTCCATGGAATTGCTAGGGTCCATAACATATCATTTGCTGAGAAAAACAATATTTATTAAAAATGGGTAAAAATTTAAAGCTTAATAGCCACATGAGAAAACAAGACATCAAGAGGTGAAATTACAGTAATTATCACAGAATAACCAATTTGAGAAATATTAAACCACTATTCATAAGATGATGAAAGTAATACAAATGGTAACAAAAGCCAAAACAAACAATTCAACGCTGAGAAAAACTAAGAAAGCATGTTTGATATTTGATTAAACTGTAATTCTATTGTGTCAAATCATGATATAAAAGTAAAAAAAACATTATATTCTTATATTCAGATAAGCTGTGTTTCAGATTAGGAGTCAGGTCACATTTTAATTTAAAAAAAATACAACACATTAGTATCATCCACTTACAAATTCTAATGAGTTATGAGGAATGTAGTTAAGTCAGAGTAAACCAAATACCTTAAAAATTGGGGTGGTGGGGATTAAAGACATGATACTAAGCAAATAAATTGGTATATTTAATGATAAATTTAAATAAACACTAATCACTAAAGTAAATATAATATAACTAGAGGCCAGATGCACAGGATGTGTGCACTGGTGGAGGGCATGGGCCACTCTGGGAGGCGCTGCTCATCCAGGTCAGCCGAGTGGTGCTCCCACTGTGGGACCACCAGGGGGCAGCTCCTTAGTTGAGGGTTTCCCCCCCTGGTGGTCATTGTATGTCATAGCAATCGGTTGTCTTGTCGTTCTGGCCATTCTGCTATTTGTTCGCTGTGCTTTTATTATATAGGATGGTGATTTGGGTAGTTATAAATAAAAAAAGAAGCTAAATACTAGATTAATCAGGATATCAGAAATCAGATTTAAGTCATTGTATAAAGGGAAAACGTTAGAGTGCTTAAAAATATTAAACATTTGTAGGTCAAGTGTTGTTGTGAAAGTTCTAATGGTAAATAGAATCTACAACCTTCAAACAAGAAGGATCAAAAGAAAGGGAAATACATCAAACTTTATCTACCCAAAGTCAGGAAGTACAGAAAGGAAAACATGAGAAATATAATAAACATAGAATTAAACAAAATTCCTATATTGAAATGCATAAAAATACTCAATACATCTAAGAAATTTAATTCATTTGGTAAAATGTTAATATATTGGTTTTATTTTTCTTTTTTTTAAAAAATTCAGAAATGATAAAAGAAAAAGAACTATAGAACACAAAGAAAGAATAAATACTAAGTACAAGAGCAGAAACTAATAACTTGTTGGAAGAACAAAATTAAAACAAAAGGTGTTTCTTTGAAAAGACACAGACATAAACATCATGTAAGACTAGTTAAGAAAAAATAAGAAAGGTCACAGGGACTATCATTAAAATGAGATATAATTGGGATAACAATACTGCATACTATCAGATGAAATAATCTCATACTATATTGTGGGAATGGCTAATATTGTGAATAAAATATGTATGATACCTCTTGAAATAGTACTGGGTCTAATTACATATGCCAACAGATTTTCCCCCCAATAATAAGAGATAAATAATGTGAACAATTGGGCAAACAATTGGGGGGGGGAGCTAGACAAAATATATTTCCTAAAAATAAATGCACTATTTAAAAAAAAAAACTTTAAGAAATAATAATTTAAGGAAATTTAGAAAATAAGATTAAAATTATATAGATTTTATGCATATAAATTGCATATGTATTTGTATTATAAATGTCTAGAAGCCTGTTGCAAGAAGAAATTCATACAATAGGCTTTCGTTCCCTTGGCTTCCAGCACCTGTTTTCCCCCACCACTCGGGACCCAGGCTTTTGCTCTAGAGTTTGCTGTCTTCATCTTTACTGCAGACTCTGGCCTGAGTCTTCCATCTTCGTCTTCACTGCAGACTCAGGAGTCTGTAATATTTGTCTTTGCTGTGGGGCTGGATGTTGCTCCTCTAGCTCCCCTCATCCCCTGCCCTCCCCCTCATAGCTCCCCTCATCCCCTGGCCTCCCTCTCATAGCTCCCCTGGTCCCCTGCCCTCCCTCTCATAGCTCCCCTGGTCCCCTGCCCTCCCTCTCATAGCAGGCATCCTGCCCCACCGGGCCACTCAGCACCTGATGCAGCTGGGAAGCTGCCATGTTTGTCCTTTTAATTTGCATATTCCCTCCTGATTGGTTGGTGGGTGTAATGGATGTATGGTCAATTTACGTGTGTGCCTATTATTAAGTAAGATGTTCTAAAAATGAAAATTTTACATGTATAAAATTTACTGGCCAACACTTGCCACATTAGGTAATAAAATTTATTATAAAAGCAGTAATTCAAACAGTGTGGTAATGGCATAACAATAAATGAAAGTTTAGCTGAAACTGGTTTGGCTCAGTGGATAGAGCGTCGGCCTGTGGACTGAGAGGTCCCAGGTTCAATTCGGGTCAGGGGCATGTACCTTGGTTGCGGGCACATCCCCAGCAGGGGGTGTGCAAGAGGCAGCTGGTCGATGTTTCTCTCTCATTGACGTTTCTAGCTCTCTATCTCTCTCCCTTCCTCTCTGTAAAATATCAATAAAATATATTTTATTAAATAAATAAATAAATAAATAAATGGAAGTTTAATAAATGGAAGTTTATAAAGAAATTTAAATGGAAGTTTATATAAAGAAATTTAAAAAGCCATATACAGGGTGTCCACAAAAAAATGTATGTACACTTTAATAACTGATAGTTCAGAATTGAAAATGAAATAGTTTTAAATTTGAAATGCTTTATAATTATTCAAAGTGTGTGTATATTTTGGGGGGATACCCTTTTTATATGCACTTGGAATATATAAAGATGGCAACTAAAATCAATGGGCAAAAAAACCCGGACTACTTAACCATATATAAAAACATCATTTTATGATATAATGTGATTTATGTAAAATATATAAATAATATTATTTCTACTTAGTGAATATGACAGCACATTTATAGAACATGGACACAATATTTTCCTTTATAATTGTACACACATACACATACATCCATTATGGCCATTATTAACATTTATTAAGTGGTAATTAGATATGTATATAAAATTATATGTTATCCTGTTCTCTATGTTTGAATTGTTTGGTAATTAAATATTTTAGTTCATATCCACACTAATAAAAGAGAAAAATGATAATTGACTGTACCTTCACTATGCCCACAGCCAATCAGAGTGAGTATGCAAATTAACCCAACAAAGATGGTGGTTAATTTGCATACACAGTGCTGATTGGCCTGGGTCCTGGGAATATCCTTTGAACCCAGGCTGTTCCTAGCCTGTAGGCCCTTAGGCCCTGAGCTGCAGAGGTCCCACAACACCCCTTGGCCACTCAGAGCCTATCGGTGCAGGTGCCAAGTGGCTGGGTGCAGGGAAGGTTCCTGCATCCTGCCTGCAGTCACTTGGGAGTGCTCCAGCACCAAGTGGCAGTTTGCATCCATGCCCCCAGCCTGGGGTCTCAGGCTCACAGCAGCAGGTCATTATGCTGCATCCGAGCCTGGGGTCTCAGGCCAGCAGTGGTGCAGGGACCCCTATCCAGGCAGATATGGAGGAATCTTAAATGTTTCTTTTTTTAAATATATATATTTTATTGATGTTTTACAGAGAGGAAGGGGAAGCAATAGAGAACTACAAACATATATGAGATAAATATTGATCAGCTGCCTTTTGCACAGTTCCCACTGGATATGTTCCCCCAATCAAAGTACATGGCCTTGACTGGAATCGAACCTGGGACCCTTGAGTCTGCAGGCCCTTGATCCATCCATTGAGCCAAACCAGTTAGGGCTGTCCAATATGTTAAAAAAACAAAAACAAAACCCAAAACCCTATCTAATAAAGAGGGAATATGCAAGGGATGGCATTTGGGGAGGGTGGTTGGGGACAATCAGGTTGGCAGGAGAGCAGTTAGGTGTTGATCAGGCTGACAGGCAGAAGTGGTTAGGGGCAATCAAGCAGGCAGGTGAGCAGTTGGGAGCCAGCAGTCCAGGATTGTGAGAGGGATGTCCAACTGCCTATTTAGGCCTGGCAGTTGAACATCCCCCAAGGGGTCCCAGATTGGAGAGGGTGCAGGTTGGGCTAAGGGACATATACCCCCATGCACAAATTTTATGCACTGGGCCTCTAGATTATATATAAATGAATAAATGCATAGTCAGAGAGAATAATCTGTTCAAGTCTTTAGTGTTTCTTTTGTAGTATTTATGACAAAACACAGTTTTTATTCTTTAACTCTCACCACCTAACTATGTAATGAAAATATTTCCTAACATCTTAAAGATTCAATCAATAGTGTTGAGTTTTTTTCCTTTCTATCTATTCTTTTTTTTAAATCTTCAATACCATGTTCCATGAATAGTTTTAATTTTGTTTTATCTCCCAATCCTGAATCAGCACAATTATAAGGGTGGCATTTTGTGCTCTAGAAATTATTTGAGGTATTAGAGGAAGAAAAGAGCAATTAACTAAATCACTAAAACCCCCCACCGTGATCCGTGTGACTACAGCCAAGTAAGGCGATTCATCGACAAACTGGCACCTTTGTATCTCCAGGTAAAAGGAGGACCAGATCCTCGCCATCTGTGCCGACTTTATTTTCCTCTGAGATGAATTATCATCTCTCACAATCTCTTGTGTTTTAATTCACCCTCTGAGACACCATAAGCCAGACTACAGTCACAAAGCAAGTGGGCATATGTAGGTGGCTTCTGAGCGAACTTGGCTCCTGTCCCCTCCCATGTCGCTGCCTTTCCTGAACCTGCTGTAGTCTGCCCTCCATTTGATCCATTTCAGTTTGGGCGCCAGCCGGTCCTCCCACGCATGGGGCGCTTCTGGCAGCGCCAGGGCTCATAAGCACGCGTTGCCAGCCTTACCGTGTTCCCGAGCAGATGTTTGGGAAGCCACATTCCTGAGATTTAGATTCTCAGTAGACAGAGGACAGGGTTTTAAAAATATTATTTCCACATTACACTTTCTTCTCTTTTGACAGTGAGGCACGCACAAGGAGACACTTGGAGCAGAGGCCCATTTTGGACATTTTCCGCTGATGGCCTTGGGCACGTACTTGGTGATCAGCAAAGGGGTGTGAGTCTAATGTAACAACAAGCAATATCTCTGGTTGCACGACTAGAGCATGCTGTCACACCACACCAGGAATTTCCATGCGTACAATGTTGGAAGAAAGTACAATTTAACAACCTTATTGCAGGCTTTTTAAATTAATACAATTTTAGGAAAAGTAATTATAGAAGTCAATAAGAACATATTCTCCCCTGTGGAAAATGCATAGATGATGAATTCATTATCTCTGTCCTCAAAAGAACTTACACCTTGGTGATCCCAGAGAAGGAATAGAAAAGACTAAAATAGAATTTAGATGAAAAGAAAAAAAATAAATGTGAGGTGGAAATAAAGTTCCACCTGTGTGTAGTATAAGCAGAGATAAATTGCCACCTGTACCTAGTCTGAGTATAGTGTCTAGTGTGAGTCAATTTAAAGCCGGATTGTTGGGATTATGCCATAACGTTTGGTTGCCAGTTTTATATGTTGATATTCACAGTTCTTTTTAAACTTTCGGCTGGTTACTTCTGAATAATGAGGAAGAAGCACATTTGAGTTATCTCCGAGGCCAATTTTGAAATCTGAAGAAAGCATAGGGGATTTCCATTTTCTTTTATGAATAGGATATGCATATGTGGAAGGAAACACAGACTGTTTATGTAGAGCTAGAGGTATCTCAGAGAGAATCAAATTATGCGGGTTTGAACAGTACCCTCCCCCTCCTCACCTGCCAAAGTATTAGACAATGTTTTGATTGTCTTTCCCTGTAGCAGCTAAGACATTAAAGTGATGAAAATTTCATTTCTATGGTTAAAACTATGTCAGCATTTTAATTATAACACTGTACACTTAATGGTTTACAACATAGTCATAAAATGTATTTTCCCTCTTGGGGGTGGGAGGGGGAGCAACTTGGCTTATTAGGTTCCAGAAAAAGAGCTATTTCCTAAAGCTGATATTTTAAGGTTGGCCGTTTTAATTTTAGAGAATCTTTATAATAAGGTTTCAAGGATATTTCTACTCCAGAATTTTCAAAAAGAGATTGGCTTAATATGCACTGAGCCTGTGGAATAATTACTTGAAACTAGATTTATGTCTAATGTTAATATTTTTTTTTATTTCCACGGTAATTGAAGTTAAAAGTCCCATTTTAAAGATATTTTCATTTAAAATATATTTTCTGTATCACATACTGGTAATGATTTAATATCTTCTAAGAGCCTTCTGAATATAAAGCAAACTGAGTGAACCATAATATAATCCCTAAAACATTTTTAACATTAATTATAGAGAGCAGAATGGGGGGGGAGAGAAACATTGATTTATTGATTTGTTGTTCCATTTAGTTTTGCAATCATTAGTTGACTCTTGTATGTGTCCTAACCGGAAATAAAATCCACAACATTGGTGTATCAGGATGACACTCTGACCAACTGAGCTTACCAGAGCCTAAAAGTTACTTTTCTTTCTTTTTTTTTTTTTAAATATATTTTATTGATATTTTACAGAGAGGAAAGGAGAGAGATAGAGAGCCAGAAACGTCGATGAGAGAGAAACATCGACCAGCTGCCTCTTGCACACCCCCTACCGGGGATGTGCCCGCAACCAAGGTACATGCCCTTGGCCGGAATCGAACCCGGGACCTTTCAGTCCGCAGACCGACGCTCTACCACTGAGCCAAACCGACCTCGGCTAAAAGTTACTTTTCAACCAGCTGTCTTATGGACCACAAGTTTCATATTATCAACTTTCCATGTGAACTTTATTTTGATTACTTAAATGAAGATTGACATTATGTAGTCAAGAATTCAATGTGGCAAAAAGACTCCTGGCTTTTGCTCTGGATTCTGAGAGGTCATCTCTAAGCCCTTGGAATGTCATGCCTGGCTGGAGTGTCTCTCTTTGCCCATGGTGCCTTGTGCCAGCCATAGAGTAGCAGGATGCTTTAAAAGAGAGCGCCCCGAGCCGTGTTAACAATGTGATATGGGAGGGAGCTTTGAGTCATGGGCTATAGGATGACTTCAGGAGGGGGCTGGACAGGGAGAGAGCCATGTGGGCAGTCACTCATGCCCAAGTGACAGAGCACTATACGAACTCTGGGCCACGGAAATCCAAGGAGCTCTTCTGGTTGGCAGCTCTCTGTGTATACAGTCATCCAGGCCAAGGATAGTGGGAGCTCTGCATTTGATAGCCTCTTGGACTCTACCCTCTGCATCTCTTCCCTGAGATTATTTTTGTCTTTACCTTGTATTAACCACAATCATAACTAAAACCACTCTCAGTGAAGTCTTTGAGAACATCTGGGTAATTATCAAAACTGAGAGTGATTTTGAGAACATCCTAAAGTATCAATTGGAGTTAGAAATGAAGGTGGTCTTGTGAAGACTGTTCCCTTTACTTCAAACTTGGTCAAATCCTCCCACACACTCCCTAAAAAAATAGTCAAAAATGTATTTTTGTTGCATTGCAAGTTACCTCATGGTTTGTGAACCCACAACTTGAAGAAGGCAGAAATTAGTGAACGTTCCTATAAACAATTTCATTTGTATTTTCTCCATATGGTAAAATGCAAAACCTTCCAATATAGGCTTTTGAAACAGTCTCAAAGGGGGTATAGCTTTTTGAACTAAAATCCATTTCTTTTAGTACTTTTATGACTATCTATAAGCAATGCATTCAAATGTAGAAATTTTCTGAATTCCTCCTTTTCTATTTTCAGTCTTTTACCTCAGTTAATTATAATTTAATTTTTATGGTTTTAATTTTTATAATTAATGTAATTTTTGAAAGCTATCAAAATTAGATTAAAAACTTCTGCTTTAGGGAAATGAAGATAATCTTGGTTTTTTAAAGGAACACCTAGATGGTTTGCCTCCTCGCTCTATGTTGGTATGAAGATGAGACTTTTCCTTTGTCTTTTTCTTTCTTTAAAAGCTCTTGGCTGTAGCCAGGTTGGCTAAGTGGATAGAGCATCAGACCTTAGACTGAAGGGTTCTGGGTTTTACTCCCTGGCCCTGGTTGGGGTGGTACAGAAGGCGACCAATCAATGTGTCTCTCTCACATTAATGTTTCTCTCTGTCTCTCCATCTCCTTCTACTATTTGACATTGAAATTGGGACTCAAAAGAACTGTTGGCCCAGAAAGGAACTCACTACAGACTGATTCATTTGTCTCTCAGCATAACCATTAAGGCTTGTTGCAGTTTAGGTTCTTAGAAGGGTATTTCTTGGATCACATGACCTCACACATCTAGAGGAAATAATGAATAGCATAGACTGGTGAACAAAAATAGACCCAGAGAAAGAGAAGCAGCGATCAGACTCTCAAACCTCAGAGGGAAAGTAGGGGAGTGTGGGGGTAAGGAAGAGAGATCAACCAAAGGATTTGTGTGCATGCACATGGGCCTAGCCAGTAGCCATGGACAACAGGGGGCTGGAGGAATATGTGGGGAGGGGTTTGGGATGAGAATGGGGGAATAAGGACAATTATGTGATACCATAATCAATAAAAATGAATTAAAAAATAAAAATAAATAAAATGTAAAAAAATTCAATGGAAAAATATCCTTGGGTAAGGATTAACCCAAAGATTAAAAACAAATAAAAACTTTTGATTATTCTATATGATAATTATTTATTTGCTCACTTATCATTCACAGTAGATTGGTAGTGTGTTAGGCTTATGATCTCTGCATTGTATCTTCTTATGTTCAGTACCAGAGCAGTATTAAGTGAATATTACACATTGTATAGATATTTGTTGAGTGTATGGATGAAATAAAACACACCATAGCCTGAGTATCTTGCCTAATGCTGTATTGAGTTGGAAACAATTTGCATCATGGGTTTTTCCCCTTTTGTTGGCCATAAATATATTATTTTCTTAAACAGATATTTTCACACCATAGAAATATATGCACTGAACACAAATACACACACTTATAAACAAAATGTGTCACTGTATTTCCTTTATAATGGATGTGTGTAATTTTCTTACTAAATCTTTTAGTAGCCTCTGATTTATGCCTTTTCCTTTGGTTTCTATTATCTTTAGATATCTGTATTTTTTAATATTTTGTTCTAAAAGGAATTAGTATATGTATATGTATATGTATAATCTGTTTTTACTTCTAATTCAAACTGATTTTTTTAAATGTATTTGTGTCTATTTTTTAATAACATCAAAAAATGTAACCATAGCTGAAACCGGTTTAACTCAGTGGTAGAGCGTCGGTCTGCGGACTGAAAGGTCCCGGGTTCGATTCCGGTCAAGGGCATGTACATTGGTTGCGGGCACATCCCCGGTAGGGGGTGTGCAAGAGGCGGCTGGTCGATGTTTCTCTCTCATCGACATTTCTAGCTCTCTATCTCTCTCCCTTCCTCTCTGTGAAATATCAATAATATATATATTAAAAAAAATGTAACCATAGGAAAATGGAAAAATTCATATTAACACTTCCTTTTCACTTTCTAAAATGAAATATTTTATTGTCATCTATAAATTATATTAACATTATTTTTATTTTATTTATTTTTCTCTGCAGTCATCTTCATAAATATAATTATTATTGTCATGATGTTGTCTCTTCATTATATATGAACGTCTCTATTTTTTTCCACTGTTCCTTTTCTCTTTGGCCCAGTGAATACTGGAAAGATCTTTCTCACTAATTTAAATTTCTTTTTGGTATCAGTGTAACATTTTAATTCCCCAATCATAGATTTTAATTTTACATTTATATCTTTTCTAGAGGCCTGGTGCATTAAATTTGTGCACAGGGGTGGGGGTGAGGGGGGGGGCAGCAGTGTGTGTCCTTCAGCCCAGACTGCACCCTTTCCAATCTGGGATCAGGCCTAAATGAGCAGTTGCACATCTCTCTCACAAATCAGGATTACTGGCTCCCAATCACTAGCCTGCCTAAATGCCTGGTTGCCCCTAACTGCTTCTGCCTGCCAGATCACCACTAACCACTCCCCTGCCAGCCTGATTGACACCTAACTGCTCCCCTGCTGGCCTGATTCCCCCTAACTGCCCTCCCCTATTTGTCTGGTCACCCCTAACTACCTTCCCCTGCCACCTGGTCACCCTTAACTGTCCTCCCTTGATGGCCTGGTTGCCCCTAATTGTCCTCCCCTGCAGGTCCAGTTGCCCCTAACTGCCCCCTGCAGGCCTGGTCACCCCTAACTACTCTCCCTTGCTGGCCCAGTCACCCCTAACTACCCTCTCCTGCAAGCCTGATTCCCCCCAACTGCCTTCCCCTGAAGGCCTGGTCTCCCCCACCTCCAACTGCTTTTCCCTGAAAGCCTGGTTGCCCCCAACTGCCCTCCTTTACCAGCCTCGTCACCCTTAATTGCCCTCCCCTCTAGGCCTGATCACCCACAACTGCCCTCTCCTACTGGCCATCTTGTGGTGGCCATCTTGTGTCCACATGGTAGTCGCCATCTTTGACCACATGGGGGTGGCCATCTTGTGTGATGGAGTGATGATCAATTTGCATATTACCTCTTTATTATATAGGGTTTTCCTTGGATTTTTATTGTATAAAATCAGTAAGTTCACTTTTTATTGTATAAAATCAGTAAGTTCACTTTTCAATACGAAATACACATGAATCCTCTCTTTTCATCTTTTGTTTTCTAGGGCACATTTTAACAATTATTATTATTTTTTAAAATATATATTTTATTGATTTTACACAGAGAGGAAGGGAGAGGCATAGAGAGTTAGAAACATCGATGAGAGAGAAACATCGATCAGCTGCCTCCTGCACACCCCCTACTGGGGATGCGCCCACAACCAATGTACATGCCCTTTGATCAGAATTGAACCCGGACCTTTCAGTCAGCAGGCCAACGCTCTATCCACTGAGCCAAACTGGTTTCGGCACATTTTAACAATTATAACTGAATTAAAAATAAATGTTTACTAGTGTGTACTATCATCACAATCACCATCTTGTTTTGTTTATTTCATTATATGAAACTTTTTAAGGGGCTATATCAAGGAATTTGTTTGTTTATTTATTTACTTATTTTTTCAAAATATACTTTTTATTGTTGATACTATTATAGATATTTCCTACCCCCCACCCCCTTTACTCCCTTCCTCCCAGTCCCTGCCCTCCTCCCATGTCTTCACTACCCTATTGCCTGTGTCCATGGACAATGCTTATCAGTATGTAATTTCTTTGGTTTATCTCTTCTTGTCCCCCAAACCCCACACCCAGGTATGTGGCATTATTTATAGATATGGGGTTTGTAAATATTTCTTGGTTCCCTTAGTGATTACTTAATTATGCATTAAAAATCCTCTTCCTGAATCTTAAACAAAAGGGCTGATTAAGGCCAACATCCCCAGCCCAGGAGGGCTGGTTTTTAACAGTTTTTGTTCAATATGTATCATTGACCAATTGCTTCATTATAGACAAACTAGGGGCCCAGTGCACGGATGTGTGCAAATTGAAAGGAACTGTGGGCTGCGAGGCTGTGGTGGGCACAGGGGCGAGTCTCAGCCCATCCTCCTCACGCCTTCACAGCACCTCCCACCAAGGCCCCCAGTCCCCTATCTGCCCGCAGCCCTGCTTCAGCCACCTCCCACATGCTAACATTGCCAGCCCCACTCGCACCTGCTAATGGCGCAGGGTGATTGGGACTGGTGTAAGTAGTGTCTGCTGCTCCAATCGCCCCTCAGGAGCAGGGAGAGGTGGAGAAGCTCTCAAGGGTGATCAGGGCTGGCAGCCACCACTTACACTCGCTGATGGCACCAAGCAATCAGGACCGGTGCTGGGTATTGGCAGTGGGTGTGAGCAGCGGCTCCAGTGCTGACACAGGTGTGACTGGGGCCGGTGCCGGCAGCAGGTGTGAGTGCCAGGCAGAACTGTGGTGTGTGGGAGCAAAAAATTTTCAGTAACCACCAGAGGCTCGCCCTGATGACAGCAACTGGAACTCTGCCTTGGTCTGGCACCCCAGCTTACCTGCTCCACAACCCCACCTGCTGGTGATGCCTGCCATGTTCCATGCACACCCCTTGGAGCTCAGCACAGCTCTTCGCAACTACCCTGTTTCCCAGAAAATAAGACAGTGTCTTATATTAATTTTTGCTCCCAAAGATGCGCTAGGTCTTATTTTCAGGGAATGGATTTTGTTACCATGAAGTAGGTCTTATTTTCAGAGGATGTCTTATTTTCGGGGAAACACGGTAGTTGTTTGGTTCTGCCATTCTGTCTATTTGCATATTAGGGTTTTAAATATATAGATGGCTCCTTTTATGTTGGATAATAAGTATGAGTAAATTTATAAGAAAGACACAGAAACTATATTTTAGTTAAATAAATGTTAAAGTATAACATTTGAATATATAGTTATATACATATTCAAATGTCTACCTGTGTGTGTGTGTGTGTATGTGTGTGTGTGTATATATATATATATATATATATATATATATATGCATATATGTTCACAGACAATTTTAATACATTATAATTGACAAAACCCTTCAAATCCTTGAGCAACCTATAAATGGGTTTTTCTTAAAAGGTATATGGGATGCCCACTGAAGACATTAAATTACCAGTATAATATATATATATATATATATATATATATATATATATATATATATTACATATTATATATTATGTATATAATATATATGTGATATATGTGTGTGCGTGTATTTTTAATTATCATATATAATTTAACATATGTTATAAATTTAATTTTAACATATAATGCACTAATATAGAGAAGAGATACAGAAAGAGAGAAACTATTGGTTTTAAAAGCAAGGAAGAAAATATGATAGAACTGGAAAAAAATTAAGACTCAAGTAGAAATAGGAATTATAACTAGAGACCCAACTACTATGCCATTTCCTTTGTGAAATAGTTATTGTCCTGTGGGAAATAATGCAGTGATATATTAATGGAATATTATAATGTCCAAGATTACCCATGACTTGATCAATATTTGTACTGAAGTTGCTGATATATTTACATGTAATCAATATTTTTATAATGAATTCTTTTTTTCTTTCACCACTCTGTCCTGCTCTTGCATAAAATACACTCCTAGAGTTCAGGAAAACATAAAATAGATATATAACATGCTCTAAGAATTAGATTTGAGGGGAGTAGGAAGTCAACCTCATGACATTTTGACCAAAATAATATTTCCTAAGTGTTCTTCTGATGAAAAACCTAGAGAACCCCTGAAGTTGGTGATGCATAATTAAGTTCAGGAAATATTTTATTCTGTTTTGCAAAGTAAGCCAATATTCTTCTAAAGTTTAATATGAATTCACAAACAGGAGGAAATACAAACAACTTATCTCACAGCTTACTTAACTAAATGACTTAATATTGCCTTAATTTTGTTTGTCCAATTGTCCCTTTGGCTTATTAATCCCTCACTGTATTTCAAAGTCTGTGTTTAATGTAATCCTACTTAAGGCCATTTGTAGCAAATGGAGTAATTAGGTATACAATGGCTTGAGCTATATAATACAATAGAGCAAACCTTTTAGACATTTTTTTAATAAAACTAAAAAAAAAAAAGATTGACTCTTGATTTTTGCCAAGTGATGCTTATGCCGTGTTCATTAATTGTTTATTAAATGCCTTTTCTGACCATGGTATTATGCATGCACTGTTGCCTTATACATATGAGTAATGACTTCATTCCTAGTCTCAAATTGCTTGTGGTTTAAAAGGGAAGATTTGAAATAGACTCAATTAACAGTAATGCCCAGCTGAATGTGGTGAGTGCAGTCAGGGAGTGAGGCACTGAATGCAGAGTTTAGAAGAGACAAGTCTGCCTTTCCCAAAGGAAGGAATGAAGGCTCCATGCAGCAGTGACATTCAGACTGAGTGCTGACTATGGATAAGGTTTGGTAGATAGATAAAGGAAAATAGCATGGCGGGTCTAGTGAGATGTATTAGTAAAGGATCAAATGTGCCAAATGTTTAGAATAAACCAAATGGGAGCTTTAGGTAGCATACATGTATGGAACTCAACGGTTTGGGAGAAAGACTAAAGACTATGAATGCCAAGTTGAGGAGTAGATATTTATTATGAATCTCTTTACAACAAATAAGAGCATATGAATGTTCCATGAGAATCTCTTTACAAAGGACAAAATTAAAAAGAGACAAACTATCTTCTGTGGGAAATTATAAAGACCAATTTATTTAATAATGATTTTTGTGACATCTAATTTTTGATGTTTTTCGCAACTTTTAATTGAAAGCCGTTCTTTTAGGCTATTTATCACTTTCACATGTACAATCTAATGATTTTATTTTTACATTAAAAACATTTATTGTTCCCAAATGTAGAACATGTGCATACCTGCTGAGATTCCACTTATCCTTTTTTTTTTAAAGTGTGTATATGCCCTGATTGCCTTTAGAAATCTAAGCTGTTGTCATCAGCCTGTGACAGCCACTTACATGTAAAACAGAACATTGGGAGGAAATACCAAGTAATGCCTGGCAACTTTGCAACGTACAAGGCTGGGCCATCACTGCAAAGTCCATTGTTCATTGAAATAACCATGAGCAGAGTGGGAGCAAAAGGGGCAGGATCTACAGTCACAGCATCTACAGTCACACCTGCTCAGCTCCAGCTTCTCCTTGCAGCAATACACCAAGCCCAGCTGAGGGTTCCTTTCAGAACTAAATGGGATGACAGAAGGGACAGTGCAAGCCATTGACTATATTTTTCCTAATATTTCCTCTGGGCTTTCATATAATGTGTGTGTAAGTCTCATACAGGGTGTACTAGTTGACGCACTGGATTGTCAGTTTAACAAAACTATCAACAGTCTATTTTTATATCCAGTTGTCTAGGGTAAAATTCAACGTAGCAACAGATGTGGGGCAGACGCTGAGGATGGGTGCTGCAGCAGGTGTGCAGGCTGCTGGCTGGCCCAGGCATGGGGTCTGCAGTTGCTGGATGATGTGAAGGGGGTGGGAGGTCCACACTGGCTGGGGAGGTGGCTGCTCATCAGGGAATAGTGACAATTTGTCCATCAGCACAGAATCACTCTACTTTTAACAACTGCTGGGCAGTACTACTGTGTGCCTCTGTATCTTAAAGTAATACAGCGTACCAGTAACACAAGCTGCTTGTCATCAATCAACTAATCAAGGAAATGAATATCAGCTTTAGTAGGCAGGATATCTTTATGTGGGCTCTGTAACTTTTTAAATAAGTTTATCCAATTACATAGTTACATTTAAGATGATCATCTCAAGGTTGCATACAAAGAGACTTCCCAAAGAACAAATTATGCAATTTGAACATTTGCACAAGTACTACTTGTGAACCTATGAACTATTTGTTTTTCCCATAAAGGGCTTATTGCTCTTGGTTTCCATCTAAATCTGATAACACCATATTACCTTGCTTATTAATAATTTTTCAAAGCCCTAGAGATACATCACTAAATACCTAATCATATAAGTAAAGTATTAAAAAGTATCTGTCTCTGAACCACCTTAATATATGCCACTCAATGACAAAGCAGAAGAGAGAACTGAAGGGCAAATATTTGGGGGAAAGGAAAATGAGAAAGAAGAAAATTTTAGAAGTGTTGTAATTTGAGCCTAAGAGAATGAGAAGGGGAAAGAAAAGGGAAAACCCTATTAAGAAGCCAAATAGCACACTTACAGAGATAGAGAAAGATTAAAAAATTAAAACAGCCAGTGGACTGAAAGGTCCCAGGTTCGATTCCTGTCAAGGGCATGTACCTTGGTTGCGGGCACATCTCCAGTAGGGGGTGTGCAAGAGGCAGCTGACTGATGATTCTCTCTCATAGTTGTTTCTAACTCTCTATCCCTCTCTCTTCCTCTATGTAAAAAAATCAACAAAATATATATTTTTTTAATTAAAACATTCATTAGTGGCTGGATGAAAAAATCTGAACAGGTTAAGGAAAAAAAATGGAGAAATTGGGAGAAAAACAGGAAGCCTCAGAAACAAGTAGAAAGAAAATAATAAAGAGCAATAAAAGGGAGAAAATGTGAAAGGAAAAGAGACATAGGAAAGATAAAGAAAGGTGAAAGTGATAATAGTAAGGAAACCTGGGGGACAGATAGGATTACACTGGACACTAATGAGCAGGAAAAATATTTTGAAAGAAAAATAATAACACTTGAGGAATTAGAATAAGAAACATGATCTGAAACCATTCAACTCTACTGGGGAGAATTATAACCTTCACTCAGGAAACTTATTTAATCAGTTTTAAGTATTACTCAGTAGATGGATCCGAGACACTTGATTGCTTGAAAGGAAACCCCAGTATTGAATACTAATTGAGATATTTTGGAGACTTTATGCTCATCAATAATTATCTAAAGAGAAAAAAATACAAAACAAGAGAAAACCATTTTAGGGAAACCGCCAGAGGCAGTCTAGTGATTAGCTCTAGAATGTTAATTAGAAAAAAAAAATGTGAATTTGCTTTTTTATGCCCTAATCATGAAGAGATACATTAACAATATCAATCAGCAGCCATTTGATTATATCTCAATACTCACAATATAAATGACTATTTAATCACATAGTGGTGAGCAAGCTGAGCAGATGGAGGACAAGAAACAACAGGGAAAGATTTATCTACTTTAGCCAGTGTAACAGCTGGAAAGAAAAGTAGAGTACAAAATGCACTTCTTCCTAAGTATGACAAGCCATGACTAAAATTAAAAATGCATTAGAGATGAATTCCTTTAATACTAAAAAATATGTAAAGGTTGATTCTGGGAATATGTTAGCCATTGGGTGTGTTATTACTAATTTTATTTTTTAGTTATTTTAATGACAGGAGAGAATTTGGGGGTTATTGTAGATGGATATATTACTTCCAAGTTTGCAGGCAAGAATGGAAGTCAAGCCTGGTCAGCATGGCTCAGAGGTTGAATATAAACCTATGAGCCAGGAGGTCACAGTTCAACCTCTGGTCAGGGCACATGCCTGGGTTTCATGCTGGATCCCCAGTGTGGATGTGTTGTGTAGGAGACCAGGCAATCAATGATTCTCTCTCATCATTGATGTTTCTATCTATCTCCCTCTCCCTTCTTTTCTGAAAACAAGGAAAATATATATTTTTCTTGCTAAATTATTGTACAAGTATGCTGACAACACCATGTAAATAACTATTTTATTTCAATATGTATGCCCTTAAACGTTCTTGGCATTAAATTAAGTAAGATCTGCCATTAATTTTCAAAAGCATAGAGGAAAACTAAATTGGAGGGCTTTCATCCTTCTTTGTGCTTTGTATACCCCAATTATCATCCCTAACACAAGCTGTTATGTAGCATCTAAAACTCTTCCATTCCTCAAAATTCTCTCCAACCTAAATTTGCCACTTACATTATAAAATATTTTTGAATACGTTAAAAAATGTGGTTATAGCAAATCTCAATTCTCTTTTGTATGAATCTTACATAATGATGTTCTGTTTTTTTTCTAGCCCTTTTTTCTCATTTGGCACAGTGCTCCATAATATCTAAGAAAATAAAATTTAAAAAATGAAGTGGCTTAATAGATTTTTTTCTTTAGATAAACATAAAAGCCAGTATTTTGAAGATCACTGACACATTTACAAAAATAATAGTCTAGTCACTTTATAGAATCAAAAGCAACATGAGTGTTTCAGTTTGCCCTAAGACACTAGGAATTTTATCTTAAAGTTACTTTCTTTGATGGAGAATGTTGTCATGCATTTAACACACCTCAAAATGCTATATCTAAATCAAAGAAACCACCAGGCTATACCTCTTACACTTATATAGCCATGCAGGTCAATTATTTCTCAATAAACAGGAACAGTGCTATTTAGAAAAGGGGAAAATGCTTTTAAAAAAGTACCAATGATTTTTAATTGTTTTTAATACATTACAGCAGCGATTTTCAACCAGTGTGCTGCAAGAATTTTTAAAACATCCTATATCTGGCTATTTAGTCAGGGGCACTGATCTCTTTTCCTTTAGGTTGTAAAATAAAAACAAAATGACAAGAGCCAACACAACAATAGCCCTCCAGTGTGAATGCCCATCTTAAATCATTACTATATTGATCATATAGTAAAGCTGCATCTTATTGGTCAGGTTGCATAATGTTTTGACTAATTGGTTAATTCTTAGTACCAGAAATCTTTATATGAAAGTATAAGCACCTGATTTTTTTCAAAAGTCACTTTGGGGGGGGGGGGGGATGAGTAATTATTATCATTATATTCTTATAGATTAAAATCATACCTATTTTTGTCAGATCAACAAAAATATATATTTTAGTGTGCCACAGAATTTTATTAATTAGCTTATGTGTGCCATTAGGTGAATAGGGTGGAAAATCATTACATTACAGCATACTCAGTTGCATACAGATTAGTTAAATTCTCATTTCTTCATGCTACAAGTAATTATATCAGGATATGACCATATAATACCACAATACTTAGATTACAAATCAAAGGCAGGTACATTTTTATGTGCCTTTTTGAAATTTTGGTGGACTGCACGTAACATATCGACATTTTAAACCTCTGGTTATGTTAGTATTTAAAGCACTTTATTGTAGTTCTATAAACCATTGTTTTAAAAGTGGCTAAATTAATGTAAAATATAAACAATATAGGAAGAGCTTATAACAATGAATGATGTTACTTTTGTTTAATGACCTATGTTGGTGAAGCAAGTCTATTTCACTCATATTTCTTTCTTGTATCTTACCAAAAATTGCACAGAAAGGGATGCTTTCCTATGAGGATGCAATAAATGCAAAGAGAGTATTCACATTCTCTCAAGAAGCAAACTATTCGTGAATAATTAGCTCAGACAATACGGCAGGGTGGTGTGAGCCACAGCTGTGGGCATGCCAGTTGTAAGCTGCCCAGGCCAACCTGCAGGAGATAATTTAGCAGCAGGAGCATCTGGCTCCTTTGTAGGCAGCTTGGGCATTTTTCCTGGCATCAGTTAGTTACCTCTAGGTTTATCACTTGGTGATACATTGTAATAGGTCCATGGATTATTTGGCTAACAGTACACCTGTACTTATCTCTTTTTCTTTTTTAATTTATGTTGCTTTTATTAGGTCTTTGTAGTGTAGGTGTATGTGTGTGTGCTCACGCGCGCCAACTGGGCTGTGTGGATTCAGAAAACAAGTTACAGAAGCAAAAGAAGGTCCCTTGGAGCCTAGGAGAAAGAAGGCAAAGGATACTTACCTAAGGAAACAAGGAGGGGGAAAGACATAGACATGATCTCTCTCTAGAGAACATGCACTGGGTCCTTTGTTTTAAGGGTGTTTATCTGTTTTCTAAAGGCAGGGATTTTAGGGGAGTTTCCAGAGGAAGATCTCAATAGAACATTCATCAGGGTCCTGGTCTCTACTGATTGGTCCATGCTAGGGGTAAAAAGGTCACTGTTTATTGCATCTGGTCCTGATGTCAGCCACAGGTGATGCTTCCTCTGGTTTTGCTGCTTTTCTGGGCCTGGAGCTAAAACACAACTGAGACCTACATGTTGTCTCCAGTTTGACCAAAACTCTGTCTCTGTGGTCAACAGACCCAAGGCTTTGTTCCTAACATTAATTTGATGCTGATGAGAACCTTATTGTCAAGGGATTTTCTTAGCTTCTTACTATCCTGCCTCAGATACACATTGGATTCACCTCTGGAACTTTGGCAAAATACCATACCTAGATCTGGTACAACTCACACAAACACTCACAAATCCTTGAGGGAAACAGCCAGCATTGAGAATACTGAATGTGATACAGAGACCCCATTTATGCCACAGTATGGTTTTCTAGGAATAACTTGAACAGAATTTTATTCAGTGAAACATAAAATATTTGCTCTATAATCTAAAAGGCTGGTCTCTTTTCCTCATTAGGCTCATTAGCCCGTCCTTTGATTAAGTAACCTTCCCCTTGTGACCCACCTTGAAATGAAGTGGCGTTCTTTGTGGTGACTGTCAGAATCCTCAGCTCAAGGGCCCCTCAGCTTCATGACTTTTATGTTCATCTAGTTTGTCTAAGTGCTATTTCTCACCAGGCTTGTTATCAAACATCCTGGAGCCCCATGTCCCTTCTCACACAGTGTTTTGCAGATCTACAAGTTAATTATCAGGGTTTTTTACACAGCTAAGACAAGTGTTAATGGATTACCCACAACTATGCTGAGTCCCAATGTATCTTTATTCCACACTACAGTAACAGAAACTCCCTCCATGAAAGCATTCCTGCCGCCTTCCTCACTGCCCCTGCCTTCTTTATCTCCAACATCTATCTATTGCATAATGGGAACTTATGCATTTATTGAAAGCATGCTAAAAAGTTACAAATAGTGGGTTTTACTTACATTTTCCTCTTCCTCCTGACCTGTTCCATTTAGGCATTACCTATTTTTAATAATATTTAGGATTAATAGCTCAAGGTGGAATTGAAAGTGAAATATGCCTCAAGAATTTATCATAAATGCCATCAAGGTGCTTTGTTTTACAAATCCTCCTCAGAGGGTATCAGCAGAAATGTAGAAATAAGGTAAGGGCAGGCTGACACCGTTCTTAGAGCTGGGAGATGAAAAAAGTTGTATTTGATCATTAGTGTTGATTTCCTCAACCTAATATACTCTTCTTTCATCTCCATGTAAAGATTTTCTTTTCTTTCCCTTTAATTATTTGTATTGAAATCCTCTAGATGTCTCTATGTTTTTTTAACGACAAAAATATTCAAAATGGCATACCATGTCAATATTTGACTGTAGTATCTTTCAAGTTGATTTAGGTATGCTTAATAATTTTTATTCAAATTTAAAGTATTGAAAATATTTTATACAATTTTCTCTCCTGTGCTCCTCTTTCTGTCTTCCATTTATTTATGCCTCTCTTCCCTTCCTTTTTCCTTTTCTTGTGTGTATGTTTTCTATGTCTTTTATGTTGTTTGCTCCTATGTCTGATCAATTATTGCTTTTGCTCTCTTGAATATTTATTAATTAATAAAACCATTAATTTATTGATGTCATATTGATTTAAAGGTGCACTATCCACAAGGAACTGCTTTAGGCGACAGGGCAATATAACTATAATATAAAGTCTAAAGGTAGAAAATATAGAAAAAAAGGTAATAGATATGTAAAATAAATTATTTTTGCTTGTGTTTCTCTTCTTGAACACTGTTCATACTTCTACAATTTCACTCTATTGCAAATGTAAAATGTAATGTATATTATTAGGACTGTGACTGCCATTCTTTTTTAAAATATATTTTTATTTACTTCAGAGTAAAATGGAGAGATAGAAACATCAATTATGAGAATCATTGATGGGCTGCCTCCTGCACATCCCACACTGGGGATCTGCCTGCAACCCGGACATGTGCCCTGACTGGGAATGAAACTAACTTTTTGGTTCACAGGTTGATGTTCAAACACTGAGCCACACCGGACAGGTTAGCAAGTATTTCTTAATAAGAGAGTTTTTTGTTTTTTATAAGAGGTTTTTAAATTAGTACTTTATAAGACATCTAAAGTCAGAATTCTTTTAAAAAATTAAGACAAATTGTCATTTCCTTGCTACACTCATGTACGTTACAATGATTTCTGAAATGCCAACATATATTCAAAAACACATATGCATCCATAGGTATATATACAATATATGCATATAAGATCTGAATTTGTTAGTACTCTGTACTTTATTATATTCTGAAGTTCAGCTGATATTTATATCACCAATATACAAACTTATATTGTGCATCTCTTCAGAATTTGTTTCACATGTAATTCATATGCACATCTAACCTAAAAGTAAGCAATATCATAACAAGTATATTGAAGTCTGTTTGCATACATTGAATCCATTAGAGAAAGAGCCGCCATTGAAAACCAAGAATATCAAGTATGTGATTTTTAAATAGTAGTAGCAGTGGTGATAGTAGTGGTAGTAACAGTAAAACAAGGAAGGCTGGATCTTGAGGAGACTTTGAAAGTGCTGGATGATTTTCTTTAGCCAGATGGAAGACTTTTCCCCCGGGACCTTGTTTGCCAGGAAGAATACTGGGTGGGAAATACCAGCAGCTGGCACGATAATGAGTCCACTTCACCGCAAATGAGTTGATTATTATTCCATTCCTGCAGTCTTGTAATTCTCAGTTGCATGTCATTTATACACAAATAAAAAATAGCTATTATATTATAACTAAACTCTGGCAATCTAGAAGAACAACATTTACAAACAGAAGAGACAAACTGGGAAGCGCATGCAAATGAAGCTGGAGGTAATGGAAAGCTACAGAGTTTAAAATGTTCCATAAAACATCCCTTGCTATCATTTTGAAAAACAAAACAAGTTCATATGAACATGTAATTTCTATAGTTGGGGTCCAGCCTTGTTTGATCATTACATCATTTAACAGTAGGAAGACAATGTTGTTTATTTACCTTAAGTGATTTATCAGGAATTATTATTGTATGTGAAAGAATTTTATGTCAGTATATCATGGACCGGAATTTGGAAATAAAATAGAAAAATCTTGAATTAGGGATACTGAGGCTTGAGGATGCAGAGCTCCTTTGGGACAATGCAAAAGTGAACCTGGGAATGCACACATATGGTGGGCACTTGGAAATTTAAAGCCTAAGCAAAAAGTTAAATCCAAACTGGCTTTGAAACTACCATGAAATGTAAAATGAGTGTTGTAATATTGAGAGGTAATGACAACTAAATAGAAAATGAATATTTTAGAAAATAGGCAGCATTTAAATTCTATTATGGATAATTTCAAACATACCAACATTTAAAAATAGAAACCAATTTTTAGTAAATGAAAATCTGAGAAAATTATAATTTAAGATGTATGCCAATGAATTGGTAATACATTTTACTAATTAAAACAATAATGTTAAAATAGAAAAGCTAGTTTAATTGTAGGGTTACTTGTTGATAAAATAAAATCAGTGTCAAAATGAAATAAATAAGCTTTATAAAAATAAATGTATGAAGTCATGAAATTACAAAGTTTAGAAATTGTCAAAGCATTATGATATGCATTAAGGAAAAACAATGTTAAAATATAGTACATTACTAAACCATGGACCAGGGAAAAGCTATCAGAGATAAATAATTATCTGATAGTTATTAAAATATTTTAAGTGAATATTTCTGTTTGTTTGGTAAATTCAATTAGTAGTTAGTGAATATTTTCGTAAAATAAAAACCTGTTTAAGCTTTACAAGAAACAAAATAAAACTAGTAAAATTTATATCATTTGAGTTTATTGCAAACAATTGTAATTGTTTACCTTAGTACAGATGATGTGAAATTAATATTAAAAATATTGTTTAAAATCCAAGTATCCTCATTATTTACAAGTAAAATTGTATTTTAAAACAATTTGTTTCCTTTCATAATTTTTTTGAAAATATAGGTTGTGTGAACATATTATAGTATAAACTATGGGAACTAAGAAAATTACTACCATATTAGTTTCTAGGACAGTCAGAGACTGTGATACCTCTTTTAGCAACAATCAAGTGATGCAATTGGAGAGTAAGAAACCTTGTCCTAAAAGTCATAGATAAATTCTAGAATATTCAGGAAGTGTAACAGAAACAGTTAATAACAGGAGACACTGACTTATGAAAATATATTATAGAAATAAGCATGCTTACAAGAGTAACAAAGATTAAGCAGTCATTGTCAACAATCTATACTTATAAAAGAGAAACATGCAAATTACCATCACTCTGCCATGCTACCAGCCAATCAGAGTGAGTATGCAAATTAACCTGGAAACATTGTGGCAGCCCCACTCTCCTCTCCCCTCCCCATCCACTTCAGCCACTCTGGGCCTGTGAGGGTCAGAGAAATCGGGTGCCAGTGCCTGAGGCTGGTTGCAGCCAAGGAGACAAGCCACCTGCCCCATGATCCCAGGCCACAGCTAACTGGAGAAGTTGCCCACACTGCATCCCAGGGAAGATGGAGAAGCCATCCACCTGTGGTCCAGGAGCCAGCACCTTTGGCTGGCTACAGCCTGGTAGACAGAGAAGCTGCCAACCCCGCAGTCCCAGGCACCAGTACCTGTGGCTGGCTGTGGCCCTGGAGACAGAGAAGCTGCCCACCCTATGGTCCTGGGAGCTAGCACTAGCGGCTGCAGCCCAGGCGAAGCCACCTGCCCACCATCCCTTGTGGCTGCAGCTGGCCTGGGTGCCTATGGCTGACCAGAGGGAGGATCCTGGGTGCCTGTAGTTGGCTGGAGGAGGGAATCTTGGGTCCCAGATACAGGGCTGAGGCAGAGGTGGTTAGGGGCAATCAAGCCAGTACGAGAGCAGTTAGGCATAATCATGTTGTCAGGCAGAAGAAAATATGGGCAATCAGGCAGGCAGAATAGAGGTTAGGAGCTAGCAGTTCTGAATTGTGAGAGGGTTGTCTGACTGACATTTGGAGGCCCAGATTGGAGAGGGTGCAGGCCGGGCTGAGGGATACCTTTCCCACCCCCACCTCCCTGGCCCGAATTTCATGCATTGGGCCACTAGTCTATAATAATATGTTAATGCATAATATTTAATTAAACCAGACTTCCTTCCAGACATGCTTCCTGACCTTACAAATGAAGCCAGGGCTGTGAGAGAATCCTGGGTCCCAGGTGCTGAAGATAAGCCAGTGCAGGCAGCAGGGTGAAGGAAGGCCTACTCTTGTACGATTTTCATGCATTGAGCCTCTAGAATATAAATATTTAAAGAATAAAGGAAGGATAATTACTTAGCATGACATGGGTAAAAATATATAGACTCATTTTAGAATATGAGAGATTTTTTTTCTTTATTGATTAAGGTATTACATATGTGTCCTTATCCTCTCATTGCCTTCCCACCCCCCAGCTCGTGCCCTCACCCCCCTGGTGTCTCTGTCCATTGGTTAGGCTTATATGCATGCATAGAAATCCTTTGGTTGAGCTCTCCCCTCCCCCTCCCCTAATTTCCCTCTCAGGTTTGCTAGTATGATAGATGCTTCTCTATCTCTGGATCTATTTTTGTTCATCAGTTTATGTTGTTCATTATATTCCACAAATGAGTGAGATTATGTGATATTTATCTTTATCTGACTGACTTATTTCACTCAGCACAATATTCTCCAGGTCCATCCATGCAGATACAAATGGTAGGAGTTCCTTCCTTTTACCACAGCTTAGTATTCCATTGTGTACATCAGTGGTTCCCAAACTTTTGACATATGTGTACCCCTTCTATAATTTTCGTAACGCTGAGTACCGCTCGCCAAAAAAAAATGGATATATTTTAATAACAATCAAAATATATTTATTTATTTATTTATTTATTTATTTATTTATTTGGTACATACACAAAATAATAATAAGTGAAAAATAAAATTATTCATAATAAAATATAAATAAAAGTTATATTATAAATAACATTTATTTGCACACCAGACCATCTCATGCCTCACAAGACTGTCTTGACTTGACTCATGAGAATGTAGAATTAGGCACAGCTAAGCACGGTGCAATGCGTACCCCCACCAAACTCTTCCCGTACCCCTGGGGGTACGCGTACCACACTTTGGGAAACACTAGATGTACTACAGTTTTCTAATCCACTTATCTGCTGATAGGCACTTAGGCTGTGTCCAAATCTTAGCTATGGTAAATTATGCTGCTGTGAACATAGAGGTGCATATATCCTTTCTGATTGGTATTTCTGATTGCTTGGGATATATTCCTAGAAGTGGCATCACTAGATCAAATGGGAGTTCCACTTTTAGTTTTTTGAGGAAACTCCATACTATCTTCCACAGTGGCTGCACTAGTCTGCATTCCCACCAGCAGCACATGAGGTTTTCTTTTTTTTTTTTCCACATCCTCTCCAGCACTTGTTATTTGTTGACTTGTTGATGATAACCATTCAGACAGGTGTGAGATGGTACCTTGTTGTCATTTTGATTTGCATCTCTTGGATGATTAGTGACTGAGCATGTTTTCATATATCTCTTGGCCTTCTGTATGTCCTCTTTAGAAAAGGGTCTATTTAGGTCCTTTGCCCATTTTTTGATTGGATTGTTTATCTTCCTGAGATATTTATTTTATGCATACAGGTAAAACATTTCCAAATACTGAAATTGTTCTTTGTTTACAAACATTTTAAATGATCACAGGTACAGAATATCTTTCCAAGGAAACAAGGAGGCTGTCGTTTCAGTCTCACAAATAACCTGGGGAAAAGTTTCTAAGTATTAGCTGCTTATCTACCACAATCAGGCAAACCATTGGGAAGAGGCACTTACGGGAATGCCACCCTTGGCCCCAGAGTCCTGATTGCAGTTGTCCTTCATACCCTTACCATGCCAGTGTCAGTGCCTGGTTCTGGCCCAAGGTTCTGGTCAAGTATATTCACATGATTTTTATCTACACCACAATAGCAACAGAAAGGTCAATTGAAAATGGCTAACACTTCATTATGGAGCTTCCTGAATGATTAAGCTATTCTTCTAATTAATCTATATACAGGATATTTTATGGACTCTTTACTTAGGATGGAAATAAGGGAAATTCTTTGAGTTGTTTTTTTTTTTACCATGACACTCACTGTCTCCTTTTGGAATACTCTCTCTATCTTGTATATTTTAATAATTATTAAAGAGAATGTTAGTTTCTTATTAACACTTAATAAGATTTATCAGGTTCCTTAGAGAGATACTTACTGAGATTGCCTCAGCTACTAAACCCTGCACATTGCCTCCCCAGCATTGGCTACCTCCACATAGACCTCCACTCTGCATTGTCTTTCTACACGTGTGGGTTTCTGCCATTCAACAGTGGGTTCAAGAAGTCCTGGTACAACATGAAGTGTTAGAGTTTGTCTGAACAGAAAAAATGAGTCTCTTATTACCCAAAGAATACAAATGTTGTGGTGCATTCTATGTAACACTTGGAAAATCCTACCTAGCTGGACAGACTGATATGTTATGGTTGATTTGCTATGCATTATCATGTAAATTGCTTCCTCCACTAAAACTGGAATATCTTTTCTAAAATTTTTATAATGCATATTTTGCAATCTTTTTTCTGGATAGCATCTATGCTGTGAGAATACAGGTGACAGGCATTTGGATAAATTCTGGTATCGCTTACAATTTGAAACTCCTTGCAAACAGTTAGATTCATTTTATAAATGCAGATACACCATATGTTATTCGAACACTTTGAATATATCCCACTAGATGATTCGCTGCCTTGAGTATTTTCTATTCTTCTACTTCAAAAGCTAAAAGGAAAAACAATAACATGAAAGAAACCTTTAATAATTAGGAAGAATATGAAAGTCAGAAGTTACACCTGTTGGGAATCAGATTCTAAGTCAACAGAAGCATATTGAGCGAGTTAGTGAGCCAGCCTGGAAAAGCGATTCTCAAGGGGGCCAAATATTGTTTTCCCCAAATGTTTTTGGACCAAAGAGAGTGAATAGTTAGCCAACTTCTTCCAAACTGATTTACAAAATTGTTTCTTTCTTCTGAAAATTCATTCAATACCCAGGGAAGCAAGGCATAGTAGCTCTACAAACTGTGTTCTTGTTGTTTACTTTTAGGTATGCAAACTGAGGTCTCTCTGGGCTTGGGTTTTTCCATCTTCTATTAATGTTAATATTCTATCAGGATGGAAGTCTTCCTCCACTGTAGTTATAAAACCTCCACTTCTAATTACAGCCCCCAGTCACAAGCTCAATGTATTTCTGACTCATTTTACATTATACGGAACTGGCCTTGCATGTGCTCTGGGACAAGACAGTACATCCGCATCAGCTCCCTACTTTTCATAGAAATCCATGAACAAGCCATTTTTAAGTTAAACATAATGATGCTAATAAAAGATCTTATAGATACAGAATTCACCACAATCCTATTGAGTAGAATTCTCTAACTACATTTCATTTGTGAAATGAATGGCCTCACATGTTATTAAAATGAACTTTTTCTTTCCTCATTTTAAAACTGTATTGTTTATAGGGTAAGACCAAAACAAAAGGAGGAGGATCCATCTTAATTTTTAAACTACTTAGTATGTGTGTATTATAGAAACGCACTATTCATTTCATTTTATTATGCTTTACTTATATGTAAGCCAACCTGTAATGTTGCCAGATCATTTATGATAGTTTGATGCAATACTGTGCTAAATGCCATTTGCTAATACTCAAGGTAATAGGAGCTATACTTCGTCTATCTTCTCCTGAGAGGATCATGTAAATGAAATTATTCTCCTACATGTATTACATAAAATATACATGAAATGAGAGTGTAACTTGAACATATATGTTTTATTCATATATGTCATGCCTAGTCTTCTAAAGGTATTCATTCCAGTGATAGCTGTCAATCAATCATTTTATTGGCTATACTTGTATCAGAAATTTTACATCAACATAGCAATATTTGATTATGCAGAATCTAACTTCGTATCTATTTTACATGACTTTTGAGACTGTGCTAAGCTTAAGTGGATAATTTTTAAAAGGACAAGAATCATGATCTGATTTTTGAAGCCAGAGCTCCCACTCCCAACATTTCCTTCCACCTGTTGGTGATAAAATGTCACTCAAAAGTTGGACATTGTGTTTCAAGTTAAGCATCACTGTGATCTTGTCTTGTGTGTCTTCTCAATACCAACACCCACCTTTAGTCCTTGACAGTGAAAGTATCTTTATTTTCATCATTTAAGAATTTCTATCTAACTTATATGGGCAGAAGAAATAAATAATTGTAAAAGCTGTAGATCTCAAACTATACTCCATTACTAAGGAGCATGTGAAATAATATTCACACACTTCAAATATCTCCTTTTATTATCACAACCTGTAAAAATATGCTAGCCCTGAGTATTCTTTTTATATTTATTTGCCTGAAAATTGAGTCAGAAAAGCTTTTTAAATGTTGTTCTTAACAAAACCAGTTTGGCTCAGTGGATAGAGTGTCAGCCTTCGGACTGAAGGGTCCCAGGTTCAATTCTGTACAAGGGCATGTACCTTGGTTGCGGGCACATCCCCAGTGGGGAGTGTGCAAGAGGAAGTTGATCGGTGTTTCTCTCTTATCGATGTTTCTAACTCTCTATCCCTCTCCCTTCCTCTCTGTAAAAAATCAATAAAAATATATGTTGTTTTAAATGTTGTTTTTAAAATTGCTGCCTTGGGGACTTGGTAGCACAATCATTGAAAACCAAAGGAAGTAACCTTCAAGATCACCCAGTCCTTTTCCAATGGAAAAGTATCAACTAATTCCTGACTTATATCAGAGTTTTATGTGCCCCTTACTATACTCAAGTATTGGCGATAGTTTTTTTCTTTGTTTGTTTGTTTTTATAAGCATATACCACCAGCCGAGACCGGTTTAGCTCAGTGGATAGAGCTTCAGCCTGCGGACTGAAAGGTCCCAGGTTCTATTCCGGTCAAGAGAATGTACCTTGGTTGTGGGCACATCCCCAATAGGGGGTGTGCAAGAGGCAGCTGATTGATGATTCTCTCTCATCGACATTTCTGACTCTCTATCCCTATCTCTTCCTCTCTGTAAAAAATAAATAAAATATATATTTTTTTTAAAAAAGACTATACCACCAGCCATAAACTATCTTCAATTTGCTTTTCAAAAAATGCCCTTGTACATATTATGTTTATATTAAAAGCTGAATAGTTAGTGCTGTATCCCTGATGATTTGAAAAGGGAAATTGAACTACATACAACTCTCAAAATGAGTATGTCATATTCACATTGTTAGTATTTTTAATATAAACAAAAATCCTACTGACAATAAAGATTATATAGTTTCTGGGATAAAAGGGAGCTACAAAATGATTCTGACCTTCACTGTCTTTGCCATTTGGGGCATTTTCCTATTTTTAAATTTCTGGTGGAACAGAATCCATCTTGTAATGAACAGCCATTCTGATCAAATGCTACAGTCAGTGTAGAACAGTGGTTGGCAAACTCATTAGTCACCAGAGCCAAATATCAACAGTACAATGATTGAAATTTCTTTTGAGAGCCAAATTTTTTAAACTTCTTCTAACACCACTTCTTCAAAATAGACTCGCACAGGCTGTGGTATTTTGTGGAAGAGCCACACTAAAGGAGCCAAAGAGCTGCATGTGGCTTGCGAGCCACAGTTTGCTGATCACTGGTGGAGGATAATCAGTGGGTTGAAACACAGGCTTAACACCTAGAGAGTCAATCCTATGGAGGAATAAAATTATATTTTTGATAGTCATGATTACAATCAAAGGAGAAGTAGTTTAGTCAGATCATTCTTATGTTAATAGAATTTGGGTACATGAAAAATACATTTCTCATTTTTTCCTTAATGACACATGATTTTGTAGGATACAAGAAGCAGACGAATAGCAAACTTTTTTGTTGGGCCCATTCTGATTAGGTATAAAATGACAAGTATCATGCTGAGGTAATACAGGTGAAATTTCCTAGGAAGTCAGAGAGCCATTTATTCAGAAACACCTTGCTCATAATTCTCAAGCATGCATAAGGTACATATATTACCAATTCACGGTTCATCTTCTATCTCACCCAGTCCAGGCTGAATAAAATGTTGGCTTTTACAGCCATCAAAAGTGAAAAACCATTTTCAGAGACTCAGTCATGAATAATGGAGCTAGACAGACAAGCAAAGGTAGACACACCTTCTTCTCATTGCTTGTCTCCACTTCTTATTGTAACTATTTGGACCTTATTTCATCTCATCTGTGAACTTTATTTCCCTTTGTCATGTTTAACTTTGA
The DNA here is from genome assembly GCA_963924515.1 of Vespertilio murinus. Taxonomy (NCBI): domain Eukaryota; kingdom Metazoa; phylum Chordata; class Mammalia; order Chiroptera; family Vespertilionidae; genus Vespertilio; species Vespertilio murinus. The sequence goes on along the minus strand of OZ004709.1, from coordinate 45,302,015 downwards.
AAAGAAAATGTGCCTTAAACATTACTTTGTCAGAACTATTTGAAATGTTATAGCTAATAAGTTCTAAAGTTATTTGAAATAGAAAATTATCCCATATAATAAAGAAATAATATTCAAATTGACCACCACACCCTCATAATATGGCTGCCTGTGAGCAGGCTGGCAGGGGGCTTAGTGAGGGACAATCAAATGACTAAGCAGCAGCCTGCATGGGGTGACCAGGCTGGCGGGGGTCTGTGAGGAGCCACCATGCTGGCAGGCAGGCAGTGAGGGGTGATCAAGCCAGCAAGGGGTACAGTTAGTGGAAACCAAGCTGGCAGAGGGGCGCACTTAGGTACAACCAGACCAGCAGGTGGGAAGTTGGGGGCAATTAGGCTGGCAGGGGCCAGTGAGGGGTAACTAGGCCAGTGGGAAGGGGGGGCAGTTGACAACCAGGCTGGCAGGGGGAGGAGTTAGAGGCGACCAGGCCCCAGCAGAAGGGGGAAGTTGAGGGAGAACAGGCCAGGGAGGGGGGGGGGGGACAGTTAGTGGTGATCAGGCAGGCAGACAGGTGAGGGATTAGGAGCCAGTGGTCCAGGGTTGTGAGAGGGGTGTCTGACTGCTGGTTTAGGCCTGATCCCCAAGAATATCCCCTGAGGGGGTCCCAGATTGGAGAGGATGCAGGCTGGGCTGAGGGCACCATCCCCCATGCACAAATTTCATGCACTTGGCCTCTAGTAGCTTATAAAAGGTTTTTCCATTTTAAAAAAATGTTCATGCTTTAATGTCCCATAGTATTTGATAGTTTTTCAAGATGTTTTATTCCCATTTCTCTGGCTAAAATTATAAACATGCTTTGTAGTTATGTATTATTCATGCATATTTGAGGGGAAGGTTGTACTAACAGTGGATTAATACTGATTCTTGGCTCTTGAAATACTCTTGTCCTTGGTTCACACATGGTCCACTTTTATTTATGTGTGTAGTCCATATATTATTTTTCTGTAAATATCTCCTTACAGGATATTTACTAGCCCATATCTAATCAAATGTTCCCCAACCCCTCTCTGCCTCCCTAAAACTGATTTATGCATTCTCCTAAATCTCACTATTATCATTTTCTTACCTATCATTTTATAGGCATCTATTTTATCTATAACTCTTGCTAAAGTGTTAGGTTTATGTTATAGTCGTTGTTGATATTTACCAAAGTGTTTCCTGTCATTAATATATTTTCGGGCTTCTTAAAGTTAATTTTATTTTTCTAAGATTCATCTGTATTTTGTAGGCTGCAGCTGTGCACTCACTGCTATATTATATTTCACTGTGTTTATGTATCATTGTCTTTCCTATTTATAGATACACTAGAGGCCCAGTGCATGAAATGTGTGCACTTGTAGGGTCCCAGTGGCTGCCGCTGCTGGCCAGGTAGCTCCCTTTCCCAAGCTGCCTGCCACCACTGCTGCCAGCACTACCCCCTGGTCAAACTCCCAGATGAGGGGACACTTTGCTATTAGGCTTTTATTATATGGATGGTTTGTTTCAGTTTCTGCTATTAGGTAGAAGGCTGTTATGAACATTGCCTTACACAAAGATAAATTGGCAAGCATGTATAATTCACATGCAATATCTTGCTTGTATAGTAACATTTTCCCTTCAAACTATCATTAACATTTAAACTTTTAACTAAAAAACAGTGGTGATATTTCTTTTGCTTCTATATTGAGCTGCATTATTACCTATTTTCAAAAACTGATCTTTAAGTCCACACTTTTCAGGTGCTAGAAACCAAACCCAACATGAATTAGTTCAAGTACAACAGTGAATTAACCCTGAATCTATTACAAGGTATTTACATATCTCAGGGAAGATGTGGACAGAAGTTCCATTTAGGATGAGAAATCAGGGAACAAACTCTGTAGCATTTTCTTGTTTTATTTCTGTTGGTTGTGCCATGCTACTCTTTATCGTTTATATTTTTATTGCTTGTTTCGTACCTTTGAAAAACATTTATTGCTATCTGTGGTCTGAAGTTCATGGAAAGAAGAAAAATGGCCGTCATAAGTAGCTCCTTTAATACATATCCTCGGATACGTATTATCTTGCAGGAATGTTGTTTAGCCCTGTGATTTAGCCTAATCCAGGGAAGGACCGTTTTTGGGTTAGTGTGTGTCAGTTGCCATTTTTGAACCAATCAATTATGTCCAAAAGTTTTAGTGCCCTGTCTTGTTGCTAGGCTCCAAAGGTAACTCTAAGGATGGATTTGGCAATTTCATGTAGAAAGATGATAGGAGGTTTCCTGAAAGGAAGTGGGGATGTGCTGGAATTAACAAATGTCAGCAACCCCTTTCAATTCCTGTGCTTGAGTATCACCTTTCTTCATTAGCTATTTTTTAAAAATTTCTTTATTGATTAAGGTGTTATATATGTGTCATTATTCACCCATTACCATCCCGTTCCCCCCACTCATGCCCTCACCCTCCTATTGTATGTGTCCATTGGTTAGGCTTATATGCATGTATGTAAGTCCTTTGGTTGATCTCTTCCCTTTACCCCCACCCTCCCCTACCTTCCCTCTGAGGTTTGATGGCCTGATTGATGTTTCTCTGTCTCTGAATCTTCACTAGCTTTTATTGTACTGTGTGCCTGAGAATCTGTATATATATATATATATATATATATATATATATATATATATATGTGTGTGTGTGTGTGTGTGTGTGTGTGTGTGTATTTGTATTATGTACTTGACAAGTTTGCTCAGATTTTAACAATTTCCTCTGGAAGGGGTGATGGTGATGGAGACCCTGGGATTTTCAAATTGCAGAAACCTTGAGAAATTAATTAATAAAATGCAAAATAAGCAAATATATGTTTTAATTTTTAAGGCTTTCAGTTGATATTTAGATAGTAGTAGAGCTTCTAACAACAATTTATAGGATTTTTTTCTTAATATTAAATTTTAAGCCCAGCCGGTATGCTCAGTGGTTGAGCATTGACCATGAACCAAGAGGTCACTGGTTCGATTCCTGGTCAGGGCACATGCTCAGTTTTCTAGCTCGATCCCCAGTAGGAGGTTAAGGAAGCCAATGGATGATGTTTCTCCCTCATTAATGTCTCTCTTTCACTTTCTCTTTTTTCCCAGTCTCTCTAAAATTAATAAAAATATTTTTAAACAAAACAAAAATATCTACAAATATGTCAATAGCATTACATTAACTAAAATATTTGTGAGGTACCTAATGTCTCATTTTTTTTAACAGTAATGAATTAAACTCACTAAATGTATATGCCATTGTCATTGTAGGAAAAGTTCAGAGATTTCCTAACCAGGGTGAAATACTAAATTTCTGTGTGTGCAATTTCAGTTAGATGAGTGTTTCTCCCATACACATGTCATTCTAAAATCAATTTCAGTCTTATAGCTATTCTCCGTTGTTTCCTAATATCTGTGTCCTTTGTATAAAAAATAATAGTTAAAGTACATCTTTTCAAAGTGTGCTCAACGTTCCATCTGTGACTCAAATGATAAAGAAATATTTATATTTCAAAAGCATATTATTAGAATTTTGTGTGCGCAGTCCTACAGTTTTGATGGTGGTAGAATGCCCAATTGTGTGAATAACAAGCTACTAGAAACTGTGTATCAAGCAATTCTCTGTAAGGTGACACTGAGTTTTCAGTGGCTGTCTTTTCACTGCACAGCCTCCACTGCCTTCATTCATTTGCACTTCAACAAAGACGAATGGATAAGGGGGAAAGGAGCAAAATACGCCTTTAATGAATGGCACAGAAGAAGCAGAGCAGTGAAATTTCTTAGTTTCAAGTGGGAAGTAGCGAAAAATCTGGTGCTACATATGCACAGAATATCCGAGCATATTGGCTGCCTACTGTGTTCTCCCAAACTCGGAAAGTCTCCTGGTGGTAGCTCCAGGCACCTCAGTGGTGGGGACTGGGGTAATGAGGGAGTGAGCGTGGTGAGCTCCAAACTGCTCCCTCTCCAATTAGTAACTCCCTCTGTTCTCCTGCCTGATATAATGAAATTCAACTTAAGAGTTCTGTAGTAGTGTGTTGTTGCTAAAAAAAAATAATTAAGGAAAACAATCTACTAGAATATTGTTCTTTTACCTTTTATATTTTAAAAATATGTTTCACAATATTGACAGTAGTCAGACTAGAAATAGCCAAGGGAAAAGAAAATAAATTGTAAAGCAAAATCTTGTTGCCTTAAAGATTATCATGCATAATTTTACTTAGAGAAAGTTGTATAAGCATCCCCAAATAACTGTCTTTATCTTATATTTACTGATACCTTTTATAAAGATTAGAAAGTGAGTAATTAAGAACAATGCTAAATAAATTTTAAAAAGAAAGAGAAATGTTGGGAATGATCTTGTTTTAAAAAAAATTGAGGCGTTAATAGACATGGAAATATTTTGGTGGGAAGGACAATGCTATAAACTACAAACCAGTGACTAGTCTCTTGAGTCTCCAGTCCATGCTCTCCAAGTACAGGTTATCTCAAAACAAATGCAACAGAAAAAGTTACAACTTGGGATTCCTTCAGGGATAACACAAAACCTAACAGATATAGAGGTCTCCCCCCTCCCCCATTTGTTGGTGTTACTTTCCAAGACCCCCAGGGGCTCCCTGAATCTACCGGTAAGTACCAAAGTATGTTTTTTTCCTATACATACACACCTAAGTTAAAGTTTAAATTATTAATCAGGCACGGTAAGAGATTCACACACACACACACACACACACACACACACAAACACTAACAGCACATTAGAACACTTGTAACGATGTAGTACAATAAAAAGTTATGTGACTGCTGTTACTAAGTAAAGAGGGGTTACCTGAACACAGGCACTGCTACTTGAACAGGATGGCCCCTCTGACAAGTGGAATGGCTGCTGCGTGACAAAGGGCAGGAGGGCGTGGAGACACCAGACAGAGGAGTGGTGCGGGACAGTGGGAGATTTCACCACACGACTCAGACAAGTGTGCAATGTGAAATGTGTGAATGGTTTACTCCCGGAATTTCCCGTTTAATATTTTTGGACTGTGGTTGAGCAAGACCGTGGGTAAGTGTGAACTATGGAATGCAATTTTAAACAAACATAAAATCCAGCAGCTTGTGAAACAAAAATAGCATCCTTCCCTCCCCCCCTTTAACAGAATTACATTGAACTATTAATTGTTCATCTTCTTTCTGTTTGATCCTTTTAAGATACTCATTATAGGGATTAAAATATATATGCTGAAAATGACAATTTTAAAGTTTATTTTAAAATAGGAAGAGCAGGTCCGAGCTGAAGATAGCCTTTGTGAATATAGCACAATGCTGCCAGAACACTAAATAAAGAATATCTAAGCATATAGTGTCACTCTAAGGACTGTGTTATTGGCCATAGTGAGTAACCAATACATTTCTATCACTTTAATAAATATTTAGTAATTTATTCCACATATGGCCATTTTATCCCAGATTAAGACTATCTTCGCAGTTGGAAGATTGTGGTTCATTTTGAAAAGTCTTTGACATTTTATCCTTTCTTTTAATCTTGGCACTGAAGCAAGACTTTTGAAGATTAAAAGATGCTTCTTTAAACTCTGAGGGAAGAATGAAACTTCTGTGAAAAGCGGAAAGTTTGAAAGTAGAATCTCCTTGCTTCTTAAATTGTGGTAAAAGAAAATCACTATTTAATTAGACACATGGGATATATATAAACCCTATTGTCCCTCACAGGTTTTGCCAACTAAGAAAACAGAAAACTGAAAGTGAAGTGACAACAGCAGTTCTGATATTTTAAAATTGGTTTTCATCACACATACACAGTAATTAAATGTAGTGATCTATGTTAATTAACTTGAAGCATTCATATATATGTGTGTGTGTATGTATATATATATATATATATATATATATATATATATATATATATATTTGTATATATAAATCATCTTTAAAAATCATATAGAGCCAGGGGCCATTGCATCTGAAACAACCAAATGGATGACTGAACAGGCTAAGTGGGGTGATAAGGCCAGTAGGGGGGTTAGTGAGGGACAACCAAACGACTGAATAAGCAGGCTGCATGGGGCAACCAGGCCATGGGGGAGGGGGAGCAGTTGGGGAAAATCAGGTTGTTGGGAGGGGAAGTTGGGGGAGACCAGGCCAAGACGGGGGCCAGTTAGGGGCTATCAGGTTGGCAGACAGAGGCAGTTAGGGGTGATTACGCTGGCAAGGGGGCCAGTTAGGGGTGATCAGGCAGGCAGGCAGATGAGCACTTAGGAGTCAGGGTCCTGGATTGTGAGAGGGATGTCTGACTGCCGATTTAGGCCTGATCCACAGGATTGAGCCTAAACTGGCAGTCAGACATCCCCCAATGGATCCTGAATTGGGGAGGGTGTAGGCTGGGCTGAGGGGACCTCCCCCCCATGCACATATTTCATGCACTAGGCCTCTAGTTTTTATTATAGAAAATCAAAGCTAATTCAAAATCCCCCAAAAAACTAAATCACAAAGGTAAAAATATAACACAAATAATTGCAGAAAAGAGAAGTTAGCAGCTTGCATTTGAAGCTTTTCTTCAGTCTTTCCACTACAAACCACTTGTCAATAAGCTGAGCAGTCCGATGTACTTATTTTTTAATGGTTTTTTAAAATTTATTTATAGATCCTTTTCTCTTAACAAAAACTTAGTAGCCCGGGTAATGTGATACTTCTTTTGAAATCTCTTGTAACAAAATGCTTCGAATTTCCATTTCCAAAAGTATGGAGGATATGATGCAAATAGACCCTACGTAAAATATTCCCTCTACATTAGAAAATGTGTTCTGCATATGCTCATCTCTAGCCTTTGTAAAAAAATTATTTAGGTCCTAATGAAATATGAATTGTTTCTCTTGACAGATATGATTTGCTATATCATATTTATGTTTCAAAGAGGTAAATGGCTCATGAGAGGTCATTGGGTGAGCTACTGTCTTCTTGTGTTCTGTTTTAATTAATGTTTTCTACAAGAGATAATGTTCACTTGTTTTAAAAAGGGTTGTGATTTGATTGCCTTGGGTAACAGAACTGACAACAACTTAAATTCTTTGGTGCTCAGTGATTTTACATGCCATATTTTGGTTTTATGATAATGTGAATTCAATTTGTAAGGTGCTGCAATAGAATAGAGGTAATTATGAAGAGTGTGTTAGCCCAAGTTAATATATTGCTACTTTAATGTGCTCATTGAAAAATATTTCTTACCATAATCGCAGTGAACAAAATCATGTTTATTATAAATCTCTTTTTGGAGGCAAAATGTACCTAAAGTGCATATTGTTACACAATAATATTCAAATAATAAATAAAACATGCAAAATAATTTTCTACCTTGCCTCATCAAAGGACTAGGCATAGCTGTTTATTAGTCTTTCCTGGAAATAGGAAACAGAAATGAAAAATCATGTATGCATACTAATTTGTACATGGTAGAACATAACCTTAACTTCAGAAACATTATATTGAAATACATTTCAATTTAAGTCCTTGAGAAGTATGGAAAATAGCCAATGAAGAAACTTTAACACAAACAACTAACTAAAAAAGTTTAATTTCAAACATAGAACATCATTTTCAAATGTTTTACTACATAGAGAAACACATGCATGAAGTTTTTCCTCTAATAGTATTCTCTATTTTTAATTTCCGTTTGCTACAATATGTTTTCTACATTTGTCATACTCAAAGAGGAAATAAAGTAAAACCAAAATCATGTCCATTATTAATGGTATATATTTAATGTTATGAAAACAAAATGCTGGGTGTTCATTACTTGTGATACAATAAATATACTCCTCTGTATTCTATCATTTACAGGATTTTTTTCTAGTTCGATTAGCACAACTTCTATCCATCACTTCCCATGGTACCTTGAAGTGACTCTTGTGGGGTTCATCTCTTTTTCCTTCTCTCTTTGTTGGTGCTGGAAGTTGTTGATTCCAAGTAGGTGCATCTGCTATGTTAGCCACACTTTCCCATGGACTGTTCCAAAGTCTAGACATTGGAAACCTGTGTCCATAGAGTCAGGCCACAGTCTCCTCTGATGCTCTAACAGAAATGTAAGCTTTTTATTTTTATCTCAATGTATACTTTTTTTCTAGTTATCTATTGCTTTCTAACGAATCATTGCAAGATTTGGTGTCTTAAAACTAAAATAACAATAATTTATTACGAGTATATTCCTAAATCTATAACTTGGGCAAGTCTTGGTCTAAATGGCTCATCTCAGCTCCACAAAACTTCAGATAGGCAGCTCACCTGGACCCAGAAGATCCATGACCAGAATGACCGATTCACATCTTTGGTCACTGGTATTGGCTGTCCCTTGGGAAGTTAGCTGAAATTGTTGGCTAGTTCCTCTGCATGTGGGCTGCTTGTGATTCCTCTGCATGTGGGCTGGTTGGCCACTTCTGAGGTAAAGTGCTCCAAGAGGCATGAAGGGAAATTATACTAGTCAGGGTTGGCTAAGAAACAGAATCAATAGAATAAATATAAGTCTAAATATATTTATTATGCGGAATTGGATCATGCAATTATGCAGGCTGAGAAGTCTCCTGATTGCCACTTGCAAGCTGGAGACCCCAAAAAGTGGGTGACTCAGAATTTAAAGGCCTGAGAACCAGGGAGCTGAGGCAGGAGAAGATGAATGTCTTAGCTCCGTGGTTGTCAAACTGAGGCTCGAGAGACACATGTGGCTCTTTGGCCCCTTGAGTGTGGCTCTTCCACAAAATACCATGGCCTGGGCGAGTCTATTTTGAGGAAGTGGTATTATAAGAAGTTTAAGTTTAAAAAATGTGGCTCTCAAAAGAAATTTCAATGGTTGTACTTTGATATTTGGCTCTGTTGACTAATAAGTTTGGTGACCACTGTCCTAGCTCACGCCATCTGTAGGAAAGGCTGAATTCTTCCTTTCTCTGCCTCTGAGTTCTGTTCAGGCCCCCAGTGGATTGGATGAGGCCCACCCACCATTGGGCAGGGAAAACCACTTTACTGACTCCACAGATTCAAATGCTACTCTCATTCAGAAACTCTCACAGACACACCTAGCAATCGTGCTTAACCTAATATCTGGGCATCCCATGATCTAGCAAAGTTAACACATAAAATTAACCATCATGGAGAGCTACCTGTTTCTTAAGGCCATGACCAGAAAATAGCAAATTCCACCATATTGTATTGGTCAAGTAGTTTCAGAAGCCCATCCAAAAACCCTGGAAGGAAACACAGACCCCCCATTCTCTACAGAAAGGCACAACATTTGTAGCCTTCTTTAATCTACCTCAGTTCTCAGCCCAGGAAGGGATAAAAGATGTGTTCTTTATCAGCTACCTGACAATATCATCCATTATTAATTATGGTATTATTGTAACATAAATTGATCAATGATAAACTTAGTTTTATGTTTTTTTTTCCTTATAAGTCACAGACTGGATCATAAATGATTCATTTACTTTATCTAGTTCTCCCAATGAAACCATGGATCAAAAACAATTAACATGGTAGATTGTGTTCTAGGATATTTCACAAGTAAGTCATAAATACCTGTTTGCTTAATTCAATTTACAAAACAAACAAACAAACAAAAAAAAAAACAGCCATATGTTGGCACCCTAGCGTAGATTCTGTGGCACATAAGGCCAAAAACACATCTGACCTGAAGGAGCTGGCAATAAAGGGGGACTGCATGCGCTGGAATATTAGACATTTGTGTTTTTAAGTGGAATGCATGATACAATTGATTTTTATATTTCATGTGCATGTTGGAGCTCCTCGTGACATACATAAAAGAACTCTTCTCCCTCATTTTTTATTTGAAAACCTCATTCATAATGCTTCTACAACAAATCAACAACTCTTAAAATTTCATCTTCAGTCCTGACTCTCCATCTCGGCTCCAGACAATAGATCCAATTGCCTACTTCATATTTCCACTTAGTAGCCTTAAACACACCTGGGAGACCAGCTGTGCCTCCAAACCTAGTCCCCCTCCTTATCCTAGTTCCTGTGGAATTGCATAAGCCAAAATTAGGGCTTATTTTTGACAAGCCTACCTCTCTCAATCCCCATACTTTATATATGTGTTTCCTACTCTGGAGACACATATATAAAGTAAACCCGAAGGAAGGCAAGAATTATGCTCCTTTTCGCCTATCATTTCACCCCCTGGGCCTGGCACAATGTTGGTGTTCAGTACATTTTTCTGAACAAAATAATTGTCCTTGGCTGTCTTTTTATTTGGGAAACATGTTTTGATGAATTCATAAAAGCAAAAGGAGTTCTGAAGGGTATATAGCAAGAAATAGGTAAGAATTTATCTTCTTAAGTTGTAACATTTATAGAGATGAATCAGTGCAGTAAGAATTGTTAGGGACAAATTATATATTTGTGGAAAGAATTACATCTTATAGATATTGGGGAAAGCTTTAGGATTCTGTGGGGAATCACAGAGACTTTTTTTTTTCTCTCCCCCTAAAGGAAGCACTAAATATAGGACATCTCTGAATCCACATCACAGAAGTAGTAAGGAGATTTTATAGTTCAGTCACCACAGAGAGAGATGGCAAAATAGCACAAAAGACTGTTTCTCCCACAGTGTAAATCATGGAGCAAGAATAAGATTTTCTGTTTTCTATATTATCAATATAGCTGAAAGGATTTCCTCCGAGATGGGTAACAAAGGAGTAGACAGGCCATTCAGATGCCATTGAGACTAAACACTGATGGTCCAGGAACTCTGATTGCTTCTTTTCCTATTTATCAAGTTGCAAGTAACCTCATAATGTTTTTATCACTTTCTGTCAGGAAATCATTTATCCTGCCTCTAGATAAAATTTCTTTATCCCTAATTTCCTCCAAAAGTGGGTTTGACAATCCTTTTTCACTTTTCCTCAGCTCCAGTGAGTTCTAATGATACCTCTAGCTGAGAAATAATTTTGTTTACTTTTCTGTTTTCTCCAATAAATTGCCAGGGGTCTTAAGAGTGAATATGGTTATATATACATCCTTGTATCTTGAGTGCTTAACACAGTTCCAGACAATTTGTAAAAGGCTGATATATGTCTACTCAACAACAAAATAAATAAAAGGAGTGTGGCATCCTGAGGAAATTTGGGACATGAAAACAGAATGCTACTCAGAAGGAAAAAAACATAGAAGTGATTTTAAAAAAATGCCAGTGTAGGAGAAAAACAATGGGGAGGACATGAAGTCAGAGATCTCACTTTAATTCTCTTGCAAACTCCTATTGATTGTTTTACTCTGGTTTTGAGAAAATAAGCTAATGCAATCTCTTTTTCAGTTCATTAAGAGTAATGTTTTTTTTGAGCCTTTGGCCCACAACTTATATTTGGAAATATATTATGCCTACAAATTCAATATTGAGAGAGAGAGAGAGAGAGAGAGAAAGAGAGAGAGAGAGAGAGAGAGAGAGAGAGAGAGAGAGAGAGAGAGAGAGAAGAGAGAGAGAGAGAAACACACATGTGAAAATTTTGATAAATGATATATGTATGTGATGAATTTCAAGCTTTCACCACAATAGTCTCTCCTGTCTATTTTGCAAATTGATTTCACAAGTCATTAGTGGGTTGTGACCTGCAGTTTGAAACAAGAGTAGATGAGGAGAGTTTTGGATGCACAAATTCACGGCAGCCTGATGTTGTGCAGACCATCTGTAAATAACAGTTTGCAACAGTGTGGTTCTTTATCACCTGTCAGTGGTGAAGCAATAGCTACAAGAGGTGAAAAGGTGAATCTGAGGTCTTTAAATGCTTCAAGGAATCTGCGTATGGCAAAGCCACAAGAGTCACACTAAGGGCCTTCTGGACTCATTTAACCATGTATGCTTCAGGTAAATAGTTTGGTAAACGACATTTGACTGTATCCATTTTTAAAGAAGGGAGTATCTTTCTCTATACGCTCTGTAATTATTCTCAAAGAAATCAAGTGATAATGTATGTTACATGAATTCACCGTTCCTGTTAGTTTTTAAAACCTGATCACTAACATACCCTTTTTTCCTCTCTCACCGCCTCACTTAGGCTTCCCGGATTCATGTCCCAAATAAAGGACCAACATCCACATTCTGTCACAGGATCTGCTTTAAGGGAAACTAACGTACGAAACCATTTTTTTTCCCTAATCAGTTTGACTCAGTGGATAGAGCATCAGCCTGTGGACTGAAAGGTCCCAGGTTCAATTCTGGTCAAGGGCATGTACCTTGTTTGCAGGCACAACCCCAGTAGGAGTTGCAGGAGGCAGTTGATTGATGTTTCTAACTCTCTATCCCTCTCCCTTCCTCTATGTAAAAAAATCAATAAAATATTTTTTTTAAAACAAGAAACCAGTTTTACTAAATTACCAACACACTTCCACATGGTATTTATATTTGTGTAATGCGCCATTTTCTAATACAAATATTATACTTTCAGTGGAATATGAAACTATTGCTTTGTCTCCATTTTGTAGAAATGCCAGACAAATCTATAGCTGGAACTGTAGCAGCAATTGTTAAATAGGAATTGTTTTGTATGTGAAGAAACTAAGAACCAGCAAATTGAAATTTGTTATGATAGTCCAGGGCAAATACTAATTAGCAACTGAACAAAAATCTTTTCCAGAAGAATTTGTTCACACTATTGAATCTGTTTTAACTGTAGATATTTTGTTTTTAAGAAGGGCAAATAAAAAAAAAAGAGTTTAGAGATTCTGTTTAATTTATAAAAGAATAACCACTTATTATCTTAATTTCCTTTACTCTTTGATATGTAGTGCTGTTTATAATTTTAAGTGGTCTTTCTCAAAAGTCATTCCTTAATATTTGGAAACACAAATTGGTTCAAATGAAAGAGTCTATGTGAATATACATTGCTCTAAATCAAGTCTAAAGCGCATGACAGCAGTAAATATCAAATTTGCTTTTAGAAATAACATTACTTTATTCATCAACTACTCTTTTAGCTGTTTTCTCCTTCCTATTGTTGTTCAGTTTTTTGAATGACAGTCTTTCTAATCTTCCCACATTACCTTTGATATAGCCAACCTCTCTCCTTAACACATTGCGCACCAGTAGTTCTATAGCTTTACCCAGTGACCAAATAAGTTTCTATTGAACGAGTACAAAAAAAAATGTTTTACAAAGTATCACACTTTAAAAAAATATTAGCTTGCCAAAACCGGTTTGGCTCAATGGATAGAGTGTCGGCCTGTGAACTGAAAGGTCCCAGGTTCAATTCCAGTCAAGGGCTTGTACCTTGGTTGTGGGCACATCCCCGGTGCAGGGTGTGCAGGAGGCTGCTGATGGATATTTTATTCCTCTCCCTTTCTCTCTGTAAAAAAAATCAATAAAATGTATTTTTTTAAAAGATATCAGCTTGTAAGAATATGTAACACATAAATTCAAAATGCAATGGATATTTAATTTTAAGGCATGGCTTTAACATTTATGTAAAACACGGTGTAATATGAAAACACAAGAATGCTCATGATTAGCCCGCAATGTGTGAAGGTATACATGGTGGCAGACATACTTCAGGGTATGTTTTCACATTATCTCTGGGGGGAAACAAACTCCCAAGGCCCATTGCCTTGACTGAGAAGCTCCAAGCTCCCCCCCCCCTCCCTTTTACTGAGGTGAAGCAGCTACAGCTGCTCTTTCCTTCCTCCAGCCTTAGCTGGACTTCTTTAATTCTGCTCCAGGCACGAAACGTTCTGGGGGTCATCACAACATTTTGGTAGCGTTCATTTTCAAAATTTGAGGATATTATTACTCTATAGCTTTCTCCTTTCCCAGAGTTTCATTGTTATCTTCCAGCTACTAAGTTCAACTTGAAATATGCATTCTGATTTCTGGAAACCATGTGAGTTTCTCTCTTGTTTGGGTCTGCGCTCACATGGGAAGCCATAACATTTAGAGCATGACCTTCTTCCTTGTTCTCCTTGTTAGTATCGGCTCCTCTCAAGTTTGGACCTGATTTTTTTCTACTGTCCTCTGCCTTTACATAATTAATTTTAAAAATATTGTTCCAGCTTTTATAGTTTTATCTGGGAGAACTGGTTTGGTAAGAGCTATCTCTATTACTAGAGGTGGAATACTAATTCTGTTTGAAGTTTCTTTTTTTTTTTTTTAGCCCATGAGAAAATATTTTTCTATTTGCTGATTTGGATTTGATATTACTAAAACTTTGTTAACTAGAGGGTCAGATGTTAATAAAACTTTCTAATAAGTTTTGGTCCTTCCCTGCTTTTATTATACCCAATTCACTTAACTCATAATAACCCACTGAGACTTTTCCTTAGCAGTTACATGTTTACTCATTCAGGTGAGTTGGCTCTTTCCATGATTATCCATTAACAAATGTTAAACTGTGCATTTTTTTCTAGTTGTGCTAACTCTTATAAGGACTTATATCAGTAATACATCTCCTTTTCAACAACTTCCATTTGGTCTGTTATTTCTAAGACAAAAATATTACTTCCATTAATGATTTAATTATTTAACTAAGTAACTAACTTACTTTACCCAATTCCTCTGCAATCCTCCACCCTCATGCACATATGTTATTCCAGAAGAGAGTTTAGGTGAAAATTTCATTTAATATTATTCTAAATTTTCAAAAATAATTAAAACTCAGCCTATACAAGTATCTATTGATTTCCCAGCCAAAAGAAAAAAATCTCTTTTATATCCAGTGACTCTAACCTGTGGTTTAAACATTCCACCAGTATATTGAAGATCATTATTTATTTTTTATCAGATTTTTTAGTGTTGTCTTTTTTATATAAGACCTAGAGGCCCGGTGCATGAAATTCATGCACAGGGGGTTTGCCCCTCCCCCCAAGCCCAGCCTGCACCCTCTCCAATCTAGGACCTCTCAGGGAATGTATGACTCCATGTTTAAGCCTGATCTCACAGGGATCTGCCTAAACCGGCAGTCGGACATCCCTCTCACAATCTGGGACCACTGGCTCCTAACTGATCACCTTCCTGCCTTTCTAATCACTCCTAACTGCCCCTACCCCCGATGGCCTGGTCACCCCCAATTGCCTTCCCTGCCAGCCTGGTCGCCCCTTATTGCCCCCCGCCTCCCCCCCTGCTAGCCTGGTCACTCCACGCAGCCTGTTTGGTTATCCTTTCGGTTGTTTTGGTTGCAATGGTCACTTGGGGTTTTATATATAGATAGGTACTTAGAGAGCATGTAAGCTATGAAATACCAACTCAGCAGCTTATATCCTCCAAGATGAACATCACATGAAAATAAATTTCACAAAATAAATTATTGACTTTATATTTTATTAAAGCAAATTAAAAGTATTAGCACTTATTTTCTAACTCAGAAACCTGATTATTATATAAATTCTTATGCTTTTTAATACTGTTACCTCCATCTGTCAGATATCAGAAACTATTATTAATTTTAATAACTGCCACAATGGACACTAGGAGGCAGAAAGGGACACTGTAGAAGATTCAAAGAAGGAGAAATAAAAAACAGGATGGGCTGCTTTAGTCAGGAGGGACAGAGAGGCATACAGAGCTGTCACTTACAGAGAGATTTGTGATACATACTCAACCACACAAAGAAGCATCATTGGGGGAATATTGAAGGAAGGCTTAATGGGAGTCAAAGCATTGAAAACCACCTGTGGCTCAGCATTTTAGAAGGAATTCTTTACAATGTCTGGATTCTAATAAAATGCCTGGGTATTAGGGAGGGAGGGGAGTAGGAATGAAATACAGGAACTGATTTTGAGGGTGATGAGGACCCAGACCATAACAGGACTCATTAACTAACACGATGTATTTCAATTTTATTTTAAATGCAGTGATAATGCTTTGAATTATTTAAGTGGGGGAATGATAGGGTATGATTTCAATTTATATAGAAATATCCAGGCTTCTGAATGTAGCATGGACAAAACTAAGGATCCCAAGTTAAATGGGAGATAAGCAAAATAGTTCTCAGAATATCAGTTGTGTGCTTCTTCTCTCCACTGAGATCAGGCATGCCCACCCCTGTGGCCTGTACCTTAAAGAGTCCGACATATCCTCAAATCCTCAGCCCTTGGGTCCAGATTTGTAAAAGTAAGCTTTTATCTCAGAGGATTTGGTAACTACAGTAACACAGGATACAAACTGTCAGTTACCAGTGCTGCTCTCTAAATGCCCACTTCGCTAGAATTAAGCTCGGGTAAAACTATTGGTTGAGAATCCCCAGTCGTGTTCTGTAATAGCTTATTCTTTAAATGTTTCCTACCAAATGAATGTCAAACAGGATTGGAGAATTGCATGTAGTTGTAAATATATGTAATAGTTATCAATGCTTTACAAGTCTAATGTATTACATAAATACTGTGACCCTGATTCAGTATTTGGCTTGTTTTGTAGTTTCCACACTGTGATGATAAACAAATTTGGGCTTTCTCTCTTAGTCTCCAAAGTTCCTCTTAAAGCTCTTGAGCAATGTTGAGAAAAAAATTTATTCTGACAACTCAGATATCCTTTGCATTTTCTACGAATGAATGATATTGTGTGAAGGGATTTGCTGTAACACAATAGCTATTTTTCCTCTGATAAACAGGAGAACGTGGAACAAATTTACATTAAATGCATACTCTTATAAAAGTAAAAAAATAAGTGTTTGGATTTGAAGTAGGTCGAACACTATTTTTATGAAGGCACAATTGTTCATTCATCTGTGATTTTAGTTCCAACAAAGGCTATCTCCCAGCATTTATTTTCTACTTCTGCATGTCTTGTTGATTAAACTTTAAATCTCCCACGTTGTCCCTTCCTTTCCTACACAAAAGATTTCAGACAATGTTGGCTCATGTTTAATTTTACAGGTCGCTGAAACCGGTTTGGCTCAGTGGTAGAGCGTCGGTCTGCGGACTGAAAGGTCCCAGGTCCGATTCCGGTCAAGGGCATGTACCTTGGTTGCGGGCATATCCCAGTAGGGGGTGTGCAAGAGGCAGCTGGTCGATGTTTCTCCCTCATCAACGTTTCTAGCTCTCTATCTCTCTCACTTCCTCTCTGTAAAATATCAATAAAAAATATTTAAAAAAATTTTTACAGGTCGGTAGTAGTAAAATATCAAGGAAGCTATTTCATGGCCTTTTAGCAATGTAGATAGATGGATGTAGAACAGACAACTGTATCTAGTCATGTGGCTCATGTGACAAGTGCCCTCATTTAATTGATGGCAGATCTATTAGCTGCACAATACAAGTTTCAAATGGATTTCGTGCCTTCATAGTTCTGATAGTTTTGGGTGTCGTTGTATCTTTTTTTCTGTCAATGAAATATTTGAAAGATACCAAAAGGTTAAACCATTGGTGGTCATGGTTAATAGGAAACATTTGAACAGCAGATGGTGGAATAAACCACAAATGTGCAGCTAGGGTAGCTTCTTGGGCCCCAGGAGACAGAGTAATGGACTGGTGCATAACTGTGTCTCATTTGCTAAAACACATGTTACCTTTCTTGTTCTCAATGAAAAGGGATTCTGGTAGCATGACTGTAACTGCAGCAATAAAAGACTGTTATGCATACAAAGATAGTATCATGACCTTATTCTCATTGTCTTTCTACTTGTTTTGATGACTGCCCATGACTCCTTATATGCTATTCGTGTTAGACCAGGAAATGTGGCTACCAATGAACGTTCTGGCAATAAAAGAAATTATTTGATATTTAAAGTTAGCTACATGAGCCAGTCTGTATGTCAGCATACTCTTGTAATCTGCTCTCAACATAGAGGCATTATGTTACTTTGGGATGTAGTAAAATGAAAACTCTATCTCATATTTCTTTTTTTAAAAAAAGAAAGAAAATATTAATTCCTATAAATGGAAGTCTAGAGAGAGACTCACCTTTAAGTTGGATTAATTACTGATGGCTTCAAGCTCCATTTAATCACATTTCTTCTTAGCCCTCAGTGTTCCTAATCTTAACCTCGGTGCACCTGCCTTAGCCACAGAAATTCCAGGTGGCCCATTGAATGAGAGAAAGTATCCCTTCATGTTAATCTCCATTCCCAAATGAAGAACCATTGCAAAATCCCATCAAAAACTTCTGACATCTCATTGGCCCAAATTAACTCAAATGCTACTTCCAAAAGGATGCTATTGGCATGGGAAACACACAGTGATTGGCTTAAGCCTGATTCCTGCACAAATCAGTGTGAAGATCAGGGCATTTTCATCACTGACTTTAAATAACTAAAACTCATCCGGAATGATTTGGGAATGTGCCTTTATTCCTGACTTAAAAGTTGGGATTCCTGATATAGGTGAACAAAACACCAATATTAGGATGTCAGGTTTCATTGAGCTTTGGGGAAGGGAGAGAATATATAGTTCCCTTCTCTGTGACACTCTTTTGTTTTGCCTGTCTTTCATTTTTTTTAAAATATATTTTATTGAATTTTTATAAAGAGGAAGAGAGAAAGATAGGGAGTTAGAAACATTGATGGGAGAGAATCATCGACCAGCTGCCTCTTGCACACTCCCCACTGGGGACATGCCTGAAACCAAGGTACGTGCCCTTGACCGGAATCAAAACGAGGACTTTTCAGTCTGCAGGCTGACACTCTATCCACTGAGCCAAACCGGTTTCGGCCTCTCTTTTATTTTTATTTTCCCTAATATGTGGCTTCTTTTACATACTTATTATTTAATGTTAAGGTGTAACCTGCAAAATCATTATATAATTCTGAACATTCAGCATCCCTGGTCATGGGTAACATATTTTTGGTAGTTTTTCTAAGAGAGAGAGAGAGAGAGAGAGAGAGAGAGAGAGAGAGAGAGAGAGAGAGGAGAGAGAACACAAAATATTGTCATTATAATTGGTTTCCTTTTGCAAAGAATTCATGAGTTTAAATATTATTTTGAACATTGTCAGTATCAAGGATAATTGAGTCAGAACAGAGTCTAGAATTGAGTTTACACTTAAATGGAAGTTTGAACATCTGAAAATAAAGTGTAATAAACATGGGAAGAATTGACAAGAGATAAAGAAAGATGAATAGGGAGCAACACATTATTATTCTACCCAAAGCCTTATTTTTCTTATCTGAAAAGTACTCTGTATAGGTATCTCCCGCTTTAACATGCTAAGAGTCAATGACCACAGCTCCTACTAGATAACCTTTGATTTTCTATGAACCGAAACAAAATGAATCTCCCAAGGTCCCTTGTTCTCCTTTTGTGTAAATATCTTATCTCATCCTGCTCTTGGTAATGTCCCAAATCATTTTTAACATATCATGATTCTCTCTTTTTAAAAATTCCTCCTAGAAACCTTTTAAGTTTTGACAGTTGATAAGCACCAAGATATAATGGATTCATTAACATTACTTATTTAATCAGGGTTTTGCTTTTCATGGGAACAAGAAAGGACCCTAAGTCAATGTTTTCCAGTAGAAATGAATGCAAGCCACAGACATTAATATAATAATATAGTCCTTTTAAACCATACACCTATCAGTATATAATTAAAATAATTACTAATGGGATATTTAACTTTTTTGTACCAAGCATTCAAAACTTAGTACCCGTATTTGCCGGCGTATAAGACGACTTTTTGGCCCTGAAAAATATGTCTCCAAGTGGGGGGTAGTCTTATACGGCGAGTATATAACAAACTCTGTATTTTTTAGTGGAAATGTTAGGGGGTCGTCTTATATGCCCAGTCTCTTATACGCCGGCAAATACGTATTTTTCAGGGCCAAAAAATCGTCTTATACACCGGCAAATACGGTATGTATTTTATACTTACAGCATATCTCAACTCAGATACATTTCAAGTGTTCAATAGCCACATGTGTTTGGTAGCCACCCAATTGAATGAAATCTTAGATTAAAGGATGGTGTCACTGAAAAATAAAGTAGATAGCAGAATGGGTAAAGAATATGAAGAAAGGGAACTGTCTTAGCTCAGGCTGCCATAATAATACACCATAGATTGGGTGGCTTAAGCAACATAATTTTATTTTTCACAATTCTGGGGGCTGGGAAATCTAAGACCGAAGAATCAGCATAATAAGTTTCTGATGAAGATTATTTTTCTGGCTTGTAGATGGCCATTTTCTGGTTATAGCATTGGCCTGTGTCCTTACCTGGGGGAGGGAGAAAAGGGAGAAGAGGGAGGGAGAAGAGAAGCTCTCAGTTATCTTTCCTTATAGAAGTACAAGTTCTATCATAAGGTACCCACCCTCATGATCTCATCTAACTGTAAATGAGACCATTGCAATTAGTTAATTATTAATAACTAGAGGCCCAGTGCACAAAATTCATGCACAGTAGGGGAGGGTGTCCCTTAACCCAGCCTGCACTCTCTCCAATCTGGGACTCCTCAATGGATGTCCAACTGTCAGACATCCCTCTCAATCCAGGACTGCTGGCTCCCAACTGACCACCTACCTGCCTGCCTGCCTGATTGCCCCTAACAACTTCTGCCTGCCAGCCTGATCACTCCCTAACTCCCCTCCTTTGCCAGCCTGGTCACCCCAAACTGTCCTCCTTGCTAACCTGGTTGCCCCTAACTGTCCTCCCATGCAGGTTTGGTCACCCCCAATAGCCGTTCCCTACTGGCCTGGTCACCCTTAACTGACCTCCCTTACCAGCCTGGTCATCCCTAATTTCCCTCCCCTGCTGGCCTGGTATCCCCTGATGGCCATCTTGTGTCCAGATGGGGTTGGCCATCTTTGACCACATGGGGGTGGCCATCTTGTGTGTTGGAGTGAAGATGAATTTGCATATTACTCTTTTATTAGATAGGATGGGAAAGGAGCAATAGAAGGCCAGGCATTATAGGCATGTCATTTGGGCAGCTTTACCAGGGAGCGTCAACTTTGCACTCCCCAGGAAACCACTGGCCCATCCCCTACAAATGACTGGGGAAGGGGTCTAAGAAATGGGAGATAGACATATGCACAGTGAAGTTTACATTGTTGTACTGCGATAGGGTGATGAAGGAAAGATATTGTCAGGCACAACTGGGAACAAAGGTCATTGGCCAGAATGGGTGTGGCCCCAGTAAGCCCTTAAAAATGTGGAAATACATAATCCCCTAAACAAAGAATAACTAGAGGCCTGGTGCATGAAATTCATGCACAGCAGGGGGGGATGTCCTTCTCTTGCTGCTCTTGGCTCTTGGCTCTGCTGGTGGGACTCTCTCCTTCCTGCTTTCTTGCATTTGCCCATGTTTCCTTCATAACCATGTGGCCCTGCACACCCCAATGCTACAGTGCGAAATTAAGCTAGCCTGATGTTGTATTGGACTGTGCAGACATGGAATGGAAACTCTGGACACTGGTTCTGAAGAGTTAAGTAGAAACATATGCTCTCTTAAAATGTGCTAATGAGAAAAATCAAATAGAAATTGTCTTACCTATGAAATATCCCTATCCTCTTTGGTCTACTTATCTTCTTTAGAGTTCTTAAAGTAGGAACAGAAAAATTGCCTTAATTAGCAAATATTTTAATTATGTAGAATAGATCACTTGGGATAAATTAGCTGACTTATTTGTGATTTAACTTTTCTACCACATATTTTTTTTTTCTTAACCTCCCAATTCTGTATCATGTCTCTTGTAGTAATTTGTGGTTTGCAAAGGAGGTTAATGAGATAAAACTATCTTAATATCTGGAAAAAAATAGTTCTATTACTATTATTCTACAAGTAAATATATAGAGTTTTTATTGTTTTACTAGAGGCCTGGTGCACAAAATTCATGCACAGAAGGGGGGGCATCACTCAGCCTGGCCTGCACCCTCTCCAATCCGGGGCCCCTCAGGGGATGTTGACTGCCTCTCATAATCAGGGACCACTGGATCCTAACTGCACTCCTGCCTGTCTGCCTGATAGCCACTAACTCCTCTTCTTGCCTGCCTGATTGCCCCTAATTGCCTCTGCCTCACCCAGCACCCAGAACCCAGGTTTCCCTCTGGCTGGCTGCAAGCACCCAGGACCCAGGTTGGCTTTGCTCAGGGGACCTTGGGTGGACAGCTTCAACTGGGCCATAGTTACAGGCACCTGGGACCATGGGGTGGGTGGCTTGTTCCTCTCCTGGGCCACAGGCACAGCCATTGGTGTTCAAGACCACAGGGTGTGCAGCTTGTCCCTCTCCTGAGCCACATCCTGGCTTGTCCCCATTCCTCTCTTGAGAGCTCATTTGTGTTTGGCTGGTCCCATTCCTCTCTTCCCCGTGTTGAGTGTCTGAGCAGTTAAGGTGTGATGGCATGATGGCATGATGATGTGAGGGCATGACAACCATTTGCATATTAGATCTTTATTATATAGGATTACAACATAAAATAACTGCAGAAAAAGTATTTGGTTAAGGTCAAACCAATAATTTGGATTACACCAACACTTAGGTCTCCTGATTCTTAAAGGCAATGTTTCTTCACTGTGTAACCCTGATCCATCCAGATCATTGAAATAAAATTACCTACCAGTGTTGGCATATTGCTAATAAATTAAAGCCTAGGGCTTGGCTCGTTGGGTATGTAGACGAGCTCTAATCCAGGATCCTCCCATTTCCCATCACTCCATTTGTAATTAGTGGCCAGTTAGATGCCACTATGTAACAGGTGCTTTACAAATGACTTGTAAATGTGTTTTACAAATGGCTTTTACCTGGCTCATGACATCACAAGAAACTTGAGTGCAATTAAATGAGATGAATTTTCCTTTTAATAAATAGGCATTGATATTGTATCTGACCTTATTTTTCTTATCAAGCATGTTTTAAAAAGGAAAAAGAATATAAGGAAGAAGAGGGAGGAGAATGATAGAAGGAATAAAGAGGATAGAAAGGATGAAAGTATGAGGAAGAAAGTGTAGATCTCATATCCTAATAGCTTATAGAGAATCTCCAATTCTGTACAGATTCAGAAGCTGGATAATTTAAGGGCATTTAGGAAGAATCACCAATGTTGATTGATGAACTAAACTAACAGATTATTATTCTCGATTTTTTATTTATAAAGTCAGAATCTTCAAAAACACTCAACTGTAATAATTTTCCCGATTCACCAATATCAAATTAGCAAAGTGTCCATCTGTAGAAAGTATTTTCCAGAATTCCTAAATTAATTACTTGGATGCTTTAATGAAAATAAATAAATCTAAAGTATTATTATTTTAATTGTCCTAAGTAAATTTCTATGTTCTTTGCTATTATCACAGCTATCATTTAAGGAATTTTAAAAAAAGGATTGAAAATAGTTACTTAGCCAAAGTTTCAATAGATTTATCTTTAAAATAACTGTCATTTTTAATTCAAACATATATTGTATTAAAATAAATGGATGATACATTAGGTTAAGGATTCCATTTAATTCATAGCCAGGGGCAATATTTTGACTATTTCATTATCTTAGGAAGCACTATAATATATAATCTAAGTTGAGTGTTTATAAAAATTTTCATCTTTTCTATCTTTTCTATTTTAATAAGCCAGTGAGAATTATTGAAAATGGTGTAACTCTTTTGGGAAACTCCTCTAGTGAAGAGGATCAAAGGCAACTAAACAAAATCAGGTTGTAAGAATAAAAGCTATCCTATATAATAAAAGCCTAATGTGCTAAGTATTCAATTGTCCAGCAATCTGTTCAACCAATCAAAGCATAATATGCTAATTATATGCTAAGGCTGCTCAACCACTTCCTATTACTTGCACTGACCACCAGGGACCAGTCAACTGTTTGACCAGTGGCTCTGACTAGCACTGACCACCAGGGGGCAGACATTCCCACTGGTAGGTTAGCTTGCTGCTTGTGTCTGGCCCATTGAGAATAAGTAAGAAAAGTCCAGACATGCCCTGGAGCACTCCCGGGCCCCTCCCTGGCTGGCCAACCTCCCACATCCCTCCCTGGTTCTAATAGTGCACTGTTGGAGTCCCTCGGCCTGGCCTATGTCCTTTTGCAATCTGGGACCTCTCAGGGGATGTCAGAGAGCCAATTTCAGCTCAATCCTGATGCAAGGCCCAGGGACCCCACTATTGCATGAATTTGTGCACTGGACCTCTAGTATATATAAAAGACTAAGCAACCAAATTATTGAAAGACCCAATGACCAGTTGACCTATTGCTATGATGTGCACTGACCACCAGGGTGAAGATGCTCAATGCAGGAGCTGCCCCGGGTGGTCAGTGTGCTCCCACAGCCAACCTCCTATGTGACTGGCAAACCTTTCGTGGTCCCTCCCTGCGACCAGCCAACCTCTCGCAGTCTCACCACTATCACCGGGCCAGCCAGCTCCTCCACTGGCCCTGATTGCTGGCCAGGCCAAGGTATCCCAATGTGCATGATTTGTGCACCAGGCCTTTGGTTATAAATAAAAAACTCACCCAATTATCATGGCTCAGTGATAGAATGTTGATCCATGGACCAGGAAGTTGTGGTTCAATCCCTGATCTGGGCACATGCCTGGGATGTGGGCTCAATCACTTGTATGGGTTATACAGGAAGAAGCTAATCAATGATTCTCTCTCATCATTGATGTTTATCTCTTTCTCTCTTCCTTCCTCTCTGAAATAAATAAAAAATATGTTTAAAAAATAAAAGTAGAAAAATAAAAACTCATTAGGAGGATGATTTATGAAGGAAGGTAAGTCCAGATAAAAGTTCCATTCTTTGTCAAAATTACTATAGTCCTAGGGAATATAGGGGCCTAATTAATACACCTCTTCTTATTTATTTATACTGATTTTATGAGTTCATATTTTCTAGTATTTGCAATATATACCAGATACTTTACTTATATTTTCTCATTTAATCCCTTCAAATAACCAAATTATTTTAGTGCTGCTATTATACTAATTTTATCAATTTTTTCCTAAGGGAGGAAAAGCAAAATTTCCAAGGTCACAATTAACAGATTGTGACCCCAGTGGGTGTAACTGCCGAGTTGAAATTTTTAAAAATCTTGCCAAGTTTCTTCTCCAATTCACTTAAAGCTTAGTCGTGACTAATTCTTTGGAAAATGTGTTGTTGTTTACAAAAAATAAAAATGTATATTAGAATAAAAAACAAATATACCCATCCATCCCTACAAGTAAGAAAGCAAATTATTTAGAAATGATTTAGGTATACCATAACCTTTGACATACTAAGAGTACTATAATCTGTCCTCAGTTAAAAAGCAAACATTAAAAACAGTTTCATTGTCATGTTAAGTAAGTTCTAAGACTTAAACTAAAGCTTTGCCTTTCAGAATACAGAAATTTAATTAATGTTAGAATTTCCATCTTTATACTAAGTGATGTGACCTGATTGTTAAACTGATTGTAGTATCCTAATATATAAAGAGCACAGGTCTATCGTGACTTAAACATCTGGGCAGGCAGCCAAATACCAAACTAGGGTCCCAACAGCCAAGGTGGGGTTAGTCCTGGATCCCAGTTGCCTGTGGAGGGAGTTAGTCCTGGGTCCCAGGGGCCCATGGCATGGTGGCAGGAGGGAGCTGTGGGAACAGAGCCATGCTGTCATTGTGTTACAGAGTTCCCAAACAATCAAAAGATGCAGGAGGAGAGTTTGGCGAGACCCACTTTATTCATCACACAATGGGCTTAGAGAAAATGAATTCAAATTCTAAGCAAGGCTACCAGCAGAACTTCCCTTTTAAAAATATATATTTTATTGATTTTCCACAGAGAGGAAGGGAGAGAGAGAGAGAGAGAGAGAGAGAGCTAGGAACATTGATGAGAGAGAAACATTGACCAGATGCCTCTTGCACACCCCCTACTGGGGATGTGCCTGCAACCACTGTACATGCCCTTGACCTGAATTGAACCTGGACCCTTCAGTCTGCAGACTGATGCTCTATCCACTGAGCCAAACTGGTTTCGGCAGAACTTCCCTTTTTATTAAAGAGCTAGCCCTCTGTGCACTTAGTGGTTATCTTGATGCTGGCCTTGAAAACAATACAGTTCTATCCAATTAAAAAATGCACCTAGCATGGCATTGAGATTATGGGCATATCTAGTCTCTGGCCTACAGGGTCATACAGCTAAATTTATCTTCATCATTATTCAAACAGGCTAAAGCAGACATTTTTATAAGCAGCAGAAAATTCCAAACAGCAGTTTTTACAAAATAGAGGTTTTCCTTCTCATTTGGACTAGCCTCTGGATCCCCCCACCCCCCCACGCCCCCCACTCCCCTCTGCCCACAGGCTCTGGAGAACCAGAGCCATGCAGCTATCTGGGAATCTTGATCTCTCCCCACACCTGCAGGCTGTGGGGAACTGAAGTCATGCTGCAATTGGACTTGCCTCTTGGTCCCTCCCTCTGGCCTGTAGGCCCGGAGAACCAGGTCAATCCATGCTGCAATGGGACTGGATCATACCTGGGAGGTCCCAGATTGTGAGAACATGCAGGCTGGATTGAGAGACACTCCCCACCCCCCAGTACACCTGGTCTCTAGTTACAAATGAAAATCTGATGCCTTTCCAAAGTATATCTTGGCTACTTTGCTTTGCAATACAGGTAGATTTTTGCCAAGTTTTTCTGTCTTCCCTGTTATTTCTACAATAGCAGCAACAAATATATTTATTTCTTTGGAATGATGCCTTGTGATTTTACTTTTGAGGAATTAACAATTTCCAAGTGAAATGTATTGTGGCAAAAATAGTACACACATTTTAAAGAAAGTGAAATTAAGGGTATTTTATTTGTAAGTTTTGTATCATTTTTGCCAATGAGAGAAAATAGAAAGAGGGGATAATTATTTTCTCCATGAACCTGATATAGATCTTTACCTGACTTTTTTATTGTACAATGAAGGTACCATGTTCAAGGTCAAATGAGATGGAACACAGATAAAACCCAGGCCCTTTTTATTTTTCAAAAAGATGATGAATCTCATTTTTTTTTTAAATTTCTCAAATGGAAAAATGCAACAACAAATATTTTTAAGCATTTGTTTGAGCAGAAAGTATGAGCCAGTTTCTGTGCCTCAAGCCAAGATTATAGAATAAATATGGCATAGGTTAATCATTGTACAAGACAAGTGATTGCTAAGACCATATCTTGTAGATGGACTGTCTGTGTATGTGCGGTGAGCTAAGGGCTAACCAAGGCCAAATTATGCCCAATGATCTTTTTAAAATAACATTTATACTACTGATCCCACCCTTTTGAATATTGCTACCTTTTTCAAGATGCCAACATTTCTAGGAAGGATTTAAACAATATGTGTCTGTGATCTTTCAAAAAAAATGAAGGTAGAAGAACTGGTCTAATATCATGTGTAAAATAAGAATGACAGACAACCCAAAAAAAAAACAAATGCAATGGCTTTTGCTAGCAGGAGAGCCATTATGGAATGCTTCTGGCAGAAAATGCCTGGTGCTTTATTTTCTTTCAGCTTTACTTAAGTTTAATTAACACATAAAGTCGTAAAATATTTAAAGTGCACATCATAGTGATCTGATATATGTATACATTGTGAAAGGATTCTCCCCATCTAGTTAATTAACACATCCATCACTTAGCATATTCATTTTCTTATTTTAGTAAGAACATTTACGTTCTATTGTATTAGCAAATTTCAATTGTATTCCACAGAGTGTTATCCACTCTAGTCAACATGCTTTACATTGGATCCTCAGGCCTTACTTATCTTACAGTTGAGCTATAAATGCTTGTTTTGTGTGCTTTTCTATACCTGGATTACGTTTTAACAATAAAACACTAAGGAAAAGAATAGTTCTGTAGTATTTTGGTCACAGGAAGGCAGACAAGGGGTTGAAGACATCTGTGGGGAAAATGATATCAGAAGATGAAAAAAAAAAGTGTTTTTGAAATCTCTATCTTTGTTCATGTTTTTTAATACTGTCTAAGCGGAAAGAAAATTTACCTTTGTTATAATATCTTATAAATTCATGGAAAAATATTTTTATGTCACACACACACACACACACACACACACACACAATACATAGTGTAGGCCACGGGTTCTGAAGGAGGAGTTTGTATTTCAGATTCACCAATCACTACCACAGTGGCTTTAACAAAATAAACATGTCTGTGTCTCAGTGTTCTCATCCTAAATTAATAATAAAAAAATACTACTCTCCTCATAAATGTTAGCTATGGTTTCTCCTATATAATATTTTGTTTTCAATACATTTTTATATAAAAACATTTATCTATCAAATCAGAAGAATTTCTGTGACCATAAAATTTGACTATAAAAATCTGATATTTATAATTGAATAAAATACTATCCAGTTGTATTGCCTGTATTCAGTTAGTTCATTTCTAAGTTACCAATGTTGGTTATTAAAATTACAGTGACTTCCCTTAGGACATGAAATATCAGTCTCCTTATGACAAACATATTGCATTTTTTATGATGACAGGACAATTGAAGCATTTTCCTTTGAGGGAAAGACTCTAGATCTCTTGGTGAAATTTTTGGATATTCACCATGTCATGTCAGTCATGTCAGTATGCCATTTATTTATAAACTCTGTGCCACATTATTTCTTAGCCATTTTGTTATTTTCCTGTCATTACATAAAAAATTACCACAAATTTAGCAGCTTGAACGGACACCCATTTATTTGTTAGCAGGTTTGTAGATCAGAGACCTTGGAAGCTGTGTCTTGGGTCTCTGCTTAGGGTATCACAAAGCTATAATGATGGTGTTCCCTGGGGTGAGTTACCACTTGGAGGATCTGCAGAGAAATTTGCTTCCACGCTCATCCAGGTTGTTGGCAGAAGTCAGTTCCCTGAAGTTTTGAAACTAAGGTTTTCATTTTCTTTTAATATGTTTATTGATTTTAGAAAGTAAGAGAGAGGAAGAGATAGAAACATCAATGATGAGAGAGAATCACTGATTTGAAGACTCCTGAATGCCTCCCAAAGGGGATCAAGCCCGCAACCTGGGCATAGGCCCTGACCAGAATCAAATCGTGTCCTCCTGGTTCATAGGTCAATGGTCAACCACTGAACCGGTCAGCAAGGCACAATGATTGGCAAAAATGGCCTCTTTTTTGAATTGTTTTCTGCTCAAAGACATGACCACAGGCAGTGTTCCACAATTCTAGATGTAAATTCTTTAGAATCTCTAGTCAATTTTAACAGAAGATGGGCAGCAAAGTAAAGCTATCAGAAATTTCTGATAAGCCATTTTGCCCAAAAGTGAACAGTAATAAACTCATTAATTCAAGCTTATTTGACTGATAGACAATACTCCCTGGTATAGACGTTAATGTGACATCTGCTGTGAAGAGAAAGATTAGACTAAGTGGTTTTTAAGTTTAACTCCAACTCTAATATTGTATGATTCAATGACGTTGAGAATGACTTGCTATATAACCTCTGAAATGTATATTTCTATTCTAAAATAATTCTTTAAAAAATTATGAATTCTCAGAATAAAAAATCCTAGGTATCTAAATTTCTCACAATTTGCATATGTGAAAACTAAGGCCTAGAGATATCAAATGACTTTAGCATTTTTCCTCAATGACAGATTTTAGACTCTAATATAGATAAATTATGCTGGTATTCACATGAGACTTTGAATATATTTGGTTCCTTCTTTGCCAAATATAGCTATAGAGAAAAATGTCAGGATGAATAATGCCTAATTTTGACATAGGACTTTCTCATTCTCCTTGTAATCTTTACAACTGAAAACTTATTTTTAAAAACCTGATGAGGTTTGCAGATTCACCTCTATTCTGAGTGCACAAAGACTCCAAGAGGACATGTGGACTCTTAATAGAGAGGACAGTAGGGGAATTCTTCTAAATATATATAAAAAATATATAAAATAACTAAAAGATATATATAAGCTAAATATATATAAAAATAACTAAAAGAAGGTATATTGTTTTTTAATGTTTCTGGAAGAAAAAAATTCTATTCAATATAGTCTTTTATGCAAGTATTCTATATGACTTAGGATTTCATAATTGAAAATGATGAAATTGTTTGAGAAAAGAGATAATGCAAGCAGAAGACATGAAGTGATAGTTTAGAATATTCAGCAAAGTAACTTGGAGGGAAATGTTTTATTGATATATTTTTATAATATGTCACAAAAGCAAAAGACCACTGATCCCAGAACAATAGAGATTAAAAGAAAACAAACCGTATGGCATAAAATGTTAAGTGTCTGTATGGCTTACATTTTTGGATATTAATTCAATTCAACAAGCATTTATGAGAGGTTACTGTTATACAATTTTGCACTGGGTAATACAAAAAGAAGGAATAAAAAGAAAAGAAAGTGAGCTCTTGAGCTAATATTAGAAGGAGCAGGTGCACTAACTAGAAAACATTTCATTTTGCCCTCATAACAATCTTTATTATAATCTCTATTTTTGAGAAGCAATTGAAGATAGTTTGAAAATCAGATAGTCCTACACACAGGAAACTTTCACAATAAAGAATTGACCATATATCTAATTTACAGGGTAAGAATTCACAATGAATGATCATTTTAACATTTTCAGGAAAATATTTATGAACTAATTCTTTTGTTACAAATTATTGCAAATAGAATTTCTTTGATGATACGTTTTATTTTGAAATGTTATCATGAACAATAGTGATAGCTGAAGAAAGTGGAGGCAAAAAAAGTTCTTCAATATCGCATAGACTTCAAAAGTGTTCCAAGTTCCCCATACTTTTCAATCAAAATGAACCATTTTTAGAAAAATATGTAGAAGACAGAAAGCCTTGATTTTTGGTATGCTTCCTCCCAGTGACCATCACATTTTGTGCCACCTTATGTACAACAAGTAATTTAGCCTGCAAATTCATCCTAGCTACAGTAAAATAAAAGGGATCTGCATCTATTCATTTTAATTATCTGTTTAATCAGGCTGTGAACAATCCAAAGTAGATCAGATTTTTAAGTCCTACTTGGAACAAATGTTTATACTAAATTTAAAACAGCCAACACCTGGTGACATTATAGAAACAGACAAACTGACTACATTTATGTTTGCCATTACCCATCACTTGACTGTGTTTTGATAAATCAACAGTTTTCTAAATACAACCCTTGCAATTAATTAAAAGGGAATCATTAAACCAAATGCTACGTTCTTTTAAATGTTATTATTTTATTGTATGTTATGCCAGTTTCAGAATAGACACTTGGAAATGTTGAGGCACTATTATAATGCATCAGCATAGTATGGAACACTCTGAATAGTTAAGGGACTGTGATTTCTATATCCTGGTCCTACTAGGTTTGTGGGTGAAACTAGGTGCCAGGGCTGACCGGCAGGTGCTGAGCAATGGATAAACAGATTACACTGACACCCATTTCTGTGAAAGAGAGGGCTAAGGCACTACTTGGCCATCGCCACCAAGAAGCCCTGTTCTCCTGCCTCCTTTTGCTTTTATTGTCATAACAGCTTGAACTAAAACTAACCTCTAAATTCAATCAGCAAGGTAAGCATCTTTGAGAAAGAATATGCTTCTACAAGGTCGGGCCCAAAATACTAAACATAGAGATTCTAGCAAAACACTTGGGAGATTGGACTTGTTTGGAAAAGTCAGGGCAGGGGCTGCCACCTTCAGCAAGGTCCCCTAGAGGCCCCTGATCTTTTGGAGAATCCTCCTTACAGACGTTCCAACCAAGTCCGACGCTTCCCCACATCTCCCCCCTTTCTGTTTTGCTGGCTGTAGAAGACAGAGGGAGGCAGCAAATTTTCTGCTTTGGAATGGTGGGTCCGTGAAGTGTGTTTACTGCTCGAGTTTTGATTTTGCAGAAGGCCTGGGGTCTGTAGAAATTAGCTCTTGTTAGGAGAGGAGATGATGTAGGCTCCTGGGGGGTGAGTCTGACCATGCTCATTGGTTCCGCTTGCTGGAGTCACAGCTGAGTCACCTCCCTAATTACTTGGCACAGGCCTTGAAACTTTAAGAAAAACTTAACCCCCTACTTAACCCCCCTTAGAATACATATAAGAATATGTATTCTAAAATTTAAAATAATATGATTAACTTTTAAATTGATTTAGGTGCTCTATTAGATTTATTGTTCAGTATACTTCTAATTCCTTTTAAGATTTTTTTAAATAAACCTTTGACTTTTATATACATTTTTATAACTTTCATAATAAGCATTCTTGAGTATTTTTACTCTAATTTCCTTTCTTCCTGTTCTATTACTTTCTTTTTATCCCTTCTCACAATTTTTATTTCAACTCTAGTTCTTCTTTACTTGTATAGACCCTCTGTAACTTACACATATCTTTTACAATTAATATATACTTTCTGCAATGTATACCTTCTGTAACTTACATTTGCTTTCTGTAACTTACACATACCCTTTCGGCTTGTCTACTTTCCTTTTTTCCTTTATTTCTATGCCTTCTATTACAGGAAAACTATAAATTCCCTCTAGTTTGTTATGATTAAAGGTTAGTTCTCTATATAGGTTCCTCTATTTCCAGCTTTAGAGCAGTTGGAGTGGCGAGAAGTATGTCTCAGAGTCTATCTCTCCTCTAGTTGGCCTATTGTTCTTGCTCTGCTCCTGTCTGTCTAACTGCCTATTATATCCCCTTCAAGGACCTTGGCTCTGAATACTTTCAGGGAAGGGGGATGTTAGATTTCTTCTGTAATTACTTCCTGCTGAGGAGGGTCAAAGGTTTCTCTCAGAGTTAAGAGATCCTTGCTCTCTGTGAGAGGGACGATGAGGCCTGAGTACAGGAGGAGGTGGCAGTGGTGCCTAGAGGTGGTATTCCCTAGCTGTGAATAGGGCTTATAATTTGGCGGAGATAAACTGTGTTATAAAATTTAGCATTATTGGGCAAAAGTTAGAACAGGTTCTAATAATTTCCTGTTGAAATAATTTTTCTCCCTAAAATTACCCTTATTTTTATTAAATGCTAATTTACTTACTGTAGTAAGTCTAGTTGTAATTTGGCCTGATTGTGTGTATGAGTACAAGAATAACAGTTGATTACATAGGCTATTTTTTAAAAAAATGCTTTTCTGGAGTCTCATGAGAAAGTTTACTTTCAGGGCTAAGAAGTCAAGCCATACAGTTGCCATCAGGTTTTGCTGCAACGCTTATAGAATTGAAGTGCATTCCTCAAGTTGAAGTCCCTACAAGAGTTTTGAGGGTTCTTTCATGCTCTCTCTCAGGAAAGCAACATTCATTCCTTACCTGGAAAGACTGCTAGAAACTTCATGACCAAGCAAGTCACCAGGCTATTTATTCAAGGGGCTTATGGGCTTCAAAGTCAGTCTTTATTCCTTAGAACTTTCTGGTGACATCCAGAGTCCTGGCATCTCTCTCCCAGATATGACATTCCAGTAAAATTTTGGTTAATATAACTATAATTGGAAACTGACTTATGTCCTGTTACGAAGAAATCAGATTCTTATTGGATTCATGCAAACAAACACATTGCTAGGAGAATAATAATTACAAAAGCTATAATTATTTCTAGTTTATTTAGTCCTATAATTAAATTCTTTTTCTCCTGATTTTTCTTGCCAGTATTTCTATAAATCCAGATACTCGATATAGTAATATAAATGACATGGACTCTTATTCTTTTTTGAAAAACACAATATTCCACAAATTATAACTTATAACAGTTATAAATCAAAGTGTATTAGAATATATTTAATATGCATATATAAATATAATATAACTATTATTTCTTTATTTGACAGTTTCCCATATACCTTAGGTATAGAATTTTCCATTATGAGGAGAGAAAACAAATCTTAAAACTCAAACCCGTGAAGATAGTTAAATATATTATTATTATTAGTATTACTACTACTATTACTACTACTACTACTACTACTAGAGGCCTGGTACATGAAATTTGTGTACTGGGAGAGGGGTGGGGGGAGTCTCAACCCAGCCTGTACCCTCTCCAATCTGAGACACCTCGGATCCCTGTGGGATTGGGCCTAAATCAGCAGTTGGACATCCCTCTCACAATCCAGGACTGCTGGCTCCTAACTGCTAACCTGACTGCCTGCTTGATTGCCCCTAACTGCTTCTGCCTACCAGCCTGATAACCCCCTAACCACTACCCTGCTAGCCAGAACACCTAACTGCTCCCCTGCCAGCCCAATTGTCCCCAACTGCCCTACCCTGCTGACCCAGTTGCCCCCAATTGCCCTCCACTGCTGACTTGATCTCAACCCCCAACTACATTACCCTCCTGGCCTGATGGCTTCCAACTGCCCTTCCCTGCTAGCCTGATCAGCCCTAACTGTCCTCCCCTGCTGGCCTAAATTCACCCCCAATTGCCCTCTTCTGCTGTCCAATTTGGTTCTGATTGGTTAGTTTCTATGCCAGTCAGCGTCAAAAGCTCTGCCTCCTAGGCAGTCATTGGCTCCTTGCAATTCACCCAGATTTGGTTCTGATTGGTCAGCTTCTATGCCAGTCAGTATCTCTAGGCCTATCTCTGGGCCTGATCATAGAGGCAGGGCTGCTGGTGAGGGAGAGAGAGAGAGAAAAGTATGGTCTGATCAGCCTGCTTCTCTCTCCCTGAGAAGTCAGCACTTCAGCCAGCTCAGCAGCTGCCTTTGCAGCCTACGGCTGCTGGCAAGCAGGATGAACTGCTGACCTTTGGGGGAGAGAGAGGCTTGGCTGCTGGCAAGGGAGAGAGAAACAGGGTTTGAACAGCCTGGTGAATGGTCCAACCTCACGGATATGGTGGACCCATTGTTGTTATATATTAGAATTAAATAGTATTAAGTAATCTATTAATTCTGTTGTGTTCTGTTGAGTTTCAAGTAGCCCTGTTCTCCTGCCTTCTTTGGCTTTTTTTTGTCATAACAGCTTGAACTAAAATTAACCTCTAAATAAAATCAGCAAGGTAAGCATCCTTGAGAAAATACATGCTTCTACAAGGTCAGGTCTACAAGACTAAACACAGAGATTCTAGCAAAACACCTGGGGGCTACCACCTCCAGCAAGATCCCCCCGGAGGCTCAGACCTTTCAGAGAAACATCCTTACAAACATTCTAGACAAGTCCCATACCTCCCCACAACTAGGTTTGTGTTAGTATATTATGACTGTTCAAGAACTATGTGTACCTTCACTTGACACTTGAACACCATGGATTTGAACTTGCACAGGTCCATTTATACATGGATTTTTTCCCCAATAAATTCTGTAAATATATTTTCTCTTCTTTATGATTTTCTTAATAACATTTACTTTCTCTAGCTTATTTTATTATAATGATAATGCAGTATATAATACAGGTAATATACAAAATATGTGTTAACTGTTTATATTAGCAATGACTTCCTGTGAACAGTAAGCTATCTGTAGTTAAGTTTTTGGGGAGCCAGAAATTATACACAGATTTTCTACTACATGGGGGGTGGTCAACGTTCTTTTTGTTCAAGGGTGAACTGTATATAACATTAAGGCATAATTGTACAAGGCATCCCTAATGTGTGTAGCTTATCCAGTGCTTAACACTGCATTCTCCAGGGATGATAGTATTGAAAGCACTTTGAATGCTAATTAATTTCAACATTCAATATTTAGGAACTAGTCCTTTTCATACAACTTTTCCACAACTATCATTTGATACTGTAGCAAAGCAATTATTTCCAAATATAGAATTGGGAAAGGAAACTGAAGTTCACGCAACACTAGGGAAAATATTAAACATTTATTACAGCAACAGATGATACTGAAGTTCTATCTTTAAAGGTAATATATTGCCTCTCTTGAGAAGCAATAAATAGCTATAGGTATTTTCGTATGATAAAGAAAAGAGTTGTCTTATTTTAGTACTTGATCGAGGTAATTACATTTGGAAATTTTATGATCAAAATTCAAAATACAGCATTTTACAGCATCTATTTCATTTCAAAGCTAGAGACTAGATTCTCCAGGCACATTATTTTCTGTGTTATGGAGAACATCTGTTGATTATAAAGAGAAATGGCATAAAAAGAAAATTAAAATTTGAACTCAGGTTGAAAGAAATCAAACAAATTTTGTTAACAGGAATAGACAAGTAGCTTATTAACTGCTACTGATCAGGGTTATTATCTTTTGGTAGATGATAGTCATTATAGTCTCCTAAAATACATTATTATGCAAATAATATAAATCACATTATAACTGTATAAATTATTTTATGTGGTTTACTTAAGAAAGCTCTTATATTTTATTAATTAAAATGTTCAATTATTAAAGAGTAGGAAATTGTACTAACCTAGAATATATATCTACCTTCTGAAATTGTGAATACTTTATAAAATCAGCTATGTTTTTGTTTGAGACATTTTCCTAGACTTTATACATAATTATCATAGATTTAGCTAAACAAACTGATTTTAATAGATTTTTAAATAATCCTAATGCTGGTTATAAATTATTTTAAATTTTGATATATTCAATATGGTTCAAATTTATAATTTTGCTTGTTGTGATGCCTGTAATTGACTTTAATAACAGTGTGTTACATTACGTGATCTGTTTTGCTTTGTTTTATACTTACCCAAGGAGTTCCATTCCCCAAATCAGAACTACACACGACAGAAGTGATTAGCTAAAATTCATTAAAGAAACCCCACTCATGTATACAGTATTGGGTGGACTTTCTTTTTCTTTCTCTCTAATCAACAAAAGAGAACTTTCTAATTAGTAGCATATTAAACATGAAATTTTGATGGTGAAATCAGTCTTGTTAATCACTATAAGTACAGAGTTACTTTAATCAGAATAGTACTAGCATAAGGATAGACTGTACTGACATAAAGATAGACATATAGGTAAATAGAATAGATTGAGAATTCAAAAAGAAACCCATACTGTCTAGTTAAATGATTTTCAATAAGGGTGTCAACATCATTACTAATTATGTAAATGTAAATCAAAACCACAATGAGATACCCTTTACACCCTTTAGGGTGGTGATAACATTAAATACAGAAAAATCACAAGTACAGTAAGTAGATCCTTGGGTTATGTCAAAGATCAGCTCCTATGATGCCACATAACAGAATTTCACCTTAAGTCAGAACACACCGACATAAGCACCTATGTCACTCACATGGAGCACATACACAGAAGTAATGAAGTGAAACAGTAAAAAAATAATAATAAAAGTAAATAAATAAATAAATAATAAAAAACATAAAGCACATATGTACATATGTCAAACTGATGGAACTTTTTTTAAAAAAATAAACAAACTAGTGGTCTGGTGCATGCAATTCATGCACATTAAAAGGGAATTAATTAGAGGAAATATTTTAATATTTCTATTTGCCCTTTCTCTATAATAGAAGTGTCAGAGATGAAAGAAAATTAGTAAAATGTATATGAAAATCTCCCTCCTGTCAGAGTTGGGGGTGCACCATGGGACGTAAGAGAGTTAAATCCTTGCTCACTACCCACACACACTTTGAAAACACAGAAGACCCAGATCTGGCTGGCCCCACACCATTGGGTGAGACCCACACCCGGCTGGCCCCATCCCTATCAAACCCCTTTAGGTGAGGGTGCAGCCTCAGGTCCCCCAGC
This sequence comes from Vespertilio murinus, assembly GCA_963924515.1. NCBI lineage: Eukaryota > Metazoa > Chordata > Mammalia > Chiroptera > Vespertilionidae > Vespertilio > Vespertilio murinus. Next base: position 45,264,475 of record OZ004709.1, on the reverse strand, counting down.
CTGACACCGGGGCAGGGGGCATGGCCTGAGGTACTCCAGCCTGGCACTGCGGTGGGGAGCTCAGCCTGAGGACCTCGTCAAGCCCCACTGGACAGGGGGGTGCAGCCCTAGGTCTTCAGTCAAGCCCTGCCAGGTGAGGTCCATGGCCTGAGGTCCCCTGTCAAGCCCTGCAGAGTGGTGAGGGGCGTGCAGCTTGAGGTCCCTGTCAAGCCTTGCTGGGCAGGGGGAGCAGCCTAAGGTCCCTAGTCAAGCCCCTCCAGGTGGGGGGCACTGCCTGAGGTTCCTATTAAGCCCAGCTGGGTGGGGGGTGTTGCTTGTGGTCCCCAGTCAAGCCCCTTCAGGGGAGGGGTGCAGCCTGAAATCAGTCACCGCGGCCAGGCACCATGCAGCGTCTGGTCCCTGCTGTTTGGTCATGAAGTTATGGCACCCTGGCTAATTTGCATATTCCTCTATTATATGGATAGATTAGATAGATAGATGGAAGATGGCAACATAACCATGAAACAACATACATCGAGTCTGACATAACCTGAGGACTGTCTGTATTTAGGATCAGGCCTAAATGGGCAGTTGGACATCCCTCGAGGGGTCCCAGATTAGAGAGGGTGCAGGGTGGGTTGAGGGACACACACACCCGTGCACTAATTTCATGCACCGGGCCTCTAGTAGTACATATAAAGAGGAGGTATCTCATCTGGGGAAAAGACTGGATAGGTTAGGGGGAGTACCCAGCACAATCCCAGAAGGACTGGGAAATAGACTGCTTAGTTTGAAGGAGCTCTGGCCTTTCCCTAGCCCCGGGAATATATTCAAAGTTTAACAAAAGCCTCTGTGGATGAAAAGGGGCCACAAGCTACCTGACTAGCTCAGGGAAGGCCTGTGTGACAGCCTTGCGAATTCAGAGACCTAAAGTAACCACAAAGGATGGTCTGAAATTAAGTTTTTAAACTGAAAAGTAGTTTATGGTGGGCAGTCATGTCCTAGGCCAATACCTTCCCTGACAAAGGTCAATCTTTACCTTAACTGAGCCTGTCTATTGTCTCTTTGCATCTACAATAACAATGTTGGAATGTCAAAGTAATTTTCTTTTTTCTGGACCCCTCAAAGTATAGGCAGCACTCTGTGGAGACCACAAATCCCCTCACTGTCATTGAGTTCATTGTTGACTGTTAACTATTCTGCACCCACCTAAGTAAAATAAGTATGTGTCAACCATTTTACTTTAAAAAAATATATATTTTATTGATATTTTACAGAGAGAAAGGGAGAGAGATAGAGAGCTAGAAACATCGATGAGAGAGAAATATCGACCAACTGCCTCTTGCACACCCCCTACCAGGGATGTGTCCGCAACCAATGTACATGCCCTTGACCGGAATCAAACCCGGGACCTTTCAGTCCGCAGACTGACTCTCTACCACTGAGCCAAAACGGTTTCGGCTACCATTTTACTTTTTATCAAGTCCTATCCTTTGCCTTCTCCTGCCTCCCTAATCTATCACCAGTGGATTTCATGTAACCCACACACATCTCCTCCTTTGATTGTAATGTATAAAACAAGGTGCACAACTGTCATTCTCCGGAGCATTATCTCTATATGTTGAGATTCTGCTTCTCTGCAATTGTTGACAGTTTGGCCCAAATAAGCTCACCTCACAGCCTGAATGTTTCTTAAGTTAACAACCCTTTCAGCGGCACACATTTGTTGGTGCACCAGTCCATTAGGTGGCATGTTCTCCCTCCATTCTCTCTCTGTAGCAGTCCTGCAGACAGCCATGCAGGCTCAAGTGCAGGCTCTAAGCATGGACCCTAACACAGGCTCCAGGTACCGGCCCAGAAGCCTGCTGGGTGCAGCACTGCAGCTCAAATTGCAGCTGGGAACCAAGACTAAGCTCGCCAGATAGGGACAGAGATTGAACTGTGCTGAGCTTTGGCATAGACTGATCCAATGGCAAAGAATTTTGGACCCTGCCCTTCTTCTGCGCTTGGTGAAGTCAAGGCTGGACTTCTTCCACAGCGGGTAAAACTGAACTGGCATGGAGGAGACACAGACTCAGGGCACCTGGGGCGAGCCCTTTGTGTTTGTTCCAGCTTCAATAAATCTTACCACTACACCTCATCCTCCCATAAGTGGATCCCCAAAATGCTTTTTCATGACACCACCAGAACCCGTTTCCACCAGCAACAGAAGCAATCTTCCTATATGCTCATTCTCTCTGATTTCCACTTTTGTGCAGTACCTGCTTATTATTCATCATCAATTATGAGACAGACTGCCTATAAAAACATGTGAATATTTAAATTAACCTTTACTGGGGATACTTATTAAAATAAATATTTATAAGTAGTTATAGATATGTGTTGCTCTTGAGACTCTAAATTACTAATTAGCATATCATTTTACTTTATTTAACACTTCCTTAAAGCAATCCAGTTCAAATATAGTTTACCCACATGTTTAAATCAACATTTTACTGTGTAAAGATCAAATTTATTGAGGCCTTAAATAGAGATTATGAATGTCAACTTCAGAGACATTAATGATGACTTTACCATTAAAAAGTCCTCTTTATAAGGCTAAGTTCATCCTCTGATATATTTATGGAGATGCTAAATAATAGCAAATGAAGAAATTAGACATTATTGACACTTCAATATGAAGAAAGATAAGGAGACCTATATCCAGAATCACTAAATTACAAAATCATATTGTACAATAAGATATAGAGAAAAACATATAAGCTAGCCTTCATTTTAACTACAAATACTACATTAAATTAAGAGCAAGATAAATGAAAGTTGGTAGATGTGGCATTATGATTTGAGTAAGATAGAAAAGAAAAAAAAATCAATAGATGCTCTTTAATGAGAAACTAATGAAAAGCATTGTGCTAGGTGCTTTATATGAACTTTAAAGTATTTTTACTATAGCAGCTTATAAATTAATTTTCCAGTTGTATCAGTAAAAAATTAAATGAATTACATAAAGCCATATTACTATGGAGAGGTCGGACTTGACTTCAAAAATGAAGCTCTTTGCTGTGTACTATACCTTTGAGGAAAGCAGTATTTGAGATTAAATTTTGAGCAGACTTTACTTTGCAGATGAAAATGAATTACCATGAGGAAGTCAAAGGCCATCCAGGACATGTGAAGCATGGCACAGAGCACACTTTGTACTTTCTTTGGTTTTCAAATTGATTCACTAATATAGCATTTTCTCTATAGAGTGGAATTATGGTTCTTTGATCAACGGGAACAACTCATTCAATCATGCCAAGCTTAAACGCAGAAAACCATAAAATTACTCACTTGGTATCTTTCTTAAAATGGAAAATAATTTATCACAAATAGTTGTGCTTATAAGCTTTAAGCTTGGCATTTTATGGTCTTTGGCAAAAATCCAGTCATATGGCTTATTACAATGCTTCTATATACCACTGGCAGAAATATGAAATTAAACGTTTTGCTCAAATGTTCTTTAAATCATTAGAGACAGAACTAGATGTTTAAGTACCACACTACCTCAGATTAAATCATGTTTATTTTTATAAAGATTTAGAATACTAAGCTTTAATATTTAATGACTGGGGATCATTATATAACCAAGAACTGCAAGAAGTAGCCCAAATACTCCTAGAGATGAGTTATCTCAGAGGGACACACCATGGGGCATACATAATTTATTTTTCCTCAATGCCTTCTGTTTTTTTGAAACTGTTTAATATGTTTAGCATCAGAAGATAAAAATACAACTTAATTCTATGATAACAGCATTTTTTTTGGGGGGGGGCGTCTGGGAAGCTCTTTATTTGATGGTATATTTTGAATGATAGCCTTGCTGTATGTATATAGTAATCCTGGTCTCAGATCCTTGCTTTCCATTACCTTGAGTATTTCATACCATTCAATTCTGGCCTCTGGAGTGTTTGGTGTCACTCAGGTGTCTGCCTTGTGGGAACTCCTTTGTAGATAATGGTTTTCTTTTATCTTGCTGCCTTTAAGATTCTCTTTTTCTCTTTAATTTTTGGCATTTTAATTATGATGTGTTTGGGCATGGCTCTGTTTCTGTTCTTTTTTAGGGCTCTCTGTGCCTCCTGAGCTTGTGTGACTTTCTGCTTTACCAGATTCGGGCAGTTTAATGCCATTATTTCTTCAAACACCTTCACTATGCTTTTCTCCCTTTCTGCCTCTTTTGGCACACCTGCTATTTTAATATTCTTAAATTTCACATTGTCCCACAGCTCCTTTAAGCTGTTCTGATTTTTAATTGTTTTTTCTTTCTGGTTTTCTGATTGAGTAACATTTTTTTACTCTGTCTTCTAATACACTAATTCAATCCTCAGCTTCCCCTAATCTGCTGTGTATTCCTTCCAATGTAGTCTTTATTTGTGTTATGTCATTCTTTATCTCAGACTGTTCTTTTTCTTTTTTTATGCTGCTGAGCATCTTTACCATCATTACTCTGAACTCTGTTTCAGATAAATTTCTTATCTGTGCTTCATTTATCTCTTCTTCTGGAGGATTTTCTAGTTCTGTCATTTGGGGGTTGTTTCTTTGTCTCCTCATGTTGGCTTTTTGTTTGGGTTTGTGACTATGTATCAGGTAGATCCTTTACACCTTTCTAGTGCAGAACAGTATTATAGGCTATTTCTGACTAATTAGATCAGGCACAGACTGAAAGCCTCCAGAGACTGCCTTTGCTTATCGACTAATAGGATTCTGACTTGAATTGCTCCCCAGGCAATCATCCTCAAATGTGGTGACAGTTTTTCTCAACAGGATAGGCCAGTTGCCTGGAGGCTAATTGTTATTTTTAATCTCTTAAGTGGCCTCAGGTGATGGTGTTTTCCAATAGGGTGTGTTGACTGTCTTCCCCCCAGGAAAGGCATATGTCTATGTGGAAAAGATGTGCTCTACTGTGTGAGAAAATGACTCAGCCCAGGAAACTTGGGGTGTCTGCCTCTTGAGCTCTATCCCCCGGGTCCCCAGTCCTGGCTTCTGCCCTTACAGCTCCAGTCCACTTTAACTTCCCTCTGTAGGAGCACAAGGTAGATGGTTCCACAGGGAATTTTGTGTGTTGGCCCTTTAAAAGGGGGCCTGAATTATCAGCTGCCTTGCCCTGGCAGACAATGCCCTGCTGCTTTTCACAGCCATATGTTATTTGAGTACCCTCCTCAGTTTTGGTGCCCAGCTTGGGAATTAGATCCCAGAGTTCTTAGTGGTAACCCCCACAGCTGAGATATCTTTCCAGGATTTCTTCTACTGTCTGTGGGCACCTGGACAGCCCTTTCGCACCTCTGCCCCACCTACCACTCTCTATGTGGTCTCCACTTTCAGTCTTCATGTTCGCAAAGAACCCACAGCTCAGTCAGTGTGGCTTGATGGTTGATTGTCAACCTAGGACTAGGGGTCACAGTTCAATTCCTGGTCAGGACACATGCCTGGTTGTGGGCTCAGTCTACAAGGGGGGGGGGGGGCATGCAGGAGGTAGATAATCAATGATTCTCATTCTACCTCTCTCTCCCTTTCTTTTTCTCTCTGAATATATATATATATTCTTTGAATTATAATATATATAATGTAATATTTCAAAGTAAAGTTTTCTATTCTATAGATGGTTAATGGATGACTAGGAACTGAGTGTTGACTGTGATAGTTTTGGAGATTTGAATTAAGACAAACATTGTTCTGTATCTGAGATAGATATATATATCTATACAGAGGGAAAAGGCCATGATGATTGAAACAAAACATTATATCTGATTCCATTCAACAAAGCAGGAGAAGGGTATTTAAAAATATTTTAGGTTTTTGAAGAAGATTAAGAAAGAAATTCTTGAGGTTTAAGGAGAGAGATCTTTTAAAGCTAGCTGAGCTACTATCAATTGGATAACTAATGACAAGAGCTATAAAATAGGAGATAAAAAGACATTTAAGCTTAGATACCTATAAAAATACAGTGTAATTTACTCATAAATGTTTCACATGGCACTTTTGCAATTGGAATTATTCCAAAGCAAGTGACTTTAAACTGAAAAATTTCATCTCTGGTAGAAAGCTGACACCTCCTTCACTTGAAATCACTGCCAGTGTTGATAAGTAACAAATCCCTACCAAAGCATCATTTTGAGATTCAAATTAAAAACCCTTAAAGAACTATCTGAAGATATTAAGCTAAGATGCTTCTTTGGTAGTATTAAAAACTTCAAGTTCCCCTCCAATATGCCATACATACATAATGAGAGCAAACTCATTATAGTCAGTAGTAATTTTTTTCCTTTAGCTTCTTCCTATTTAAATAATTAACATTCAATTATCAAATACCTCCATCATGGTAGACACTGTATAAAATAACACATAAACACACACCATACTGCACAAAACAACACCATTATATATAATAATATGCAAATTGACCATCACACCCTCACACAAGATGGCAGCCCGCATGTGGTCACAAGATGGCCACCACAAGATGGCTGGCAGTGGAGGGCAGTTAGTGGCAACCAAGCCAGCAGGGGAAGGGCAGGTGGGGGTGACTGAGCCTGCAGGGGAGGGAGGGCAAATGGGGAGGGACCAGGTCTGTAGGGGATGGCAGTTAGGGACAACCAGCCAGCAAGGGAGAGCAGTTGGGGATGATCGGGCCAGCAGGGGAGCAGTTAGGCATCGATTAGGCTGGTAAGGGAGTGGTTAGTGTGATCAGGCTGACCAGCAGTAGAACAATAGGGAGCCTCCCATCCTGGATTGTGAGAGGGATGTTCAACAGCCAGTTTAGGCCCAATCCCTGTTGGTAGTTGGACATCTCCTGAGGGGTTCCATTTTTGAGAGGGTGTAGGCTGGGCTGTGGGACAACCCCCATTCATGAATTTTGTGCATGGGGCCTCTAGTACATTCATAAGAGAACAATAAATTCAATGAAATTATGTTTTGATTTATAGTCAGGAATCAGGTTTTGTTTGTTTGTTTGTTTGTTAGCTTTGGCGTTTTTTTATTGACTAAGGGATTATATATATGTCCTTATCCCTCAAAACCTCCTAAACCTCACTCAAGCCCTCACCCCCCTAGTGTCTGTGTCCATTGGCTATGCTTGTATGCATGCATACATGTCTTCTGGTTGATCTATGCCTTCCCCCCACCTCCCCTACCTTCCTCTGAGGTTTTACAGTCTGATCAGTGCTTCTCTATCTCTGGATCTATTTTTGTTCATCAGTTTATATTGTTCACTATATTTCACAAATGAGTGAGATCATGTGATATTTATCTTTCTCCAACTGACTTATTTCACTTAGCATAATGGTCTCTATGTACATCTATGCTGTTGCAAATGATGGGAGTTTCTTTTTACAGCAGTATTGTATTCTATTTTGTACATATAACACCATTTTTTTTTTAATCTACTCATCTGCTGATGGGCACTTAGGCTGTTTCTAAATCTCAGCTATTGTAAATTATGCTGCTATAAACATAGGGGTTCATATATACTTCCTAATTGGTGTTTCTGGTTTCTTGGGATATGTTACTAGAAGTGGGATCACTGGGTCAAATGGGAGTTCCATTTTTAGTTTTATGAGGAAACTCCATACTGTGGCTGCACCAGTCTGCATTCCCACCAGCAGTGCATGAGGGTTCCTTTTTCTCCACATCCTCGACAGCACTTGTCATTTGTTGATTTGTTAATGATAGACATTCTGACAGGTGTGAGATGGTACCTCATTATTGTTTTAATTTGTATCTCTCAAATAATTATTGACTTTGATCATGTTTTCATATGCATATTGGCCTTCCTTTTGTCTTCTTCTGAGAAGTATCCATTTAGGTCCATTGTCCATTTTTTTATTGGATTGTTTATCTTCCTTTTGTTAAGTTGTATGAGTTCCCTGTAAATGTTAGAGATTAAACCCTTATTACTGATGTCATTGGCAAGTATGTTTTCCCATACAGTAGGCTTTCTTGTTTTGTTGATGGTTTCTTTTGCTGTGAAAAAGCTTTTTATTTTGATGTAGTCCCATTTGTTTATTTTCTATTTAGCTTCTATTGCCCTAGGAGTGGTATCAGTGAAGAAATTGCATTGGCATATGTCTGAGATTTATCTGCCTGTGGGTTTCTCTAGTATTTTTATGGTTCCCAATCTTATGTTTAAGTACTTTATCCATTTTGAGTTTATTTTTGTGTATGGTGTAAGTTGGTGATCTAGTTTCATTTTTTTGCATGTATCTGTCCAATTTTCCCAACACCATTTATTTATTGACTCCATTGTATGTTCATGCCTCCTTTGTCAAATATTAATTGAGCATTGTGGTTTTGGTCAATATCTGTGTTATCTATTCTATCCCATTAGTCTATGTAACTGTCCTTGTGCTAGTATCAGGCTGTTTTGAGAACAGTGGATTTGCAGTACAGCTGAAATCTGGTATTGAGATCCCTCCTACTTTGTTCTTCTTTCTCAGGATTGCTGTGGCTATTCAGGGTCTTTTTTATCCCAGGTGAATTTTTGGAGAGTTCTTTCTAGGTCTGTGAAGTATGCTATTTATATTAATGGGGTTTGCATGGAATCTTTAGATTTATTTGGGTAGTATGGACATTTTAATTATGTTGATTCTACCAATCCATGAACATGGTATGTTCTTCCATCTGTTTATGTCTTCGTTTATCTCTTTTTTCAGTGTCCTGTAGTTTTCTGAGTAGATATTTTTTACTTCCTTGGTTAAGTTTATTAGTAGGTATCTTAAATATTTTTTATGCAATGGTAAATATTATTGTTTTTTTCAATCTCTCTTTCTCTAAGTTCACTATTGTTGTACAAAAATACCATAGATTTCTGGATGTTAATTTTAGGAATCAGTTTTTTTAAATATCTGAATATTAGAGATGGGATCCAGGTTATTATGTGAATTTTGCTTCAGGAATTTTTCTAGTACCATTCTAGGCATTTCAATTCACCTTTGGGTAGACTACCATAAACTTTTATTCAAAGAAATCATAAGGTATCAGCCTTTTGCAATAATGTGATTAGGCATTTTTGGATTGGTTGTCTAATCATTTATTTAAATTTTAGAAAGTCTATTGGATTGAGTTTTCAGGATGCAGTTAGTGTTTTTATTTACTTCTTATAAATAATGATAGTGCTCTGCAAAAAGACAGTTATTTGCTTTGGGATATAAGGGTGTGTGTGTGGGGGGGCATATATGCAGGTATATTTGATGACCATTTTGTGGATTTTGGCAAGCAATTGATTGAAGAGGTATTTTTGCTGACTAGAAAATTAAGTAAAAATAGAAGGAGCTTACTAGTAAAGGAAATGACATAAGTCTAAGGACAAGAGGTGTGGATATTCATAAGCACACATAAAAACAATAAAGAAATAAAAGAAGTAGGAAATTTGGAGGACATAACATGAAAATAGACATGGATGTTTTAGAGTTAGAGGTGTTTCAAGTGATGTCAAGTTTTAGTATTCAGGATAATTGGAGGATAGAGTGGAAAGCAGAGAAAAATCACTAGAAATGAGGAGGTTGTGAAAATAAAATTTTCTTGCTTGATTCTAAATTAATGAATAGAATTGAAGACAGTTACTGTGAATGAGAACACAGTGTCCTCAATGAATGAGAATGAAGTAGTCAGAAGATAAAATCCAAAAAAAAAGACAGTATAAAGATATAGCAGAAGCAAGATTTTACATGAAAATAAAAATATCCCTCAACTGAGACAATTTGGGAAGAAGAAGACATAGGAATGGTGCTTGAGTTCAAGTGTAATTTTAAATATAAATATTCTTTATTTATTAAGAGTATATTAGTCAAAGTAGATAGACATATAGATGTATAATCAACCCAAAACTGGCTTTTATTTTTGTACTCATGTTGCATATACAATGTGGCTTGGTGGGGCATTCAATCCATGTATTCATCAGGGACTCAAGATGATTGAGGTGTTAATATTTTTGTAGCTGTATTGTCTGGAATAGTGGTCTTTTTTACTATCATATAAACAGAAAAAGTGAGAAAGAGAGAGGTGTCTCCAAATAATATATGCTAAGTTCCAAAAATTACATAGGTCACTTATTCTCAAAGCCCATTAGCCAGAAATAGGCACATGCCCCTAACTGCATGAACAGATGCTGAGAAATATGGGGAAGCATTAAATATATTCCCCAATAAGGGATAGTTTAAATTAATTAAGTATAGAAATGAGAATATAGAAAATCCATTTATATTTAGCTATAGAACTGTTTTTGGATAAAACATGTATATTATATTCAGCTATCACTAGCTAAAAAATAATCACAGACATAAACATGTGAATACTCACATGTTGGAACTGCAGATGGGATTCTACAAAAAAAAAAGTTAATCTTACCATTTAGTTGTTCGTTATTATCACCTTCTTCAAACTATTTTGTTTCTAAAATTGTGTGTTGGTTTGCCCGGCTAAACAAGAACAGTATGCTAAAGGAAGATACTTTTATGTTATAGCTATTAATTGCTCTCACAGAAAGGTGTTGTTGTTAGCTGTACACATCCCTTTATTTTACTTCCTGGGTAAGTATCCCTATATTAATTTATTTGGATAGATGCTTAAAAATCAGTTTCATCTGGCATGACCCACCAAGCAGCTGTACACTTCACATGAGCTGTTATGAGAGACATACTTTTATATTGGATAAGAAAAAGATAATAAAATTGTCAAACTGTATTGGGGGAAAAAAAAGAAAGGTTTGTTCAAGATGTTGACCTTTTGATTTCTGAATCAGAATTGCTTACTGAAAAAAAACACACACACAAAAATGAGATTTCAAGACACACAAGAAATATAATACCCAAGATGAGTAAAGAGAATTGATTCCAAACTGAGGGAAAGCACAGAAGAGGAGTCTGGTGAGGGAACATGTTGCAGTTGGAGAATCTCTTTATATTTGCGAGATTGTAGAGCTGACTAATACCCAAAAATGGCTTTAAATTTTTTTGTTTTTTTGTTTGTTTTGTATTGGTGAAAGTTTCCCATGTATGAGGGGTTGATAGTAGTGAGTGGGAGATGGCAAATTAAGCTGATTTCCTATAAAACTTACCATGTTAAAGGGTAAACATTTCTTCCGATGAATGAATTTCAGATATCATCCTTAGTTATCCTCCAAGGAAATATTTTTCTTTTACTTAGCAAATATTCTGTTCTCTCTCTCTCTCTCTCTCTCTCTCTCCCTCCCCTCACCCCCCCCCTCCCCAGAATATCCATCACTGTTTCAAGTGAGAACTGTTACTCTTTCCCAACTTTACTTGAACAATGACCTAAATTTTTATTTGATCTACACATCATTAAAGTTTAAGTTCTATTATTGCTGTTTGAAGATTTCTGGTGATCTTACTAAAATGTGTGTATGTTAAACCCCAACAAAAATCTATTTTCCTGAATTATTATTTGACTGTCACTTTAAATCCTTTCAGGTGCCATCATGGTTTATTGCAAAAAGAATGACATTTCAAGTGGCGGCTTCTTTTGAAATTAAATATTACAGATGACTAAATTAGGATGTTGCAAGTATCACTGAAAGTGGTTTTATTTTACATCTTCAAAAAAAATAGCCATGTTTTGTAGCAGTAGTTATAGGAATAAATTTTATCTAGTAGTACCAGAACACAAATACCCTTTAACAAAAAGGGCATAAATTTGTGAAATCCTCCATTGTTTTGAAAGAAGTACATTCTAGACAGAAACAGATTTTACCAAAATTATGCTTCTCTTTAAAGTTTCACGTAACCACTTTATTTTATTCTTGCTCTCTGCCTTTTATTCCTTGGATCCTGAGGTGAATGCCATGTTCTCACCAGTTTCTTAGGGACAGTGAAGAATAATAAAAAGAAATATGGTGGCTGGGTACCTTTGCCGTCCTACAGCTGGTATTGGTCTAGATATTCCATTCTCTTTTACTTCTTCCCTTCAACTATGGACTTCTGAACTTATCCTTCACACCATGGAAAATATGACTACTTAAGTCTGTTTCCTTTGAACAGGACAGCAAAGGCAAAAATGATTGTTATAGTAAGAAAGCATAATTGATTAAATAAATGGAATGCCTAATCCCGGGTAGGAATTCTACAGATTTTCTTAAATTCTTAAAAAAAAAAAAATGAGTGACTAATCTTTTAGTGTGTGTTGTTTCAGATATTCACACATCACAGCACTAGTGCTTGATGTCGGAAGTCATTTTTGGTTTTTAAGATGGTTCAGCTAATTCTTGAGTTTCTCTTCCATCAATTCTTACTAAAAATAAAATTTTAAATTTTTATTTAAATTTTATTCTAAAATTCTAAGTAAAAGATTAATATCATAATTAAAAGAATCCCTTCTTTTCATAAATTCCTATTATAGTCATAATGATGCAAGAAATGCTTTACATAAGAACTGAAAGGTTGCATGAATACTTCCACTTAGAAAAGTGGCATACTTGGAGTTAATTGTACTCGGTGTTAGTAATTCACATGGCCACAGACAAGGCTTCACGTTTTTTACGCGGCCTCAGGCTGTGCTTTGTGGTTGGGCAGGACTCAGGGTGGGCCCTGGAATGGGGCCAGGCTGCAGGCGTGGCTCTGTGACTAGGCAGGTAGCTGGCTGTGCTGGCCTATTAGGTCAGGCCTGTGGGCAGGCTCCTCAGTCAGGTGGGACCACAGGCCATGCTTCACACTTGGGCGAGGTCTCTGGCTGGGCTCCCTGCTTGGCCAGAGCTGCAGGATGTGCTCTGGAATCTGGCATCTGGCAGGGCCAGAGCCTGAGCTCCGAGGTTGCTTGGGTCACGGATCTGGCTCCCTGGTCAAGTGGGCCAGAAGGTAAAGCCCTCTGTTGAGCGAGGCGGCTGGCTAGGTTCCTTTGAGGGGCATGCGATGGGCTCTGGGGCTCCCATGCTCTGGGCCAGGCTACATGGTCTGGCAGGGCTGGGCGGTGCGGCTGCCCTGCATCCCTGTCTGGTTGGATTTGCAGACTGGGTTCTACCGTAGGGATGACCCATTTGCTGGAGGCCCAAACTAGGCCAAACTGCCAATCCAGCTACCTGGCCCTGTGAGGCCACTGGCTTGGCTGTGCAAACGGAAGCCACAGGATCAGGGGAACACCGCCCACCGAGACTCTGTGTAGACACTACAACCCCCTCCCTTCCCTGTTTCTAGTTGGTCCCCTGCAGTCTGGTCCCGCTCCTTGTGCCTGTGCTCCTGGTAAGGAGTTATCTTAGTGGGCTTCTGGGAGCAACCTGGATGCTAAGGAAGTGGCTGTCTACCTGGGAGTCATTGTCACCTGAGAACCCATAGGCCAGGGGACCTGTCAGGCCAGGGGACCCATCAGTAAGGCTCGGTCCTGGCCTCGGTGGGAAGCATTCTTCTTTCCCTTCTAATGTGAGTTTTCTGGGTTTTGTGGCCCAAAGGAGTATTTGAGCCTCAACCTCAGGTTCTGAGAGTGTCATATGGACATTCTGTCTATGGCTAGTCACACCTGGATCTTTCTCTGAGGGGAACATAAGTCAGAACTCACCTGTTCTGCCATCTTGCCAAAATCCTGGGCTTCAAGTGTTTGCTCCAAACTTCCTTTCAGAAAATTCAAAACTATTACATTTATCCATAGGTTGTTTTCCCAGGGAAACATCTTGAATCGTACCAGTTTTAATAAAAAAACGCTTCCTCAGAAGCCTCATGGCCAGGAGATAACTGGGGCCAGATGTCCCTTTGCTTTCTCTTAGTAGGTGAGTGATGACTGTTTCCACACCTTCCCACTGGGGTATTTCACTCACATTCAGAAACATATTCTCGAGCATTTGTTTTCACCCTGGAAGTGAGCTGCTTGCTGCTGACTGTTTCTCACTGGGAATTTACATATGCCTATTTGAAAAGCCTCTAGGGGAAGGTTCTAGGTGGATCCTCAACATTACAGAAACAGCTTGAACAGAATTTGTGACATTACCAAACCTGCTTCCGTGCTATTTTTATTTGATTTCCATGAGCATCTGCCATTGATCATTTAGATACCCCTCTCCAAAGACTCGGAGAAACAAAGAACAGTTATACTTAATTAATAGATGTAATAACACTGATGACTGTAGGTTTGGTCAATAAAATATTCAGGAAGCAAATTGGTTTTCTGTAGTTGCAGTGCTTTTGGAAAATATTTACAAATATTGTGGAATGAATTCAAGCTAATCTATGTACTATTTTACCTGTGTCTCACTGTCTGAGTCAATTACCATCTGTGCCATAATTTGTCAATTAAATTGCCTAGAATCATATTTTTACATATATATAGCGCCAGTGACTGGAACGCCATAAAGACCAGAATGGCCTGTCACTATGACTCCAACTGTGGCCAGTGAACTGGTCCGTTGGGGGGGTGGGGCCGGCCAACCAACCTCCTGTGGTCTTCTCCCAATTGTCCCCCAACTCCAATCAGGAGCAGGGCCCATAAGCAAATCACCTGTGGCCCCTCCTCCCAGCTAAGCCTGGTCCTGTTCAGGTCCTGATCAGGGCAGGCTAGCTAGCTAACCTCCCACTGTCTCCTCCTCTAGACAGGCCCAGCCCTGATCCACTCCAATTGGAGCCAGGACCCCACCTATGCACAAATTCATGTCCTGGGCCTCTAGTGTTCCAGAAGAATAAAATGAAAAGTCTCTAATTTTCTGGTTAGGTTTTTTTTTCCCCGCAGAATTACAGAAATAGTCAAAGCAACAATAACTGGCATACATTCACCTCTATCACAAATATAAATTAATTCAGCCAATTTCATGATTCACATTGGCCAAAATTTGATATAAGGATTGGGGATTTCTGAAGTCAACCTAACCAATGCCTCTTACAAAAGCTTGAATTCATTTACATTTACAGTAATAACAGTAACTAATCATATACATGTGAAAGTTCATTTCACTTTTTAATAATTCCACTTATTAGAATTATTCTACTTTAATAAGGAGTATAGTTTTTCCCTCTCAGGAACACTTCCGTATACTTGGTATACTTGGTATGGATTATTCCCACAATTTTGCAAGATGTGTTTTGTTACTATATTATGCAAATGAGATGCTGAAGTTTAGAACTATTGATTTTCTTGCTCAAGTTTACAGGTCTAGTAAACAACAGAGCTAAAATTCCCATCCCACTCTACTTCACCCCATATTTTCTTCACTTTGTTGGTCACTAACCATAGTTCCCTGGGTGAGTTTCTATACCTTTAACTAGCAGTGACATAAGAGAAAATAGAAGGCACTTACTAAAAAGACAATACCAAATATTTATTCACCTCTATCACATATAGGGTCTAGTTTCAATACAATTTCTAGATTTGACACATGCAATTCCCTGATGGAACTCTCCTGAATATCACTAATCAAAAAGTTTTTTGGATTTCCATCAGAGTGAATTGATGAGAACAAATTAGAATAGGAAGCTAATGGTTGTTACCTAATGCATATTTCCAGATAATAAAAATGAAATACAAATCACATAACTAGTACTAGCTGATGTAAAAAACTATTTTATACTCAAGATGTTACTAATTGGGATTACCAGCTGGGACCATGGTTTTTCTCGTCATGTAGAAAAAACGTTAAGGCCAACAAAAAATGAAAGTAATATAAAGTGGAATTTATTGAAAGTATACACCAAGCAAGAAGGGGGCCAGTGGAGAGAAGCAATGGCCCCAAACTCCTGAGTTATATAATTTAAATTTGGGATTTTTTTTTGGTGGAGATTTTTATTTGCATTTAAAGATGATTGACAGAAAAGGATTATATAAATATATATCTTCTGCACATGCCCTTACATGTAATGCATACAGAACAACACACAGGGAGGTGGTCAAAACTGTAATGCAAATTTACTATAATTAGTCCAGGGCCCTAGTAAAGTGGCACTGAGGTCATGTCCTTTTCCTCTGAGTTTGCAACAAGAACCAGGTGATTCTGTACCTGCCCACTGGTGGGAAGCTGGCTGATGGACCACCCATAGAGAAAGGGTCTGAAGGCATTGTTGGTCCAAACAATCAGATCCCCATGGCAGGCCCTACCCCAGTTGCTCATGTCTAACTTCCTGCCTCACCAAAGGACTTAGCTATTAAGTTATTTTTTGAGGTACAAAGGATCAAATATAGTATTATCTGTTTTATCAAACATTTCTCAACTTTCATTCTTTATTTGAATTATAGTGACCATTCTTAAATGTGTATCCTATCTAATAAAGAGGGGGTATATTAATTGACCATCACTAGTCACAGAGATGGCTGCACCCACAGCTGAAGCCAACTTCCCATAAGGAGCCTTAATGAGGCTACTCCCTCTCCTGCCCCCATAGGGCTCATAGGGACCTCAGGTAGCATCCCCCACCCAGCAGGGCTTGACAAGAGACCTCAAGCCATGCCCCCCACCCAGCACGGCTTGAAAGGGGACCTCAGGCTGCACCCTCCACCCCAGCACCAGGCTAGGGGACCTCAGGCCATGCCCCCCATCCTGTGAGGCTTGATGGGGGGGGGCCTTAACTTGCACTTCACATCCTGGTGCTGGGCTAGGGGACCTGAGGCTACTTACTCTACTTGGCAGGGCTTGACAAGGGTGGAATGGCCAGGTCTGGATCTAGCCCAGTGAAGGCTGGACTGGCCAGGTCTGGGTCTCACGTGGTTTTGAGGCACCTGTGGGTGGATGAGGACTTGACTCTGGGTCCCGTGGTGTGCCCCAGACTCTGACAGGAGAAAAGTTTTCATATACATTTTACTAATTTTCTTTCATCTCTGACACTTCTATTATAGATAAAGGGCAAATAGCAATATTAAATTATTTCCTCTTATCCCCTTTTAATGTGCATGACTACTGGGTCACTAGTAAAAGAATAAACTACTGAGCTATGTTGAATAATGGAAGCTGCCAAGTACATTTCAATAAATAATCTTGATAAGACTTGCAAGTTTTAATTAGTCTAATCAGCACTCATGGAGAGTGTAATGATCACAAAGGACTCTCTTTTGAACAGTGTCCCACGTTTATACATATTTTTGAAAAATGCTTTAAAGGCCATTTTTAATTAAATGATATAGACTCCTCTCCTTAAGAACTGCTTCTAAGGCAAAAAATATATGTATATAGTTTAAAATGAAGCAAATATATTCTAATATTCAGTACTGTTATCAAAGAAGAGGTTTAGGCTATAATAAAAACAAAATAGCATATTGACTTTTGAGATTTTTTTTATTGATATAATATCCTATTGAAGGGGAATACACATTATAAAAACTGCTCACATTTTGAAATATGCAACAAGACCCTACTGTAAAAGTTGTAGCAACTCATGTGTGCTATAAAATGATTTTTTAAATACATTAATTAGAGGCTTCCTAGGTATTTACCACTGTAACGAAAAAAAAAAAAAACTTAATCTTGTGAAATACTATTGGTAATGTCTGGTAGAAACTCTCTCTGGAGAACATTTAAAAAATGTTAGTGATAATGAGGAAAAGGGGAATCATATTGTTAAGAAAGTCACAGAAGACAGAGTCAAGAGGTCAATGAGGAAGGGGGTCCTAAGTACATCTCATACCTCAGTTCTCAGAACTGCTACTAACTGCTAACCTGTTGCTAAACTCAACTCAAGACTGACTGAGCCAGAAACATCCTGGAACAATAACTGCTGCATTATCTTAAGCGGGATTTACTCCCTCTTTGTAATTTTTACCTCTTTCATTTGCACATTGGAAAAACCAATCCTTGCTCACCTAGCTAGAATCCTGCATTTACTTGGAGGACCAAAATGGAACCCATAATTGAAATTTTGCCTCTATAAAACCTTGCCCTTTTTGTTGTTGTTCTCTTTGTAGCACAGTTTAGGTTTCTGCCTGAATTTATGGTGCCTGGATTGCCAACTATACTATGTAATTCTGCTTATATAACATTCTTTATTTTTAAAAAATATATTTTATTGATATTTTACAGAGAGGGAGGGAAAGAGATAGAGAGCTAAAAACGTCGATGAGAGAGAAACATCGACTAGGTGCCTCCCGCACACCCCCTACTGGGGATGTGCCTGTAACCAATGTACATGCCCTTGACCAGATTCGAACCCGGACCCTTCAGTCCGCAGACCAACGCTCTACCACTGAGCCAAACCGGTTCGGCATAACATTCTTTAGATGACAAAATTGTAGAGATAGAGAATATATAAGTGGTTGTCAGGGGTTGAGAAAGTGGTTGGCAAAAAAGAAGTGGATATGGTTATAAAAGTTCAACACAAGGGATCCTTGTGGTCATGGAAATATTTTATATCATGATTGTGGCAATGTCAATATCATAGTTGTAATATTATCCTATCATTTTTTTCATGAAGTTATCATTGAGAGGAACTAAGTAAAGGATACAGAGTACATACCTCAATGTATTTGTTCTTATAACCATATGTGCCTCTACCATTACCACAATCAAAATATTTTTTAAAAAAACTAGGGCCCCAATGCACAAATCTGTGCACCTGGAAAGGAATTGTGGGCTGTGACATTGTGGTAGGCACAGAAGCGGGTCTTGTCCCATCCTCAGTGCACCTACCAGGCCTTTCCAAATGTGGCACCCTGTCCCCTGTCTGTCAGTAGCCCTGCTCCTGTCACCACCTCTCCCACATGCTCACACTTGCTGATGCCATGAAGCAATCGGGGCCAATCTCCCCTAAGGAGCAGAGGGAGGTAGAGAAGCCATCAGGGGCAATTGGGGCCAGTAGCCACCACTCACAACCACTAATGGCATCAAGCAATGGGGACCGGCACTAGGTGCCAGCAGTAGGTGCAGGCAAGAGGTAGCTCCAGCACCAACTGCAAGTATGAGTAGCAGCTCTGGCACTGGCACTAGGTGTGAGCAGGGCCAGCGCCAGCCTCAAGTCAAGTGCACATGCCAGGAGAGACTGTAGCACATAGGAGCAAAGAATTTTCAGTAACCACCAGAGGCTCAACCGATGACAACAGTTGGCGCCCTGCCTTGGTCTGGTACCCCTACTCACCTGCTCCACCATTCTGCAGTGTCTGATACCAGCCATATTCTGTGCCTGCCCTCTGGTGGTCAGTGCACGTAGTAGTGACTGGTTGTTCAATTGTTTGGTTGTTCTGGTTGTTCTGCCATTCAATCTATTTGCATGTTAGCCTTTTGTTATCTAATAAAAGAGTAATATGCAAAGAGACCATACCTCTGCTATGCCCACAAGCCATGCCCACCAGCCACACCCATCAGCCAACCAGAGTGAGTATGCAAATTAACTCCAACCAAGATGGCTGCAGCCACAGAGAGCAGGAGAGAGGCTTGGGTTTCTCTGGCAATGGAAGAAGCCAAGCTTCCCGCCTGTTCTTGCTGGCCTAAGCCTCCACTCAAGGCTACAAAGTTTCAATTACAGTAGGTAAACAAATCCAAACAGAAATGGCAGCAGCCATAAAAAAAAAAAAAAAGAAAAAAAGAAAGAAAGCTTAGCTCAGCTCCAGGCTACAAAGTTTCAATTATAGAAGGTAAATAAATTCCAGATACCAGGGCCTCTGCTTGGGTCGCTGGGGAGCCTGGCTGGCCTACAAACCACCACATGCTCTTCGCCCAGGCCACCCCACACCCCAAGGTAATCCCCATCCTGATCTGGGACACCCTTCAGGGCAAATCAGCCAGCCCCCACCTATGCACCAGGCCTCTATCCTATCTAATAAAAGAGTAATATGCAGATTGACCATCACTCCAACACATAAGATGGCTGCCCCCATGTGGTCAAAGATCCTGCCCCCATGTGGACACAAAATGGCCACCACAAGATAACCAGCAGGGGAGGGAAGTTGGAAGGGACCAGGCCTGCAGAGGAGGGAAGTTGGGGGCAAAAAGACTGGCAGGGGAGCAGTTAGACATCAATCAGGGTGGCATGGGAGTGGTTAGGGGATGATCAGGCTGGCAGACAGAGTGGTTAGGGGCAATCAGGAAGGCAGGCAGGTGAGCAGTTGTGGCCAGCAGTCCTGGATTGTAAGAGGGATGTACGACTGCCTTTTGGACATCCCTGGAGGAGTCCCAGGTTAGAGAAGGTGCAGGCTGGGCTGAAGGACCCCACCACCCCCTCCCCCCATGCATGAATGTCATGCACCGGGCCTCTAATATAGGATATTTTTTTTTTTATTCCAATCTGTCCATTTCTGAAAACATATAGACTTCTGGATTAGTATTTATTTCACTAAGCCTATGGAATAATTTGGGGGAGGTTTTCTTTCTTTACAATATTCAGTATTTCTTTCATAGGTTCTACATATTCTTAAAATTACTAGTATTGATTATTAGATGAGATATTTTTTGTGAAATGCTTAAAATGGTTCTTAGGTCATAGTTAACCTTTAATAAATTATCAGTTATTATGTGACATAAAATAAGCATATGGTTACTTGTTGATTTTAATATGTCTGATATAATAATATGTCAGGCTTTCATAAAGTAGGATTTTATACCTTTTATTTAAAAAAACAGCTTTATTGAACTATAATTGATATACTAAAAACAGCAAAGCCTTTGACTGTGACTGGGATGGGCAAGGCTACACTGTTCTTTCACAGTTGCATAGTGTTGGTCCTTGCTGATCCCGGCATTATAGACAACAAACTGACAGTGAAGCTGGGAATTGGGAAATTTTGATGACAAGAATGCTTGAATGGAAATGACTGATTTGTGTCCTATCACTGTCATTTTTTAAGCTATATTTCCTTAAACAAATCATTTTGTTTCCCTCTGCTCTGGTTCCTTTATTTGTAAAACAAAGGGGTGGGAGGAATTGGTCTTTTGAATTTCCTTTTGTTCTATAAGTCTATGATACTATGATAACTGGCTTTATGTGTATTTTGCATCGTCAGGGCACTCATTGCTTTTTCAAGTTGATAAACCTCCCAATTCCAAAGTCTCTTTAGCATTACATAGTTCCCAATGCAAGTCATTGGATTGAAGGACATTTTCCAATACTTCTAGCAATCCTACCAAGGAGACACTGTGAAATATTTTACATGTTCACTGAACACAGATTATCTGCCTTGCTGACACTTATGTGTCCTCAAATTTGCTTCATAATCTCAGAGGAAGAAAAGCACCCTGGGTTTTAGTATGGCAATTTTGCAGTACTACCTCCTGAGTTTTGTGTGTTTTTCTAAATCTTTTTAGACTTTAAAAATAAATCTTACTCTGCCTTCTGAGTGTGCTACATATATAATCTATATATTATTTAGCCAGTGTGCTAAAATACACAAAAATATTTTGGATAATTGCCTAAAGAAGATAATGCAATATAATAGGTAATCAAAGTATTATTGAAGCAACAGAAAATACTGCCTTTATTTTGATATTAATAATCCTCCACATAATTTTTAAGCAAAAAATGTGCACTAGTTACAGAACAGAGATTTCTGGAGCATTTTTTTACCTGAAACTATTATCTGGAATTAAGAACAAACTATAAACATAAAGAATGTCTTTATTTTTATTATAATTCTGGAATTTACACTGACGCCCATATATTTAGTATTTTTCTCCCTTATTGAACAATATACTTCAATCTTGAGTCTTATGGGTATATCCTAGTTATAATCCACATGGGACTCTAAAGATATGAAGAAAACAGAGTCTGTATTTTCTATGATATTTAACAAGAGCATACTTATTATTTTTATCAAATATGTACAACTGACCGATTATTAAGAAATTATGTGACTAAGGAAGGCCCAACCCTTCATTTCCTATAGCAATTTCAGTGAACATATTCTTCTCCATCATTCATACTGATTTTTAATAAAGATTCTGGCAAGGACACCATTTTTTCAAGAGTGACTATTATAAAAATATAAAAAGCTAAAAATTTACAATTGTTCAAAGAATGGTGCAGAACAAAATATTTTCCATTCAAAACATATTAAAAAGCCCCATTGATGCCATCTGAGGCATCTTAGAATGAAAAAAAATTGCTTTCTTTAAAATTGAATGCCAAATTACAGAACTTTTAAATCAGCCAAAATCTATTCACAGTGTTCCCAGTGTGTTAAAAACACTGCCTGATACAATATAATGCAACACGATGCTGGCCAATCACCCAGGGGCCCTATGTTATGGGACTATTTTACCTGGAGCATATTTTCAGAGACTCCAAAGTCAAAGATTGAGAAATGAGTGCATTTAGTGACAGTAAGTGATAAAAATAGTTTGTTCAATGATTGAGTTTCATTTTGCAGGCAACTTTTCACACAGTTGTCATTTGGTTGCCTTTTTTTTTTAAACCTGTTGTGCATTTCTCTTTCTACCCTATCCATGGATAGATGGTTATATTTTCTCTCTCTCTCTCTCTTCCTTTCCTTCTTTTTCTTCCTCCCTCTCCCTCTTTCTTTCTCTCTCCCTCCTTCTTCCTCTCCCTCCAGTTCCTTTCCTCCTTCCCTCCCTCATTTCTCCCTTCCTCTTCCTCTCTTCTCTCTCTCCTTAATTACTTCACCTTTCTCACCAGGCCCCACAAGCAACCCTCCTCCACTCTGACAACTGTTAGTCTGTTCTCTATTAATCTGTTTCTTTCTTGTTACTGTATTTTGTTCATTGGATTTCACATATAAGTTAAATTGCTTGAACTATACAGTGACAATTCTTACACGGAATCATTAAATTATTAGGACCTTTGTAAGGGAATTGTGTGAAAGAGATCTAACCTTATCTGTTTCCACTTGTTTTACGTCACTTATGAAATGGTCTCTTTTCAACTTTTGTTTTTCAGTGCTGATAAGGCTTATTGATTATGTGTGAAAGCTCAGAACAATAATTATCAACCATGACATTCCATTATATTCAACTGAGAAGCTTTAAAAACACATCATTGCCTGAGTTCCACCTCCAAATATTCTAGGTTTATTGGTCTGGGGGACGGCCCAAGTATCAACATTTTAATCTCCTATATTATTTGAAGTGTGATTAGTCAGAGCCCTGCTTTTTAGGGTTAAACTGCTGGGGTTTGAAGCTAACTGTAACATTTGGGTGTTTCTTAATGTCTCTGTATCTCAGTTTCCTTACCCAGAAAATAGGCATCTTAATGGTTTCTAAAACACAGAGATACTGTAACAATTAAAATGTAGAAGTTATTAGACCTAATAAGGAAAGTGGTTGTAAATAAAAGGATAATAGATGTCCAAGAGGAAGAGACACAGATGAAAATTATACCTTAGAAGAACTCATAGAAATATTTTGTGACATTAAAAGTGCAAACAAAAATAAAATGTTAGAATTTGATCCAAACTTAGAATTGAGACTATTTGCCTACCTTTAGTTGCAAGTTACACAATGAAGAAGCTGGCATTGTTCAAACTGCTCACAAATTTTTTTACAGAGACACAAAAACACTTTAATTCTCAGTGTTTCTTATGTCTTTTCCTAAAGTGTACTAAATATTTATGTTCTACTATTTTTGTTCATATTTTAATATATTGACCACTAACAATGAGGCTATTTGATGTTTTCACAAAAAATTTCATAAGTCATGAAATAATTGTAAATTTTCCCACTTAACTATTACGATCATTTTA
The DNA here is from genome assembly GCA_963924515.1 of Vespertilio murinus. Classification (NCBI taxonomy): domain Eukaryota; kingdom Metazoa; phylum Chordata; class Mammalia; order Chiroptera; family Vespertilionidae; genus Vespertilio; species Vespertilio murinus. Next base: position 45,240,925 of record OZ004709.1, on the reverse strand, counting down.
AAAAATTTTGATAGTATATGATTGAATACAATTAATATGAATAAAATACATTTATTCAATTCCTTTCTGAAATTATTTTTCTAATGTGAATGGGAAGAATAAAAGATCATCATACCCTTCACTATTTTGTCATCTAGTACCAATAACGGTGACTTCTAATTATGAATTAATTTAGAATGTTATGTAGTATTAGAAATCTATGTAAGCATGTTTGTTTATCTACATCTAAAATTACCATTTTAGATGTAAATAAACATCTAAAATGTGTGTGTGTGTGTGTGTTTAAAAATCATATAAACTGACCTACATTCTGGTTTTCTTACCATCACAGGATTTATTTTTGAGATAATTTTTTTATCCAGCTACAATTTTGATTGCTTTATTTAAGCAATAATTATCCTAATATGTCAGGTTTATTTAAGAGCTTTGCTTGTATTAACTAATTGCATCCACATAATAGTTCTCAAAAGTAGTATAGTTGATTCCCCTTAAACACAAAGAAATTCAGCCATAGAATGCTTAAATGATTTGCCCACGTTTATACACCTAGAAAGTGGTAGCGGCAAAATTTGAAACAATATAGTTTGATTCCAGAGTCAATATCTTATTAGTCTAGCTGCCTACCAGTAATTTTAAAAGTACTAAATATGGAATGCTAAACTCAGTTAAGACAGCCTGTTCTATTAATCTATAATTATTGTTAATTAGAGGTCTCTGATAATGATAAAATAAATATTTTTATTATTTATCCTATTATAAAAATCCTAAATCACATAATTTATTTTCATATAGTTATCTTTTTATATTAAAATTGTGGTATTCCATTTTCTTTAAATATCATAACTTAGGATAAGTGATTTCTTGCTGTTTTAGCTAGTAGATAAATGTGGTTGCTGATAAATGGTCAAAGTGAAAGAAATTCTGCTTCTTAGTCTCATTTTCATTTTGCTAGGAGCAAACATCTGTTGATCTCTATCATCATTGATATCAGTCATTTTGTGAAATTTTCCTTGTTTTAGTATCTCCCACAATCACCACTAATCATGTGATGTCCATTATAACTTGGTTCTGATGCCCTGTGTGATGATCTTTTGTTTCATTTGTTCTCCTTTATTAGGGTTAATAGACTGTTGATGTTCAGTTGGTGTGTCACTACACAACTGGCCTGCTAGTTCTTATCTGTCACAGTGTCATATCGTCAACTTTCAACAATGCCCAAAATATGACCTCTGCATGGTAAAAAGAAACAAATTAGGCATATCATGAAAATAAATTAAAAGCAACAGAGAGAGAATGATTTAATTGAACTGTAACAAATATTATACTTAATGTACACAGGCCCAGAGTATAAATCATTATAGTCATTATAACTAATAACTGCAATTCAAGTTTATTAAATATTTACCTCCATGATGCGCATGTATCTATTCAAGTTGTGAATTGGAAATAGCTGACAAATTACACAAATCCCCAAAGTGAGATTTTTTTCCCCCCACTTTGTCATAGCTATCATGGGGAAAATATTTGTTTTAAAAGTTTTGCCTTTATAGAATGTTTAAGCATTCTATCTATGCAAGAATGTCAACAAATTGTGACTATCATTTTCTTTAGTACTATCATTGGTTATTATAATGTTTTTGAATACATGCCAATCAAATGGAATCACGCTCTAAAGTTTTATGTCACGTTTTCATGTAATGCATTAGAGTTTACAAAATTAGTTGAAGCAAAAATTTAGCAACTCTGTAAATAATCTCTAAAATATCACAAGATTTGTGTAACTCTAAAGTATTGTGAGACTTATATTACAGCCTATTTTTAGGTTTCAATGAAAAGAAAAAGAAACTTTAAAATTAAAACTGGGGACTTCTCTCAGCCTAGGACAAATAATAGGACTTGGATATATCAGTCCATCTAAAACAACTAAACATAACACAAAATATATCCCACAGTGTTTCTCATACGTTAGACTTCAGACAAGGCAGAGGAGTGATCCCTGAGAGAGGACAAACAAGTGAGTTGGAGTACTATGATTGCCCAAGATGACTGCGTGGATAGTTATGAGGCTGGTACGCAGGAAGGGAGAACAAGGACAAGTGCCTCACTCCCCTGAGTTGAGGAGGGGACCCGAGACTCTAGAGAAGTCAGAAGAATATAATCCTCAGAGGATAGTACTCAAGGGAAGAGAGAAGCATGGGGAGAAGAGCAGAGGGTCTTTGTTGACTACTGTTCAACAAAGGAGTTTAAAAATCCTTGGAGGCTAGAAAAGAACTGAAAGTAACAGCGAATGATTCCAAGGCTCAGCAGAGCCAGGAAAAGTTCATGCCCCCAGCAGCTGAAGCGGAACATCTTATAATCCACAAGGTTTCACATGGAGTTCTTAAAGACGGCGCCTCTGTAGGGAGTCAGAATAGCCCTAGACTAAAAGTTCCGATAAGCAAAGCCTAAAAGCTATACGACAAAGTATCAAACTGTTTCCAAGCAGGTTAGCTTGCCCCGGAACAAACTCAAGAGCATTTACAAGGATGGAATACAAAATAATGTGCCACCCCCAAAAGGCAAAATTTTCAGTATTTGGCATCCAATCAGAAGTTGGGAGACAGAAATATGAAAACATATTAAGCAGAAAGATCAGTGAATTCACAATAGCTGAGAAATTACACAGGTGATAGAAATAGTATAAAGGCAGGTGAAGTAGTTATGACTTTTAAGAAGGTAGGAAATGGAGCACTTAAATGGAAATATAAAATATATTTTAAAATACCAAGACAGCCTAGCTGGTGTGGCTCAGCAGTTGAGCGTCAACCTATGAACCAAGAGGTTTCAGGTTCGATTCCCAGTCAGGGCGCATGCCCAGGTTGCTGGCTTGATCCCCTGTGTGGAGCACACAGGAGGCAGCAGATCAATGATCCCCATCATTAATGTTTCTATCTTTCGCTCCTTCTCCCTTCCTCTCTAAAATCAACAAAAAATATTTTTAAAAATAGCAAAACAAAATCAAGCTTCTAGATGTGGTGAAAAATACAGTGTCTAAGATAAAACACATACACACAAACTATCTATACACAAAGCAACAAAGATGATCTCAAAATAATTAACATGAATTTTTAAAAAGGGCAGACAAAAAAAGGGTGCCTAATGTATGGTTCTATAAAAAAATAAAATTCTGAAAAATGAAAATTAATTTATAGTTACAGAAAACAGATAAAAAATTGTTGATATGAAGAGGTGATATGGGGAGAGACCATAAAAAGGTGTGAGGAAATTTTTGGAGGTGTTGACTCTGTTCATTATCATCATTTTGTCGATGATTTCAAGTCTATGTGTCAAAACTTATCAAATCATATACTTTAAATATGTACAGTTTATAGGATATGAGTTATACCTTTATTAACATATATAAAGTAAATTGAATAAGTTTCATTGTAAAATCAGAGTTTACTTATATAAAGAATTCATTTATACCGTTCTAATCAAGTTACTTTGGTGTACTTACAGTTGTCCAAAATATTGTAGTTTTGAGGGGAAAATTTCAAACTAGTGAAAATAAAACCTTAAAAAATCTAGGTAAATAAAATAGTATTTGGGATTCTCTGGACAATTTATGTTTCAATAGAACTTCTTTAGCTTATCTGTTTTCTTTGTAGTTAATCTGTATTTTTCAAATAAGATAAAAATAGAAACACAAACTAAAGAATCTTCACTCTGTCTTTCAATACCTATGCAATACCAGAGAGATTTTTAGATCCCTTTTTCATTAGTTGACAACATCATCCAAAAATGTAACTGTCATATTGTCTTGAGAGAAAATTTTTATTACTTTATTTGCTAGGAACATGACATCCACACATTATATCTATAATCTTTTTCCACCCATATATATTAAAACTAGTGTCCCAGTACATGAAATTCATGCATTGGAGGGGGGGTGTCCCTCAGCCCAGCCTGCACCCTCTTCAATCTGAGATATCCCTCTCGCAATCTGGGACTGCTGGCTCCTAATCACTCACCTGCCTGCCTGATTGCCCCTAACCACTGCCTTCTGGTCTGTCCGTCCCCAATTGCCTCCTCCTTGCCAACTTGCTCACCCCCAACTGCCCCACCTGCCAGCCTACTCTCCCCTAACTGCCCTCTCCCCCGCTGGCCTGATCACCCCCAATTGCCCTCCCCTCTGGCCTGATTGCCCCTAACCACCTCTACCTCGGCCCCACCACCATGGCTTTGTCCAGAAGGATATCTGGAACATCTCCCATAAGGTCCCCAGTCTAATTAGCATATTACCCTTTTAGCATAGACTATTACACATAATTAAAAGCACCCGTATCAAGCAAAATATGAAATTATCTTATTCCAGAAATGCTGCTGTGGGTTATGTTTAACAGTTAAGAAAATAGATATTTTCCATTTATGTGGCAACTCTAATGGGATAAGTTATAAGACGGGAAACAGCCACCTCTGCTTTTCTGGTGGCAGAAAGACCCTTGCTCATAATAGAGGCTCTGAATCCTTTCCTGCGCGTGGCATGGGCTTGAGGGTGGCCACTGGCCATCTTCTTGCGTTATCCAGTACACAACTCACGCATAAGGAAAAGCATCTGAACGTCAGCTTTTCTTTTTACAAAGGAAAAGTATGAAGACATGACATTGAGATTGAAATATTTCTCATAGCTATCATGGAATAGCTACAGGGAGCCCAGATAATGATGTGACCCTAAAGAGAAAGAAAGCTTCCTAGCTAGGCACGCTCCATTTAGAATGCTCCTTCAGAGGGCCTAATTCTTCCAGAAGGGCTCAGGCCCGCTCTGTTCATTAGTGGTAGTGTGACGTGTACCTCTTTATTCCACATGCCCCCTGGATCTCAAAAAAAATGCAAATATTGTATTATCCCTTTTTTTCTAAATTAATGTGTAGAACAAAATATTTTAAAATTTCTATTATCTGGTGGGAAAACATTGGAATGAAACAAAATGTCTTTCTCTTTAGAAGTGATGACTTAAAAAAATTTTTAAACACAGAGCCAAATTAATTTGCTTAATATAATACTCCCCAGTTATAGATGTGTTTTACAGCAAAAGCCTTAAAATTTATTGCAGTGGAAATAGGGCCTCTAATTAGTGAAATAAAATTAATTTCATGAATATTTATATATACAATGACTCTTGTCTTTAAACCAGTTTGTCTTACAAACCAGTTTGGGATTTTTTTTTTTTTAGAAAGAATAATAGAATATTTAAACTTGCAGTTTGTCCTGGCTACATGACTACCATATGTGGCAGGTTCAAAATCATCTTTAAGAGCTAAACACTGCCTTCTAGTTGACCACTTCTTAATATCTATACTAATAAAAGGGTAATATGCTAATTAGATTGAACGTCTTCCAGACATCCTTCCTGACAAAGCTGGGGCATGGCCAACCTGCAGTCCACCCCAAGCCCTTCGCCCAGGCCAGCCCTGCCCCCCAGTGGGGACACCTACCACATTCAGGGGCCCCCACCCCTCGCCCAGGCTGGCCCTGCCCCCCCACAGCAGGGACCCCCACCCCAATCTGGGGCCCCCTTCAGGGTAGGCCAGCTGGCCCCCACCTGTGCACCAGGCCACTATCTAGACTAATAAAAGAGTAATACGCTAATTAGACTGGGAGACCTTCCAGGAGACCTTCTGGATGTTCCTCTGGACAAGGCCATGTGGCGGGGCCAAGGTAGAGGCGATTAGAGGCCAAGAGGGGAGGGCAGTTGCGCGTGATCAAGCCAGGAAGGGACAACAGTTGTGGGTGATCAGGCCAGTGTTGGTGGAGAATTGGGTGCGATCAGGCTGGCATAGGGGGCCTTTGGGAGTGAGCAGACCATCAGTGGGGGTCAGTTGGGGTGATCAAGATAGTGATGTAGGCAGTTTGGGGTGAGCAGGCCAGCAGGGGGCAGTTGGGGGTGAGCAGGCCAGTGGGGAAGGCAGGTGGGGATGAGAAGGCCAGCAGGTAGGGGCAATCGGGGGTGAGCAGGCTGGCAGAGTGGTTAGGGGCATTCAGGCAGGCAGGCAGGTGATTTGTTAGGAACCAGCAGTCCTGGATTCTGAGAGGGATGTCCGACAGCCAGTTTAGGCCCAATCCTTGTAAACCGGTAGTAGGAAATCCTTTGAGGGGTCCCAAATTGGAGAGGGTGCAGGTGGGGCTGAGAAACACCCCCTACCCTCACCCTGTGCGTGAATTTCATGTACCAGGTCACTAGTTTTTTATATAATGATTTAAAATAAATTTCTATGTGTAAGACATTAGTGATATATATACATGAAACTGCACAAACCAGACTATACAATAAAATTATTAAGATGAAAACATTTATTGAGGTTATTATTTTTTTTTGTTAATCCTCACCAAAGTATATTTTTCCACATTGATTTTTGTTTGTACTTTTGTTTGTGTGTGTGTGTGTGTGTGTGTGTGTGTGTGTGTGTTTAGAGAGAGACAGTGGAAGGGAGGGGGATAGATAGAGAGAAACATCAATATGAGAGAAACACACTGATTGGTTACCTCCCACATGTGCCCCTAACTCATTGATCCTAACTTGAAAACTGAGAAAGAATAGGAGGCTGTACCACTATTGGAGAGTAAAAAGATAACAATGTCAACTGTCAACAAATCAATTTGGGTCCTGTAAGTAAATGAATGAAAGAGACTGAATGGCTTAGTTCCTATTAGTTCCTACCTGAATATTGTTGTCTTTAGCAATGAATAAATGAAAGAAAAAAATATGCAGAGCAAAAGAAAATAGAATTGTTTTTAACACTTACTATATGCTAGGCACTTGGCTATGAGGTTTTATTTTTTTATTTTTTATATAAATATTTATTATTCAGATTATTACAATTGTTCTTGTATTCCCCTCCATTGCTCCCCTCCACCAGGTTCCCACCCCACCCTCTGCCCTTTACCATCCCCCATTGTCCTCATCCATAGGTGCACAGTTTATGTTCAGTCTCTTTCTGCACCCCCCACTCCCCGTTTCTCCGAGAATCGTCAGTTTACTCCCCTTCCATGCCTCTGATTCTATTATATTCACCAGTTAATATTATTCATCAGATTTTTTAATTCCCTTGGTTTTTAGATTCACTTGTTGATAGTTACATATTTGCTGTTCATAATTTTTATCTTTATTTTCTTCCTCTTCCTAAAGAACCCCCTTCAGCAATTCAAATAATTCTGCTTTGGTGGTGATGAACTCCTTTAGCTTTTTAAAAAAAAAATTATTTGTGAAGCTCTTTATCTGGCCTTCGATTCTGAGTGATAGCTTTGCTGGGTAGAGTATTTTTGGCTGAAGGTTCTTGCTATTCATCACCTTGAATAGTTCTTGCCATTCCTGTCTGGCCTGTGTGGTTTCTGTTGAGAAATCAGCTGACAATAGTATGGGTGCTCCTTTATAGGTGACTACCTGCTTTTCTCTTGCTGCTTTTAATATTCTCTCTTTGTCTTTTGCTCTGGGAATTTTAATTATGATGTGTCTTGGTATTGTCCTCTTTGGATTCCTTTTGTTTGGGGTTCTGTGCCCTTCCTGGACTTGTAAGTCTAATTCTTTCACCAAGTGTGGGAAGTTTTCTGTCACTATTTCTTCCACTATTCTTTTGGTATCTTGCTCTCTCTCTTCTTCTGAGACCCCCATAATTCTCATGTTGCTTCGCTTGAAGTTGTACCAGAGGTTGCTTACATTATCTTCAACTTTCTGGATTCTCTTTTCTTCTTGCTTCTGTGGAGAAGTGTCTTCTGGCTCTTTATGTTCCAAATCTTCGACTTGATTCTTGCGATCTTCCATTCCATTTGTAGGACTCTGTATAATATTTTTTATTTCAGAGAATGTATTCTTTATCTCTAGTTGATCCCTTTTTATTTCTAGTTGATCCCTTTTCATATTCTCATAGGTCTCATTTATTTTATCAGCCTTTTCTAGGAAATTCTTGAAAAACCTTATAACATTGGTTTTCAACTCTATATCCAGTTGTTTGTTGTCCTCTATTTCTTTCATTTGTTATCTGTTTCCTTGTCTCGGTATTTTCACAGCGTCCCTGAATTGGTAGGGTGGCTTTATGTGCTAAGGTGTCCTATATGGTTCAGTGGGTCAGCCTCCCAGTTACCTGAGGTGAACACTCTTAGTGCACCCCTTTGTGGACTGTATGTACAGCCTTATTGTAGTTAAGTCTTGATTGTTGTTGGTATCACTGGGAGAAACTGACATCCAGGCCAATTTACTGTGAGGATCAGATGTGTCTATGCTGGGAGACAGCCTTATTCAACTAGACTTGGAAAACTGCAAAAGCCTCTGTGCTTAGCATAGATGGGGTGGAGTTTCAGGGTGGAGCCTACAGCCTTGGCTTACCTTCAGCCCCGCCCTATGAGGTTCCTGAGTCTCAATGTTCCTCAGTGACCTTTGGTACTTGCTGCAAGCACCTCTGAGATAAAGGTGTCCTCAAGTTTCGCCTGCTACAAGACAGTCTAGTCTTTCCCCTAATGAGCCCAAACTGGGGTTCAGTGCAGTTGGAAGTGGGGTTGGAAGTGGGGTTCAGTGCAGTCCAGGGCTTTTGTCTCCTTCCAACTAGGGCAATCCAGTGGCACAGTCAATAGTCCATCCTCTGAGTGCAACATGCATGCCTCCGGGACTCTGCCTTTTGCTGCTCCCCTGCGTGTCCACCTTTCAGCCTAGATTCCCTCTGTATGAGCCTGGGTCCCCAGGGTCTCGCCCAGAACTGGGTTTCAGTGCAGTCAGAACTGGGGTTCAGCACAGTCTGGAACTTTCATCTCCTTACTGCTAGGGAACACCAGCCAGGCATTCAGCCTCCTCTCCTCTCCAGCTCAGTCCTCTCCCCACATATGCACCATGTCTCCGTACCTTAGGCTTTTACAACTCCTCTGATTTTCCTTCTGGTTTTTTCTTTCCTTCTAGTTGTAGAATTTCCAGTCAGTCAACTTTCCTGTAGTTCTGGATAATTTCCATTTTGTATGTTAGTTGTATTTTTTGAAATTGCTGTGTGAGGTTGCAGTTAGGCGTTTACCTATGCCGCCATCTTGGTTTCTCACCAGCTATGAGGTTTTAAAATTGGATTAGATTTTCTCAAATGATCCTGGCAGATACAATAGAGCACGTTTTCTAATGCTTAAATATGAACCTTACCTTTGCTGGCATGGCTCGTTAACTGGCAAAACATCTCTGATGCACCAAGAGGAAATATACTATGCAATTGGAGGAAAATCAAGTTATAGTCAGGGCCTGTGATAGCTGATTTATTAACAACATTCAAAATATGGCTGCTAACTCAACTGAAATGTTATGTAATACATACAAAAACTTATTTCTGTTGGAAGTCTTTGAAACCCTAACAGGACAAGTTTTTGCTGCAGAGTAATAATTCTTCCATTCGTCAAGCGGTTACATTGGCTTTTCAATTAGTAAGGGTTTTTGTTTGCTTGTTTTTCCCATTCAGATTTATGTAACATTATTTGATGCAAAGGTTGGGAGAGAATATTAGATGATTAAAACAGCTTTCATTCCATTGGAAATGCTGATTGGTAGAAGAGGTATAACAAGACGGGTGACAAAGTGCTGGGAGACCAATAAACCCTGCATGGTTGCTTCCTTGAGGCAGGCGACTGCACAATTCTTACACTATAAATTAAGGAAACAGTTGGAACTCACCTTTAAATGTCAGCTTTCCTGTCAGAGCACTGACAAGGTGATCTGTGGTACTGACTTACTTTTAGCAATTATTCAAAGGCATATTTTGAGTATCAGATGCTTGCTACTGAGTTGTAGCCTCTAGTCAATTTCTTCTCTGATGTCTGCCTTTGTAAGCTGAGCATTCCTTTGGACAGAGAGCTTGTGTTTTAGTATAGTATATTGGTTGAGATTCAGGGCCAAAACAATTAGAGGACTAAAAAAAATAACAGTATAGATGTGATTTGAGCCATATCATTCAGATACAAGTGCAATTCCTTCTAAGTATTTTATCTTTGTTTTCATTTTTTAGAGGATTGAAACTTGCTATTACTTCACACATTCATGTGTATTTTGTATTTATAACATACCATGAAATTTTCTAACAAATCTATATATAAGTATTACGGATATTTTTGATAGATCAAACTCACTTGCATTTGAACATTTTATGAATCTTTAGAACTTGAAAAAAATTAAACATACTTAAAATTGGCTCTGCCCTTGAGAAGCTATATAACTTAGGAACTCCATTTTCTTATCTGTAAAGTGATGATAACAACTAACTCTCAAGGATATGAACCCCATATATATTGACATATATTGAATCCCACTACCTAAGGTAAATGTATGGTATAAACACAACCAACTAAATGAAGCAGTATTTAGCACACTGGCACATAGAAAATACTCTATACTTGGTAGTAGTGATATTTTTTATGATTATGTTATAAGGCATTTAATTATCTACTCAAATAAATATAGGATCAATCTCTAAATTATAAAGCTTGTTTATATATTTGTTAGTTTAACTTTTTATTGAAATTTGGTTAAATGAGTGGTCAACCTTCAGTGAGTTGGAAAATGGATAAAAGTAATTTAGGCAGTGAATAGTGAAATATAGAGTGTCCAAAAATAATGTATACAAACTTTACAGTGATGGCTCAATTGATGTTTTTTTTTTCTTTTCATAACCAACTCACTGGAATTAATAATTATTCAAAGTGTGTATACATTTTTGGGGGACACCCTATATTTAATGAATGAACTTTAGAACTAACTGAAAATTGCAACTGAGTACCTAGAGGGAAGGATTGGAGAGCAGTCAGTTCTGAGAGCCAAGTTGGAGAGTCAGCCAGGTGAGAAAGGGAAATTACTTCCTTCTGATTAGAAATAGAGAGCCATGGGAATTTGTTCTGCTGATGAGTAGACACAGAACATAATGGAGATCCTTTTTCTTTCTGCACTAACTGGAGAGAGAAACAGAAACAGTCTTATAACAAACAGTAAGAGGAAATAGAGCAAGGACTTTCTAGATGATTAGGAAAACCAGGAAAGCAAGAAGGATAACCATCTCCCTAATAGACTTGGGAGACTGAATGGAGGAAACCACCAGCACAAAAGTCACTCATAAATTCTTTCACGCCTAGTTGCATTGGAATCCCCAAGAGGCTGTTACATAAATGATCTGAAAGGTTGTTTTGGTCTGAAGTTATCTCCTGGATGCAGCTTGGTATTATGAGAAAATAAATGGTTTTGCACCCAGGCTGACCTGGGTTTTGATAACCTTGTGCAAATTATTTAACCTTCCTGAGGCTTGACTTCTTCTTCCTTTTTTTCTTTTTTTTTTTTTTTTTGTATAAAGTAGATAATAATAACATCTCTAAAGTAGTATGGTAAAAACAAAACAAAACAAATAAAAACAAAATTATGTAAATAGTTTGTTGCAGAAAATGCTAATTATAATCCAATATCTAAGACTATTCTTCCCTTTTCTACTGATGCATCTATCCCCTTACTTTTTACAGGATTCTCTCTTTCTGCTTTTTAAAAAATCATTATTTATTACTAGAGGCCTGGTGCATGAAATTCATGCATGGGGGTGGGGGTTTTGGAGGTGGAGTGGGTGTCCATCAGCCCAGCCTGCACCCTCTCCAATCTGGGACCCCTCAAGGGATGGCCGACTGCCTGTTTATGAGGATCAGGCCTAAATAGGCAGTCGGACATCCCTCTCACAATCCAGGACTGCTGGCTCCCAAACTACTCACCTGCCTGCCAGCCTAATCACCTCCTAAGCACTCCCCTGTCAGCCTGATTGGTATCTAACTGTTCCCCTGCTGGCCTGGGTGCCCCTAACTGTCCTCCCCTGTAGGCCTGGTCCCCAGCAACTGCTCTCCCATGCAGGCCTGTTTTCTTCCAACTGCCCTCCCCTGTAAGCCTGGTTTCCCACAACTGTCTTTCTCTGTAAGCCTGGTCACCCCCAGATCCTCTCCCTTTTAGGCCTGGTCCCTTCCCTTCTGGCCTGATTGTCCACAACTGCTCGCCCCTACAAGCCTGATTGCCTAAAACTGCCCACCCCTGCTGGCCATCTTGTGGTGGCCATCTTGTCTCCACACACATCTGTGTGATAATATGTGTGTGAACATGGGGACCACCATCTTTGACCACATGGGGGCAGCCATCTGTGTGTTGGATGATGGTCAATTTGCATATTATCTCTTTATTAGATAGGAGTATCTACTTGCCAGTATATACTTGTCCAGTGTCTTCAATAACAAAATATGTAATGAGATCTAGTTGCATAGATTGTTCATAATTTCCAGATCTGCATTTAAACTGCTAATAATTGCCAGTGCCACGGGTAGTTTCTGCAGACAGATTAGACTCAATTTGTCCCAAAGTAACAGCATTAGATCGCCTCTTAATCTTTTCCTTTCCTCCTTTAATTTCTAGCTCAATTATTGGTTTTAGAACAATAATTATTTTCAAAGCCATAAACCAGAGGTTGGCTCCTTTATTTGTCACTTCCAGCTTGGTTAAAAAAAATGTTCTTCCTAATATTTGGAAGCTAGACCCATTGTCAAGGCTGTTGTTCTTATCTGGGGCTCTGGATCTTTTTGGCACAGTGGTTTGGGATAGACTTTATTTCCTTCTCACACTTTCTAAGTGGTCTCCTTCATCTTTAAGCACATTAAAACCTTCAGTTCAAATCTCTCCAATTTTCTCTTCTGTTTTTAAAAGGTTAAATTATTATTTTGGGCCCACCACGATATTCAAAATACTCTCCTTATCTTAAACTGAACTGATTAATAATCACACTTATACTTGCAAAGTCCCTTTGTCAGATAGGAATATATTCACAATGACAACACCAGGAGACAGAGTTCATGAGGTGAAGATTCTTCCAACCACAACATACATAAGGCCTATGGTAATCAAACACAGCAGAACAGAATATGTATCTCACTATGACTACAAATGTGTAAAAAATACTGGTGGGCAGAATCAGGAAAAAATATTCAAAATATTAAGCTTTATATGAATTGTTTTTAAATTTAAAATGTCCTTGAGTCACATAATTTATAGATTGAAATATATAAAATATAAATATCAACATAAAATCTATAGTTAAAAATGCAACTAAAATGTAATGGAACTAGCCCTGGCCAGTGTGCTGAATGGTTAAGGTATCAGCACTCACCACCACCAGCAGAGGCTCTTGGGTTCAATTCCCAGGCAAGGGCACATTCCTGGGTTGCAGGTTTGATCCCGGACCCAGCGGGGGTGTGTAACCAATCTATGTATCTCTCTCACATTGATGTTTCTCTCTCTCTCCTCTGTCTCTCTCCCCCCTCTTTCCTTATTTTCCACTCTCTCTGAAAAGCAATGGAAAAAAAATCCTCTTGTGAGAATTAACAAAAAACAAAAAAATAAAATTTAGTGGTAGCAAACTTAAATGTCTAAATTTATTACCAAAGGTTGACATTTTTCCTTGATTTAGAAAAGCTTACTGGGTTATTTTTAATTTTACTGGGTAATGATAAATGATCTATTGTTAGAATCACCCAATAAATCAAATGTCTATTTTTTTAACTAAGGCAGATTATTATTATTATTATTATTATTATTACAGTGCTACTGGAAGAAATGCATGTGGCTCTGCATGTTACCTGGAAAGAGAATGGGAGATACTGCAAAATGATCAAATATGTCTGCGAGTAGGAACAGTTGACTTCCATTCCAAGCTTACATTCTAAAGCAAATTTTACAACTGATATTTGTGTGGTCAGAAAACTGCGGCTCTGGAGTCACATGCAGCTCTTTGGCCCCTTGGTGTGTGGCTCTTCCACAAAATACCACGGCCTGGGCGAGTCTATTTTGAAGAAGTGGCATTAGAAGAAGTTTAAGTTTAAAAAATTTGACTCTCAAAAGAAATTTCAATCATTGTACTGTTGATATTTGGCTCTGTTGACTGAGTCTGCCAACCACTGGGTTAAAGCTCTGTCTAAAAACTGTTGTGTAGAAATATTTGATTTTTCAGACTTCAACTCTAAATTCTTTAAAACTTTAGTTTTGTTAGTTATTATTAACTAATGGAGGGTAGCATGTGAATCCAGAGATTAATCTGAAAATTTTCAAAATGAAATGTATCTTTATAGATGGTGTGAAATAGCCTAGTAAAGTAGGGCAAATTACTAAATTGTTTTCAACATGGTATAGATGAGCAGCTGTTCAAATGAAAGTACACTTGAAAGACCGCTTTCACTTTCACTGGTAAAGCATGAATTATTTTGAGACTTATTAATTGAAGTTGGATCACACTCAGTAAAAAGTAGCTGTTTCTACCTTGTAAATAAACTTTGAAAATACACATGAATAAGCAAACATCCATTGGGATCTGTGTGATAATATGTGTGTGAACAGATTTTTCTAACTTCTTTTTGTAATAATTATGTTCTAAATTGTTTCTTCTTTCTTCCCACCTTTCAATATTCAAATATGCTCCATGGTTGTGTGTAAAAACTACGTATAGTTCTTTCTGGTGGCTAAGGATGAACAGACTGCATTGAATCAAGAGAGCTGGGATTTATTCTCCTAGCTGTTTGGAGCCGTGAGGCAATGGAAGGAGCTGATAGGGGATGATACTTTGTAATGTATCTAGAGATAATCAAGAAATATTTTACACATTATTTACATATTGCTTTTATCAGTTTAAGGGCACTCAAAAGACCCTATCCCTTTTGTAGCATGCTATTTTCTGACTCTGCCAGTAAGATTAAAACAAAATATAGAAGAAATTGTGTGAAATTCACATTTTCATTTTTTTAAAATTTAGTTTAATTTCAGAGAGGAAGGGAGAGGGAGAGACAGAAACATCAATGATGAGAGAGAAATATTGATCATTTGCCTGATGCATGCCCCACACTGGGGATCGAGCCTGCAGCCTCGGCATGTGTCTGACCAGGAATTGAACCCTGACCTCCTGGTTCATAGGTCAGCGCTTAACCACTGTACCTCGCCAGCCAGGCACATTTTCATATTTAATGTATCATGATTTTAAAATACTAAAGAATACTGTTTTTATTTTTAATTATAAAAATAGCATTACAGGTGAGTCACTTTCTGTTCTACATACAATAATTGTTTGTTTCTATTTATAAAATGCTATTTTATCCTTATATTATTTTTATGTAAAAATAGGTAAAATTGAAAAATTAAAATTATTAAAAATAAGCAAAAGAAGAGATAAACCAAAGAACTTACATGCATAGGCCATGGACATGGGCAGTAGGGTGGTAAAGACCTAGAGGGGTGGGTAGGGGCTGGGGAGTGGGGGGGGAGGGGAGAAAATGGGAGACCTCTGTAATACTATCAACAATAAAAACATATATATTAAATTTTTAAAAGAAAGAAACAAAATTTATATCACTCAGGCACCATGTTTATTACTGTAAAATTTATCTTTACTCAATTTCTATCAACTAAACCTTTTTGTATTTAAAAATTCCATTTAAAGGGTGTTGCAATGTGAAAAGCCAACTCTCATGCTAAGAAGATGCTGTTGAGAACTCATTTGAAAAGCTGTGTGAAAAAAATCACACATATGTTGAGTAAAATAAAACAACTACTACTTTCTTATGGGGCAGTGTGATTAAGCATTGGAATGATCATCTATAGTGAAGCAAAAAAAATAAAATCAGGTAATGATATAAAACAGAAATTAATAATACAATTCAGCTGGTGTGGATCAGTGGTTGAGCATTGACCTATGAACAAGAAGGCCAAGGTTTGATTCCTGGTCAGGGCACATGCCCAGGTTTCTGGCTCAATCTCCAGTGTGGGACGTGCAGGAAGCAGCCGATCAATGATTCTCTCTGATCATTGATGTTTCTATTTTTCTCTCCCTCTCCCTTCCTTTCTGAAATCAATAAAAATATATTTAGAAAATAATGCAGTCATGTATATTGGTTAAGAAAACATTTTTACTAAGTAACAGTTGTAAATGTCTTTCTTTATACTATGGACATAACTTTTTCAATTCTTCATCTATCTCTTCCTTGATACATATCATTCATTTTTTATCAACTTTTTACTTTTTCTTTTCACATATATGAACTATATATATTGTTAACATATATTGAAATCTTTCACATGCTAGGTTTGGGGCACAGGAAGATCTAAAATCTAGTGGCCAAGTTGGAACATGTAGTCAAACACGTACATAAATAATTACATAAATATGTATAGAGAGTGAGAGAAATATAGGAGTCCCCCCCTTACCTACCATTTGGCTTTCCACAGTGTCAGTTACTGTCAGTCAACTGAGGTCTGATGATATGAAATAAAAAACTCCAGAAATAAAAAATTCATAAGTTTTACACCATGAACCATTCTGAGTAACATAATGAAATCTCTACTGGGATGTGGATACACAGACTGTTGCTAATATTTTTCCTTACAAGTAAATATAAGCTGCTATATCTTGATGCAGACCATCAATTAGGGTAGTTTAAGTGGTGAGGTAAAACAACTAAACAAACTCAGTGTGTCACTTGTCCAGTTTCCTTGCCAAAAAAAGTATTTTAAATATATTTCTGCAATGATCAAAGACTTAAATTCCACTACCTCCACAAATTAGATTGTTTAATAAAGAGGGACTTTGTACATTTTAACATCCTTGATTCAAAGTAACCTGGTAATACTCACAAGCTTTAATATATTTAAGGTTTCAGTGTAGACTAAAAACCAAAGTAAAGGATCTAGAAGTATATTCTTAAATTGTAGAGGAATTAAAGACAAGGTCTCTTTGGGCTGTTTTACTACACTGGAAATTGCATGATTATTAGAGCACAGCTAAGAAGCAGGCAGGAGGAGGACCTAAGAGTGGTGAAGTCTCCTTAGATTCATAGGAGTCGGGCCAGGAAGCTACAAACAATAGTAAACTGAGAATTTAATAGAAGAAATGAGCAAAGAGACAGCAAGTACTAGGTGTACAGGTTAATAATGCAGATTTTGTAATCAAAGAAAACACTATAATTTTAAGAGAAACATGAAAAGTGCTTTATTCAAAGTAATGTCCATCGCTAGCTACACATTTCCCCATCTTTCAGGTAATTTGTGGATGCCTTCCCAATAGAAATTCTCTTGTTTTGAGGCAAACCATTCAGAGACCCAATTTTCCACTTCTTCATATGTTTTGAAGTGCTGCTCAGAAAGTGTGTGTGCCATCGATCAGAACAAGTGGTAATCTGAAGCAGCAAGGTCTGGTGAATACAGCGGGTGGGTTAATACTTCCCAGGCAAGATCTTTTAACGTGTCTTCAATTGGTTTTAAAGAGTGTGATGGTATGTCATCATGAAGCAAAATTACTTTGCCTTGTCTTTTGGCTCATTCTGGTCATTCTGCAATCAAAGCGTAGTTCAAATTGATTATTTGTTGTCAATAGTGATCAGTATTAACAGTTTCACCTGGTTGTGAAAGCTCATAATACACCACACTTTCCTGATCCCACCAAACGCAGAGCATTGTCTTCTTTCTGAAGTGATTTGGCCTTGCAGTCAATGTTGATGGTTGACCTGGATCAACCCATGATTCTGTGTGTTTGGGATTCTCAAAATAAATCCACACTTCATCGCCAGCCACAATTCGATGCAAAAAAGACTTTATTTCCTGCCATTGAAGCAACATTTTACTGATGACTTTTCAGTTTTCCATTTGTCTTTCGTTCAATTGATGTGGCACCCATTTTCCTTCATTTAAAATCTTCCCATTGCTTATAAATGATCAGATATTATTTGCTGAGCAACGTTTAATCTTTCTGCAAGTTGTTTTTTTTAGTTTGACACACATCTTCATTCAATAATGCTTGTAATTGTTCTTCAAACTTTTTTGGTTGGCCTGGAAGTTCTTTGTCTTTCACATCAAAATCACAATTTTTAAAGCATTTAAACCAGCATTCACAAGTATCTTGAAATGGAACATGTTCACCATAAGCTTCCTGAAGTATAGAATAACTGTCAGCAGCACTTTTCTTCAAAATAATGAATTAAAACTTCATGCAAATGCTCCTTTTTTTTTAGCTCGAAGTTCAACATTTTTAAGTGTAAAAATATGATGTTAACATCTTCAGAAAATTTAACATATGAAGTTTTGAAGCTTGTTGTCAATATAACAAAATAGCATACTTATCAATTTGTATATATATCAACATATGTATAACTCCATCTATTAAAAGAAATCCACAATATTAACCACTACACCTAGTAAAAGTAAAAATAGAGTGGTAAGTTCTGGCAAAATGCATGTCGGGGTCTTGCAGTTGTATTTCTGGACTGTAGCAGGACAATTAATGAGGGAGGCAGGAAAGTCAGCAAGTAATGCATTATAATTATCAATCAATAAGTGCAATGAATACATTGATTAAAGTCTAAATATCTCCTGAGTTAAGTAAAGGGCATAATGGAGCTATAATTACTAATATTGTTGGAATCCCAGAACAATTTCTTCAGGTCAATCATAATATTGAAATGTTGGGCAAATAGCCCAATTAGAGACATTTATAAATTTGAGATAAAGGAAGCTGCAAGACAGCTAAGTCAGTTAAAGATGTCAAGATATACATGCTCAGCCAATGTTTTAAACTGATATTAAAATATAACTAAGGGGGAAATCCATAATGAAACATTCTTGTTTATTAGGATAAAATTATATATCACATATATGTATATGTATATGTGTGTGTGCATTTGTGTGTGTTCAGAATATATATACAGAGAAAGAGACAGAGAGAAGAATATATAGAGAGAACAGAATATATAGTGTTTTGTTATATAAATAATATATGTTTGCATTATATATTAAAATAAAAATGTTAAACATCTAATCATATGTGATTACTATCTATTACATATATGTTATATAAAATATAGTACTTATACAACTATATTATGTTTATATTTAATTATGTATAACTATATATGTATTACATAAATCATTTATCCATCAAATGGGACCAACAACAAAATAATTTAGATCATATAATTGAGAGAACATTAAAATACATAAATATTACTTTAAATTTTGCTTAATGTCAGAAGCTTAAAAAGGAAAAATTATTTTACATTTTAAAATTTATATTATTCCTTGTCTTTAAAATTGCGCTTGCATACAGCACTTAGGTGTGTCAGTATTATTGATTAGATTAGATTTTGTTTCCTTCAGGATGCCACAAACCAATTTAGTTGGCTAGCCTTAAGTGTTCTAGCTGACAGATTACTCTTCTTCGTGTCAGTTAAAGGGAATTGCAATGATTTTTTTGAACTCCGTAAAAAAGTGTCATTAAGGATTTCCTCTATGCTTGCCTTCAACTCTGCTTTGACATTTCATTTATTCAAGAGTGTCCTTGTTGCCTTTCCCTTATCTAAACTCAATAATTACGGTGCCACATTATTTCGCCTTAAGAGATAAATTTACAGAATAATTCCAATAGTTCAAAACTCAGTAAGGTATCAATTTATTTGCTCTAATAATAATAAAACCATTTATACTATAAACTTCTTCAGCCTTGTGCAACAGTATGAACTCAAAAGTAATATTTTTACCAAAAATTTAAAATATTTTCTCTTTTTAAAAATGTCTAACTAATCAGCTAACAGTGATGTATCTCAGAATTTTCTTGTCAATGTGTATTAAAAATACCTATTTAAAATTCACTACACAAATGAGAGTTTTAATTTTGCATTAATACTTAAAATTGAATAATCTGAAATATTAAATATGAGTTAACATATATATCTTAAACATTCCCATTCTCCAACTTCTATGTATTTTTAAGTTTGTGACTATAGATTGTACAGTTTGCTACTTTTATGCATTACTTTTAGCTACAAAATCAACCAGTTGTATTGAATTGGCTGGATTCCCTTCCACCTCTTATGGGATCATTCCTGATAATGTCAACATCACAAGTATGATCCATTCAACACGTTGTGTGGTTCCTAACTATTCCCAGCAGTGTAGCATAGATCTTTACATTACTAATAGCTTCATCCCCAAATTGAATAGATCATTCCATTCTCCTACCTCAGGAACTCAGTTGCTCTCCTACCTCAACACTCCAGCACATCAGAAAACTTTTCAATTCATGGATCTTATATTTTTTAGAGGAATTTCAACTGAGTGCTGCATTGATATAAAAAAGAAAATATATATAGGGTGTCCCAAAAATGTATACACACACTTTGAATAATTATAAAGGCAGTATTTATTAAAATACATTTTATTTTTAATTGACCTATCAGCTGTTAAAATGTGTATACATTTTTGGGTGATACCCTGTATATCAAAGGAGAAGGAACATAAAAAAGAATCATAAAACATATCCAATTTCAAAGTTTAAGAGCTGGTGAATGATAGGTCATTTATTAAAGTTACTGATGTGTGAAGGACTGAAAAGAAACATGTTTGGGCAAGAAAATCAAAGTATTGGCAGGCTAAATTTTAGCTATTTATTAAATATACAATGAAGATATGAAGTAATCCTTGCACTATATTGAAAACTACAGGCCCGGTGCATGAAATGCATGCATGGAGAGGGTCCCTGGCCTGGCCAATGATCAGGGCCAATGGTGCCATCCAAGGCCTCCCTTCCCCAGCCTATATTGAAAGAGTGTGTGTGTGTGTGTGGGGGGGGGGGGGAGGTGGTCAGGACTGCCTCTATACCACCTTTTAGTTTCGTAATACTTGTCACTGCCTGATATTATCATACTTATCAATTTACCTTTTTCTTGTCTCTGTTTCCACCTGAAATTTATTCTTCAGCAGAAGGAACTGTCACCATTTCAGATTGTTGAAACCTCTTCACCTAGAACCCCTAGTACATAGAATAGGCTCGGTGAGTATTTATTGAATAAATCACATAAATTAAGATTGTTGTAGACAATTTATCATTCTGGAGACTAGTTAAAGTTTTTTTTTCCTAGGGTTTCAAGGTTGCTTATTTGTAATTTTTTAAACTTGATAAGCCAAATTAAGGGTAAATAAATAGATTCAATGATTCCAACCATTTCCTAGAAAGTCAACAAGGGAAGAAGAAAATGACAAATTGTGGGTATTAAAACCAACAAGTTGATTCTTGCATTTCACTTCCAAATATAGCTCAAGTTGCCTACATTTCTTAAGAGTTGTGTACATATCCCTTTCCAGAGATAACCTGAGGCATTGATTCTCAGCTCCCACTAGCAGCAAGGGTCCGTAATTATTGTCATCAATGGCAACTCTCATTCCCTTACCAAAACTTCTTGTCTTCTGTCACTCTTAGTTATGCTGGGACAATGCTCATTGTCTCCCTGAGACTTTCTGTCATCTCATTGCTCCTATGGCTTCTATATCTCCTTCGAATTTCTCCTTAGCACCACTGCCATCTAGAGTGGATAATTATCCCTTGTGGGAGGCTTTTCTTTGTGTTGTAGGATGTTTAGCAGCATCCCTGGCCTCTTCCTACAAGATGCCAGTAGCATCCTCCTTAGCTGTGGCAACCAAAATGTTTCCAGATTTTGCCCCTACCAGGTAAAATCACTGTCCTCCCACCACCACCCCAGTGCCACGCTGAGAAGCACTGCTCTAGTGGACAACTCACTGGAGGAGAATTTCTAGAAAATAGTTCTTCTATTCCTGTCTGATCCTTCTTTGTTTTCTGTAAGAAATGAGGTCCTCAATTTCCTCCTGGTTCCACCATGCATTTTTTTCTGTGTTCACCTTGGAAATCTGGTCACCTGGCTTCAACGTTAACTTAAAATTCTGTTTTCTCAGGAAGGATCCCAAAAGCCCCAGTTGTAGGGCATGTGTCTTTGTTACACACTTATAAGCCTATTGCTTTCCTTCAGAACACTTATTTAATTATGTATTGTTGTTGTTAATGTCTGTCTCCCATACAAGGCTGTGGCTCTCAGAAAGCTGGAATTTTGTGTGCCATGTATTCTAATAGAGCTGAAAGACTAAATTGAGTCCTAGAACAATTTGGATTTCCCCAGGCTAGACATGAAACATACTCTTAGAATAGCTATCTTAACTAAGACTATTTCTGACAATGCCTTATTTTTAATAAAACCAAGAAGTTCCAATTATTTAGATTCAGTATTCCCGGTTGCAAGATTTTTCTTGACTTAAAGTATTCAGTGCTATCAATAACTTCATTCGGGAAAATGTGGCTACTGTCTCAGTTAGGCTGAACCAGGTTTGTGAACCATTGCTCATTTGTTTAATTTTGGTTCCACAGAATATAGCCCTTTTTCTATACTCTCTTTAGGTTTTTGTTTGTTTGTTTGTTTTTATACTAGAGTCTCTATCTTTTGTATTCTCAGAAACTAGCTTAATTTTGGCTAGTTTTCTCTTTTTGGAACTTAAATCTTCTCTATAACCTATTGTCTGTAGGCAGACATTCTAGTATGCTCATGGCCTGCATTAGGAGTAGGCTCATCCCTTAACACCATTCTAACATATTGGGAAACATTTGTTTTCTTTTTTAAATACATTTTAATTAATTAATTAATTAATTTATTTATTTTTATTTTTTTTACAGAGAGGAAGGGAGAGAGATCGAGAGTTAGAAACATCAATGAAAGAGAAACATTGATTAGTTGTTTCCTGCACCCCCCCTAGTGGGGGTGACTTTGGCCGGAATTGTACCTGGGACCCTTCTGTCCGCAGGCTGATGCTCTATCTACTGAGCCAAACTGGTTAGGGCAACATTTATTTCCTATGGTTCAAGCTGTATGACTTGAGCATTTTACCTTATCTTAAATATAAGCAGAAATCATCACCCACAGCCCCCAAATGCCCTTATAAGTTGTAAAGGCTAAAGGATAGTCCTGAATCTTTCCTAATGCCTTATATGTAGGGCTACAAGGGAAAAGATGTATCCCAAATATAATTGAAAAATATGAAAATTACTTTTATATATAATGCTATTAAATATGTATCATTACCAACAGAGAGAGCAATGGAAATGAAACTTAACCAAGCATAAAAATAATTTTATCTATTTAACAAATGTTAATTGACTTTTGATTATTTTTGAGCCACTCTTCCAGATTTTAGGATACATCAATGAATAAAATACCAAATTATATATATATATATATATATATATATATACATATATATATATATATATATATATATATTTACTCTCAAGGAATTTATCCATCAATAATTCATAGTAAAGTTGTAGTTGAGTGATTTTCTTTTCTAATCTTCAGTTTTCTCACTCATAAATTGGACATTAATAATACCTAATTTGCATTTTTATGGAAAAGACTCAATTATATATTTATATGTGTATATACATATAGACTTATGTAGCATCAAATATATATAAAATACCACAACAAGTATAGTGCTTAGAATAGGTCTGTAAATGGTAGTATTTTTTTCATTTATCTAGTATATATTTTATTTTTAGACGATTCTTAAGTTCTCTTCCAATTCTAGGAGATGCAAATGTGAGCTATGCATTAAGTGTAGAAAAATATCATGACCCCAACTCTCTTATGTACTATCACCATAAAAAAATGTAGGTCAAATTCTGAAAACCTCCTCAGAAAATTAACAGTACCATGGCTTTATTTAAAGCTGATACAAACTGATAAATATAATAATTATTTTACTACTAAAGATTATAAATAATTTTTTGCAACAGAAAGAATTAAAATTCACTTATAGGAATGGCTGTACTTCTATATAGGGAATTAAGCTAAAAATGATCTCATAACTAAGTCAACTGGCTCCATCCTCCTTTTAATGCTCCCTCTTTAGGGTGTACTAACTGTGAGCATTTAGTAAGTAAGTGTCTGCACTTGAGAGCAATGAGTGCTTCCTTAAATTTTGCAACCTCTTGCCTATCTCACCCACTCTTTTTTATTTATTTATTTATTTTTAATATATTTTATTGATTTTTTTACAGAGGGAGAGGGATAGATAGAAACATCGATGAGAGAGAATCATTGATCAGCTGCCTCTTGCACACCCCCCAGTGGGGATGTACCCACAACCAAGGTACATATCCTTGACTGGAATCAAACCCAGGACCTTTCAGCCCACAGGCTGACGCTCTATCCATTGAGCCAAACCGGTTTCGGCCCACTCATTTTTTAAATTGATCAGAGAGAGAGAGAGAGAGAGAGAGAGAGAGAGAGAGAGAGAGATGGATTTGTTGTTGTATCCTCTCATGCATTCATTGGTTGATGCTTCCTGCATGTGCCCTGGGGAATGGAACCCACCACCTTGGTGCATGGGGAGGAGGCTCTAACCAACTGAGCTCCTTAGACTGTTAATGTTTCTATTCAACTTGGTGGTTGAGTCCTTACTAGCCATGAAGCAAGTGTTTCACAGAAAAATTACAAGGATTGGAGAGGAAGGGTATAACTTTCTTTTCAGATGATTAATTTTGTACGTAGGGATTCATAAGAAATTATTAGGAATAATCAATTAATTAGGTAAGGTTGAAAATTACAAGGGCTACAAAATAATGCATTAATTGTGCTTTTGTCTAATAGCAATATGAAAATGGAAAATGTTAAAGTATATTATCTATTCTGGCCTCAGAAATTATAACATAATGTATTACAGTATGTAGTACACTAAAGACTAAGAAACATTGTTAAGAGAAATTAAAGAAGACAAATAAATGGAAAATATGTCACCTTCATGATTGGATGGCTTTTTAAATTAATCTCTAGTTTTGATAAAACTCAAGTCAAAATCTCAGCAGACATTATTTGAAAAATTTGTAGTTATATTAAAAATTAATAGGAAAATAAAAAGGGACTGGATAGTCAAAACAATCTTTTAAAGGTAGCAAATTTGTAGAACTTATCACCTGAAATCAAGACTTTCTCAAAATCTACAAAAATTAGGAGATTTATATTTGAGTAAAATATGATTTATACCTCAATAAATAAACAGAAAAACAACTAATGAATGGGGGATGGGCATCTATAAGGGCAAATAGTCATTAGAAATAAGAGGCTTAATTTTTCCTTTTGGAAATAGAGGGAGTGATTTCTCCCCACTCTTCTTTTAGAACATGTACTTTAGACAACTTGTAATTATAATTTCTTTCTCAGTTTCTTTGAAAATGTAGGTAAATATTTTCAAAAACTAAACAAGCCTTTCACCAGTTTAGCAACCCAGGAATATTTTTTTAAAGATCTGGCAGCAGTTTCTTTGAAACGACCTCACCAAAGACAATATTCCAGTTTCTTTGGGAAGGTAGGCACTAACTTGAGCTGAGGCCTTGTTCCAACACTACATTTTGTCATAAAATGGGAGAATAAAAGTGAATTACATTTAAAAAATCTTTTAAATAGGTTAAGAACCATAGCTCATACATGAATATAAATCGCAATGCAATGAGTTCTCCTAAGTGTACAATTGAAGAATGTAAACTTTCTTTCAAATCCCACCTGTCTTATCCTCCATCCTTACTGAACTAAATTAATTATAGAGTAAGGTATGTGAGGGTGTTTCAGGTGACAACATAGAACCAAGGTCTTGTCTGTGTGTGGATATTAAACATCCCCTGGCACTCTTTTACAAAGAGGGTTAATTCTGGTGTGACCTTGATCAAACTTCTTTTTTCTCTTCCATTTGTAGATCGTAGCAGGCTCCGATAGCATCATGCCACTGCCCCTTTCACACAAGTTAATAAGCCTTAAACAGATCTAGATACCAATTGCAATTGGAAAAATGCAAACACCTGCTTAACCGGGTCAGATTTTTATTTCCCCATAAATGGAAGTTGTTATTTCATAGTTTTATATTTAAGAAAATTAATAATCATGCTGATTTGATTTATTCAAGTATATACAGTTAATAAATATGATCTAGTAAGAATAATATCCATATATTGGAAAAAGTTAATCCTACCCTGTAGAGTAATTAAATACCTTTTTTTGGGGGGTGGGGTGGGTGGATATAAAGGTAGAGCTTCTTGAATATTAAATTATCTCTGATTTTAGGCACTATCCAAGTTTAATTTTCCCAAATTGAGAAAAATGTAAGTAGAGACTACCTGATTAGAACAGAATAAATTTCAAAAGTATGCCTGTAATTCATGAAAGATGATAGTCTAACAAGCTACATTTTGTTTAATGGCAGTAAATTACTAGTTTTCAGTTCACCTATTTATTTGTCAAATTATATTAAAATTTTTACATAATTTAAAAGACATGCTACTGTGAGTAATTATAAATTGTATCTATAAGAGAGAAAATACAACTTTGAAAAAATTAGCATCATCAAACAGTGGCTGTTATTAATTTTTATTTGAAGCTATTAGTAGAAATGAAAAAATTGCAAATACCTGATTAAGAATAGTAAGATTTTTTTTACAGTTACTTCATTAGTGTTCATTATAATGTTTATTACATGGTTTTGGGGGATTCAAAATTATTAATTTTTTTAAATGTATGCTTCCTCATGTTGATTAAATGTCTTCTAGTGTAAGCGATAAATCCTAGGTTTAGTAGAATTTACCTTTTCTTATTTGAACTATTACTACTTATTACTCTTAAACCCTTTACAATTTCTAACATTACAATTCTAAAACAGTGTTCAATAGAAACATATAGATGACTTATTGATTTCCATTGGCAACTTTTCAAATGGTAATATAGTGAAGGCTGAAACTTTATTCTGTTATAATCTATATAATTTGTATTAAATTTCACATTGAGACTCTTTCATATTAAAAATCATATTATAAATGACATTTGGTCAAAGGCAGCAAAACTTTGGTCCAACCTTTTATGATAAATTAAAATGTCATATAATTATAGTACCACAGTTTGGAATTAGGTAGAAAAAAATAAAAGGTGAACCATGGTTATTTGCTTCCTATCTCCTGAGGTACTCAGGTAATGCAGCAAGTTTGCAAGACCTAAATCTCTATGCCATTTACCTAAATCACCATATGAATCACCAACCTTGCAGACTACAAGGTCCACGTGGTTTAGCTGTCATAAACCACTCTGTGCCATGGAGTGTGGCACACGTACCAAAGCACTGAGTGTGTGAGTGTGTCCTGTTCTTAGGTGAAGCCCTGGGCCTGTACACATTGTGAAATCACATTCTGAAATGCAATTCTACGAACACTTATTGGGAACCAGTAGTTTTATTCTGAAGTTTCCTGTATTGTTATACTTAACAATATAGGTATTTACTATGAAATATTAAACATTTCTAGATGAGCAAATTGGATCTGATATTGCTTTACTAGTTTCATTAAATTACCATCTTTCCATCCTCTTAAAAGAAATACTAACAGAGACAGAGATGTACACATGTTTTTACTCTGCGATATGTATTTGCATATTCTTATGTACTGTTTCGTATGCTATAAAGTAAATCTTCACAAGGGTATTTGCTTGGTAAAATGGTGCATTGCAAAAATTGGAAAGTGAAAACTGAGTAAGAAATTATATTGGAAAAAAAATCATCGCAAACATTAGGAGCAAAGTTTTGCTGAAATAGTAGTTTTATCTAATTAAGAAAATCACATTTACTTAATTAAAAATATCCAAGTGCTAATTTGGTGTTTCTGTCATTTACTGAAGTATACAAAGCTTTAATTTTCATTTTGTTCACCAGTATGTTCAGTGTTAGAAGAAATGTCAAACCAAAGAATTTTCCAAGAGCTAAAATCGTTTTACCGTGTGTAAATACTTAATCTGCTTTGAAAGGGTGCAGTTTAGAATGTTAACACTGCAAAATATGTCCTGTGTCTGCTACTTGGAGCAAGACTGCAAGCTGAAAATGACCAAAGGCTAAAACAAGTCTTTTTGTTTGTTTGTTTGGCATGCTGTTGAGAGTTCATGGTTTCTGTTTCTGCAGATGGTAGGACATCTAACTTCATAATCACTTCAAAAGTAAAGGATGTACCACCAGGTTCCACTCCAACACATTCTTTCTAGTATAACTAACTAACCAACTAAATAAATCCCAGCTCTGTTTCTTACTCGTTTACCCCTCTGGCCCATCTAGTATAGGTAAATAGTCGAAGTATTCTTCTTAGCTTCCAACAACAAAATTAATAACTCTACCTACTACTACCACAGAATAAAGAAGTTTTTCTACTGTTTAAGAAAAAAGCACACAGAATTAAAGTACTTTTCACTATTTTTATAGCTTTTCAGTGATGTTTCCAAATGTTTCTTATTAGTAGACTCTTTTCTAAGAGAACCAGGGAAGTCTAACAGGGGCCCGGATCTGTGAATGCCGGAAGGGAAGGATGTGGCCAACTTTTCTAACAGAGAATTTGGGCTTTCTCTACATGGTTTAATTTTTATCATTTTGATTAATTGTAGAATTTTATGGCTCATTATTGGCTATAAACCATGTCAAAGTGGAAAAGGAGCCTGTGGTTGGTGGTAACACAACCTCAGACAGCTTATAAAAGATTAAAGATATCCTCAACAATCTAAAAATTCAGTTTTAGAACCTATTGCTATCTAATTGCTGAGCTATATTGGGAGGAATGATGGGAAAAATGATTGTGCCCAAATACATTCTTAGTACCTAGAAATACTTTGGTCTACATTAGTGTTGAAAAGATAAAAACGTTGTCTCAACTATAAACACTAAGTAAAAACTGTGCATATGTTTTCTAATACGGACAGAGATATTAAAGAAATATATTTGTGTTATAAATGAAATAGAGGCCTGGTGCATGAAAATCCATGCACTGGAAGGGGGTGGTCCCTCACCCCAGCCTGCCCCCTCTCATAGTATGGAAGCCCTCAGGGACAGGAAACAACCCAGCAATCAGGGGAAGGTGATGCCCCATCACACCTCTGCAGCTGCCACTGCTAGCAGCACAAGCCTCAGCCAGCCCTGATTACCTGAGCCTCCAGTGGCCCTAGGTGGCTGGGCAGCTGCCATCTGAGGCTTTCCTGCATCTTAGGCCAACCCTGGGTAGCTCGGGGGCTGAGAGGATTGGGGGACTCTAGAGGCAGTGGTACAGAGTGGCTGGGCCTGTCTGGGGGCAAGCCCAGCCTTGTGGCATGCCTACTGTCCCAGTGGGGCTGAGGGGATTGGATGCCACCATCTTGTGTCTGTGGGTGCCGCCATCTTTGGTGGTGGGACAGTCAATTAGCATATTCCCTCCTTATTGGCTGTGGGTGCCAACATCTTTGGTGGTGGGACAGTCAATTTGCATATTTTCTCCTTATTGGCTATGGATGTCACCATTTTTGCGATGGCATGAAAATCAATTAGCTTATTCCCTCTTTATTAGATAGGATATTCTGATATCAAATTTAGGATTATTGAGTTGTATGAAATCCATAATATTTATTGATATAAAAGCAATAGAGCTTTCTTTCTTTTCTTCTTTACTGTATTTTTGTTTGTTTGTTTTCCATTACATTTTAGAGAGGAGAAACAATGGGGTGAGAGGAAGAGAGAGAGAAACATCAATGTGAGAGAGATACATCAATTAGTTGCCTCTCACAAGCACCCAACTTAGGCCAGGAGTAAATCCTACAAATGAGGTGCATGACCTTGACTTAGAATCGAACTCATGACCCTAGTAGGATATGGATTTCTAGGCTGGAGATTTCCTACTTGGGGAGAGTGTTCAGAGAAGCCAAGCCCCATGCATTGGGGCTTGCTGTGGAGCAGGACAGCTTGATGGGTGCCCAGTCATAGCAGGGATGCTGGGAGTCAGATTGAACCACTGCAGAGTGCCACACCATTGTCTCAGAGGGGCGCTCACTGCACAGGCTACTCTTTGTGTGAAGTTTAGTAAAAACTGATCACAGGCAATGGCAGCAGAGCCACTCTTTTTGTCAAATAAACACATGGCGAAAAGTACTGAAGCTCTAAGGTGAGATTGAATAGCATGACAAAGACGGTGAAACACAGCCAAGTTGTCATTCCCAAGGAACGACAAAAGAACACGTCCTTCTGTTCTTCTCAAATGCCTCACACAATTGTGTGGGATGCACGTATTCTCTGTGGCCTATCATCTCTGTCTCTTAACATCTGAGGACAAAGTAACTTCTACACATGCAAATTATACAATGTGGGGGAATGTAGCAATGCTGTCAGGTACAGAATGACAGGGACTAAATAATTCAGAAACTAGTTTCTTGTCTTTAGTCACCTTATAAAGTGCTTTTGGCATGTGATTGATAGATATTGTGTTAAATCCAGGGGGAAAAGTTCCAGCCAGAAACAGATGTAAACTCCTATCTTTTTCTTCATATCCAAATCATACACACAAAGACAAGCAAATGAAGAGTCAAGGTCATACTGCTTCAGCATACAAAACAGAATTCGGTACCCTATGATGTGCAAATGCCTTAAGCCCGTCCAGGCGTCTTCATTGTGTGAGGCCCTGGAAGAATATAGGATGCTGTCCTTCCAGTTGTGCTAATGAAACCCAAAATGTGGTGGCGGGGTCTGAGTTCTTTGTCTCATAAAATCCAAGAATGGATTCAGGCATAAAATAGTGGGAAGAAAACAAAATTTATTGGGAGGGAAGCAAAGCTTAGGGAGGATGGACAAACTTCCTGCTGCAAGAGGGCAGCAGGAAGGGGGCCCGAAAAGTGTTACTGTTAAGCCCTTTGTCTAAGGATATTCATATACTCTGCTAGCTTCTTATTGGTTCCTTTAAGGAATTCTGGCAATATCCAATTATACCAGAGTCCAAGTTCCCAGCTATGGGAGGACCGGATTGAGGACTGCCACTTAAAGTCCTAGGAAACATCTCTATTCCAGCCTGGCCAGGTCAAGTGTCAGGTTTTCCCGGTCCAGTCATGTTCCCACCTAGCTAGTTCTGGGTTCTTTGTTGGCCTCCATGTCTGACTTGCTTCCCCCTACCTCCACGTGGTCCCTGTTCCTGACTGCCTACCTCGCCCTCTTTTTCTATCTCCTCACTAGTGCCTAGGTATAAATATATGTTGAAGCCAACATCATGGTTTTGAATTAAAATTTTTACATCCATTTGTATTTTGTCTGTACTCATTTTCCTTTTGTTTTATTAAGGTCTGATTATGTTTGCTAATATTAGAGCTACTCTATCATTTGTACTCACTGGCACATTGAGTTATCTTTCAAGTTGTGTTACAAATCCTCACCTTAAACTTTTTTAAGGCTTCCCTTTTACACAAAACCACTTACAGTGTGTGTTCAACAAACAATATCAAGTAATAATTTAATTGTTCATCTATAATTAAACTATTCTAATCTAGTCTCCTTACTAAGTCAGGTAGAAGGCATGATGTTTATTTTTGTGTCAACTTGACTGGTCACAAGTGCCCCGAGTAAACATTTGAGCCAATGGAGTCAGTAAAGCAAAGCCACCTATGAGAATAGGCGTCATTGAATCCCTTGAGAGCTGGAAGAGAATAATAGGTGAAGAAAGAAGGAATTCACTCCCTTTTCCCTGCATCTATGCTTGAGCAGGACCTTTCATCTCATCTTTTCCAAACCTCAGTATGAAATTAACTCCCATATGACCCCCTGATTTTCAGGCCTTTGAATTCAGATTGAATCACACTATCAACTGTTCCTCAATCTCCAGCTTGCAGATGGCAAATCGTGGGACTTCTCAGCCATTTTCTCAATCTTTTTGTTTTATCTTCGGTTTTGTTTCTCTGGAGAACCTTGACTAATGCAGAAGGCAAATCGTTTTGAATGTGGCCAGAGGAAGAAGGAACTCCTCAGCTGGTTTGGTTTACAATGTAAGCTGCCTGTCTCTTGGGCCATCTAACAAGATGCAAATAATGCTAGAGATACTTTCACTGTTAAGGATGCTGTGTAGGACCTCTGAGAAGCCCACATAAAAAGTTGCAGAGCGGACATGTAAAGGTAAAATGCATGGCCATGTGATTCTGTGTCAAGGGTTATTCCCCTTTAATACACTTATGCCTGCTAGTGTGCTTTTGGGCTCTCATAAAGACTGAGTGCCTGACCATGGGACTCCAGGTGATTATCCATTATGTGCTATGGGTTATCTGGTTATTAGGTCCACCAAGTATAATGTAAGGGAAGCACCCCAGTGTCCCTGTGTGAAATGGAAATGGTTTATTTGGAATGGGCTGGGAAATTTTAAGAAAGCATATATAAGTAGCATGAGCAAGTAACTATTCATCTTGTAATCAGATATGTAGACTAAAAGGGGCCTCACAGCAAATCTTACAAACTCAGGGAAGGCCTTCATGGTAGCCTTGCAAACTCAGAGACCTAAAATAGCCACCAAAGAAGGTCTGAAATTAAAATGTTAAACTAAATGCAGTTCATGGCACGTAGTCTTGTGCTAAGCTGGAATCTTCCCCCGACAAAGGTCAATCTTTACCTTAACTGAGCCTGTCTTATTGTCTTTTTCATCTAGAATAACATTCCTTTGTTGTTGTTGTTTTGTTTGTTTATTCGTTTTTTTTAAATATATTTTATTGATTTTTTTACAGAGAGGAAGGGAGAGAGATAGAGAGCTAGAAACACTGATGAGAGTGAAACATCAACCAGCTGCTTCCTGAACACACCCTACCAGGCATGTGCCCTCAACCAAGGTACATGCCCTTGACCGGAATCTAACCTGGGACCCTTCAGTCCACAGGTCGATGCTCTATCCATGGAGCCAAACTGGTTTTGGCTAGAATAACATTCCTTTGGAATGTTGGGGTAAATCCCCTTTTTCCAGACCCAGTGCACTGGAGTAGAAACATATATTTTGTTCTGTCATGTTAATTGCTGACTATTAACTATCCTACACCCACCTAAGTAAAAGAAGTATGTGTCTATCATTTTACTTTTTTCCAATCCCTTTGCTTTCTCCCGCCTCCCTAATCTATCACCAGAGGATTTATTGTAATTCACTTACATCTCCTTTTTTGACTATATTGTATAAAACAAGGTGCAGAACTGCCATTCTCGTGAGCATTATCTCAACTGTTGAGATTCTGCTTTTAGGTATTTGTCCACAATTTGGCTCAAGTAAACTCACAAAAATCCTTCACAGGTATGAATATTTCTTACATTGACAACAGGGGTAGAGAACGAAGCTGATTCCTAAATATAGCACCATTTCTACATGAGACCATCAGCCATCTCTGGTGGAAGTTCAATTACATTAGATCCTGAAAGGTTAGCATTGCGGTGCATGCAGACAGGCTAAACAGTCATCTCTCATGGTGACTTAAGAAAAATTGAATTTATTTAAGGTAAGGGGTTGGGGAATAGGATATCCACAGGGAAGGGCTGCACAGCATCGAACCAAGAGGACATTGGGTCCATGACGGCAATACCCAGGAGCTGGAGTTTCATTCTATATGCTGTCACTGTGGGAAACTTTTGTCATAAGTGGGTTGGGGGCTGAGTCAGTGGGTTTGGGATGCAGGTGTGTGAACAGGTATCTGCAAGACAGTTTCAGTTCCTTGTATGTTGTGTCTTCTGGTGTCCAATGAGGTTTTTTTGTTGTTGTTGTTTGTGTGTTGTTTTTTTTGTTTTTGTTGTTGTTGTTCTCCTGTGGTGTGAGGTTATAAATGGCCCTTAAGGATTGTATTGCCCTCCATTCCTAACCCCTTGTCCCTTGGAGGAGACAATTCTTTTTTATTAATAGAATTAATACTTGCTTTGGATAGAGATCTGCTTTTCTGTTCACAAAATATCATTTCTGTGGACTTAATATTCCACGCTATCACCTCAGACCAAGAAAGTCTTTTTTTTTTTTTTTTTGACAGAAGACAATGTGATTTACTAGTCTTATTAAAACCAAAAAGGGGGGTATTGAGTCCAAGTTCATTGTCTATCAAAACTGAAGAATGGATTCATAGATAAAA
The DNA here is from genome assembly GCA_963924515.1 of Vespertilio murinus. Taxonomy (NCBI): domain Eukaryota; kingdom Metazoa; phylum Chordata; class Mammalia; order Chiroptera; family Vespertilionidae; genus Vespertilio; species Vespertilio murinus. The sequence continues at coordinate 45,207,112 of OZ004709.1, read as the reverse complement.
ATGGTTACTGGAAGCAAAGTTTATTGAGAGAAGCCAGTCCTGGAAAAGGTGCAGCTATGGCTCCAGGAGAGTAATAAGTAGGCCAGTGTCCAGAGCTTCTGTTCCATGTTGCAGTAGGAAGTAGTTCGCCATCCAAGATAATTAAAACCTATTAGTCCATGAGTGGAGGCCCACATGGCCACAAGCCACAAGGGCACAGGGAAGCACATCTCTGGCCATAAGAGAATCAAGAATCCAGTGTGCAGAGGACAGAGAGGGTGAGAGAGAGGAGGATCACGCTTTTTAATCTAGGGAAAAAATACAGCCTTGCTAGATCCTGATTGGTCCCTTCAAAAAGTTCTGCCTTAGCAATATCCTTGGGATTGATTTATCCGCCTTACTGCCTTGTGATCAGTTATCTGCAAGCTGCCTGTCTTAGCAACATCCATACATTTTAAAGCTCATGTCTCTCTTCCTCCTCCTCCCCCTCACACCCCCCTCAGTTGGGTTGTTTTAGAAGCTTTGCCAGCTGATTCCAGGTTCTACTTCCTTCCTTTCCTCTTCCCCCATGGACCTATTCATGTCTATCTAGCCTACTTCTGTGTCCTGATTATCATGTGCCACGCATAGCCTATCTGAAAGCTCAGCTAAAAATGCCAACTCAGGCCAAATAGCTTGTCCATTTGAGGCATTGCTCTAAGTTGTGAGGTATATTCACTGATCTAATAACTGATATAAAGTACTACAAAGTGATATATATACAGCATTCAGTACAGGAACTAATGGATAAAAGTAGATATGACCTCCTCTCATCACCACATTAGGATTCAGTTATGGGATTTATGCTTCCCAGCCCACAATATTAATCTCTCTTAGTAGAAATCCCAGTTTCCAGGGAGAGAAAGCTTCTATCAGATTCCATTGAACTGAGAGCTCTGACTGTTATCAGATTACTTAAGTTTCCTTTAGTCCAAGTACCAGGAGGTAAGTAAAGGAGTAACAAAGCCAACAGCTATAATGGACTCCGATCTTCAGGAACTTCCTGCCATGTGCTACAGGAGTGAGAGGAGTGTGCCTGGAACCAAATGCATTAGTGGGTGTATGTTGGTACTTCCCTGCCCAGTGATAGCTATAAAATGCCTAATTTCAGCAACTGTGCCCCAAGGGTACAACAACTAAGGACTCAAACCCTTCACGGATTAAGATTTTAATCACACAACCTGGTAAGCAAACCAGACCAACTGAACTGCTGAGCTGGTGAAAGGAACTGAGTTTTGTTGGTGGAAGAGGGACAAGCTGGTTATCAGTGGCAGCCCCAGGACCAGCCAACAGCACTTAGTTCTGTTTAGGAGATGGCAACTAGCTAGCACTTGGAGGGATTCTACCCCCACCCTCACACACCACTTCATAAAAATAATCATTTTTGATTCCTAGAAAGATCTAGGTGTTAGTAGATCATACAAATTGGTCTGAGCAGTCCACAAAATGACTATATCAAATTTATAATCTGTGAAATTCCCTTGATTTGGGACTGGGGATTATTAGGTTGAGGCAGGGCGGGGGAAGCCCAGAGACATGCCCCCTGCCCAGAATTTCCAAGCAATGCAAAGCCCAGACTTCAATTTTTTTCTAAATATAATCAAAAGAGTCTGGAATGAAAGGTTATCTCCCCCTCCCAAACTGGTGGGTGGAGCTAACACATGACTGGCGCTTGACACAGAGACATCTCCAAGACACTGAACCACCAATCAACACAGCCAGAGTGCCCTTGGGGCCCTTCCTGTTCCACCCTGGGCCCTTGGGGCCCTTCCTGTTCCACCCTGGGCCCAACCCCCTCCCTTTCAGTCCTTTAAGAGGGACCCCAGGCAAGACAAATGTTGCTGTTGCTGCTGCTGTTGGCTGTTGGCTGCCAGCCTAGCTGGGTCCGATCCCCTGTCCCCTCTCCCCCCAATTCTGATCTCTTTACCCCCGTGATGGGTCACGCCCATTACCGGGGAATAAACTCTACCTTAAAATTCCCTGTTCTGCTTCCTGTTTCCTTTCAAACCTAACAGGGATTACCTTGAAATAGTTTGTGCTGTTTCTACACATTTGCTCCATTGAAGCTGCTATAGAAAGCCACAGGTTACTAGGGCAGGGGCTGGCCCCTCAGCTAGCTCACAGGCATGTCCCTCAGGTACCAACAGGGCCTCAGGGCCTGCCATGCAACACTTTGTTGATAAATTCTTCTCCTTCTCCCACTGCAGATGTGGTTCAGTGAAGCAATAGTTTTATAGAGTCCCAGTGAAGACAGCTAGTGAGACTGAGCCATCAGCTTATCAGGGATTGCTCTTCTGCCTCTCTGGGAGGGCTCTGCACAACAAAGCATTCACACTGAAGCTTTAGCCTCAGGCCCTGATTTCTAAGAGCCCTTGGCCATGAAAGTCATTTTCCTCCTTCTCATCCTTCCCTACAGATTTGGTCAAATGCTGGTATTATCACCACCTTTTGAGAACCTGTAATTGAGATTTGGAGATATTGAAGCATAGGAGCAGCTTATTTTGAAATACTTTTGTCAGATCATGTGTTTCTTTGTAAATACAGATGGTGGGAATGTAACAGAAAACTCCTTTGTTAATTTTATTATTCTCAAAATTGTCGGATATACATTTCATATAACTTCAATTCATTATTCTTTCACAATACACTGATCTTATTATCAATTTATTTTTTTTTACTTAAAATAAACTAAGTATTGTGTGCTAGGAATATATATTATAACTCTGAACATCATAGGCAAAATTGCTGTCATTGGGAAGCTTATGATCTATGGAAAATAATAAAGGCATAACCCTAAAAGACAAAAAAAAGTTACTAAATAAAATAAAATGAGTAGCCATAGGCCCCAGGGGGGCGGTGGGACCCGGGGAGCCTACACCAGGAGAGCCGTGTGCCTCAGGGAAGCGGTGGGCCGGGGAGAGGGGGGGTGGGGGGGAATGTGAACCAGAGGAGGAGTGGATTCTATCCTTCTGTCCTGAGACATTTGGACAGTCTGCAGCCATTAGCTACAGAACACTCTGTTGTATTTCCCTACAGAAACAAACGAGAGAGTGTCCCACTTAAAATTCACATACACAAAAAAGGAAAAGAGAAGAAAAACAAAAATCTGAGGAACAGAATAAAGTGGTAAATATAGTAGAATCAGGGGCAAAGAAGGGGAGTAGACTGATAATTATCAGGAGGATAAGGGGGTGGGGAAGCAGTGAGAGACTGGATTGAAATCATATAACCAATGGATGAAGACAATTGGGGGGAGAGGGGGTAAGGGCAGAGGGTGGGAAGGGAACTGGGTGGTAGGGAGCTTTTGGGGAGAAAAAGAAACAATTGTAATAATCTGAGTAATAAAGATTTATTAAAAAAAATAAAATAAAATGAGTAATAATAAGTAAATAAATAATAAAAGAATAAGAGGATAATGTGATAGGGGAAGGATATAACCAAAACAGCCTTAACATTTCCCTCAGTTTGGTTAAATTTTATACAGGTGTCTTTTTTTATTAAAAAATATAAACTCATTTTTTAGAGCAAATTTAGGTTCACAGCAAAATTGAGAGGATGGTCTAGAGATTCCCCATATCTAGACACACATACATAACCTCCCTGTTAAGTTTGAAAGGAAACAGGAAACAGAAGTTTTAAAGATAGTTTATTCCCCGGTAATGGGCGGAAGCCATCACCAAGGTAAAGATCAGAATTAGGGGAGAGGGGACAGGAGATCGGAACCCAACCGGGCCAATGGAGATCACCTCCAAAGAACGCACGTGTCCTATCTGGAGTTCCTTTTAAAGGGAGGGGGTTGGGCCCAGGTGGAACAGGAAAGGATGGGCCCCAAGGGCACCTTGGCCCGTTAATTGGTGGTTCACTGTCTTGGAGATGTCTCCTTGGCAGGTGTCAGTCATGTTGTTAGCTCCACCCACCAGTTTGGGAGGGGGGAGCCCTATGGGGTCATGTGTCAAACTCTGCCCACCAGTTTGGGAGGGGGAGATAACCTTAAGGGGTCATATGTCAAACTCCGCCCACCGGTTTGGGAGGGGGAGAACCTTTCACTCCCCCATCATCATCATCTATGAGACAAGTGCATTTGGTACAAACAACAAACCTACACTGTCACAAAGCATAGTAATATCTATTTTGTAAAAGCTGCTGTTTGAAATTTCCATTAGACATAGACAGTCCTTTGTTCTATGAATTAATTCTGCTATTGTTGGCTTCTGTAAAACACACTTGCTCTAATAATAGGGAAAATAAGCTCAACTTTCTGACCTTGCAAACCGCTCTGCTGCTGTCCCCGGCTACTCCCATGCTCCAGTTAGCTGAAATGCACTATGCTCAGGTTACAAGCAAAACCCTGACAAAGGTCCAGAAGTATAATTCCATATCTGGGAGACAAAGGACTGGAAGAATATAAAAGGGGAAAACTTCCTCCATGTGTTTTTGCTCAGATTTGGGAGATTTCTCCTCTGAGATCACTCTCATAATAAAGACTCTTAATTACTTCATGATTTGACTTAGTAAGGCATCTGATGTCAGCCTGCTAATTTACTATATAACAGTCCCATCATTTTGAGACCAAAATGTGGGGGTTTTGAGTCCCAGTTTTTTTCCTCATGAAATTGAAGAATGATGTTGCAGGCAAAAATGGTGCTGAAGTTTATTGAGAGAAGCCAGTCCTGGAAAAGGTGCAGCTGGGGTTCCAGGAGCAGGCCAGTGTCCAGAGCTTCCTCTCCATGTGACAGTCGGGAGTAGATCAGCATCCAAGCTAATCAAAGTCCATGTGTGGAGGTACAGATGACATATGGCCACACCACATGGGCACCAGGGAGTTCATCTCCTGCCATTAACCTAGCTCCCAGGGAGAGAAAGAAGTGCTCACACTTTTTTTTTTTTTTTTTTTTTTTTTTTTTTTTTTTTTTTTGTATATGTGCTTATTAGCTTCAAATTGGTTCTTTCAAAGAATTTTGCCTTAGCAACATCCTTGGGATTGGTTATACACCTCACTGCCTTGTGATTGGTTATCTGCAAGCTGCCTGTCTTAGTAATATTCATACATTTTAAAGCTGTCTCCCTACATGCCCTTCCTTCCCTGCCCAGTGGGGGGGGGGGGGGGGTTGTAACTCCACCTAGTTAGGTTATCCAGTTCCTTCCCCTCCCCCAATGGTTCCCTTCCCTGTGTACCTAACTTTTTTCTGTCTCCTCAATTTTACCCAGAACCTATAGTTTACATCAGGGTTCACCAATGGTGTACATTCTATGAGTTTAGACCAGGGGTGGGCAAATTTTTGACTCAAGGGCCACAATGGGTTCTTAAACTAGACTGGAGGACCAGAACAAAAGCAACCTGACATGCTGGCACTCTCATCTTGAGCTGCTGGTGAAGGAGCAGAGAGGAGAGCAAGAGAACCCTCTGCTCTTTTGGCTCCGTGGGCTGGATAGAACAGCGGAATGGGCTGGATCTGGTCCGTGGACCTTAGTTTGGATGGTTTAGACAGATGTATATGACATGTACCAACCAATATAGTATTGAAATATGGAAACCAAACTGAAATATGTGGTTTTCCTCTGGGCTGGATGCAAAGGAGATTTCTTTCTCAGGTTCTTGTCCAGGTGGATTGGAAGAATGAAGCCATGGACAAAAGGTGGTATATGGAAAGGTGGAAATTTATTGGGAAATAAACACAGATTCCCATGTAGGGAGGGGTTCCAAGGGAGTGAACCACTAAGCCCCCTTTTCCTAAAGTTTATAAAGGCTTCAATTCTTTATCTTGTGATGTTCCCTTCTTATTGGTCACTATTGCAGCTTCAGAACTCAAATTCCATATGGGTCCCTTTTATTTCTCCCTCTTTCAGTGGTAAAATTCTCTATCCCCTGTGAAAATCTGTTTTCCTCTTTCTCCCTTTTGTTTCTCTACTCCCTGTGGCTTTCCCCCTATCTTCTGTGAATGGGTGTCTTCCTCTCCCCTTATCCTTTGGTGCCTTCTGTTCTTTGTGAATGTTTGCCTTTTGCCAGCTCCAAGTTCCCAACCAACTATGCCTCTCTCCCTGCTGGACCCTTTAATTCCTAAGACTCCCTAAACCTGCCTATTTACCCCTAAAAACTTTCCGTATCATGCAGACCAATTTCACTGCCCTAAAAATCTTCTGTGCTCTGCATTTTCCTGTTTCCCTTCCATCTGTCTCTTGGCAACCAATGATCTTTTTATGGTCTCTAGCGTCTTGCCTTTTCCAAAGTATAATATAGATGCAATTTTATAGTATGTATTTTTCAGATAGGCTTCTTTCACTTAGTCTTGTGCATTTCAGGTCCATCCATGTCTTTTCATTACTTGACAGCTCATTTCTTTTTAGTGCTGAATAATTTTTTTTGTTTGTGTGTCACAGTTTATTTATCCACTCACTTACTGAAGGACATCTCAGTTGCTTCTAGATTTTGGCACTTATGAAAAAATGTGATATAAACATCTGTGTGCAGATTTTTGTGAGGACATAAAGTTTTCAACTCATTTGGAAAAATAGCAAGGAGCACACTTGTTGGATCATATGATAAGGATATATTTAATTTTGAAAAAAATAGTCAAACTCTCTTCCAAAGTAACTGTACTATTTACATTCTCATCATCAGTAAATGAGAGTTTCTGTTGCTGCACATTCTTATAAGCATTTGGTATTATCACTGTTCTGGATTTTGGCCATTTTAACATGTGTTTAATGGTATCTCCCATTGCTGTTTTAATTTTCAATTCCCTGATGACAAGGAATTATGTAGAGTGTATTTTTAAATGCATAATTGCCATCTGTATATCTTCTTTGATGAGGTGGTATTTATTAAAGTCTTTGGCCCATTTTTTTTATCAAGTTGTTTTATTGTTGAGTTTTAAGAACTTTTCATATATTTTGAATAACAATCCTTTAACAGATTTATCCTTTGCAAAAAAAAAAATAAATAAATTCCCCAATCTGTGGCTTGTCTTTTCATTCTCTTTTTTTAAAATTTATTTTTATTGATTATGATATCACATAATTGTCTTTATCCCCCCATTCCCATCCCAAACCCCTCCCTACATATTCCCCCACCCCCCTGTTGTCCATGGCCACTGGCTGGCCCATGTGCATGCACACAAGTCCTTTGGTTGATCTCTTCCCCTTCCCCCCACCCTCCCCTACTTTCCCTCTGAGGTTATTCTCTTGATATTGCTTTTAACTTTAATGAGTTCTAGTTTATCATGGATCATTACTTTGGTGTTGCATCTGAAGAAGTCATTGCCATACCCAAGGTCATCTAGGTTTTCTCCTGTCATCTTCTAGGTGTTCTATAGTTTTACATTTTACATTTAGGTCTGTGATCTAATTTGAGTTAATTTTGTGAAGGGTGTAAGGCCTATGTCTAGATTCATCTTGGTGCATGTGGATGTCAAGTCCTTCCAACACCATTTATTTTCTAAGAGACCACCTTTGCTCCATTCTATTGTCTTTGCTCCTTAGTTAAAGTTAAGTTGAATACATTTATGATGGTCTTTTATCTGGCTCTATATTATGTTCCATTAATCAATTTGTCTATTAGTTCACTAATAGTACACTGTCTTCATTACTTTAGCTGAAAGTTGAGTAGTGTCAGTCCTTCAACTTTATTTCCTTCAATTTCTGTTCTCCTTTCTAGGTCTTTTGCCTCTCCCTGTAAACATTAGAGTCAATATTCACAAAATAATTTGGTAGACTTTTGATTGCATTAAATCTTCAGATCAAGTTAAGGAGAACTGACATCTTAACAATATTGAGTTTTCCATCCATTAACATGGAATATCTCTTCATTTGTTTAGTTCTTTGATTTTTTTCATCACAGTTTTATAGTTTTTCTCATTTTGATATTATATCTATACCTAAGCATTTCATGTTGGGGATGCTAACATAAATGGTATTGTGGTTTTAATTTTAAATTCCACTTATGCATCTTTAGTCAATGAGAGATCATGACTGGTACATGAACTTGGTGTATTTGGCTCTAGGCTTCCCAACATTCAGAAGAGAAGCAGAGAAGAGGAGGAGGCAGCAGTAAAGTGTGGTTCAAACAGTTATCAGTAATGTGGGAGATAAATCCTGCAAGGAGATTATCTAGATACAATTATAGGAATAAAATGTTAATAGAGTCACTTTTATATATGAGTAAGAAGCAACCGACTCTATCTTTTTTTTTCCTAAAATGAAATATTTTTAAGAGGAAAAAAAGGTGTATAAAATGTATTTTAAAAAACACTAAAATTTTAATAGGAAAGCAAAATAAATGAATTTCTATTTCAAGTCTTTCACTATGTAGTATTAGTTTCATAAATGAAATGTTTTTGTATTAAAAACTATCTGGTAAATGTTATACAATATAATTAATCTCCTCTAAACCAAACATTTATTTTTCTACCAAGTTTGAGCTTTTATTCCTTCTATGTCCACATAAACAGAATTGTAGACATATTTGGGAATTAATAATCAGTCTTTTAAAATTCTTATTATGTGAAGAAAAGGGCTAAGCCTTTACCAGTCTATTAAAAAAAAAAAAGAGAGAGTGAGAGTAGAAGAACCAAGATGGTGGCATAGGTAAAGGCCTGTACTTGCAGCTTCCCACAACCACACACAATTACAACTAAAATACAAACAGCTATCATCCAGAACTGTGGGAAAGCTGACTGAGTGGAAGTACTGCAACTAGAGAGGTAAAGAAGAAAGGATACTGAGACTGTTAGGAGGTGCAGAAGCATGGAACGGGCTGGTCTGGCACCGGATGTGCCACTTTATTAATCTGGAGAAAGATTGCCTCTTTGTGGGCCACCTGGAGGAGCAAGAGGTCCCAGCCCCACACCAGACCCCCAACCCAGGGACCCAGTGCTGAGGAAAGAAGTCTCTATGGTAAGTAAAAACTACAGACTGTAAAAACCAATCCAGATTGGGGCTGAGTGATACACAGGCTGCTGGAGGCCCAGCTGATCCTCTTAAAAGGCCGGCACCATGAACTGAACTTACAAACTCCTACTTGCTCTGACCTCCAGAGCAGAGCGAGGCTCTGGGGCACCCAGACATATATGGTGAAAAAATGGACTGTCTGGCACTGGTTCAAGAACTCCGGGGCAGCTATCTTTCAAACAAAGGTGCTCATCGAGGTCACTATTCCTGTGCTGGGACCTACCCTGTGCAGGGCTGACTGGCAGCCATTTCTGTTTGCTCCTCCCTGGAGATCACCTGAGATCTCCACCCATTCTATTTACAATCCCACCCAAGCTGTGTGCAGTGGTTTTTACATATGAATGGCCTGTCCTTTCTCACCCTAAAACCTGTCAAACAAGCTGCAGCTTGGTCAGGGAGCCCAAAAGCTATAAATAAAAGGCCCAAGGTCCAGCACCAGCTTGCCTTGCTTCACAGCACTTCCAAACCTGATACAAAGAGGAGGAATCTCAAGATATCTCTGTAGCACTTGCTGAGTGGCCCAGGCAGTGGCTGACTTTGTACCTCGCTGAAGACTCAAGAGACAGTGTACCCAATGGTCATTATGAAACCATATCAGATTACAACACTTCACATCCATAAGCAACCCAAGGGGCAGACTCAGTGAGCACCAAAGTCCCACTGAAGCAAATCCTGCCCCATGAGGGTGTCTCCTGCACAGACCTCTCCCACTATAGTTAAAGCTGGTCCCCACAGCCAAATGGCTTGGAGGTTAATTACTCCCAGTGACACCAACAGCAATCAAGGCTCAACTACAACAAAACTGTGCACACAGCCCACAAAGAGGTGCACTAAGAGTGTCCGCCTCAGGTGATTGGGAAGGCTGAGCCACTAGGTCCTATAGGACATTTACTACACTCTATCAACTCAAGCAGACTTGTCAGCTATACAAAACATAGAAATAAACACAGGGAAGCAGCCAAAATGTGGAGACAATAAATATGTCATGAATGAAAGAAATAGAAGAAAGCAAACTATTGGATATAGAGATCAAAACCACAGTTATAAGATTACTCAGTAATCTTCTAGAAACCTCCAAGTAACTTAGTGAAACCTTCAAGGATCTTAGTAGAATTAAAAAAAAAAGGAAAAGGAAAAAGGACTAGTCAGAAATTGAGTATATACTGACTAAAATAAAGAATATAATTACAGGGATTTAATAAGACTAGATGATCCTGAGAATCAAGTCAATATTTTGAAATATGAGGAAGCAAAAAAAAAAAAAAAAACAACAACAACAACAAAACCACAAAACACACACCCAACTAAAAGAGAAAAAAGAAAAAAATAATCCAAAAATATGAGAATAGTGTAAGGAGCCTCTAGGACAACTTTATGCATACCAGCATCCAAGTTATGGGAGTGCCAGAAGAAGAGAGAGAGCAAATCTTGAAAACCTATTTGAAGAGATAATGACAGAAAACTTCCTCTATCTGGTGAAAATTTTGATTTACAAGTCCAAGAAGTATAGAGAACATCAAAAAAGAAAAATCTAAAGAGGACCACACTGAGACACATCATAATTAAAATGCCAAGGGCAAAAGACAAAGACAGAATCTTAAAAGCAGTGAGAGAAAAAGAGTTAGTTACCTACAAGGGAGTGCCCATAGGATTGTCAATTGATTTCTCAATAGAAACTATGCAGGCCAAACTATAGCAAGAACCTACAACAAAGATTACCCAGCAAAGCTATCATTCAGAATTAAAGGTCAGATAAAGAGCTTCAGAATAAACTGGTGAACAGAATAGAATCAAGGGCATGGGAATGGAACAGACTGATGAATCTCAGAGGGAAGGGGGGCGGTGGGGGTGCAGGAAGAGACTAGACAAAGATCTTATATGCATGTATATGCATTACCTGTGGACACACACAATGGGGTGGCGAGGGCCTGGGGTTGGGTGGGAACTGGGTGGAGGGGAGCTATGGGGGGAAAAAGATGGGCATTAATTTTGTGGGATTTTTGTAATCTCAACAATAAAGAATGGTGAAAAAATATTTTAAAAAGTAGTTTCTTGATAGATATCATGTAGCCAATTACTTAACTAGCTTGAAATCTATACATTCAAAATCATATATTCTTATCAAACAAGGCACATCATTTGGGATTAACCATATTATAAACTTGTACCAGAAAAAGTATGTGTTTTTTTTTCTCTTTAGCATATTAGTAAACACTAGAAATAGGTTTGAGTATATTGATTTAGAATATTTATTTTAAAATATTTAATTCATTTTTGAAAATATAATCTCCAAATATAGTGCATTTTGGCAATCTTAAGAGAGTCTTCTTTACTGTATTATTTCCCACCAGATTTCATTAAGAGGAATAAAGTCTAAATTATAGATTTTTATGATGTTATACTAACTAAACTGCTTATAGTAAATCTGGTAAAAAGAATAGATCTTAAAGGTACTCATCACAAGAAAAAATATTGCTAACTGGTGATGGATTTTCATATATACAAATATCAAATCATTACATTGTATACCTGGAAGTAATATGTTATATCTCAATTATACCTCAATAAAAAATCATCAAGAAAAATATGCATTTGCCTGCATAATGGAGTCCCCCAAATAACTTCCTGCCCTAGTCCAATTACCTGAGAGAAATTCCAAGCTCTACAATGTCAGGGAAATCTTAATATCTTCTCAGAGAAGCCTTAAGTGAATGTGATAGTTAATAGTCATTATTGACCTAGAATTGAACCAGTAATTAAGCAATGCAGTCTGGGTGGGGAGAGGAAGCTTGCCTTCTCTTGCTCCATGATCCTTCTGACTTAATGGTTCCTAATCTGACATTATTAAGCTCATTATTATTTTCTGTCAGACCTTAAGATTTACATAGAACATTTTTTATACTTTATATACCCATTTTATTCTTTAAATATATATATTTTATTGACTTTTTACAGAAAGAAAGAGAGAGGGATAGAGAGTTAGAAACATCGATGAGAGAGGATAATTGACCAGCTGCCTCTTGCACACCCCCTACTGGGGATATGCCCGCAACCAAGGTACATGCCCTTGACCAGAATCAAACCTAGGACCTTTCTGTCTGCAGGCCAACGCTCTATCCACTGAGTCAAACCGGTTTTGTCTACCCACTTTATTCTGAAGCAGATTTATTATGCACTTACACTCTAATTAAAGGAAGGAAGGAAGGAAGGAAGGAAGGAAGGAAGGAAGGAAGGAAGGAAGGAAGATAGACAAAACAAAAAACAAATTTAATTCAAGTCTCAACTAGCTTTATTTACAGTAGATAGTTAATTCCTTAAATGGACTGAAAACATAAAACAAAATGTTTTCTTTGCTATTGAGGTCCTCCATGATTTTTGGAGGCTTGCAATTTTTACTGTCATCACTATACTGTATTTTATCTCAGGCACTTAAAATTTGTATATGATGAGGAGGTAATTTGTACATGATGAGGTTTCAGCCTGAACGAATTTCTGTGGAGTTCCTCTTATAGGCCAGACCTGACCTAGGAACTGGAGAAGATATTATATCCCTCACAGGTGGCATTACCACATTTAGCAAATAAATTATTATTTATTTAAGACACTTTGGCTTAGGATTTCTGTTATGTAAAGGCAGATACACTAAATAATATAGATGGAAGTAATATAGACGCATTCTTCTCAATGGAACTAGAAGTATTCTGAAATATTGTGTCGCTATATTTATTAAATTTTTAGAATAACAAAACATATATGATTTCTCACAGGTGGTCATTTAAAAAATGTGTATTATCTTTTAGAGTCTCCTTAAAATGAATAATTGACAAATAGGTTTCAAATACTAAGGCCATCAATTTTTCTTCAAAAAAGAAGCTATGTACATATTTTAACATATGGAGTAACCAAAAATAAAGCTATTGTTTCAAAATTTCTAAAATATTATGTTAAAAATCATATATTAATAAAGTAACCTGTGTGTTGTAGGTTATAGATACTCACATTTTCAGAAAATTAATATATAACTATTTGAACTTGATATGACGTTGTAACCTAATTTATTTTATGAAGTCATAATACTCAATCTTAAAGAATTTTGAGGCACAAATAGTCAGGGCTAAATTCCTTTAGGCAATATAAACACTATTATGAATCAGGAAGAGGAAATCAATTTTCTAAAATTGGAATCAGAGACTCATTAAAATATTCATTATATATATGAGATATTCTTGTGGTCTATAGAGTACCTCGCTGAGTGACAGGAAAGTTACTAAGGCCAAAAACTTACAGCATTGAAAAAATGATTTTATAGATGACAAATCTTAGCAGTTAAAGTTGACTTCTATGTAACATTATACACATATTAAAAAAAAACACAAAACACTGTCATCATTTTATTTTTCTAAAACTTTTAAACAATCTTATTATCATGGGAAAATTGCATTGATATTCATGGAATAATAAAGTGATCTATATGTGTATTTTCTGTCTATAATTTATGGCAAATTTGATGACCTATGCTTAATCTATAAATAATGAGATGCATATATAAATACACAATATGACAAAATATTTCTGTCATATTTTCTGTAGGAAGTGAAAATTATTTCTTGAAGAACTTCTACTTTGTTTCTTAAGTTTTATTCCATTTAGCATTCCTAGAAGAAAAATGAAGTTGACTGCATTATGGAGACAGACCTGAATGCAATAAGAGAATAATTTTCTTCCCCTGGGTTCTTTAAAAAAATCACTGTGATGGATTTTGGCCAGCATCAATATGTAAAATAAAAGAATGGTTTGCCCTTCTCATGATGAAAGTCAATGGAAACATCCATGAAAATTATAGGTCTTTTCAACAAATGGTGCCAGAACAACTAGACATCCACATGCTAGTAATAATAATAGTAATAATAATAAATAATAATAGAGACAGACCTTACACCCTTCACAAAAATTAATTTAAAATAGATCACAGAACTAAACATAAAATTATAAAACTCCTGGAAGGTAACATAGGAGAAAAGTATATGAAACCTTGGCTTTGGTGATGACTTTTTGATACAACACCAAAGGCGTGATCCAAGAAAGAAAGACAATTTATTAACTGGACTTCACTAGAAATTTCTGCTCTGCAAAAGACACTGTCAAGAAAATAAATGGAAAGCAAGCAACTGGGAAAAATATTTGCAAAAGACACATCTGATAAAAGACTGTTATCCAAAATATGCAGACTCTTATTGTTCAATAATAAGAAACAAACAACTCGATTAAAAAATGTACCAAAGACCTTAACAGACAATTCACCAAAGAAGACATACAGTTGAAAAATATTCACACAAAAGATGCTCCATATCATATGTCATCAAGGAAATGCAAATTAAAACCATAACGAGATGCAACTATGCGGGTATTGAAGTGGCCAAAATGCAGAACACTGACAAAGCCAAGTGCTGATGAGGGAGTGAGAAATGTACAGCCGCTTTGGAAGATAGTCTGGTGGATTCTCTATGAAAATCTCATCTCTCTTTTTAGACTTCCTAAGTGAATAAGTGAATCCCATCCAAGATAATTTCTCTTATTTAAAGTCTCCTGTTTAGACACTAATTACACTTACAAAATTTCTTCTCAGAAGCACCTAGAATCATTTTTTTAAGGTTAAAATCTAATTTAATTTTTTTTTATTTTATTGTTTAAGGTATTACAAATAGTACATATATCTTCTTTTTTTCACCCTATTGGAATAATTTTTGATGAAAACTGTGGGGACTATTAGTCAGCCTAGCCACAATTACACATCAAACACAAACAAGAATAATTAATGTTCTTTATATATTTAAGGATAAATTTTAAATTCATAAATGTGTCTAAATGTTTAATTAATCTAAAAACCAGCATTAATAATGGAGTTAAAATTTAGAGAGAAAATGGAAATTTTTTTTTCATTTTCCCCCCACAATTGGGATAAATATGCCAAATAAAGAGACTTGGGGCCTAAGAACATTTTGTATTGGGCTGTAGTGTCACATAATTTAGGAGCCATGATAAGATTATGTCTTTGCCTGAAACGTTTCATACTTTTTTTTATTACATCTTTATTGTTGAGAATATTACAAATGACCCTCTTTTCCCTCCATTGCCTCCCTTCAACCCAGCTCCCAACCTGCCCTTTGCTCCTTTGACAGGAGGCCTCCTCAGCCAAGATATCTCTCCTGAATAAAAACACACCACACATGGGTGTTGGACCAACCCATTCCCCAACTCTGCCCCTCCTACCAGTCTGGATATGCTGTCTTCTTTAATTCTTAGTTGTAAGACTTCCATTCAGCCAGATTTCAGGCAGTTTTGAATGATGGTTGTTCTGTATTTTAGTTGTAATTTTTATATGGTTGTGGGCAGTGGTGAGTACCATGTTTACCAATGCCACCCTTCTGGTTCTCTCTCTCGAAACTCTTCATTCTTAATATGTTCTGCATTTCATACAGATGTCAGAAATATCTGGTTTTGTCTTCAAGTCAGATAATGTTTTCAGATTTTTTAGAAATTAATTTTGCTAAGTACCCATGGCAAAGAATGCTAAAGAGGAAGGCTGTGCTGATTAGTGTTATGTGGGTGATGTTTTTATGGAGCAATGTGAATATAAAACATACAAGTGTACACACGTATCACTTGAGAACAACACACATGGGCAGATCCTTTGGTCTTTTATCACACCCGTACCTTCATTTTCTCATTTTTTTTTCAAATGTAGACCAAGACCTAGAGAATTATAGAATTCTATTCTGTTTTCCATATCAATAAGAAGTGTGCAAATAAAACAAGAGCAGATGGCGGGTTATTTTTCCTGAAGGAAGTACCAAAATGCATAAAATTTTAGTCTATGATGGTAATTTTTCAGGTGTCTGAGCCTTAGTTGAGAGTGTTCATTGTTATCCTCCCATAGTGAGGTCTCTGTTTTTTCCATTTTTGAAAGCAAGGAGGAATCAAGATCACCTTGATTCCAGTTTGACAGTGTGTGTTATGGAGAGATACTCCAGGATATAAATATGTATATTCTTAACAAAGATTTTAGACTGCTCTTTCATTTTGAATTTCATTTTTGTTCTTGAAAGCTGCACCTGAAGTTCAGAAATGCTATCAATACACATTTCTTGCATAAATGATTAACTGAAAAAAACATATAGTTTGTCTACCATATGAGAATTTAATTACTTTCCATAATAGTGAGGATAATAGTCAACAACATTGCTATCCTTAGCAAACTTCATGTTAGATATGGCCTTTGATTTTGAATTTAAATTTATTGACTAAATTCCCAAAATATGTTTCTGTACCCACCTCATGTCACCTAAGTGACTGTCTACTTACACCTTTACTTAGATATTGGCAACTAGAACACAAATGATGCTATTTGGTCTCTATTCACACTAGATAGATGATTAGAAACATAATACTTAATAGGTTAGAAGAAAATAGAATACTAAATAGAATAGTGACTAAAACACCAATAGAAAAAGTCCTTGTTTTTAATTGTCTTTGGAAGTACATTTGGGCACAGAGTCCTGAGGTTAAGCCTGTTCAACTCGTGGCTTAATTCTCCCTGGTGTAAGTCATTTCACCTATGCCAGAAGTCCAGCTAAAGCAATGAAATGCTTTTAATTATTATATTTCACATGTAAAATTTGCAATTATTTTCTATAAATAAAGCTTATAGAATAAAGTCAAGCTAACAAGTAGAGAAATGCAATTTAATTGTAGTCCTAAAAGAAATTGTAGTTTATTTCTATTTAGTTAATTGATGGCTAACACCTTAATATTCAATTCAGAGCGATGTTATTTCCTCCTCCTACATAATATGATTTCTAAATGTTTACTCAAATTCATTTACATTTTCCTTATAAAGATTATGTTGTGTCTCTGGGAAAATGAGGAGATAAGAAGAAGTAGAGACCAAAGAAGTTAAGTAAGCCAAAAGATTTTTGTGTTCTAAAACCATGTAAGAAAAGTTTGAAGAGGAGGGGATGCTAACCACTGAGAAGAAACTTTACAACTGACTTTTGGATTCATGGTGATCAAGACCCTACCTGTCTGTGAAAACCCATCTGCAATTTTTCAAAAGAGAATGAGAAATAATCACAAGCTACTTAAGATATATTTTTGTGACATTTTGCTGTGATGGACAGAAGAGAAGTGTATGGTAGCTGGAGGAAATAATGAAGCCAATCGATTTTTAAAGTTATATATATATATATATATATATATATATATATATATATATATATATATATATATATAATTGAGTGTGTATTCTGATGTGAAACATCCAGGAGTGGTGGGAGAAAATAATCCATTTGAAAGAGGAAATAATTGCTGACATATAATCTTTTAGTAATTGGAAGAGGATAGAATCAAGTACACTAAGAGGGCATCTGTACTGTCAGGAGAAAACATATATTACATCAGCACAATTGAATACAAATGCTATTGGGTTTGTGGAGGTTGTACTCTGTTTCATTTTCTCAATGAAGCAGAAGGCTATGTCATTAGAAGAGATGAAAGATGGGGAGGGGATATTGAAGATTCAAAGAGAGAGGATATACCATTTATGAGTCCAAATGAACTAGTAAAACTTTGTGTGATTGTCAGAGATTTTAAAGACTGAATTGGTAGGATCCTGAATTTAATAAGACCAGACAGTTATTAGTGTGTTTCCTTTGGTTCCACTCAGCTGCACAGTTTTGGGCTCAGATGCAAAATGGGAAGACTTAGATTTTTAAAAAAATATATATTTTATTGATTTTTTACAGAGAGTAAGGGAGAGGGACAGAGAGCTAGAAACATTGACGAGAGAGACACATCGATCAGCCTTTTGCACACCCTCTACTGGGGATGTGCCCGCAACCAATGTACATGCCCTTGACCGGAATCGAACCTGGGACCTTTCATTCTACAGATCAATGCTCTATCCAATGAGCCAAACCGGTTTCGATGGTAGACTTAGATTTAATCAGGGTTGAGGTTTAGCCAAACAAGGACAGAGATAGGGAGGGACCAGAGAGTTGAAGATGGATGCATGAAAACATTTATGATAATTAGACTCTTGAAGCTTCAAAGGAAATAAGTGAGAAAGTGAGGAAGGTGAGAGAGAGTGAAAAAGCAAGTCTATAAATCCTAAATCCTGGTGAGATCTAAGAATTTGTTATCATCAGAACAAAGGGAAAAGCTCTGGAATATAAACTGATAGTGACTAGAGAATGGGATTCTGTTGCAGCTGCTGATAATGACAGGGTCTAAAATATGATTTGGGGTCTAAAATATGATGGAGGACTTGATCATTCCTGAGATCATTACTTAGATGCTAAAGAGGCCCAGGGTACTGGAAGGCTCATGCAGGTACATATTTATTTCACCATGAATTACCACAGGCGTAGCATTATAATAAGAGGGTACATTTCGGTTAGCTCAGTTTACTGAAATTTATTTAAGATTGACTGCATTGTATTTTAGCTTAATCTAAACCTTTAAATACAGCCACAAAACCAGAAAGGAATAATAGTTAAGACCATGGCCTAAATTAGGCAACATTTTTACCAAATGAACTTCAGATGATATATTTTCACTTGTTGGAGTTGTCTGAAAGTTATTAAAATCAGGAAATTTAATATTTTAAAAAATCATAGACATATTAATAGTTATTTGAAAAGCTATTTGTTACTTGTTTATAATAAACCTGTGAAGTAAGTATTTTTTTTACCCTATCATTTGTTGAGAAACTGAAGTATAATTTGAGTGGTTATTCAAGGTTAAAGAGCTATTTAGTGAAAGAATAGGGATGTTTAACTCATACTGACTCCCGAGATCTTACTCTGTAGCCTATAACCAATATAAAACACATAATAATAGAATCTATACAGACTATTATTCTCATAGTAAGCTTTTCTATTTCAAATTTCTTTGGTTTTTCAAATTCATTACATCTTTTCAAATGGTAGCCTTTATTTGTCTGTCCTTAAGTGAAATCATTTTATAGGATATATTGTCAATTATGAAAGAGATGAATTGCTGCACTACTTTCCTAAGAGCTGTGCTAGCAAGATGTCAAGTGTAAAATTACTTCAAAAAGTGCTAACGTCATGATTGTCTTGTTACAACCCTAACAGGGACTGTTCCTTTGCTAGTGATGCGATTAGTTGTCAGGTCTCATCATATGTTGTTTTTTCATAATTAATTTGAGTTGCATGGAAACTCATACTAAACAGGATTGGAGAAGTCTTTTGAGACTTATTAATTGAAGTGTAGATGGTGGGCAAAACAATGTACACTAGGTATTCTGTAATCTATGAGTGTACCTTTCATGAAGAATAATAAAAGAGACAGAGGAAATATTACAAAAGTTAGTAAATTAAAACCAAACAAGAAAGGAGTTGGTAAGTGCTAGTATATCAAGAAGTAGGCATAACACTTAAAACATTCAAATATTAAATACTTCGTATCTGCTCTTTCCCATACATGACTTGCTTCCTGGGATTTTTCGTTGTTGTTCCTCACCATTCAGGTATAATATTTAATTCTCATTCTCAGGGAGATTTTCTCACTTCTTTTCCAAAAATAGCTTTCCTTTCTTCCACTATGCTTTGTCATAAGACTCTGTTTATTTCATTTATTATGATATGCTATGGATTGAATGTTTGTGTCTCCCCCAGAATTCATGTTTAAATCTTAACCACCAGTATAATAGTATTGGAGGTGGGGTCCTCTGGAAGTGATTAGATCATAAGGGTAAGAGCCTTCTCATGCTTCATAAGAAGGAGATATATTAAAGAGAAAGAAATATCAATGATGAGAATCATTGATGGGCTGCCTCCCGCAGGCCCTCTATTGGGGACTGAACTGCAACCCAGACATGGGCTCTGATGGAGAATTGACCTGTGACCTTCTGGTTCATAGGTTAATGCTCAACCACTGAGCCACACCGGCTGGGCTATATTTACTCTTTAGGCCATCTAAACTATGTTATTTTTGTTTTGAGGGCCTTAACAAACTAAGACATATACAAACAACAATTATATTTATTCTATTTTTCCCAAGCTTCCCTTTTAAAAAGAGATTAAGGAAGGTTGTTGAGCATTATTATGGAAGGAACATAAAAGTGCCTAGCACAGCGAGCATAGGTATTCTAGAACATTCGAACACATCTGGATTTCCTGCACATTCTTATAAAGTCATTTAAAAAAGAGCCATTAATGTTTAACATCATTTTTGCAAAGACAAATCTTTTATATTTTTTAAGAATATAAAACCCATTTTGGGTTCAGTCAGTGTTGTTTTGTGAAATCTCCAGCTTGAAAACATCTCACACAGTTGAAAGCAAAAGTGTCCTCTGTAGATTTATATATTCTCACTGCATTCTCCTTGTTTTTAATATGCTCGGCTAAGCCTGAAAAATAGGCAAAGGCAAATGCAGATCCAGTTTTGTGAGCACTGAAGCATTTATCAATTCAGGGGTGAGTGAACGCTTTATAAAAAGGAATGGAAAATTACAAATGCAAAAGCAGTAATAAAACGAATAGTTAGATTGCGAAGATAGATAGCAACAGATTAAGACTGAAAGCAAGCAAACATAGTTAGATTGTGAAGATAGATAGCAACAGATTAAGGGTGAAAGCCAGCAAACATAACAAACAAGAAAATTCAGAAAAAATAATATATATTTATTAATTCCTGACATGTTTTTATAATATTTTCCTCTAAATTTTTGGCTGATGATTCTTTGAATGCCACATTTGAAAACAAATTTGTAATATTTTTCATAGAGAATAAAATGTAGTTCAATGTTTCATTTAGAAGAGTTTAGGAATTTTTTTTAACTATTATTTATAATTTGTAACAGTCCCTTATTACTTGTAAATTGAAGTATATTTTGGAATTGTGATCAAATTTGAGAAAACTGCTCTGAGTGTCTTTGACTTATAGATGCAGGAGCTCAGGGCACTCCATGTTTGCTTCTGCAGAACCTTGTCTTAAACACTCCAATTCAGAAAAGTCATTTGCCGATTTGTCACTGATGTCCTGGTTTTAGTGCTCTTGTGATTTTGATGTTGTCCTTGTCCATATTATGTCATAGCTGCAAGAAATTTAAACATTTCCCAATGTGTTTATATGATTCATGGCACTTAATTGGATTATCAAACAACGCACAAGCCTATTAATTACTTGTATTCAAAATTATCTCTTCCTTTACATGAGTTACTGCTTTTGGTGTGATCTGAGATAATTTTTCATTACAATTAGCTCCTCAGTGTCAGAATTATTTTGGTTTATTATTACTTTTGTTTTGCATTCCATTAATTTTATCGACATTTTCGCTCAGGTCTTTACTAATTAAATGTAATATCCACATATACTTTCAATTCAGGAGTTTGCAGTTTCTTACTTAATTTATTTAAATTTTCCAATCAGTTTTTTTTTTTAATTGTAGGTCTCAAAGTCTGTTTTCCTTGATGTCATGCCTGGGTCTGTTCCAGTGAAATCCCAAATAATGAAAAGTATTGTGAAGAAAAGTCATAATGGGAAGGGGCAGAAATCTTACCTAAAATTTATAATTAAGAAATTAAATATTAATATATATAATCACATGAATGCATTGATAAGGTCTCTCTGGGGCACTGAGGTGGGGGGCTCTGGAGCTTAGGCTTCCATAGTTCCATGTATGTCTATCTCTGGCCAAAAGTAAAACTAGCCCTAGCTGGTTTGACTTAGTGTCTAGAGCTTCGGCCAGCAGCCTGAAGAGTCTTAGGTTCAAAGAATCTTAGGTTTGATTCTGGTCAAGGGTATGTACCTTGGTTGCAGGCTTGATCCCAGTCCTGGTTGCGGTTCATGTGGGAGGCAATCAATAGATGTTTCTGTGTGTGTGTGTGTGTGTGTGTGTGTGTGTGTGTGTGTATGTGTGTGTGTGTCTCCTTCTCCCACTCCTCCACACTTTTTAAAAATCAGTGGGAAAAAGTATCCCTGGGTGAGGATTAACGAGAGAGAGAAAGAGAGAGAGAGAGAGAGAGAGAGAGAAAGAGGAAAGAGAGAGAGAGAGAGAGAGGCAAAACTAAGACTATTATCTCCCTCAGTAAGTGTGCTTGATGGAGAGGTATGTGCCATGCTCCAAGGAAGATGACGTACTTTCTTATGAAATTATTTCATATGAAATTATTTTATAAACATATGGTAGAAAACTTCTGTGCAGTTCTTTGAAAGTAATTCTATTTTTAAATATCCATTTAAAATTAATATATTAAAAATGTAACAACTTTAAAAATAATAATATCAAGGTTGAGAAATGCTGAGCACATTTTAGACCATAAGTTCTAGACAAAGTTGATTTAACTTATTATTGATTTTTTAATACCAAGTATACAGGTGGAACTCAGTATTTTGACTGAATACATTAATGAATGAACTTAAAGTTTGAAATAATTAAGTCACTAACAATATAATATTTAATGGGCAGGACAAGCAGACAAAATTGATTTTAAAAATTCTCCTGATTAAAACAAAATATAATGGTGAATAAGGAATGATTAATCTCTATTTAAACTTTTTTTCATGTAAGAGAAGTATAATGATGCAATGAGTTGTACTTTCCCATGCTAGGCCTGGGTAATTAAAGGAACAA
Organism: Vespertilio murinus; assembly: GCA_963924515.1. Taxonomy (NCBI): domain Eukaryota; kingdom Metazoa; phylum Chordata; class Mammalia; order Chiroptera; family Vespertilionidae; genus Vespertilio; species Vespertilio murinus. The sequence goes on along the minus strand of OZ004709.1, from coordinate 45,184,491 downwards.
TACATCTAGCGTGCTATCCAAAGACTAATCAGTGGCCAGAGCAGTATGAGAAGTAACCAAAGTTACTGGTAAACTGAGGGGTCTCAACAGAAACCATTTTATGTTTTCCTAATTATTGTATTTTTCTTCTGAGCTGTGTGAACCCAATCCCCTTAATATGGTATCTGTGCCAAATTAACTTTTCTGCCACATTTGCTATCATTATAGTATTATTCTTGTGTTTAAGACATAGTCATGTTCATTTTTAATTGGATAACCTCATATCCAGGTCAGGGGACTTGGTTGGCAAGTATGTGATTGGTGTGTGTGAATGAGCCTCCCCCCACCCAACCCCCCACACCAGTTGGGCTGGAGAAGGTAGTGAAGTTATTCTGAAT